>OZ022557.1:51411341-52804260 GCA_963991005.1 Barypeithes pellucidus | reverse complement strand
TTAAAATTCATACTTTATTTCTGGCTGGGCAGTATTTTAAGGATAATTACAATTCGGGATGTTGAATTCGTCTTTGTTTACAAGTAGTACAAATTTGTAAGGAAAAATAATTTTCTCCCTAGGGAGAAGAAGTGTTATTTTTATCTCTAAATAAGAGGAAGTGTAACTTTCTGTAAATAGGGTAGAAAAGAAAGTTTTTTAGCAATGACTAACCCTCACAACCTGATTATATGATCAAGCTGCAGAAAAGCCTAAAAAACTAAACTTTTTTTTAGTTTTACCGATTTTAATTAGTTATCTCACAGTTATTCAGAAAAATATCATTTAATTTTTTTACACAGCATATTCATTATAGAGTTCAAAGAAGCCAACATTTTTCGCTAGCATCCCATAGTTCTTTTAGTTTGTATTAGTAAAAGAGTTTTTTTCAGCTAAACGTTTAAATTTTTTATTTTAATCGAAGCTCCTGCAGCCAATTATAATTGACCCGGGTTTTACTTTTGTTAACTGTGGATTTAATTCAGCCTGATCGACTTGTTCGGCCACATGTTGTTTGGTTGTATCAATGGTCTACGTCTGCTTCTACAAATAGTGCAGGTTTCGTATTATTCTTGGTGACCGTGGTGTAACTAGTGAGTGGTTGAGTAAGATAACACTCACTATTACTGAAATTAGTTAATTTTGCCGAAATGACAGAAGTTAAATTTATTGTAAGGCATTCAAATGGGGTGCTCATCGAGGTAAAGTATCATCTTTCATCCAGATGCATTCTCGATATACTGTGTCCGCTAAGGAGCGGGGACGGAAGATTAAATCTTTAACGAAGAACATCACAAATACTAAAAGAGCTTGATATCTCTGGGATCCTGTATTTTATTGCATGTTTAGGTTCGTATTAGTATCCTTTATTGCCTAATTAATTTGGTTCTGTAGTTTAGGAGCATTAAATTAAAAACTGAAACATAAAAGCTTTGCTGTCCTGAAGAAAACAATCCAAAACTATTTTCTTAACCTCTGAGTTTGATGAGATTTATGACAAGTGGCCTAGAGATACTATGAATCTAATAGCGTTTATCTATTGTATAAAGGGTTTGTTATTAAGCTTTCAAAAACGACACATTTTATAAAAAAATTGCAAAGTTTTTCAAATGGCTATTTGACGCTAAGCTTTTTTGTAACACAAGCATATAAGTTATACCCAGCCGTTTTGAAAATTTCATAAATTTTAGTTTAGTTTTTATCGTGAAAATTAGTCATAGGCAACTAGACTAATAATTGTAAATTACAGTAAATGTTCAATCTATAATAAATAAATTAGTCCCTATTTTATTTCAAAGCCTATCACGGTTTTTGGACATAACCATTGTAGTAAAGTTTACATTATACCACTG
The DNA here is from genome assembly GCA_963991005.1 of Barypeithes pellucidus. Classification (NCBI taxonomy): domain Eukaryota; kingdom Metazoa; phylum Arthropoda; class Insecta; order Coleoptera; family Curculionidae; genus Barypeithes; species Barypeithes pellucidus. The sequence continues at coordinate 52,802,869 of OZ022557.1, read as the reverse complement.
AACTTTTGACTACCATAAAATCCTAACTATCCTTTTAACGATAAAACGTTTCCTAATTTGCATCTTTTCGGGCAGAGCCGGAGTACAAATTTTATTCACGTGCGTTCCTGATTATTACACAAGTAGATGTCTTATGGAACGACCTTCCCGATGTCGTGTTTTCCAACGATTCAAAACCAACGCGAATTGCTTTATTCGCACACGCACCACTCCCACAGTACCTTAAAGGATTATTCCTATAGTGCTTGTGTTTGATCATAAAAAAAAATATCAAAACGAGTGGATATAACTTATCTGCTTGTGTTACAAAAAAATGTCTCCATATTAAATAGCCAAACAATATTCAGGGTGTGTTCCATTTGAAAAAACTTTCAAAATTGTTTTAAAATGTGACGTTTTTGAAAGCTTATTATGAACACACTGCACAAAATAAATAAACATTATTATATTTATAGTATCTCTAGAAATTTTTTTAGGCCATTATAAAGGACACTAATACGAACCTAAATATACAATAAAGTGCTGAGTGTCCCATTTAAATAAATATATCTTTTTGTTATCACAGTTTTTTATGCCACCGTGTATAATGTAAAATATTTTTAAATCATTGCATTTTGCCTTCGTTTTCCTTAATAACATCGTCCCCTGTTTGAAATCGCCGAAATTTCGAACTGTAAATAATTAACACAAAAATTGAATAGTCGATCGGCGAGAAAAATTTATAGTCTTCTGTGACACAATAGGTTAGTTCGATCGTCCAACAAACGAGAGGTTATTGGTTTGATTCAGAGCGGATAAATACGACTTTCTCAAATAAAACAGATAGGTACATTAGTTTGCATGCTGTATTTTTCAAATTATTTGGTGCTATTTTATCTTTAGATTTGGATATTTTTGACTAACCAATCACCCAGACGTCCTCGCAATTGCTATTTAAATTATTTATAAAAAATTATATTATTTATTATTTTGGGTCTAAAGTTTTAACATAGAGGTTAGACTCATGGTATAATGATACAAGGTATAAGATATCTAGCCGTTCCAATTTCGTCTGGGGCGCGCAGTGAAGTTACAGGGAGAATCATTTTTAAATTTCTTATGGAGATTTATATTGCTGTTAGCGTTTTTAATTGTCTTTTGAAGATATTAAAAAAGGTTTTACGCATTTAATAGTATGTGAAATTAAAGAATATATCATGTTATTCAGGGATATTAATTTCATAAAAATATAATACACACATTAAAGTTAAAATACCACTAAAATAAGACAACATTCTGGCAAACTTGTAAAACATCCATTGAGAACATACGGGAAGTGATCGAGCTGCTTATCGCCGCTTGGCGTCTGTGACGTCATGGGGCGATATGAGCCACGCCTCCATCTGCGTGGCGTTTTACCTGGTCCCATTTATAGCATGGATTAGACTATTCTCTTGAATATTGAGTATTATTTATTCTATATTTCTTTAAACGTCGTAGTCTGATTATTCTCTACTATAAAATAGGGTTATACTATAACAATCACATTAGATTTGTTTCCATCAGAAAGAACGGATTGTAATAACATGATTTTAACGACATTTTAGTATATCAACAGACCATCAGCGTTGGCTAGACGAAAAAATTGCTGCTCGGGTTTGTTCGATTTATATAGTGTTTCCACGGATTGACTCCCGAAGAGTTTTATTTATGGGTTTATGAAAAACTAATACTTGTGCTCAAACGACCCAATAACATATTATTTCGTCTAATTTATATACCGAATGTTCAGAATTTAGAAAAATATGAGAAAAAGGCTAAGTGCAAATTACCCTTTTGTGTAAAGATCCGATAAAAAGTAATTATTAGGAAAAGTTGTTGGAGTTGAAAAGCTTCAACACAAAATTTTGACCATTTGCTTTGCTTTGCTACAGGGTCCTGCTATAGTGCGTCAGGCTACCATAGCTCCTATACGAATTAAGTTAAGAATTTCATTCATATGCCGTTGTATACTGTATCATAGGGTGAATTCAGGAAAATATTTGTTCATATAAACCCAAAAAAGTGTTATAACATTAATTTTTTAAATGGGACACCCAGTATTTTATTGCATATCTAGGTTCGTATTGGTGTCCTCTCTATAATTACCTAAATGTTATTTCACTTGATTTGGTAGTTTAAGACCTATAAATAATAAAAAATAAAAAAAAGTTCTTGATTCCTGGAAAGAAAAATCAAAAAAATATTCTAAAATAATTTTTTTAACTACGGGATTGGGTGAGAATTATAACAAGGGGTCTAAGATACTATGAATCTAATAGTGTTAATGTATTTTATACAGTGTGTTCATAATAAGGTTCCAAAAACGATACATTTCAAAATCATTTTTCTCAAGATTTTCAAATGGAACACCCTGTATATTATTTAAGTATTGGATGTACTATTTCATAAGCATTTTTTTTTTGGAATACAGACATGAGTTAATTCGTTCAGTTTTCGAAATAATTACAAATTTCATAAATTATGTTGTTTAACTTGTTGTGGGACTAATAATTCTAAACTATAGTAATTTAAAAAATTTATAAATGTGTACAAGTAAACACGTTTTTGAAGAGATCTGTTTACATCCCTTAACATTTGAGGTGGAATACTAGCACAACTGTTCAACAGTAGTGGTTAACATGTATTTTATGGGTTGGTAGATATGATTTTTGTTCTTGGTGGAAGCGAAAAAAATGTTTGTTAGCAAGGAGTCATTTTGCGTCACGTTATCCAGAACTTAACCTTCCTTATGGGGACACGTAACCAAATTATTTATGAATATCTGCCCGCAACTGCTATTAATATGCAGCAAAGAATAAGAAACTCGTTTACTAGTTTTTCACCGAAATGTTGACGGATGTTACAGATATTGTCAAGAACTTATTTACTCGTCCACAGATCAAAATGGAAAACCTTTTGAACATTTACTGCAGTTTACAATTATTAGTCGAGGCGTTTATTTAAACAACATAATTAAAATGAAATTTGGAATTATTTGGAAAACGTCTGTAAATCAGTTACTTATATGTTTGTATTACAAAAAAAAAATTGATTACGAATTCTACATCGAATAGCCAAATAATATATTCAATTTGAAAATCTTGAGAAAAATGATTTTAAAATGTGTCGTTTTTGGAACATTATTCATTAACATAGATAAACACTATATAATATCTCTAGACCCCTTGTTAGAATGCTCACCCAATATCGTTGTTAAAAGTCATTTTAGAATGTTTATTGATTTTTTTTTCAAGACCGTAAAACTTTGTTTTAGTTTTTATTTTTTTTATGATCAAATACAAGCACTATAGGAGAAAGCCTTTAAAACACTCTGGGAGTGGTGCGTGTGCGAATTAAGCGATTCACGTTGGTTTTGAATCGTTGGAGGTTATATTCACAGAATTAATTAGTAGTTCGCTTAGAGTTGAAATAAGTTTGTGATCGGAAGAACCTAACGGAGGCTGTACGGTGACTCTGATATAGATCTGGGTGTGACGTCAAGAAAAGATCCAAAAGACTAGCAAAATTCCCATCTCGATTTGTAATCCGCGTTGGTTCTTCTAAGAGTTCAGTTAGACCAGAACTGATCGCAAAGGATTCGGCTTCGCGGCCTTGCTCATCGTCCGTATTTGAGTATTAAACCAATATTCTAAAAGTAATCATTAAACTTTTCAAAATAATGTGATCTCTTCAATCTAGTCGATGTACAGAGTAAGACAAACAAATATAAGTATTTATCTCGTTTTTTGAATAGATGACCGTGACTTCGTATTTGGACATAACTTTTACAAATTACAAATTGTAATCTAAAACGGAAAATATATCTTCGTAATTGTTAGTGCTATCGAAAAAGACAATATAACATTGTGGACGTTAAAGTTGCCAAATATAGCAATCTTAGTATTCGGATGGTTGTTTTGCAAGGAGTCGATTGTGTTGGCTGGTGATGCGAAAAGGACTCTGTAATGTGTATCACTCGGAGGAAAAGGCATACCCCGAAGTTGCGTCGATATCGGAAATGAAAATCGTATCCAGGATATAAATAATAAATACCTGACGGTGTTTGTGGACGATATGACCTTTGTCTCGGTCAGTGCGAGCACATGAGGCTTGGAGGATTGTAAGTGTTGCTGGACTGAATTGATCTTCGTGTTAAGCCCTCTAATATTGCAGAAATCAATTTTGAAGTTGCTAATTGTAGGTTGGTTAGCAACTTATTGCTCTTAAACTACCAAAGACAATAAATAACATTTTAGGTAATTATAGATGAAACTAATATGAACCTAATATGTATATGGAAAATATTTTCCTGAAATACACCCTATGATACTGTATAAATAAGCCCATGAATGAATTTCCTGAACAAATAGAAAAGTTCTCCGTATTCGGGAGTTAATCCGCGGACACACTGTATATTATTTTAATATTGGGTATCCAAAATCGACAAGGTTATTATTATTCTGAATGTGATCTGATTTAGTTGGGAGAAATTTTACTTCTAATGAAACGTGTCATATCTGTATTAGTTGCACTTCATATACAAAGGGTGGCAATATATTTAATTGATCACTATGGGTATCTTTTGTATCTTATACGAAGTTAAATTGAGAAAATGTGCAGTCCTTAAAGCTTTTTTAGAATCCAGTATCGACGTTGCCGAATTGTTTTTGATACATTGCGAATTTGTTAAAAACTTCTAAAATTTATTTCTTTAAGTTAGAAAGAAAGGTTTTGATTTTAGGAAAACTTCCTTTAGTTAAAACCTCATATTTTTTTCTTTTCTATAAAATACATTTTTTGAAATTTTTTTATAACTTTAATTTATTAAACCTGGAGTATTTTTTACCCCAAATACAATGATGTTTCACTCAATTCTATTTGCCTTGGTTTCGGCACAAATTATACATCATCAGGAAAATTTTGAGATTTTTCTCAGTACGGTTGATTTTTTAAAAATAATACACACATGATATTTTTATTTGATTTAGCTGTAATTGAGTTAAAATTTAAACTAGTAAAAATCTTTCAATTTTAAAAAATAATATTGACATGATTTCATCTAAGAACAACATAGCTAAAAATAAGTACAAATTCAAACATTCAACCGCGTATAAAAAATAACTTAATAATTTCGTTAATTGTTCGAAATGACCCCTTGATTCTCAATACTACGATTGGATATTTCTATCCATTTGTTCAATAACGTGCCTAATCATGTTGGATCTAACTGTTTGGAAGGCATCGATTATACGTCGCTGAAGTTCATGGATATTATGACATAGGCTGTAATATACTTTGTTTTGGAGATTTCCCCACAAAAACTAGGCCTGTTCCGCGCCCCCCTGGATCACCGAAGTCAATATCCAATGCGGGTTTCAAGCATAGGAGAAGTTTGCAAATTTTCTGCAAGAATACAAATATCGATGAAATAACTAATGTTTACTCATGCTTATATATTATAATAAACCCGAGCAAACTCGCATAAGTACTTTTACACGCACTCGCAAAAATACTTGCACACACACTCGCATTCCCACAAGCATATAAAAGATTCGTAGATGAAAATACACTTGCATAAGTACTCGCATACTCACTTGCATATGTACTTGCACACACACTCACACACATAACTTATTAATCCTTAAGCTCATTCGCACACGTACTCGTGCGAGTTATCAGCCTGCATACTTGTGTACAAACCCACGTAGGAAACAACATACGCAAGTTAATTATAGTTACATACACACTCGCACAACCTAAAATGTACGATTTCAAAGATCAACTGACACACATAATGTATATCATGAATCAAAAACAATTCGGCAACGTCGATACTGGATTCTAAAAAGCTTTATAAACTGCACATTTTCTCTAATTTAACCAGCTTCGTAGTGATTACCGTTCAAAAGGGTAATTAAATAGTTGCCACCCTATATAATATAATTCGGATTACCAATTACGTCCTTAATTTCAGGTACTGACGCATGTAATCGAAGATTTTGTAATCCAGGAGTCATCTGAACCTTTTCCAGTAACAAGAAGTGGGATGATAAGCGATTTTAAGTCTTCTCATTTGAACTATGATAAGGAAACTGATGGACCTCCACGTAAGTTTATTATTATATATGTATGTTATTGCATTTGTTATATTGGGAAAGACATAATAATTCTAGTAAAAATAAGTTTTTGAGCTTGATATTTTTGATGAAGTCTTGTATAAATTTTCCTATAGAATTTATTATTTTAATGCTTTAGAGCCGGATTATCAGTGCAGTGTTATAATTTTACCAAAAATTAAAAACCAGCAAATTTTTTTAACAAACGTCAGAGTATAAATTTGCGTTGGTGAAGAAGCTAGGTAATCTACACACATATTTAAAATGGTTTCCAATTTCGGGGAACAAACCCCCGGCTTCTTCCGCGGTAAAATTTTTTTCTGTATAATCGTGTCATACAATGTGCTATTTTATAATTTAAAAATTATCTATAGTATAATAACATTTTTATATTTATGCCGCATTAGCTGGTACCAGCGGCATCGGCTGCAATGACACAATCTATTCTATCAAATTATTGAAGGAATAATGGGCGTATTCAGCAGAACCCATCGATTTGTAAGCGATTAACATCATCTGCTGTATGCATTAAAAAAAATCGATTCGATGGTAAATAGGACGCCACGATTTGTGATTTGACAGCGATTTATGTCAGTTTCGTTTGTCAAATTGACGAGTGAAAATTATAAAAAATTACGAAAGAATTGAATTATAATTATAAAATCATACATAATCTCCGCTAGAAAGAGAAGAGGAGCATTAAAAATATAACTATCCATAGAAAAAATTTAATATTTGATGAAAATATTTATAAGGGATCCTAACCGAACAAGAAATTGACAACAAAATGAAGAACTATAAATCGAAGCGCATCGTGACGTCACCGATTAAAAATCGGTCGAACAAACCCGCATCTTTGCCGGCGGTGACAATCTATATAATTATGACCAATAAATTAAACTATTTTCATTTATAAAACCCTTAGCAAAAATAGTTATCTAGTAGGATTCACCAATCGCGGGCGAGTGTTGCGCCCGAGTGAGATTAAGTCTGGGCAACTAGCGTACATCGCGATATATATATAACATTTTTTCATCCAACATTCAAGTGAATAAGAAACTGGATTTAATATTTGGCATTTTAAGACAGCCTGTCAAATGCAACATAAGGTGCGACCCAATCGTGGATTGACAGTTGCTTGTAGATACATTATTCTTGAGTTTTTGAGTGTTCAACCTTTCTGTTCAACCCTTAGCCGTAGAGTCCATTTTTTTTATGAAAAATTAGACACCATTTGTTAGTATTTAGTGATTTGAGTTATAAGAGGTACTTTGAATTTAAAAATGTAAGAAACTCCCAAGAGCTTTATTAACCTTATATTCGAGGGGCACTAGAAGGGGTTTTTTCCCTAAAAATTAAACATGACTAACGATGGTTAATTATGGTTTACAAAATTATGCACGACTATTTATCAAAAACGTTTAGGTTTGCTTCACAAACAGTTTACAAAGCAGCCAAATAACTTTCTTAAACTGAACTACATATAGTCCGGATTTGGCACTCTCTGACTTTTTTTATTCAGAAATTGGTCGTTGCAGCGCAGGTGGCTCAAGTACAGTCAAGTTGAAGGATGTAAAATAAAATAATTTTAAAATAGTATTTTTTGGTTGCTTCATTATTACGGAGAAAGCTTTTTCAGTGCATATCCCTGATACGTCGGTAAAAGTAGAAAGTCGATCATAAGCAACAAGTTAGCAGTGGTTCTCAATAAAAACAATCCAAACTATTGAATTTCTTTTTAGGAAAAAAACGTGCTGTGTCACCAAATTCTGTATCACCGAAAGGAGATATGTCTAAGTGTGAAGCTTGTGGTATAGTGGATCATAAGTCCAAGTTTAAAAAGAACAAGAAGTTTTGCTCATTTGCTTGTGCAAAGAGGTAAGTTTTGCATAACCTTCAATTCGTATCACGACTTCTTTTAATAGTAGGCGAGCTATCCCATCTTTAACACCGCATTCACTATCTTCTAATCTCTCTCCGTGATTAATAAAGGATGCTGTTTTCGCAGCATTGAGTTACTTTTTTGTGAAACAAAAGATGCCGAAAATATTTTACTAGTCCTCCTTATTTTTGAGAATTTTACATTTTCACACGATTCTATCAAAAATTTCTTTAAAAATGTGAAAGAACGGGTCTTATAGGAACCACAAAACTGGTCTAATATAGCTTCATGAATAAACTCAAGAAAAAGTAGAGGTACAAGCTATTATTTTCTAAACGTAGCTACCAAAACAGTAAGTAAGCTTAACTACTTGGTAGCTAGGTGCTATCCAACTCGGTTTACTCGTCAATTAGTTTGCATTAAGGCTACCTTCAAATATATTATAAATTATTCTGATTTTCAGTATAAAGCGTGAATCGCTACGCCAAACTTGCCTTTCCATTCGAGTAGAAATAATATATGCTGATTTTCCTATGATCAAAATCTCATATTCTGTCGATTAGACATGCCAGCACTGGTAAAATGAGCCTCATCAGGCCATGTAACGGGTTTTTCAAAATTATTTAATTTACATTTTCAAATGGAAGGCAACAAAAAATTCTTTTGTGCAACAAACCCGAACAAAATACTCACATAGAACTTATTTTCTACAAAATAGTAAGATAAGTTACCAAATCCCGACACGAATGTTAATAAGTAGGGGATTGTGGCTTCTTCGGAAACAATTTTTTAAACTGTAAAATCACGACTACATTCGAATATCATATTTGCTCGGAACACCCCATTAATTTTTTTTGTATGTCTAACTTTGTCGCACTACTGAGACACTCGATATTTAATGTACAATAAGGTTCACGATAAAGTGATCATACAATTTTCTTTATTCAATTGAAAATAATCTAACTAAGAAATTATGTATTTTTAGTGGAAAAATTAAAGATGATAAAAGGAAATGGGACAATCACGAAAATTCTGATTTGGATGAAGCAAAGGCTGAAAGTATAATCCCTGCAGATGATATTGCAAAAGTGGATCCTATTAAATGGAGTGTAAGTATTAAATTTCATGAAAGTTACCATTTGTTATTGACTATTTCAGAATTAATCACCTTATTAAATATGTCCATTTTCGGTGGTAAAGATAGAAGATGCAGTTTTCGCAGCACTGTGCTACTTTTTTGTGAAACAAAAGATGACCCTATTAGAATCCTGGTTTTTAATATACGGGATATTTCTGAGAATTTGACATTTTGGGACACCCCCTTTCGTTTACTCTGTAACTTATCAAAAATAAATAAAATGTTCTATTTGCAGTTTTTTACGTAGAATCCAGTATTCAGTTTTTTCTACGTTCAATAGTTTTCAAGAAGAAAACTAATTTTTTTAAAAAATAATGTATCTAATTGAGTTTTTACCAAGCTTCTCAGAAATATATATGCTTTATTTTTAGTCTTAATATTATTCCTGAAATTTACATTTTTAAAAAATGATACGATGTTTTTTGCGTTGGCCATGACGGGTATTAAAAAAAACACAGTCAATTGCGCAATAATATTTCTGGTTCTACCAGAATATTTAGTTGTTTTATAATTTCTAATTAACAGTAAAAAATCAGTTTGTCGTAATTATTACAGCCAATGTAAACTGAAATGTTTTATCTATTTATTTCAGTGTATCAAATCAAATATTACACTGTTTGAGTATACATCTTCCTATTTTAATCAATTAGTAACTTTAGTGTACAATATGCCTTTGCAGCTTGTGTGTACACTACTAAAGTAATATTCTACTGTAACAAACTATATGTAACATCGTTTCACAATATATTATTATTTTATAACTCCTAGATATTGTTATTTTATAAAGTATAAAATACAGATAGTGGCAACCATTTATGCATCACAACGGTAACATTATCTAGCCTTAAAATATATCAGCACCTTTACTTGAAACAGTTCTAGTTACAATATCATGGCGTATTGGAGTTATTATCAATTTTTTTAACAATATTATTCTTATAATTGATCTTAGGTATAATTTTCTTACACACAAAACACCAGCTTCCCTAAAAAGCAGGCTGGTGGGGTAAATTTGGTTCTTAAAGTACATTATTTTTAGTATACGTTTTTGCGCAACTATGAGAGGGTTCAGTGTAGTGACGTATGCACCACCCCATGCAACTATACCATAGTTTAATATTGATTCGGCCAAAGCACTTTAAACCCTCCCAATACATCGCCTAGACAGTATTTGCCGGAGTGTAAACAATTTATGTTATAATTTTCTTAGTTTAGATAGCTCGTCCACTCTTGTTGGAATATTCACTGCACATGCATATCCTTTATTACTGAGTACATTTAAATGGCCATTTGTGATAGTATTACCTTTATCCATTAAATTTACATTTAAATCACATGTAAATATTTCAATATCACAACTCTGACTGTTATTAGTTAATACTGTTTCAAGATTACAAATAAAAGAGACAACATTCAAGGACGATATGTACCCATAATGCCAATACTTTTATCGTTCAATCTGCTTTCATTGTAGTATATTTCATAATTGTCTAAACAAACGTCATTTATATTACTAACACAGTTTGTTTCGGACATAACTATGACATTAAACTCCCAAATAAACCAGGAAATTATCAAAATTCTTACCAATACTTCTTATGTTAACATGGATAACACTCAAATCACGGTCAGGCTGTTTGAGTTGAAGAGTCCAGAGTATCGCAGAAAGAAAAGAAATGTGATATGCTTCAGTCTAACGAAAATGTAGATGGAGAATTAGAAGTGTATTTCAATGGCAAATATAAGCCTTTTTAAACAATTGATTGACTCGTCTGTTAAGGCCGTACTTTGTGCAGAAAGGAATTTATTGGCGACTGAAAGATCTCGCGAGCTGAACACACTAGCGATATTACGACGTGCTGCAAAATGCTCCTTAAACAGCGTTATACACTAAAATGCAAGACAATCGAATTCGGCCAATTCGACAGGCAACATGTCTTCCCTTTACCTCCCCACCGGCGCTTCGAATAAAATGTCATTTATTCTATTCATTGAGTATATCGACGAGAGTTTTCGCGTACCTACGTAACACATTTAGTTGGGTTATTTATTATTTTCATAGGATCTAACTGTTCATAATCTCGCTGATATAGTATTCTACTATATAGGAGACTTACAATTATTGTTAAAAATTTGAAAACAAATGAAATCTCGCTAAACAATAACATAACCTCAAACTTGTTCAGATGGTGATTAAAAATCTACCTAAAACACACTTCAATCTGTTGTTGAAAATGGATCAATAATAACAGCTAAAATATAAATAATATCGAGAAGTTGCTTATTTATCGCTAATAAACGTATACGATGCTATAAAAAATCTCTTATGGGAAATTCAATGCAATCTTATGTCTTACCAAAACTATTTATCTTCGTGTGTCGTTAATGTATCGACACTATGGTTTGTAAAATACTTCGAAACAAGCACGTCTTTAAGTGTTTCTAGTAACTGGTTCGAAAATGTGTCGCAAAAGTTTCGTAACACATATGTCTCGATACAACTTTATAATTTTAATCAAAAATGTTTCAAAACGTTTCTCAGCAAAGAATGTGTGTCCAATTTGCGTCTAAAAATGCTATCCAATGCTTATCCAAATAGAAGTGAATCCAGGTGCCAGTACATTAGCAAGTAATCTAGGGCACAGACATCTTCTGTTTTTTTGGTTTTAGTGGGTAAAGCTTATACCCCACTAAAACCCCTTCGGCGTTTTTCTTCCAATCTAAGAACATATCGTCAGACACAGAACACATAGTGAAACACTGAACAAATTACCATAAATCACTTAAAGAAACACACACGTTTCAAATTAGTTTTTTGAAGATAGGCACGTGTCACACAAAATCGCAACACGCTACACACTTTATAACAAACACACAAATAGGAGATAGGACACAAATATGTTCAAATTGTAAACTATTTCTTTCATGGTATCCCGTAGAAAAAATCACACTGTGTCAGATTAGATGACCTTGGCGCCAAGCAACGTGTCCAATATCTTCTCCTTTTCCGTTTCTACCGCCGATATGTTCAAGAAAAAAAACTTATCTGGTTTGATATTGGTCTCGCTGATTAAATATTCCATCTCGGGTAAATCCAGCCTCATCTTTGACTAGTATCCTTCGGAATTAATCAGGTACTTCGACTTGACTGTATGTACCACTCGCAGTAACCTTCTTGTAAAGGGTAGCCTTGTAGTTCTAACCTTTGAGCTTTTGTAGTACAGCAGCTAATGTGTTAAGGTTTCGCGCAAGTCTGTATCAACAGTTCCATTGAAACTATCGTAATTCTTAATTGTTGATCCACAGATATACTTAAATGTTCTTTGACGGCACCTCTCGGTTTGGGGAATCTATCCATGTACAAGATCCTTGCTTGTCGGGCATTTCCTGTTCTGGTCCCTAGCACAAAACCAACAAAACCACAAAAATATCAGTTCGATTGAAGTTCTTGGCATTTTCAAGTAGAATAACAAAAAATTTTAGAAAACAATATAAAACAACATTCGCTATAACGTTTGAAAATCAGCTGGAATCGAGCGAAGTGCGAGGGGTTGCCATTTCCAGACTTCGAAATTTGAGCGGCAAAACTTAAAATTTAAAAAATATGAATTTTGTCCTGCAGCAGAGAAAGAAAATAAAACGGAAAATTAATATTACCAAAGGAAATTACTCGACGTATCAATTTAAACTTATAAAATAGCAAAAGCTCTTTGTCGACAAAGGATTTCTAGTTATTAATATTTTGGTTGTTGAGCCAGACCGATCCGAAATTGACAGGTCGATCCACCTGCCGCCGGAATACGGAATATCATTAATGTCAACTCAAAGAAACATCGTAAACAAACAAATCGAACTGAAATGTGTATTATTACAGTGGTTTCTAAATGCCGTAAATTTAATATGTGTGTCGAAAACGAAAGTGTCCACAAATTTTTACGGGTTTGTCCGTTGTGTTAAAAACGACGTCCGTGTGCGAATTTCAAGGTTACGTGCGCCGGTGTACTAAAAGTTTTACCTGATCTGAAACATATTATTGTGTGTATAAATAATTTTTTATACAAATTATGGAACTAATTTTTAAATAACAAAGGAATGAGCATGTGTTTTAGAGAAAATTCCATTTTTTTTTCTAAATGAAGCCGAATTGACTGAACATTGACTTTTGATATGTGTTTTCTGTGTGATGTGACAAAAGTGCATAGAAAAAAATCTACACGATAATTATAAATTTTGTTAAAGGTAAGAGAGCCTAAATAAAATTCCATTTTTTATAAAGAACTTCGTTTCAATCAAAAGATTATTGAGCTTCTAAAGAGTTTACTCTGGAGATATGACAACGCTGGTCAAAATTCACTGACGTCTTTGAACATCTGTAGTTTGTTTATTTCTTCCGACATAGTCACCGTGTGCGAAATTTTGGTTTGACATTAAGTCATGTACAGGGCATATTAAATTAAAGCGCAATTCTTGTGTGCATCTCAGGAATTGCCGGTTTAAATATAATACGTCATTTCCATAACACCGTGTATAATGAATAATCTTAGCAAGAGTATATCTAATGTGAAAATATTCAGATAAATTCAGAAGTTTAATATTTACTTTTCAATTCTCCCCCTTGTGGTGAAATGCGGATCTTCAAAATAATGAAACACCCTGTACATTGCACATACTTGCCTACCAGAAAAGTCATTATCTGTCCCTGACGATTTAAACTTGTTCAATTTTAGATTCCTGAAAAGTTACAAGTAATACAGTTATTCGTAATAATATTGAGAAATAGCTCTTACCGGATCACATCAACAATCAAAATTACATACATAATATTATTATACGCTTAAAACCCTAAATATGTTTAAATTAAAACAATCTAAATACACAATATTACACAAACGATCAATAACTTAATTAATTATAAATTCGCGTAAAAAGAATCACGCTGCAAAGACGGCCAAACATAGCCGATTTGCTTGAAAATATAGCCCGCATGCCGCTATGTCTAGGATTCCCCGAGAGCCACCACCTTGCGTCCGCGAAATCAGAGAGACATATAGGCTTTTATAGGACTCTTCAAACGAATATAACTATATTTTTTAACCTATTTAAAAAATGTCAAATAAAAAATATTTATGATTTTTAATTCTGCGTCGATCGACGAGTTTAGAAAATCGATATTTTCGGTTTGAATTAAGAAAAAATAATTTTGCCAAGAAATTATATGTATTATACAGGGTGTTATGGAAATAACGTATTATATTTAAATGGGTGGCTGCTTGGGTGTCCTAGATAAACGCTACATATTTTTTTTTCAAATCGACCGTTTTGAAAGTGGGGTCCAGCCCCATAAACCCACGCCTCATCCGGCGATTGTTCGTCATGTCACACTGTGGTGGCATATCAGGTGTTACGTGCAATGTTGTCAAACTTAATGCAAAACTTAAATTCCATATAAAATTATAAAAATAAATTATTTATCTACCTATGTACTGTATTCTTATACCCCAGACACAAGTTTTTTAAAAATACACTCAGATCAGATCATTAGATTTTATTACACGCGACGCGACGAGACTTATTCGTCATTCCATTTTTATGTCAAGTCAAACGTCCAAAACAAACTACTCGTTTTAACTGAGCAACTTAGGTGTTCGTCTATAAAAACAATCATTACAACTATTATACGCGTACCTTCTGAAAATAAAGCGGTTAGCCGAGAGTGTAAATGGTTATCAACAGAAGCGACCGCACCCGAACGCTTATTAATTAATAAGCGTTCGGGTTTGTTCTGACACTTGCAAGTCGCACGCTTGTACCCATAGACCTACGTCGGCCCGGCGCCGAGTAGATTGTGTGAAAGAGATGGCCGCGTGAGAAAGAAAACAAAATCTTCGTCGGTCTTGTCATTTGGAGTAGAGCTGAGCTAGTTTAATTTTTTTAAGCTTCTCAAAAGAAAAAGTACAGTCGCAGTATTATCAGCTACCACTAACATTTTATTCAATTTGGTCGAAATTCCATTAACGCCATATCAATTAAATGCCTTGCGAGAGATCTCGCGGCAAATAGCCAAGTAATAGAGAAGAATCTCGTGAAATATCAAACTGTCAAATATTGCCCATCTCTATTCCGAGTTTTGAAGGTATCTATTTCGTTCGTTCGTAGGTTAACTGTTTTATGGTTCGTAGATAAAATGTCATTTTTAAATTGACGGATTGCATTGTGTGTAGTTAAAATGTGTGTGTTGTAAATTAGTTAAACAAATAAATCTACGCGAGAAAAACAGGACCAAAATTAAAACAGCATTCGCGTGTATTCTTCCATGTGAATAGCTGCTATTTTTGAGGTTATGTGAGAGGTTTTTTCCTAAAACTTAGATTCTGTGTGGTTTGTGTGAAATTATATAACAATATAACAATTGTATTTAAATAAGTAAAGGTAAGAAAGCATGTGTCTTAAATAAAATTGCATTTTTTTTAAAGAGTTTGAACGATAATTATTATTTAAAAGGTCAATGATGTTTGACCTATTTACTTTCCTGTGCTTGTAACGAATTTGAAATTTGTGTGTGATTATTTGTTTTGCAAAAAATCTTTCGCCGTCGGTTTTCTGAAATTTTGTTCAGAAATGAGAATTAAAAATTGTTAAAATTATAAATTTTTTTCTAAAGAGTTTGCCGTGTAGATATAACAACACTGGCCGAAATGCGCTGAGGTCTTTTGATCCTGCAGACCTCAGTGTTGATTGTTTACAAATTACGTCAGTCCCCACATGTGTTTGTCTGATTTGACATAAGGTGATATAATTCGGTCATTAATTGAAAGCGCCATTTATGGGTATTTTTCTTCAATTTATTTTCATCTCAGGATTTGCCGGTTTAAATATAATACGTCATTTCCATAACACCCTGTATACATATTCTACACAAACTCCTCAAAAATTAAAAAAGTACAAGCATCGAATTATGAGTATACATTTCTAGATATTTAAAAAAAATATATTAAACTCGGACTAAAAATGACAAAGAATTGTTGGTTTGTTTGAAAAGGTGGTCTTAAAATCTTAGCTATGAAAATATCTGCCAAATGGGGCATAATATTACAGAATCCACCTGCAATTAGTTTTGTATGTACTTAACCCTTTGGCTGCGAGAGGTCTTCAACCTAACCCAGTCTCCAGTGCCAAAATTATACTGAGTGCTCTATTTAAAAATCCAAAGTTGACGTCGTTTCCGGTTAAACCGGAAGTGATAAAATTTATTCCGACATGTCATAAAATTCAAATTAATATTACATACAAACCACTAAATTTTATTTCTGCGATTTAAAAAATAAAAAAGTTATAGAGGTGAGCGTTCCTCCTGAAACACCCGGTAGTATATGTAACACTTAATTATAGTAACATACACACTCTCGCACAGGAACTCGCTCAACCTAACAGCTACGATTTCAATTCATCAAATATCGGACGACCGCACCACAGACACGGAAAGTCAAGGACCGAAAATTCGGACGTCCGCAGCGAAAGGGTTACTATTTCTTTGGGCATTGTAAAAACTGAAAAGTCAGAAAGAACTAACTACAATCACAACAATAAATTTAACAACAAATCACTAACAATCACAACAATAAATTTAAAGTTAAATAACAGAAGAAAAAAGAATAAATATTATTTTTTAATTAGCCGCTATTTTGTTTTGGGTATATAGTATTCGGGATCGTAAAATACTCAATAGGACCTTTAAAATGATGTATCGCAAGACCTCACTTTCCATTAAATTTTTTTTTATCAAGATGTTGCACATTTTGAATTTGAGCACCACAAAATATGCAAGAAAGAGTAGCTTTCTGATTCCTACTACACTATGCCAAGTTGTATTTATTTTCTGAAGACGATAAATTAATGAAATAAAGGATAATAAAAATAACTACGTAATTTTTAAAATGCCGCCATTTTGTTTTCGTTGGGCATACAGAAGTAATATTCTGGGATCGTAAAGTACTCTATAGTATCTTCAAAATGATGATTCACAAGACCCCCGTTCCTATTTAATTTTCTTCCTAAAAATGGCGCCCATCCGCCATTTTGACAGTTAGTACTGTCATTATTCCTTCAAAAAGAAGTTTATATTCCCCTATAATCCACTCCCAAATTTTGTAAAAAAAAATTGCGGCTCAAAAGTTATTAAGCCATTTCCAGACTATATATACACACACTGTATATCTTAATAAAGTACGCACAGGGGATCTTTACCCTGACGTCATCGCTTACACGTCATAAAAATCGTATGAATCCTTAGACAAGGGAAGAGAGGGGACGCGTAAAACTAGAAGCGATTTTGTTACCGCGTGGCACCAAACCGGGTTTAGCAGTGGCGTAACATGAATATTTTATTAGTATTATCCCAGTATAAAATTATTTTGTATGGAATATGAAAGTAATATTTTTATTGGTTGAATTGTTAGGTACCTTACTGAGGTTGGATATTAAAAATGTTCTTTTTCAATAATTTATTGAATGCTTGGTAGATATTAATTTTATTCATCAAAATTATAATTTCATATAGGAAAGGTTGTGTAATTTAAATAATTTAAGTAACTTAAAGTAAATACCTTCTTTGGTGGTATATATAGGTACTGGTAGTTCTGAAAATATTGTTGGCACAGCACCTCCAAGTAATCGAACTCTTTCCTCAACTTTATAAAAAAAAGTTTGTCAAAATATACCAATCATACAGGTACGCCATTGAGTGACACACCCTCTTCAAGGGCAATTAGCTGGTTCTTATTAGAAATCTTGAATGAAAAGTGCAACAAATCTAGTACAAATTACAAAGAAAGGTAGCTTCAACTATGGGCTTAAACATAGTTTCAAATAATATATACTGCTAAACTTACAACGGAGATATCTAATATAAAATAAATACATGCAAAAAACACGATTAGAATATTTACCGATGGAAAGTAATTCCAAGATCCTTTCGCTCATTTCGGCTTTTGCAGCCATAGGCACAACAATACACCATATTTCTATAAATACACTGAATTCTTTTGATAGCTTTTCACACCACAAATCACTGAAATACACTAGGTGCCACCTCGAATGTCTGGCTCCTAAAAAATGGCGGCGTATCAATTTTAGGCTTCACTTTCTGCGACGGCCCGTAAAGCGGAATTATCCGTCCCCTCTCTTTCCTTGTCTAAGTATGAATCAAATCAAAATTACGTGGAAGAAAAGTTGTCAAAACAAAAACTAATTTCATAACATTTTAATTGACGTAAATAACGTTCCCATATACGGATTTTTAAAAATTTCTTTAAAACTCCGAATCAAAATTTTGAGTCGGTCTTACATAAAATAGATTGTTAGGAATATGTAGGTATAAATCTGATATTCTTGAATTTTTACTGGCAGTTGTGTACCTACTTCTTATTTGACAAAATGATAAACTCGGTTTGAATGTGACATTTTGATTACACAGATTAAAAAAACATCAAAGAAAGTTTAATTTTTGATTTGACCAACAGAGATCATTTGAATTAATTTATTAAAAAGTGCAACACCGTGCAATTAATTAGATTTACAATGAACACTTCTTAGAAAATACACCGTGCAAGATACTATGAGCAATAATGATCATGCACTGTCTTGGACAAGACACAGTACAATTATTAGAATTACAATGCGCCGGCGGGTTAATCCGTGTACAAAAATTCCTTAAATTTTTATTTTATTTATTTAAATCAAAGTTCGAGTTGACAAAATTAACATAGAATAGGTATAATAAGTTCTACAATTTACCTACCTATCATTGAAAAACTTAGTCTTAAAGCTGGTTTACTTATTTTAAATTTAAATTACAAGTCATCATCGCATTCGGAATCTGAACTTTCATCTACATTTATAATCAATGGTTCGACTTCAATATTTACTAAATGTTGTTCTCGATTGAACCATTCTTCAATTAACTTTTCAGTATGTTCTACACAATTTTTCCAAATTTCTGCAGAACATTGGTCCAATGCTTCATTCCACATGCTTAGAACTTTATCATCACCATATCCATCTCTACCAATGTGTTTGTTATAATACGATTTAGCATGGGCCCAAATTAATTCTATAGCATTAAAGTCACAATGGTAAGGTGGAAGTCGTAACACTTCATGGCCATGCTCTTGTATCAACTCGTCAATTACATATATATTTTCTTTTCTATTATTTTTTGCTAACTGTAATAGTTCTGATTTCAAAAGTTGTTCATTATAAGTTATATTATTGCTTTCTAACCAAAAAATGATTTGTGCTTTTGTGGAAGCAGTAGAGGGTTGTTTTTCTTTAAGCAAACTATGATATGGCGCATTGTCCATTACTACTAAAGAAGGCTCTTCTAAATTAGGGAGTAATTGAGTAGTAATCCATTTAGTACAAATATTGTTATTCATTTCGCCATGGTAATCTAATGTCATATTTTTTAGAGCAAAATAGTAAACTTGCCCCTCGCACAAACCCAGTTGCTAATCCTGCATGCACAACAATGAAATGCCATCATAGCCTTCTGGTTTACGTACACTTTTCACACTATTATCTTGCCAGGACATTGTCTTATTTCCTTTGGAATAAATCCAAGTCTCATCTACGAAAATAACTTGCCGTGGGTATGCCATATTGCGATTTTCCATGTATTTACGAAGAAAAGTAGCCCTTAAAGAGGAAATATGGGTTCGTTCTATCAACGCTCTTCTATTATCGTCCTTTCTATATTTAAATCCAATTTCCTTTAAAACAATTCCAAGAGATGTATTGCCCAGAAATGCAATCTTTTTAGTTTTTAGTTCGGTATTAAGGCTCTTTATAGTCACATGCTTCCCTAAAAGGAAAATATTCGTTGTTTAATTGTTTTATATACAGGGTGTTATTTAAGTATGTGGCCCAACTTCAAGGGGTGGTTCCTTAAGTGATTTTAAGTAGAAAAGTTCATATAAACATGGGTCCGAAAGTTAGGCATATTTGTATAAAGTTAGGATCCTATACTTACTTTCTTTATACATATCATATAATATATTCCGGATCTTCATTTTGGATGATTCAGGTAAATCTGTTGTTTTGGCTTTTGGCCGAGGCCGAGATTTTCCAGGTGAAGAAAGAATGGGATTATTTTCTTTTCTTTTTCTGATACCATAAACAGTTTTTCGAGAAATTTTAAGAGCAGCTGCTACCCTCTAAAATTTACATGACAATTAATTAAAAATATCTATTACTTTTCAAATAATGGCGGCTGGGGTGCCCAATTGTTATGCCATTGTTATTAACTACATTTTTTTTAAATTGCATTAAAAATAATCCAACTAGATAAAAAAATTTACAGCAGTCGTCTCATTAGGACACTCCCCGCTACGCGGCTCGTGTCCTATACAGACGCGTGCCCTGTCATTGTGTCTTATGAAACTTATGTATTATTATATTAGGTATTATTATCATGTATACACCGATTTATTATTGGTTTACCTCCTGAACACATGAAACGGGCTCTAAAGGTCCCCCATTTCTTTTCTCTAATTCAAAGTAATCCAAAAGATTCAGCACCAGTTGTTGCGCTTGTGCCTTTAGAGTTGTCCCAGGCATTATCTTAAATAGAAAAATAAAAAATGAATCAATAAAATTGGAGTAAATAAAATGATTATGCTTTTATGGTTATTTGGATTTTTATCGAAATAAACTACTGCACATAATTATTATCGTTACAAGCGCATTTTTTAGTCAAATTTGATATCTTGTGATTCCTAAAATACTGAACGCATTTCAAAAAGTAGGCCAGATTAGCAAAAATAAACTTGTTTCATGCGCATATAAGATAGAGTAAATTGGTGTAGAAACAGAAAGTAAAAATTTTTGGAATTTTTTTTTTTCGAAATAGTACATATTCGCAAAATCCCAAAAATGTCCCGAGGCATGGTCAATATCTATTAAATGTTACGTTCAAAAAATATCAGCATGGTCTTCCTACAAAATGGGGAGCCAGTGAATTTTTTTTTCAAAATGCACAACATTTTCCTTTACCCTGTATTATAACCCCCAGTCAAAATATAAGAATTTGTTACCAATAATTCAAAAGACAATGTAAAGACCTTTCAAAATTTGACCTGCTTTTTGAAATGTGTACAGTATTTTAGGAATCACCTGGTATCAAATTTGACAAAAAAATACGTTTGTAACGATACCTAATTAGTATGTGCAGCAGTTTAGTTAATTAAACTCAAAACTTCAAAACTCTTTGGGCCACATATGATGAAGGGATAGTAGGGCTTGAAAAAAAAACCCTAAATGGTTTCTTCCAAACCGATATTTAGATATTTAAATTAATTTTTTTTTAATTTTTTTTTTTTTTTAAATGGCTTTAAAAAATATAAATATGACGTTTACGGGGTAGCTTTGGGGCTTATTAGTTCCGCCCATTCATCCCCTACAGGAATCACCCCAAAAAGTGAAGAGTTTTTTTCATTACAATTGAAGATAAATGGTAATTTATGTCGTAAAACATGAAAAAAAGTAAATTTACGAAAAAATGCAAACTAATAGACATTGCCTTGGAAATTTAAATAAATTATTTTATTGAACTGTCATATTTGTATTTTTCGACCAATTTTTACCACATTTTGAGACGAGATTGTGAACTTAATTTGGCGATTTCAGATTTGATTTTGCCCGAAATACGTTCTGTGAACCTTCTAGTTTCGATACATATACAGAGCGTTTGGAAATTCGGGCGATTTTACTTATTTTTTTCGAAACTAAAAAGACGTGTTTTTACGTTTTTGGGATGGCAAAATAGCGGAGCGGAGACTTATCCACAATTTTTAGGGTTAGGAATACTTTATTACAATAAATAAATAACAATAAATATCAATATGTACTTACCACTAACACAAAAAAGCTCTGAAAAGAACTGTTTGCAGGAGTAAATGAAGTTTTAATGCACAAAAATGTATAAAAACGAAAAAATTGTGAATCAATTGTCACAATGACGTTTTTGTAATTTGTAGTACTGCGTAAGTCAAAATAATTATTTGGCAACTCTTCTTTATAATTCTTTCTCTGTCTAACACGTTTAATTCCGGACGACGTATAATATACAATTTTTATTCGCCTTTATGTCTGTACCAAACAAAGATGCAGAGATATGAAATATGTCGGGATATCTATTTGTTAGCGATGGCGTCAGGGTAAAGATCCCCTGTGCGTACTGTATGTAAGTGGTTTTAGATTTAAACGTTAAAAGTAAAACTAATAGTAACGCCTTCTAAAATTAATACAGATATTATGTGGTTGGCACTGACAATACAAAAGAACACATACAATTTAGCCCTATTTACTAACCTAGATATTTTCTCAGTATAGCATAATTCTGTATCGTGATAGCTTGTGTCACATCTACCGACAATAAATAATGTTGGACATAGGCAACTTCTGATACATTTCACCAAAATTTATCTAAGACATGCTTCGCGCGCTGCAAGATTACTCGCATAGAACGAAATTGTAATTGTCAATTTTGGAATTGTAAAGATAAGACATGAAAATTCTAAGGTACATTACTACTTTTTAAAAAAATTATAACCTTGAAAAATGCCTAAATATACGTACTTTTGGTCCGATTTTTTAAAATTTTTTACTTACTTTTTTCCTTAGAAATAAACATTTTTTTACTAAAAAATAACTTGTCCTGAAAGATATTTCAAATAGCCTTTCCAGAATCCTGCAGTAGCGAAACGTTGTTAATCATCCTATAAATTTGCGCATTGTACGGCCTTAACTTTGTGACAATACATTTTAAATATATAAAATGAAACTAAGGTTTATTTTGTTATTTGTCACTATATTAAAAGGTTTTGGCGTTACGTCCGTTTCGTAGTACAACTACATCTTCAAGACGATCACATGAGAGTGAACCCAAACTGAGTGTATATAATATAAGTAGTACTAAAAAAAAATATATAATTTCAGTTAAAATTATTGTAAAAATCCCATCTGGCTCGTGAATTCTTAGATTCTCTGAATATCGACCCGTTTGTCCCTATTTTAAGTTTATTAGACTATGGTGTTAAACATTATTTATTATACCAAATTAATATTTTTAGTATTACCTATATTAATACACTTAGTTTGGGTTTACTTTCATTTGAGCGTCTTGAAGATGTACGAAACGGCCGTAAAGCCAAAACGTTTTAATATAGTGACAAATAACAAAATAAACTTTAGTTTCATTTTATATAAGCCTTTTTGTAGGATGTAGTTCTATGAAATTTATATAATTTTTGCTTGTAGATATCTGGAAAGACGACAGCCGGTAAAATAATTTTTCGAAGGATAAAGTTAAATTAATTGAACAAGGTTCATTTTCTAAACCTCGGCTCAAATGTGATTTTGCTTCAATTAAAACATATATAGGTGACACATTTAAAAAAAGGAAAATTTGTTTTTTTCTTGAAAACTATTGAACGTAGGAAAAAACTGAGTACGTCACAGGATTTTACGTAAAAAACTACAAAGAGAACATTTTATTTCTTTTTGAAGTTTTGTCACAGGGTCACCAAAATATGGGGATGTCCCAAATTGTCAAATTATTGAAAACATTCTGTATATCAAAAACAAAGAGGCCTAGAAAATTTCTAATTGGGGCCTCTTTTGTTTCACAAAATAGTAGCTCAATGCTACGAAAGGATCATCTTCAATCTGTTCTAATCACGGAGATACCCCATAATAATACTTGTACATTAGAACAAACCCGTACAGAAATAGTACTATTTGTAGAGTCAACATAACATCTCTTGTGAATGATCGAATAATGTATTCTTCTTCTTCTAATGGTGCCCGTCTGTCTTTAGATGTTGGCGATCATCATGCTGATTACTTTTGAAATCTGTCACGATCGGCAGCTGCTCTAAAAAGGTATTCAGGTTGCAACCCAGTCCATTGACTTATATTTCACAACCAAGACATCCTCTTACGTCCAATTCATCGCGTGCCTTCCACTTTACTTTGGACAATAAAGCGAAGTTGAGATTGAATCGCCTGCTTCTATGGCCGACTTATTCTGTTTTAATTGTATTTGAGAGTTTTGTTGCTGTTCATCATTGCAAGTAATCTCGATTGAATTACGCCTGACCCGGGAATCAGCATTCTGCGGTAGCACCACAATTCGAATGATTCAAGCGTATTTATTGTTTATGCATTTAAGGTTCAGGTTTCGCTGTCATAAAGTAATACAGACCAGACGTAATATTTGAAGGCTTTCTTCTGAAGGTGCATGTTTTTCCTGCAACCATCTATTTTGTTTGCCAACATTTGTTTTAAATCTTGTACTTTTGGATGTTTCGTGCACCTAGTTGAGAAGTGTCTGTAGATCATCTAGACTCTCGGCAAGTATGGCAGTGTCGTTGGCATATCTCATGTTGTTAATTATTTATCCTTCGATCTTGACACCATATTAATTCACTAAAGATTCTTTGAACATATCCTCGAGTAGACCTTCAGAAGTATTGGCGATAAAACACATTCTTGGTCCTTCCGAGTCAGAAAAGAGCTTCTCTCATTCCTAGTCCGTCTCCAAAACCTATCCCAATTCTGTATGATTTTCAATAATATCTTAAGAGTGTGGCTCATTAAGCTGATGAATCTAAAAATCTATATTTATTTTCCTTACTTTTTTTAGCAATGTAATAAAGAGGTATTCAAACCAGTATTCCGGTATTTTCGTTAGATGAGTAATACTACCGTTATCTAATAACTTTAGTTAGTTCACCTTTGCCGGTCTTGCTGCTTTTCAACTTCAGATTTAACAATTGGAAGTTCACTCAATTGATCGTAATTGTTGTAGCTTCTGGTCGCGCGGTATCTTTAAAAAAAGATTTGATATGTAGTTTTCCCCTTCTTCACAACGTTTTTCAGCGTTGGCCAAGATATTTCCATGTTTATCTTTAAGCCAGCCATATAGCCCATATCTAGGTTTGTATATACCTGCCATGAATTTAAGTTTATTGTGAATATTAAAGTTGTCATAGTTTCTCTGTACAGGATGGTTCCAATCAAGATTCTTTCGCTTTATCTTTCTTCTACTTTTCCTTTTTTACTTCGGAGTATCTCAGGTTATTTTAATTTTTAAATTTACGCTGTCATTCATTAAGTTCATGATTTCCTCTGTTGTTCTTCGTTTCTCTTTTCGATGTGTTTACCAATAATCTTGTCGTGTGTTCTAAGATTGTCCCTTTGGTATATCTGCAATTTTCCTTAACAGTATATTTTTCAATGGATGTTTCATTAATATTGCTTAATTCTTCGTTTAATCTTTGAAACTCATTAATTTTTCATTCATATGGGTTCCGTTATGGGTTTGTTCGGGTTGTTTCCTTTTTAAGTTGAATTTCCAGGGTCGCAGAGAAGATCATGATTTGAGCCCATGTCTGCACTAGAATCAGTTTTGGTATTAGATTTTATATTACTACCGAATCATTGTATAATCATTATGAAATCAATCTGATTACGTGCAGTCGGTTTTGATGACAATCTTGCGGTGATTTCTATGCAAATAAACGGCGCTTCGGAGCTTAAACCAGGTGTTTATTATTACGAAATTATAATCTTGACAAAACTCTATAAGTCGCTTCTGTCATTCCTTACGTAGAGGCCATGTCTGCACTAGAATCAGTTTTGGTATTAGATTTTATATTACTACCGAATCATTGTATAATCATTATGAAATCAATCTGATTACGTGCAGTCGGTTTTGATGACAATCTTGCGGTGATTTCTATGCAAATAAACGGCGCTTCGGAGCTTAAACCAGGTGTTTATTATTACGAAATTATAATCTTGACAAAACTCTATAAGTCGCTTCTGCCATTCCTTACGTAGAGACCCCTTCCATTACAATAGTGACGTCTTGCTAATTTATAATTTTTAATGTGTCGCTGGTTTGTTGATACAGTTCTTCAACTACATTGTCGTTTTTGTCTGCTGTAGCTGAGCATATACTTGTATAATATTAAAGCTTACTGGTTTTGCATGGAGTTGGATTAGCAGTTAGCAGATATTGGTATGAAATTAAACTTGCTGATATCTTCTTCCATAATTATTGGCGCACCGTTTCGATGCATGACATCCTGATTTCTTGAAAGGTAGAGTGTATATCCATCTGACGAAGCTTTTATTTTACAGCAGAAAACAAGATATAGGTACTCATCTATAAACAAATCGTCAGTCAAAATAACATTTATGCAAAAATCAATATCTTGTAGACTTATCGTCATATCGTTTAGGCATTCACATCGATGAATTTTTAGATTGGTCACACCATATTGACTACCTTAGTAACAAATTAAATAAGATATGCTACAGTTTACGCATTATAACCAAATATTTAAACGATATGGCAAAAAGAACTCTCTATTTCGCCAATTTTGAGGCCACATCGAGGTTTGGAATTATTTTTTGGGGAAGCAATTCAAAACTTGAAAAAATTTTTGTTATTCAGAAACGTGTCTTGCGAATAATATATAAAATGTCTTATTTACAGTCATGCAGAGGCATTTTCAGGTCAAAAAAAATATTAACTGTTTATGCATTATACATATATGAAACTATTTTGTTCTTTTATAAAAACAGAGATAGGTTTAATACAATTACTTATCATAATTATAATACAAGAACAAAATATATAAATTACCCAATACATAGATTAACACTTTCTGAGAAAAATCCATACTATATGTGTATTAGAATGTGCAATAAATTGAATGTTAGAATTAAGAACGCACCAACTGAACGTTTATTTAAAAAGGAACTGAAAATTTTTTTAACTGATTTAGAACCTTACACGTTAAGCGATTACTTACGTAATTATGAAAATTAAATTTAGTTATTAAGGTACAGGTGTTGAAACAACTAAATTTGCTTTTGTTCTGTTTTTTGACGACATTTCTCTTTACTTGTTATTTACTTTTTATGTATATATCGATGTAATTTTGAAATAAAAATTAAAAAAAAAAAAAAAAAAAAAAAAAAAAAAAAAAAAAAAAAAAAAAAATACATAGACACATAAACAAATACTCCCAAGAAAACCAATAATCTTTAACATGCTTATTAGACTGCCACTAAAGAATTCCCACTCCATGAGTATATGGAAGACACTTACTACTCTAATGCAAACGATAGGCATCAATATATTTTGCAATATACAGTGTTAAGCTCAAAGTCCCAAAAATAAGATACTTAACTATGATACAAAAATTATTATATTCTACATTTGTTTAAACAAGATATAAATAGTAGTTTATTAATGTATATGGTGTTCCGAGTTTGTCATTCAACGGGCAATTTTTTCTTTTTCTTGCAATCCCGTCAATAAAACAAAAATACATTAAAAAATATCTCTTCGATATTACTGTACAGTTAAGGCGCACGTTCAATGGTGAATATTTATAAGGAAATCTGAGTCATGGTGGAGATATATCCCCCCTGTAAGTACGACATTGACGCTTTCGGTGTTATTGAGGTCAGAGAATATAATTTTGACGTACCTCTAGCTATTTTCAGCATATTGCAATTGTTATTAAAAAATGTTATTTTTCTTACAGGTACAAGAAGTGTTTGAATTTATTAAAAACTTACCAGGATGTTCAGACTACGCTGAAGATTTTCTTATTCAGGAAATTGATGGCCAAGCGCTTATGCTGCTCAAAGAAGATCATTTAATGACAGCTATGGCTATGAAACTCGGACCAGCGCTTAAAATAGTTGCGAAAATTGACGACATGCGGATAGACAAAGAACCACCAAAACAAAATTAGTTTAAGTAATAGATATATGTAATAAACTTAGGTTAATTTATTTTCTGACAATGCTTTAAGACTGGTAATGTACAGTTAACAAAATTAATATTAGGTATAGAAATAGAAGTACCCAGATGAACGAAAATTTCTCGTGCATATTTCTAAATTTAATATCTAAGAGTAAGACTATTTTTGAAGAAATTTTTGCATGTAAACAAATTTTACGTTTAAACATTTAATAATTTTCTATCAAATCAATGTGTTACAAGTTAAAAAACCAGTGAACCTACCTACCATTAGGTGCGACTCTTATTCCGTCTTTAGTGTGTATCATATTTATCGCACGAAAATGTTGCGTGCAATTTACTCAAGTTCTAATTCATGTACTTATGTAGTATGCCGCTATTTTCTTGAGAGCCACCAATTTGGATAAATTATATACATTATTATTATTAAGAGCAGTTTGCGTAATTTAAAATCAAAAAGTTCAAGATGGAACATTGGAACACATTTTACATAATTTTATCAAAGTTTTTGTTGAATATCTTATGTCTCAGACCACCGGAAAAACTATTAAAGCCCAAAACATATGAAAATTCAGATTATGCCGTTATTTAATACTCGTTGCATGGTAATTTGCTTTACAGAAAATGATTTTTGGCAAATGCCGTTCGGGTTTGTTTCCTAAAACTTGCTATCATTTTTTTGTACTTTCTAGATGAATCCTAAATATGTAAAGAACGGACTCCATTAACCCTAAGGGTCAAATTCAAAATATCTTATTTTATCCTTTAGCTATACATATTATGTATAATTTACATGATTTTCTTCACATACTTAGTAACTTATGCTACCTAGAAACCATCCAGGTAATGGCGGTACTATAAGACGTACCTCTAGCTACATAAAATAACTAGCTTTTAAGATTGAATAAAATTCTAATTTTATATAGCTTCTTTGCCTTTTTTATTATACAGTGCGGTTCTTCATTTTGAAGGTCCTATCGAGTACTTTACGATCCCATTTCCCATCGAAAACAAAATGGCGGCATTTTAAAATTTGCATAGTTGGCTAGAGTAGCGGGTATCAGAAAGCTACTTATTCTTTTAAAAAGCCGCCATTTTGTTTCGGGTACGAATAGGGATATAATATTGTGGGATCGTAAAATTCCTACTCTTTTTACTACTCAAAAACGGTCTTGGTAAAATGACTTAATGTGCGCAGTGACGGCTGCGCTACTCTATAAGGCTCTCGTTACCGCACGTCATTTTTTGACGAAAATTTAAGACCGCTAATGGGTGTTCGGCTACTTGTGTATTTTATAATATACATATATAAAATTCAGCTTTATTGCTATGAGTCTATGACGCTAGTGACCTGTATTTTCAGCATATTTATGAATCCCTGGCACATCCTTAAGACCACACAATTTTGTTTTGGAGTTATCTATCCGACTTTATTGTAAATGTAATTGCATAAAGTCGGTAACTCCAGAAATAAACTAAAGACATCTACTGGTAAATCGCAGAAAATAGGTCTACGTGTAGAACAAAAATGTATACAAGTTTTTGTGCCAAAATACAAATAAACCCACTTTTTCAAGTACATCCCGGCAAAAATATTGATCTGCACGGTAAACTAAGACTAAAATAACAAAATAAAAGAATGACACCGTGAAAACATACTGGCCACTACAAGATCTAAATCTTGCTAGAATTAAATTTAAGTAAGTAAGAATACTTTTAAAATCTTTCCGCAACCTATTTCGTCATTGTTGACTACTTTTTTCAAGTTTTTATTTGCTTTGTAGCATATCAGTATATAATTTTGATTATTCATTTAATTTTGAGTTTGAAGACAAATCAAATTTGTTAACTGTCAATATTAGAGAACAAAAACCTAGCAGATATAAAAAAAACCCAAAACGACCAAATAAGGTAGCCGGTAGTTAAACTGATCACTTATAGGTAAAACAAGATAACTCGCAGATGACAAATCGATTGATAAATTTTTACTCATGTAATTCCATTTTTTCTCATACAATTCGGATTCTCCTCGACGCACTGGCATTTCTTGTTAATTTACTGTTAAAAACGTTAAGAATTAACGGTTAATTTTCCGAACTCCACCATTGAAAAATTAAGTCATTTACAAAAATCAACGCCATATTTATCACACATTTTCATAATAGCGCGTGACGTCACAATTCTATAGGGTTTTTGTTATAAGTAGTTATAGATTTAGGTTGACCATGGATGAAATGAAGGAAGTGTAAAAATACCCTCTTTCTCATCGGAATCGGATTCTACTGCAGTATTTGGTTTATCGCAGCATGGTGACTTGTAGTTTGGTCTGCATTTGTTGCAAATGTATAACGAATTGTCAATAGTTTATGCGGCTAAGTGGTTTGTTCCTAAAATTTTTTTTATGTGCGTTTCAAACCATACAAAACTTTCGGCCTATTTTTTTCCATATATCAGCAACAAGGAAACAGAATAAAGTTTAAATTAAATACAGCTTTCCAAAGAAGCCTTATCTTACACATTGCTGCCATACGACAGATTCTCCTGAACTTCCCCCAGGAGCTCTGCCACAGAGTTTAGCTAAGCGAGACTATCTAAAAAAGTTCATCGATATCTTCAAAATAATTGGGTCGCTCCCAATTATTTGGAGGAAAGCCGTCCGAATTATATCTAGGATGTCCAAATCGTCATATGGGCTATTTGTGGGATTAAAAATTATTAATACTATTAATAATTTTAGCTTGACAAGCTAATGTTATTGGTTTAACTAAATTATACTCCATTTTTACAAAAATAAAACAACGGAAACAACTTTTTTAAAGAACGTCAACAACCAACCAATATAACTCCAAAGACCCAAACTGGTCCAAACAAACATCGTTCTCCAGACTAGAGGGCGCTCCAATGCGTTTTATTCGACGATTAGCTAGGCAAATCACCCAAATTTGCCCGGTTAGTTAAAATCTACGATTAGAGTAAATTTAAGGTTCGTGGATACGAAATCGATTAATTATTATCAATTATGTTATTATTATATGGGCGTTAGCATTCTAATAACTCATAAATTTGCCGTATTGGTTGCAGTGGCGGATCGTCAGAAGCAAGTAGGGAAAGGGGTGATTCTTCAAGAAAGAAAGTAAGAACCAATCAATTTATTTTTATTGAATAAATTAAGTTAACTTCAATACAATTTTATTATTCATTACTCATCTAGTATTTGTTACCCAGTTTTGGTTTTGCATAGGAATTAAAATCTATGCGAATGTAAGAAGAGCGATCAGCATGCTTATTTGTGTCTACCTATAGCTGAAGAGCTTCTCGGACTCTTTGCTAGCTTGTCACCGGATGGTATGAAAATGACTATTAAAATATCCCACTAAGCAAGAAACATCTTTTTCACGTTTGATAACGTTATTTTAAAGGAACTTAGAAAACGTTTTTTCTCAAACAGACCATTGATGTATCAATGATGATTTTATTTAACATTTTAAAAAATAACGTCATTCATATGTTAATTTTAATATGTAATTATAATATTATTAACGGAACTTGTTAGTAACGTAGAAATCATGTTAGTTGAATATACGTTTTATTTCTACCATCACAGACATGTTTTTATTTCAATCTTTTTGTTATGTTATGAATAAACGTTTTAAACAACAAACTTGTTTCGTCAAATAATGTAATTTTCTTAACGTTACTGAAACGGGTTTCGATCCACTACTGGACAACACCGACAATGGCCAAATATAACCTAACTTTACTTCCTTCCTTCTCCTTCATGTCGTGGGGTGATGGTGTGTTGTGTTTGTTTAGCCGTCATAAAATTATATTAAGAGCTTTTTATTTAAAAAAACAAGATAAAGAGTAAGGTAAGTACCTATTATATCAGTATACTAATTTGGAAATCTCGATATTTTGTAAATTTTCATAGGCTCATTAAATAGATAGATTATTACAGCTCGGTCGGTCGCGGCCATTTTGCAACCATAAAATTTTGAGGCCCAGATTACGAATCTTGGGAAAAATATTCCCTTTTTTTATTTAAAATTAAGATTTATTTATAGGTATGGTTAAATTAAATTAACAAAAACCAGTCAAATATGATTGTAATCTTTTAGTGAATATTATTAATAAGTATTTTAAATATTTTAGTACAACAAGTATCTTCAAGTGGCAGGAAAGAATGAGGCCGAGTTTATACGGAGGGGCTTGATTAGCGTATTCGCAAATAAGCAGTCAATTATTTGTGGACAGGCCAGAAACAAAACTGAAAGATTGCAAAATCATCTATCTCTTAAGAGGTTTGTTTTTAAATTAATACCTATACAATCAAATGTAAATGTATTGCGTTTTCTCAAACAGATGCAGCTCAAACGGTGCACAACATTATCAATAAAAGCTGGAGACATGTATAATGGAGTGGTTTAGGAACTCCAATCAGAGGCTTAAACGAAAAGAACTAAACAATTGGTAAGTTATTAAATTAGTTTAAGTTAAAAACTAGCAGGTACCCGCAGCTTTCTTTTGCGCAATCCAATTATTCAATTTGTTATACAAGCAAAGCTGCGGATAACATTCAAATATGTATTTATTTCTACAATATGGCTTATTTTGACAGAAAATTTTTAATCATAGATCAATTGTTAGAAGATGAGTGCTTCCCTTTAAAAAATAATCATCAAGCTACGTTTTGTAGTAGCTCCAAAGTAAGAAGGACAAATATTTTGAAAACAGATAAACTTACACAAAAAACATTTTCGTAATTACTGAATCCAATAACATCTTAATATAATACACAAATATTGCCAATCAACACAAATCTTCCTTTTTTTAGTTGGCCCCTCAATTTTCTGGATTCTATGAAGAATGTTCAAATTTAGAAACACCCTTGAATAGTTTTAAATTTCTTCCAAATAAAAAAATTAAGGGGCAACAAATTAGAGACAAAAACTGAAAATTCCATTTTTTAAAATCTCTCGGGTACTTATTCAAAAATTATTTTCACCAAATTAATACGCCCCAAAATATGAAACGTTTCCTCGGTATCGCTTACCTTTTCAAGATAAATACAACAGAGTAGATACCTCAAACCATTTTTTTTTCAGAATATCTACATTTTCAGTAAGCAGCAGCGTTGCTAGATACAATTTTTACAAGTCGCCATCAGAGCTGGCGAAAGTTGCCAAGGTGGAATTAAAGTCGCCCAATTTTCTTAAACTTTATTGTTCAGGTTTGTTAGTGGAATAAAAAAATACCTCAAACTGAACGATTTTTATTTTGAAAAAAAAATCTTATTCTCAATATAATATTTTTGTTAACCCTTAAATGTCATTTTTTCTTAGTCTAAATTAGTACCAAGATAACAAAAATTATATAGATCAAGGTAGCTCTAAAATGTCAATTTTCATAGTTCCATAGAAATGATGTGATATTGTCAACTTCTTCCTTATTCTTTATAAAAAAGTCATCGTCCAAAACCTAAAAAGCAACCATGCAGGTTTGTCAATAAATATGAAAAGTTGTTCGGTATAAAAACTATGTTTTAATATGCAATTACATCCTTCTACAAATTTTTAGAAATAAATTTTCTTTTGAGAGACTTTACAGGCGAAGATTATCATGAGTTTAATATGTAATTGCATATTAGAACTAAGTTTTGTATACTGAACAACTTTTTATAATTACAGTTTTCGATATTGTCACAAATAAGTATCTACTTTATATAGGTATGGGTACCAGACCTACTCTTGAGCCAAATTCATATTTTTTTAGAAACCTCGTATACGACTGAAAAAAATTAATGCCTGATGGTTGCATTTTATGTTCTAGACCATGGAGACCTTTTTTTTTATGAAGAACAACTTTTCTCATAAAATTAATGATCAAAAAGTTTTCTGGCTCAAAATATTAATTTTCAAATTCACATTTCTATGCAAAACTATCAAAACTGACATTTTAAAGCTTGATCCATATAATTTTTGTTATCTCGGTACTAATTGTTGTGTACCTAATTTAGAATAAGAAAAAATTACATTTAAGTGTTCACAAAAATATTATATTGTCAAAGGATGAATCTAATCTGTCATCAATATAATGAAATTTAGCCTGCATTTATTCCTTTTAAAAACGAAATTGGTTCGTTAAAGTTTCGAAACGAGAACGTTTTATGTACAACATAATTATAACGTTTTGACACGTCCTTAAAATAAACATCTTAAGAACGAAACCAGTTCGTTATAGTTTTCGAATCAAACACGTTATTTCATAAATGTAAATGCGATTTTGTTATGTTGGCGGACATTACGACCAGTACGTTACGTAATAGTGCCGTAACAAATCCTTTTTGTACAACGTAACATGTAACCTAAAAACATATATGTGACGAAATTGGGATGTTTTTTTGCTTAGTGGGTTGGTTGCTATGGCAACCATGACGTGTTAGATGTCTATGAAAACTTTTAAGCAGATGAGACTTGTGCTCCTCACGAATAATTATGTTGCTTTGCCAATTAGTTTAATATGGTAATGCGGAATGCCGCCTTTAGCATGAATTATATTGACGTGTACGATAGTAATTATTAATTTTATTTCGTGGACAATTATTTGATCCTGAAAAGTTCATAGACAAAACGAATTCATTTGAACCAGTTAGTGACATGTTTGTAGTTTCTTAGAAATACAACTGAACAGGAGAGACTATCATCTTTGGCAAATATATGTGTGTTAAGAGGATGATGGAGTCGAAATCTCCGATCTGACCCCTATTCATTTCGCGCCTTGTAGGCACGACTCGAATTGGATTTACGATTGCTGTTAGAACAATTCGTCGAGCGTCCGCCCGTAATCCGCATGCCGACAGAAATAACGATAATCGGAAGAAAGAGACCGAACGTGATCGGGGTGAGACTTCATATTTTAACACTGAAAAACTCTTTTTATGAAAACGCTTCATTTTTTAAAAATTGTTGAACAAAAGATGTACAATTTCTTTCTATATAGAACAGTAAATAAAATGAAATCTAAGAAACTTCCGAAATTAAAAAATATATACGTACTTTTCTCCAATTTTAGTTGCATTACAAAGGTTTTTTTCCTTGGACATTTTTTCCCTAAAACAGAAATAAACGCTTGGGGAACACTCGTTTAGAGATACTCCGAAACCCACTTAAGAACAGAAGGATTGATTTAATATATAAAAAAATAGGTATCGATATTTGGCTCTTCTCCTATATATTTTCACCCGCCCCTGTTAAATTAAAAAACTGGTCCTCTCTCAAATCATGAACTTACGAATGCTATCATTCACCTATGTAAAATGGTTCAAGCTCATTACTCCTTTCTTAGATAAAAATCGTTTAATCATAGTGGGTGGTAGATCGAAGTACTTCATTCAATTTCAGTTTTAATCAAAAACATCCAATTTTACTTCCCAGTTCAGGGAATCTTACAAAATTAATAATATGAACACATACGTCATCTACATGCTGGCGCTCAAATGACATTGTCAGCTGTTCGCATAGTGTTTTGGCCAACCAATGGTCATAACATTCTTCTCAAAAAAATGTTACGCTCATGTGTCACATGCTTTAAGGCAAACCTGATGTGTAGGTATTATCAAATGGATTAGTTGCCCGAAAAGGACATTACACATCAATCTATTATTATATGAATGCTTCACTGCACACTTGACTTATGCAAGTTTAAATACAATATTTGTACAGATCAAAGTTGTTCTAAATTCTAGACCACCTTCCAATGATCCCTATTATCTGTCAGCCCCAACTCCTGGTTAATGCGATCTATTATTATATGAATGCTTCACTGCACACTTGACTTATGCAAGTTTAAATACAATATTTGTACAGATCAAAGTTGTTCTAAATTCTAGACCACCTTCCAATGATCCCTATTATCTGTCAGCCCCAACTCCTGGTTATTTCCTCATTGGTCAAACCTTCTTGCACTGCTTCAAAATGATGTACAACAACCAGTGTCTAAAGTGTACGTTCTGTCCGTCAGTGAATCAAACTATTAATTTGTGTCCACTCAACCTTTTACATCCGGTTATACCTGAATTTATTTTTTTGAAACTCGAACCTTTGGCTTAGCTCAGACTTTGGTCTCAATGACTTTATATTACTATAAAAACTCAACTCATGGCGACATTGTCACGAAAATGACACGATGGCGAAGTAGGAAGCGCATGCGCAAGACACTTCATTTTACCGGCTCAACATGCATGTTTCGCTATTCAAAGGCGCTTTATACAAAGTTACAAAGTCGTTCTTTAAACATTCATCTCACAAAACTAACATTCATTCACCACGCACAGTGCGAATATTAAAATACAATATTTACACCCTTAAACAAAGAAAAATCACGATAGCTGCTAAACCACATAACATACAACTTATGGGGGGCGCAGTAAAAAGTTAAATTTTACGAGTGAAAAAATGGGTTGGTGCGCACGGTTTACCGGTCAAATTTTTAAGGTTGCTCGTCGGTTGTTTTGCGCACAATGTTAATGTCGCCGTCATATAGACAAGCCCGCCGGTATTGGTGCCGGTTTGGTTGCCAACCAACGACGATAATAGATATCAAAATTAATTATAAAAGTGGCTCTTCAGTGATTGCCACACTTGTATGCGCGAACATACATTGTTTATATCCCAGTAAAAGAAGGTCTTCATGTGTAATAGTCGACCCATGTCGTCAGATTATTAAAGCTATCTAGCTTACTCTATGTTGGCATATCTATCAATTTTCACACATGGGAAGACCTACAAGTTTTATTTAGTGGGTTCGGGACCTTGGGTATTATTTGCCGGCCTGTTGGGTCATGATATTAATATAAACACTGTTAAAAATAGTAGATATGGCGACACTTGTGTGTGGGAACTTTTTT
The DNA here is from genome assembly GCA_963991005.1 of Barypeithes pellucidus. Lineage (NCBI taxonomy): Eukaryota > Metazoa > Arthropoda > Insecta > Coleoptera > Curculionidae > Barypeithes > Barypeithes pellucidus. The sequence goes on along the minus strand of OZ022557.1, from coordinate 52,765,966 downwards.
GGGGTGTGAACATAGGCACAGAATGGCGCGTGGGAACTTTCTCCAGAGTGGGGGAAGGGTGTGAACATAGGTACAGACTGGCGCGTGCCATGTCAAATGTTGTGGCACTAACTACCATGGGCACTAACTACCATGGGCACTAACTACCATGGGCACTAACTACATGGGCACTAACTATATGGGCACTAACTACGTGGACACTAACTACATAGGTACTCCAGGGGCACCAACTACCTATTTACACTAGGCCTACTCCTCTGTGGTATTGTCCGCACCTTCCTCTGTGGTATGTATATACCTAACACTCCTCTGTGACAGGGGCGAAGTCCTACCTCTAGGACCGGGGCCCCATGACTGTCCTACCTTGGTGATGACGTCACTGCTAGTCACGTGGTTCATGATGTGGTGAAAAAAGTTAGCCGTCTACAAGACTCGAACAGCCGACCTCTAGATTACTAGCCATAGAAAATACCGCTGGACCCACCAGAGGTTGTGGGAAAAACTTCAGACTAGGTATATAGATGTTTAATATAAAATATGATAAATAACGATAGAATGGTGAAGGTTAATATAATGATGTTACTAGACAAGTAATTGTCTTACTCCTTATCAGTATGCAACCACTTATTGTAATAGTGTTAAGAGCACACTATGGTGAACGTTAAATGCAGATGTTGTTAGATAAGTATTTGCTTTACCCCTTTAATAGTAGGCAACCACATATATTTGTGTCAAGAACACATGGTGACGGTTAAAATACCATTACTCTTAGATGAGAGGGGTTTAACAGTATGCAACCATATATTGTAATAGAAGCGCGTGATCAGATGTATTGAACAGTCTATAAGCATAGACTTATATATGCATCAATGTAGTAGGAGGTAACTGCAATCAATACTTATATCATGCTTGGTAGTAGGTAAAAAAACACAAGAAGAACTATATTTTATTAACAATATCAAAACAGAAATATCTAAATGGTAATAAAACCTTCAAAAATCAGCTGTAATTATTAGGGAAAAATATAGGCTTAAACCATGTACAGTAAATATGGTCGTAGCCACACTGTATATATATCATGTTTTCACCTTGTAAATATTCCTTTTATATCAAATAGTTGCTTTACTTCTAGTAGGTATTATGTAACAAAGCGCAACGCTAAAAGGTATGTAGGTAAAAAAGATACGAATATATGGGTATACATTTATTAACAACAGTTTTAACAAAGACATTTACAATATACACTAAAACTAACATAAATAACCATACAAATTAGGGTTGATATAAAGCAAAATATATACAAGATGTAATCCATAAATTTAAGGTAGGGTACGTCTATGGAAATATTAACAGTGAAAGTAGTTTACTGTAACGCTGAACATCTTTGATCCATGTATTACAGAAATATATTTAAAAATAGTTTAATAAAAATCAGTAAAGCCCCACAAAATATATAAACAATAGTGTAAGGTAGTACCAGTGCCATTCGGTGGTAGTAAATCACCAATCACCAGGTATAGTTGCAATATATTACAATAAATATAGTACATCCCATACCTGATAATAAGTAATTTATAAGAGTGTGGATTAAATTTATTTCCTTCCTGGGTAACTATGGTTCTGAAAACAGAAGAAGGTAAGGAATATGCATTAAAGGTCGAGTATTCGTGCAATGTTACAGCTGTTTACATTAATAGTATTATTGTCACATTGAAAGAAAATACAGAGGCGGACTAAAACAGTTTATATGATCAAAATCAACGTAATAACAGCCCCTAATTCTCAGAAAACAGGAAACATACACTAAACCCCTGTTAGAGAACTAAAACACTGAAATAATTCACTAAGCCGTTGTAATAAACAGGAAACAGCTGTTAAACCACCCCCAAGAAACAGGAAAAACAACCCAGAAACAGGAAACATACACTAAACCCTCTTTTAAACAGGAAAAACACTGAAATAATCCACTAAAACAGTTGTAATAAACAGGAAACAGCTGTTAAACTACTCTTTTAAACAGGAAAACACTAGTGTTTCTGTTGTGTCAGTGTTGTCTTATTGTTGTCTTATTGTTGTCTTAGTGCTGTGTCAGTGCTGTGTCTCTTTTGTGCACATAGGGTTGTTGCTATGTTAGTGTTGTATAGTATTTAATAAACCTAAAGTTGATATTTCGGAAACTAGTATTCACAAATGTTACTACTACATCAATGCACAAGATAGTTATACCGAAACAAAATAACAAGAACATAAACACGCATAGCCATTCAATTAGGAGTGATCTAAACAAAATATATACAAAGCTAACACTTATGCGTAATTAATATAATTATTATCCTATGAAGGGCATAGTAGATGACATAGGATTTGTAATAAATGTATATGAAATAGCTATCTCTATTTTTACACGAAAGCTACGTCACATACAAATTATCACAGATCCCACAAAAGTTCTGAAAGGGAAAATAATAGTTCCAGGTGAGTATACAGGGATAAACCATAAAATATTTGTAAAGGGTGATATATAATACATTGTACACATTGTATACATGAGTACAATCGATACGGCAAGTGCAATATAATACAGATCTCCCACAAGTACGGTTCTGAAATTAAGTTGCATACATTAAAGACGACATTCCGGAAACGAGGTAATAGGTTTACACTATGCATAATATTTACATTAATAAAATAAATCAATAATTATTAGCATAATCGTACCTAGAAATTATTATAGGATAAAAATGTTAAATTTCGAAGCAGAACAAAGTAAAATAAACGTAATTGTATTGTGTATGGAACGCCTATGAAAATATTGACAGCGAAAAGTAGATTAATGTGACGTGAACTTTAGCATATTAACCATTTATTTTAAAATAGAAATATATTTAAAATAGGTATCAAGATTTAATAAAGTTTGAACTGAAATATTATTATATTCATAAACAATTGATTTCAATAAAGTATCAAAGAATAATAACCAAGTACGCTCCTGAAATAAAAGATAGGCGGTGTATCAATTGCAATAAATAACTGCATTCCGGATGTGACAGCAATTAATTATTGAGATACTTTGTTGCAAGCTATTAACATAATAAAAATATAAATTCCAATGCACCTAGATTTCTCTGTATAAATTACATGACAAAGGACTAAATTTCTTCTCCTTACTTTTACCCCAGCTTGAAATGGGGCCCAAATTATAAATTACGAACATTTAATCTATTTATAATTTAGGGCGAAGTTAAAAATTTTGCCCATCTATTAAATACATAGGTCATACATGTTTCGTAGGTATATTGTGGCTGAAAACAGGCACTAATAAACAGTGGTAAATATATAGGAAAAATACATAAAAATATCAAGATCGTAATGAAACAACAGTACACAGAAGGGTCGTACATAAACTTACCGCTAAAATCGAATAAGCGAATATTTAAAAATTATAAGTCGCACGGCAGTCTTGGTTTTATACACAGAATAATTATAAGAAATAAAATTTGAATTAAAAATAGAATTTATGGAGTGATTCTAGGTAAGTAATAGTATTGGGCTTTTGGGATAAGAGGAAAATAAAAACTCATTTTTAAAAAGTTTATTGAAACAATGTTACAAAAAGTGGGGTTTTTAAAAACATACAGGGTAGTTTTGTGAGGAATATGACAACTACAATGTCATTTACAACCAATATTTAAACAACTTTAACAATATGACAACAGCAATGTCATTTACAAACAATATTTTAACAAAGACAGGTTCTTAGCCTATTTGGGTGCAACGATTTAATATAATAAATTCTTAACATACATGTAGGACATAGGAGGTCTCTTGTATATACAACCGACACTTTAACGATTTGTAATGTGTTAATACTAGGGCAATTTATTGCGCTATTAAGGTCGTGGTTTTTTAAAACCATAAGGTACAGAGCCGGAGGGAGAAAATTTTCGTTTCGTTGAATTGGGTTTGTAAAGTTTGGTTTCAGTGCAGGTCAGTACTGTGTGCTCTCTGGTACGCCGAATGTTCTTGGATATTATTGGTACAGGGTCCAGTTTTTGGAGGATCATTTGTTTTATGCTATCAAAATTAACTAATTGGGAGGCCCCGTAGTTGAGAGCTAGGCCCTTTACTTTACATACCAGTTTTTCGGCTTGGTCTGTAGTAGAAAAAATTTTGTATGCGTAATTCTTTGGGCCCCCACTTACAAATTCGGTTATGTAGCTTCCAGGGCCGTACCCTTCCAACTCATCTGTCATATCCCCAATAAACTGACCAGATGGAACATCAGTTTCGCCCTCTCGGGATACATAAATGACGGAATCCGTATCGTAGTATAACACTCTTGACCCCAACTCCTCGAGGTATGAATATAATTTGAGACGGGCCTGTGCTGTTACATAAGAGGCAATAACGACATTAACGGTTGATAAGGTTTCATATGCTTCTTCAGTGTATTCATAGCTTACTATCAATGTTGTTTCATTAATGGGTAACAAACCGTTTATTTTTAAGCCAGGGTTAACAAGCATAGAATACAGTTCAGACGGTTTGTTAACAATTTTTGTTTTAGGTTGATTTTCCCTCTGACCAAACTTGCCCCAAAACGAGTTTAACATTAATTTTGATAACGATCTCAGCCCCGCATTCTTTTCTATTTTTTTTGCGTCGAGCTGTATCCCCTCCCTTTTTAAAAACTCTTGGATATACAATCCTTGTTCTTCGGCTGTTTTACAGCTCGAGGGATAGCCGCTAGCTTCTTGTTTAATTTGTAGAAACCTATTCATCATTTCTACAAATAACCCACCCTCCCTTGTTTCCGGGTTGTATTGTACTGTCTGATAACGCCAAATCTCGAAAATTTTTAGAATTTTATAGCCTTTACTGAGTGCTTTATTGACTTCACTAATTACCCATGTCCCCGTTATAGCCCGTTCCTCAATAGAGTGCGTACAATCGGTAAATTGATCCAAACCTTCTGCGCATGTGTGGCACAGAGTAAACATTAATTTCCCGGACATTTTCATGGGTAGTACGGGGTGATACAAGTCCTGAGGAGGGAGAACAGTGCATTTAATAAGACCCTCGGTATTATTTAGGTCCAGGGAGTTGCACTCTTCACCTACGAAAATTTCAGGGTGTCCTACGGGGAATTTACCGTACTTACATACCCACGGGTAAAGGGAGCACACGTCAACGTATTTGATCTTTTCCCCCTCTTGTGATTTATAATACTCAAAAACATTTCCAGTGCGGCCCCCGTAAAATGCATCTCTAGGATTTAGGGGATCTGAAATTAATAAGGGGTGGGTTCTGGTATAAAGTTCTATTTCCGGATTCTCTCGCATAAGAGCTCTGAAGGTGCACTCTTTCATCTCGTGCACAACAAACCCCAGATGTCTTAATTTCATGTTTTTTGCAATGGTTGACTCGTTTCTTAAATTTAAAGTTTCTGTTGGACTGTCTACAAGAGGCTCATTTCGGCCAGAGGGGTAACAGTCGATGCACCCGTGAAAATAACAGCCTGCCATTTCGAATGCCTCTTGTGTTTCTGCGCAGTAGCCGTCAATCTTAACACCTCGTAAAGTAACCTCGGGGCCTTTGGCAGCATGTAAAATATTAATGTTTCTCTGTTTCTCTTCCCATATTAACCACTGTATTGCAATTTTACTTTGACAATCTTTCCACCTATAACCATTCTTTGGTATAAGTCCTATAGTATTTGGTTGTAAGAAATTTCGCCGATATACTTTATTACATGCCGAGGCAATAGTTGTTGCCTCTGTAAATGGGCATACACTCGTTGTAGACAACAATTGGTCGCGGAATTTTAAACACGCAGAGTACAGTATGTTTACGTCAGAAATACAATATTCCTCAAGTTCCTGCTTTAAATTGAAAACAGAACCTTTATTTTCTGCGTACCAGTCAAGAAAATTATCTCTGTCCTCCTCCTTCATCGAATCTGGTGAATAATATTCCACGGCTGGAAGAGGACCAACATAACTTTCATTTGCCTGTGTATTAAAAAGATGCGGAAAAAACCCCTTTTTAAACCCACCCCCTAAATCAAAAGCTTTCGGTAATTTGCTTAGGCCCATTGGCAGATAATTAAGTGAGTCGATAAATTTAATATTCTCAATTTGCATTAATATAATCTTTGTTCCTCGCATAATTAATTCGGGGGTTAAAACGGTATTTGTCATAATGTGATTTAAGATGAATTGATGGTCAAAAGCCTGACCGTTGTGCGCAATTACTACAATCTCTTTAAAATTCTTTCGCATAGCTAATAAATGGTTCGTAAACGCGACTATTACGTCATCTTTAAGCACCTTCTGACGAAAGCCGCACTGTTGACAAAAATACAGGTTAGGCTCGGCAATACAAGTAGAACAGCATTGTTTGTAAACACAGAGATTAGGTTGATGAATCAGTGAGTCACCTGTTTGTTGTTCTACCTGTTGCGTTTCTAGATCGTAAAATACAAATAGAATATCTTTCGTTTTAGGTTTTCCAGTGTCTTTTTGAATGTAACAAAGATGATTGTCAGGCACATGTGTATTACATCCCTTACAAAAGACCTCCCCGCAAATGTGAGTCCTATTACCCTTTACGGTTTTAAAACAAGTTTCGCAACACCGAATCTCAATACAAACCGTACTCTTTTCAAAAGAACCCTCTCTTAAATGGTTTTCAAAACACACTTGACCACGGAAGCCTCTATGACAAGCATCGCAGGTAATTCTGATTTGTTCTTCATCGCACTTTGGTACCTGAAGGCACCCGGGGCAGGTTCCTCCGCACCTGTGTTTGTGTTTGTGGTCGTAGGGAATATGACAGTTTTCACAATAATAACCACACACAAACGCGGCAGTTAGGGAAGTAATGACGTTAAAATGATCTTCATGATGTATGAGATTTAAACGTTTACTGCTGTTTGTAGATCCCTCAAAAATAACATTACGGCCCTTTGATCCATACTGATAAACAACTATTTTATAGTCTATCAGATATGTCTGTAATTTCTGTAACTCAGGAATGCCAGCCCCAGCTTCAGGAATAGTAACCTGCGCACTGGCCAATAGGGTTGTTGCTCGCTCTGTTTGAATTTTTCTTCTATCTAGTTTGACCTTGGCAAGCTCGGGGTCTTTATTAACATGTGCCATGGCCACCACTAATGCACGTGACAGACATAAATTATCCTTGTTCTTTATGATTATAATTCCACGGCGCCTGCTACACTCCTCATCAAAGCTATTATATTTCGAACCTCTCCCTTGTCCCGTTGGCAATCGTACACTGGTTACTTTTAAACAAAATGTTTCCGTGTTCAAGCCGGTCGAATTGGACTGATAGATGTTACTAATAACATTCCAGATGTCTTCGTAATTTACCTCTTCAACAGGCTTAAAACTTAACCACCCCTCACCCCGGCTGAAATCTTTCGAGCAAAAACTAAAGCCTACGTAATCCCCAGATAACAGATCAGCAGTTGCCTTTTCTATTATTTGATTAATACCGTCACGAACCCAGCCAACAGGTTCTATACCCGTTGGTATGGCCTTTAACTTAAAGTTCAGTTCACGTCCTATTAGATTATAGCGGCGCACTTTTTGACAAGTGTCTTTAATAATAATAAACTTCTCCATTGGCACGTCTATATGGAAGATGACACAGGAATGGCAGGAACTCCTCAAGGACCCTTATTTATAAGCTCGGTACGAAAAAGGGGGCGTGGCCTATAAGAAACGTTCAAGGGTTAGTATGCAAACCCCAATATATTTAAATATTTTTCCCGCCTAAAGAAGCGTTCAAGGGTTAGTATGCAATCCCCAATATATTTAAATATTTTCCCCCACCCCTAAAATATACGCTATATTAATATATTACCATACAACAACGTTCATTCATTAAACTACCACCAAACAGTCAACAATGTCCCAAGAGTGTTTCTGGAATCGACCCTGCAACTGCAGTGAGTGTATACCGGAGCTATGCACAAAGTGCCAAATATGTCTGGAAGGCACGGGGGCTATAGTTGATGGTTCTTTAAAACGAGACCGAAAAGGTATCCAATATTATGACTTTAAAACATATTGTAACAGCTGTCACTACAAACATATTGGTAGATATAATAGACTAGAATGTGACATGTACAAGGCCATACTTGAAGGACAAACACCCCAAACTGAACAGGATATCAGAGACAGACTTCGAAAATGCTTTAAATTTGCATCGGAAGATTTTACAGGGGCTTCGCATATAGTATTTACTGCAAAGTTTGACGCCGCGGGAAAGGACGAAACCATTACACTAATTAAAGAAACAGGACCAAGTGAAATATGGTTTGAAGAGCAAATTTTGGAGCCCCTGATAGAGAGAATTCAAAAGCATCCTAAACCTATAACATGTGCTTATCTAATCTGTGAAGAAGCTATTGAGAAAAACAAAGAGTTTTATATAATATAAGTTAATAAATAATTTCACTTTAAACGCTCGTTTTACTTAATTACTATAACAATAAATGATAATAAACCGGCTCGAAATGTAAACAAAATAGCGCAACGTTGAATACAAAAACACGCTAAGCAGTGTTCATTTGTTTAGACTGAACCATTAAATCAGCGATTCAGTGAACCATTGATCTAGTGGTTCATTATAACGATTCAGTGAGCCACTGAACCACGGATCAGTGGATTGGATGATCCGAACAACCACGAATCAGTGAATTGGATGATCCGAATAACCACGGATCAGCGGATTAGTGGTTATTAAGATTGTCACTTATACACACATTAAGTTATTTAATAAGCTCTATACTATAAATATTCCACACACTGTGTTTCAAAGCCTAATACTATATTTAGTTTAAAAATATCCCTCGTAATACTATTTCATTCATTATATCAATGAATACCTACGAAACCGTTAGCATGAGTTATTCTCCAAGAATATAATTCTCTAAGGAATCCTATAAATTAAGAGTACCATAAGAAAACATTTTAGTTTAACAAGGACGCTTGAACAGGCAACAATGCATGTAAGTGTGCTCGTACTATGCTTCGTGATTCAATACGGGGCTACAGAACTCCGATCCGACGAACTTCTAGCAACGCAATACTTGATTCAATATGGATATATAAATGAAACAGTCAATAATAGTACTCTGATATCAATATCCCCAGGACTTCTAGAATTTCAGACAAGATATGGATTAGTACCTGATGGAACTTTAAATAATGAAACTATTACGTTAATGAAGCAACCAAGATGTGGGATTTCAGACATAACAGCCTCATTTACTGTTGGTCCCAACAAATGGAACGGATCACTTTTAACATGGCGCATTTATCCTCCTGATTTTGCTAGCTCACATTATAAGTATTATCGCGTAGCAGAAAATGCGTTCAAAAAGTGGTCAGAGCATACTAACCTCGTTTTTAAGTATTCAGGTATTAATCCTAATATTTCAATTACTTTTGAAGAAAAAAATCACACGTATGAATGGTATAGTGAAAAAGTAACCTGTCTTAATGGGTTTGGGGGCGGGGCATTGGCCCACGCATTCTTTCCGGGTAAAGATATTACCACAGTAGATATTCATGTTGATAAAAATATAAATTGGGCTACTGATACAAAGGTCAAGGATGGAGAATACAGTCTGGATATTGTTCTTACACACGAAATTGGTCATGCACTAGGCATTCGTCACTCATCAGTCCCCAAGAGTATTATGTATGCCTTTTATCACAACAGGTCAGAATTAATGCCCGATGATATATTGGCAATTCAAATGCTTTATGGAATCAAAAACAAAACCGCAAAAATACCGCACCCTACATCTACACAGAGACCACAGAGCCCACAAATACCTTCTGTGCAACCTACAACTTCCCCTCCAACTCAACCTACAACAACTCCTTCTACCTCAGTATTTAAAAATATTACAGATTTGTGTGAGTTAAATTCATACACTCTTAATACTTTTTTAGTTATAAAAAATAAGCTGTTTATATTTTATGAACGCCTTGTATGGATGCTAACTCTTAATACCAATGAAATTAATAAGGAACCATTTCTGATAACTGATTACTTGACATTTTTACCAAAAGATTTTAAAAATATTTCTGCTATATATGAACGACCTAACGGAATGGTAGCGTTAATAGCTGACGGCATAATTTACACTTTTGAGTATGGCACATTTAGATTAGTTCATGTTGAAAACGTCGATATGGTGCTTCCATCAGGAAAAATACAGGGGATAGTTAATACGAATAAGGGAAGAACTTATGTGTTTACAGATCGATTTACAGTATTGAATATTGATGAATGTGGCTTTAGAGTTAGACAGACCCATCTTATAACAGAGCTCTTTAATGGTATCCCCGCACAGGTGGATGGGGTATTTCGCTTTACAAATGGACGGTTATATTTTATCCAAAATGGGGTATATTTCGAGTACGATGAATTTAGAAATAGCCTCATTTCCACAGGAAAAATGGACCTTAATTTTTTTGGAATTAAATGCCCAAGTATCAAATTGTTAGATCAGCTCAAATATTTATTAAGTAGTATTATTGCAAACAATGTAAAATTGTATAATAAATAATTTAAAAATATCCCTCGTTTTATTTATAACACTCCCCTACGCAATAGAATCAGTTTTGAGAGAAGAACCCAACATAGTTGGTGAACCGCTTCCCGACAGAAACATAAATCATATTACAGATTGAGTGTAATGTAAATATATTAAATACTTGTTTTAATTTAACACATAGGCGTACCCTTATAATAAGCATTAACCTAGTAACACTAAAATACAGCCCAAACATACACAGCTTAAGTTTTTTATTTGAAAGGGTTCTATTCCTGAGGCAATCACCTTATCAAGGGATATATTTAACGATGATAAAACGGGCATACAAAGCTCCATATTGTCGCTAGTTAACCCCATAGCTCTTTTATTTAGACCTTGCACTAGAGAGTCATTGTATATATATTCGATTCCATATAATGCAAACCAGTCGTAAAAAGTTAAACATTCCAGTAGACTTAAATTATTGAAACGAAATAATTTGAGGCAAAAAATACACTTGTACATTCTGTAAAAAAAAAAAAAATACAAACAACCCTGTAACCACGTAACAATAAATAGTACGTACCTGTTAACTCTTGAGCACAAAATAAAACAGAGCCTCTGTTTCAACCTAGCATTTATACCCGTTATGTGTATTGAAAGAGGGGACACCGTTTTTAGTATAAAAGCGTAAAATTTCCAGTGGAAGTAGAAGTTTTAAAATGAATCCTTCAACTAGTGAAACAAACGTTATCTCTGCCAACGCCCTAAAACTGGGGGTTCATTACAGCATATTAACGATAGAAAACGTTAATGGGTTGTACGGTCTTCAAACAAAAGTTACCCTAACTGATGACCGCGTGATTTACCTTCCAAAACGAATGACAATGTCTGACGACCGAATTGAGAGCTTGTCCCATAAGCAGATTGCCATAGTAAAGAAGGGCGAACATTACGTTCAAATGTATGATGTAACCACCCCCCTACTGGAAATTATCGAAGACTTTTGGTAAGAACATTTCATTTTAAATATTTCCCTTTTATAGTGTTTTTTCTCCAGGAATAAAAAAGATGGAACACTCCCGTGTATGTACCACAAGAACATCTTTTGCTTTTGTTCCTGGTCTATCAAAATTAATAACTAATCAAACACCTTAGGTAAATAAATTTCTTTCTTTCAGATGGAACCAGGGCCAATATTAACATACCTTTTAATCTCTGTTAAATTTATTTACGTATAGTGTTTTGATAATTATATTGTACTTTAAAATCAGTGTTTCTTTATTTAAAAATAATATACATATGTAAGTACCCATATATCATCCTCTCGAGCCCAAACTACTATCCGTTGATCAGCTAAAAATCCCGCCCAAACGTGGACTAATCCAATTGGCAACTGTGGGGGAGGCATTTGATTGATCCATATGAATGTAACCTAAAAATTGTTTAATCTAAGTGCTAATTTTATTTTTAATCATAGAACTTACCTGTCTCCCCGGAAAGCGTACTTGGAGAGCGTGCTCCAAGAAGTCTACTGCAGCTGCTGCAAAAAGCACTAAAATAAAAAATTTTAAACACTGTTACCTCTATGTTCTTAAAACTTACATTCTGTTACACTCGACATTTTTCTTCTGCTGTTTACACGTAATTTTAATTTATATTTATACCATGTACTGTGATTCTAATTATCATAAGTAGTTGTTTTCAGCCTATAAATTCTGTGCACATTTTATTTCTTTTTAATCATGCCTTTGATTTTAAACGGTCTACAAGAGTGATTGTGTGCCCTTTGTGTTGCAAAGTGTTTTTACCTTTAAATTATAGGCAACACTATAGAGCCCATTTTACGTGTCGAGGCTGTTTTAGAGCCTGTTTCACCCCTATGGAATACCATAAACACGCCTGTGTATGTTCTGCACGACAGTTATATATTGACTTATTCGATGTGCTGAAATTTTAGCGGTAAGTTTATGTACTTCCCTTCTGTGTACTGTTGTTTCATTATGATCTTGATATTTTTATGTATTTTTCCTATATATTTATCACTGTTTATTAGTGCCTGTTTTCAACCATAATACTCCTACAAAACATGTATGACCTATGTATTTAATAGATGGGCAAAATTTTTAACTTCGCCCTAAATTATAAATAGATTAAATGTTCGTAATTTATAATTTGGGCCCCATTTCAAGCTGGGGTAAAAGTAAGGAGAAGAAATTTAGTCCTTTGTCATGTAATTTATACAGAGAATTCTAGGTGCATTGGAATTTATATTTTTATTATGTTAATAGCTTGCAACAAAGTATCTCAATAATTAATTGCTGTCACATCCGGAATGCAGTTATTTATTGCAATTGATACACCGCCTATCTTTTATTTCAGGAGCGTACTTGGTTATTATTCTTTGATACTTTATTGAAATCAATTGTTTATGAATATAATAATATTTCAGTTCAAACTTTATTAAATCTTGATACCTATTTTAAATATATTTCTATTTTAAAATAAATGGTTAATATGCTAAAGTTCACGTCACATTAATCTACTTTTCGCTGTCAATATTTTCATAGGCGTTCCATACACAATACAATTACGTTTATTTTACTTTGTTCTGCTTCGAAATTTAACATTTTTATCCTATAATAATTTCTAGGTACGATTATGCTAATAATTATTGATTTATTTTATTAATGTAAATATTATGCATAGTGTAAACCTATTACCTCGTTTCCGGAATGTCGTCTTTAATGTATGCAACTTAATTTCAGAACCGTACTTGTGGGAGATCTGTATTATATTGCACTTGCCGTATCGATTGTACTCATGTATACAATGTGTACAATGTATTATATATCACCCTTTACAAATATTTTATGGTTTATCCCTGTATACTCACCTGGAACTATTATTTTCCCTTTCAGAACTTTTGTGGGATCTGTGATAATTTGTATGTGACGTAGCTTTCGTGTAAAAATAGAGATAGCTATTTCATATACATTTATTACAAATCCTATGTCATCTACTATGCCCTTCATAGGATAATAATTATATTAATTACGCATAAGTGTTAGCTTTGTATATATTTTGTTTAGATCACTCCTAATTGAATGGCTATGCGTGTTTATGTTCTTGTTATTTTGTTTCGGTATAACTATCTTGTGCATTGATGTAATAGTAACATTTGTGAATACTAGTTTCCGAAATATCAACTTTAGGTTTATTAAATACTATACAACACTAACATAGCAACAACCCTATGTGCACAAAAGAGACACAGCACTGACACAGCACTAAGACAACAATAAGACAACAATAAGACAACACTGACACAACAGAAACACTAGTGTTTTCCTGTTTAAAAGAGTAGTTTAACAGCTGTTTCCTGTTTATTACAACTGTTTTAGTGGATTATTTCAGTGTTTTTCCTGTTTAAAAGAGGGTTTAGTGTATGTTTCCTGTTTCTGGGTTGTTTTTCCTGTTTCTTGGGGTGGTTTAACAGCTGTTTCCTGTTTATTACAACGGCTTAGTGAATTATTTCAGTGTTTTAGTTCTCTAACAGGGGTTTAGTGTATGTTTCCTGTTTTCTGAGAATTAGGGGCTGTTATTACGTTGATTTTGATCATATAAACTGTTTTAGTCCGCCTCTGTATTTTCTTTCAATGTGACAATAATACTATTAATGTAAACAGCTGTAACATTGCACGAATACTCGACCTTTAATGCATATTCCTTACCTTCTTCTGTTTTCAGAACCATAGTTACCCAGGAAGGAAATAAATTTAATCCACACTCTTATAAATTACTTATTATCAGGTATGGGATGTACTATATTTATTGTAATATATTGCAACTATACCTGGTGATTGGTGATTTACTACCACCGAATGGCACTGGTACTACCTTACACTATTGTTTATATATTTTGTGGGGCTTTACTGATTTTTATTAAACTATTTTTAAATATATTTCTGTAATACATGGATCAAAGATGTTCAGCGTTACAGTAAACTACTTTCACTGTTAATATTTCCATAGACGTACCCTACCTTAAATTTATGGATTACATCTTGTATATATTTTGCTTTATATCAACCCTAATTTGTATGGTTATTTATGTTAGTTTTAGTGTATATTGTAAATGTCTTTGTTAAAACTGTTGTTAATAAATGTATACCCATATATTCGTATCTTTTTTACCTACATACCTTTTAGCGTTGCGCTTTGTTACATAATACCTACTAGAAGTAAAGCAACTATTTGATATAAAAGGAATATTTACAAGGTGAAAACATGATATATATACAGTGTGGCTACGACCATATTTACTGTACATGGTTTAAGCCTATATTTTTCCCTAATAATTACAGCTGATTTTTGAAGGTTTTATTACCATTTAGATATTTCTGTTTTGATATTGTTAATAAAATATAGTTCTTCTTGTGTTTTTTTACCTACTACCAAGCATGATATAAGTATTGATTGCAGTTACCTCCTACTACATTGATGCATATATAAGTCTATGCTTATAGACTGTTCAATACATCTGATCACGCGCTTCTATTACAATATATGGTTGCATACTGTTAAACCCCTCTCATCTAAGAGTAATGGTATTTTAACCGTCACCATGTGTTCTTGACACAAATATATGTGGTTGCCTACTATTAAAGGGGTAAAGCAAATACTTATCTAACAACATCTGCATTTAACGTTCACCATAGTGTGCTCTTAACACTATTACAATAAGTGGTTGCATACTGATAAGGAGTAAGACAATTACTTGTCTAGTAACATCATTATATTAACCTTCACCATTCTATCGTTATTTATCATATTTTATATTAAACATCTATATACCTAGTCTGAAGTTTTTCCCACAACCTCTGGTGGGTCCAGCGGTATTTTCTATGGCTAGTAATCTAGAGGTCGGCTGTTCGAGTCTTGTAGACGGCTAACTTTTTTCACCACATCATGAACCACGTGACTAGCAGTGACGTCATCACCAAGGTAGGACAGTCATGGGGCCCCGGTCCTAGAGGTAGGACTTCGCCCCTGTCACAGAGGAGTGTTAGGTATATACATACCACAGAGGAAGGTGCGGACAATACCACAGAGGAGTAGGCCTAGTGTAAATAGGTAGTTGGTGCCCCTGGAGTACCTATGTAGTTAGTGTCCACGTAGTTAGTGCCCATATAGTTAGTGCCCATGTAGTTAGTGCCCATGGTAGTTAGTGCCCATGGTAGTTAGTGCCCATGGTAGTTAGTGCCACAACATTTGACATGGCACGCGCCAGTCTGTACCTATGTTCACACCCTTCCCCCACTCTGGAGAAAGTTCCCACGCGCCATTCTGTGCCTATGTTCACACCCCAAAAAAGTTCCCACACACAAGTGTCGCCATATCTACTAAAAATAATTCCTATCATCTAAAGGTATTGTATGTCCCCAATGATCGACCTACAACGGCCTTGCAGTTACGAGCGGTGATTGAAAGTAAATATCATAAAGTTCTACATAATACATATTTTATTGTCAGCATTTCTTAGTACGGGCGAAAATGTCTCAGTTTACAAGTATTTCACTAACCTATTGTTTGCAAACCCATCATCTTAACTGATAAGCTAGAACACGCACTTCCTTAGGTGATAATCCAAAATAAATGTCAGATGCTTTAAGTATAATAATATATTGAACCAGTTGGTTTTCAAGTTCAGGCTCAAATACTAAATGATTTTTGATGTAGCCAACTGAGATCGTTGGAGTTACCACTTGTTCATCTAGTAAGTCAGACTCTGGAATTTTTTTACAGTATCTTGCCAAAGTACGGTAATTTACGTTAAAATCATCTGCCGCTTTTCTTATTGATGATCAATTTAATTTTACCAACCTAGCAGCTCTTAAAGGTACATCAGCTGGCGTTTTTCCCTTCTCAGTCTTCCTTTTAAAATTTCGAACCATGATTGTGTAACCTAAAAACAATAATAAGCAAATAGAGTTATAATATCTACCTGAGTGGAGTGGTGTAGAAAGTTAGTCATCTAGCGGGGCTGGTTGTCACATGTGACAATCGCCCCCGGCTTATTTGAGACACCCCACTGCACAATTAATTTTCAAAGCTCAATAACGCTACTATAATTACACAAATAGAAATTCAATACTTACGTTAAATCGAAGCCAGCCAAGTGAAAAACAAAATATATTCAACAGTTTTTGTATATTATCAACTGCTGTCTTCAAACCAAACAGTTATATGACTAGCGAAAAATTAAGTTAGGTTAAGCGATTTATTTATTTTCGTCCGCGTGACCCTAATTCATCGGTGGCAATTTTTATACTAAATCCACCTGCTCTCTGAAGACGCGAGAATGCTTTGTGACCCACCAGCCAAGTGCATCTTCCGGCGTTGCCAAGTTGTAAGCCTTGTGACAACCAGCCCCGGTCTCCCCTACGTCGGTGGCCTACCAGCGTTAAGCCGCGTTCTCAGAGCTTCGACGTGTCGCAGCGACAGTCCCCCACTCCTTTTGTAGGGGGTGACGTCTGTCACTTGTCATTCGGGTGAAACCTAACCTTTCAATAATTTGTTATTGTTTTTTAAATGAAAACAATTTGTTTTGTACAAATTTCGTTTTGAATAATTTATCATACTGATTGAGACTCTGATAATGAAAGCGGCGAAGCAATGAAATCTTTGAATAATGTCTGGCAGTGTATTTTAATATGATTATTCTTCCAGACTAAAGAGCTAATTTCGTTAAAAAACGTTACAAGAAGCCAAAAAAACGGACTAAATTAACTAATTTGTGCATTTTAGAGCTCAAAATATAAGTGTAATGAAAACCGCCCAGTTTTATTCCTGTATTTTTTATCATAAACTTGAAATTGTAGAGTAGCACATGCATGCACTATGTCGAGACTCTACTGTATTTAGGACTACGATTGCGCTAGAAAAACAAATACATTTACACATTAGGTAGTTTTTATTAACCACTGTTAAGTAGGTAGGTAGGAGAACCATTTCATTCTAATATAATTTCATCCAATAAGGAAGTCTAAAAGCATAGTCGTGCTCCTTCTGACAGTGTCTCCTCATCATTCATATTCCACATCCTAGGTCTCGTTGTACTAATTGTAATAAGCAGGCTTCCGATAGCTTGGCTACTATCCTCACTAGCTTGTGTCTCCTCTATATCTTCAGTCCAAGCAGATACAAAGCCATCTTCGTGCAGAGCATACTTGCCCTTTGTAATCTGTATCTACAATAATCTAAAAATATTTATATTATAAGATTTAGGCATCTATAGAGCAACAAAACTAATTTTTAGATAACATTATGAAATTGCCAAAAGTAGGGCTAACAAAATACCTTGCAACCTTAAAAACAGTTTACGATTTTAATTCAAAATGATGTTTTACCAGTATTATTAACTCTTGCACTTTCTTCTGCAGATAAACTTTATTCTAAATTCAGCTTCAGAACAGTGAAGAATTTCCACAGGAATATAATTTGAATTTGTGTCCACATCCATATTATGGTTTTCGCTTAACCTAAAATTTAATGTTTTAAACTTGAACTTATCACATTTATTAATCTCTTCCGATTGCAGCAGGCCAATCTTTACGTTTTTTTAGGGTGTGAGTATCTGGAATGCGGATGTTGGATTAAAATTTTCCCCTCTCGGAGGTTATAAGTTTGTTTTTTAAAAGATTTTTTCTATGACAGCGTCAAATTTGATTTTTATTTTCGTATTCTACTCATCAAAATATGTATATTTATTCTGGTTAGTAAAAAATGAACCAATGTGATTAAAAAACCAATGTAATTAAAAATTATTTAAATATTTTGTGGGATTTAGGTAGGTAATGATCAAATAAATTTTAAAAGCAAAAGTACATACTATTCACAATATTTTAGGACCAAATAATTAGTAATTACTAATTACCTTTGTTCGGAAACAAAAACTGAGGTTCAAAATCAAATTTCAAAACAAAATAAAAAATTAATAATACTACAGCGCAGTGTTGCCAGGTATCTCGTGAAATGTCACCAGATCTGTTGATCTTTTTGTGATTTTATGAATAATCTGGTGGTCCATGAAAATCTTTTTAAAAAAGTCAGTTTTCTGGTGTTACCAGTTTCGTGTTGAGGGCGGCATATTTTATAAATCACAAAAAATCACCAGATCTGGTGAAATTTCACCAGATACCTGGCAACACCGCTAGATCAGCGTGGGGATGAGGGGTAATGACGTAAACGGTTCTGATTGGTTAGGTTGGTGTCGCGGGCGACAGTACCTATATACCCTATTTTCATATCTGATAATAGACGTGTCGCCGCGTCGCGAAATATTTGATTCGCATTTCACATTACTAAATTAATAACCTCGTAAGCTGTACCTTTTAACATCACTCATAAAGGTCGATTCACACACATCGATCAGTACCGGCACGTGATTTCCGACGCGCCAACAAACCCAAACACTTAAATCTATAAAAATAGTGACGATAAGGCATTTTAATTTGATCCGTTAGGACAGAAGGACAGGAAGAATTTTGCTTTTAATCCTTTCGTTATGCAATTCTTTGCTTTGATTTATCCTTTGCGATTGATTTCGAGCGGTAACAAATCTGGTGCGATTTTCAGCGGCAGGGTTTCTACGCCACTGTTGGCAAGCCAGATTTGTAGATCTGACAGCATAATGCTAAACCAGGGCTCGCCGTTGGAAGGCCATTGTTTGACGAAGGGAATAAAGGTTTTCATGACAGTTAGAATAACGTCCGTGACCTCTTCAGCACAGACGGATGGGTTATCAAAAGAGGAGCAGTAGAAGCAAAAGTTGGTGGTCATTCATTCAATATTTATTAAAAACTTGGGGGAAGTACACTGAGAAGAGCTCCAGCTAGAAATCCTTTGTTAGGGTTATTTTAGCTGAGATAGAACATTTTCTACCTGTAACAACATAAGTGATTTCTTGTGACAGTATAAATCATTTTCCTGGATAATCTTTAAAAATATTATTTTCTATCATTTTCCTGGATAATCTTTAAAAATATTATTTTCTATCATTAATCTGCTTTAATTATATGCTGAGGAAGGAATGCACCTTACTGTGATGGAAAAAAAAACTTTACAAAATTTCTTTTATGAAAATTTTTTACTGGCACAATAAAAAGTTTCATTGAAAAACGACCTTCGTCGCATTCGGTTACTCTCGGCCCCTTTCGGAGCCATTCGTTATACGTTGCGTCCAGTTGTGCGCCAGGTGAGCGTCCACTCAGAAAACACAAGACCCTGCTGGGCGGAAAAAAACTGCTTCTTTACATAAAAAATACTTTTTCCTCTTTTACAGTTTGCCTTAACAATGTCGAAAGTTTCTGCTTATGTATAATTTTTACACCGAAGGGGGCTATGTGCCTTCGAAACAGAGAACTTAAAACAGAAACATAGAAATTAAAAACTAATCCTTTATTTAATTAACTGGAACAGAATACGAGTTTCTTTTCCTCTTCATAATTTCACTCCACTGAAGACTATTTAAAAAAAATAAATAACTAAATAGTCTCGTCCGGGCTCCTTACGGGGCCGGGCCTGTTCCCCTCACACGTGGAACACCGGTAGATACGCCACTGCCTCGACCAGACATGGATTTTAATTCCATAATAGCGGAATTTTACTAAAGGACTTGTTTTTCTCTTCAGATTTACATATCAAAAACAAGCCTGTTTTACCGGTTGCTACTATATCGTTTGAATTGAATGTATTTATGCTGTGCGCTATTTTCAGAAACAAAACAAAAACTTTTAAAAAATTGTTACAAGTTTTATATTAGTTTCATGTTTGAGCGTACGTTTGAGCTCGGTTTCATATGTGATATATGAACTGTTAGAACTATAACCAATCTATGATTTATATTGGTTGTAATACCACTTACTTTAAACTTCGTTCATATAATTTTCGTTTTTAGTGCTTAATTTGTAATAAATTTGTTTTTAAAGATTTAAATGTAAATATATAAATAACCCTAAACAGGAAAACGGTATATTGTGCTGAATTTTGTATATATTGTAGAATACATTTTGAAGAAAATACTTTAAAAAGTCACCTGTCTTTTTTCTGGGCATAAGAAAGTATTTAGTATCTTTTCAATCGGTGGTAAGCGGTTTTGTAAGCGTAAGAACTTTACTTTGCTGTAACTGCAGGATAATATTTATAAACCGACTCTACTACAGCAATAATATACCCAGCAAAATAAATTTTACTATCACATCTATTTTTTTATTGCCTTCTCTATGTATATATATTTTTTTTGCTATCGCAGTTAAAATTTTTATAACGGTAGTTCTTCTCTCAGTGTAAGGCCCCATTAGTATTAAGAAATAATGTATTTTCGTCAATTACATTCATTTGTCTAAAATATACAATAAATTGAAACTCCTAGTTATTTCCTATACTTATCAGCAAATTCTTTAACTTTTTCATAAAGTGCTACTGGATCATCAACCTTAGGAACCTACAAAAAAAAAGATAATTACTAAATATACAATGATATTGCATTGCATCATTGTTATAATACAACAATCAACAGATAGATCAATTTCTGATTGACGATGTGATCTTTCAAATATAATGGTTACGCATAAAATTTTTTGAATATTAGTTTAATATTCTTTAAGTCGGCAGCAAATTTTTTTATTATCAATTTTAAGGAAGAAGTTACTTTTTTTCTCTGATCGAATTCCAATAGAAAGGAAAATATAAAGGTTTTATTATTTTATTTGATGAGCCGGCTCCTTTACAGTGCGATCAAGTCCACACAGCCGTCGTCGGATTTTATATATCTGCTCGCAAAAAATAATATATAATATTAAAGATTTTTATTTGTATTGGTAACAGCCTAATCCTTGAAGATAGTGAATATACAACTACTATAACCGTAATTATTCCACTTCTGGAGCCGCATACTGAGATGGAGCAATTTTATATGGTAGGTATCTTACACTTACACAAGCTCCCTTATAACATACTTTGTTCACACATTCCCATAAGGTGTAGAAAAATTTGTAACCATCCAAAAACCATTGTATTTAACAATATTTTAAACACGTGGATAACATTTATACAGGTATTGCAGTCCAAAAACTATACTAAAAAACAATTTTACAACAATATACAACATTACCATGTTTAATTAATTCCATTCTTTCAGTCAAACGAACAAGGAACCCGTAGAGCGTCAGTATGGTGTATGGTTCAGATTAAAACTGGTAAACTGGAAACAATCCTCGTGGTTATAGCAGCTTGTGGGGAATTGCATAACATCGCAATTGAACAGAACGAACACCTTCCAGATGTAAATCAGGACATAGAGGCATTAGTTCACTTTGATTGAGGAAATTGAACCAGAACATCAAGAAAGAAACAACATTCACACAGTCAGATATGAACTTTTAAATAGTTATTTTCGAAGGTTGGCAGAAAATTAACTATGGAAATAAAACATTTTCTTTAATTCAATAAAAATAAAATATTTCCTTTTTATTTTTATTTATTTATTTATTGTTTCTAAATACTATATAGTACTATAAATACTATGCCTCTATATACTAACGATTTACGTTAAAAAATGCGCAACTAAAAATACTAATTAAAGTGTCCAAACGTTAAAAAAAATATATAATTTTAAATTAATTTGTGCAATACCTTATAGGTAATATTTATAAATACAAAAATTCATAAAAAAGATTCTCCGAAAAGTTGCCTACAGACGCAGCTACGATCCAGGAGTCACATTTCTTTTTCCAGCTTTAATTTTAATATTCCCATATTGATTTCATGTTGTCCTTGATTAATTTTTCCCATCAAGTGATCTCGTTGCAAGGCAATTAGTTTTAATTTTCTTCTCTGCTACAACTTCAAATTTTGAAGATACTGAACTAATTTTTTCTTCTTCGGTAAAATGGGTCTTCTACTGATTCTAAAACAAGGTTAAAAAAACGAACAATATAATAAAGAGAAGAAAAATATGCCAGAAATACTACTATAATAAATAATATAATAAACTTTAATATAGAACGTCATTTAAAACTAATTATTCATTCCAGTGAGACACAAATAATTGTTTTCTCCCAACTACCATTCAAATTCAAAGTCAATTTTTTTTTGATAACATTAGTATTTTAAATGTGGCCAATGATTGTATGTGGTCAATGTGTCATTGGCAATATTCAATATGGGAGTTGTGGGACAAAATGAAGTAGCTTGCAGAGAAGACTATTTCAATAATCTCGTTTTCATCTTGAGCATAGTTGACATATATTTTCCTGTATATTTTTAACATTTTATGTTTTGGAGTTTGTCATAAAACAGCAGATGAACTTGTCCAATTATCTTTTATTTCTAGCAATTATTTTTTTATCCACGCTTTTTATTTTGCCCAGATATATCTAAAAGTAACAATAAACAATCGAACGCACAGTTGCAATCTTACTCGACCCCTTGATATTTAGGCCAATTAGAGCGCTACACTATGTTCGCTATGAAGACAATGACAAGTGGTCAATATACAGGGTGTTATGGAAATGACACTGCACTGCACTGCAATTCCTGAGATGAAGACAAATTGAAGAAAAATATCCATAAATGGCGCTTTCAATTTACTCAGTGGTAAAAGTGACCTGACATGACATCAAACCAGAAAAACACGTGTGGGACACATTTAAACAATCAACGAATTCTGGCCGGTGTTGTCATATTTACAATTTAAACTCTTTAGACAAAATAAAATAATTTAAACTCTTTTATATTTTGTAATACCTTTTTGTACAATTAAGTTAAGAAAAATGACGACAGAAAACGTTTTGGAACAGGAGAGGAAAGAGGTGGTAAGTAACATTGTCACTTTGTATTAAATAAGTTTGAACGCACGTACGTAACTAGATCAAATGCCAATGACCTTTTGAGTGATTCCGCATTGTTTATTTTTACTCTAGAAAAAAAATGCAATTTTATTTCAGCCACACACACTTACCTTGTCGGTCTTATTTAAAAATTACTGTCACAATTTCTATAAAAAATTACAAACGATTTAGTAAAAAAAACCGGCACATAACCATACATAATTGCAAAAATTCACATGAACACTGGCCGCACTGCAAAAATTCACATGGCGACATCGTTTTCTCGCGTAGATTTGTATGCACTTTTGTGCACACCCAAAAAGACACATTTTAAATAGGATTTCTTCGAATTAAAAGTTACATGACATTTGATCAAACGAACTAACGTTCAAAACAACGAGTTGTCAAAACGTGGAACTAGAGATGAGCAATATTTCACAGTCGGTGATTTTTCTATACTGAAAGAACAACCTGTGATTTTACCGATTCCCCGTTTTATATTTATTAGGGTCACGGTATTGGAAGCTTGGCGATACGAGACGAACGAAGGTCACTTAAATGCGGGTTTTTCTTAGCATACATTAAAATCACCAAAAAGGTCGAAATAAATAATAATCTACAGCAAAAACACAACTTATTATTTATTGTTTTGTTTCACTGCTGTACCAATTTAAAAAATTTGTTAATCGTTGCTCTTTCTCATTCGAGTAGCTTAAGAGCGCGGCCTAGTCGAGCGGGACATCAAGATCGATTGCAACGACGCCGCGCGGTTAAAACTGCAAACCGTTAACTTCTGGTTGTAAAAACTATAAACTTTTACTTTGAGCTACATCTGGCAACCACGGTCAAAGGTCGTGCTGCCAAGTGCCGATTTACGCGTTATGCAGAAGGAGCAGGGTGAAATTCCGAGAATTATGTCTAGCCAGCCTAGTGCCCGGTCTGCCAAATATAATTAGATTTTATTTTTATTTATTTGCATTGCATAGGCATGAGGATATAGACGATTAATTCATTATTAGGTTGTAATAAAACGTCAATTTACTAATAAATATAATTTTATTGTCGACCAGGTACAAAATGTGTAAAAAGAGTTTAGGTAGTTCCATTGCAAGCAATTAAAATAATAAAGGGGAGCAGGGGTACGAGAGGATGAAATATAGCGTCGATATTTTTTCATCGTAAATGTTGAGTCCTTGGACAATTTCGGGGGCTTTGAGGTCAGAAAACCCAGTTTGAAAAAATAAATTTCAAAAGTAGGTGGGGGTAACGGTAGACGAAATAACGTTTTTATACGTATAAATATACATATGATGTCGTTTTCGGGGTTATTGATAGGTATCTGAGTAACCACACTACATTTATGTGTATATTATAGTTAAATAGCCTGTCCAAACGAAGGGGTGCTAAAATCAAAAGTAAATACCTACCTATCTACCATTTGTAGTTAAAGATTTGACGTAGGGGTGAGACGACTAAAATAGGACTTTAAACAAATTATTGGGTAGTACCGATCTTGTTTCTGCGTTTGTTTGTCAAAAACAGTTACGTTGGGATGAGATGGGTAAAATAGGACATTTATGACATGTTGGATGGTATCTTGTTTTCCGAATTATTGTCATCAGAAAAACTAAATGTGTGCACTATTTGTCAAAAATAGTTTAAGATTAGATGTAGGGGAAAGATGGTTAAAATATGACCATTTTTGATGGTATCTTGTTTTCTGGATTATTCGCTAAATGTGTATACTATTTGTCAAAAATAGTTCAAAATTTGGCGTAGGGGTGAGACGGGTAAATTAGGCCTTTTATTCCAAATGTCGGGTGTTTATCTTGCCTTCGGAGTTATTGACATTAGAGAAACTATACATACATGTGTATAATTTGTCAAAAATAGTTAAATACTAGAAGTATAAGCGGGTAAAATAAGACATGTTGGGTGATTTCTTGTTTCCGGGGTTATTGGCATCAGAAAAATTAAACTTGTGTAACATTTGCCAAAAAACGGTTAGATTCGAAGTAGGGGTAAGCCGGGTGAAATAGGGTTTTTATAAGATTGGGTGGTATTTCTTTTCTTCTTGGATATTGGCATCAGAGAATTTTGTGTACTATAATTTGTCAGAATAGTTCCAGGCCCGAAGTAGGGTAAGAGGGGTGTGAAAAGAATTTTACCAAAAATGTTTAGTGAATCGAACTAGAGTGGTGAGCTGTAATAAAGCTTTTATTATTTTATATATCAAATTAGTCTCTTGATGGATTTCTAATTGGCAAATTTCGTACATGCCGAGGGTCAACTGGCTCCGGTAGTAAACAGTTGTGTAAAAAGTTGTTAATTTTGACTCAATCTGAAATCAATCAGTAATAATGACAATTTATATAAACATAAAATCTTAGGAAAATAATGATTTAAAATTTCTTTTTGAAATTAAATGTTCCTTAATCAAGTTATAATCGATAATGCAGTAGTCTTACCTTTCCTCCCTGATCGCTCCTTCACTGAGAATATTCTGATTAGTAGCACCTAATCTTGCATTTGCATCTTTAATCTTAACAAGCAGATATTTTTATAAATATACCTATTTTATATTCATACATTATTTCATTGCGTTCAACACTAGACTCAACCAGTTTGAAAATATTTCCTTTCCAGCACATACAGAGCTTTTACTTCCTTTAATTTAATATACAGTTCAATATTTTCTAATATAAATTTTTATTATAGTTTTGTTTTCTTGACCGTTTTTATAAATTTTAAGAAGTTTGTTCTTGGGTTTCGGTCAGTTTGAAATATGCAATATTTTGTTAACGTTTCGGTTTTAAACCATCTTCAGAACTATTTGAATAAAGCAGAACTATTTGAATAAAGAAAAAGCCGTATAAGTAAATTAGACAGAGCAATATTTTAGACGGTAGACAATTTAAACTGACCGAAACCCAAGAACAAACTACTTAAAAAATAAAATTTTATCATCCCTCCACTCCTTCCCTTTAACTTTCTTTAACAAATACTAAAGAATATAGTTCATTCGGCCTCAATAAAACTAAATACAAACAGTATACTGCTTAGTACTTTCGACATAAAAATTGTTATCACCTCGCATTACTGCCGTCTTAACTTTATTTCAACAAATTCTAAGCAAAATGTGTTTCCTGAACTTAATAACTCCGAAAGAGTACTCAGTCAACCTTTTTGACAAAATATTAACTTGTTTTAAGAAATTGGATATTTGTTTTAATTAACTTTGTAAAATGGGACGTCATACATTTTGGGGTGGCAAAATACTAAGGTATACAATTTTGAGATGGCAAGTCCACCCCGAATTACGCCACTGATATTAACTTTGACAAAAATACACCGTCCAACATTATTGCAAAACATTTATTTCCATTTCACTCCTACCCGACCACGCGGAAAACAAATATACTAAGCAAAATGTATTGTTCTTACTTCAATAAAGCCAAACCGATCAAGATACAACCCCACCTCGATCTTCATTCACCGTAACTTTTTTTATTAAATAACGATGCACCAATTTTTTAAAATGAAAAACGCCTGTATAGATAATAGAAAAACTATAAAGATAAATAAATATTTTATTTATTTTTATACTTACTGCGCTTTACGGATCTTCCGCTTTACGGAAAACTTGGGACGTTTAGATACACACTTTTCCATAATTCGGAGTAAAATATAAATAAAAATAAACTAATCGATACCTGAAACACAAATAGTCAGTTCGTAGGCACATTAACTAAACGCGAAAACTCCCCAAGTCGATAATTAAAAATCAAAAGTTCTTCCGGCGCGTTGTCCTACACGAGAAACTAGACGAAGAGAGGCGCTACCAAGAATCGCTGCGTTGCCATATTGTACAAAGATTTTGCATTACGAAAACAGCGGTAAAATAAACATGGTCAATTTCAATTCCTTTCTATTTGAAAAATAAAGCATAATTCTTAATGAAATAGGCCTAAATGTATCAATGATATATACAGAAATTGCACTGTTTGCTCAGTTTTTATTCTGTTTTACTATGAAATGATGAAAACTGATAAATAAATCAAAACTTTGAATGAATAAATAAAAAATAGCAAAAAAAGCACAATAATTAACTAGACTTAATAATTTAAAGCAAACAGTGCATAGAAGCACATGATTTTACGTCTCTCTGTGAAAAAATCAATTAAAATGATCCAACGATACTTTATTAATAAGTAATTTACTCCATAAGAATTTTCCCCATAAGAAAGCATGTAAAATATTAGCTGACAAAATGGCGAAGGTAAATTAAATTCAACACTGCTGCTCAATCTTAAGAAAATTAAATCGACAGTGTGATTTTACCTCATCTCTACTCGACATCGAAGGAAGGTTGGAAGTTGACGTTTGGCTTGACAAAAAGATGTAAGAAGTCCCTACCAGAAAAAAAATATATGTGCGTTGCATTTTTATTAGAATACATTATTAAAGTGTAATTTTTGCAACTAAACTTGCTATTACCATGGCAAGCATGGAAGCATTCCAGTTTCCCTGGTACCTGTTCTCCATTGTTGATATATCCTGATGGAAGCGTTCGCCCTGCTCATCACTTATAGCTCCGCAGTTGTCAGGAAAAAAGTCCAGGTGAGTGTAGG
Source organism: Barypeithes pellucidus (assembly GCA_963991005.1). Taxonomy (NCBI): domain Eukaryota; kingdom Metazoa; phylum Arthropoda; class Insecta; order Coleoptera; family Curculionidae; genus Barypeithes; species Barypeithes pellucidus. The sequence continues at coordinate 52,737,866 of OZ022557.1, read as the reverse complement.
AAATGGATCTTTAGAGACATATTGCAACCCATTTTTTGATAGGAGGACAACATATTTTCAACAAGAGTAACGTAATTGTCAGCTTTTTTATTTCCCAAGAAATTAGTGACGACGAGGCGAAAGTCATTCCAAGCGTTTTTTTCAATATCTGTTAGAGTGCTGTCAAAGTGTTCGTCTTTCAGAATATTTCGAATCTGTGGCCCAATAGAAATACCTTCTTTAATTTTTGCTTCAATTATCCTCGGAAAATTCTGGCGTAGGTACTGAAATGCTGGCCTCTATCTCTATTCAGTGCCTTAACAAAGTTTTTCATTATTTCCAATTTGATCTGCAGAGGTGGTAACAAAATCTTTTTGGAGTCTACCAATCGCATATGTTGTACATTCTTTTGCCCTGGCTCTAATGATTGTCGAACTGGCCAGTATTGTCTATTGTAATGAAGTGACCTTGCCCGACTGTCCCATTCACACAAAAAACAGCAAAACTTGGTGTCGCCTAGCTGCAACCCAAGTAAAAGTGCAACAACCTTTAAGTCGCCACATATCTGCCATTGGTGCTCATCATATTTTATGGTTGTCAATAGGAACTTCATATTGCCGTATGATTCTTTCATGTGAACTGCATATCGGACAGGAATAGATGGAAGAATATTGCCAATATGCAATAGTACTGCCTTTAAACTCAATGTGACTAAATTCGACTTGAATCACTAACTTCGACTAACTAACCTCTACGCTTTGTACCTGTTTATATCCCCAAATATGGATTCTAGATTTTTTAGAGAATATTTCATTGTTATTATATAGTACAATTTTAAGGAAGCAACATGAGTTTTATTTATTATTACGAAAATGTAGACACAATGCCGACTGAGCAGGTACTATTGGTTTATTGGCCTTTATTATAGTACCGTCCTCATATAAACAATAAAAATGGTGATAAACAAGGGTCCTTTTAGTCCTTTATTTATTTAAAAAGTAAAATATAGTAAAACAATATTTATTTGCTGCTTAATTAAATATTTCAATATTATCGCTTTTTAGGGCGGCCTAGGCTCAGTTGGCCTTGTGTCAAGATCCCCTTATTAAAACTCATTACGTCGCTCTCTTATATTTGTGAACAGATTTTTATTATACAGGGACTGTTCAGTACAAGGCAGACATGTAAGTGGATTACATGGGTTTAAATGGCTATCGCTCTTATTTTAAGCAATAGGGGGTTAGGACTTCGCATATGGGGGATCATCCCATGGGGTGTTGTCGTGGTAAATTTCCTTAACTTGGTGAAAATGTAGATTAGGCAATGTAAGATCCATATATTGTTATTACAATACAAATATACCACGTGCGTTCTTGCGGTTACAGTGTTAATATATTAGGGGCATATTATGACGTCACGTATCTCTTAAACGTGAACTAATATTAAAAAAAAAACGTTTATTTTCGGTTTCAGCACACCTAAAATAGTAAGATTTAGTTGATTTTATTTTATATACTTTTTCGTTGTTGTCCAGTGTTATTAATGTTGCAGAAAATTTTTCATCAAAAATTTTAGTAATTTTAACTTTCGTTGTTGGGAGGATAGCTTCCAAATCGGCAGACCCCAATCTATGGACAATGTTCACTAAATACTCATTGAACTCCCAAGGTGAAATACCAACATTATCCACTATCCAGAGACTCTCCAGAATCACCCCTGCGACACTCATTCATGATACTCCCATTACTTACGCTTAAAGTAAGACGGTTACAACCGGTGTGTTTTAATAAGTAGCTCTGAAGTTTTCTAAGATTTTTGGATAATTATCAAGCTAATTAATTTAAAAAAAAGTAGATTAGGATGACGAAACTAATGACAAAAAAGTTAAATATCAGTAATAGGAAAAAATCAAAACAATTCTTTGGGTACAGCTAATTTTACCAACAAAGAAATAAATGAAATTATTGGTATCGATGCACAAAAAACGATCCCATTAATACATTCTCAGATAAGGATAAGCATATACATCCTAAAACATGGGTGGCCACAAATTCGAAGAAGAGTTTTAGCATAGACGATGCTAAATTAAATCAAAATTCAGTTTTCAAACCAAGACATTCTGTCTGAAGAACGCCGCCCAATACTATAGCATTGGATGAACATCTCAACAACAAAGAATTAATGCTGATGACGAATACCTGATATTTACTATTGCCTATCAAAATTCCTGGTTTGAACAGCAAAGCAGCCGGTTTTTATAATTATGACAGCAAACGAATAAGAGAGATAAGATATTGATGGATGGATGTTCAATAGTGTGTTTACGATGGTGAATGGATGAACATCTCAACAATAAAGAAAATAATAGTGATGAAATTTTGGCACAGGATCGTTCTGAAGAATTCTTATGTCTTATACAAGTTTCTCCCAAAAACAAATCCTCCATAATATACATATAAACATACATTGGAATTTGAAAAAATTAATGTCGAATTTAACTGTCAAATCCAGGAAGCACCACTCCACTCCCAGAGTACCTTAAAGCATTTTCCTACAGTGCTATAGTTTGTTCGGGTTTGTGAAGAATGAAAATACTGCACAACAAATACGACTTTAAGAGAGCTCGGCAAACAAGGATGTTGTAGTAAGGGAAATCCCTAATACAGATCCTATTCTTATGAATTTTTAAAGGTTTTACACTTTGTTAATGAACTTGTCTCGAACAACAATGAAATACTGATACTTTTAGCCAAGATCTAGCAAGTCAGTTTAAGTTTATCATCAAAAGAGATTGTAAAAATAAGACAAAATAAAACTTCCTCATGGAGTTCGGGACCGGTATATCTGCAACAAATTAAGATAGTGCAACAATACACCAATCTAAATAACTGATAATTTTTTATAACTAATTCAGATCAACGCCCAAATCTAATTAATGCCGATGACGAAGACCTGATATTTACTATTGCATATGAAAATGTTTGAACAGCAAAGCAGTCAGTTTTTATAATGCAGTGTGCATGACAGGAAAAGGATAAGTGACATTAACAGAGAGATGGATGTCCAATAATGTGCTTGATAGTGAATTCCTCAGATAGCTTTATTACATTTAACAATCGCAACAGACCGGACAGAATGTCAAGGACTATAGCGGTTAGAAACACGCATAAGTTGTGGCTAGGGTTTGTTCGTATGTAAAATTAATGGATTTTTTCTTATACATGGAAGGGTTAGATTTTCTTTATCAAAATAAGATTGTCATATTTGGGGATTTTAATGTAAGTAATCTGGGTGACTATTATAAAACGAGCAAGACCGACCAACAAGTTGATTTACTGTTAAATTTTATGTCTCTCTTTGATTGTTAACAACAAAATAGGGTTGTGAATGTTAATAATCATATATTAGATCTCATGATAACAAATAGTGTAGGTACTGTAAGTGAAAGTATGTTTGGTTTTGTTGATATTGATTCACATCATCCTCGACTTTTTATTGAAATAATACTAAAACATCCTAAACAAAAATTATTGACTAATAAATACAACATAAATAAATATAAATTTAGGAAGACCCATTTTCATACCATGTACCAGTTATTCCAGAGTACAAGCTGGGATGTTCCAAAGAGTAAATTCAGTCACAATTATCCTATTTGGTTTGATAAACGTATTATAAAAAAGGTTTAAAGGTAAAACTCGGTGCAATTTTTAATAAAAGCGAGTTAAAAATTTTGAAATGTTTAACAGTCATAATCCTATAACATGAAAAATTCATTAAATGTCTAAAGCTATTCGGAACATACTAGAATAGACATTAAAAATTAAAATTTTTCTTGTTATAGGATTATGACTGTTAAATACTTCGAAACTTTTAACTCGCTTTTATTAAAAATTGCGCTTAATGAGTTTTACCTTTAAACCGACGAAATGGAGATATGGAAACATATTGTCAATTAATTAACCTTAGACCCAAAATTAAAAGAGATATTAAAATAGCACATAATTAATATATTAATAAAATCCAATTAGATATTAACGAAGATTCTAGGTCATCTTAGACCTTTATTAAAAATAACAAAACGCATCCAATGGAATTCCAAACAAAATGTACTATAACAATGTTGAACACAATGAAGGCAAAGCAATTTCAAATGCGTGTCATATTTTAGTTCCGCTTACCATAAATTTACATTACCAATTTTTATGTTTTGTTTTTAGCAACTTATTGTATTCTACCAGGTTCACACCATACCAAAAAAACAAAACAGCAACACAATGTTTTTAAACCTAACAGTTTAAAAACAAATCAGAAACATTTTACCAACGTCTTGTTTCGGTTTTTAACAACTTATCGCCTTCCAGTTGCGAATCGGTAATGATCAAAGGGTTTCTGTTTTATTTCATTTTCGGTGCAGCGTTGCGAGTCTAGTACATACTGAAATTAATACTTTTTAGCTCTCTTCAGTACCGCAATGCTACTTATTGTCGATAAATATTTTTTATTTCATGTAGCTATAGGTCATATTTTTGGGCACCCGCAGACGAGCGACTTTTGTGACAGTTTTGTCGCTGAAAATGGAATTTATTATTATAAAAACTGTCGTGCATACGAGCAACTATTTTGTAGTAGCTATGAGCTATTGCGTCATAAAATATGGTGGAGATTGTCGCCCTGTATCTAACGCACGGGTCTTAACAAGTCCTAGCAGATGGGCGAGAATATTGTGGTAGCGTGCGATGCATTTATTTTATTTGTATCGTTTCACTACATCACACATTTGTTGTTTGGATTTTCTAGATCTACAAACTTCAACAACTCATCATACGAGCTTATAGTCATTTCAAAGTTGAAGATGATTGAAACAAAAAATACTTTTTCCTTCCTCATTAGTAATTTTATCTTTATACGGCTAGCAACGCTGGCCGTGTGTACCCAAGATCCTTAAAAAAAACAAGGTTGCCTCATAGAGCAGCATTCGTGAAAGGGGGCCCGCGGGGAGATGAAAGGCTGACCATCCATCTTACTAAGAACATTTGCTGCAGTCAGGTATATATTATTCAGCTTATTGCTTATTAATGTTTTTAATTTGTTCAAAACAATAACATTCGAATAAGAATTATTTTTATATAAAGGAAATTAATTAGGTATGATATCCTGTTTTAGAATTAATTCCGTACTAATATAGCGAGCGGCTGGGGGTCCACAAAAAAATTCCAAAATCAAAAGGGGTCCGTGGTCAAAAAAGTTTGAGAAACGCTGTTATAGACAATTTAAAAAGATACACTTATTATAGAGAAACAAACAGGTACATATCAGTTGCATATACCTAAAGCAAAATTATAGTTTGGAGAATCATAGAGTTATTAGATCTTTGTTATTTTCATATAAATTGTTGAATAATGATATATGACCCAAAGTTATTAACTTTAAGTAATTTTTGTATATCACCATATAGAACTAGAAATCCGTTTACCTTTTATGTTGACAGTGCTAGAATGATTACAGTAATTCCCCATTAGTATTATGTGTAATTTGCATAACCAAATTCGAGATCAATGTGATATTTTCAGCATATACATACAAAATACTTTTAAATGTATATGTGTGATTAGATAAGGCTATTTTTAATTATGATTAATACTCTACTCTACTACTACTGTAATGAGTTTGTAATAAATAAATAAATAAATAAAAGCATCATCCTGGAGGGAGTATTAGTTTAGTTATTATATTGTATAGAATTGAACAGTAGAACTGTCAACGGCATAAGGATGAGGAAGAAATATGGACACCCACCTCATTAAAGATCCAAAATGTATATGTCCTAGTAGAATGAAAATGGCTATACTTGCAGTGAAATCTGCGTCCGGAGTAAGTCCCTCAATCGGATCTCCGGGAGGGACAGCTATAAGCACAGACGTTAGAGCAATAAATAGCAAGGAGGAAATAAGAATAGCAACCTAGAATGTAAAGACAATGCGCCAGCAAGGTAAAATTCACAACACAATTCTTGGAAAAGCGAGATGAGATGGCCAGATACTGGTGATATGTACATCGAGGATTGTAGAGTTCCCTTTTCGGGCACTACGAATGGAAGACATGAACATGGTGTGGGTTTTGTCTTGAACAAGGAAATAGCGCAGTATGTGAAAGCCTTTATACCTGTATCAGAAAGAATAGCACTCATTCAAGTGAGGGCGAGTCCGGTTGACATAAACATCATACAAGTATACTCACCTACGTTAGCTGGAGAAGATGAAGAAGTAGAAAAAATTTACACAACACTCAATAATATACTAAAAGAAATGAGGAAGCATGATACCTATCACAATTGTAATGGGCGATTTTAACTCAAAGCTGGGAGGAGGTCGTACATCAGACGTTATAGGAGCACATGGACTGGGTGAAAGAAACATAACAGGGGGCACACTTGAGGTGTTTGCAGTAACGAATGAACTCATAGTAATGAACACTTGGATTAAACTGCCGCCAAGAAGATTATATACGTAGAAATCGCCTATGGATGAACTCGGAAGAATAGTCAGAAACCAGATCGACTTTATACTGCTCAATAAGAGTTTTAGAAATAGCTGCATATCCCTCAAAACATACCCAGGAGCTTGATGGAGGAAAGAAGACAAAATAAAGGCAATCCAACGGAATATAAACGAATACAATGCATTATAAGACAAGAAATAAGGATAGCGAAAGGAAAAGATCTACTACAAAAATATCGAATACCACAAAAACTACTGTAAAGCTTTGGTCAACGAAGCAGGAGAAATCATCACTGACGCTGAGAAGGAGACCTGGAAAACGTATCTAGAGAGTTTGTTCCATGATGTACGCAAAGAACATAAACCAATTATAGGAGCTGGGAATTCTGGTGGACAAGGTGAGAGCCCGCCATTTCGGAAATGAAACCACGGAAAGCAGCTGGTCTGGACCAAATACAGACAGAATTCCTAAAATTACTAAATGAAGATAAAATCAAATGGCCGACTAGAATATTTAACAACATCTACTCAATAGGAAAGTCCCAGCAGACTGGTTGAGGTCAGAATTTATCACACTGCCCAAAAAAGCAAGTGCCAAAACCTGTGGTGATTTTAGAACAATAAGTTTGATGAGTCATCTCTTAAAACTGTTTCTCAAGATAATACACAAAACAATATATAGATTTGTGAAGAACAGATTTCACCGAATCAGTTTCGGTTTGTGAGCACCGACGGTAAAAGAGAGGCTTTGTTTGGTGCTCAGGTGTTGTTTCAGAGGTGTAGGGATGGCAGTTTTAAGAATTGATGGCAATCAAACGGAACAAATAAATATAATGCTAGGAGTGAGGCAGGGCTGTATTTTGTCACCCATCTCATTTAACATGTACTCAGAATACATCTTTCGAGAAGCACTAGACAACATTGAAGAAGGAATCGCTATAAACGGTGCTAAATTCAATAACATAAGATATGCAGATGACACCATCATGTTTGCAGATAGTCTTCAAGGATTGCAAAAGTTGATGGATAGGGTGACCAGAATTAGCTCACAGTACGGGTTGGAAATGAACATAAACAAAACCAAACTCCTTATGGTAAGTAAAAGAAGCATCGCGGAAGACAGTTTATACATCGATGACACTAGAATTCAGAGAGCAAAGCAGTACACATACTTGGGGACAATGATTAACGAGAGATGGGACAACTATCAAGAAATTCGATGTCGCATCGAGAATGCCCGATCTGTGTTTATTAAAATGAGCTCGCCATGACGCTTAGACTCTTACGTTGTTACGATTTCTCAGCCCTTCTGTATGGAGTGGAAACCCGGACACTCACTAAGGAAAGTGTTCACAAATATTGCAATTCCCCCTCGTATGTTTCCCTCGAGAAGTTTGCACCCACTCTGAAGTTGGCTATATTTATTAGATTTATTTCTTTCTCGCATAGACTATGCTTACTCAAACATAGGATGTACAAACTGTTTTTATTACGAAGTATTTCTAATTCATTTATTTCATTTCTTAATGGCGTTATATCGTAGTGCATGAATTTTAGTGAGTGCCCTTTTTGGTTCTTTGCTGCAAGTTTCATCTCATCTCTGTTAATACAAACTGAAACGACATCAATATTTTACTCTCCGGTTTTTCTGATGGTTGTAGTAAAAATAATAAGTAGTGTTTAATACGCCGTTTTTCTTAACGTGTTTAATACGTCGTTTTTCTTAACGTATTTCACAGGATTGGGTTTCTTGAGAATTTTCTTTTAATATTGGTGAAAATCAACGAAAACAGTGGCCTATTGTTTAAAACCTTAACAGTGGACACAAAAAATACCAGAAGCACCGTTTTGATAAATCTTCTTGGCATCCTTATCAGCCGTGCGTAGAGGAATTGATGCACTGCATGAGTTTTCGTACATTATACGTTATTTCTACCAATACGCTCATAGTATATCATCTAAGATATTAGAGTCGTCTCAATTGAGATGGGGACCCTGGATGCAAAATTGCATAAAATATAAGGAAAAAGTAGAAAAGGACCAACATCACTTTTCATGTGACTCTTGTCTTAAAAAGATTCATAAGGATTGCTCTGAGCTATCAGCGTCTGAAATTAGATGCATGCCACTGCAGAAACGATGCTTACTATTAATTTGTAATGAGTGTAGATCCCTAGTGGCCAGAATGCCATATATTATCCAGATGCTTGATCAGATCAAAAAAGATGAATCAGAAATTAAAAAAAGCAGAATGATGGTCCACACAAGAGCTATGCAGATATGATTGCCACTGGCAGGAAGCAGCAGCAGGCTCAAAATTCTGAGTAAACCATTATAATAAGAGCAAAGCAGATGCTAACAAGACAGAGAAGTTAATACAGGAAGTCATACTCAACGAACTTGAAAACTTAAGTGAAGGTAAGGCAGGACGACTGATTGGATTGGGAGCATTGTATGGGTCTTAATCATGTCGCCTAGATTACTGAACGTTATTCAGTTAAATATAAGAAGCGCTAAAGAAAATTTCGATAAATTAATACTACTCATTGAACAGGGTAAGCTAACATACTGTGACGTGTTTGTTTTGACTGAATGTTTTAAATTGGATGCATGTAATCTTTACACTATTCCGGGATATAACACATACTACAATCAGGGAGACTCTAATCGAAATGACGGCATTCTCATATTGATCAAATCCACATTACACCCCGAAGTTAATCATTCAAAATTGGAAAAATCAAAAATAATGAGTAGAATCATCCAATAGCGTTGTGGTTTCTCTTTTGGTATATCTGCAGTTTACAAATCACCTAAAGCAAATGATCGATTCTTGTTACCTGTGTGAACCTTTTTCAGGCATCTCAAACAGTATGCTCGAAATTTTTAGAGGTGACATTAACATAAACCTAAAAACAGTAAACGATCCAATTGTACATGAATATCTTTGCCTCTTAGGAAGATTTGGTTAGGTATCTTATATTCATAATACCATGAGATATGATACTGAAACTTGCATTGATCATTTCTTTATTAAAAATAAAACCAAACAGCTTTCTCTTGAGTCATTCATTTTGGACACCTACATTACAGACCATTACCCAATAATGATTAATGCTACAGAGTACAGTTCTTCCGAGCGAAAAGACCTACAAGAACCATTAATGAACATCCAACAAATAATTGATTTTGAAATTTTAAAACAAAAGCTCTTGTCAGACAGCTGGGCTCAAGTTTTTGAATCCACTGATCCTAATAATGCAACAGAAGTCTTTATATCACATTTGTTAAATTCTATCGAACAGTCTAAAAGGCATAAAACTAACAAAAAAATCCAACAGTGGATAACAAATGGATTAATTACCTCAATAAAACACAAAGATAACCTAAAGAGGAAATTGTTAAGAAATCCAAATCCATTACTTGAATCTGAATATAAAACCTATCGAAACAACCTTAACAAATTAATAAGAAAATGAAGTATGATTACTACATGAAAGAAAAACAAATAACAAGTTAACAGGACATGAAAAGGTATCAAGCAGTTAAAAATTTTAAAAAATGATGATACAGAGTTTGAGAGTGAAATAGAAATGACATATTTTTGTAATAATTGTAGGGACAGAATAAAAAAGATGATTACTGTACCAGACAAACCTTTTCAGCTAACCAATGTTTTGGACTGCTCTATATTTCTGAGCCCTGTCTGAGAGGCAGAGATTGTTACCCATATATCATCATTAAAAATAAATAGTGCCTCAGGAAAAGATGGAATATCTGCTGTTATTAAAAAGACTTCACTTAAGTATAACCCCTTCTCTGACACATATTATTAACTTAATTTTTAAAATTGGAGTAGTCCCCTCTCATTAAAACATCGATTATTACCCCAGTACACAAATCAGGACCAACCAATAAGATTCAGAATTACCGCCCTATCAGTCTCATAAGTAACCTAGCAAAAATTTGTGAGAAGGCATTAAAGCAGAGACTGGTTAATTTTTTCTGTAACAAAAACGTATTATCAAGAAACTAATTTGGTTTCACTGAGGGTGTTAGCACCACGGATGCTACACAACTCCTTACATCTAAAATATCGACAAATATGAATGACAGTTGCAAGACAATTGTTGTCTCGCAAAGGCGTTCGACACTGTGCCGCATAAAAATCTTCTAGATATCTTAGAACAGTATGAGATCAGAGGTACAGCGTGGAGAGTTTTTGAAAATTATTTGTTGGACGATCTCAATACATCAAAATTAATAGTTTGCAATAGCCCAGAAACAATTAAAACCGGCATACCTCAAGGAACAATTCTTGGACCTATCCTACATACATCAATTCATTGCTTAACATGCAACTTGAGGGTGAAACTATTTCATATGCTGATGATACAGCCTAAATATTTAAAGGGGCAACGTGGGAGGAAACTAAAGACCAAGTAAGATTAGGGTTAATCAAAGTGAAAAAATGGCTCGACAATTTTAAACTCTCCCTGAATCTCCAAAAAAACGCAGTATATAGCCTTTTCCCCAAAAATTACAAATATTCCACCTTTTGATTGTATAAATATTACCTAACGATAGAGATGTGATTCGATCGTGTAGTCAAACAAAATATCTTGGAGTAGTTGTAGATCAAAACCTTAAATGGACACATTACATCAATAATGTAGTGTCAAAGGTTCGCAAGTTGGTGTATAAATTCTATATCCTGAGGAAAATGTTGAATACCAAATTGGCTATTTTGATCTACAAATCTGGAATCTGTGCTGCGGTATGGTATCGTGGTTAGGGGAGGGACCTATAAGGGTATATTACAACCATTGCAGGTTGTACAGAACAACATTCTGAAGGTGATTCACAAAAAGGTATATACTACTAGTCTATTGTATAATGATAAAATTTTCAATGTATATCTTTATATCAACTTGTATTTATATGTATAAAAAAGAAAAAAAAGAAATAGATCATGTTCATCCAACAAGAAAAAATGTAAATAGACACTTAATAATACCAGTTGGTCATAAAACTTTAAATTTAAAATATTTTAATCATTTGGCTCTAAGATTGTATAATATTTTACCTACAACTATTAGAAGTATAAATCGAGTTAAGAGTTTGAGTAATAGATGCAGAATGTTTATATTCGAGAATGCTCAAATATTTGAAAGAGAACTTATTTAACTCACTTACAGGGATATAACATATAAATTGTAATGTAATGATTTATTAAAGATTAAGAAGTATAGTATTTTGTTGCGCAAACAGGCACTTAGTTGCCCAGGTGCAAGAATAAGAGTAGTATGATATTAGACAATAAGTAATTATAATTTGTAAAATAATATTTATGTAAAGAAAGCAGTAATATATCTATCTATCTGTTAAACATTCTTCAAGCTAGTTGCGATCCAAAGTTGTCTAAGTAGTTATTACTAATATATTTCTGCAATCCAACGTAAACTATTTTTTTCTTTCTTCCCTTCATAAGACTTTTGAAAATGATTTATTAGTTAAGCATACACTTTTTAGAATCTTCAAGTCCCGTTGATTTTGTACTTGATAAGAATGTTATGTTTATATTTATGCCAACTTGTTGATTCTCGAGTTTATAACTGACACAATGTCACATATCCTTTAAATGGATTATTTTGTGTAACATTATACCTAGGTAATATATTTGAATATGGCATAAAAAACTTTAGATTCAAATTCCCAATTTTGTAATCTGATTAATCTGATTACCTTCTCTCATGACTATTCTGTACTGTTAGGCCCTAATATAAATTCGTAAATATCCTTTAAACTATTCCAAGATCAGAACAATAAACATCTTCTAAGATGTAGGCAGGTACTTTATATAATTATTACTAACATATAGTCAAAGTCAAAACACACTTTGTTGTTGTCAGATATCAGTCTTGTTAACAAGGCTTATAATAATATAAAAAAATAACATAAAAAGGCCTAAAACCTATTTGTACTTATTATCACTGTTCCAAACTTTAAAAAAATGTTTTTACAGTACAGCTAGTTAGAACCGTAATTTTGTAAATCTTATAGTAGTAAAAGCCATCAAGACAAACAAGTAGATACTAAGTAATGACAAAACATTGATGTTTTACCTCAATAACAACTATAGTTATGGAGCAGAGCATAGTCCCATTAGTAGAATTTTTGTGTAGACATATTTTTTGTCTATTTGTGTGAATGTAAAACCCTAAATAGAACTCTACTAGGCAACTGCCTTTGATTGTCTCCTTTTAATTCACTAATTTTGTTATTTCTCTTTAGACTTTAACATTTTACTTGAAGGTTAGAACTTAACTTAGCAACTACAGATACTTACATTATAGTTTTGGCTCATGTAAATCCCCGTGTATACACCAGCTAAAAATCCTATCTACAAACGAAATATATTTGTAACAATATCTTAAGACTTTCATGTTTTACTCTTACCAATCCCCTAAACATTCTATTTAATATCAGACCTAAAAAAAAATTAAAGGCTGATCGTGTTATTTTTTGTGGTTATTGTACAATTAAAGTTCAAGTTGTACAAAATACTCAGTGTTGCCAAACTGAATTTTTGAAATTACACAATAGCTGAACAAATTACACGCTCTTGCACGCATATAGTCTCATAAGCGTAGGGGTAAATACCGGTGCACAGTGTTGTAAAACCGCTCGAACACACGATTATTGAAATAACCGACATCGCTCGATTATTGAAAAAACTGCTCGAGCTATAAATTCAAGCGATTCGCTTATAACTTCACTTCTTCACTTCACTTGATACTTGCCGCCGTTAGAGCGCTCGGTGACATCACCGCCCGATGAATTGACGTTTCAAGTGATTATATAACCGTTCGAGCTATTTAATCACTCGAGCGAGAAAGACTCCTGGAGTTATAAATTCAAGCGAAATTCGTCGAAGGCGCCCGACAATTATGTTGCCAGATTGTCTTCAGAGTTTTCCGGGACAATTTTTGTTCTCGTCGGGAATTCAGGATGATCTCGGGGATTTCCCGGATTTCTGATAGAATATTATAATTTTGCAAGAAAAGGTAATTGAATTGTAATTGATACAACATTCCGGGATTATACAAACCAATATGGGACGCGGGAAAAATTGCGGGAATGTCCCGAAAATTCTAGGTATAATATCTGTAAACGTCATCGCTTGATGAATATGAATTTCGAGTGAAATCGCTCGAGTATCAAGTACTTTAAAATCATAGGTTTTTCCTAATACTATACCGGTGCATCCAAGCGAGAGATGTTATTAACCGTCACCGTGTGGCGTAATATTACGTCATGGTTAAACCGCCAGTAACCACGTTTACGTTACGAAGGCAATGTACAGATGGACAAGTAGATCTGTGTCTCCGACGTATCGGAAAGGAGCAGCAATATCGTTTAAAACATGGCATGCTACAATAACTAAGATATCCAACCGTTCCAATTTCGTTTGCCGCGCTCAGTGACGTCACAGGGAGAGCGATTTTTAAATCTCTTATGGATATTTATATTGCTGTCAGCGTTTTTAATTCTATTTTAAAGATATTAAAAGGTTTCACGCATTTAATGTTATGTGAAATGAAAGAATAATATATGACAAGTATTTACGTATATTAATTTTATAGAACTATAACACATATTACAGCTAAAATACCAATATAATAAGAAAAGATTCTAACAAACTTTTAAAATATCCGCCGCGCTATTGGAACCGGTCGACGATAGCCGAAGCTGCTCGGCGACCCCTCCTCATTGCCACCAGCGTTGACAGTCTTTTACAATTGTAATATATCCATTACTATTTTAACAATTTTTGAGATGTTTATTCTTGTTGTGGGGCTCCCCCTATAATATTGCTGTTCAATATGGAGGTGGCCCCCATATCATAGGAAAGTAACGACATTTTTTTTCGTACTCTGTACCGTTTTTTAATATTCTATTAGGTTTTGAACTACTCTTGATCAAAGATTTCTGGAAACACTGGTTGCCACGTAGTGAGTGCCGTTTGCCGTAGTTTTCCATTGAAATTTTGTACGTTCACCAAATTTTTTTCTTATTTAGTCGTGTGTGTTTATTAGAATAAATATCTGAATTTTCATAAAATGAGTTTCGCTGTGTTGTGATCTGGATAACCAAGCAAAGAAATTTGAAAGAAATATATAAGGTGTTTCCGCTTTCCTAAGGATAAAAACAAAAAATTGAACGGATACGTTTTTATTTATTTTGTTAACATTTACTTCTTAAGTATTTTCCACTGAAGCTGAATGAGGGTAGATTATATGCCTTCGAAACATATGTATGAAAATCAAAATATTGCTTATTTAACTACTGTAGTAGACTATAAGTTTATTCATCCGTTCCAGCGAATAGAAGCTCTCCTGCTTGAAGGAGAGCATGATCATACCTCTTCATAATTTCACTCCAATGAAAGACGGACTATTTAAAAAAAAAACTACTTTTAGATCGTATTTTAGATTAAATCCTTGTTGTATGTTCATGACATAAATATACCTATTTTTTTTAAATTTTATTTATTTATTACAAACACAACAGATTTACATCCATTTGTAGTGTAGGGCAGTAAACGAAACCTGATGCATACCATATATTCTACTAATCAAGTTGCATTTAACAACGAATTTAACAATGAATTCCAAAATTTTATACATGTTAATGTTAAAACATTCCATAGAGTATTTTTTTGAGTTTACTTACTGAGCTAATATTCCATATATCAAACTCTAATCGCTTTTGATTATATAATTTACACATAACAATAACAGGGGAATTTCTGTAGTAGTTTGTACGTGTATTATCAATATAAAAACTTAAAGGATATCGCATTATATATGCTGGAGCATAAAAGTTTAGCTGAGCTAATAAATCAGGAGCATTTATCATGTTATTAAGTAGTTTATATAAAAAAATTATAGCAGAAACATTTCTCCTACTTTCAAGTGTTTGGATGTTATGTACTTTCATTATATCTAATTTTGCAATATGTAGTTGGTATACTCCTGTTTCCTTATAGTGTATATACCTCAAGAACTTGTTTTGTATTTTCTCAATACTATATTTATGAATTCCATAACACGGACTCCATATTATACAGCAATATTCCAATATGCTCCTCACATATGAAATATACAAAGTCTTGACAGATACTACATTAAGCTCCTTACTATTTCTAATAATAAATCCATACATTCTAGACGATCTACTGGCTACATCATATATATGACTTTTGAATGTCAACTGGGCATCAAAGGTTACCCCAAGATCACGTATTTCCACAACCCTAGCCAATGCCCTTCCTTTCATTTTGTACTCAAAATTGATTAGCGTTCTCTTCCTATTAAAACTAAGTTGTCAATGTTAAATTGTAATTTATTTTTAACAGACCAAAGATACATTTTGTCTAAATTTTGCTGAATATATTGACAATCATTATAGTTATTAACTCTTACATATAATTTTAGATCATCAGCAAACAACAATACTTTTGTACCACCTAAATAGAAAGAGCAATGGTCCAAGGTTAGAGCCTTGGGGCTTGGGGCTATATATTCTTTATTCACATACTATTCTTTCATTTCACATAGTATTAAATGCGTAAAAACTTTTAATAGTTTTTAAAGTGAGTTAAAAACGCTGACAGCAATATAAATCTCCATAAGAGATTTAAAAATCACTTACCCGGTGACGTCACAAGCCACGCCTCCATCGGCGTGGAACCCTACCTCTAAGTTATTTATACCATGGAAACATGGTCTAGTCATGGGCGTTCTATTATTATTTTAAATCATGTAAAAAAATTAGGAATTTCTTCAGTTTGTGGGTAGGTAACTACTTTTATCAAGGTTTAAAAATTAGTTTTTACAAGATGTAAATTTTTCAACATGAAAAAAAAAACAGCTACAGGATTGATTAATTAATGATGATTTTTCAATTTTGGTCGTATAATGTCCTTTCTAGCTTTCGCTGAAGTGGCAATTTAAATATATTCATTTGTGACTTCTCTTCAATTACCCCATAAACATTTGCAATTACTTCACGGGTCTGACTGAGAAGGTTTTACCAGAAGTATACTCATTCATTCTCACAAAGTTAAAAATGTTAAAGTAACACCCTAAAACACGACATACTGAACACACATAATGCAATAAAATTATCAACGAATACTTATAAATAGGAAGAAGACAAACCGCCGTGTTAAAAAATCGAAGCAGACATGAACAAATCCGACATCCATTAAGTATTAAGCCGCGTTCTCAGAGCTACGTACTGTCGCCCGCAACACCAACCTAACCAATCAGAACCGTTTACGTCATTACCCCTTATCCCCACCATCGAACGGTGACGAAGTAGCGGTGTTGCCAGGTATCTGGTGAAATTTCACCAGATTTGGTGATTTTTTTGTGATTTATAAAATATACCTCTCCGAAACGAAGCTGGTAACACCAGAAACCGAACTTTTTCATTGACCACCAGATTATTCATAAAATCACAAAAAAATCAACAGATCTCGTGACATTTCATGAGATAACTGGCAACACTGCGCTGTAGTATTAATTTTTTATTTTGTTTTGAAATTTGAAACTCGGTTTTCCGAAATAAGTATTCCAGAAGGAAGGCAGGTTTTGTTGGAGTAATTATTTCTTTAAAAAGTAGTTTGTTATTATATGATGAATTAATTATTAACAAAAATTTATTAAAATATTTACCCCTTTATAAAATAAGCCAAGACCACTTGGAATTATTTTTCAGTTCTATTCGTAGCCGGGGTGGTTGGAACAACAATTCTACATCCCGCCAGTTTACTGCAGCTTATAAAAGATTGCTAGTAAGGGCGGAGATTCGAGAGGGAGGCATGGGAAACTGCATACCTCTTGAGGATATTCCGATTTTAGTGGGCAGCAGATCAAAATACCCTGAATTAAATATAATTCCAAGTAGGGTTCGGTTGATTGATGAACCTCAAGCCAACTTGTCTCCTCTTGAGAGTGTGTGGCTTGATCATGATTACCTCATGAAGAGCAACATAATAAGTGAGTGTTCCTCTCACAAATTATAATATATATTTCTGGTTTCGTTGTTCGTCGGCTCCAGACAAGTGTTAAATGTGAACCCTGCATTGTTGTTGCGCAAGTTTAAAGAAACTGATGTATCATCACCTTACGCCCGCTTCCCATAAGTCATTATACTTTGTAGCTATGTGAGATCGCCTCAGGGTCGGGCCACATATAGTAGGGGTGGGTTTGATCTAGGAGGAGTGTCCCATCTCGTATAATTAGGATTGAACTTCCTTACAGGTAAGTCGTTTAGTCCTTAATTATACTTCAATGGGACACGTCCTCCTAGATCACCCTGTAGATGTTTAAAGATTGAAGAGGCGATCTCATACTCATAACAAACCAATCATGCTAGGCTTGTATGTTAATTTTATGTATTTTGTATGTAAACATTAAGACATTAACAGATTTTTAAATTATTTCTTTTAGTGGTTGGTCGAAATTCAAACCAACCCTAAGATGACAACCTGATATAAAATTGGAAAAGGATTATTTAAAAATTTGGTATAACCCTTATAGGAAGAATTCTTGACAAAAAGTAAATATTTAGCAAATTAAGAGTGTAACTTATTCGATAGATCAAAAGAGCAACAACAATATTTATATAGCTTGGGATGGTTTTGTGCTAGTGTCATGACATAATTTCTGAATATGGTCTGTGATCAATACTGAATTTATACTGGGCATTTGGGCATTTTAGCAAATTAAGAGTGTAACTTATTCGATAGATCAAAAGAGCAACAACAATATTTATATAGCTTGTGATGGTTTTGTGCTAGTGTCATGACATAATTTCTGAATATGGTCTGTGATCAATACTGAATTTATACTGGGCATTTGGGCTCAGACCTGGGGCCCCCACATCATTAGGGCCCTCCACATAGAGAACAGTATTTGAAAATTTGGTACTATTTCTTAGATACTACAACAAGCAGTACGAATTTTAACTACACGAACTTGTTTGTTTTGTTTTCTACCTTTCAATGTCGAAGAATATTTTTCTCTTTTTCACTGC
Source organism: Barypeithes pellucidus (assembly GCA_963991005.1). Taxonomy (NCBI): domain Eukaryota; kingdom Metazoa; phylum Arthropoda; class Insecta; order Coleoptera; family Curculionidae; genus Barypeithes; species Barypeithes pellucidus. Next base: position 52,719,279 of record OZ022557.1, on the reverse strand, counting down.
CTGTGCATATTATTAGTGCTCCAGGGCCCAGGCGTCAATGTTAAATCCTTCCCGGTGAGCATTGCTGAGGACAGAACAGCATATCTAGTGTTGTGTATCTTGAGTTTATCGGTATCCACTGGATTTGAAACTATTTCATATCCAGCGGCTTAAAGTTTGTGTCGTGACTGAGCGGTGGGACTTCTTTATTGTTATTTATGTATTTTTATATAAATTTTCTTCTTGACCCTTTAGCGGTTTTGTTCGGTGCTCGATGTATCTATTACTTCCGGTTATACCAAAAGTGGGGATCAACTTTGCTTATTTTAACCTATGTATGTGGTGAATAATAGTAGTAGCAGTATAACGTTCTGTTTTTTCTTCAAAGCATGAATTTTAACTGAGGCTGGGCTTCCTTAGGTGCAGATGTTTTAAAATATACCTATCTGGTGGGTATATTTTTTCCCTGTATCCCTGACAGAAACAGAAAGTGGAATTATTTTGTTTTAATAATATTCCGACTCCCAGGGTAAGCGTGTGCACCATAGGAATAATTTCTCTTGTTTCACACCATTGCCAAATTTGTCTCGTTATTGTGTTGAGGCTTGAATATTTTACCCCATGTGTCTTGTAAGTCCCAAAATCCTTTTACATCTTACCAGTACAGAATGCGCCCCACCCCGAGGAGGAGGCATCCGTAAATATATGACCGACACAATTGTGGCTTAGAGTGTTGTTTCCGGATTCGTCTATAGCTTTTTGGCCACCAAGGTAAATCGAATCCTAGACTAGTCCGCATTTTCTTGCTTAAAGTCAAATGTTTTCCCCTCTCCAGCAGTTTTGTATAAAACCATTCGTATTGGGTGGCTGGACATATTGAGGCTAAAGGCATTTTTCTTGTAATTCCTTAATAATTATCTTCTTATTCTTTGGTAGGGCGCATGGTCACATTTTTTGTATTGATAGTGACCCCAAAAATGTTATTTCTTGGACTGTCATTAAACAACTTTTTACTGTATTTATGAGGAATCCCAGTTTTTCAAAAAAATAGTTTTAGTGTAGTTTATATTTATATACCATTCACCCTTGCTGTGGCCTATAGGAAGCGCGTCATCCAGTAAACAACCGAAGCCAAGTTTTCTCCCTTAGATGCGATTCGGGTTTTAAAAGCTTACTTAAACTACAAGGTTCTGTTGACATCCCAAACGGGAGCAACTGAAATTCAAAAGTGTAGGTATTCCTAAATTGAAACCTCAAATATTTTTTAAATTCTATAGCAATCTGTACAAGAAAGTAGACATAATTTCAGTCAGCTGCTTGCATTCAGCAGTTTGCTGATATTAGGGTTATTGCATTTTTGCATCTTCTAAGTTAAAATGGAGCGGCGTGGGGAATTTATTTAGTTTTCTAAGATTTAAAATAAACCTGCAACTATCCTTAGATTTCTTCCTTAAAAAATTATTTGATAAAGTTTGGGTTATGCAATTTCTTAGTACTTTTACAGCCCCAATCTTAGAAAGTATTGGGAACTGGGTAACAAAGCTTCTCTGCGTTTTTCGTGGAGGTTTTCGCTAACGGAGTAAACTCCGATTGTATATCCCTATAATTAACGTATTTGAGGATATTTTTTCCACTCTTTGTAGAAAAGCCTTATTCTTCCAGTAATCTTGCATTTATGGCTTACCCTAACGAGCTCTCATCCAGTCCTTATTTGATTTTTCCAGTTCCTCCCAGCTCTGACGGTAGGACGTATTGTATGTTGGCTTCTTTAGGGTAGGTAGAATTGCTCCCCCCTCCCCTTCTTTCTGGATAATAATAATAAGAAATCCCTTTGTTTATAGGATGCTGTAATTTTAAAAGTTTTGCTTCGATCAATATAAAAGAAATTTCCTGTAGTTGGAACTGGTGTGGTGTACCTCACACAGCATCTTCCCTGAGTCAACGAGGTTCCATAATTTTGTACAGACCCAACAGCAGAAATCCCCTTTCCAAGTTGACTTTGGAGTTCAAGCAGAAAGAAATCTCCTTTCATTTTGAGAAAGTAGTGCTTGAGCTTCGGTATTGATAACTGGGGAAAAATGCAATTGATTGGCACATAGCGAGCCTTAAATAGAATTTCTTTTGTCTCCTTATTCAACCCTTGCTTTAGATAACACCTCCATCTGGTGGGGAAGTCTTGGTATATTTCGAGCGGTGTAAGGTTTCACGAGGAGGATCTTCACCCAGTTCTTTCTCTCAACTCAGTTACTGTTGGGACAGTGGCGTACACAGACCTTGTTTATGGGGGTTATAGTTCCAAAAACCAATAATGATGCGTAAAATATGATTTTGTAGGCGCAATAATTTCATTATCAACCAATGACGGGGGTTTGAGCCTCCGAAACCCCTCTGTGTACGCCACTGGTTGGGGAGAGCATTCTCAGACCCTTTTGAGCTGGTACATCTGCCGCTTTCGGAGGAGGTCTGAGTGAGTGAGGTTAGGAGAGCCTAAGAGGGCAAAATGTTTTATTTTATATATGTAACTTATAAGAAACAATAATTTGCCTAGAACTGGGATGCCATTGGAACTTTTTTGATATGACATATCATATATGTCACCTTGTATATTTCACAGGGGTTAATGAGCCTAAGAGGGCAAAATATTTGATTTTATATATGTAACTTATAAGAAACAATAATTTGCCTAGAACTAGGATGTCATTGGAAATTTTTTGATATGACCTACCATATATGTGTAGCGGCCTACAGGCCTAATAGCATTCGTTACAGATAATTATGTACGTGATAGACATTGCAGTAAAATAATATTGAATTTATACTATGGTATCAAATATTGTAGACCGGGGATAAAATATTCTAAAATGTCAAGAGTCAATTAAATCTAAAGTCTTCCAAAATTTTGTAACCTAGATCGTACAACAAAGAATATTCTAAAATAACAGTGGAAATTATTTTAATTGAACTTAAATTGAAATACAATAAACCTCAAATGAAAGTATCAAATATTCGAAGTAAATAAACTCACCATTCAAGTCGCGACGCAGCAAAAGAAAGAACGCGTGCGACCCGCGTCTGCTTGCTGGCAGCCGTCTCCCAGTCTCCCCTCTCAACTAAAGTTCCAACCAATCAGAATACTCAGAAACCAGTTCGCACAGGATTACCGCTGACGTGACTGTCTGGTTTTTATGACCATGAGAACCGAAACAAATGCATTCTCCGTATCGTTACAAATTGCTACAATGACATATACGATTTATGTGTCTGCGTACTAAGAATGCGCGCCATTAGTGTCACGTGCATCCGCTCGAGCTGTTATTTATGGTCTGGGAACCACTTAACTTAATTATAAGGTCGTTGAATTGTATAATTCTTGGTAGTTTTAAGATAAGGATATTTTAAGGAGAACTGTCACATAAACTTTACTTCGAGTTGTGCAAGCTGTGCAAAGTAAGCTCGTTTTAAGGGTGCATGGTACTAAGAACTGACGGTAATAACAGTGAGTTATATGGCAGTTCTGTCACATAAATATGTTTTAATGGTACTTAGTTAGCGTATTTCGTAGGACTATTATTTTTAATGTTGCAAATTTCTTATGAAATTGCTGACACTACTGTCTGGAACAGGGTGGGAAAATCGTAAGAAATGTCAACCTAAGCATACATTTTACTATATAAACCGACGCGAGTGAGGTTCAAATTAATTAAGAATTCAGACTGCAGTTCAGTTCAGACATTCATTCAGTGAACGTTTAGTGACTAAACAGTGTTAATAGAAGTAAATTGTCACATGTCTAACGAAGTTTATTAGTTAGCATTTTAGTAGCTTTAACCTAGATAAGTGTCTTTTTGTGAAACTTGATTGTGTGAAGATATAGATGATGGGTTTGCATCTACAACAAATAGGTTAGTGAAATACTTGTAAACTGAGACATTTTCGCCCGTACTAAGAAATGCTGACAATAAAATGTATTATGTAGAACTTTATGATATTTACTTTCAATCGCCGCTCGTAACTACGAGGCCATTGTAGGTCGATCATTGGAGACATACGATACCTTTAGATGATAGGATTTATTTTTAACAGTGTTTATATTGATATCGTGACCCAACAGGCCGGCAAATAATACCCAAGGTCCCGAACCCACTAAATAAAACTTGTAGGTCTTCCCATGTGTGAAAATTGATAGATAGGCCAACATAGAGTAACATAAACATAAACATAAACAATATTTATTTTCAAATTTGTTACATTAACAAAGTGAAATTACGTCAAATAATAATTCTTAACAACTCTGAAGTTATAGTTATATACTTTACATAAATAATAATTAATCTACTACATATTTAAATAATCGTTTAGACAATATGGTTCTAACTGAATTAATATTTTTTTAATTTCTAGTCTAAACAGGCGTTGGCTGTTAACGCGTTTGATTCGTACTGGTAATTTATTGAATAGTTTAACACACATATATTCTGGGCTTGTTTCTGTAATATGAAGGCGATTCATGGGGTAACTGAAATTGTCCGTTCTTGTTAACCGAGTATTATTTTGCGAAGTAAACAAGTCTTGATTTCTATATAAAAACATAAGACATTCGTATATGTATAAGGCATACACTGTCATGATACCGTTTTCTCTAAATACACTTCGACATGACTGATTAAACTCCATTTTCTTAGTTACCCTGAGTGCCCTTTTTTGAGAGACAAAGATATTTTGCACATGACTATGCCTTCCCCAAAAAATTATGCCATATTTCATAACAGACTCAAAGTTAGCGTAGTATAGAATTTTCAGGGCTACATCATTTATACATCTACCAACAACCCGCATTCCATAGCAGACTGAGTTCAACCTTTTCAATAACTGGCTTATATGAAAAGACCAGTCTAAATGTCTGATGCTAGATAGCTTTAATAATCTGACAACATGGGTCGGCTATTACATATGCCACCTTGTATATTTCACAGGGGCGAATGAGCATAAGAGGGCAAGATGTTTTATTTTATATATGTAACTTATAAGAAACAAAATTTGCCTAGAACTAGGATGCCATTGGAAATTTTTTGATAGGACCTACCATGAGCCACCTTGTATATTTCACAGGGGTTAATGCATGAGCCTAAGAGGTCAAAATGTTTTATTTTATATATGTAACTTATGAGAAACAATAATTTGCCTAGAACTGGGATGCCATCGTAAAATTTTTGATGTGACCTACCATATATGCCACCTTGTATATTTCACAAGGGTTAATGAGCCAAAGAGGGCAAAATGTTTTATTTTATATATGTAACTTATGAGACACAATAATTTGCCTAGAACTGGGATGCCATCGTAAATTTTTTGATATGACCTACCATATATGCCACCTTGTATATTTCATATAGGGGTTGATGAGTTTTGATATGTCCTACCTTTGTTGGCCTACATATATTTTGCATGATCTGGATATCCGCCACCTTGTATATTTCACATGGGCTAATGGGTTTGTCCGGGTTTGTTGACCTACCATGTATATTTGTCATGATCTGGATATGTGTGTGTTTGCCTGTCACGTGATATTTAGTAAATATTATTTTACTTTATACCATCTTATTAACGATTTTAAAGTGTACTGTTGATAAGCATTGATAGTATCATTCAGATCACATAAACACCAAAATAAATATAATCACATAAAAATATAGAAAAGCCGAGAAAAACAGGTTATGTTATCGTCGTCACCGTCAAGTTTATAAATCCAGCTTTTTACGGCACCGTCAAACCGCACCGTCAATCGTCACCGTCAAGTTTATAAATTGGCCTTATGTGGGTTCTCTTTTAACAAAAAACTGAATAGTAGGGTAATTCTCATGTAAGTTGTGCCGAGAAGATACCAATTATTCACGAATGTTATTTCTGCAAATAAGGTAACATATACCTATGTGACAATAAGGTATATAATTGTTATGAGAAAACAAAATACACAATCTTTGTTAATTTTAAACAGCAAAAATATATTTCGTATGAAGCAATAAATTCGTAGCCTAATATTTGTTCGTAACCATTTGTTCCAACCGACTTTTGAAACAAAGGAACAAAAACTTAAAAAGTAATCGGTAAGTATGGTAACATATGTGACGGTAAAATTTATGTGACAATTTACAACCCTTTTTCAAATACCCCGCCAAATAGCAGCACGGGAAAACATTCTGGCGCTAAATAAATATAAATATCATTTTATGTTCTATACAGTGTCATGCAATAGTGCGCCAGGCAGCCCGGTGAGACTGCTTATGGGGGGAATCGAAACACGTAAGAAGGCCTTGGAAGTGATGCTAAGCCTACTCTGCTCCATACGCTCACAAGTAACCTACTTTTATCTATCTGTTTCACTCTATCATCTTATCTCTCATCATTTAAGAGTCAATATCAGACTTACATAGAGTTAATATGAAATGCCAAAAAGATATTGTTTATGCAGGCGACTTGATCCTGGTCATATTTGTCTCACCTTACTTAATTAGGGAAGGTTGCTGCAGACAGAGACAGGCATAGAATGCGAACAGCACGAATTGTTAAACAAGCTAACTTCCTTCGTCTGGCGGGAATTAAAATCAAGCAACATCTGATGTGATTTAAAATGGTGGAGAAGTCGCCGCATCTTTAAATTTTAAAATATTTTTTAATTTTCTAATCTTCTCACGAAAAACGTCGTTTCCTTTTTGGCGCAAGTGAGTAATTTGTAATTGAAATATTTATTTACTCATCTTTACTGAGAGTAAGCATCAATAATAATTTCTTTTCCTAAATCATATGGGGCGCAAAAATATGCTTGGACTTGAAGCTTGAAATATTTGCTAGGACCTAGAGCAAAGTTGAAGATGGTAAAATATTTTATGTAAATTATGATTTACTTCCTATTTTTTAATAAAACTACTTACAAGCTTATTTCTGAAATTTAGTTTTTCATTTGTAGTTACGTTACTAGTTCAAAAAATGATATAAGAGTGTGTACGGATTATTTTAAAGTGATATTTACAGCTTAAAACATGTCAGAATCCTAATATTGATTTTCACCACAGTAAATCAAATAAAAGGGTTTTGAATGTTTTTTGTTGGTTAAATGTCACTTTAAAATATTGACAGCTGATGCCAGACGTAATGGATGCCGGGTTTGTTCGTTTGTTCATATTTGCTTCGATTTGTTAACACGGCTGTTTGTCTTCTTCCTGTTTATAAGTATTCGTTGGCGCCAGGCTTCCATAGCTCCTATACGAAACTTTTACGTCGCCTTCGAGCATACCTTTAGCCTTTTTTGAACGGCCATCTCTCATACTGTTGTAAATATAATCCTACTATTCTTAGGTTGCTATGTGTTGCTTGTTTGTAGTTCGGGTTTGTTCGGGTTTGTTTGATTGATAAATGGCGTAAGTAGTATTAAAATATATGTGAATTATTTTCGTAGTTGCAATAACTGTCTCCTGTAAAAAATGGCTGATAAGTATTACATGCATGTAGCGTTGTCAACGTGTCATTACGTTCGTAACGGATATGTTACGGACACGATGATTTATTATGATCTCGTAAGCGGAGCATAATTTGCTATCATTGCTAACTTTAAGAAAATGATAGATTTTATTCATATGAACTATTACGTTATTAACATCTCTGTTTGTATTTTTTTTTATATAGGTTAACATTTTTTGTAATATGTGAGGATACCTCGAGGTGGAAAATGCTTTAAACGTGCTCTTTTTAGTAATATTTATATACGATAATTTTTGTATTTCCTAGGTTTAAATATACTACACTTGTTTGTATTATTACTCAATAAAGGAATTAATAATTAAACAAATCACACTGATTAAAAAATTACATTTTATTTAATTAAAATATCACTGAGGATCGAAACACTTACTTAATCGGTTTATGCCGAAAAGACGTTCCACAAAACGTGGAGTTTAGTTTCTTACTTAGGGCCGATATTTGAATGTTACCTTAATTTACACCTTAGCTAAGGTAGCCTTGACGTTAAGCTAATCCTTAAAAAAACTACTGTTTTAAATTAATTTGAGGGTGATGAATTGACGCGTTAAGTCTAAGATTACCACGTCCTTAAAGATCTATTCTATATATCTTTAGATCACAGAAAAGAACTTTAATATACTGTCAAACTTATGTTAAGGATGACTTACGTCATTCTGTACCTTAAGGTGCCTTTGAAATATCGTCCCCTAGTTTAATCCAAAAGAGGTAAATTTGAGTAGGTATCCAAAATCTTAGTCCAACTAATGTTTTCATGAACCAAATAAGCTAACCAAATCAATCGCGTGCAATAAGAATGTTAGGACAGTAAAACTAACCGAGTTCTCAGTAATTGTATTTGTAAAAAGCCTAAAACTCTTTGCTAGGATTATTTTTGATGGGATATAATATTTTCCACCTGTAATAGCAAAATTGACAGTAGAAACCTTTTTTTGGTATTCTTTATTCGTGTTAGAAAAAACTTTGCTATTGTAGAAACATTTATTTTATAGTGACAATTAAACAAGTATAAAATGAAATAGAAATGATATTTGAACGAAAGAAATGTATTTCATCTTTAATTTGTTAACAAATATGTGAAAAACATTATTAAGATCAAATGGACAGCTTACTAGTAATAATAATCTACATAAATTATTTGAAAAAATTGTACCGTCAATAAGTATAAAAAAATTATTATTATTTTTTTTATGAATAGGCCAAAAAAGTGCGATATTTAGACCAGGTCGATGTCGCTTCGAAGTACAAAGTGAGTGAAAGGAGCTGATCAAACTACACCATACATATTTTACATTCAATTTTCTTATATATAGGTACGTTTGCACTCAATAAAAAATACAGTGATATAAAAACTTTAAAACCTTTTAGTTGTTAATTCTTTGTTATATTATCCAGGGCCTATTTTCCCACTAGGACCGGTGGCCAGATGTGTAGGAACTCCTTTTCTTTATGATATTATTAAATCATAATAAATTAGTGTCAAATTTGTCCGTAACTTATCAAAAAAAAAACACTTCTTGAAGGGGTAAGGCCCTCGTATTGCCTAATGGGCCTAGACCCATATAATAAAAAATTACACTATATATAGCTTTCGTATTAGACCTGACATGTAATTGCAAGAACGACACTCTAGGCCGTGCCCCCCGCGTTGCCTCCTCTTGTTGCATAATATTTCCGCACTTGGCTGTAACTGCTGGAAAATATTTATAAAGAGACTTTCCTACTACAGCAATGATATAACCAGCAAAATCAATTTTACTGTCACATCTATTTTTTTTTGATTATTCCCTATGTAGGTATTTTGCTATCGTAGTCAAAATTTTTACAACCGTAGTAAACATTTTCTCTCAGTGCACTATGTAAAAAATTCAGTGGTTTTCTTAGGGGGATAATATTTTCTGTCTTTAAATGTATAATTTTTTTGTCAAATATAAATACTGTATAAACTAATATGATATTTTTCAATCTGTATTTTTTGTTTTTATAATTAGTTATTTAAAAACTTGTACTTTTAGGTGTTGGTTATGTAGTTTAGTCATCAGGATTTCCGGGGATTTTTACTTAGCTAAAGAGGATGCTTGTCTATATAATCGCGAATAAAATCAGCTTGTTACAAATTTATTGCAGGTCAACTCACTTCTATTTTACTACGTTCATAAAATTACGAAAATGACTGACATATTTGAAAAGTGGTCTTTTTTATATTTCATGTATTTAAAAATTTGACACGCAACTTGGATAACTTGAAGTTGAAGAAAATATATATAATATATATATATAGGATTATGTAAGTATTTAAATCTCTACAACTTTCTATAAAATACTGCATATTGAAGGAGGTCGATTAATTTTATACTTTGTTACTCGTATGGCCTCTACAAAAATATCTTCTAAACCATCATTGCGTAAAGCGGAACATTCCTTGTAACTCTGTGCCCTAACTTTCCTTTTTAGTTTCCTGCCATCTTCAGGAGTATAACATTTAATACTGGGATCATTTCGCAAGTCTATTTTGGTAGCTAAAAATAATACCATAATATAAAATTTTTTTTATTCATAAATGTATGTAAATGCCAATAGTTCAAAAGTTATTTTTTAAAAGGGAAAAAAGCCTTGCTGCGGAAAAAAATTAAATGGTAAACAGAGAAGATTTAAATATATTTTTAAGCTGAAAATCTTAAATGCACCTTCCTGTTGAAAAAAAAATTAAACGATCAAACCTGAGTTTGAAGATTTAAAATATATTTTTAAAAGCGAAAATTTTAAAGACGCCTTGCTATTGTAGTGGCTTGCCCTATCTCTATATTTATCTCAAACACACCACCAAAGTTTATTGGGCAAATCACTGCAGATAAAGCTGGCTTAATTTTTCTATTACTTTGTTTGATGTTGCTGACTTAATCCTTATCTGCTATGAAAACACACTATAATCCTTTTGAAGTTATATTTGATTTCCCATTGAATAAACAGCAAAGTTTACAATATATTTTAGAAAGCCATCCAAATTCAAAAGTCAAAGTTTATAACAAATACAGTTTTGAAATTCATTGTATTTCGAAACGAAACACTCACTTTTATAAAACAAATAATTCCTTTTAATAAACTGGTGAATTGACTTGAATTTCATCAGAAGAGCGGCGCGCGGTACTAACTATAATTGTTTCTTATGACTTCAGACCGTGCTAAAATAATCTCTTAACAGCATTGAACTTAACCATAATATATTAATCTGAACTACAGCTATATTGACATGTATGTTTAACTGAAATAACTATAATAAGAATCAGCGACAAACTTATGGCTAACAGGTACTCTACGTGCACGGTAGGAAAGCAAATCTCCTACCGTACAATTTGAATAACGAAGAAGATCATTTTGATAATATCTCCTAAATATTTAAAACAGAAGACCATAAAATAAATTTGCTAAAAGGCATGGAAATAAACATAATACAATATCAGATATATTAAATGATCTGATGAGCTTGGGGTACAATAATTGTACCCCATTATTGAATTTATTGGGTATTTTCACACATAATCTCTATAATAATTAAACTTGTAACTTTAGGTTTGAATGCATAATTTATATAATTATTCATTCCTAAAACATATGTAAAATTTATTACGTCGGTTTTTGGATATTGTGAAGAAATAATAGTTTGTACCGGGTGACCCACTAAGAGAAGAGTCCGGCTGTATCTCGGAAACCTTTAATCGCACAGCTTTGAGGAATTTTTTTTTAAAGGAAAATGTCCAGGAGAAATTGCTGGAAATAATTTTTGAGTTGCAATAGTTTTAGTGTGGCTTAGTTTAAATTTGATGAATGCCATCAATAGTGGGTATCAAGTTATGATCATCCTAAGCAGTAATGTATATAAATATATATATGTCAATATCTGCGACTAGAGATAAGATATCAACTTTCAGTTTCTTATACTCTTTTTAACCATGTTAAAATTCAATGGATAACGAAACATCTTCTTGGCATGTTTTGTAAGCATTTGGTAAACTTTATCAAGAAACATTATTTAATCTTAAACAGTGAATCATATTTCATACACATATACAGGGTGGTCCAGCGAAAACTTAACACCTCGATTTTCCTGCTTTAAAATGAAAATGTAGAAAATCGCTCGGACCCGTCGGTTTCTGATTCGAGGGGGAATAACTTTTCCGCTTTTTTCATCTCCGTAACTTCAACACCCTAACGGGGGTGAACACAACCCCCTGATTTTGAATAGGGATGAGGGGTGTTGCGATACCTCATTTTGAAGATTTTACCGACAAACCCTAAAATTTCGCTTCAAAATTTTAATCTTTAACGAAATGACAGCTAAAATAGTGGAAGATTACTTACTTTTGTGATTAGTTTATTAAATGCTGAAAATGGCCACCATTCACAAGGTAACAACCACTGAAAAGCACTGGTGAGTCATCAATTCCTTTCATTATCCCATTTGAATCATATTTTTTACCTATTCTCTCCATTTATACAGGTTTTCACTTATTCAGAAAATCAAAACAATTTTTGGGAGATATATATTGTTTATTGCTATATTGCTAGGCTTATATTACCATGGCTACAGATTCCGAAGTAGACGACGTATTAAAAAATATTTGGTACAACGCGGAAGTTTGAAAGGTCAATTAACCCGTTTTGAGACATTTTTACAAGCAACACAAAACCACAATGATAAGGTTCAAATTAACGAACGTTTAAAAAGATGTCAGTCGGTTTTTGACAGCTTTGATGCCCTGCATAACGAGATTGAAATGTTAGATAGCTCTGATGCGCAAGTGGCAGAGAGGGTAACATTTGAAAATAAATTTTTTAAATTAATATCAAAGGCACAAAAAATTATTAACCCTTCAATAGATCATCAATTTTCAACAAACCTCAGTACAACCTTGAACCCATCAAATACTCAAAATATCGATTTTTTTAATGTCAAATTACCTCCTATTGAAATACCTACATTTTCAGGAGAAAAATATTCAGATTGGCTGCCATTTTTTCAAAACCTTTTCAACATTAATTCATAATCACACTAGATTAACCAAAATTCAAAAATTTTATTACTTGCAGACGTCATTAAAAAACGAAGCAAAAGAGGTTATACACTCATTAGAAGTCACTGAAAATAATTATGAAGTAGCAATAAATTTGTTGCGCAAAAGATATGAAAATCAAAGGTTAATTATAAATAATCTAAATAAAAAAAAATAAAATATCTTCAATATGCAACCCATTCAAAAGGATGCATACACGGCATTGCGCAAACTCATTGACAGCGTTTAGCGGGATTTAAAAGCATTAAATTCACTAAATGAGCCTGTGGACTCATGGGATACATTACTTATTTTTATCGTGAGCGCAAAATTAGATAGTCTCACCAGACGTGAATGGGAAATCCACAGCTTAAAGCAAAATATTAAAAAATTTGAAGATTTCATTCGTTTTCTCAAGGACAAATGTAAAGTTCAAGAGACAATGCAGTTCAGTAACTTTGACAATACAAGTCAAACGCGAGGTCATAGCAACAGTGACCAATCAAAGCATCCTAAATATAAATCACCTTGAACCTCATTCACGCATTTAGCTTCTAGTGAATTATGCGCATTTTGCAATCAGAATCATAAGTTTTTTCAATGCAGAAAATTCTTAAATATGTTTGTTTCTGACAGAGTAAATGAAACTAAATATTTAAAATTATGCATGGTTTGTTTACAATCAAATCACACAACTAATCATTGCACTTGGACAAGCAGGTGTAAACATTGTGGCAGGTCACATAACACTTTATTGCACATACATTCAGAAAGAAACTTATATAATCAACAATGTCAACAAATCACAAAACTACCCACAAAATTACTCACAAAATCGTTTCCAGAATAATAGACAAAATCAAGCACAATTTCAATTTGGGCATGCGCAATCGCATAGCCACAAACATAACCAACATTACTCAGCTACAAATGTAGTCACCAATCACGACACACATTACTCAATGCCTGAAAAAAATTTAGATCAACAAATAGACATAGTTTCAGCACATTCTTGTCATACCACACCCAAAATTTCATGTTTGTTAGCAACAGCGTGCGTTATTATTTTCTATGACAAAAATAATCCTCACAAAGTTAGAGCACTGTTAGATCCAGGTTCAATGACAAATTTTATGACAAGTAAACTGTGTGACAAAATAGGTCTTTGCAAACAAAATATAAATTTGTCAGTGTTAGGCGTCAGTTCAGCAATGGCAACTTCTACAAAAATGACGCAAGCTACAATTAACTCTATTCACAATTCGTATCACGCGAACTTAGATTTTTATAACAGATAAGATTACATGACAACTTCCAATTTCATATATCAATCCATGCAGTTTTATTTTACCACCAGACATTACTTTAGCTGACGACTCATTTTATATTCCGGTCAACATCGACTTACTAGTGTAATGGTGAAATTCAAATGGGAAGAAATCAACCGTATTTAGTGGAAACTAAACTGGGTTGGATAGTATCAGGTAAATTTAATTTTCTTAAAGGGATATTTCAAGCTCAAAGTCAAGTGCATATTGCAATTTATTAACATAGCATTTTCAGTCGGAAAAAAATGAATTAAATTTAAGCAATCAGCTTTAAAAATTTTGGACGATTGAAGAGCCACCTTTTAAAAAAAATACACACTTGAAGAACAAGAATGTGAAAATACATTCACTAGAACTACAAGATACAATAATGACGGACATTTCCTAGTCACTTTACCTGTCAAAGATGGGATAGAAGAACTAGGTGAAAACGAGAACATAGCAGTAAAGCGTTTTTACAATTTGGAAAGAAAATTAGACAAGAATCCAGAAGTTAAAAAACTTTACGTTGAATTCATGGAAACGTATGAAAATTTAGGACACATGAGTCCTATACCAAAGAATCAAACTATACAAAATAAGCAACCAGTATACTACTTACCTCATCATCCTGTCATCAAGGATTCGAGTGTCACATGCAAGCTCATGGTAGTATTCGACGCAAGTTGCAAAACAAATACAGGCATTAGTCTCAATGACAAGCTCAAAGTAGGTCCTACAATACAGGATGATTTATTTTCAATTTTAGTACGCTTTAGAAAACACAATTATGTCTTGGGCGCAGATATAGAAAAGATGTATAGGATGGTTTGGATAGAGCCAGCTCAGCGTGACCTTCAAAGAATAATATGGAGAGCATCACCTGAACAAGAGCTACAACATTTTCGTCTCAATACAGTGACGCCATACATGGCTGTATGGCACAGCACTAGCTAGCTTCTTGGCTATAAGATGCCTACATCAGGCAGCAAAACAATTTGAACAAACATATCCATCCTCAAGTCAATCGATTATTCAAGATTTTTACGTGGACGATTATTTTCAGGTTCAAATACAAAGGAAGGTGCTAAAAAATTGAAAAATGAAGTTTCCGAAATTTTATCACAATCAGCTCTCAATTTAAGAAAATGGATATCAAATGACAGGTCAATTCTTGATACGACAGATCCATCAACTGGAAGCATTGAATATTATATAGCTGGGAACGCTCAAATAAAAACCCTGGGAGTTTTATGGCAAGTTGATCAGGATATATTAAAATACACTTTCTCGCTCGAACAAACCCACTAAACGGAATATTTTATCAATCATTAGTATAATTTTCGATCCATTGGGACTCATAGGACCTGTAATAATAATAGCAAAAATAATTTTACAAAAAATTTGGACACAAAAATTGGATTGGGATGACACAGTTTCTCCAGAATTGCGGATTGGTATGACACAGTTTCTCCAGAATTGCAAATTTCATGGAACGAATTTTATAAAGATTTATCACATATACCGGAATTACAAATTCCGCGACATGCTTTAATATTTGAAGCGATGACAATTCAGTTACATGGATATAGTGATGCCTCAGAACAGGCGTATGGTGCTTGCGTATATGTGAGATCCACAGATAATACAGGTAATGTAGCTACATATTGATATGCGCCATATCCAAGGTAGCTCCATTAAAAAAAATATTTCTCTTCCAGCATTATTATTGTCAAAGCTGATGAAGGCGACTATGGAAGCACTACGCACCGATATTGAAGACATATTTTATTGGTCTGATTCAACAATTGTTCTTTCTTGGTTAGCATCAGAACCAGCTCGATTAAAAACATTTGTGGCCAACAGAGTTTCAGAGATACAGCAGTTGACAAATGGAAACAAATGGGCTCATGTTCCCAGCCAAGAAAATCCTGCTGATATCATTTCAATAGGCTTTACTCCCGCAAAACTTACAGAATAATCATTATGGTGGCACGGGCCAGCATGGCTTAAACGATCAACAGAACATTGGCCATCATGAGTTCAATTAGAAGAACCCCTAGAAAAGCGACGTACAATCGAGACGCAAATATACATGCCTGTTTGTCAAGAAGATTTATTTGCACGATATTCATGTCTGCTTAAACTAAAAAGGGTTACAGCATATTGTTTCAGATTTATCCAAAATTTAAAATCTTCCAAATACAACAACAAACAAATGACAGGCAATCTATCGGTCGCAGAGCTAGAATCAGCATTCGAGTTTCTAGTTAAGCAAGCATAGTTACAAGACTTTTTACGTGAAATACAATGTTTAAAACAAGATAAATGTTTACCAAAATCAAGTAAGCTTCTTTCTTTAAACCCTTTCCTTGATCATAAAGGTATTCTACGTCTAGGTGGTAGAATAGTGGCTTTTCTATGAGGAATACGATAAAAAATTTCCAATTTTACTCTCCGGAAAACATCCCCTTTCTGAACTTATAATAAGACGAACACATATTATAAATTTTCACATGGGCACACAGGCTCTTTTAGCTAACATTCGTTCTCAGTTTTGGCTACTTGCAGGCCGTAGCGCTGTCAAAAAAGTAGTATGTTTTCGAATTAAACCTGTAAATATTTATACTTTAATGGGAGAGTTGCCAGAAACCAGGGTAACAGCTTCAATGCCATTCTGCAATACTGGCATTGATTACGCTGGACCTTTTTACACAAAGGCTTCCAAATTACGAAACAGTAAAATTATCAAATCTTATTTATGCATTTTTGTATGTATGGCATCAAAAACGGTACATATAGAAGTCGTTTCAGACTTAACCGCGGACGCTTTTTTAAACGCATTAAAGAGATATTTTTCGCGCCGAGGTAAAAGCACAGATCTGTTTTCCGATAATGGAAGTAATTTCGTCGGAGCCAATAGGGAATTACAGGTCTTAACCAATTTCTTGAAATCAAAACAATACATAGTTTCCAATACATTGTCTCAAGACGGAATTACTTGACACTTCATTCCACCCCGCTCAGCTCATTTTGGAGGACTCTGGGAGTCATGTGTCAATAAGTCCGCTAAATATCATTTAAAAATGGTAATTGGTGACATAAATTTAACTATTGAGGAACTTTCCACAATTGTAACACAAGTGGAAGCATGTATGAATTCTAGACCTATTTGTCCTTTATCCGATGACCCTACAGACCTAAATCCTTTAACCCCAGGTCACTTCCTAATTGGCGGCCCATTAGTTGCATTACCTCAACAAGACCAAAAGGATACTTCAGTCAATCGTTTAACCAGATATCAGTATTTGACCAAGATAATCCAATACTTCTGGCAACCATGGTCAGCTGAGTATCTACCAACACTCAACGTTAGATCAAAATGGTGGCAGGACAATACCTCAGCATTCAAGGAGGGTACCATGGTCTTGATTAAAGATGAATCCATTCCCCCATTGAAGTGGTCTCTGGGAAGGGTTACGCAGCTGTATCCAGGCTCGGACGGAGTCATCAGGGTAGTGGATGTGCGTACGTCCTCCGGCATCTTAAGGCGTGCTGTGCATAAACTATCTGTTTTACCTATCAGTTAAGAATTTATTTGATTTTGAAAGTTAGTACTTTCAAGGGGGCCGGCATGTACGAAATCATCATTCTAAGAGCATTTCACTGCATTAAAATATTTTTAACTTCCAACCGACCATCCCTCAAAACATTAAAAATGGAATTGGTCCATCCTTCTGGCTTAACCAGATGCCCTTCCCCGAAGAGGTAGAAAAATCCCGAGGAACAGGGCAAAGCAAGAAATTTTCGAGAGTTCAAGAAAGGCACCCGTACGTGCGGCCAACGCGTGGGCGTCGTCCCGGTCAGTACGGGATAATTAACGTAACAAGCTGATGTACACTTTTCGTATTTTCATTTGTATTATTTTAATTAGTTACTATTTTATATGTGCATTTGTTTTAATTAAAAAGCTATCAAAAACAAGTGTCGGTTTTTTGGTGACAACAGAACGGAGCCGCAAATTCGCACACCATGTTTTTGATTTACCTTAGTCTATCGTGAATTTTTAAGAACGTTAAAACTGTGTCAATTCGATTGTACCTTTGTAGTAGAATTAAAATGATATATTCCGTAGAAGAAAGGATGGAAATTATAAAACTTGAGCGAGTAACAGCGGCTTTATTTAACGAACGGCATCCTGAAAAAAATGTATCCGCTGCTTACGTTGTACAACTGGTTGCCAAATTGGACGCTACTGGTTCAGTCGGAAACAAAAAGAGGGTGCATGACAGAGACGAAGCGAGGGAAGTGGCTGTCTTAGGTCAAGTAGCAATTGATCCGACCCTTAGTACTAGGAAATTGTCCGATGTATATGGTGTTTCACGCACAACAATCATGAGAATCCTTAAACAACATAAGTTCCATCCTTTTAAGATACGACTGGTTCAGGAACTGAATGAGGATGATTTCGATTGCCGACTCCAGTTCTGTGAAGTGGTCAGTGGAATTATTAACACTAATCCTAACTACATGTTCAATATCTGTTTATTTATCCAGCCCTCGTTCAAGTATTGGAGAATGAAGAAGACCATGTAACGATCATTTTTCAACAATTTTCGCTCAACCTGTACGTCAGTTCTTAGATGAAAATTTTCCTCAGGCCTGGATTGGAAGAAGGGGACATATTGAGGGGCCCCCAGATCACCTGATCTGGCTCCACTGGACTTTTTTCTATGGGGTCACCTGAAATCTAAGATTTACGCTACCCAGCCTGAGTCACTGGAGGAATTGCGAATGTGGATCATTAATGAATGCCGTCAAATTACACCACAAATGTTGAGTAATGTCCGTGAACGTTTTGAGCAAAATTTATTTTACTGCATGGAAGTGAATGGTGGCCATTTTCAGCATTTAATAAACTAATCACAAAAGTAACTAGTCTTCCACTATTTTAGCTGTCATTTCGTTAAAGATGAAAATTTTGAAGCGAAATTTTAGAGTCAGATAGTACTCGATAAGATCTTCAAAATGAGGTATCGCGACACCCCTCATCCCTATTCAAAATCAGGGGGTTGTGTTCACCCCCGTTAGGGGGTTGAAGTTACGGAGATGAAAAAAGCGGAAAAGTTATTCCCCCTCGAATCAGAAATCGGCGGGTCCGAGCGATTTTCGACATTTTCATTTTAAAGCAGGAAAATCGAGGTGTTAAGTTTTCGCTGGACCACCCTGTATACTGCCGTCCTAAGCAAAACTACCGCAGTGCGGTTATTATAATTTCTAGTAAATCGGGTTTTAAAGTTTGAACGCTTGCAAAATAGTTGTCATTTTACCTACCTATTTAATATAATTACAATTATAATATATTGCGACTGGCAGATACTTGCGTTTTCCTAAATATTTGACAATAAACGGTGTTCTTAATATTAACAGAAGCTGAAGTAAGAATTTTAATTAAAATAAATTATATTAACTGATAAATACGATGCCTTTTCTACCTGAATATTATATTAACTGATAAATACGATGCCTTTTCTACCTGAATGGCACTTGCGGTGGTTTTGCTTAGGACGGCAGTATACTTTAGTACTCTCGACAGGAATGAAACTTTTCACCGAGATTTGTATACTATTTTATTTACAACCACATCTAACATCCACTTCTTATTATTTTGAATTAAAATTCTTAATAGAAGATAAATGTCATTTTGACTTTTCCATAGAAAAATTAGACAGAAATTTCGAATAACCGCAGGTGGTAAAATAACTTAGCTAATAATACACATCAAGATGGCCAATATAATTTTTTGAATATGGTTTCCATGTCACTAAACAATATATTATTTTAACAACAGAAAAATGCTATCAGGTGAGGAATTTGATTTTGCTGCTACTCCAATAGAAATTCGAGAAGCAGCAAAAATAGTAGAAGAAGATCTTCTGCCAACCAAAAGCCGCTCGAGATATGATAAGGCATATAACTGTTTTAAAGAATGGTGTACCGGAAACAAGGTTCAAAATCCTGGTTCTGAGTCGGCGCTACTAGCTTATTTCAGTGAAAATGCCAAGACAAAGAACAACGATTTGGTCACAATATTCAATGCTGAGGGCCACTCTATCAATTACGGAAAAAGTAGACATATCTAAAAATGCAAAGCTATTAGCATTTTAAAAAAAGTGTGTTCGTATATTATTTTGAGATATCGATTTTTAAAAAAATTGGAAAAAAATAATTTATTTTCCACCCGGGTGGAAAGTAAAAGTAAAAAAGTCAATTTTCCCCCATTCAAAGATAGATGAAATGTCATTATTACATGCATGGTTGTAAATAAAAACTATTTCCTAACCACCTGAAGATAACCTTAGATTATAAATATACCATTTCATTTGAAATTTTAAAAAAATTACGCACAATATGTTGGTATTTTAACTAGCGTCTCTGCCTTCCACTGTAAAAACGACGTGATTTATAATACAAGTACTAAACAAAAACACTCTTTATCACGAGACTAAGTTCGGTTAATTTTATTTACCCAAACCGGAACAACATTTAAAAAAAATTAATTTTCTTAAAAAAAATTTCCAAAGTTGTACCATTACGCTTTCTGAGATACAGTCGGCGTAATCTCTTAGTGGGACACTCTTTACAATCGAACGAAGCTAAAACAATTATCATGGTTGAATGTATCTTTATCAGTAAGTGTTACCATCCATCGAATAAATACCTTACCTACTAATACTAGCGGTGTGTGAGGACAAAAATGCCTTATTTCGGGTATCCATTTCAAAGCGACGTTATCATAGGAAGCCAAATTTCTATCTACAGAAAAGCACACTAGGAAACAGGTTGTCTAGAATGCAGAAACAAATTATTAGTAGAAACAAGACTAAATGGTAATCTGATATTGAATTTTTTGACACTTTATAGATGTTTTATTTTACTAGTCTCACCCCTACGTCCAATCCTTTTTTGACAAATAGTACACACATATTGTTTTTCTGATCCCAACCTCAAAATGACAGATATGCATATACAGGGTGTCCGGGAACATGTGGGAAATCTCCCGGATATGAAGAAAACACGTAAAAAGAATACTATAGGTTCATATAAACTTCTTTCGTATCGGCCTACTCTTCGGAGATATGGGCTCCCAAAGAGCACCAATGGAATCAAGTTTTTTACACATAATTATTGAACCACGTGGTATATTTCAATTATTTTTTAATATGATGTATACCAGGTAAGACCCGTCAAATTACTACCCAAGGAACTCTTGTGAATTACTCACAGCTGTAGGGACGGACTAGCTGTAACACTCATGGGCCCATTTTTTTTACGCCCTGTATGATGAGAACTTTGGACAATGTTTTTTACATACCTGTAACTATTGACTAAAAATTAAGTACTCTTCATTCATGTCGCTAAACCTAACCGTTTTCGAGAAAACGTCATTTTAATTACATCATGTATTTGGCGTATCTCGGTAAGAGATCCATCTTTGTTCCTATGAAATGATGGACGTCAAAATTCCGCTTTTTCATATTTAACCCGTGAGAAGATAGGGGATCAGTGCAAATAAAATTTCGTTTCCTCGAAAACGGTTAGGATTAGCGACAGGAATGAAGAGAACTTAATATTTAGTCAATAGTTAAAGGTATTTAAAAAACGTTGTCCAAAGTTCTTATCAGCTAGTCCGTCCCTGCAGCTGTGAGTAATTCACAACAGTTTCTTGGGTAGTAATTTGACGGGTCTTACCTGGTATACATCATATTAAAAAATAATTGAAATATACCAGGTGGTTCAATAATTATGTGTAAAAAACTTGATTCCATTGGTGCTCTTTGGGAGCCCATATCTCCGAAGAGGAGGCCGATACGAAAGAAGTTTATATGAACCTATAGTATTCTTTTCACGTGTTTTCTTCATTTCCGGGAGATTTCCCACATGTTCCCGGACACCCTGTATATATATAGGGTGGCCAATTAGTGCGATAAAGCTCAATATCTCTTTTACCGCTAGGGATAGCGGAAAACATTTTTCACGAAAGTTATTAAGCGTTAAGAGATGCAGCTTCTAAAATTATTTTGACCATACAGGGCGCTCCAAAAGGGCGGTGTGATAAAAATTTCATATTTTTTAAATGGGACACCATGTATATTTTTACATATTAGAATTCACCGTAAAATTCTGTACATAGCACCGTAATTATTTGTACACATTCCTAAAATTTGTGCATAGACATGGTTCAAATGTGTAATATTTCTTAACTTATAATAATTTGAAATAAAATATTTTTATGTCGGAAAGAGGAATGTTGACAGAAGTCCCCTATGATAACACATATCAACATTTTTGTACAGGATATTTTCTATGGATATGCCAACATTACGAACTTGAAACCTGAGTTTCGTAAGTTTTTTAAATGAAACACCCTGTATATGATTACTTTATCTTATAGATATTTTAATCCTCTTTTTTTTATTAAGGTCTTTCTATGTCTATCTCTACCAATCTTGGTGGAATTTCAATTTTTATTTAAACTTGGAAAAATCTTCTATCTCAGTTATACCGCGTTGGATATCCGTGCGCTACAAAACGAAACGCCCGCTGCAGTCATGTCGATTTTGGAGTTCATCGCATTATGAATTGATCATATCTATCCGTCTTTCTTGTAGTTCGAAATTGAAAGCTTGGTGTAATAATCCCTGCTTTAGGCAATATAGTTCCTAATACGCTGTCCAAGAAATGTTCCTGGATAAATAGAACGCGTTAATTTCTGCATTTTTCAAGATTAATGTCTGACTGATGTAGGCAGGCACCCTTTATAAAATATTAGTATATACTTACATTGGGATAGGATAGGGGTCTTAGCCTTTCGTAGTCTTCCTGACCAGCCGTATCCCATAATGTCATATCATATTCTATATTATCAACTGTTATCTTTTGGCCATAGTGTTCAAATCTACAATAAACATATTTTATTAACTTGCATACAAATCTTATTCTAGTATAACCAGGGATCTTAAAGCAAGGAAGATATATCATTGGATCACAGTGTTTGAAGACTAAACAATTCATATTCTTAGGTAGGTGTAAACAACTTTCCAGAAAAACAATCGGAGAGCACTGAAAAGTAGTAAAATTATTTTTGTCGTTTTCTGTTAATTAGACAAAGAAATTACGTCGCCTTTGAGCGTTCGGAACGCATTTTATAAAGCCCTTATTGGCCGGATTAACAACTTTCATATTTGTCGTTATTAATAAAATTCTTTGTTGTTTTTCAGCGTTTGTGTGTTAAATTTAAGTATTGTTTGTTGAAAAATTTGTAATTCTTAAATGACAATGGTATGACTGTGTAAAGTGGATAAAAATATAGACTTTTGACTCACGTCCGTCGATTGTTTGTTTTCCTAACCAAGACATATCAAACCGGTCACCGGAATGAAAACAGACACAGACAGAAGATGAGAGGGGGATTATACACAGATAAAATCCCCGTCTCCTTTTTGTTCGGCCAACAAATGTGCTGGTCTTTACTGCTAAAAAGGACATTGAAAAGTCCGTGCGGTCCTAAAATATTAACTTTGAAAGTCTTGGTTTTCCGAATACAACTCGCTGTGTAACAGTGTAGCATGGGACGCTATTATTAACAAGTGTATATTATACGCAGTATTAAAGAACATAAGGATTGAGTTAATAATAATAATGATACCAAATAGGTAATTAAAAAAATATATTTTGATATTTGGCTTTTCCCGTATATTTTCACCCACGATCCGCCACTGGCGGTAACTACTGGGCACGCGACAGCATCTTAACCTCTAGATCGATTTTGATAGTCAGAGCCTTAGGGCCGAAATTTCAAAGTCACCTTAAGGTACAGAATGACATAAGTCATCCTTAATACAAGTTTGACAGTATATTAAAGTCATCTTTAACTCTAATCTAAAGGAATAGATATTTAAGGACGTGGTAATCTTCGACTTAATTTTTAATTTTCATAGTTTTTTAAGGTTTATCATAACGTTAAGGCTACCTTCGCTAAGGTTAAACTTAAGGCAACATTCAAATATCGGCCCTAAAGCTTAAAAAGTAAAATAAAGGTACACTTACACTGTGGGAATATACGTTTCTGGAAAGTGTCCTGTAGTGTATGTGCTGAGTAAACAAGTTTTACCCACAATGCCATCACCAACTGCAGTAATTTTTAAATTAGTCATTTTCTTTCTAAAACAGAACGTTTATAAGCGGAGAATAGCTATCAATATCTTTTAAGTTTAGTAAGTGTCAGGTAAAATGTGATATATAATTTAAAAGTCGTATGGAACTTCTCACACGCGTAACTCGTATTGCTTAACGTATATTATTCATGAATAATATGCTTCTTAGAACTCACATTTATTACGTAACATACTATAATTTGTATATTTTTGGGTTCGACTCGAGTAACACGTTTTTAAAAACACAAATTTTGGAAAAGTGAAACTTTTATTGTAACTGGTACAACAGTACTTATATATTGTCTAGCAAATAATTTATAGGAAAGCTTATCGTTAAAAGTCAGCGGTTTCCATGAGAATGTTTAGTCGTTGTATTGTAGGTTCCATCATAGGGGCAATACATGATGTACCCATAATTCCTACGATAAATTCTGGGGTTTACCTCAGGATTTGGGGATGAATTGCTAAATACTTCTCGGAGTTGATTGTCTTCTGTGCTGTGTGCATTTAAGCCTGTAAAACTAGTATAAAACAAACCATAACATTATGATGATTATGATATAAATCAATATTGTCCGTTTGAAATTCACCGTTTTTATTTTTTTTATTTCCAGAGCGCCGGTTTAATTCCGTTTTTGTTTTGTATACCGAGTGAGTAAAGTCAAGTTTTGGAACAACGATGTTTTCGAATTTGCGTTTCGGATTTTTAAAACTGCGTATTAAAATATCCTTGATTCTTATTTCGCAGCTAGGATTAAGTTCTAGTACGCTACTTCCTTTTAGGGGTATATTTTCATGATTTTTACTGCACTTTTGAACAGCTACAGCCCAATTCAGGGATTAACACAATCCATTTATTTTGTTCGAGTTTTTGGGTTTTCAGTTTTTCAATTTTCCCGGAGATTACATGGCAGCTCGATAGGTTATTATTAGCGAACTTCAATAGATGGATTTCACATGGAGGATCTTCAGTGGTTTTGGTGGGGTTGGTTTCGTGGCAAATAAATTCTTCAGAAATGATTTCTTTATGTGCTTCGAAAAAGAAATAGTTCTGCTCATTCATTATTAACAATTTAGAGTGAGGTATTATTAATTGAAAATATTAGTTTTGAAAGAGACACTACCAGGTCTCTATAGCTGAAAATAATTATAATTTTCTTTTTCCACTATTGGTATTTCGAATATAAAAATTATTTATTTGTTATTTATTTTTAATCCTATAATTTTTTCAAAAATGAAGAAATTTTCTAATTTTGGCGTAAACGGTAGTTTATTATCAATTAAATGTCCAGACATGAATTCTATTTCACTTAATCGTGCGATGAAAGAATTATGAAGTCGATTTAATTTAGAAAAAGTAACGGCGGTCTCTTTTTCTTCCAGAATTTGTCGTAAATAGTTTGAAATTCTGTTGTTATTTGGGAAATTACAATTTCGACAAAAAGTAGTAATAGGTTCAAATACTTTCGGATTCTAATGCATATAAAAGTTGTTCGATTTAATCGATTCGTTCCTTCAGGATTATTTGTTTTTTTTTTTGTTAAGTTTCGGATACTATTTTGAAAAGTTTGGATTAATGTTGTAAGTAATAATATTTTATTCTTGTACGACGGTTTTTAGTTTATTTTGGTTATTTTTAAGCGTTTTCATATTTTTGAGCGTGTTCTTGATCTAGATTTCCTGAGTATGGAGGCTGAGCCATTTACTAATCATCTTTTAGATTAGTTTTAGATGAGGGTCTGTTGATTTATTTGTTTTATAATTTTACTTTCGAATGATTGTGCCAAATTATATAAATTGTAAGAACTGTTTTGTAGCTTAGAGCAATATCTGTTTTATTTTCAAAAGCATTTCTTTATACGTACATATTAATTAGTTTTATAAGTTATGAAATTCTTCGATTAAGTTCGCTAGGTCGAATATTTGAATGAATGATCAGGAGTTTACTTTATTTTGTATAGTGCCAAGCTTAAGAGGTAAAAGCTATGTGTTATTTTTCATTTCATGGAATTTTGGGTATTCTAGTCTGCGGGCGGCATTGGTACAGAGTCTGAAACAATAGGTGGTGAACCTTTTATTTCTTTGATGTTGATAATTTCTTATTTCGTAGGATTATTTTTGTGAGCGATTTCTACACGGTTTCTTTTTAACATATTGGTAGTTATATATAGGGGCCTGATAATTTATTGGTCGTTTTATTTCGCGTTTGGGAATTTTGTTTATAACAAGAAAATTCTGTATTTTTCTTATCAGTATTATTATGTTTAGAAATAAATTTTGGTTTTTTGGTTTCTGATTTACTTTTTACCTTCTTGTATATGTGTTCCAATTTGTTTTTATTATTTTCGGCGTAATCGCTGTGAAATTATTTTAGAATAAATATTTTATTTGGGTCTTTATCCTTTGTATGCCCGTGTGTTAGTTCTAATGTTGCATGAATTAACATATTGAGATATTGTTTCAGGTATTCTAGAGTTTCTAAAAATATACCGCGATGATTAACTTTTCCTTCGTACCTAGTGATTCTTTGTTAGAATAATGTGTTTATTTGTTATTGCATTTACAAGTTTAGTGGACCGTAATAATCTTGGACCTTTCTAGGAAAAATGTTTTAAATAGATTTAGTTAAATTTTATATAAATATGGATTGTATGAAAATACATACAATAAGTTTTCTCAGATATTATATAATCTTGTAAGAACTGTGGAGTAAAATTTTCGTTATCCGTATTTGGTATTTTAACTGTAATTATTTTATTTTTTTCTTAGTTTTCTTGTTTAACATCGAGCTTGTAATGAACGTGGGGGAAAGCTAAAATTTGGTTAACTTCGTTGTTAATTTTTCATTTAAAATTCTGATGCCGTTGTTAGTTGTTTCATTAAAAGTGCTATGTTGGGTCTGTGAATCAGAGTTGTTTTGAGTTTGATTTCTAGGAGCTTTAATTTGAACATCAGATAAAATTTTAATTTTTTGATTATAAGCGTGTTGATTTAGAGTTGTGTCCGATAAAACTTCAATAACTTCTTCATCTATTGGTTCAACGTTTAATTTTTGCTTGGTTAGATTGATTTATGACATAAATTTTCGGCAATATCACGAATATATTCCAAGGTATCGAGTTGATCTTGATCAATGTCACCAGGGTTATTAATTATAGGCTCGTTTTCAATTGCATTGATTTGGATTCTAAGCGTTAGGCCTTTTAACTTATTATCTAGATGTGCATCAGTTTCTGAGATGTTGTCAATAGTCGGTTTTTCAATTTTTATAGGTTCGTCACGCGCATTTGTTATTGCAGTGATAGCAAAATAATTTTGGATATTAGATATAGTTTGGGATGATTCAACTTGATCTTCGAATTTGATATAATTAATAAGAGCTACGCCGTTTTTATGTTTAACTGAAACACATTAATTTTTTGTTCTAGGCGGAATGTTTATAGCGTAATAAGTTTAATTTGAATTTATTTCTAGTCCTTCAGGTTCGTATATCAAAGGTATTTTAGTATAAAGTGTTACTACTTATTTGTTATTAAAGTCCAATACAACTTTTAGTTGATCCAATATAAATCAATACCTATCGTCGTCACATTTATCGCTGAAATCAAAAACATAAACTTGTGATTTCATTTTACTTTAAATAGTTCAAAAACTGGAATTAAAATTACTTGGTTATGGTCAGTTATCATGTGGACTGTTTGAATTTGAAATTCTTCATTAGGATATAATTTTTAAAAAATGTTCAACAATTTTTGGAGAAAGCAAACTTATGGTTTGTTCGGAATTTCAGTAATACATAAATGTGGAAATTTACAGTAATTATATTAATGTTTACTGTTATTTTTCTTATAACAAGCCTAACTGAAAATTTTCATTCCTATAATTAGCTTCGGGAGAAGGTATATGATTTTTTTATCAAGAACAGCGTTATCGTTGGTAGTACAAGATGTATGTATCGACTCGATAAGCGACAGTAAAATCAGATAATAAGAGTAAAGATATAAAAAAATAAGTAATTCCGTTAAAAATTTTATATTTAGCTTTGGTTGGAGTAAGGGAGGAAGTTAATCAGAATTTTTTTTAAATATCCATCCATCCAGTTAAAGACAAAGCTGAGGTGGGGGTCCAAGCTATTTCCCCAAAAATAGTCACAAGTACTTCTGGCCATCTTTCAGGTTGGTTTATCTATGCAATACATAAAAAAATATGGTGTCTATCACATACGCAAAGTTTATTTTCTTCACATGTTCCAAAATAACTTTTTCAGGTTCTGTAAATATAATATGGATATCGCCGCAGCGGGTTTGTTTGTGTATATTGCGCAAATTTAATTGTTTGTACTCCTTATGTAGAATAAATCGTGTTTTAATGTTTGAATACTTGCAAAATAGTTGTCATTTTACCTTTTTTATTTTTGTTTTATTATTGTAATTATATAAACAAAAACATTTTTTTTTAAATGAATAAAAATAACTATAATGGACCTTTTAATAAAAGTTGTAGAGGGCTAGCTAAGATATTAAAACAAAGAGTGTTCCATTGGAAAATAAATTAATTTTGAAATGTGAAATGTTGTCACGTTTGTAGAGAACACCCTGTACAAAATACGGAATGTTCCAAGGGTTTAAAGTCTTA
The DNA here is from genome assembly GCA_963991005.1 of Barypeithes pellucidus. Classification (NCBI taxonomy): domain Eukaryota; kingdom Metazoa; phylum Arthropoda; class Insecta; order Coleoptera; family Curculionidae; genus Barypeithes; species Barypeithes pellucidus. The sequence continues at coordinate 52,690,557 of OZ022557.1, read as the reverse complement.
AATTATCCTTTGTCTTTCATACCCATGAAAATGTTTGGAATGTGTTAAATTAATTCAATTATAATATTTCAAATTTTAAATTGACAAGCTTTTCCTTCCAAAAAATAATTTTTGTAAATAACTTGGCAATATTACAAAATAATTAAAAACTATGTTTGCCACGATACGCGTCACTTCGAGGGGAATTAAAAAATCTATGTTAAAAAAAATACATTTTTTCTTGTTCCGCTTTTTTGAGCCACCCCCACAAAATAATTTTGCCTTATAACTCATTTACTGCCCTTCAACTTTGGTATTAACATTTTTTATGTATTTAAAATAGTAACGGAGCATTTGTAGTTTACTAAATACCCACGGACCCTACGGAAAAGCGAAAACTGTCTCTTATAATCTAGAGACGGTCAAGATATAGAATTAATTAATATTCCCGATCATCGATTTGAAATTTGAAATAGCAATAACAGCTCGCAGTAGAATTCATAGTTCGGATATAAAAGTTGCTTTGGTATAAATAAAGTGATTTTGACCAAAGAAAACAAGCAGAGTAGAGTTTACCTATGAATACATAAATCAAGATAACATAATAGGAAACTATAATATTTTCCGATGAAAAACCTTCCAATCCGGCAAAAAATGTGAAAAATCTGCGTTTATGATGCGAGATATGATGATAGATATACACATAAGATCAATCAAAGTGGACGCTTTTCTATAAACGTTTGGGGCTGGATTAGGGCAAGGGGCCCAGGAGTTTTTCCAATAATTTAGAGACTTTAAACATTTAAGATCTCATGATATATCAGAAAGAATTTTTTTCCGCGGGTACAATACCTTCTTGCGAGGATAGTAAATATTGATAAAAATATGAAACTTGATGAATTGATAAGTTAGATCAATTTGGATATCGCGCATGTTTGACTTTCTGTTTCCGAATTATAGGTACTTATCCAAGAAATACCATTTGAAATTTACTATCTATTTTCTGATGTTCCTCACAATTAACATATGTATATACAATTTTAGGTACATATCTATTTGAATTGAGTCAGGTAATTTTCGCAATCACACAAAAAAGTTTTAAACGATTCATCACTTTTTAACGACACACCCAATTGCCTTTTATATTTCTCAGTGAAGATACCCTAACATTTCTTATATTATAAGTCGATTTTATTATATTATAGTCGATAATTATAATTTGCGCACAGTAGGGCGTATACTTTTTCTAAACTACAATAATATCAAAAATGGTTGCTCCCTTACCTTTATAATAAAAAAATATCCATTAATTAATCACAGTCACGAATTATAAATTTTGTTCTTAATATTAGTCACATTATTCGCTTAAATTCAGTGGCGAGAATACTGCTGTTTAAGCTTGAAATCTATTGTTTAACACATGAAATTATATAAATTATGAGTGTGATGCCGATACCATTATCAATGACAAATTCTTATCTCTCTCTTATCACTATGAAACTAACCGTTTACTTAATTGTCGACCGACTGTACGACATTACGAACGAGGTCTCCACTTTCGATGCTTTTTAGATTAATAAACCAGCCAATTTTGTCAAAAAGGCAACTATATGAAATCAAGCTGCTTAGTAACATTAATGTTGGGTGGGTGTCATCTATTAAAACGCAAGAACAGTCACAGTTTTATTTCTGTGGATGAATAATTTAAGTATATAGAGTTTAATCAGCACATGTAGTTAACATAAGATATTTTACATTATCGACACCACCTGTGGCATGTTATCCACTTTAAGATATTCTCGTCATTAGATAGATAGTCTTACAATTCGTCAATAATTCATCCAACTAGCGAAAAATCCATTTAAATTTAATTTTTTTTCAAAAAAACCTCATACGTCTTATTAAGCATTACGTGAGGGTGCAATGTATGAGAATACCGGTAAGTTCTCAGGAGAACACAGTTTTAGAGATATTACATTTGATGAATCTCTATACAGAAAATATGAAAAGTTCTAAAGTTTGAATTAGGTATTCTATTTTAAATTTTATACTCGTGCATACCCAGTAGTGCGGAGCAATGGCAATAGGTGCGAAAAATAAACTCGTTTTTTTTGTTTAGCCTGGGTGTGGGATCGTTGTCTTTCAGTTAGGTAAATATTCCTGTAGATTTTTTTTGAAAAATATTAAGTCTTTCAGGTTCCTTTTTGTAATTTAAAATGGGGGTAAATGAAAAAATTTTTAATCTTTAACGCAGCTCTTCGCTTGTTTTTTTTTTATTAAAAAAAAAAACAACCCAGAATCCACCACGAGGAGGTGGCTGCAAGACGGATTCCACCCCCCCCCCTCCACCCTCCCATTATTGTAAAAACTTACTTGGTAAAATCTTTCTTTGTCTCCATTTGTGGTGTAGCTTTTCTAGAAGTAATTTTTGCTCGAATTAATCCGTCCCTGGCGATGTTCCCACATACTGACGTAGACGCCTCAGTTACCATCTTAATGTGTCTTTCGACAGCCTGAGTGTGGCATGGAAAATTCAAAATTTTGATGATACTGGGGATATTAAGTATCATTTCTCTAAGATCTGCTTCTGGAATAATTCTTGTCAATGGAGGTTCTGTGACAGCATCTGATTGCCAATTAATTAGCTCGGTATAATCGGTAGCATCAAAGTTTACTTTTGGCACTTTAAAATCACGAAGTTGGTGATCAGTTTTGGAAGCACGACACTTTAAAATTCGACGCAAGGCCAACTCTCTAATGTGTTTTCTGTCATCGCCCAGCATTGCAATTAAAACATTTTCCGAATGAGCAAAAAAAGCATTTCTTTGGATAACCTTATTTACAATGTCTTTGAATTTGGTCGGTAAATATCGAGAAGCTTGGATTAAATGAAATAAATGTTGGGGCCCATACTTACAAGCGGATTTGTACTTTACAAGAAACCAGGTTGTGGCATACGCCTTAATGATATACTCGGTTAATATTTTTAATTCATACGATGGTTCTTCTATCGTAACATAAAGTCTTAATATTCTGTTGGCTGTTGTTAACCATCGTGCATGGGACATTTTTCCTGGCTGTTTAGCCGCTAACTGGGGGGAAACCTTACCCTCTCCTATTGCCACAACCATTTTGTATAAGTACTTTTGGTCTGTACTTAAATCGCTAAAATTTATTGGGGGCAATTCAACGTCAGGTTTCATTACCTGAAATGGCACAACAGGCATCTTGTCACAATTACTTAGCTGCTTTCCTATAGGACCGGTAAAGCCTCTTGGATCATTAGTTTTTCCGTCGATCTCATGAATTAAATGACGAAGAGGAAGTTCATTACAGTGCAACAAGCATATAAACCAATGAACCGGATTTCCTAGGGAAACTTCTAATTGTTTTATAATTCCATTTTTGAAGCCTGTATTTACTATTGTACCGTCACAACCAACTGCCGCAATTTTGTTTAAATTTGTACCCAAATAATTTTGAAGGAAGTTAAAAAGACTTGTCTTAATACTACTGGCACTTCCGGAAGTAGGCACCACATGACCCAAGTAAGTGGAGCCTGGTTCTGCCACAAGAACTATGTGTTCTTCAGTAATTTGCCTATTGTGAAAAGAAGATCCGATTTTCTCAACAACCAATGTGTTGTCTTTCCTCCCGTCAAAGTAGATTCCAGAAACTTCTTTTTGTTGTCCCATTTCCTGATTAATTAGATTTTCCCTCCGTCTTTTTCTTTCTCTTCTAATTTTACTTCTGTCGATGATTAAAGAAGGATCATTGTCACTCACTAAATTAAAATCTTTAAGTACAGCGTTTACCAGGAGAGAAGCACTTCTATCTGAGAGTCCACTTCTGTCACATGCTTCTGCCACATTGGATAACACCAGTCCTTTTTTATAAGGCATTCTTGAAGACGTTGATGCTTGTGGCATATCAGGCTCGATATATTCGGTAGCATTCTTGTTATCCATTTGGAAACAAATGTCGTCTCCTTTTTCTTTATTTCCACTTTGAACAGCAGCATATTCTGAATTCGTGTATTTTATTTTATTTTGAGATCTGTTTTTTTCCAACTCCTTTCTCTCTAATGACTTTACGACTTTCTTGGTAGTTTTGACATCAATTTTGCCGATCATCATCTTCCTTTCACCCCTCTGATCTTGTAAAAATTCCCGTTCCATTATAGGAACTTTAATTTTACAACTACATGAATTAAAAGTGACACATTTGCATGGAGAAATATCGAATAGTTTTAAACTATCCTCTTTAAATATTTTAATTTTGCCAACCAGTTTATTTTTCTTTATTACTTTATACTTTTCATTGTACTCTTTTATTTTCTGTATTATTCTTTGGTCTGAAATAATAGGAAGGGAAGCTTTTTGCCAAACAGATTTAATATCAACAATAACTTGTTTACAAATGTCCAACACACTTGGGTCTTTGTTGCTTTCTTCCTTGTAAATTTCACGATACCATAAATACAACCTTATAACATCAGAATACCTTGGAAGGACATTGCCACAAAGTTCACTTGGTGTTCCAAATATTTCACATTTCACTCGGGTTCTAGTCATTTTTAAATTTTCAATACAATTTAAAGTAAATTCAAAATCTAATCAAAAGCACGTCTAAAGCAACCAGAGACGTTGCCTAAACTAATTCGGTAATACACGCGCAATCCGCCCCCACACCAAAATTACCAAACCAGTTATGACTTGTTTCGACAAGACAAGAAATTGCGGTATTAGCGTTATTTTAGATATTTATATATTTAAGCTATGTTTGGTTTTAGGGTTTAAACATAAAATAATTTAAAATTAATAAAATTGTAGTTTTTCATTAATATTTTACATCAAAAAAGGAAACTAACGTAATTTTCACGCATACTTGATTTTTTTGTGTGCAAATTTGACCTTCAATATGTACCCAGGGATACACGAAATCGAAAAAAAGGTAGTTTAAAAAAGTTTCAAAATTAGTTTTTTTTTATAAAAGTCTCAAATTTCACATTCAAAAAGGAACCTCAAGATGTCATCGCACAATTTCGATTTTTTGTATGGCTAAATATAACATAAAAAGACAACTAATCCACACCCAGGGATATCAAATTTCAAAAAAGTTTTTTATTGCTCCGCCCTAAACCCAGCCCCACCGTAGTTACTCCGATGGATGGTGCGTAATGTGTAGGTGAAGGAAAAAAACGTAGTAAAATGTCATATTTTTCTTCATATGCCTTAAATCCCACAAAAGGGATTCAATCTAAGCTCTAAGTATTTAGCTAAATTGATTTAATATTGCAAGCTCTAATTACTTTTTTATTAGAGCTTAAGCTACTGTTTACTTTTAAGTTAAGTTATACAATTCCTCTCCAAGCATTTTTGAAAAGAAGGTAAAAAAAACATTTTAATTTCTAAGAAGAGATTTCGAAAACAAACCCGAACTTAATCAACACTATAAAGATTAGATATATTTGTCTACTTTCAGTACCAATACTTTGTCCGATTAAATAATATGCAGAATTGGGTTTGGATAATATATTCTTGCTGAGAAAAAACTGGTACAGTAAAATGTAGTTTAATCTCCCGGATTCTTAGCTGATTTTGAAGTTGTCAGTATGATTTCGTTTTGTGACTGGACATGTCAAAAGAAATATTTTTTAATGACCGTGTTAATCGCAGAAGAATTAGGAATTAGCAAAAATACGGAGCTATGGCTAAGTACACAATTACAGATATGAAAGTATTATTGGAAACGCAGGTTCTGGTCTACCCAAAATTTCCAATGATGGTCCAGATATACATAGAATTGATTAATTTTCTAAGAGATCATCCATTTGAAATAGCAACTACAGTTCGTGATAGAATTCGTAGTTCGGATATAAAAAGTTTATATAGTATTCTTAAGGACCGTTCTCTGCAAGTGGCAATTGACGGATTTATCTCAGACATCTTCACCATCAATGCCGGTTTTCCTCAAGGGTCCATATTGTCTCCCACTCTCTTCTTACTCTACATTAACGACCTTCTAGTGAAAACGAGAAATCCGATATTTAGTTTTGCTGACGATAGAACACTTATCTCATCTTTCTCTTTGAATCAACAACTATCGACCAGTCGCATTGCATTCAGTTATATCAAAAGTAATGGAGAAAGCTATTAACCAACATCTTCTAAAGTACCTGGAAGGTTTCAACATTATCAGCGATCATCAATATGGTTTTCGGAAGTCCAGATCAACTGGAGATCTTCTAGCCTATGTCACCAATATTTGGAACAACGCAATCGAGCATCATGGGGAGTCTCGGGCTGTTGCACTGGATATTTCTAAAGCTTTTGATCGTGTTTGGTATGAGGGGCTTCTAACTAACCTGCGATCCTATTGTTGGAAAACCAGTTTCCAACAATCGTGTTTATTTTCTATTTTTTAATTTTTAAATATTATCTTCTCGTGTTCCCCGGTATACCTAAAACACCTTCCCCTCGTATAAGTCTCAACTGTTTTTACGCATCGTTTCCTCTCTCTCATGTATTCGCGGTGTGGACAAACTTTCTCTCTCACGCCTTTTTCTACAGCGCGCACGCGTCGCATTGACATTCCGTTGTGTCAAAATCTGTTACTATTTAATTAATCCCCATCTCTCTTATTCTTATGCTATGTATAATTGTTCTCACTTGTTCATTCCACACCGGCGACTCTTCGCATTCCTTTTTCTTGTCTGACCAATCAGAACGAGTATAACATGTCTGTCGTTCTCGTGACGACCGAGCAAGTTTTGCACGCGGCACAAAGCGACGACCGGCTCACCCCATTCCATTCGATACTATTCGACTGTGTGCATTAAAACAGTGAGACGTAAATTTTAATGTATGCACACTCTTTTCTCAATTTTTACTCGGCACAAGGTTGCCCATTTTGTATATTATTCATCTTGTGATCTCAACAAGAGAAAACTTAGCTACGACCAAGTAGATCACCTTTATAAAATTACGAGTGCACACGTAATCCCGTTATTGGATAAATAACCACCATCTTTGATTGTCTCACATAGACGAATAAACTCAAACCAATCATTAAATGCAGAAATAGTGAATTGATGGAGAAGGAACTGTTTTGATATCAAGGTAATCTGTATCGTAGATAGATTTTTTGGCCAAGCAAGACAAGTTATAACTGTGATGTTTGTTTATCATTCTACTAGTCATCCTGCACTTGACAAGGATGCATAAATAGGACTGTGCTCCAACTTAGTAAAGTTACTATTATTATTAGATAAACCCTTGTTGGAAACATTGTATTTGTGTAAATTTCATAATATTGTATTGTTATCTATGTGGAACGCCACACATTTCCATAAATACACTCGCACACCATTATCTTCTTGTAAAACTAAAACTACCAGTATAAAAACAGATTAAACTTAAACTTATTTAAAGCAACTAATCTTTTATTATTAACCTCAAACCACCCCCTATAACTTACAATCCAAAACACCTGACCAGCTATTAAGTAAGCTGGTCATCCTGTTTTTAGTGGTAAAGAAATAGCAGTTTTCTCTACATATTAAAAAATGGTCCTTCGAGCCCGATAGATTAGTTGTTTTTTCCTTTAAATTAAAGATCTGTTACTGGTATTAATAATTTAAAATATTTTTATGTCAAGAATTTATTTGCGCAATTCAGTGTATTGACGTAGTATGAAAAGGTAGTCTTGCTGGCGTTCTATTGCTTAGTTATTTAGTACCATTGCAGTGTTTTTATCTTCTAAATAAAAAATTTTGTCTTTTTGGAAAATTTCCGCCATTGGCGAAATTTTCACATGAAAAAATAATTGCATCTCTCTCTCAAACTTTGAATATTGATCACAGTGGTGATTGATATAGTTTTCAGTTCTTAATTGAAAATTTCTAATTTTGCCTTTTTGGAAAATTTCCGCCATTGGCGAAATTTTCACATGCAAAAATAATTGCATCTCTCTCTCAAACTTTGAATATTGATCACAGTGGTGATTGATATAGTTTTCAGTTCTTAATTGAAAATTTCTAATTTTGTCCTTTTGGAAAATTTCCGCCATTGGCGAAATTTTCACATGCAAAAATAATTGCATCTCTCTCTCAAACTTTGAATATTGATCACAGTGGTGATTGATATAGTTTTCAGTTCTTAATTGAAAATTTCTAATTTTGCCTTTTTGGAAAATTTCCGCCATTGGCGAAACTTTCACATGCAATAAATAATTGCATCATTTTTTCTAACATTGACATTACTAGATGTAGTAGTGTACAATTGTAAATTTGTTATATTCGCTATATTTGTGATATTTGTATAACTTTGTATAAATCTCAAATCAGGTCGCAATCTCAAATAATTTGTAAAGTTTTACTCAATTGATTATTGATAACAAAACATTTCTCGATACTCACTCACTTATTACTCTCGTAAGTACGTGTAAAGACACGTCGCGCGCGCGCACAAATATCTTGGTTTTTTGCTTATCCCTTTTTCTAAATTTCCTACCATGACGGAAAAAGAGGAATTGTGTAAAAAACGTGGCGGCCACAAAGGTCTGATTATCCGGTTGAGCAATTGGTATGCTACCAATTGTGACCTTGAAGACCACTGTCAGTTTGAGGTTAGGTTGGAAGGTTTGAAAAAAGCATACTCAAGCTATTCCGATGTACAGGATGCAATAGAATCGATTGATCCTACCGACAGTGACCGCGAAGACATTGAAAATAAGGTTTTTGACCTACACGCTTCATTCAAAAGAAAAATTGATTTATTATCAACCCCTTGCAATGCAAATATGCAACTCCTTTCCCCTAATGTAGTACCACCAAGTACTACACAATCTCTGCCGCAAGTACGGTTACCTGAAATTCACATAAACATTTTCAAAGGTGATATTTCAGAATGGACTTCTTTTCATCAATTATTTTCCGCGTTAATTCACGACAACCCTTCATTATGTGATGTACAAAAATTCATGTACTTAAAATCTTTCTTAAAAGAAGAACCTCTAAAACTGATCGACACTCTCGCAGTTACTAATCAGAACTACGACACCGCGCTAAATATTCTAAAAAACCGCTATGAGAATAGAACCGCAATAATAAACAACCATTTAATAAACTTGCTTGACATTCCTTCTATCGCTAAAGGTAGTTCTCAAACCTTAAGAGACTTTGTAACAAACTGCAGACGCAGTGTCGAGTCACTAAAAAATTTAAATTTGTCATTTGAAGAATTATGGAACTTAATTATTGTTCACTTACTCGAAAGAAAGTTAGATTTCGTCTCAAAAAAGGCCTTTGAATCGGAAAAAGGTGTTAATAATCTCCCTGTTATTGATGCATTTGTTGAATTTTTAAACAAACGCTGTTCAGTGTTAGAAAACTTGGCAAGCCTGGAAGGCAATACTCAAAAAAGACATAATAATTTATCTTTACATGTTAACAGCACCAATCAGTCACAAGAACGATGCTTATTTTGTAATGAGTCACATAAAATCTATTTTTGTGTCAAATTTAAGAGCTTACAAATTGCTGAGCGACATAAATTCATAAAATCGAAAAATTGTTGTTATAATTGTTTAGGTGGGAAACACCAAACAAATCAATGCCAATCAACGCGATCATGCTATATATGTTCCCAAAAACATCATACACTGTTGCATTTTGTGAAAACTCAATATAGTAATAATTATTCTAATACTCAAAATAGTAACACCTCTCCGAATCAAAGCAATCACTCTCAACAGATGCAAGGCATGAATTCTGCCAACAATCAAAGCGCTACGTTCCCAAATGCCCAAGTTCATAATAATTCAAATGTAAGAACTCAACATACTTCACAAAACACACCAAGTTATTATCAGTCAAATGCTCAGAATACTAACCCTCCTTCTAATAATAATGGGCAAACAAGCCAAAATACAAATGCAAATAATACCCCCACTACAACTGTAGTATCTCAATCGTTGTCTGCTGTGGCAACGAAACAATCTCATGTTTTATTGGCAACCGCGTCAGTATACATATACAACGCAAATGGCGTTCGAATATCTACACGATGTTTGTTAGACAGTGGTTCTCAAACATCCTTTATCACTCAATCTATGATGGATAAATTGCAACTCCCTACTTATGACAAAAAACTTTGTATTTCTGGAATATCTCAAACCAGTTCGACTTCAAACAAAATGGTAGATTTAACTCTACATTCTAAAGTTCACTCTCGCCAAAAATTTAAATTATCTTGCGCAGTACTTCCAAATATTTCCTGCAAACTCCCACAAGTCACTTTAGACACTTCTCAACTCCGCATACCTCGAAAAATACATCTAGCTGACCCAGACTTTGGACAATCGCTAGACATTGACCTCCTGATTGGAGCAGACTTATATTACGATTTACTCTTGCAAGATATCATTCGCTTAGGGAAAAACCTCCCCCTCTTACAAGAAACTTACTTAGGCTGGATTATAGCTGGCAATATACCCCAGAATATAATTAACACTCATAACGCGTCTCATCTCACTCAGTTGCACAAGGCAACGCACCCCCAAATGTCTCTTTATTCTTACAAACTAAAGATGAACAAAATAACCTTGACAATCTAATTGAACGTTTTTGGACTATGGAGGAACTTCCTCAAAAAACTAGTCGCCCACCTCTCGATGAAGATGCTGAACGTATCTTTTTTGACACCACAAAGATATTACCTGATGGCAGATATCAGGTCGACTTACCCCTAATAACCCCAAATGAAAATGAAAAGTTAGGTGAATCTTTTTATATTGCTAAAAAACGATTTACAAATCTCGAAAGAAAGTTCGAAAGAAACCCCGCATTAAAAATTGATTATAAAAAATTTATCGATGACTACACTGACTTAGGTCACGCAAAATATGTTCCCCTCTCTCTTGTCACTAAAAACACTCAGAATCAAGAAATAAACAAATACTTTATTCCTCATCACGCTGTGTTTCGTGAAAATAGTTTAACCTCAAAAATCAGAGTTGTGTTCGACGGAAGCTGCAAAACGAGTAATGGGACTTCTTTAAATGATGTAATGCTAAAAGGTTTTCAGGTGCAGCCTGACCTTTACGATATTATTTGCAGATTTCGATCGTTTAATTTTGTACTAATTGGCGACATTGAAAAAATGTATAGACAAATTAAAATCAACCCAGAACAATGTTTCTTACTCAATATTCTTTGGAGGCAGAATGCAAATGATGACCTCAAATGTATCGAACTCAACACAGTTACGTACGGTACGAACTGTGCCCCCTACTTAGCCACTCGAGTCTTAAAAGACTTAGCTACAAAACGAAGTAAAGAATTTCCCTTGGCATCCGATGCTATTCTCAACCAAACATCAAAATTTCTAATTTTGCCTTTTTGGAAAATTTCCGCCATTGGCGAAACTTTCACATGCAATAAATAATTGCATCATTTTTTCTAACATTGACATTACTAGATGTAGTAGTGTACAATTGTAAATTTGTTATATTCGCTATATTTGTGATATTTGTATAACTTTGTATAAATCTCAAATCAGGTCGCAATCTCAAATAATTTGTAAAGTTTTACTCAATTGATTATTGATAACAAAACATTTCTCGATACTCACTCACTTATTACTCTCGTAAGTACGTGTAAAGACACGTCGCGCGCGCGCACAAATATCTTGGTTTTTTGCTTATCCCTTTTTCTAAATTTCCTACCATGACGGAAAAAGAGGAATTGTGTAAAAAACGTGGCGGCCACAAAGGTCTGATTATCCGGTTGAGCAATTGGTATGCTACCAATTGTGACCTTGAAGACCACTGTCAGTTTGAGGTTAGGTTGGAAGGTTTGAAAAAAGCATACTCAAGCTATTCCGATGTACAGGATGCAATAGAATCGATTGATCCTACCGACAGTGACCGCGAAGACATTGAAAATAAGGTTTTTGACCTACACGCTTCATTCAAAAGAAAAATTGATTTATTATCAACCCCTTGCAATGCAAATATGCAACTCCTTTCCCCTAATGTAGTACCACCAAGTACTACACAATCTCTGCCGCAAGTACGGTTACCTGAAATTCACATAAACATTTTCAAAGGTGATATTTCAGAATGGACTTCTTTTCATCAATTATTTTCCGCGTTAATTCACGACAACCCTTCATTATGTGATGTACAAAAATTCATGTACTTAAAATCTTTCTTAAAAGAAGAACCTCTAAAACTGATCGACACTCTCGCAGTTACTAATCAGAACTACGACACCGCGCTAAATATTCTAAAAAACCGCTATGAGAATAGAACCGCAATAATAAACAACCATTTAATAAACTTGCTTGACATTCCTTCTATCGCTAAAGGTAGTTCTCAAACCTTAAGAGACTTTGTAACAAACTGCAGACGCAGTGTCGAGTCACTAAAAAATTTAAATTTGTCATTTGAAGAATTATGGAACTTAATTATTGTTCACTTACTCGAAAGAAAGTTAGATTTCGTCTCAAAAAAGGCCTTTGAATCGGAAAAAGGTGTTAATAATCTCCCTGTTATTGATGCATTTGTTGAATTTTTAAACAAACGCTGTTCAGTGTTAGAAAACTTGGCAAGCCTGGAAGGCAATACTCAAAAAAGACATAATAATTTATCTTTACATGTTAACAGCACCAATCAGTCACAAGAACGATGCTTATTTTGTAATGAGTCACATAAAATCTATTTTTGTGTCAAATTTAAGAGCTTACAAATTGCTGAGCGACATAAATTCATAAAATCGAAAAATTGTTGTTATAATTGTTTAGGTGGGAAACACCAAACAAATCAATGCCAATCAACGCGATCATGCTATATATGTTCCCAAAAACATCATACACTGTTGCATTTTGTGAAAACTCAATATAGTAATAATTATTCTAATACTCAAAATAGTAACACCTCTCCGAATCAAAGCAATCACTCTCAACAGATGCAAGGCATGAATTCTGCCAACAATCAAAGCGCTACGTTCCCAAATGCCCAAGTTCATAATAATTCAAATGTAAGAACTCAACATACTTCACAAAACACACCAAGTTATTATCAGTCAAATGCTCAGAATACTAACCCTCCTTCTAATAATAATGGGCAAACAAGCCAAAATACAAATGCAAATAATACCCCCACTACAACTGTAGTATCTCAATCGTTGTCTGCTGTGGCAACGAAACAATCTCATGTTTTATTGGCAACCGCGTCAGTATACATATACAACGCAAATGGCGTTCGAATATCTACACGATGTTTGTTAGACAGTGGTTCTCAAACATCCTTTATCACTCAATCTATGATGGATAAATTGCAACTCCCTACTTATGACAAAAAACTTTGTATTTCTGGAATATCTCAAACCAGTTCGACTTCAAACAAAATGGTAGATTTAACTCTACATTCTAAAGTTCACTCTCGCCAAAAATTTAAATTATCTTGCGCAGTACTTCCAAATATTTCCTGCAAACTCCCACAAGTCACTTTAGACACTTCTCAACTCCGCATACCTCGAAAAATACATCTAGCTGACCCAGACTTTGGACAATCGCTAGACATTGACCTCCTGATTGGAGCAGACTTATATTACGATTTACTCTTGCAAGATATCATTCGCTTAGGGAAAAACCTCCCCCTCTTACAAGAAACTTACTTAGGCTGGATTATAGCTGGCAATATACCCCAGAATATAATTAACACTCATAACGCGTCTCATCTCACTCAGTTGCACAAGGCAACGCACCCCCAAATGTCTCTTTATTCTTACAAACTAAAGATGAACAAAATAACCTTGACAATCTAATTGAACGTTTTTGGACTATGGAGGAACTTCCTCAAAAAACTAGTCGCCCACCTCTCGATGAAGATGCTGAACGTATCTTTTTTGACACCACAAAGATATTACCTGATGGCAGATATCAGGTCGACTTACCCCTAATAACCCCAAATGAAAATGAAAAGTTAGGTGAATCTTTTTATATTGCTAAAAAACGATTTACAAATCTCGAAAGAAAGTTCGAAAGAAACCCCGCATTAAAAATTGATTATAAAAAATTTATCGATGACTACACTGACTTAGGTCACGCAAAATATGTTCCCCTCTCTCTTGTCACTAAAAACACTCAGAATCAAGAAATAAACAAATACTTTATTCCTCATCACGCTGTGTTTCGTGAAAATAGTTTAACCTCAAAAATCAGAGTTGTGTTCGACGGAAGCTGCAAAACGAGTAATGGGACTTCTTTAAATGATGTAATGCTAAAAGGTTTTCAGGTGCAGCCTGACCTTTACGATATTATTTGCAGATTTCGATCGTTTAATTTTGTACTAATTGGCGACATTGAAAAAATGTATAGACAAATTAAAATCAACCCAGAACAATGTTTCTTACTCAATATTCTTTGGAGGCAGAATGCAAATGATGACCTCAAATGTATCGAACTCAACACAGTTACGTACGGTACGAACTGTGCCCCCTACTTAGCCACTCGAGTCTTAAAAGACTTAGCTACAAAACGAAGTAAAGAATTTCCCTTGGCATCCGATGCTATTCTCAACCAAACATATGTCGATGACATTATTTACGGCTGTGACTCGGAGCCACAGTTAGAAAAAATATATAATGAACTTAATTCTCTCTTACCCTCACACGGATTTAATCTGCACAAATGGTGCTCAAACTCCGCTGAATTCATGAAAACTATGTCATCTGACAAACCCCTTGAACCCAATTCGAAGTTTCTTGAAGTATCCAACTCAATCTTAGGGTTAAAATGGAATCCTACTTCAGACATTTTTACTTTCTCTCCCCCTGACAATTTAGTTACACCTGTGGTAACGAAACGCTCGATCCTCTCCACGATTGCAAAAATGTATGACCCCCTTGGTTTAGTGTCTTGCGTGATAGTGTTAGGAAAACTAATCATGCAAAAATTGTGGCTGCTAAAAATCAATTGGGATACTCAAATCACCGACCCTCATGTTCTCTCTTTATGGGAAACTTTCATTACTAACATTGTGAATCTTACACAAATAAAAATAAACCGAAATTTATTCCTATCAAAAAAGAAAGTAAAAATTCAAATCCATGGATTCGCAGATGCAAGCATGGCAGCATACGCAGCGTGTGCATATTTTCGTACTCTCTATGACGATGGAACAGTCTCATCAAACTTGATTACCTCGAAATCTCGTGTCGCTCCCCTTAAAACAAAATCCCTCCCTCGATTAGAGTTATGCCCAATGCTACTCTTATCCCAACTCATAAAAAACATACTCAAGATTTATGAGGACAAACATGTTTTTGATTCTATTCATTTGTGGACTGACTCCACAATCGCTCTCTTTTGGATACAATCGCATGCATCCAGATGGTCTGTTTTTGTCTCAAATCGAGTATCGCAGATACAAGAAACAACCTCAACCTCTACTTGGAGACACATAGATTCGTTAAATAACCCCGCAGACTTACCTTCACGTGGCTGTCTACCACAGCAATTAATTCATTGCCCCCTCTGGTTTAACGGACCAAATTTCTTATTGACCAATGAAAATTTCGATCTGATCAACATACAAAGCAGCTCTGATATTTGCAACCCCGATCACGAACTTAAAAAAGTAATTCTTTCAGAAGAAAGAAAATTACCAACCACGTCTCTGCACATTTTAGCTGAACCAAATGAATTTTGGAACACTCTATTCGCAAGGTTCTCCACCTTTCCCAAACTACAAAGAGTAGTGGCGTATTGTCTTCGCTTCGCACAAAACTCAAAACCTCGCGCTGAAAAATTGTGTAACCCATTATCTTGTGCAGAGTTAGATCAATCATTTCTCCTCATTGCTAAAGTGTTGCAAACTAAACACTTCTCTCATGAACTCGCTGACTTAAAAAATGGCAAACCATTATCAAACAAAAATTTGTTACCCTTTAAACCATTTCTTTGTGAATCTGACGGTCTTCTACGCGTCGGAGGTCGTTTAGAAAACGCTGATATCTCATTTGAACACAAACATCCAATTTTACTCCCTGCGCATAATAGCGTTGTTACTATGATGTTGCTACAAGAACACATTCGATTAGGTCACGCTGGCGCTCAAACAGTTTTGTCGAACTTCCGCCTACGATGTTGGCCATTAAACGGCTTAAAAGAAGCAAAGAAAGTTATCAGACATTGCATCACGTGCTACCGCTTTCGCGCTGAGCCGGCTGAACAAATCATGGCAGATCTTCCCAAAGATCGAGTTCAATCCTGTAGGCCTTTTCAGAAGGTTGGCGTAGATTTCGGTGGACCCTTTCTCACCAAGGTATCTCGTCTTCGAAAATCCCCTGTAGTCAAATGCTACATCTCAGTCTTTGTTTGTATGACAACAAAGGCAGTACACATTGAAATTGTGTCAAGTCTCTCAACTGAAGCCTTTATTGCTTGTCTCAAACGGTTTATTGCAAGAAGAGGTAATCCATCAATAATTTATTCAGACAACGGCAGCAACTTTCAAGGCGCCAAAAATCAATTGTACGAACTCTATCAATTTTTTAAAATTCCTCAAAATTCAGACACTATTCATGATTTCCTTACCATGACTGGAACAATTTGGAAATTCATTCCACCTAAATCTCCGCATTGGGGTGGTATTTGGGAAGCAGCAATCAAAAGCGCAAAATTTCACATGATACGTCTCATTGGAAATGCTCAATTAACCTACGAGGAATTGAGTACCGTGTTAGCTCAAATCGAAGCAATATTAAACTCACGCCCATTGTGCGCTCTATCAAATGACCCTGACTTACAAAGTTTAACCCCAGGACACTTCCTAATTGGTAGTAGTCTTACTGCATTCCCTGAAAGAGACTTATCTGAAACCCCTGAAAATCGACTTTCCTTTTGGAAAAAATGTACTCAGATTCAACAACGATTCTGGAATCGTTGGCTAGTTGAATATTTAAATCAGCTCCAACATAGACCTAAATGGTTACTCCCCCTTGATAATATAAAAATTAATGATGTCGTTCTGTTGAAAGACAATAATACTTCTCACCCCCTAAGATGGCCTCTAGCTAGAGTCATCAATATTATCCCTGGACCTGACGGTAAAGTCCGCATGGTCACACTAAAAACTGTCGATGGGATCTACAACAGATCAATTACAAAGATCTGTCCACTTCCAAATGCTTTGGTGTCTGGAGGGTAGACTAAGCGACTCTATCATTTTGTATTTTTTTTGTTTCACTACCTTATACTTTCCCCTGCATCGGAATAGCTTGCGCACCGATTCTCATTTTTTTACTAATATTTCTTGAAGCTACGAACGCTTCAACGTC
Source organism: Barypeithes pellucidus (assembly GCA_963991005.1). Lineage (NCBI taxonomy): Eukaryota > Metazoa > Arthropoda > Insecta > Coleoptera > Curculionidae > Barypeithes > Barypeithes pellucidus. The sequence goes on along the minus strand of OZ022557.1, from coordinate 52,673,231 downwards.
GGGCAGTATGTTGGAAAACCAGTTTCCAACAATCGTGTTTATTTTCTATTTTTTAATTTTTAAATATTATCTTCTCTTGTTCCCCGGTATACCTAAAACACCTTCCCCTCGTATAAGTCTAAACTGTTTTTACGCATCGTTTCCTCTCTCTCATGTATTCGCGGTGTGGACAAACTTTCTCTCTCACGCCTTTTTCTACAGCGCGCACGCGTCGCATTGACATTCCGTTGTGTCAAAATCTGTTACTATTTAATTAATCCCCATCTCTCTTATTCTTATGCTATGTATAATTGTTCTCACTTGTTCATTCCACACCGGCGACTCTTCGCATTCCTTTGTCTTGTCTGACCAATCAGAACGAGTACAACATGTCTGTCGTTCTCGTGACGACCGAGCAAGTTTTGCACGCGGCACAAAGCGACGACCGGCTCACCCCATTCCATTCGATACTATTCGACTGTGTGCATTAAAACAGTGAGACGTAAATTTTAATGTATGCACACTCTTTTCTCAATTTTTACTCGGCACAAGGTTGCCCATTTTGTATATTATTCATCTTGTGATCTCAACAAGAGAAAACTTAGCTACGACCAAGTAGATCACCTTTATAAAATTACGAGTGCACACGTAATCCCGTTATTGGATAAATAACCACCATCTTTGATTGTCTCACATAGACGAATAAACTCAAACCAATCATTAAATGCAGAAATAGTGAATTGATGGAGAAGGAACTGTTTTGATATCAAGGTAATCTGTATCGTAGATAGATTTTTTGGCCAAGCAAGACAAGTTATAACTGTGATGTTTGTTTATCATTCTACTAGTCATCCTGCACTTGACAAGGATGCATAAATAGGACTGTGCTCCAACTTAGTAAAGTTACTATTATTATTAGATAAACCCTTGTTGGAAACATTGTATTTGTGTAAATTTCATAATATTGTATTGTTATCTATGTGGAACGCCACACATTTCCATAAATACACTCGCACACCATTATCTTTTTGTAAAACTAAAACTACCAGTATAAAAACAGATTAAACTTAAACTTATTTAAAGCAACTAATCTTTTATTATTAACCTCAAACCACCCCCTATAACTTACAATCCAAAACACCTGACCAGCTATTAAGTAAGCTGGTCATCCTGTTTTTAGTGGTAAAGAAATAGCAGTTTTCTCTACACCTATGGTATGCCCAGTCGATTCTGTGCATGGTTGTTTAGCTTTCTTATAAGGACCGCTCTCTGCAAGTGGCGATTGACGGATTTCTCTCAGACACCATCATCATCAATGCCGGTGTTCCTCAAGGGTCCATATTGTCTCCCACTCTATTCTTACTCTACATTAACGACCTTCTAGTGAAAACTAAAAATGCGATATTTAGTTTTGCTGACGATAGCACACTTATCTCATCTTTCTCTTTGAATGCGCAAACATCGGCTGCCGACGCACATCATCACATACCTCATGAAGTATCACGCCTCAACAAAGACCTTGAAGAAATTTTGGCTTGGGGTAACAGTAACCAAGTCGAATTTAACGCTAAAAAATCCAGGCAGCAGTTTTCTCTAAAATGGTTAACATTACAGAACCGGAAATAATCATGGCCGGACACGAAATCCCACTGGCTTCATCTATTAATTTGCTGGGTGTCAATCTGGGAGGAAATATGTCTTGGCATAAACCACGTTGTGGCAATCGCCAAGATAGCTTCTCAGAAGCTTGGAGTACTCTTCCGAACCAGAAATTTGTACATACCTCAACAACTTTTGACACTATACAAAGCCCAGATTCGACGATCACTAGAGTACTGCTCTGATGTCTGGAGCTCTGCACCCAAACATACTCTTCGGCTACTAGATTCCATCGAAAGGAGGGGTCATTCGTTTGATTGGAGACCACGAGCTGACGAAGAACCTCGACAGCCTAGAACATCGAAAACAGGTTGGGGACTTGACTCTCTTTTACAGATATTTTCGTGGAAAGTGCTTGGCTGATTTTGCCCTCTTAATTCCGCCCAGAGCGACGAATAGCAGAAATACACGACGAAACACTGCCGTCCATCCATATGTGGTTAAGCTTAGTACTCCTCGAACTTCATTGTTTAAGAATTCTTTCTTCTGGAGGACTTCATCCTTATGGAACGACCTTCCCGAGGTCGTTTTTCCCAACGAATATAACCTCCAATGATTCAAAACCAACGTGAATCACTTTTTGCGCACACGTACCACTCCCAGAGTGCCCGTGCCTTAAAGGATTTTTCCTATAGTGCTTGTATTTGATCATAAAAAAAAGAAAAAAACAAAAAGAACCAAATACTACAGCGCAGTGTTGCCAGGTATCTCGTGAAATGTCACCAGATCTGTTGATCTTTTTGTGATTTTATAAATAATCCGGTGGTCCATGAAAATATTTTTAAAAAAGTCTGTTTTCTGGTGTTACCAGTTTCGTGTTGGGGGCGGTATATTTTATAAATCACAAAAAATCACCAGATCTGGTGAAATTTCACCAGATACCTGGCAACACCGCTAGATCAGCGTGGGGATGAGGGGTAATGACGTGTTGGTGTCGCGGGCGACAGTACGTAGCTCTGAAGCCGCGTTCTCAGAGCTTCGACGTGTCGCAGCGACAGTCCCCCACTCCTTTTGTAGGGGGTGACGTCTGTCACTTGTCATTCGGGTGAAACCTAACCTTACAATAATTTGTTATTGTTTTTTAAATCGAAGCAATTTGTTTTGTACAAATTTCGTTTTGAATAATTTATCATACTGATTGAGAGTCTGATAATGAAAGCGGCGAAGCAAAGAAATCTTTGAATAATGTCTGGCAGTGTATTTTAATATGACTATTCTTCCAGACTAAAGAGCTAATTTCGTTAAAAAACGTTACAAGCCAAAAAAACGGACTAAATTAACTAATTTGTGCATTTTAAAGCTCAAAATATAAATGTAATGAAAACCGCCTAGTTTTATTCCTGTATTTTTTATTATAAACTTAAAATTGTAGAGTAGCACACGCGTTCACTACATCGAAATGAAATGAAATGAAATGAAATGCATTTATTAATCCAAAGATCACAATAAAGGATATAGGTCATAGAGATCTTAAAAGCTAAAACAACTAAGAACTAAGAGAGATAAATAGTAACAATATTGATAAGATAATAAGATTAAAAAGTGTAGTTCAGAAATTCATCAATACTGTAGAAAGCATTATTTAGTAATGTACCTTTTAAAGCAGTATAAAATTTGTTGTTGCTAAGCTCTCTCATGTTAATTGGGATTTTATTAAACATAATAGTACCCATATAATAGGGGTTTAATTTATACAATTGTAGGCGATGAAGATCATGTTGTAGGTTAGTGCCAAATCTTGTATTATATTCATGGTGGAAATTTTGTGTTCTAAACATATGTATATTTTGTTTTACAAATTTGAGAATTTCAAAAATATATAACGAGGGCAATGTCAATATTAATTCATTTTTAAAAGTATCTTTACATGATTGGCGATACCCAAGGCCAAACATGGCTCTAACAGCTCGTTTTTGCATTCGAAATACTCTGATAGCAGCTGAGGCTCCACCCCAGAGAACGATGCCATATCTGACTATGGATTCAAAACATGAAAAGTAAAACATTTTTACGACTTTCTTGGTTAGAAATTGTTTCAGGCGACCCAGTGCAAAACATTGGCTTGAGCATCTTTTACATGTATAGTTAACATGCTCTTTCCAATTTAGTGACATATCAATGTGAATACCCAACAGTTTAAAAGACGTTACTTGTTCAATTGATTTATTATTTAGTTTAATTAAGTGACTTTTTTTGTAGTTTGCATTTATTGGGAGAAATTGCAGGGTGTATGTTTTGCTTTGATTTAGCGTAAGTCTGTTTAAGTTGAAATAATGGGATAGTAGATTAAGATTATTTTGCAAGTTATTTTTCATTTCCATTTCATATGACTCGGCTGACAGAACTGTTATGTCATCCGCAAATTCACAGTGATATGCCGACAAATACGCAGATAAATCATTTGTATACATTAAAAATAGTAAAGGGCCTAGAACACTGCCCTGTGGAACGCCAAAAATGACATCCAGCTGCTTAGATTTAGACTTCTCAAAGAGAACAAATTGTTTGCGGTTTTTTAAATATGCTGTTAACAAGTCATGACAGATTCCACGAATGCCGTAATGATATACCTTTTTTAGTAAGAGATCCTGATCTACACAATCAAATGCCTTGGATAAGTCGACAAACAGCGCCATAACCTTGTTACTTGCATCTAGACTTTTATATATGGTATCCAGAATAGAGCATAATGCTGTAGTTGTTGACTTTTTATTGCGAAAACCATGTTGCGTAGGTGATAATATGTTAGAGGCTTCCAGAAAGTTAACTATACGTTTTAAAATTATCTTCTCAAATATCTTTGAAAATATGGACAAAAGTGAAATCGGGCGATAATTTATAATGTCCCTGGAATCCCCTTTTTTAAATAAGCAAATGATTTTTGAAATTTTGAGAAAATTGGGAAAAACCCCTCCAAGAAAACATAAATTTAACAAGTGTGTTAAAGGATTACATAACTGTTTACTGCAGAACTTTATGATAGAGGATGAAAATTCATCATGGCCACATGAATTAGTGTTTTTCATATTGGGGGTTTTGATTCGTTCATCTCACTTTCAGTCACCTTAAACAAGTAAATTGATTTGTCATTAGAGAAGTGCAATATTTTTTCTTGGTCAGTAACATTGTGAAGAGCTGGTTGTTTGTCACGTAATTTTTTTGGCATGTTGGCAAAATATGAGTTGAATTCTTCAGCTATGTGCTCTGGGTTTGTATAATTTATACCGTCCTTTACAATATATTTAGTTTTATTTTTTTGATTGTTTTTCATTGTGTTATTTATCAGATTCCAGACCGTTTTTGATTTATTATTAGAATAAATAATTTTGTTGTCATAATATTTACTTTTGGCCGCTCTTAACAATCTCCTATAAATTGCTCTATATCTCTTATAAAAATCCAATGTGATTAGGCCACTTTTTACTTTTGCATGCAGTTTTCTTAAGTTTTTGGATGATGTTCTTAAACCTAATGTTAACCATTGTTTACAGTTAAAATCAGACTTTGTTTTTTTTATATACTTAAAGCTACTATTGTAGTAATAATCTAAAGACTTTATAAAGATAGAAAAAACATTATTTATATCATTACCTCCATTGTAGAGTTCTGACCAATTTTCCGCCTTTAGGAAGTTAAGGAAAGTTTCTTTATTTTTTATAGAAAAAGATCTTGCCAAGTAAGTTTCGTTTGAGATGTCGTTACCAGATTCAAATTCAATTTCTTGAAAATTGTGATCAGATAGTCCGTTTTCGGCCACAATAGAGGTAATGAGACTATTATTAAAATTTGTACAAATATAATCTATGGCTGTACGAGATGTGGTAGTAGTCCTGGTTGCTTCGTTAAATACGGGAGTTACATTAGAAGAATGAAGGATATCTAAAAGGTCGTTTTTGTCATTGTTATCATGAAAAAGATTAATGTTAAAGTCACCAACTACAATTAGTCTGCAAAGAGGATGCGCCCCACAAAGATACGACAGGCACTGCTCAAGCTGATGAAAGAAATCATCGGCCGGTGCTAGTGGTGAGCGATATATGCATAAAATACATACCTCTATTTTGCCTACAGATATACTAATGCAAGCACACTCAAAAACTAATTCAATGTAAAAATTGTGGACATCTACTTTATTAAATGTTAGAGAGTTTTTAACTAGAATTAACACTCCACCATGTTTATTGATTGTTCTGTTGCGATAATCTGCTATTTTAAAACCATTAACATTGAGGAAATCAATTTCACCGTCCGAGCACCAACTTTCTGTCAGACATAATATATCCAACTTTTCATTATCTAGAAAAACTTCAATCAACTCTATTTTGTTTTTGAAAGATTGGATATTTTGATGGGCAAGTTTAATAGTTTCATACTCAGTCGGTGATATGATAACGCTGTCTTTCAAATTTCTGTTGACCTGTCTGCTCTTTAAATGTTCATTTGTAGTATCCCCATTTGGTAACGGTCTTTCAACTTGCGTAGTTAAAGAAAATCCTCACTGTAGTTGATACTGTTTTTATATCTTGAAAGTCTTTTTTGGTATGTTGGGCAATTTATTGCATCTCTGGCAGAGTGGTTTATCTCGTTCAACTTCATTTTGGAGCAATTTGGGCAACAAAGAGTACTTACAGTACATTCCGATGCCCTATGTTCCTCGCCACACTTATGGCAACATTCTTTGTGTGTACAATATTTCGCGACGTGATCAAAGCGTGAACACTTAAAACACATTGCAAGGTTCAAATGTTCTTGTACGTAGACTGACACCAAATCAAAGTAAACAGTACCCTTTTTCAAAAACCACTTTGAAACTACAGGTGGTGCCTGCAAAATCCAATTTTCTTTGTTTGGGTTTCTACATTGTTTTCTTCCTATTACTGTAATTTTGTCAGCAACACTCGTTTGTAGTTCTGCTTCGATTTCATCATTGAGCCTTACTAGCTCCTCCACAAATTCCTTTTCTGTTAAGCCCTTCTCGATTCCGGTGATCATAAACATAGGGTCGTTTATTGGGGTTTCCTTTGCTTTGATGTTGCATAAACATAGGGTCGTTTATTGGGGTTTCCTTTGCTTTGATGTTGTCTATTTTCTTTATTGCTGTTTGTAATTTGTTTTGTTGCTCTTTACTATGACTTTCTACAATTATGACTCCACTTTTCATTTGTTTTATGTTTTTCAGACTTCCTCCTACTTCCTTAACATTGATATTTTGCTTGAGCTTCTTCATCGCTTCCTTTGGGTCATTAACATTTTGAATATTTATTAATGTTTGATATTTTTTCGAAGTTTTTGGTGTCTTCCATTCCTGTTCTACTTTTTCTGTTTCTTGGTATTTGGTATTTGGCTTTTCTATGGAGCTGATAATTTTAGCATATGTTATATTTTCATTTTGCTGTTGCTGAGGTTTATCACTATGACTCTTTATTGATTCTGCTTGTGCTGTTGCTAAGTTCTGGAGATGTATATTTTCCTTTTCTATCTGACCTAGTTTAAAGATGAAAAGGGTAAAAATTTTACAAATCTCTGCATGGGCCTTTTTCAAAGACGTTTGGTGGACCTCATCTTTTTCTTGCTTTATGACATCAGAAAAAATGTCTAATGCGTAGTAGAAATTTAAAATTTTCGTCTCGGATATGACATTATCCTCAATATTTAGCTGACCGTGTTCAGTTTGACTACTCCTCTCTGTTCTTCCACAAAGCTGGCTTGGAAATGTTTCTATGTTGTTTTCTGGACTCAATTCAGAGCGTGCCCGTACTCTACTGTATTTAGGCTACGATGCACTAGAAAAACAAATACATTTACATATCTTATTAGGTAGTTTTTATTAACCACTGTTAAGTAGGTAGGTAGGAGAACCATTTCATTCTAATATAATTTCATCCAATAAGGAAGTCTAAAAGCATAGTCATGGTCCTTCCGACAGTGTCTCCTCATAATTCATATTCCACACCCTAGGTCTCGTTGTACTAATTGTAATAAGCAGGCTTTCAATAGCTTGGCTACTATCCTCACTAGCTTGTGTCTCCTCTATATCTTCACTCCAAGCAGATACAAAGCCATCTTCGTGCAGAGCATACTTGCCCTTTGTAATCTGTATCTACAATAATCTAAAAATATTTATATTATAATTCTATGTGAAGATCAGTTGAAGGCTAGTTAGGCACAAAGGCATTAGAGAGAGGCTAGTAAAGGCAAAATGGACGTCTCAACAGAAAATAAACATGGTATTGTGCCATTTAGAGGTAATGGTTTTGATAATTGGAAATTTCGACTATACGCAGTTTCGAAAGCAGTGGATTGCAGTGATGTGCTAACTGCAGTGCCAGTTAATCTGAGAGATGATGCGTGGCAAAAGAAAAATAATAAAGCGTGCATGGTCATTATTCAAAGTGTGGCAGATTCACACTTGGAATATGTTAAAGAGATAGACGATTCATATGATATGATATGTAAACTAGAAGGAATATTTAGCAAGAAAGGTACCTGTTCAAAGTTTTATTTGTTAAAGGAGCTTATAAGTCTAAAATATGTATGTAAGGAAGATATACAAAGTCATTTTGCTAAGTGCGATAGAATATTTAGAGAGCTCAAAAATTTGGGTAGCAACTTTGACGAGTCTGATATGTCCTGTTTCCTACTACTAACCATGCCTACAGAATTTGAAAATGTAATAACAGCAATAAGAACCCTATCAGAAAAAGATCTTAAACTAGAGTTTGTAAAGAGTAGATTGCTGGAATTTAATTTAAACAGGAACCCAAATAGAATGACAAAAAGTGATGTGGAATCATCGTTTGGTGCTGCACGAAAATCACCAATAAAATGTTTTAAATGTGGTAAACTTGGACATGTAAAAAGTGTTAAAATGTTATACTTGTAAGAAAAATGGGCACAAATCACCAAATTGTAATTTAAATAAAAATGGTAAGGTGAACTATGCTGATGGACAAAATAATGTGACCCCGAATGTGACAAATGATGTAGGAGATTCTATAGCTTTCTGTGCCATGTCAAAATATGAGTCGTCAACTATATGGTATGCGGATTCAGGGGCTACACATCATTATATCAACAACGAAAATGCTTTGTTAAATAAGCATTTGTTCACACAACCAAGGAAAATTCAGCTTGCAGAAGAAGGCAAAGTTATGGAGGCAATTTGTGAAGGTGATGTAGAGGTATACAGTCAAATAGGACAGAGACAGGTAACCGTTACTTTAAAAAATGTGCTGTGTGTGCCAAGATTACGAGTAAATTTATTATCAATTTCTACAATAGAAAAAGCAGGTTTTAAGGTAGTTTTTGTAGATGGTAAAATGCTTGTAGAAAGGGATAACAAAATTTTCGTTGAAGGTATACGTACTGGTTGTCTTTATAAAATTTGTTTCTTTAATAAATGTGAAGCTAATTTAGCAGCCAATGATGATGTAGAGTTATGGCATAAGAGGTATGGTCATTTAAATTATAACTGTCTGTCAAAAATGAATAATATGAAGTTAGTTAATGGGTTAAATATTGTACACAAACCAAAAGATAAAATTTGTGAGGTCTGTGTTCAAAGTAAACAAAAATGTTTTTCTTATTATTCAAAGATGTCAAGGTCAAGTAGAGTTTTAGAATTAATTCATACGGACGTATGTGGTCCTATAACACCAGTATCACGCAATGAAAATAAGTATTGTGTAACCTTTGTGGATGATTTTTCCAGGTTTGTTATGGTCTATGTAATTAAAAATAAAAATGAGGTTTTCGACTGTTTTAAGAATTATATAGCAAAAGTAGCATCACTGTTTTGTGATAAAAAGATATCAAAAATTAATTGTGATAATGGTGGTGAGTATTGCTCAAAGTTATTAGCAGATTTTTGTACAAAGAAAGGTATTCAAATATGTTATACTCCTCCGTATACTCCTCAACTTAACGGTGTTGCAGAAAGAATGAATCAGACATTAATGAATAAGGCAAGGTCAATGGTACTGCAAGCAGAAGTTGATAAAAGTTTTTGGGAAGAAGCAGTGCTTATGGCTGCCTATATAACCAATCGAACTCAATCGTACTTGGAGAAAGACAAAACACCTTATGAATTATGGTCTGGAAATAAACCAAATGTTTCAAACATGAGAGTTTTTGGTTGCATAGCTTATGCGAGAGTGCCAGATTCTTTACGAACAAAGTTAGATAATAAAGGATTAAAATGCAGATTTATTGGTTATACAGAAAATGGTTATAAATTGTGGCAAGAAAAAGAAAATAAACTCGTACACAGTAGAAATGTTGTATTTGATGAAAATAGCTTTACAAATAAAAGGGAAGATGAGACAATAGTAAGTGTTCGACAAAATTACATAGAGGAAGAAATTTTGAATGATGAACAACCAGAAGGTAATATAGAAGAAAACAAAGAGGGTGTACAAGAAGAAGAGAGATGTGAAATAAATGAGAATAAAAATTCATGGCCAAGGAGAGAGATAAAATTACCAAAAAGATTTGATGAGTATGATGTTGAACTAAGTTGTTTGGCATTGTTAAGTGAATTTTCTAGTATTCCAAAATCATATTTAGTAGCAAAGAGAAGTGTAAAGTGGGATATGTGGAAGAAATCAATTGACGAAGAGTTAAGCATTAAAAGAAAATGAGACATGGGAGCTTATAGAAAAGCCTAATGATCAAGAAATATTAAGTAATAGATGGGTGTTTAGAGTCAAAGAAAATGACAAAGGTGAGTGTGTTTATAAAGCAAGACTAGTAGCAAGAGGATATGAACAAAACGATTTTGGTGAGTATTCATAAATACATGCTCCAGTTGCTCGTCTTTCAACATTAAGAGTTTTACTGTCAATTTGTAATAATTATAACTTAATTTTGGAACAGTTTGATGTAAAGAATGCTTTTTTAAATAGTAATTTAGAAGAAAAAGTTCTTATGAAAATACCAGAAGGTTTTAATGTTTCAAGTAATGATAAAAATAAGGTTTGTCTTCTAAATCGAGCAATATATGGACTTAAGCAAGCGCCGAAACCTTGGAATGACAGGTTTAACGATTTTATGATGAGTTTAAAGTTTAAACGTTCAAAATCTGATTATTGTATATATTCCTTTCTCGATCAAAATATGAGATGCTACTTACTGCTATACGTTGATGATATATTAATAGCGTGTAATGATAATAAGTTTTTGGATTTTCTGAAATCAAAGTTGGATGAACATTTTAAAATTAGAAAATTGAGTGATCAGTGTAATTTTCTGGGAATTAAAATTTCTAGAAATATAGATACAAAAACTATAAGTATGGATCAGATATCCGCAATTGAAAATTTGGTTAAAAATTTTAATGTAGAAAACTGCAAAGTTTTTAAAACACCAATTGAAAAGAATTTGAACCTAAATGCAAATTGCGATATCAATCTAAAGACTAACCTACCATATAAAGAACTATTGGGTAGCTTAATGTACATAATGATGGGAACAAGGCCTGATATTTGTTTTAGTGTAAGTTATTTTGGAAAATTTCAGGATTGTGCTACAGATGAACATTTTAAACATCTTTTGAGAGTTTTAAAATATCTTAAATGTACTATTAACCGTAAGTTATACTTTTATTGTTCCGAAAGCGATCTAGTAGGATATGCTGATGCAGACTTTGCAAATGATTCTTTAGATAGAAAATCTGTAAGCGGTTTTTGTTTTCAGTTGTTTAATAATTTAATATCGTGGAGTTCTAAGAAACAAAGCGTTGTAACCTTATCAAGTACCGAATCTGAATTTGTTGCAATGTGTGCTGCGGCATGTGAGTTACTTTATTTTAAGAATTTGTTGGGAGATTTAGATATTAAAATTACTTTGCCAGTGTGTTTATTCGAGGATAACCAAAGTACTATTAAGTTACTTAAAAATTTTGAAAATAATCGAAGATGTAAACACATTGATGTAAAGTTACATTTTGTCTTGGATTTAGTAAATCAAAGAATTATAACAATCAAATATGTCTGTACAAATGAACAGTTAGCAGATATTTTTACTAAGTCTTTAGGACCTGAAAAATTTTGTGGATTTGTAGAGAAGTTAAATGTAAAGGAATAGATTTTTAAGATTGAAGAAATTTAATTTTAGAAGTCAGGTTTGAGGGAGGGTGTTAATTTACTGTTAGCAAACCAGCCTTTCTACATTTGTACTGTAAGTGTCACTTCTATACTAATGATACTCTGTGGCTGAAATGTCAACTGTCTTAAGAAGAAGAACATGGTATGGCGGTGTCGTTCTCAAATGTATTGTACGTTTAATTGCTTTTATAATATTTTCCATTTTTTTCTTCATATGTTTCATATGTTTAATATAACCACGTTTGTTTTGGACAATATCCGTGTTTTAATCTAACAAGAGCAAAAAAGTCATTCACATTTTTATGTAACATACAGTACTATATTAAAAATAGTATGACGTAATAACTGTGTAGTGAAATTTAGCACTCAGATAGTCGCACATTAATCCGTTTTAGTTGAACTTTGAATTTTTAAATAAAAAATAAATGTTCGTTGTCTTATTTTTAGTCTTCCCTTCTAACGCAAACTAGGTACTTAATATTTTTACTTCCAAAGTAGGACACTATACAAACTTATTTACTAATTTTGTAACTGCAAGTCAATAATAGCTGTGTTCTTGTAACCGTTCTGAAAGTATCCTCAATTAATTCATAACGATTCGAATTCGAAAGATTGCGCATTAGCGATTATTTAAGCGATTTCGCAGTAGAGCGTACCGTTATTTTTTAATAATGTAACAAAAATCATTGCAGTGCTATCTTTTGTAGTAACGTCAAAAATGGAGTCATCGCCTGTGTATGTACAATTTGTAATGAACAATGCGAAAATAACACCGACAAACTGGTTAATGTACGACAGAAAGGACTGGCGACATTGATTCATAAAAGTAAATTTAAAAATGATAACAAATGGATGCAGTGGAGTGATAAAATATTTACAGTTGTTCATGATGCTGAACAAACCCGAAAAAATCTACGCCATATGCTATTCTGGGAGATTTTTTGTTTAATATACATATATCAACTTATATACCTAATATAGCCCCATTCGGCTTTGCGCGATGTCCGACACGCATTTGAACATTTTTCGAAATGAAAACTACCCTATGTGCGATGGCGAGGTATAAAATTTACCCACCGAATTTCATCTAAACCGACGTATAGATATAAATATATTATTTGCGAACAAACCCGCAAAAAATCATTTACGGGATTATTCAGTACTTAAAAATCCGATAATATTCTTCTATTTGTAAAATGTCACACCTTGACGCTTCAATTCTAGTCCCAGGTAGAACGACAGTGGTGCCATATTGTGATTAACCTCCATTTATTAAAGATCTGGTCGAAAAATTATTTTCGGACATCGTACCGTTAGTCGATTGTAGATAAGGAAAAAGTAGTAATAACCTTTCTTGTGCGAAATTTAATGATCTATAACATTTGTAAAAACTTGTTTCCATATTATTTTTCGTTTAATAGTTATAGACCAGAAAATTATTTTTAACCCCATTTGGAGTTTTTTTTTTAACTCTTGCGCAATTCACAGACTTATTATATATATATATTATATATATAATAGTACTGAAATGTTCTTTCACATTATAAAGTCTACCTTCCACCAAAAATGCAGCTTTCTAACCAAAATTTCTATTTAAGCGCTTCGTTTATTGGACTACGCTGCCAGAGTAACTTAAAAGATTTTTCCTATAGTTCTTGTGTTTGATCATAAAAAAATATATGTGAAGTTAAAAATTAAAAGACGCTATTGGTCGTGACAGGTTGTCCAATGAAATGCACAATGACCGCGAGAGACCTGCGAAGTTTATCAATCAGAAATAGCGATGACACAAATGAGTATTTTTTAGTAACAGTTACGTTATCAATAATCAATCATTGAAACTGAAAATATCAATACAAAAGATAATTTCAAAAATTCTACTTAATCTCTTAAAGCTGAACATACAGCAGTAAGTACCATTAAGCAGAATAAGTAGATGTTTTTTGTGAAAAGCCGATGAATTTTGTGATATTTCCAATTTTCGAATTTTTTAGAGCCCTTCATTTAATAGATCAGAACTTACAAGTAACATAAACCAAGAAATAGTCTCTAACAGCAACATATTCCAAGTTCGAGGTAGGGAAAAAAATACTAAAATTGATGATTACGTTGTCACTAAAAATAAATATCTCAACAAAAAACAAGATTGATACGGAAGCACTAAAGTTATTCTATCTTGATTATCAGCCGTTTTGAATGCTAGAAGATAAAGGATTTGTTTCATTGGTAAAAGCTTTAAATACTGCCTATAATTTACCCAACTGTCAAACAATTTCAAAAAGCGTAATACAGAGCATTTACGAAAAATGTAAATTTAGTTTAAACAAGTTGTTTTTGGAAAAAAACCCGTATATTTCAATAACAACAGATTATTGGACTTCTTGTAAGAACGACAGCTATATGGCAATGACTGCCCACTTTGTAGATACGGACTTTACCATGCAATCCACGATCCTATATTGCTCCTTATTGCATCAAAAGTCATACCAGAGAATATTTATCAACGACGCTGTTAGCTGTCGCTACAGAATGTGATTTAAGTGGGAGGATAGTGCTAGTGTCCGATAATGCAGCAAATATTAAAAGTGCAATTCAAAATGGTACACCTTGGAAATTTCTAAGTTGTTACGCCCACACACTTAATCTAGTCGTAACTGATGCATTAAAAATTCCAGACATAAAATTTACTATAGCCAAGTAAAAACAATGGTAAGTCAACATAGTACAAGAGCTAATCAAAAATTGACAGAAATCCAAAAAAATTCTGGAATTCACAACCCAAAAAGATTATTGCAAGATGTAATAACTCGATGGAATTCTTACCTTCTATATGGTGGAACGATTTGTGGAGTTTGAACCTTCCATTCGATCCACAATTGCGTTGCTGGATGTAGATTTACATCTTTTAACAGCTGCAGAATGGCAATCACTTAGAGCATTATGCAAGACCTTTTGAGAACGCTACACCTGCAGTTAGTGGTGAGCTTTGCATGTCAGCTTCACTAGTGTTTTAACAAATGGGTTATTAGATATTTGCGAAAAACTACTCAAAGATGATGAACTATTAGATCTATCGAAAGTTACTGTTAAAAAATTACATGACAGTAAGAACGCAACCGTAATATATAATACAGCAATATAGCGGATCTAAAAATGTCCATAGAGCTAATGTACATTTTTAGATTCGAGTTTTAAAGAGTAGCTATCCCTCAAATAACACTACAAAGGACAAAACTTCGTGTCAACTACGATGAACATGGAAATTTTTAAATAAAGCTGACGGAACCATCCCCAGAAAGAAGGCACAGACAAATCAATTAGTCAAAAATCAAATCTGTGTTATACACCAAAATGTTCAGTCGATTGGGAGCTGTGTAGACCTTCTAGAAGATTTTATGCGTGAAAATAATGATTGCGATTTTCTTTGCGTCACGGAACACTGGAAAACAAAATATCAGCTTGATAATTATGGCATTCATGGCTTCACCCTAGCCACTAGTTTCTGCAGGAATGAAGAGAACAAGCATGGGGGAAGTGCAATATTTGTGAAAAAAAAATATGCAAGTTAAACCAAGAACAGACATTAACAGTTTGAGTGAAGAATTAAATTTTGAGTGTTGTGGATGTGAAGTCAAGATGGGATCTAACAAAACTATTATTGTTTCTATATATCGGCCTCCTGGTGGAGATTTTGATATATTCTTAAGTAAAATGGAAAAAGATTTATTACACCTATGTACTAAAAATTTAAATGATGTTCTTATAATAGGTGGGGATTTCAACGTAGATTTCGCGTCCAAAAACACTAATATGTCAAACCTACAATCCGTTATTGCATCTTTTAATACTACATGTACCATATCAGATTATACGCGTATACAAGTAAAATTTGTATCGACAATATATTAACAAATTTTAAAGGTGACATGACAGCCCAAATTTTACACTCATTTATCTCAGATCATACGGCTCAAAAGTTGACAATACATACGGAAAAAAAGAACAGGTTAGCGAAAAAATAAATTTTAATACAACTAACAAACTAAAATTTAAAAATGCTCTCAAAGAAATAAACTGGCAACAACTTTATGCAATTTACAGACACTCAGTAGATGAGCAGTGGTCTAGTTTCATGACACTCTTTCTGGACAAGTTTGATGAGTGTTTTCCAGTTGCAAGGGTAGTGGCTAGAAATTTTAGTAAAGCTAAGTATATATCCAATAATCAAGAGATTAATGAGTGTAAAAATCATATGGATATCCTGAAAAATGTAAGTAGTAGATATAAGACCCTGTATGTCAATAAAAAGAAAGATTACGACAACCTATTAAAAAAATATAAAAGAAAAAACTATGTAGATAGGTTAAAGAACTCTGATAACAAAAGTAAGTGTGCCTGGACTATCGTAAATGGGATTAAGGGATATAGTAGTCAAATACTTGAAGATTGAAGGTGATAAGGAAGTAATAGCAAATAATTTTAATTACTTTTTAGTGAATATCGCCCCTAATTTAATAACACAATTAAAGAATGTATCTTTTAGCTGAAACATTGAATATAACCAGGCGGCTATTAAGTTAGAATTTGCAAGCAAAGAGGAGATATTACAGATCGTTAAGAAATTAAAAAATAAATTCAGCTCTGGTTATGATGAGATTTCAACAAGCTTAATAAAGTTTATCATAACAGCAATAGTAGATCCTCTCGTTTATGTCGTTAATAGTTCTCTTGAGTTTGGCGTATTCCCTGAAAAATTAAAACATGCTTCGGTAGTTCCAATAATTCTTAAAAAAGGTGATTATAACAACATGGAAAATTATCGGCCGATCAGTCTCCTCCCATCATTTTCCAAAGTATTTGAACATATCATAGGTAAACGCATTTTAAGTTTTATGTCAGAAAATAACTTATTTAATGAAACACAACACGGATTCCTACAAGGTAAGTCTACTCAAACCGCAGTATTTAAATTTGTAGAACATATCTTAACTGCCCTGGAGAGTGGCGACATTCCATTGGGGTTGTTCCTTGATTTGTCCAAGGCGTATGATACATTAAGTCATGATATCCTTGTTAAAAAATTTAATCGTTATGGAATAAGAGGAGCAACGCTTAAATGGATTGAGTCGTACCTGTCAGGACGCCAACAAAGAGTAGTAGTAGGTAAGGGTAGCAAAAAAGTTTTTTCACAACCAAAGAGCGTTTTGAGGGGTATACCGCAGGGAAGCGTCATTGGCCCAATTTTATTTATTTTATATGTTAATAATATAACCGAATTAGGCTCTGTCAATGATTCACGCCAAATTACAAGTTATGCCGATGATACTAATGTTCTGTTACGTAATAAAGAGCTGGATACCCTTAGACAGGCTATTCAAGCGTCCATGACAGAGGCTGATGACTGGTTTTGCAAGAACAGATTAATTATCAATAGTTCTAAAACAGGTTTGACTATTTTCAGAACGAATAGATCACGATTCGAAGAACCTGAAAGTTTATGTATAAAAGACGATTGTAATGTAGAATTAAAATGTAAAACTAAGTTTTTGGGTATGTTTTTAGACAATACGCTTTCTTGGGACTGTCATGTCGATTATGTTCTGAATAAATTAAATAGGGTATGTTATAGTATGCGTATACTAGGTAGATATATTCCCCCAGAAACCAAGAAAATGCTGTACCATGCGAATTTGGAATCACATGTAAGGTATGGACTTATCATGTATGGGAATTGCAGAAATGAGCTCTTCGAATTTTGATGAATCTAAATTATCGAGAGTCATGTAGGGGAAAATTCAGGGAGTATAGAATATTGACTGTGTCTGCAATTTTTATTCAAGAATGCATATAGAATATACATACCCAAGACATAGATTAGCAATGACAGAAAAGGGTGCATACTATCAATGCTTAAAACTTTACAATCACCTGCCAAACGATATAAAAAAAATAGATAATTTAAAACAACTAAAGAAAAAGATTTTTAATTTTCTGTTGGAAATGGAACCATACAATGTGGGTGAATATTACAGATGTCTCGGTTATGGATAAGATCTTGTAGGATAGAGATTGTTATTTACAGACACATGTACATACTTATTTACAGTATTTGAATTCGACACTATTTAATTGTATTTACTCTTAAATAAAGATAATTTATTATTATTATTATTATTATTATTATTATTAAGAACGTCGACGCAACTGAAAAATGCTACAAAAAGTATTCTTACATCAGTATTGCCAAAGAAAATTTAATTCAGAACCAGAAGAAAATCGGCCAGCAGCTGCACCCTCAACTGAACTCGGCCTTTGGTCTTCTTTCGACAGCCTGGTAAGTGGAAAACAAAAAACAACCACAAATTCAACTGCAAGGGTACTTATGGAATTACAACGATATATAGAAGAAGACGTTTTGGAGAGACAGTACGATTCCTTGGTATAATGGCGTAAAATCTCCTATATGTTTCCAAATTTGGCAAAACTCGATAAACAAAAATGTTGTGCATGGCAAGTTCGGTGCCCTGTGAGAAAGTTTTCTCGAAAGCTGGGCAATTTTTAAGCTAAATCGAATGCATAGAAATAAATTTGAATGACTATTATTTTTAAGTACAAATTAAAAATTTTTTTAAATAGTTATTTTTTAACGAATTTAATACTTTATATTTTTTAAAGAATGTCAGTTTTTATTTTGTTATTTAAATTTATTATAGATACAACAACAGCTAAGGTACTAACCATGAATACATTATCAAAGTTTAATAATCACCTAATACTTATTAATTTAATTTACTAAAGCAGAGGCTCTGGTCGCGCCGCGTAACCCGCTCTGTCCAACAGTGCTGTTACAGTGTTGTAGGAGTCGTTGTCGGGTATTTGTCGGGAATCGGTCACTACCATTAAGATATAACTCCTTGGACCTGAAATGGTTCAAGCCGTAACAGATGGTCAACAAGTGCTGTGAAAATAACTAAACTATGAAGTGCTTTATGTGTACGGTAATAAAACAACCATCGGACAAAATTAAGAGTCCATGTCATGCTTGTGACTCATGTAGAAGATTAGTATGTCTTGACTATTCGGACTTATTACCAACGGAACAAAAATCCATGCCTTTGCAGAAGCGCGTCCTGAAATTCTACTGTATAAAATGTAGAAGTAATGAGTTTACAGAAAGTCTACAATATATAATTAAGGACAAGGAAACCATAATTAATGACAAAAATGAGATTATTAGGATACTACAAGAAAAAATTAAGGAACTTGAAAATAAGGACAATCACCGTTTACCTAAACAGGCATTTGCTGAGACGCTTAAAGAACCTTCCCCTTCGCCATTGAATAATATACCGGACATAAGAATTACACCTAAAAATAGTCAAAATAGCAACAAACCAAATCGGATATTATGAAAAATATAAACCACACTCATCTAAAAATAGGTATAAAATACTTAGAAATTACTAGATCCGGAGCAGTCATTATCAAATAGACAACAAAAAGGAAGAAACTATAATCCTGGAAAAGACGGCTTCAGAAAAATTAACAAATTGTTATACTATAGAGTCCTCAAAATTGACAAACCCCAGAGTCAAAATTACAAATTTTAATCAAAAGTTATGAAAAGAAGAAATTGAACAATCGATCCTAAAACAGAATGACACTTTAAAAGATTTTTAGGTAACATTTATAAAACAAAATGGAAAAAATGGTAGTCTAAACACTATATTCGGAGATTGTTCAGCATTTACTTATCATCAGTTGATGAATTCAAAGAAGATATTTATTGGATCGGAACGCTATCCGGTCTTTGAAGACTTGGGTGTTCCAAGATGTTTTCAATGTCAAGGATTTTATCACAAAAAACAAAATTGCACCAAAACACTAACATGCCCTTTTTGTAGTGAACAACACGAACAAAAAGATTGCCCGAAGCAAAGTAAAGTATGTACTAATTGTGTTAGTACTAATAGCCAATTCAAATTAAATAATAGGACTGACCACTTCGCAACGGACACACAATGTCCCATTTTACTGTATCACATTAATTTACTCAAAACAAAAATTGATTATTCCGGTTAATGGTAATAATTGATCAAGATGTTATCTTGGAGAACCTAAATCAACTAGAAGAAAATTACCATGGAGACTATTTAGACCCGGATAAGTATAGACTGCTGGACACAACGAAACACAAAATTTTCAACGTCATACACTTTAACATACGGAGTGCAAACAAAAACTCAAATGAACTCTTGGCATTAATTCAAACATATGCTCTAGATTCTTGTGACATTTTTGTTCTAAGTGAATGTTTCCAAAATGTTTCAACAAGTTACCTTAATATTCCAGGTTATAAAACCATACATAATGAGGGTGATTTTAATGACGGCGCTTTAATTTTAATTAAATCACATCTAAATTTTAATGTATCTAATATAAAACTGACCATATGTGGTGTCTCTTTATGTGTTATAAATATTTCATCTATATTTCATTCTATAGACCTAACCCAAGTAATGCGAATTCATTTATATAGGAGCTTGATACATATCTACTAACGTAATTAGCTTATTTGTATTTGACATTAACATTAATATAATTAACCCTTTGCGCCCTAGTGGTTTCTCTATGAAACCACTTACTAAAATATTTATTTCTACTTTCCTGGTGGCATTCTCGCGAAACCATACGTAGGAAAGCTCCGCCTACTTTTCCCTTTCTTCAAATAGTGCATCGCTATTCAGCACATTTGGATATTTTTGACAGTTAGTAATATATTATTAATTGATCCGGCAGTAAGTGCACGTGCTTACATATTTGTTCAGTTTTTTGGCGTTTTTACAGTCATGACAGGTAAGTTTTTGTATTTTTTAGTATAGTATAATGTTACTTGAACTTGTTAATATGGTTTCATTACAGTTTTTTATAATTTAATAATTATTATTGGCGTAAACAAACGTCGGTTTCATGCCAAAACCAGTAGGAATCTGTGGTATATCATTTTATCAAGCTGTTATTTTGAGGATATTGACATATTTTATTAGTACATGCGAATTTTGTGTTTAGCTAGCCTTTTAAATATTAATTGTAAGCGGTGTTAATATTTGTGGATATAAAAATTTGATCTTTATAAAAAAATATTATTTTTGTTTTCAGAAAAAAAGATGTATCTTTTCAAAGATCTAGAAAAAATGGGATCTGAGGATGTTTTCACCTTGCTGGAAGATCTTCCTTCAGATAATGAATCAATTGTCAGTAATGATGATCAGGAGCAGCTGGAAAATATGACTATTGATGACAATTCTGATTTATTGGACCTAAATGACATTCCCATTATTTTCGCCGATGATATGGATCAAAACATCATCAACGTCGACGACGCCGACGATGATAGTGACATAGAGATGAATGAAACCCTGGCCGTAATAAGACGTAGAGAGCTGGCTAAGCATACTATTTGGACAAATTCGATAGAAAATTGCGTACAAAACAAAAAAACATTTTCCGAAACAAGTGGCCCGAGTATTCCAGATAACTTGGAATCACCTACAGATGTATTCTTTCATATATTTCCCCCGAACCTAATTGAAAAAATTGCATTTCAGACCAACCTTTATGCATTACAACAGAGTGGCGGAGACCCGAATACTTTTATGCCCACCAACTCAAATGAGATAAAAATATTTGTTGGGATAAATATTCTAATGGGTGTAAAGAAGCTGCCAAGTTACAGTGATTACTGGTCGTCAAGGCCAGAACTAAGGGATCATTTTATTAGCGCAGCTATGACAAGAGACAGATTTGCGTGGCTTTTGGGCCATATTCACTTAGCTGATAATTCTGTTATGCCGCCCAGAGGATCCGATAATTTTGACAAACTTTACAAAGTTCGATTATTGTTGAACACACTAACTGAAACGTTCGGAGCATCATATAAACCTTCTAAGAACCAAAGCATAGACGAATCCATGATCCGTTTCAAGGGGCGCAGTACTTTGAAACAATTTATGCCACTCAAACCAATAAAGCGTGGCTACAAAGTCTGGATAAGGGCAGATGAATCAGGCTACGTTTGCCAGTTTCAGATATATAGCGGAAAAGTTAATGATGTTGCTGAAAAGGAATTAGGAGCTCGCGTGGTCAAAGATTTAACCAGAGACTTGGCGGGAAAAGGACACAATGTTTATTTTGATAATTTTTTTAATTCTGTAAACCTACAAAAAGATCTGCAGGCTGTCCTTATTTATGCATGTGGTACAGTCAGAAATAACAGAAAAGGCCTTCCCGATGATATAAAACCAGATAAGGAACTAATTCAAAGAGGAGATTTAGACTGGCGTGTCAGCAGAGATGGTCTGATTTTCCTCAAGTGGAAGGATAGAAAAGTGGTATATTTTCTTGGTAACCATCAGAACCCTTTAGAAGGCAGCACCGTTCCAAGAAAAGAAAAAGATGGTACTTCAAAAGCTATTAATTGTCCAATCATGGTAAAAGATTATAACGCCCATATGGGCTATGTTGATAAAATGGACATGCTTAAATCTATTTACGAAATTGATCGCAAATCAAAAAAATGGTGGCATCGAATACTATGGTACTTTGTCGATGTCTGTGTTGTAAATTCGTTTATAATTTTCAAACAACGAACAAACTCCAATATACCAAGTCTAAAAATATTTAGACTGTCTGTAGCGACGGGCTTGATTGGAGTAGGGCAAACACTACGTTCTAGAGCACCACCCAAAGTTATAAACCATTTTAAACGTACAGTACCTTTTGAGATAAGATATAACCAATGTTCTCATATGCCAGTTTATTTAAAATCAAGACGATGCGCTTTTTGCAGCAGTACCCAGGAACCCCATAGGACAAGATGGACATGTAGCACTTGCGATGTAGGATTATGCCTAAATGATAGAAACAATTGTTTCCAAACGTACCACCAAATTTAGTACCTACTAGACATAAAAATAAGATTTGTGTAAGTTTTATAAATAAAGATTTTTGTATTTACCACCCATTTTATTCCCTAGTGGTTACGTTCCGAAACCATATCCTGGAATCAAAAGCATATTCCAGATGGAAAAAATTATCTTAAATATATTATATATTTAACTCTCTGCCACCATAATATTTAGAAAAAAAAAGTATTAAAAGAAAAAAATAATTTCGGGGGCAAAGGGTTAACGAAAATGACCTAATAGTAAGTAAATATCTCTCTGCTCTAGCTAAACATGGCTACATACCATATATGTATATTTAATCCTACCCATATTACGCCTGAAAGCAAGACAAGCCTTTATCACATCTTTATTTAAAAATCTACTAATACCAAACTAAATTTTATGTTTAATTCATATATTCTTAATTGTCATAATATTACAGACCATTGCCCGATACTATTAAATGTAAATTACAAAATCAAGGAAATAGCAAAACCAAATATTGCTGAAAATCTTATGGGTAAAACCGATCTAATTAAATTAAAAAATTATATCGAACATGCGAACTGGAATAGCGTTTTAAGTTTGAGTGACCCTCAGGCTGCTACAGACCTTTTTATGAATATTATATTATATATATTTATATATATATATATATAACGATTTGGGTAATATTGGGCTTTGCAGCAAATGAAAGTGTACTCTTTAAAGTTGGTCCAAGCTTTCGGAAAACTTTATTTCCATCATCAGGGATACTACAATACAAGAAAATTTCCTGAAATCAGAGTGAAGCTCTTAATTCAACAAAACAACTTTAGTTACTTACAACTTTGTTGAGGATGTTCATAAATTTGTAGTTAATTACTAGTAGTAACACAGTAAAATTCGAAAGCACTGCAACAGCAACAAGCCAAAATCTCTTGTGGTTGGTATACACATACAAAACACACCATAATTCATTAATTAAAAAGACAGTACAGATTAAAATAATTTAAATTTTCAAATAAAATTACTGGTCTTTATCGACCATGCCTACGGAAACGGCCATTTTGTACCGGTATTATTTGATGAAATCGGCGTAGAGAATCTATAGGAGCAATAATGATCCACTATTACTCTGTGGTGTGCCACCATTCCACAAAGGACTTTTTTTAGTGTATCTCTCGATACTAGATACAAAAAGAAGAGAAACTTTTTCGATCTTAATTCTATTGGTTGAGGTGTTGATTCAAATGTGTGTATGCAACGCTTGAAACATATCCGGAAACAATCATGTGATTTATAAATATGAGGTTTATTTAATTTATAATTAATATTATTTATTAATATTATTGTTTATTATTTAATTGTAGATATTTATTATTGATTAGTTATGAATTGTTAATATTATACTTTATTATTATTAAAACCATTTTTATTGACTAACAATGTCTCTGTGGAGGGTGGGATTTTTATCTAACGCCAATAAATAGGCATAAACCTCACTTAAATGGCTGATATCAGTTCGTCTGTTCATGTTATTGGGGATCTGAGAAATCCAGGCCATCTCCAGGAAGAGTCTTTTTGTGTAAATCGACTGTGTTGATAAGATTTTAGTAGAGCCGTAATTCATATTGTGACCAAGTGTATTGGCATGTTCAGCCAACGCACATCTCTCAGGGTGCAATCTACAATCACTCCTATGTGACGCAATTCTTTTATTTAATGGTCTGGCCGTTTGGCCAATATAGACTTTATTGCAATCCTCACATGGAATGATATAAACCACATCCGAGAGTTGGCCAATTGGGACCTTGTCTTTCAGACGTGAGTGCAAATTTTTAATAGTTAATACAGACTTATTGGCAATTTTGATGTTACAAAAATCATTGATTATTCTCATGATTGGCGGTGATATCTCTCTTATATATGGAAATGAAGTAAATTTAATTGTGACTGAGTTAACTGGGACTGCATTAAGCACTGTGTTATTATTAATGTTAGGTATATTTAAGATTGTATCATTCGTGGTTCTAAATAAGATTTTATTAATTAGTGAAGGAGGGTACGAGTTATCTATAAAGAGTTTTGAGAGGATATCTAGATTTTTCCTCAGGAAAGAAGCATCAGAAATTTTCGACACTCTCGTTTTCATTTGTTTGATTAAATTCACCTTCATGGATTGTTTATGGTAGGATAAATAATTGAGGTATCTACCAGAGCTACATGGTTTGCGGTACCAGTCTATAAGAATTTTATTATCTGGTGTACGTATGAAACGTGTATCCAAGAACGGCACTGATCGTTCTGGACATTCTGTCTCAATGGTGAATTGTATATGCTGATCAAAATCATTGAGAGTATCTACTATCTCATTTATGCCATCCTCCGGAAGAGCTAAAATGATATCATCCATGACGTAATTAGCCAAAATGGGTGATATTGAAGATCCCATCGGCGTTCCAAAAATTTGTTTATAAAATTTATTATCAAAAGTGAAATAAGTGTTATCGAATAAGAAAGAGATAATTTCTAAAAAGGTGTTTTTTTTAATGTTACAATAGTCTTTAATGCGGTACCAATTTTTATTAATCGCTCTATGAGCTATATCTAAGTAAACGTTACTGAAAAGAGAAATCACATCCAAACTGGCTAACACGAAATTAATTGGGAGTTGCATCCCGTTAAACTGTTCAGAAATCTCGAATGAGTCTTTAATGTAATATGGATTATCTTTATTATAGGCTTTGGTGAGAATATCTGTAACAAATGTGGCCAAGAACTCTGTAGGAGCGCCAATAGAGGCTACAATAGGTCTGACTGACAACGTAGGTTTATGAATCTTTGGTAGCGTGTAGAATTTAGGTGCAACACCCTTATAATTTGTTAATTTTTTCTTTGTTTGTTCATCTATAAATTTTGAACTGTGCAAGTTTTTTATAAGGGTATTACATTTATTTTCTATTGAAGACGTAGGATCCCTCAGAAGTTCAACGTAAGTGTTATTGTCATTAATCAAAACATACGATAATCGTTTGTAATCATCTAAATTCATGATAACCGTCACATTGCCCTTGTCTGAATTCGTTAAGACAATCTGAGGGTTATCTTTCAAAAACTTTCTTGCTTTTCTAAACAAAACATGAAAAAAAGAATTCTGCCATTTGTTAGAATGGATGTGGTTAGTGAGAATGTTAGTAATTCTTGCTGTAGCGATAGTTTTTTGGATTGGTTGTTCAATGTAAGATGTGAGGTGATCTACGTCAGATAGTATCTGTTTTATGGTCAAATCTTTGCCTACAATAGGTTCGATACTGAACTTCGGTCCTAGTGAAAAGAAACTTAAAATATCAGGTGGTATTTCTATGTCAGTGAGGTTTTTTATCCACTCTGGTTTTGTCCTAAGTGACTTTTGAGTTAATATTGTTTTAAGATTATTCAATTTATTAATGTTATTCAGTTTAGTGTTGTGAAAAATTCTATTGTAATGTCTACTTTGTTTGTAAGAAAAAGTGGCAAAATTAGCTTCTGACGTATGTTGTATAATATCTGTCTTGATTGTGTTCAGAGATGTTTCAAGTTTATCAATTAGTTTGTGGTTAGTTGCAATCTCAATATTAATCAGTTTATCACCTAACCTATTGCAATAATGTACAGCATTGTGTGCATCTTGACGAAGGAGGAGGTCCTCAATGGATCTGGTCGATGCTGTGATATGTTGTGGTTTGATTCCTAATTGTCTACACTTCAAGAGGAAGGATCTGCGATTATATTCTTTAGCCAATTTCATTTTTATTTTGCTCCATGCTTTGAGTTCTTTTACTGCGTTAGCTCCATAGGTAGCCATGATGGTCTGGTAATAGCCCATACCTGAGATATATATAGGAAGGGTAGTCGTTGCTGACTAGTTAGGGATAACGATTTGGGTAATATTGGGCTTTGCAGCAAATGAAAGTGTACTCTTTAAAGTTGGTCCAAGCTTTCGGAAAACTTTATTTCCATCATCAGGGATACTACAATACAAGAAAATTTCCTGAAATCAGAGTGAAGCTCTTAATTCAACAAAACAACTTTAGTTACTTACAACTTTGTTGAGGATGTTCATAAATTTGTAGTTAATTACTAGTAGTAACACAGTAAAATTCGAAAGCACTGCAACAGCAACAAGCCAAAATCTCTTGTGGTTGGTATACACATACAAAACACACCATAATTCATTAATTAAAAAGACAGTACAGATTAAAATAATTTAAATTTTCAAATAAAATTACTGGTCTTTATCGACCATGCCTACGGAAACGGCCATTTTGTACCGGTATTATTTGATGAAATCGGCGTAGAGAATCTATAGGAGCAATAATGATCCACTATTGAAATTGGCTAAAGAATATAATCGCAGATCCTTCCTCTTGAAGTGTAGACAATTAGGAATCAAACCACAACATATCACAGCATCGACCAGATCCATTGAGGACCTCCTCCTTCGTCAAGATGCACACAATGCTGTACATTATTGCAATAGGTTAGGTGATAAACTGATTAATATTGAGATTGCAACTAACCACAAACTAATTGATAAACTTGAAACATCTCTGAACACAATCAAGACAGATATTATACAACATACGTCAGAAGCTAATTTTGCCACTTTTTCTTACAAACAAAGTAGACATTACAATAGAATTTTTCACAACACTAAACTGAATAACATTAATAAATTGAATAATCTTAAAACAATATTAACTCAAAAGTCACTTAGGACAAAACCAGAGTGGATAAAAAACCTCACTGACATAGAAATACCACCTGATATTTTAAGTTTCTTTTCACTAGGACCGAAGTTCAGTATCGAACCTATTGTAGGCAAAGATTTGACCATAAAACAGATACTATCTGACGTAGATCACCTCACATCTTACATTGAACAACCAATCCAAAAAACTATCGCTACAGCAAGAATTACTAACATTCTCACTAACCACATCCATTCTAACAAATGGCAGAATTCTTTTTTTCATGTTTTGTTTAGAAAAGCAAGAAAGTTTTTGAAAGATAACCCTCAGATTGTCTTAACGAATTCAGACAAGGGCAATGTGACGGTTATCATGAATTTAGATGATTACAAACGATTATCGTATGTTTTGATTAATGACAATAACACTTACGTTGAACTTCTGAGGGATCCTACGTCTTCAATAGAAAATAAATGTAATACCCTTATAAAAAACTTGCACAGTTCAAAATTTATAGATGAACAAACAAAGAAAAAATTAACAAATTATAAGGGTGTTGCACCTAAATTCTACACGCTACCAAAGATTCATAAACCTACGTTGTCAGTCAGACCTATTGTAGCCTCTATTGGCGCTCCTACAGAGTTCTTGGCCACATTTGTTACAGATATTCTCACCAAAGCCTATAATAAAGATAATCCATATTACATTAAAGACTCATTCGAGATTTCTGAACAGTTTAACGGGATGCAACTCCCAATTAATTTCGTGTTAGCCAGTTTGGATGTGATT
Source organism: Barypeithes pellucidus (assembly GCA_963991005.1). NCBI lineage: Eukaryota > Metazoa > Arthropoda > Insecta > Coleoptera > Curculionidae > Barypeithes > Barypeithes pellucidus. Next base: position 52,645,040 of record OZ022557.1, on the reverse strand, counting down.
TCTCTTTTCAGTAACGTTTACTTAGATATAGCTCATAGAGCGATTAATAAAAATTGGTACCGCATTAAAGACTATTGTAACATTAAAAAAAACACCTTTTTAGAAATTATCTCTTTCTTATTCGATAACACTTATTTCACTTTTGATAATAAATTTTATAAACAAATTTTTGGAACGCCGATGGGATCTTCAATATCACCCATTTTGGCTAATTACGTCATGGATGATATCATTTTAGCTCTTCCGGAGGATGGCATAAATGAGATAGTAGATACTCTCAATGATTTTGATCAGCATATACAATTCACCATTGAGACAGAATGTCCAGAACGATCAGTGCCGTTCTTGGATACACGTTTCATACGTACACCAGATAATAAAATTCTTATAGACTGGTACCGCAAACCATGTAGCTCTGGTAGATACCTCAATTATTTATCCTACCATAAACAATCCATGAAGGTGAATTTAATCAAACAAATGAAAACGAGAGTGTCGAAAATTTCTGATGCTTCTTTCCTGAGGAAAAATCTAGATATCCTCTCAAAACTCTTTATAGATAACTCGTACCCTCCTTCACTAATTAATAAAATCTTATTTAGAACCACGAATGATACAATCTTAAATATACCTAACATTAATAATAACACAGTGCTTAATGCAGTCCCAGTTAACTCAGTCACAATTAAATTTACTTCATTTCCATATATAAGAGAGATATCACCGCCAATCATGAGAATAATCAATGATTTTTGTAACATCAAAATTGCCAATAAGTCTGTATTAACTATTAAAAATTTGCACTCACGTCTGAAAGACAAGGTCCCAATTGGCCAACTCTCGGATGTGGTTTATATCATTCCATGTGAGGATTGCAATAAAGTCTATATTGGCCAAACGGCCAGACCATTAAATAAAAGAATTGCGTCACATAGGAGTGATTGTAGATTGCACCCTGAGAGATGTGCGTTGGCTGAACATACTTGGTCACAATATGAATTACGGCTCTACTAAAATCTTATCAACACAGTCGATTTACACAAAAAGACTCTTCCTGGAGATGGCCTGGATTTCTCAGATCCCCAATAACATGAACAGACGAACTGATATCAGCCATTTAAGTGAGGTTTATGCCTATTTATTGGCGTTAGATAAAAATCCCACCCTCCACAGAGACATTGTTAGTCAATAAAAATGGTTTTAATAATAATAAAGTATAATATTAACAATTCATAACTAATCAATAATAAATATCTACAATTAAATAATAAACAATAATATTAATAAATAATATTAATTATAAATTAAATAAACCTCATATTTATAAATCACATGATTGTTTCCGGATATGTTTCAAGCGTTGCATACACACATTTGAATCAACACCTCAACCAATAGAATTAAGATCGAAAAAGTTTCTCTTCTTTTTGTATCTAGTATCGAGAGATACACTAAAAAAGTCCTTTGTGGAATGGTGGCACACCACAGAGTAATAGTGGATCATTATTGCTCCTATAGATTCTCTACGCCGATTTCATCAAATAATACCGGTACAAAATGGCCGTTTCCGTAGGCATGGTCGATAAAGACCAGTAATTTTATTTGAAAATTTAAATTATTTTAATCTGTACTGTCTTTTTAATTAATGAATTATGGTGTGTTTTGTATGTGTATACCAACCACAAGAGATTTTGGCTTGTTGCTGTTGCAGTGCTTTCGAATTTTACTGTGTTACTACTAGTAATTAACTACAAATTTATGAACATCCTCAACAAAGTTGTAAGTAACTAAAGTTGTTTTGTTGAATTAAGAGCTTCACTCTGATTTCAGGAAATTTTCTTGTATTGTAGTATCCCTGATGATGGAAATAAAGTTTTCCGAAAGCTTGGACCAACTTTAAAGAGTACACTTTCATTTGCTGCAAAGCCCAATATTACCCAAATCGTTATCCCTAACTAGTCAGCAACGACTACCCTTCCTATATATATATATATATATATAACTTCCTATCATTAGAGCGCCCATACATTGCGAAATTACATTCAATAGAGCGTCCAGGTGCATAAAGCGTCCGTATACGGACGCTCTATGCACATCCCATGTAAAATTTCTGTGATGACGTCTAAATATCCCCCTGTACCCTTCGGCAAAATTTCGCTGGACGCCAATTTGTTGACGGAATAAACGTGAAATTTCGAAAATCGTATATGTGTAGTTCAACGCTTTTAACACGAGGGGTCGCCTAGACTGGCGCCATGTATACCTCAGTATACGTTTTTTTTCACTCTTTCGCGTACCAAGCGTCCTTATAATCTGGCAACCTTGTATTGATGGTTTTTAGGCACGTTACTAAGATTAAAATTGGTTTAGCGATATACGCGAAGCAGATAGCTTTTAGTTTGCTATCGATAAAGCGTCTGCCGTATTTTATCTGTGACCCGATTTTTTTTAAAGAAGGACCTATTGTAGAAGTCAAAATGAAAGGACGGTTTTACCCGTCAGAATACGTAAGTACAATTATTTTTACTCATTTAACATTTTTATTCTTCTAATATATAAGTAATATGTAGTGATGCCACCGAAACTAAGATAAAAACAAAACCCAAACTCTGGAATAAATGATAATTAATTATCAATAGGTATGTAACAGATTAATATTTGTAATTAATAATAGGCAGAACATGGTGCAGAAAAATTAATTCTTCGCCGTTGCTTGCAGAGAGTCAATTTCTTTTTTTTCGTAGACATCGATGGCCTCCGAAAAAAAAAGTGTACTATAACCACTTTATACTATACAGGAGCAGATAGGTATTTTTTGCCTTTTTTAATAAATAAATAAAAATGAATAATCGTGTTTTTCCACCAGTCAAATGGATTTTGATCTTTTTTTTTAGAACGTTTTGTTGTAAATTCAAGATCCGGTTCCGGTCCGGGAACTGGCCAAAAATGTGAAATGGTAAGTTTATAATTACGTTCTCAATCAATATAATATGTTTTTAAGATCTCTCTCTCTCTCTCTCTCTCTCTAAATTTGATTGTAGGTACTTACTTATATTATTATAGTTAGAAGTTTGTTTTTGAAGTTGTTTTTTGTGTGTCACTTGGATTTCTCAAAAATCTAGATATGTTTTAGTCAAAATTATCCTCAGAGTTCCGTTATTCCATACTGTAATTTTTATATGGGAACGTGCATTTTTGATTTAAAAAAAAAATGTTGGTAGCTCAATTTTATTGAAATTTTAAATACAGCGCAGTGGCAAGTATACAACTAGTCCTGAACCATAATTTTTTTTAATTTGGTACAATATGGGAGGGCTCTTTACCATGTGTTGGAGTAAAAATAACAGTTTTAACCCTTAAAAGACATCTTGATTTATCTTATTAAAAAGTGGGTTTCTCTGCCTGTCTGTATTTTTGCCCTTATAACACACTCTTTGGTCTAAGGGTAAAGAATTTTAAATATAAATATTACGTTGTTTGTTTTTGTTAAATAGGCATTAAAGGAGCTTTGTCCCCTTTTGTAAACATCCTTAGTATAGATAATTTATATTTGGTACAAAAACTAAATATTTTTGCTAGCACTAGAGTCATTGTAGATAATGCTTTAGTCTTATACATTTGGAAAAAAATCATACTCATCCAGAATTGGAAGAGAAATACTTTCAAGGAAGCCCTAGTAGTAATAATTGACTCAATTTATCTATACCTATATTTGATTACCAGACATCTGTTTTCTACTACCTGGCATATTTCTTACAAAAAAAAAGGGTAAAGTGTCACTTAAAACAACGTTAGGAGGGGGTTGTAGATATAGGAATGGACCGAAATTGATAGTAACCTGTTAGAGAAAAAACGAATATTATTAAATATTTAAATTTTTGAAATTTAAATATTGTATCAAAAGCGCAATTTAAACTACATTTTTGTTAAATTGTTGAAAAAGTTGTTCGTTTATAAGTTTAATTTTTTTTCTTCCAGCCATTCTATGCAGTTATAGCTGCTTGCATGAATGAAACCCCTCTAACTATAATATTATGTGTCTCTAATTATTTCATAATCATATATTTTGATTCTCACGCCTGTTATCATATACTGGGTGTCTATTTATACAAGTAATATCTTCTACATGATATAAAAAATTTTTAAGACATATAGTTCGTGGATTAAAAAACTGTTTTTAGTGGGAGTAATTTTAAGTATACAGGGTGTCTCGATATCAACTTCACTTCTTTAAATGGAACACCCTATATTTTTTGTTAAATATTGCTCTTCATTAAATTCTCTATCAAAAATATATTCTGTTCTATGCTTATTGTAAACTATTTTTCAAATAACGGTAAAATAAAATTAGTATTAATAGAGGATGTATATCTTAAATATTATTAGGTGAACAATAATTATTACCTGTAATCTGAAATTTGACATGTCTGACAGTGTTACAATTGATTAACTAGAAGAAATAGTATTTTTTGATAAATTTTATTTCTCATTAATAGTTTACTGTATCGTAAAGTTTTTGATAAATAATTGAATTAAGAAGCAATATTTGACAAAAAATATAGGATGTTCCGTTTGCAATCGTAAAGTTGATATTAAAAATTGTATGTCGACACCCTGTATACTTAAATGCACTCCCACGAAAAATTGTTTTTTAGACCAAGAATCATTTGTTTTAAAATCTTGTTTATACCATGTAAAGGGTAGAAGATATTATGTGTATAAATAGGACTTGAACATCCAGTATCCACAATGGCTAAAATACTTACTTCGTATTATAAAAATATAATTATATTCGTTTTATTTTACAGAGTGATGAGAAAAACGAGTATACAAACAGAAAAAAGTCAAAATCTAAGGATTAATTAGCATCTTGTCTCACCGGATTAGCAACTTTACTACAGGCAATAAGTAAAGAAGAAATAGTGTTACCTTTTCGTACAGAATCCAAATTTTATATCAAAAAAAATTTTGCCTGTAAAATTTAATAGATATGACGCCATCTTGAATATTTTCAAATGAAAACCGCCAATTTCCATCAGACCAATAGATTGACTGGTCGGACCGATTTCAAAAACATAGAATTGTCACTTTTTTAACAGTTTCGAGTTAGTGTTCGAAAGTTGGTACATTACTCGATATTTATTTTTTTCTCGAAATTCTTTTAAAAAATGTCTTTGTGCAAGAAATCGGCTTTGAAATATTACAATATTTATTTTTTAAATTGGTGAGACACTTGAAACACATAATCATAGAAGGCAACTTTTGAACTCTTATCTCCGAAACTGGAAATAAGTGATGCCAACTATGTTCTGTATCTGGTCTGGTCAAATTGGCGGTTTCCAATAAAAAATATTCAATAAAATTTGGATTCTGTACGAAAAATTATATAGAATTATGCTATTTGCTTCTTACTATTGTTAGTCGTAAAGTTTCTAATCGGATGAGAGACTTAAAATAATGTTCCGGTATATAGTTTAAAAAATAATTACAAATTTGATGTTCAAATAAAGATATTTTAGAAAAATATATTCTCTTACTTGACTTTTGACTACATTTAGTGATAAAAAATAACGTAGGAGCCAATGTCGAGAAAATCGATTTATTAACTTTATTTTCAAGAAATGTGCCTAAACCGAATTTTCCTGGGAAAACGAGTTATGGCATATAATTAGACTTATAAAGCACTAATTATGCTGAAAGTTAAAAAAATTATCGTAGGAGCCAATGTCGAGAAAATCGATTTATTAACTTTCTTTTCAAGGAATGTGCCCTAAACCGTAATTTCCTGTGAAAACGAGTTATGGCATATAATTAGACTTATAAAGTACTAACTATGCGAATAGTTAAAAAAATATCGTATGAGCCAATGTCGAGAAAATCGATTTATTAACTTTCTTTTCAAGGAATGTGCCCTAAACCGTATTTTCGTGGGAAAACGAGTTATGGCATATAATTAAACTTATAAAGTACTAACTATGCGAATAGTTAAAAAAATATCGTATGAGCCAATGTCGAGAAAATCGATTTATTAACTTTCCTTTCAAGGAATGGAATGTGCCCTAAACCGAATTTTCCGTGGAAAACGAGTTATGGCATATAATTAGATTTATAAAGTACTAACTATGCGAATAGTTAAAAAAATATCGCATGAGCCAATGTCGAGAAAATCGATTTATTAACTTTCTTTTCAAGGAATGTGCCCTAAACCGTATTTTCCTGGGAAAACGAGTTATGGCATATAATTAGCCTTATAAAGTACTAACTATGCGAATAGTTAAAAAATATCGTATTAGCCAATGTCGAGAAAATCGATTTATTAACTTTCTTTTCAAGGAATGTGCCCTAAACCGTATTCCGTGGGATTTATTAACTTTCCTTTCAAGGAATGGAATGTGCCCTAAACCGTATTTTCCTGGGAAAACGAGTTATGGCATATAATTAGACTTATAAAGTACTAACTATGCGAATAGTTAAAAAAATATCGTATGAGCCAATGTCGAGAAAATCGATTTATTAACTTTCTTTTCAAGGAATGTGCCCTAAACCGTATTTTCCTGGGAAAACGAGTTATGGCATATAATTAGACTTATAAAGTACTAACTATGCGAATAGTTAAAAAAATATCGTATGAGCCAATGTCGAGAAAATCGATTTATTAACTTTCCTTTCAAGGAATGGAATGTGTCCTAAACCGTATTTTCCTGGGAAAACGAGTTATGGGATATAATTAGACTTATAAAGTACTAACTATGCGAATAGTTAAAAAAATATCGTATGAGCCAATGTCGAGAAAATCGATTTATTAACTTTCCTTTCAAGGAATGGAATGTGTCCTAAACCGTATTTTCCTGGGAAAACGAGTTATGGCATATAATTAGACTTATAAAGTACTAAGTATGCGAATAGTTTAAAAAAATATCGTATGAGCCAATGTCGAGAAAATCGATTTATTAACCCGTATTTTCCTGGGAAAACGAGTTATGGCATATAATTGGACTTATAAAGTACTAACTATGCGAATAGTTAAAAAAATATTGTATAAGCCAATGTCGAGAAAATCGATTTATTAACTTTCCTTTCAAGGAATGGAATGTGCCCTAAACCGAATTTTCCGTGGAAAACGAGTTATGGCATATAATTAGACTTATAAAGAACCAATTATGCGAAAAGTTAAAAAAATATCGTATGAGCCAATGTCGAGAAAATCGATTTATTAAGTTTATTTCCAAGGAATGTATCCTAAACCGAATTTTCCTGGAAAATCGAGTTATGGCATATAATTCGACTTATAAGGTACTAATAATGCGGAAAATTAAAAAAATATCGTAGAGTTAATGTCGAGAAAATCGATTTATTAACTTTCTTTTCAAGGAATGGAATGTGCCCTAAACCGAATACCTACATATTAATTTATTTAAGAGTTTAATTCAAATAAAAATGGTATAATAATAATTAGGGAGCAAGTAAATAAAATTTTCACTTTGGCTCTGCTCGAAAAGATGTACATTTATGACAAGACAAAATGTATGCTCATAAAAAGTAGGTTTAATGATATTTCAACAAAGACTTATGGTGGAATTTATGTAAATAATGTACAGATACAACAAGTAGAATAATACAAATATTTGGGCGTCATGGTGGACGAGAATTTGACGTTACTACATACTACATAACTAAAAAAGTGTCAAAAAAATATTGCTTCTCGGAAGAAGGAGTTCTTATTTAAGCCAATGGATAAAACAAATAATTTATAAAGCAATAATGCAGCCGCATTTCAATTATTGCACCTCAATTTTATTTTTATTTAATATCAATGAAAAGGATACACTACAGCGGAAGCAAAATCAAGCTATGCGATATATTTTGTGATGTCATAGACTTACTAGTGTTAAAGTAATACTAGACATAATAGGGGCGTTCAGTGTTAGACAGGCCATATTTTTAAACACGATGATTTTTATATATAAAATAAATCAGATGTCCACGATTATCAAACAAGATCCAGAGAGGACTTCTATGTAGCTACAGTTCCAAATCGTTACAGTCACAATGATGTTTTCCACAATGGACTTGTTCAATATAATAACTTAACTAGTGATATTAAGAAAGCGATAAATTTAAAATATTTATAAGGAAATGCAAACATTATTCTAGGGAAAATGTATAGGGGGAACGAACTACAGTTAAGTTTTTGTGTGATATATAATTTTTTATGTGATATGTATATTATTAATGATTTTTTTTGTAAGATTGTTAGCAATTGCTATTAACAATAAATTATTATTACTATTATATAATAATAAGTTTTTTTTATGGCAGTCAAAAGATCAACGATATAATGTAAACTTTATTATAGTGCTTTGTTTAAGGACGCTTGGTACAGGTATAGTAGGTGGAAACATTAATTAATATATACGGAATCTCACAAGTCTTAAACGTGGCAACGCTGTGGGACGCTAAATTGATGTATAAGTGAAACAGTTATTTGATAACCGGACGCTAAAAACATCTTGGTGTGGAAGAACCCGCATATAGCGGACGCTCTATACACCAGAAAATGAACGGACGCCCAATTAAGGTTAAAGTGAAAACAGTAACCATATATTCTCCTAAGGACGCCGTACTCACGTTTCATGAAAAGACGCTCTATTGATATTGGGATTTAATATATATATATATATATATATGTTATATATCAGAACTTTTGTAATACCTGTGAAGTAGAAGTGTCAAATAATGTCATGTTGTAATTTTTACGAACTGAATGAATTTTAATAGTAAAAATGTAAAAGGTTAATTAAAGTAAGGTAAAGGTAAAATAATTTGCATCGTGGAATAAATGAAACCGTAAAACGGGTTGAAGAAAAATATACTTGGCCAGGTCTTACCAAAGACGTAGAAAAATTGTTAGGAAATTGTGAAATTTGCCAAAAAGTTAACATTTGTAAACTTAAGCACCCCTCTCGTGATATCTGAAACACCAAAAATTCGCTTTGAAAGGATCAACATCGATATATTTGAATATCCGACGCGTAGATAGATTTACTCAGGCATCTCGCTTGGGAGACAAAAAGGCTTCTACGGTAGTTAACACGATGCTTGCATTTTCCAGCATTACTGTACGCCACTGCGAATCCATTGCGACCGTGGTCGTGAATTCGACAATACCTTGCTTAAAGATCTATGTGAGCTTTACGACGTTAAACTAACTATTTCCAGCGTTAACCATCCTCAATCAAACGGTTCCTTAGAAAGATTTCATGCAACCCTCACTGAGATGCTTAGAGCCCATACTGCAGAGATCCCTGATGAACACTCCTTTAATATTCTTCCATATGCTGTTATTTGCTATAATAATACCAAAAACAAGATCCATGGTTTTACACCTTATGAACTTATTTTAGGACACACGTCCAATAGGCCTCCTGAAACCCTATACAATCAAAAGGATTTAATCTCTAAATACGTCAGAGACCTAAGTAATCGAATGGAATATTACTACAAGGTCGCAGGAATAAAAACTAATCAGCAAAGAGAAAAAGCTAAAGTTAGGTTTAATAAATCTGTCCCTGAAGAAATACCCGACTATAAACCTGGAGACGAATTATACGTCAAAGAATCACAAATAAAATATAAAGCCCAAAATAAATACGTTCTAATACGTAATTACATTCTTAGAACATCGGCAACCGTGCAAAATCTCCAAACAAATCAAATACCAAAAATCAATTTTGATAGATTAAAGTCTTACTACGAATAATCTGTTCAATTCAGACTCTTCGTGCTACTATCATCCGCGACGGTACAGTAGACCATAACACTTATCTATAACACAAGACGTATCTTTAAATGAAATATTGAACGCAATAATCTTGCCCGCCTTAAATTATCGCTCCAAGAGATCTGGTCTCTAGTTCTCTAATATATCTTCAAATATTGCTTAATATTTAGACTTAGAAGCTTATCAATCTGATTCAAAAATAATTTTTATACCAAAAATACTACTTACTGATCTCGAAACTTACATCCTCTATCAACTTTACCGAATTCCAATTTTTAGACAATCGAATAAGTCTTATCATAATTATTCTACCTACTACCAAAAAATATATTGCGAGGGATGATAATTCATTACTGTACATATCGTTGGAAAAGTTGGACTACTGCAAACAATTAGGTACCAGCGTCAAGATGTGTTCAAACATTCTTCCATCCCTATTGACAGCGATGCCATGTATGAACCCCAACTTCTCAAATACGTCAGCAAACTATCCAAACTCTACCAAACTTAACTACTCCTTGCCAAGCAATACAACGTTCAAGAGCTCAGCCAAAACTACCGGTTGGTTACAATCCCTGATCCTCTTCCAGTACCGACCAAATGCGAAAACAAAGATGTTATTCCAAACTCCTAAACACCAACCGACTTTTTTATTAAAGGGGGAGTTGTTATATACTGGGTATATTAGGTGCAAACAATGACCAGCGCCAGCTCATGTGTCACGACAGAACTTTTGCAATACCTGTGAAGTAGAAATGTCAAATAATGTCATGTAATTTTTACGAACTGAATGAATTTTAATAGTAAAAATGTAAATGTTTTAATAAAGGTTAATTAAAGTAAATGTGATTTATATATATATCCGAAAAAAACCAAAAGTCTGAAAAATCGATTTATTTTTCCCTGGGTTTTTTGAGATCGAATTCTAAAGTAAATTATTACTTTATTTTTTGAGATTGAATTCTAAAGTAAATTGCACTTTTACATTGCCACTTTTTCTGCTCTATCTAACAACGTTAATTGTTTCGTAATCCAACGAGTCGTCTTCGAAGGGCCATTATCAACTTTATTTTTTTTAAATACGGTCCTGTTTTCCTGATATTGGAATTTGAAAGCTTTTTTTCTTCCGAATGCAACGATGTATGACCATTGTGGTTTAATGACATCAGGATATTTTGGGATACGGTCCTGTATTTCTCCTAATTTTATAAATAATATCTCATAAGTAAGCTCTAAATTTCTACTTATATTGGACTAGTTCAATAAATAACAAATAAACCACAAATAAGTGAACAAAATACAGAAACATTATTTCAAACTTCTGTTGATTCGGGATTTACAAGAAAAGTAGGCGTTTGAAACAAAAAAATTAAGATGGTGACGCGTGATTTGTTTCACTTGACATTCCCATTGTGATCGTTGTCAATATTTGAAAGCGTTTTAAGAGGTTTTGTATTTTCCAGAAAATATGAAACATAATTTTACAAATGCTGAAAAGTTTGATATTCTATTGTGTTTTTTTTTATTTCAAAAAAACTGATATGTGGCAGAGTTGATGCATTTGGAGAAGTGTCCATAAAGGAGACAACCAAGATAATGGAAATCATTTTGAACACCTGATTATGTAGTTCCTTACTTTTTCGTTGTTTTTTTTTTTTTAATGTTTTGGTATGTTTGTTGTTCACTTATTCTTGTTTATTATTGAAGTATTTATTTAGAGTTTAGAAATGCTTGTGAAGTTAATTCAAATAAAACATATAAGGTGGAGTTAAATTTATATTTGCATACACAACTATGTACATACATACACATTTTATTTACAATATTTAGAATATACATGCATTGCTCTTAATATTACTTATTTACATATATGTACAATCTTAACCTACTAAATACATTTACTAAGTAGGTACTATTTACATAAACCAATACTCTAACCTATATTAAACTATTCTTTATTTTAAGCCTATATTTATTAATATTCTTCTTAGCTAATTCTAATCTAATTTTCAGTTCACTCATCTGTCTTTCTAATTCGCTCACTTCACTTTCACTTTCGATACGTTTATTTTTCCACATACGCCGCATTTCGGATGTCTCCCTAATGGCTTCCCTCTCGTTTTTCTGACTGTATTGCATTATCCAGTCAGGAGTCGCTGGTGCAGATGGGACGTCATCAGGTGCAGCAACGGGTGTAATATCCTCATACACCCTCTTCTTCCGCGCAAATCTTATTCAATACGGGCGAAAGAGGAGTGCTCGGCTACTGCTGTGCTGTGGCGGAGTCGACTGCTGTTCTGCTGATGGCGGTGTTGAGGCTTGTGGCTGCCCTTCATCTTCCAACCAAGTGGGGAAAACAATATATTTGGCCGGCTTCGGAAATACGAATTTCTTGGCCGGATTTCTTCTATTCCCGATGCCGATGATGTTGATGCCGATGGTTGGGCAAAACTTGTTGATGGTTCAGGTTCTACAACCTGTCGGCCCGCTTTACCGGCATAAAACTTTGACGCCTTCTTCGTCACATCACCCGATGGGGTCCTCAATAGGTTTTTCAACTTGCTCGGCGCCGGATTTCTCTGCATCGCCACAATATCGCTTAAAAAATATAGATTTTTGTTTTGATATAGGAAAGTAAGCTGTATTGCACACTGTTGGTATTTTATATTAAATAATAAAATACTTGCTGATTTTATGCAATATGTAGGTACCTACTCTTTTTACTTGTTTTGTATAGAATAGCTATGTTTTATAATTCTATGGTCCCTTTTTGGATTTATGTTTTATAATTTTCTACAGCCCTTTTAGTTTCAAAACTCTGCTCGCTCCGACCCTGACTACACATCAGTAAAGCGAAGATATTATAAGAAGTTCTTGATTTCTAGAAAATATCAAAAATGAATTATGTTTCATGTTTCTTGATATTCTATTTGGATAATTATATCTATTGAATCTTTTAAAATCCCCACACTATAAATTTATATCAATTTTTTTTTGTCTCATCATCAGCAGTCAAACAATCAATATGTCTTGATGGGAGGTTTGTGGACTTAAAATCGACGGATGAGATTCTAGATAAGCTTTATTTTTATAACAGCTTTCCATTCCTTTTTCTGATATAAGATTTATAGCCGCTGTATGATAGTCTACTGTCATTATGAATTTATCTCTCTTATAGTCTGCTGTACTCTGTTGACTTTTCAATGTTGTTAACGGAACACTTAGTTCACTATGTTGGGTTGAAGGATAATTTCTATTTACGGCATGTTGTGAAAGTAATGTTAGCGAACTGCTTGCATCAGATTCATTAATTCGAATTACTGTTCCTGGTGGATTCATTGAGCATTTATGTGATTTTTGACTTAATTTATATCTAAAACTTTTGTTACAAGCTGTACATCTATAAGGCATCACCCCTGTGTGAATTCTCATGTGAACGAAGAATGAAACTCGTTGTCGGAATCTTTTACCTGAAATTAAAAACTAGGTAATTTAGAGTGTCCTTCACAATGAGAAATACATTTTCAATCTAGAGTAATTTAATTTTACAAAATTTTATCATTTTTAAGAAGAGTAAAAAGCAAAAAAAAAATATTTCGGGAAACAAAAATAGTTATACAGGGTGTCCGGAAAAAGGAGGTCAATCCGTTAACCATACCCAGATAACACAAATCTTCTGGGAATATTCACACAATCTTCGGTAGCGAATGTATATATTCAGACCATGCTATAAATATTCCTTGAATATCAATATTTTTTGGAATATTCTCTGAAAACACTGGAAGGGAATATCCAGGGTAGGTTAATCAGATTCATGACATGAATATTCCTGGAATATTAACAGTTTTGTGGAATATTCCCTGAATCCTGAGAAGGAATATTCAAGGCAAGTCTAAAATAAATACCCGCGAATGTTCTATAAAGAATATTCATTTTATAATGTTCTCTGAATGATCAGTAGATATTATCATATTTTTGACGCAAGCATTTTTTGCAAACAAGTTGATTCGATAATAAAGCAAGGTAAAATAGACCACTTTAAAACTTCCATAATCCCTGGGTGTTTTGAATTTAAAATTTGGTGCGAAAAACGCGATTTTGTGGAAAGTTACGGGGTGGGGTGCTGTTATACCTTCAACATCACCAATCCTCTTAAAAATATATATTATTTAGGTTGGACCAAAATACACGTATGCGCACATTCCGTATTAAAATTTTTCCAAACGACAACAATATATGCCGGCTTGTGCGACTCGCATAAGAATTTACGTTTCCGATTCTTAAAAGAATTTGAAAATCCTCCAGAAGTTAATTGGGTCACCACTATGTGGTATAAAAATACTGTGGGATGACAGAATATAATTTTGTACTTTTGACATTTCCATTTCAGACTCGTCCTCGTGTCCGTGTGCATTTATAAAAAAAGTAAAATTATTTATTGTGCATCTGCTTTGGTTAGTGCTTAATTTTTATGTGGTATTGGTATTTCTTGTTATAAGATAAAGAGGTAAGCAATATGCCAAAAATTAATAAATGTTCTTAAAAACCCCAATTCCCGTAAAATTGATGATTACACGTTGGTTAGTTGTAGAGTTTCTGCAAGATAGGGGTTATTCCAAAAAACTGGCTCTCAATATGCAACACATTCTGCTACTGGCCTGAAGAGTTGAGCTCAATACATGTACCCAAAGCAATAAAACAATGCAAGTCACTTGGAAACGACATAAAATTAAAATACGATAAAAAATCTATGATGATTTTCACGTTGCCTCAAAAATGGCAAAGGATAATCAACCGACATTACCCAGAAAAAGGACAAAACCAAAAAATTATGATTTCATCATCAATCAATCATCAGATACAGATGACGATGACCTCTTGCTGCCACCACTTTCTACCCCTCCGTTGAAAGATTAAGGGAAAAAGGTACACGTATGTTGTAATTTTAACGTTTCTTTTTAATTATGAAAAATAATTTTCTTTCTACTTAATGTACCTACCTCAGTAACTAAATAATGTGTTTTAGAAGGTGTTCAACAAAAGAATGAAACAAAATGTGGAAGAAGAAAGAAGAATATTGTGGGTAAAGGTGGGTAGCGAGATACTTCATAAAAATATTTTCTGTAAAGAATATATTAATAAAAATAATATTTCAATGGTTAATTTTTTTTTCAGCGAATATACCAGACAGACCGCAATCGTTAATTTTTTCAGAATGTAACTCATGTAAGTAGTATATTATGTATATGTCCAGTTTGTTCATTAATAGCTTCCTAGATTTATGGCAATTCGCAGTTAAATTATGGTTAAAAATATTTGTGTGACCTACCATTAGAAGTTTAAACCAAAATGGTTCCGCCTGATTCCACAAATTTCGGTTTATATAGATATTTTTCTATCTAACAAGTGCCCTCTGTTTTATTCACAAATTTCCATTTAAATGTCTTCCTTTTTGAATTCATCAAATACACCAGTATACTATTTTGGTTTTAACTTTTTCAAGTTCTTCTTATAGGTACTGAAAAAATAACTACTCTAGAAATTTCTGTTCAGAAAATGAGGAAGCTTCATATGAAATTGAAGATATTTTTATTAATACAAAAAATTCTTTAACTTTTCTTCCTAGGATTTTCACTCGGGTTTTCAGGACTTATATTAATAGAATATAATAGCAAATAAAATTCTATTGCCTCCACGACTAACATCTAATACATACTTGTTAATCTTTAAAGTGTCCTTATTTTTTGTTTCATTAAAGGAAAAATATTTTTTAGATTTGAGTAACAAACAGCAGGAATTGCTGATTGAGCAGCCCTTGAGAAACCCTACAATTTTCCGCTGTCAACCATTGAAGACGTTACGAAAATATTCTGAAAATATTTATAATCAGTTGGTAAGTGGCAATAAAATTTTAATTATTTTGGTTTTATAAGATATTCAAATTAACGACTATAATATAATTTTAAAAAATATGTAATTTAATCAGCAGAGTTATTGTTGGTCAATTAAAAGCAAGTCATATTTTCTTTTTTTCTTCGCTTTAAAATGTTTGCATTTTGACCTGTAATCAAACACTAATATTTTACATCTACTATTCTGACAGTATCGTGTATGTTTTTAGATGCTGCTATGAAAGGCAACAAAATGACTCTATCTGATAAAGACATTGAATCGTCTATAGCTATTTGGCTTACGAAAGCGGGAGAGCGATTGAAAAACAATATAATCCAGACTGAACAAACCGTGGACACAGCGGTTGATATACATACATGATTGTTAATTTCAAATAATGTTATTAAACTGAAACTAAACCTACCTTTAGTCTTTTATTTCACACTATTTTCAAATGATTACAGAGTGGGCTACAAATTATGCTGGTGGGGATAAAACTGCATGTATACGTTTCCATGCTAGTTTTTATTAATTTCTCCTTCCAAAACTGATTAAAAAAAAAGTTAAACGTTCGTTTTGGTACAAAATAAAAACCGAGATAAAAATGTGGCAATTTTTCTATTAGGATATCCAATATCAAACATTTAATTCAGTAAATATTCCAGTTGTATTATGTAATTATTATAACATTCTGTCTCATTCAGATAATATTTATAGAACTATCTTCACGTGAATAGAATATTTGTATACCTTACTTTCTCCGTCACAGAATATTCATAGGAGATCCCTCAAGAAGATTTGAATTATTCCTGAAATATTCTATCTGAATATTCCGTACGTGTGTTCATCAATATTCAAAGAAGATTAATAGAATATTTTTCTGAATATTCTGAGAATATGCCTATTGCTACCATTTTCACTTTCCTGGATATTTATACTTATTCCGTAGATATATATCTTCCGTAGCGAAGGTTCAATGATTATTCCGTTCTCCGCAAATGTAATTCTATAAATATTCATTGAATATTTTTGTGTTATCTGGGTATATTCCTTGAGTAAAAATAATATTACTTTTATAATGCCATTTTCAATTTTTGACCCTCATGTGCGATATACCTGGTGTTAAAGTTTGAAATTAAAAACTGATTTTTTTGAATAATTCGACTATATAATGAGATATTAATTTAAAATTTGGTACATTACGTCACCACAAAATGCTACATCTTTTGAGAGGAACAAAACAAGAAATGTTTGTCAAATACTCAAAATAGGGGGGTCTATTTCCCGCTGACCACCCCTATTTTTAATGACTTCCAAACTAATTTTTTTAGATAATCATTTATTTTTGATTATTTTTTCTCCCTTATAAAATTTCGATCAAATCATGTGTTTTGGAGATAATTTGAAAAGCATGGATCCTTACCAGATGCCAGCGCGGCTGACGGTAATCCAATAATTTTCAAATGCTAAATCAAGTTAGCCGTTGTAGCATTACCATGGATACGGCATCGTTGTTTTATTTGCTGTCAAATTAAATATTACTTTTCACTGTGTTTTAAGATTTAAAAGTTTTTTAATTAATAAGTCTTCTTTCAAGTAAAAAAGAAACAATATGGATGTTAGACGAGAACATTTATTACCGTTTTCTGAAATGACGGATATGATTTTAATGATGGGTAAGATTTATATTATCGTTAATGCTAAAAATTAATTTCCATTTCTCGAATAGGAAAATGTAGCTCCAACGCTAGTTTGTCCGCTAGGCGCTATGCAGAAAAATTTCCAGATCGAGTTCACCCAAAAAGGAGATATGTTTCTAACTTAGTGAACCGACTTAGATAGAATGGACATTTTCGCGAAGATCGGAGATGTAATTGCGACAGACCTCGTGTAATTCGGCTAGGCCAAGAGGAGGATATTTTAAGAATTGTCGAAGAAACACCAAACATAAGTACCAGGGTTTTGTCTAGGCAGATTGAAAGCATTGGGAAAACTGAGGTACACCATGTTTTACGAGGTCAGCAGCTTTACCCGTATCATATTCAAAAAGTGCACGCTCTTTTGCCTCAAGACTTCGAAGCAAGGCGTTTATTTTGTAGATGGTTATGTGAAATGAATAACCGAGATGTACGTTTCATCAGACACATTTTGTTTACTGATGAAGCTTCATTTACGAGAAACGGGATAACAAATATTCATAACACACACATATGGACAGAAGAAAATCCTCATGCCATAGTAGAGACGCATCATCAAGTAAATTTTAAAGTCAATGTGTGGGCAGGTGTCGTAAATAATTTTCTTCTTGGTCCTGTAATTTTACCACGAAATTTGACTGGTCATTCATTTTTACTATTTCTTCAAAACACACTGCCCGATTTTATTGTTTGTTTTTTGTTACTAACGTTAATTTAAAAAAATAATATTTGAATATAGAAATTTGTTTCCATTTTCCTTCGTCAGACTAATACCCAGACGCGTTTCGCCGTTTTTATGTACCACCGCGAGATGTCACGACGATTATTATACTCCTTTCGACAATAATATGTTTTGAGTATTTGTTATCTTGTTATGATGTTTCAAATTTATTTAATAAGTAATATTGTCTTAAGAACGAATGATAACAATGGTGTTTACTGTTATATGAAGATTAGCAATAGTAAGTTCTTAGTAGGTCAATAAACTAATTTCATTTAACTGAATTAGTAATACAGGTTTTTATCTGTACGCCACTGTCCTTATTTTTGGTTAGTCTTTTGTTTCCGGTATTGTCACTTATTGCAAAGTTTTAGTTAATTATATCTTGTCTCCATGGTAATGCCACAACGGCTGACTTGATTTAGCATTTGAAAACTATTGGATTACCGTCAGCCGCGCTGGCATCTGGTAAGGATCCATGCTTTTCAAATTATCTCCAAAACACATGATTTGATCGAAATTTTATAAGGGAGAAAAAATGATCAAAAATAAATGATTACCTAAAAAAATATAGTTTAGAAGTCACTGGCGCTCACACTAAAAAATAGGGGTGGTCAGCGGGAACTGGACCCCCCCTATTTTGAGTATTTGACAAAAGTTTCTTGTTTTGTTCCTCTCAAAAGATGTAGCTTTTTAGACTGACGCAATGTACCAAATTTGAAATTAATATCTCATTAAATACTCGAACTATTCAAAAAAATCAGTTTTTAATTTCAAACTTTAACACCCTGTATATCGCACATGAGGGTCAAGAATGAAAAATGGCATTATAAAAGTAATATTATTTTTGCTCAAGGAATATATGGGTAATGGATTGACCTCCTTTTCCCGGACACCCTGTATATGTTAGAAAGGATGTAAATACGATTTACCAGCTTGGGACGAGTTTGCGCCGGAGCGATAGCCAGGGCTGGTAAAAAAGTGAGTGGTCAAAGGAGTTACATCCGACAGTGTAGATGTATAACATTTTTTCAGTCCAACATTAAAATTTTATTAAAAATAGTCGATAAATTTTTTACATTTTAAACATTTTATTTATTAAATGTGACGGGTTGAAAGAACTTAAAATTTTTAGAAGCCTACTAAAGTTTTTCAAATGACGGTTATTTTAAAAATGTTCGTTTCAGAGAGTTTGCTTAATTATTTTTAGTGTCATTTGACGTTCAAACGGAAAGGACCTAGAATCTGTTATTTTTGTCTGCCCTACCATCCCCAAAAATACTACGAAACAGCTTACAAAATGTTCAAAGAAAGCAAGAGAGCAAGAAAATTACCTCAATAACAAAAAAAATCTTACTTTTGGCGTATCACCTTGAAAATCCAAAGTTTTCTGCTCATTTATGGTGTTTACAGCCAAGATATTCAAAGAAGAACATACATAAGTTATGCGATATTTAAATTTGGAGGCATTTTAAGGTCTATAATATGGAACAAGAGAATGGATCTTTACAAAACGATAAAAATATAACCAACAAAGTATCGGTACCCAAAAATTATAAATAATTTATAGTTCCAATAATATACATGGTTGTGATTAAATAACGGATACATTTAATACAAATTAAATGGGGCGTTGTCGGAACAACGCTCGAATCTGTCGATTTTGTTTTTGGATTGCGAATATCTTGACATAAAATGTAGGTATACAGGATGTCCCACAAAAGTGTGACAGAAAAAATATTTTTTCCATAAATGGAAACCCCTGTATTTTATTGCATTTTCGGATCCTCCGGAAAATTCTACTCATGTTTCATATATAATGTCCTAAACCTATCTTCAACTGTTCACGAAACATTTACGTTCAAATATTAAAATATTACTTAAAATTGCAACATAAATTAATTCCTAAATTACATTTTTTAAAAACTAAAATTATTTTAGCAAATGCTGGAAGTATCCGCCATTAACAGCTCTGCAGTACCCCAGACGATCAATAAATTCCTGCTGTACTTTTTCTACGGTTTCTGGGGAAATATTCCTAATTACATTACGAATGCGCTCTTTGAGAATATCAAAGCGTGCGTGGTTCACGAAATAAATTATACCATTGTTTGTGAATATTTCACAAAGTGCCAACTTTGACATAATCACGTTGACATAGATAGCTTCTCAGAAACTTGGTGTACTCTTCCGAACCAGAAAGTTGTACACACCTCAACAACTTTTGACACTATACAAAGCACAGATTCGACCATCACTATAGTACTGCTTTCATGTCTGGAGCTCTGCACCCAAACATACTCTTCGGATACTGGACTCCATCGAAAGGAGGGCCATTCGTCTGATTGGAGACCACGAGCTGAAGAAGAACCTCGGCAGCCTAGAACATCGAAGACAGGTTGGGGATTTGACAGTTTTTTACAGATATTTTCATGGAAAGTGCTCGGCTGACCTTGCAGTCTTAATTCCGCCCAGAGCGGCGAATATCAGAAATACACAACGAACCACTGCCGCCCATATGTGGTTAAGCTTAGTACTACTCGAACTTCATTATTTAACGATTCAAAACCAAAGTGAATCACTTTTTGCGCACACGCACCACTCCATAAAAAAAGCGTGACTGTATTGTTAATCGAAAATATTTAGTTTTTAAGAAATGTAATTTAGGAATCAATTTATGTTGCAATAAAGTAATATTTTAATATTTGAACGTAATTGTTTATACCTACATCTTATGTCAAGATATGCGCAATCGAAAAACAAAATCGACAGGTTCGAGCGTTGTTCCGAAAGCGCCCCCATTTAATTTGTATTGAATTTATCTGTTATTAAATCACAACCCTGTATATGTACAGAGTGTCCGGGAAAATGTGGGAAATCTCCGAGATATAAAGAAAACAAAAGAAAAGTGTACTACAAATTCATATAAACTTTTTTCGTATAGGCCTCCTCTTCAGTGATATGGGCTCCCAAGGAGCTCCAACAGAGTCAAGTTTTTTACACATAATTAGGGAACCACCAGGTATATTTAATTTTTTTTTTAATATGATGTATACCAGGTAAGGCCTTTCAAATTACTATCCAAGAAAGTGTTGTGAATTACTCACGGCTGCAGGGACGGACTAGCTTATGGCCTCCTTTATTTAAACGCCCTGTATGATAAGAACTTTGGACAACGGTTTTCATATATCTTTAACTATTGACTAAAAATTAAGTATTCTTCATGTCGCTAATCCTAACATTTGATCGGAACAAAGATATATATATCTTTTAGTGAAATACGCCAAATACATGATGTATATGAAACGGCATTTTTCCGAAAACGGTTAGGATTAGCGACATGAATGAAGTACTTAATTTTTAGTCAATTGTATGTAAAAACCGTTGTCTGAAGTTCTTATCATACAGGGTGTTAAAAAAAATGCCATGAGTGTCACAGCTAGTCCGTTCCTGCAGCTGTTAGTAATTCACAACAGATTCTGGGATAGTAATTTGAAGGGTCTTACCTTATTAAAATTTTTTTTGATATATTAAGGTTTAATAATTATGTTTAAAAAACTTGATTCCATTGCTCTTTGCGAGCCCATATCTCCGAATATATATAGGTATTGATTGTGGATGGCATATTAGTGGTTTATGAATAACCAAACGGATCACTTTGAAATTTTGCTAGCTTATATAATTCGACATGCTCTCTCTTTTAAAAGATTTTAGCCATGCAGTGCTATCACTTCTACTAGAAAGTATTAACAACTTTGATAATTCTGAGTTTGACATTCAACCGGGTGACTGACAGTCGACATTTCGGGGTGAGGGGGAATTGATGGGGTTGAAAACATCGAAAATCTAATATCTAGAAATACAGTCTGCTTGTCGATGTTTTGTAAATTATGTAATTTCCTTCTGTAATATTATATCCGAACTATTTTCTTTCTGTGCTGTAGGACTAAGTTCATATTTTTTTATTGACTTTTCAATTTAAAGTTTTGTCGTGAAAATCTCGAAGTCACGAAAATGGCAAGGCTAGCGCCAGAATATTCCTAGTTCGAATTTAGTTCTATTGAATTATTTTCTAATATAAATTTGCTATTCTAATTCAAATGGCTAGAACTTCAATCGAACTAACTAACATAGTTCAATAATTAAGAGATTGCAGTAGTTTCAATACAACCGTTGATAGAGGACGAGTGAGATACCCAAACACGTTGGCCGCAGAACAAAATAGTTTTGGACAGGGACACTAGAGAAAAGGTCAATTCGATTATTCATAAAAAACATCTAATACAACAGAAAAAGCGTACTTCTCTCATTTCTAAAGCACCTAATTCTCTAGGCATACCGAGACAACATCATTTTTCTGAACATAAGTGTTTTGACATATCGACTACAAATTTCTCTGAATCTGATAATAAACTATTAAGAAAAGGTTATAAATATAACATTCATGATAAAATTTCTCCTAAAAACTTGGAAATATTGGGTGTCGAAACAGAATTGGCACTAAAGGACATCCCTTCTAATACTTCTCTAAAACATATATCCTCATCTACAATTAAACAAGAATTTTTAAAACATACAGTTCCAAAACACGATATTCAAATAGCCATAGATATTAAAAATAAATCAAATAATGTAATTTTTACTAAAGCTGATAAAGGCAATACTGTAGTAGCACTAAATAAGAATGATTATATCCAGAAAACTATTGAATTTTTAAATCCTAATAACTATCAAATTTTAAAACAAGACCCAATTAATAACTTCCAAAAATCTATAAAAAATATTATGCAGAATTGTAAAAGTTTATTTTCGGGTTTGTTCGGAACATAGACTCTACTAAGACTAATTCACATGAATCCTCAACTCCCTAAATTATACTCTCTATTAAAACTTCACAAATAAGGGTCCCCTGTAAGATCGGTAGTTTCCTTTTTCTCAGCACCGTCATACAAACTTTCGAAAAAATTAATTGACATTATTAAAATTAACACTAACTTTTCAGCAAAATTTGGAATAAAAAATTCTCTTGAGCTAGTAACCAATATCAAGAATATTAAATTACCCACGAATGCAAAGTAAATTTCATTCGATGTAACTAATTTATTTCCCAGCGTACCTATTGACGAAACTATCAATTTAGTTAACCAACTTCTCACCTCAAATAAGGTCAATGTTATCAAAAAACAAGAAATAATCAATTCACTGACAGTTTGCCTTGAACAAAATAGTTTTGAGTTTAACGATAACATATATACTAGCAGAAACGGTCTTATCATGGGTAACCCACTGAGTCCCTTGTTAGCTGAAATATTTATGACTGTTTTAGAAATTAAAATCAGCAAACACCCTCTTTTCAAACAATTTCTTTACTGGCATAGGTATGTTGACGACGTTCTTTCATGTTTTCTTGGAACTGATAGACAGTTAAGAGTCTTTTTGGAATACATTAACAGTCTACATTCTAATATTAAATTTACAATAGAACAAGAAACCGAAAACTCTATTAATTTTCTTGATTTAAATATCAAAAGAGAGAATGATAGTCATGTTTTCTCGGTTTACCATAAACCTTCTCATACAGATACTGTCACACATAACTCTTCTTGCCACCCGATACAACACAAATTAGCTTCTTTTCATAGTATGATTCACAGATTAGTAACTCTTCCTTTAAACAAATTCAATTTTCAAAAAGAACTCAACATCATAAAACAAATAGCAGTAAATAACGGCATAGGCGTAACTAGAGGGGGGGCCAGGTGGGCCGTGCCCACCTCAGATTGGTCTGGTGCCCACCCCAGTGTTTCCGAAGCTCAAAGCCATACATACGTCATAGTGACACTTGCCATTAAAATCCTACAAGACTAGGGGCAGGCCCCCCTACAAAATCATTCTAGTTACGCCAATGAATAACGGTTATAACTCAAATCTCATTGACCAAATTTTAAGAAAGAAAACTTACAAAAAAACTATAGACCTAGTTTATCCAAATATCAAACCTTCTTCAAATAAATTTAAACTAATCTCATTCATTGGACAACCTAGCAAAACAATAGGCAATTTTCTAAACAATCTTGACATTAATATGGCTTACAAAACTAATAACTCTTTAAGCAAATTTATAAAAAACAATAAAACCAAAAATGACAATAATAAAAAATCTGGTGTCTATAAATTAAAATGCAAAGATTGTCCGAAAACATACATTGGCCAAACAGGGAGACAGTTCAATAAAAGAATACAAGAACATTACAATAGTTTCATCAAAAACAAAACCGACTCAAACTATGCTATTCATTTACTTGATAACAAACATAATTTTGACCCATCTTTTAAAATTTTACACACAGAAAATGAAGGATTTAAACTGAATCTGTTGGAGTCTATGGAAATTAATAAACTTAAAAATACGGATCTGTTACTTAATGACCAGTTAGATTTAAAT
This sequence comes from Barypeithes pellucidus, assembly GCA_963991005.1. Classification (NCBI taxonomy): domain Eukaryota; kingdom Metazoa; phylum Arthropoda; class Insecta; order Coleoptera; family Curculionidae; genus Barypeithes; species Barypeithes pellucidus. Next base: position 52,620,504 of record OZ022557.1, on the reverse strand, counting down.
GGTTCTCCTTTGTTAAACTTATTTTGTTGACATACACATTGTAAAATCCCATCAGGTACTCTATTCAATTACAGTGACCATAATCTTGAGTTTTCCCGACATTGTAACCCCCTCTCTTTCCTTCTTTATAATTTTAATAACGTGAATTTGTTGTACATTTTTCATTAGATTTTTATTATATCACTTACATCTGACGAAGCTATAGTATAGCGAAACATGTTATGTTACTTTTTATAATATAGTGGAAGTTCAACTCTGTTTTACTTCTTCCCATAATATTATAGTTATGGATTTCCACCTAGTATCGGCTGAATCAATTAATTTAGAACAAAATGTCTTAGCTGTTTTAGAACAAATCCCGAGCTTAAGTACTCAATGCAAGTAGGGCTAACATCAAATTATATGACATGACATCTGCGTCATATCATAAAAGTTGAAATCTCAAGACTATCCTTTACGATAAGGTTACTGAGTCGTACTGCCAGCTTTGGCGCCCCAAAGTTTTATTGAAAGTATCATAAATGCATGCCAATATTTTAGAAGTATAATAATTTATTAATAAGTAAAACTGATACAGTGGGTAGGTGACCACCTTTGTCAACTTAAAAAATCAGGACATAATAAAAGATTAACAAACCCGAACAAGCTGTGGCGCATATACCTAACGCAAAATTCGCTTCGCCATCGTACCGAATAATTCGCGATCATGTGCGCAAACTTTAAAAATTTTAAAATGAACGCAGAAGAATAGAAAATTACTAGTCGTATTATTTAAATGCGCAGTCAAATTGTATGGAAATGCGCAGTAAATAGTAGACATTATCGAGTTGAGTAAATAAATAGCTTTGAATAAAAATCCTGAATATTACAAAAGGAAGGAAAATTTTGTAATTTCTGCCACTATTAAAAATATTTATGATCACATCACATACTTAAGTTGTGAAGACTTCCGTTTATGTTTTTGGACGTCTACGCTCTCATAAAATTAGTTTTAATGATCCACCCCTTGCCCTTTGAGGATCATTGTGATATCACAGGCGAAACGAGCATTAACTATTTTTTAATCTTTTTTTTAGCGGGAAAATATCTGTGCATATTTCAACTTGGACCCCGTTGGACCTATTCGAGTTATTCTGTTGATAAACGATATGACACAATTTTTTAAATACTAATTATGTTGGTAAGTAAATAATTGCACTTAATCATATTTTGCATTTAATTCCTTATTTGGGTACTAGCATAAGTTCTGGGCTATAATTATAACATTAAACAAAAAAAGAAATTGATTTTATTCATCTTACCGCAAATTTCACATCCAAAGGGTCGTTCTCCTGAATGGATTCTTGCGTGATTTTGTAATGTAGAATGTTCTTTGAATGCTCGACCACATTCGTTGCATTCGTATGGTTTCTCCGATGAATGATAAAGCATATGTTTATGGTATGATTGTTGAAAAGTAAAAGATTTATTGCATATTGTACAGGTGTACGGCATTTCTCCTAAAATGAGACAATTATTAAATTTATTATGGAACAGTATTTAATTTTTACGCCTGATTTTGGGGTTCGGGTGATTCGGGTTAGGGGTGCATATCAACCTATAAAAGTATATCATGTGATGACCTTGCGGGATTATTTAATATAGTTACTTAATTATTAACGTTCAGTAAAACCATGATGAGTGATTAGTAACAAATGTGTAATAATATGCTTACCTGTATGAAGTCTCTTATGTTTCTTTAAAAAATATTTTGTTGTAAACATTTTTGCGCAAATGTCACAGCTCCATTGCTTACAGCTTTGCAGTCTAGTTGTGCCTAAAATAATATGGCATTACAACAATTCTTTGCTCCTGAAATATTAAATCCCAGCTAGATTTTTGTACAATACACGCCACATTAACAATTTACAAGTACAATGTAAAAAGTCTCGATGTTTCATAAAATGAAACAATGAAAAAATAATCACTCGTCCAAGTGTTTAAAGATAGGAAAGTTGATTATGTTGTTTCCCGAATATTGTTTGTGAGTTGTGTCGATTCATGGAAGATGAAATAGTATGTCAGTCTTCCATAGCTCATATACAAGATAGGAATTGCATTCATAATTCATAAGGAATTATTCTTGAAATACCAGCATATTATAAGTTACTACCAGCCGTTGTCGTAACAATTGGAAATTATTATTGTTAGTTTAAATAGAGGTATTATTATTAAAATTAAGCATAGGGCAGTATACTAATAATTGTAAACTACCGTAAATTTTCAAAATGTTGTCCATTTTAATCTATACACAAGTCACCACGTTTTTGAAAATATATGTCCTTTTATTTATTATTTCAGTTATTCTTTGCTGCATATTAATAGCAGTTGCGGAAGGATAAACAATTTGATTTACGTGTGCTCATAAAAAAAATTAAGTTTTGGATAACGTCAGAAAAAAAATAATACAAATTGCAAAGCTTAGGGAACAACTAGCTCATGTTTATTAAAATTCATTTTAGTTGCTTATTATTCAAACATAATTAACAACTTTTTTAAATTAAAGAACTTGTCAAACTATAGTGAATTTGAATCCCTATTTTATTTCAAAGCTACTATTCAGAATATTTAACTGTTTGCCAGTAATTTTGTATAAAATTTAGTAGGTGCCTACTACCTTGAAATCAGCCTGCCGCGCAGCGCCGTCTGAAACTCTTCAATTGGTACCAATATCACACATTACAAATTTATAGTTAGCATTAGATATTGTCATTGGAGCAATATTATCTCGTTATTGATAATTGAAATAGTGCGAGCCGATTCCTTTTGGTGCAACAATATTTATGTGACTTAATATACTATAATATGTAGATGACAGGAAACTTCGAATTGAAATTTTACCATTTTTCATCTAGACCTGCTTGATGAGATAATAAAATTTAACATAATTTCATTTTTAATAATATCAAAAAAATTTATTAATACGTTGTTCAGAATTCAAAATGATTCAAGTGTACCGAATTTAATCAGGCTACATTGGTTTTTTTCATTTCATACAATATTTTCCCTAGTTAGGAATTCCAATTTCTTCATTTCATCATCGTTTGTCATATTAGCCTATGAAAATAAAATTTGGTCATAATTGTTTCTAAAAAATGTATTCAATACTATAAACAATTTTTTTTTTGTTTACAGGTTTAAAAAAGTGTAAATATATTAATGTAGGCTGCTGGTCACTAAATTCGGTGCGCTTGTATGATTTTGAATGCCGAGAAACTTTTCTTAATAAATATTTTCTTCTGTTCTTCTTTACTTTACCTGGACTGAAAATAAAAAGAATGTTGAATGTGATTTATGAAAAATGAAAATATGTTAAATTTTATTCGCTATCACGCAGGTCTAGGTCCTAAATGGTCAAATTTCAATCCGAAAATTTTTTCTCATCTATACCTATAAGTTCGATTATCTTTTGACACACTGTAGGTATAATATAATATATATAATATGAAGAAAAATTAACTGTTTTCGCGTGTTAGTGTTGGACTTCCTTCATTATAATATACATACAAGCAAAAAAAATACCACATTATTCTTCTACGAATAAATTGTTTAAATCAGTTTTAAAGCAAATTTGTAGGAAATATTTACAAAAGAATAATTTCTCGTAAAATGAATTTTAAAGTAATAAGGTCGAATTAGAATATCATACTGGGCAGGTCAAAATAAAAAGTTACTATATACAAGTCGCAAAAATAAGTTCTATCTTTTTTCAAATAATCAAAACTGACGTGTTAAAGTCTCTTATATTCTGAACAAAAACATGTTTAGAGATTTTTTGATATTTCATTCAGTTAACTGAATAGTGAATACCACTGTTTTTGGCAGTTCGCCCATGGAAACAATTTCATAAAATGAAACCGAAATTATATTTGGATGAAATAAATGTATTTTATTTTTAATTTGTTAAAAAATATGTGAAAAACATCAACGTCAAAAGATTAGTAAACTAGTATTAATAATGTACAAAAAGAAAGAATATTTGAAAAATTGTTCAGTATGACGTCTAGGGAGTGAGTTCAATGCATTTCTACAAATGTCTTTTCTATTGATTAACCCGAACAAGTTTTCAAATAATCTTTTTTTTTACATTATTATTATTACTAGTAAGCTATTTGATGTTAAAGATATTTTTCACATATTTTTTATCATATTAAAGACACAGCTTGTAGACAAGGAAAGTTCTTATGCTTACGCGGGCATTACAACCGATTGAAAAGAGACTTTGGTGCAAGGTATTTTCTTACGCCTAAAAAAAAAACAGATTTTGTTCCCTGTTTAGGGTTGTTTATGTTTTTACATTTAAAGCTGAATTTATAAACTCGACGTTGACGATTGACGGTGCTGTTTGACGGTGACGGTACAGCTTAAACATATTGAAATGCATACGACCATTTATATTTGACGATGACGGTGCAGTTTGACGGTGGGTGACGGCCGACATGAACCAATTTTATCTTTTGACGGTGGACGGTCGTAGCAACGTTCGTAGCAAGTTTACACAGCCAATCAAAATCGTGTTTGCCTGTCACGTGATATTTAGTAAATATAATTTTATTTTATACTATCTTATTAACCATTTTAATGTGTACTGTTGATAAGTGTTGATAGTATCATTCAGATCACATAAACACCAAAATTAATATAATCACATAAAAATACAGGAAAGCCGAGAAAAACAGGTTATGTTATCGTCGCCACCGTCAAGTTTATAAATCCAGCTTTTTACGGCACCGTCAAACAGCACCGTCAAATTGCACCGTCAATCGTCACCGTCGAGTTTATAAATTGGCTTTAAACCTTTAAAAATAAATTTCCGACAAATTTAGCAATAAAAACGAAAATGATATAAACGAAGTTGAAATTAAGTGGTCAACCAACCAACCAATATAAATCATAGGTTGGTTATAGTTTTAACAGTTTATATACCTGACATCAAACCGAGCTCAAACGTAGATATAATATAAAACTAATATTAAATTTTGTTTTAAAATTGTTCTTAAAATAGCTCACAATACAAAGTATTTAATTGAAGCGACACATCATCCAGTAAAACAGGTTTGTTTTTGATGTGTAAAACTGAAGAGAGAAATAATTAAAGTACTTTAGTAAACTGCAGCTACGCAATTGAATCGTAAGTGCATAAAGTGCATTTCTGTACTAGCATATTATATAAACATAATGACATAAGATAATGTTTTTAAAGATTTATTTAGCTGGTTCTTCTAACAAGAATAAAAAATATCCATGAAAATAGTTTCTACTCTGACAACAAGTCAATTTTGCTGTTGCATGTAGAAAATATCCAGCTCAAATAATCTTACTAAATATTTTTTGGCCAGACTTTTCTCAGTGTAGTAGTTTCAAATTCATTTTACGAGAACTTATATACTTTTGTAAATATTTCCTGCAAATTAGGTTTAATTTTAAACAATAAAGTTATTTCGAGAAGAATAATATGGTCACTTTTTAGACCCATATTAGAACGAGAGCTTTTCAGCCGTATTTAATTTCTTGAACTGAATTGCAGCGTTGTCAAGTAATTATTTTTTTTTCTGAAATTTTAGTAATTTTTAATAGTACGATTTAAAAATCATCGCAACCTGTTGATGCAACCTGAATAAATACAATTTACATTTGGCTACCCTAGAGTACGTAATATGGATCTATGCCACTATTTTTTCAACTTCTTATACAAAGCGTTCGTTAGAATTTGGACAATCAGTAATTTCAAATATGCTTTACTTAATTTTTTTTAAATAGGACACCCTATATGTTTTTAGGCATATGCATGAGTTAGGTCACACCCCATCCAGGAAATATGCCAACTAAGCATAATGCCAGCTCAGCAACATTTTCCCTTTTTATATTTGTAATCGTGCTTCACACGTCAGCTAGAAGTTCAGTTAGAAGTCAGAAGTTAGTAGACTCTGTTTGTTAAGCGTGTTAAAGCAAACATTCTTTGTAATATTTTAAACTTATAAAATAAAACTTGTTTTTTAAAAAAGGACAGTTCGATTTCAAAGAGTTAACTCATGTATCTTACTTGTTTAGTAAATATGTCTTATACCTAAATCTTATAATTTTTTAAATATTTTAAGATATATCTAAACTCAGGTAAAAATAGGAAGTTCTGATTACACAACTCAGTCAAGAATGATTTGGAACAAAATATAAATAATTTTCTTTAATGTAGCTTTCATTATTAAAATAGTTTTCTAAAGTTTTGTGCTTTGTTACTGTTTAGAGTTCAATTCCTTCAGTTATCTTTATCGAGATAGTAAAATAAGAATTTTTAAAAAGACGAACTGGTTATCATGATCTATGTTTTGGGGGCAAGCGAAAACGAATTTAATAAGACAGCTGCGTTAAAGAATTTATTTAGTTTTTGTTCCTAAGCAATCTTGACTAAATTATATAATCAGAACTTCCCAGTTTAGACAAATCATAAAATATTTCAGAAATTGTAAGATTTAGGTATATTGTATATATAATAGTAGTTTAAGCTATTCGGGTGCATGCATATGCCTAAAAATATAAAGGCTGTCCTATTTAAAAAAGTTAAATGATAGCATATTTAAAATCGCTGAATTGTCAAATTACTAACTAGCGCTTTGTATATAGAGATTTAAAAAATAGTAGCATAGATCGATATTACTTACTTTAAATTAAGTTAAAAATTAAGAACTAGCTTATATTTATTATGAGCTACCCTTTTCCAATAGTTTCTAAGATAAAATTCCTTAAAATAATCATATATAAAGAACATGTTAAAGATAATTGGAATAACTATGATTTAAAAATTTGAGAAAATTTAAAGAGGAAGGTTTAAAAATTTGAGAAAATTTGTAAAATGTATGGGCATTTTTATTTCATGAAAATACTAGGGATTTTTCTACAGGTTATTTTAAAAATTATACCTTCCTGTTATAATACATCCAAGATAAGGAGGGCCAGTACAGGCATCTCGGAAACCGTAAGAGGTACGAAGTCGGTTAAATGGAGGTAAAGTTGCGCATATACATGCCTAATAATATGCCGTTTAGAAAGTTTTAAAATTCCGAGTAGTTCCGGAGAACGAAATTCTCAAAAATCGTTTTATTGTTTTCCTGGGTTTTTTTGAGATCGAATTCTAAAGTAAGTTGCACTTATACATTGCCACTTTTTCCGCTCTATCTAATAGCCCTAATTGTTTTGTAATCCGACGAGTCGTCTTCGAAGGGCCATTATCAACTTTCTTTTTTAAATACGGTCCTGTTCTTCTGATATTGGAATTTAAGAGCTTTTTTTGTCCCGAATGCAACGATGCATGTATGACATATTGTGGTTTATTGACGTTTCGAGGGCTTTTTGAACAACATCAGGAAATTTTGGGAGACGGTCCTGTATTTCTCCCAATTTTATAAATATCTCATAAGTAAGCTCTAAATTTTTAATTATGTTGGACTAGTTCAATAAATAACAAATAATTTAATAATAAACCACAAATAAGTGAACAAGATACAGAAACATTATTTCAAACTTATGTTGATTCGGGATTTAAAAGAAAAGTAGGCGTTTGAAGCAAAAAAATTAATATCAAGTATGGAACATAATTTTACAAATGCTGAAAAGTTTGATATTCTATCGTGTTTTAGTTTATCTCAAAAAAACTGTTATGTGGCAGTTAGAAGATGTTATTTGTGCTTAGAGAATAACGGAAATCATTTTGAACAGCTGATTATGTAGTTCCTTACTTTTTTCGTTGATCGATTTATTACTGTTTTGGTATGATTTTTGTTCACTTATTTGTGGTTTATTATTAAATTATTCGTTATTTATTGAACTAGTTCAACATAAGTAAAAAGTTTACTTACGAGAAATCCCAAAATTTCCCGATGTTGTTCAAAAACCCCTCGAAACGTCATTAAACCACATCGTTGCATTCGGAAGAAACAAAGCTCTCAAATTCCAATATCAGAAAAACACAATCGTATTTAAAAAAAGAATGTTGATAATGGCCCTTCGAAGACGACTCGTCGGATTACAAAACGATTAACGCTATTAGATAGAGCGGAAAAAGTGGCAATGTAAAAGTGCAATTTACTTTAGAATTCGATCTCAAAAAAACCCAGGAAAACAATAAAACGATTTTTCAGAATTTCGGTTTTTTAAATACATATTTTGTCATATTAAACGTCATTTAAATTTTTAAAAAGAATTTTATTTTAAAACCGGCATGTACAGACTTTGCGACTTGATTTTTTTGGTAATATGTCGTTTTGTTAGGTGTATTTAAGAAGTGAAGAGGCGCCAGGTCAAGGAGGCGGGAGGGGCAACCGCTCCTCTTTGCCCCCGTGTGGCTACGCCACTGAAGTACCTACGTCATTTTTTCCAACACAGTTAGGATGACACCACCTGCTGACAGGTTTCGAACTTTTATGTTCTCGTCAGTACACACTTATCATCCATGATACAATAAACACAGGATATGATATGTGGCCGTTCCAATTTCGTTTGGTGTACGATAGAAGTAGGTATAATTAAAGAATAATATCATGATATTAAGGTATATTTATTTCATATAAATACCACATACAACAAACCCGAACAAATGTTAAATAAATAAAAGTATAACAAAACATACATTGCGTAATACGTAAGTAATGGAAAGCAATTTTTAAGTGCTTAATCTTGAGCCAATTTAAAGCATGAAAATTCATAAAACAAATATCCACTCTAATTGGTTTTTTTTGTTTTTAGGAAAGGAGAAAAACCTAATAAAGTTCATAAAGTTTTGAACAAATTGATTTAGAATTCAGGGATTTGTTTTTTTTAACGTTCAGACACGTTAAATTACTATTTTTAGTTGTACATTTTCTAAGGTAAACTATTGTGGGCTACTATTGCTAGATCTGAAACCTGTCCTTTTTAGTGATTATATATGATTCAATGTGGCCACCAAATACTTTTTAGTTTTAGTGATATTAAAGAGAATCTGAAAATTCCTTAATATTTCTCAACATTTAAGTTTTCTCATCATTTATTTGTTTAACTAGGTAGTAGTTGAGCTTTAATCTATGTTGTTCGGGTTATGAAATAAGTATACCTAAATTAATAGCATGATATTATTCTCTCATTTCACCTACTATCAAATGCATACAATCATTTAATACCTACGTGAATCTCATGCTAAGTATTTTAAAAATCACTCTCTATGTTGTATTGTAACATGGTTATTATCAGCATATAAAAAATCAATTTAGAAAAAGTGGGGAATAGTGCAATTCTTACTCAAAAACAATATAAATTTGGATTACGTAACTTACATGTATACCTATTACGAGTTCTTGTCACAAACCCTCATCGTAAAAACACTCTGGCCGGATTTATAACTTTTCCGCTCCTAGGCTGAAAAAAATTTGCCGCATTTTTTAATATTGCATGGCAGGAATTTTTTAAGAAGAAAAAATTCGAAGAGGTAGGGTTTGTTCGTGAATTTTTGAAATTTAGTGAATTTTATAATTTTTAAAACGTAAAATTTAGAACAGTGAACTTATAATGTAATTAAAGATTATAGAAAATATTTGTGGAAACTGAAAACATTTTAAAAATAAAACATTATGACGAAAAAAATACTTAGTCTTTTATTAAACAAATCAACAAATAAAAATAATCTCTAACAAAAAATAATTTAAACTTACAAAAAGCTTTTAAAATAAAATAATTCAAACTACATATATGGTCATAGTCCAACGACATTGATAGGTTTGACTCTATATTTAAAATTGCCATAGAAAACAGTTCTGGCCTCGTAGTGGATCTTAAGTAGTTAAGAATTCGTCAACACCGAAAAACTGCGTTCTGCAGAACAATTAGATACAGAGAAATAACCGAAAAAAAACAATATGAATATTTGGATATATGTTTATTAAATTCATTGCCGCCCCAGGATTCAGCTTATACAGCCTAAGCCTAAATCCAGGCCTGTCGGCACCCTTCCTTACTTTTAAATTCACTCACCAAGGCAGTGCCGTAGATAGCTTTGTTTCCTGGGGGTACTGGTATGGCAACCTTCACTTAATGGTTCACATTTCGAGGCAAATTCCCCCTTCCTTGTGTGTGTGTGTGTGTGTGTGTGTGTGTGTGTGTGTGGGGGGGGGTACGGTACCTTCACCCGCCTTTATCTACGGCGGTGTGCCAAGGCGACAAAAGCAGATCCAAAGCGCGAAATCATGTTAAAACGTGGAGTCCAACGCCTACTGTGGCACACAGTTGATAGAACTACCGGTGGCTTCTGTCGATTACGTCACCGAAATCAGCTACTTTCATTGGCGACTCTCGCTCGGCGTGAGGATATTTTATTCAACGTCCGTGATATACAGTCAATACTAGTTCGAGGGTAGTTTAATCATTTAATCCAGGTGTTCCCACCCTTTTTCAGGTTGTGGGACCCTACCGAAAAAAGGTCGTTACTTTCATTTCCACCTCTACCAGAAAATCTTTCATCAGCTCGCGGCGTACAGGTTGGGAACATCTGATTTAATCAACAACATTCGTTGAGGGAGCGTATTGTATAGTTCAGTTCACTGAGTAAAAGCATTTAGTATATAGATGTTAAATATTTTAAGCGGGAGCAAAGAAATTGTTTTAGGCTGAAAAATTTCCGGGCGGAGTTCCATAGTCCTAGCCCACGAGCCGCCACTGAATTCATCATAGGAAACTGTACTACTGCAAGTTGTATCAACTAACTAACTAACTAAGTCTGCGTGTCTGATGGTATAATGACATTAATATATGAGGATGTCTATTAACAGATCTTGTGAACTAAAAATGATATTTGTTTAAAATAATGTTATACCTTACTCGATAAAAATAGATGTTAAAATTGACGTACCTATCTATCACTTTTGGTTATGGTTAAAGTTATGATCAATATTGTTATTTTAAATAGAATATACCTACCTACAAATCCAAATAACTTTTCTTAACAATTCTCTATACCCATTCCAACCGTTTCTGAGATAAAATTCCTTAAGAAGTTTTTTATAAAACATAGCCAAGGTAATTTGACTTTAGTTTAGAGTTCAGTTAAAGATTTGAAAATTTGAGAAAATTTAGAATAGATATTGGTCGTTTTATTTAATAAAAATATAAGGCATTTTTATAACAGGGTATTAAGAAAATTATATAAGGGTGTTGGAACACCCTTATTTTAATTTACTATTATGTGAACAAGTATATTATTTCTTTTCCTTTTTTAAATACGGTCCTGTTTTTCTTTTGAGAGCTTTGTTTCTTCCGAATGCAACGATGTATGACACATTGTGGTTTAATGACGTTTCGAGGGTTTTTTGAACAACATCAGGAAATTTTGGGAGTTCTCGTAATATTATAAATAATATCTCATAAGTAAGCTCTAAATTTTTTACTTATGTTGAACTAGTCCAATAACTAACGAATAGTTTAATAATAAACCACAAATAAGTGAACAAAAATGATACCAAAACAGTAATAAAACGAACAACGAAAAAAGTAAGGAACTACATAATCAGGTGTTCAAAATGATTTCCGTTATTCTCTAAGCACAAAATACATCTTTTAATTGCCACATAACAGTTTTTTTGAGATAAAATAAAATACGATAGAATAACAAACTTTTCAGCATTTGTAAAATTATGTTCCATATTTTCTGGAAAAGAGGAAACCTCTTATAACGCTTTCAAACGATCACAATGGGAATGTCAAGTGAAACAAATTACGCGTCACCATATTCATTTTTTTGTTTCAAACGCCTACTTTTCTTTTAAATCCCGAATCAACAGAAGTTTGAAATAGTGTTTCTGTATTTTGTTCACTTATTTGTGGCTTATTATTAAATTATTTGTTATTTATTGAACTAGTCCAACATAAGTAAAAATTTAGAGCTTACTTATGAGATATTATATATAAAATTAGGAGAAATATAGGACCGTATCCCAAAATTTCCTGATGTTTTTCAAAAAGCCCTCGAAACGCCAATAAACCACAATGTGTCATACATACATCGTTGCATTCGGAAGGAAAAAGGTCTTAAATTGCAATATCAGAAAAACAGGACCGTATTTAAAAAAAGAAAGTTGATAATGGTCCTTCGAAGACGACTCGTCGGATTACAAAACAATTAAGGCTATTAGATAGAGCGGAAAAGTGGCAATGTAAAAGTGCAACTTACTTTAGAATTCGATCTCAATAAAACCCAGGAAAATAATAAAACGATTTTTGAGACTTTCGTTTTTTTCCGGATATCTCCGGAACTACTCGGAATTTTAAAACTTTCTAAACGGCATATTATTAGGCACGTATATGCGCAACTTTACCTCTATTTAACCAACTTCGTATCTCTTACGGTTTCCGAGATCCCTGTACTGGCCCTCCTTATCTTGGACACGCTGTATTATAACAGGAAGGTATAATTTTTAAAATAACCTGTAGAAAAAATCCCTAGTATTTTTATGAAATAAAAATACCCATACATTTTATAAATTTTCTCAAATTTTTAAATCTTTAACTGCATTAGTTAGAAAGTATTATTATCTACAGTATTATTATCTATAGTACAATTATCTTTAACATGTTCTTTATATAAAATTATTGTAAGGAATTTTATCTTAGAAACTGTTGGAAAATGGTAACTCATAATAAATATAAGCTAGTTCTTAAATGTTCTGAACTATTTGACCATTTCCCTCTAAGATTTCTCTTAATATTTTAGTTTATGTGGTGCGTCATCCTTTCCGTTCTTTACTTATTGTGATTATCTCTATTTCAATAAAAGTTTATATAATTTTTCGATCAATCGTAATCGAAAGTTGTAATCGGTTTTTATTAGTAATCCTTATCATTATGAGTTAGTTCGACTTACTTTTCGTTGCATGGTCTATCCCCATTACACTATTATTTTCTTGTAAGTTTTCTGAATTTTTGTCTCTATTAAGCAAATGTGGACTTAAGTCGATGTGGTTGCTAAATCCATAATGGGCCACCTAATAAAATAAAGTCACAGCTTATTTTTGCGAGAGCCATACAAAATTCAGCCTTAAGGAACTGATTTAACTAAAGCCAAAATAAAATTTGACTAAAGTTGTAGTAAAGTTTGAATGTAACATTGTACTTATCCGTTCTACTTTTGCTTGATACACCAGAAAAAAAAGAATTATACTCTTACCCTTAAGGAATAATTATTGGTGGTCGTGTAGTTGTAATAGCAGTAGCCGTTATTTTTTTATTGGTGAGGCCTTTAATTGATAAAAATCCATTTTAATAAAATAAACAAAACTATATTTATATATTTTTTTATTACTGAAATTATAAAATTACAACTAATTCATCTCATTTACTTATACAACCTCCATATAACTCTAAACACTTAAGTGGATTCCGGAGTATCTCTAACCGAGTTTTCTCCCCAAATGTTTATTTCTGTTTTAGGAAAAGTCCAAGGAAAAAAAACTTTGTAATGCAACTAAAATTGGAGGAAAGTATATATTTTTTGTTTCGGAAAATTTTTAGATTTAATTTTAATTACTGTTTCATGTAGAAAGAAATAATTAACTTCTCGCCAATTATTAATAACATTTATTTTCTTCACTATTCTTCTCATAAAAAGAAAATCCGTTTTTCAGTACTAAAAATTAATGTCTAGACCTCGATCACGTCCCATCTCTTTCTTCCGATTATATCGTTGTTTCGGTCAGCGTATCGATTACCTAATGTCTAGGGAGCAGCTACTGCTTCTATTAAAAAGCAGCTATTTTGAAGCACCTTAAAAGAAGCAGTTTTACGAATCCGCTGTCAGTGGTCCAGCGATCTGCGATTATTAAGCGGCATCGCGGCATGGCTCCTTGAAAACAGAAATCCGTTGATGCTACGGATGTTTTTTACTTTTGTTTGCATTCGCGCTAGGTTAATTATTCCTTTTGCAGTGATTGATTGATTATTTTTGTGTTTGTCCAATTGATGTTTAGGTGTTAAAAGAAATCTGAATATTTTAGGTTTGTCCCGATATTTTAACGAAACCATTGATTACATTCGTGATTAATTATAGTAATAGTAACAAGAATAACATAGGTAATAGTTTACCGAAACATATCTACAAATAATCATAATCTAATTTTAACGCTAATGTTCCTGATAAATGGGCAAAGTCTGTTCATTTTTAATAGAATACTGCGAAAAATAAGCAGTTCGACATTCCTCTTCGAATAATAGCTTTCTTGCTTCTGCTCTGCGAGATCTGTTTTTGCTGAATTAGGTGGCGCGGCGCTAGATCGGTAACTGCCATATTTAAAAATGAGTAGCAGCGAATAGCTGCTACCACAAAATAACTGTTACAAAGAAGCAGCTTACGCGATAGCGACCCACCTCTACTACTAAACGAAAAAATCACAGGTCTGGGCTGTTCGGCGGCCATTTTATAGTACCACATTCATACTTTGCGTTTAAATAATAAAATCCATAGCAACCAAGGCAGTTGCATAGCTATCTTGATGCTTTTTAACAATAATATATTTTTACATATTTTTGTCAATGTTTGATGGAATGAAGAAAATAATGCATATGGGTGTTATATTTTTGAGATCGGAAGAAAAGGCACCATCTAATGCGCTTCTGATATACAGAGTGTCCCATTTAAAAAAAATAATTTTTCGTTTCGTTTTTCCCAACGGAACAAGACACTGTTCTGTCGAAATAATTGCCATGTAACAACAAAAATTTAGTAAATATTTTGACACACTGAGATATTATTTACTGAGTTTTATAATGGATCCTCATAAAGTAACGGCTAATTCAATCGAATAATATTATGCTATCTGCATATTTTAAACTTCATTATCTCATCTTAATTGGTGTTTAGGAAACTTGATACATACTTACTTTCAGATGGACCATGAGACTACCTCTCATTATAAATCTTTTACTGCACAAATGACAATGGTAGCTATACTTTCCAGTTTTTTCATCTGGTGTTGTTTGATGTAATAATTTTTGATGCATATCTAAAATACTTCTATCGGTAAAGGTAAAACTACAGATATCACAAAAGATAATGTCATCGCCCCCATTTTGATTCTCTTGCTGCTTTGTGGAAATATCTCTAGATGTCGGTCCGGTTTCTTGATTCTACAAAGATATATTGGTATATAACATACACTCTAAAAAATGATCTAGTTTAGGATACCAAGATCTTAGTCTAAATAACAAGAAAATTTAGTGAAATTGGCGATAAGAGGAAATTTAGTATCGAAGGCCAAATATTATTGGTACGATTATTCTAGTTGAAGTCACTAAAGTACTTCTAGTACCCGAAAGTATAAAAATTTATGATAACCAATATAGTTAGATATTAGGAGCAACATTATATTGTTGTTTCAACAATTATGTTTATTAATTATTACCTAATTTATTGTTAATAAAAGAGCAAAGAAATATTAAATACCAATGTATGGAAAAATTATAATTTTTCCAGACCACCCGATGATACCTTATACAATAAGGGCGTATTTAGTCTACACAGTAGCATTTTAAAATACTATTTCAGATTGAATAGTACTACCAAGAAAGGAAGACATTTCCATTGATAGGATTTAACCACCTGCAGAACGTTATCGACCTTTTTAGTTCTCGTCAGTATGTTGAAGGTGTACATCTAATACTTCACGCCGTATTATCAACGGTGGTCGAGAAAATACAGCGCACAGCGCCATCTATTAGCAGCAAATGGCAGCAGTTGGTTTGACGTCAGGTCTCACATCGTACCTACTTATTATCTGGCCAATAACAATAACTAAGTAAATTAGTATAAGGAGCTAATTAATAAAAAAGGTGTTGGTTGCAACATGATAATGTAGTTATGTTAACTAAGAAGTAGTTAAAAATAAGAGTTAGTTCTGCTAACTAGATCATCTTATTCATCGTAATTCTGTTAAAATGAAAATTTGTTTTGCTAATTAAAAATTAGTTTTACATAAGCTAAAACTTTAACAGCAAAATAAAATTAGTCTTAGATACCAATGCAGTTTTTAGAGTGTACGCATTAGTGTTGTTATTTCTTAAGCAGTCTTGTGAGTGTCCATGCGAAATAACAACCAACAATGTAATTATTATATACAGGGTGGCAACTATTTAATTGATCACTATGAGTATCTTTTGAATGTCTAAATTTGTACTTTTTTAATTCTGTTGTTCTTAGGCGAAATCTGGGCAATATTACTTATATTCATATCCTATTTTTGCTATTTCTTTAGCGTAAAGTGATTCTCTTATCAAATGTTATTTGACCTTACTAATCTTAATAGATTAACCTTTCATATATTTGTTCCCAATTTCGCACTTTATAGTTTTTCGTTACGGTTCAATACCGGACTTGCTTAATTGAATAACCTATTTTTTTCACTCGAGTCACGTAGTCTCCAAACCGAATGATAACGACTTAAACCGAGTGATAAAGATAACGAACCATATAAATAGCAAGGAGGACAGAATACGGTTGACACTCAATAGACATTCAAATCCGACTTTTGCTTAACAAACTTCTCTCCGTTATTCTCTAGATCTTTCTTACTTTATATTTTATTCTAAATAAAATTTGAGTGATTAAGTTATGCTGCAAATAGTGTTTTCTTGCTCTACCACCATCATCAACAACCCTTCCGCCCGGGGTCACGACAAATTAAATATTTTTACTAGTTTTCATTTTAGCTTAATTACAGCTAAATGTAATGAAAATATCATGTATGTATTATTTAAAAACAGCAGGGCCGTACTGAGAAATTTCTCAAAATTTTTCTGATGTTTTATAATTGTACCGAAACTAAGGTAATAGAATTCATACATAATTGTATTTAGAGCAAAAAATTAAATAAAAAATCCAGGTCCGTATTTAAAAAAATTGATCATGGTATCTAAGTTATAAAAAATTACATAAAAAACTAATAACGCCATTTTATAGAAGAGAAAAACTATAATATTTTTATTATTGCGGCGTTTTTGTAAAATCAAAACCTTTCGAGTTATTAAAGAAATTAATTTTAGACGTTTCTAACAAATCGCTTCTCTAGACTTTTTGTATCAAGTAAATTATCTTTCTTACTTTATATTTTATTCTAAATAAAATTTGAGTGATTAAGTTATGCTGCAAATAGTGTTTTCTTGCTCTACCACCATCATCAACAACCCTTCCGCTCGGGGTCACGACAAATTAAATATTTTTACTAGTTTTCATTTTAGCTTAATTACAGCTAAATGTAATGAAAATATCATGTATGTATTATTTAAAAACAGCAGGGCCGTACTGAGAAATTTCTCAAAATTTTTCTGTTTTTTATAATTGTACCGAAACTAAGGTAATAGAATTCATACATAATTGTATTTAGAGCAAAAAATTAAATAAAAAATCCAAGTCCGTATTTAAAAAAATTGATCATGGTATCTAAGTTATAAAAAATTACATAAAAAACTAATAACGCCATTTTATAGAAGAGAAAAACTATAATATTTTTATTATTGCAGCGTTTTTGTAAAATCAAAACCTTTCGAGTTATTAAAGAAATTAATTTTAGACGTTTTTAACAAATCGCTCTGTATCTCATGAATTAAAAACAATTCGGTAACGCCGATACTGGGTCCTAAAAGTCTTTTTAAAACTGCACATTTTCTCTAATTTAATCAACTTCGTAGAAATTACCGTTTAAATGATCAACTAAATAGTAGATATACCATATACGAGTATATTATTATTGCTATTTTTCAGCCCACTACGTAGTAATAATCAAGATACCTCAGTTGAAAAAAATTAAGAGCCACTTCTTCTAAGGAATCTACTCAATCAGGCTGTAGTCATTGGGGAAGATGTGTAAGGAGCATAAAAAAAAATAAAAATAAAAATAAATAAAATAGCTTTAATTATCTAACAGTACAGAAACATACCATTTATAAGACAATTTAACTTAACCTAACTATCCTATACTTAACAAGAGCAAATAGCTCAATTTAATTTTGTGTTGCTTATATTAACATATACTCATATACATACACTCAACACTCACAATACACTCATACATAAACACAACACACTCAACTCGTTTAATTTCACTTTTACTTGTAAAAAATAAATCTATTTTGTCATGCAAGGAGTCAAAGCTTGCATACATGCTGTATATTGGCGATTTATGTTATGAAGTATATTTGTATTTGGGGTATGCAGGTAGAACAGATTGGTTTTTGGTCTTATATGTAGTATCGGAGCATAAAAGTTAATCTGACCAAGTAAATATGATGACTCAACGTAGTTATTACATATTTTATATAATGTATGTATTTGGTGATATTTATGTCTGGCTTCAGTGGTATTTATTTTTAATCTTTGAAGTAATATTTTGCTGTCATAACGCCTTGCAGGATAAATGTTATCCACTTTATATGAAAGGTATTTTAATAATTTACGCTGCACTGACTCCAACTCAGCCATGTATTTGTCATGTGTCAAGTAGGGGGTCCAGACAACATAGCAATACTCAAGCTTTGATCTTACATTAGCAAAATACAGAGTTTTAATGGCTTCCACATTGGTGAAATGTTTGCAAACACGAAATTTAAATCCTAGCATCCTTATGGCAGAGTTACAGATATTATCTATATGCTCCGCAAATGACAGTGTTGTGTCAAACATTACTCCCAAGTCCTTATAGCTATTGCAGGATGATATTGCGTTAGCAGTTTTGTATATTTTTTGGTAAAAGTCATTGTCTTACATTTGTCTATGTTAAGTTCTAATCTAAACGGTTGTTTAGGCACCACTCCACTATTCTCTCAATGTCACGCTGCAGCGCATAACAATCATTAATGGTCGAGATTTTACGATATATTTTTGAATCATCTGCATATAACCGCATATTGCTTAGCACAACCTGCCATATCTCATTGACAAACAGAGCAAAGAGCAGTAGAGCCAGAACTCCCTCTGTGATACACCACTAGTTTTAGATTTATGCCCATTACACTCTACAAATCAATTTCTATTATATAGATATGATTTTAAGAGACTCAGTAATTGATTACTAAATCCCAACATTTGAAGTTTATGCAATAGTAATTGATGATCAACAGTGTCAAATGCAGTATCAATAGGAACTTAAGTAACTAAATATTGTAATTATATAGAAACATTCACACACACAATCAAATTTCATTCAAAAATGGTGTTATGATTCAAAATACCCATTTATATCGATTATACAACTCCATGTATATTTTTCCCATATAGAAGGATGTGATTAATAAGTGATAATCATTTAAGTGATTATCACTTGGTGGTCACATTGTTGTAATTGTCATTTTTTGACAAATTACTTCAGAAGTAATTTCTGTCAGTTCTTGTTACAAAATGGCAAAAGAAAGATTTGGTAAAATTTTGTTGTCTAAAGTCGACGATGCTATTAAAAATGTGAAGCCCAAAAATACCGAGCGTTCCGACAAATATGTATGTATTTTATTTCGTTGTATAATCCTTTGAATACAACTCGATGTTTCGGTATTACCTAATACTTTTACCTGACACTCAACGCGTTACCCGGCAACACTACTCCTCCTTCGGAGTCGTAGTGTTGTTGCCGGGTAACGCGTTTCGTGTCAGGTAAAAGTATTATTCGGTAATCCCGACCATACAGGGTGTGATAAAAATTTCATATTTTTTAAATGGGACACTATGTATATTTTTACATATTTGAATTCACCGTAAAATTCTGTACATAGCACCGTAATTATTTGTACACATTTTTGCAACGTTGCCAAATAGATTGGAAAATTCCTAAAATTTGTGCAAAAACATGATTCAATGAAATGTGTAATATTTCTTAACTTATAATAATTTGAAATAAAATATTTTTATGTTGACAGAAGTCCCCTATGATAACACATATCAATATTTTTATACAGGGTATTTGTTATGGATATGCCAACATTACGAACTTTAAACCTGATTTTCGTAAGTTTTTTAAATGAAACACCCTGCATATGATTACTTTATCTTGTAGATATTTTAATCCTCTCTAATTTTTGTTAAGGTCTTCCTATGCCTATCTCTACCAATCTTGGTGGTGTTTCAATTTTTATTTAAAATCGTACAAAAAAAGTGGATGTATTTTACCATTGTCCTTTTTCTAGTCACCTATGACAAAATAAGAACAAAATGTTGTAATTTAAAAGAAATTATTTATTCATACGGGAGGATACGACACAAAAATATTTTAGCGATTCAAGCTAGTGGACAATTTCTAAAGTAAATTATTAACTAATTATTTGTTCATATAGTGACCCCCACTAACTTGAACACATAATTCTATAAGTTTTTCAAAAGAATGAGTCATGTTTCTACACATTTGGAACTGTTTTCAAAGTATTGCCTAATTATTTGTTCATAGTGACCCCCATTAACTTTAACACATATTCAATACGTTTTTCAAAAGAATGTTTCTAGACATTTGCCGAGTAATACTTTGAAAACAGTTGAAAATGTGTAGAAACATGACTAATTCTTTTAAAAAACGTATTGAATTATGGGTTCAAGTTAATGGAGGTCAATATATGAACAAATATTTAGGTAATAATTTACTTTAGAAATTGTCCACAAGCTTGAATCGCTAAAATATTTTTGTGCCGTATCCTTCCGTATGAATAAATAATTTTTTTTTAAATTACAACATTTTGTTTTTATTTTGTCATAGGTGACTAGAAAAAGGACAATGGTAAAATATATACACTTTTTTTTGCTCGAGTTTAAATAAAAATTGAAATACCCCCAAGATTGGTAGAGATAGGCATAGAAAGACCTTAATAAAAATTAGAGAGGATTAAAATATCTACAAGATAAAGTAATCATATACAGGGTGTTTCATTTAAAAAACTTACGAAACTCAGGTTTCAAGTTCGTAATGTTGGCATATCCAAAGAAAATACCCTGTATAAAAATATTGATATGTGTTATCATAGGGGACTTCTGTCTACATTCCTCTTTCCGACATAAAAATATTTTATTTCAAATTATTATAAGTTAAGAAATATTACACATTTCATTGAACCATGTTTTTGCACAAATTTTAGGAATTTTCCAATCTATTTGGCAACGTTGCAAAAATGTGTACAAATAATTACGGTGCTTTGTACAAAATTTTACGGTGAATTCAAATATGTAAAAATATACATAGTGTCCCATTAAAAAAATATGAAATTTTTAACACACCTCCCTTTTGGAGCACCCTGTATGGTCGAAAATAATTTTAAAAGCTGCACCTCTTAACGCTTAATAACTTTGCTGAAAAAAGTTTTCCGCTATCCCTAGCGGTAAAAGAGATATTGTGCTTTGTCGCACTAATTGGCCACCCTGTTCTACATTATAAGATGCGCAACTTAAAATACTAGTTGTCGGGTCCAAGCGTTTAAAAAACTAATCACTGAATTTAAATCAATTTGTTCAAGATTTTATGGACTCATCGAAAATAGGTTTTACTAGCATATAAAGGTTATGGTACAAATGTACAATGCCACCGACAAAACCTAAGAAAATTAGATTAAGACTTATATATATGTGTAAATATATCAGGGGAGACATTTGAACCCTCTGACGACTTTACTTTCGTTATTTTTTTAGGTACTTTATTTCTTACATAATATCCATCGATAGGCATTGTAAATTTCAATATTTAGTGAGGAATTATGGTCGTCCTACGGATAAGAGTCGCACAGAGAAGAATGGAAATAGCAATACTAGAACTTTCTCTAAGAGATGGGGTTCCAAAGACAAACTGAGATTTTTACTACCGTTATAGAAATTTTATGATAGAAAAAAAAACCTATATAGGGGACAATAAAGAAAATAGCTGTGATAGTAAAATTGATCTTGCTGGATATATCTTTTCTGTATTAATATAGTCGCTTTATAATTATTATCTTGCAGTTACAGTAAAGGAAAGTTCTTATGCTTACAAAAGCCATTTACCAGCGACAGAAAATATACTTTGCTGAGGCAATAAAGATATTATATAGATACCCAGAAAAATGCCGGGTTATGTTTGGTAATTTTTTAAAGTGTTTTATTCAAAATGTGTTCTATAATATATTATACAAAAATTCAGCATAATGTATAATTTTCCCGTGTAGAGATATTTATATCTTTACATTTAAATCTTTAAAAATAAATTTATGATAAATTAAGCACAAAGACGAAAATTATATGAACGAAGTTTAAATTAGGTGGTAATACAACCAACATAAATCATCAATCATCAATTTTTATTTAATCATTTAAAATTTTCGCCTGTGGCACCATTTGGTTTATGTATCTTGTAAATTGAATAACTTTGTACTAAGTTGTAATAATAACTCTTTTCAAGTATTGACTTTTATATTTGTACAGCTTATAACTTAAAAGGTATTTTGTAAGCAAAACAATTACAAATCTATAGCTCTTCAATAGTAGTTTTCTGAGTTAATAACAACTACGGTTTTCGTTCAGTTCAATTATGAAATTAATAGCAAAATGAATGGTACAAATCTCTCTTTAACTTTTAGATTAATTATAGTAAAAATTCTCTATCTCTGTCAATATTGATGGTCTTAATTACATAATCTAGTATATACTTCACAACAAACTTGGATTAGTCTTATGTTAAAATTTAATGGGTAATACTGAAAACGATGACATTTTTTTAAAATTATTGTTTTGCAATGTATTTTTTCAAGATTTTGCTTCACTAGACTCCATTTGGCACCACTAAACTTTAGACTAAAAACACTTCCTCTTCCTCCGTGAATAATCTTCTGGTTATTTATAAAAAGCATTATGCCTTAAAAGAGAAGGTCTTCGCTAAAAGCTTACTTACAACAAACCTTACTGTATAGTTTTATGTTACGGAAGAAATTATATAGAAATGCACATATCTTATATATATAGTATATAAGGACTCGAAATTCTAGTTCATGCAAATCATATAAACTCATTCTTAAGATTTTCTGCACGAGATTGCCGTGGATGTCATCCACCCTGATGTGAGTATGGCCTTTGGTCAGATATCGAATGACTATTTGGTTTCGACCGGTTATATGATGATTTACCTGGGGGGTGTATAAAATTTAAATTTTTATTATGAGAGCAGCCCAGAATTCAAATATACCTCTCCTTTCCAATTACTTTTAACATAGAATCAATAAATGCATCGAATTTACATCCTATCTAAGGCTTCATGGCAGATCACACAGTAATTTTTTTAAATTTTCTTAGTTTAAAGGGGTAAATGATTCACTAAGATTTTGTTTTGTGGCATTATAGACAAAATTGTTACTTTTTGCAAATCCATCGAGTAGAAGTCCTTTTTGAACTTGCTACTTCTCCGGAGTTATTTGTATATTCTAAATTTGTCTTTCCAGCTTTAGCCAGGTGATAACCTAATTAACTTTGGATCACTATCATTTACTATCATTTTCCAAAATATTTTTTAAAACTACATTTTTAACAAGAATCTGATTTGACCGGACTATGAGATATATTCACATTTATTAGAACTTGCCATAAACTTCTATTTTACGACTATTTTCCTATTTTAAAACAAACTTTTGTCAGCTATCTAGGTAAATATCTTGTATTGGGAGCATTATTTCTTCTATAATGGTTTACGCAAGACTTAATGTACTTTTTTCCACGTCTCGATAAGCTTGTGGTCCATGACTTAAGTATAGATTTGATAACCTTTCAACTTATTGTACATATTATTTGGCAAAATTCATACTTACCGGTCTTAAATCATCTCTCAAAAACAATTTAAACATGTAAAAAATACAAATTCGTGGAGAAAGAAAAATCACTTCAGAACACACACAAAATACCGAGGAAAATTGTAAATCCCGACAAAATAAAGTTATCAATCGCCAATAAATAATCAAATTAGCTGTCGTCAATTACAACTGCGCTGGTTTCAATCGATGGTTGTTGGCTTTATACGAATTTTTTTGTTCTAATGGGGTGTTAAGTTAAAGGGGTTGTTAACTTATTTAGCGTGGAAACATCATAGGACTGATTATGCCTATGTTGTAATATACTATTATGATATCAAAGAAAGTACTTACTAAACAAGCCCCTAAAATCAAAATAGTGGGATATGTTTGAAATGAAGAATTGCAAGAGGTTAAATAGGCAATGGCAAACAAAATGCATGGATCAAGCAGGACACACTTTTAAAGTAACGTACATAAAAAATATTAGAAGCAAAAATTATTTAAATATTTATACCGAGCCCAAAGTTTTCACAATATCTATTAATTTGGGCAAAATCTATCTAAATTATGAAGGGTATCCCATTTATGAAGACCTATATATATACTAAGATGCTTTAAATGCCAAGGGTTCTACCATTCCAGTAAATAATGTACTAATGTAATTGCTTGTGCTAACTGTTCTGGAGTAAACGACACGGCAGAATGTAACAAATCTTCAAGAAAGTGCGTAAACTGTACAACAGGTAACTCAAGATTTCATAAGGTGGATCACTAAGCAGCAAACCCAAACTGTCCATCAATATTGTATGAAATAAAGATTTTAAAGAGCTGCATAAAATATTATGAATAATGGTTCAGTCGCAAGTGGAAGAAGTTTCAGAAAGTATAGACGACAGTATTAATGACACTGGACAGTTAGTGAATAAGCATCAACTTTTTGGATCAGTTAATTTGCAAAATATAAAGATAGCATTCTACATGTTAATATAAGAAGTGCCAATAATGATTTTGATAATGTACTTTTTTTATGGTCAAACACATGCACTATATGAAAAATCTTTTAAGGCACTCTGGGAGTATGCGAATAAAGCGATTCACGTTGGTTTTGAATCATTGGAGGTCATATTCGTTGGGAAAAACGACCTCGGGAAGGTCGCTCCATAAGAATGAAGTCCTCCAGATAAAAGAATTCTTAAATAATGAAGTTTGAGGTGTACTAAGCTTAACCATATATTGATTGGTGGTAGTGGTTCGCCGCTCTGGGCGGAATTAAGAGGGCAAGGTTAGCCGAGCACTTTCCATGGAAATATCTGTAAAAAAACTCGAACAAGCTTATTTCAACTCTAAGCGAACTAGCAATTAATTCTGAACAACCTCCTAAACCGCACAAGATATGGCATTACACATCGGCCAAGTGGGAAGACATGAAAGACCATTTTCGCACCTTTCATGCTTCCCTTCTGATGATCCATCCGTATGTGCTGGGGAGGTCTCCGACGTCATTCTAACTAGCAGGGAAGCATTTATCCCCTCCCCGAAAAAACGACAAGCCCTGGTTTAGCAAGGATTGTGCCATCTTTGTTACCGCTCGAAACAAATATAAGCTAACAATAGATCGAAGCAAAGAAGCCCATAACGTTAGGATCAAAAACAAACTTCTTGACTGTCCAAACGGATCAAGGTCATCTTGGGTCAGTCGGTAACGTCGTCAGCCAATATTTTACTAAATCAACTATTCCACCTCTAATACGTTCCGATGATACAATAGCATCCACAGCCGGCGAAAAGGCAAACTTACTTGGTGAACCATTTTCTTCGCATTCCACTATAAATTTCCAGGGAAGAACCACCCAATATTCTTGCAGTTTAATTCGAAATGATCGAAATCGTGTTCCGTCAGCGTCCCGTCAAACGGTCCAAAAGGAAATTCTAGTACTCAAGAGATGTGCCGATGAACTAACACCAGTATTTTGTAGATTTTGCAACTTATCCTACAAAAAATATATTTCCATCGTGCTGGAAGACGGCGCGAGTCCAGCATATACCAAAGAAAGTCAAGTGAACCCTGCCTAACAACTATCGATCAGCCGCATTGCTTTCATTTATATCAAAAGTAATGGAGAAAGCTATTAACCAACAACTTCTAAAGTACCTGGAATGACTCAGCATTAGCATCATCAATATGGTTTCAGTCCAGATCAACGGGAGACCTTCTAGCTTATGTCACCCATCTTTGGGCCAACGCAATCGAACATCATGGAGAGTCTCGGGCGGTTGTACTGGATATTTCTAAAGCCTTTGATCGTGGTTGGCATGAGGGACTTCTAAGTAAAGTGCAAATCCTATGGTATGCCCAGTCGATTCTGTGCATCGTTGTCTAGCTTTCTTAAGGACCGCTCTCTGCAAGTGACGATTAACGGATTTCTTCCAGACACCTTCACCATCAATGCCGGTGTTCCTCAAGGGTCCATATTGTCTCCCACTCTATTCTTACTCTACATTAACGACCTTCTAGTGAAAACGAAAAATCCGATATTTAGTTTTGCTGACGATACCACACTTATCTCTACTTCCTCTTTGAATATACAAACATCGGCTGCCGACGCACATCTTCGCAGACAGCATGAAGTATCACGTCTCAACAAAGACCTGGAAGAAATTTTGGCTTGGGGTGACAGTAACCAAGTCGAATTTAACGCAAAAAAACCCAGGCAGCAGTTTTCTCTAAAAAGGTTAACATTACAGAACCGGATATACTCATGGACGGACACGCAATCCCACTGGCTTCATCTATTAATTTGCGGGGCGTCAATCTGGGAGGAAACATGTCTTGGCATAACCACGTTGTGGCAATCGCCAAGATAGCTTCTCAGAAGCTTGGGATGCTCTTCCGAACCAGAAAGTTATACACACCTCAAAAACTTTTGACACTATACAAAGCTCAGATTCGAACATCACTAGAGCTCTCATGTCTGGAGCTCTGCGCCTAAACATACTATTCGGCTACTGGATTCCGCCGAAAGGAGAGCCATTCGTCTCATCGGAGACCACGAGCTGACAAAGAAACAGCTTGTTACATCGATAACAGGTTAGTGATTTAACTCTCCTTTACTGATATTTCCATGGAAAATGCTCGGCTGACCTTGCCCTCTTAATTCCGCCCAGAGCGGCGAACAGCAAAAATACACGACGAACCACTGCCGCCCATCCATATGTGGTTAAGCTTAGTACTCCTCGAACTTCATTATTTAAGAATTCTTTGCCCTGAGGAATTTTTCCTGTAGTGCCTGTGCTTGATCATAAAAAATAATCAAAACGGAATTTGCACAAAACAAATTACTTTCAATTACAAAACAATAACAAATAATTTTAAGGTTAGGGTTTCATCGAATGACAAGTGACAGACGTCCCCCTGTAAATGGAGTGGGAAACTGCCGCTGCGACAGCACGAAGCTCTGAGAACGTGGCTTTACTCTGTTAAAATCCATATTTTCTTAAGTTCTAAAAACTATCGTCCTAACGAGTCCAGATTAAACTTAAAGAGCCTTCTAGGAATATCAAGAAAAAACTGGAAAGGAATATTCAAACAACCCAATTTAATCAAAACATGAATTAGTTAGAGGGGTAGGAGTTATTACCCTTCTACCCGAATAACCCCACCCCCAGAACCTTAAAAAATAAATATAATACTAATAAATAAATTAATAATTTAATTTACGAAATTAAATAGTAGTTGTATGAATGGGTTGTGGGCGTGGCTCTAGAAAATTTTTGCCTAAGGCGATTTCCACCTTTCTGTTGTCCATTTAATGGCTGACCCCTTACAAACAAATTCCTGAATACGTCACTGGTATATACACGTCGATTAGTGAACTTATATTGTCTCATATCGAATAATAATAAAATATAGTGTAAAATTTAACTACCTCATCGTGCGAATTCAAACTGTTTCGCCGTATACGAATGACTATCGAAAACATCTTACCTCTAATAAAGTAATGTCTCTTTGTGTGTCAAATTCCTCAATTAGGTTGTTGCTCGAGGATGATTCTATATCAACATTTTCTTCTCTTTTAACACATTCACTTCTACCACTGTCATTTACATGATTAAATAAATGAATTGTAAATTTATCTAAACCCTTCAATGTTTCTTGGCAAACCGGACAGGTTAATGGAGCCGTAGCTACATTTATAAGTGTCGTTCGTAAAGAATTCACCTCTTCAAAACACGGTTTACAGCACAATGGACACGATAACAACATAATAAATATTATTAAAATTGTACATGCATAAATGAGAACTTCAATGTGAAATGTGATCGTCTGTTTATTAATATAGCTATTTTTAAACCCATTTGGATTGGAGCGTACCGACCAGCTAAATTTAGATGTTTAGGTTTTAAAATTAAGATATAGTAACTTCTCTATATATACATGAAAAGGTATAACAATATAAATTAATACTTGTGGATAGTTCAATAAAAAATACGCCTGATTATTTTATGTTTATATTTGTATATGCTCAAAAGTATGTAGGCCTGTTGAAATTAACGAGATAAATACCTAACCAAACTACGTAAATTTATTAACTAAATACGTTGTAGGAAAATGGGCAATATAACATTAAAGAAGACTTAAAGTAAACCATCTATTTGTCTTTTCATTTTAGACCAATCGGCACGATCACACTACCATATAAAATCTTTTTCTAAAGAAATGTATAATCCCAATACCGCCTTATATCACTGATGAGATGGAAAAATTAGGAGAGACTTTTAACTGGTCCACCCACGAACTGCTAGTGAGGAGCGCTACCGGACTCGCCGGAGAAGCCAAAGAATGGTTTTCTATGTGGAAGCCTTTGGAAAAATCTTAGGAGGAGTTCCGTAACGAGTCTAGCCTTTATCCTGCCAAACGAAATTTTAATGAAAAACTTCGCAAAGCTAGCCAATACACCAGTAGGGAGGCAAAATCCTATTGTGAGTATGCCAGGAAAAAAAGATTTCTTATCAATTCGTTAAATTTTGACTTGTCCACCGCTCAAATTTTGGAAATTTTTATTGGTGAAATCGCAGATGTCAAAACCGCTGCATTTAACAGCAATATAGAGTCTGTCAGTCAACTTCTTACTCTTTTGACCAACTATAAATTATCTAGCTCGAGTAAATTGTTGGAAAATGTTGATTTTGAAAGAGGTTATTCCTAGACACAAGAATTGTGATTGATTCAAAAATTCACTCGGGGCTATGTAATTCATGTAATTGTGATTTTTTTGCCCACTTTTAGTTAGTAGTTAAGTTGGTACTAAGTATTAAAGTCAGCTGTTTGATAGATTCTCAAGCGGAGTGCAGTCTGTTGTCCGAAAAAGTTGCTAAAAAAAAACGAGTAGCACTTTGAGCCTGCAATCATTATTTTAATTAATTATAACGTCTTAGCAAGTAATTAATGTTGGAATTGAAAGTAATAGCACCACTTTTGACATTTGCTTCTTTATAGTTGGTAACACTATAATAACCCCGACGCTAAAATGGGGCGACGACGAAAGAAAATTGCTATAAATTATGTTTGTAGGTAAATAATACAACAATGTGTAGAAATCTTCACTGAATTTTATTGTACCATGACAATTGTTTCGGCACACAGTGCCTTTATCAAATGGAGAAACCAAAGTGACTGAGGTATAAACATATTTTCCTAAATGTAAAAAATTCCACTTAAGCTAATTATCTAAATTATATTATATGGTGTTAAAATACCCAGAATATTAATGGATTAAATGCAAATACAAAGAAGTACCTAATTATAGGTTTATGAAGGATGGAAAAACCACCCTTTACAGATTTAAATTTAACAATGGGGAACCATTTAAGTCCAACTGATCGTTTAATAAAATATTTAGTTTTTTGTGTTTGTTAATTTCCATACTTTCTAAAAAATTGAGTTTCAGAGATTTTTGTTCTAGGTGTAAAATTTCAAAATTATCGTTAAAACTATGCTGTTCCTCATTTAAATGTATTGCATAATGAGAATTAGTGTGGTTTTTATTGTAGCTTGTTTTGTGTTCTTTAAGTCTTTTTTCAAATGTTCTACCTGTCTGTCCTATGTATATTTTAGGACAACTTCCACATTTTAGTTTATATACCCCACAATTTTGTTCTTTTTTATTTTTAGTTTTGTTGTTTTTAATAAATTTACCCAATTTATTATTAGTTTTGTATGCAATTCTGAACTTTTGTCCTTTTAAGTGTATTTTAATTTTCTCTGTAAGTTTACCGGTATATGTGAGGGTTTTATAACTGAGATTGGTATCTGATTTTACTATTGGGTATACTAGACTTATAGCTCTGTCAAACTGTTTTTTATTGACAATTTGATCTATTATGTTAGGTTGATAACCATTATTGATTGCGATTTGTTTAATTATGTTTAATTCTTTATTATAATTTTGTTCTGACAAAGGGGTATTAATAAGTCTGTGGACGAAAGAGTTATATGCTGAAATTTTATGTGCGTACGGGTGGCAGGATTTGTTGTTTATTGTAATATCCGTGTGCGAAGGTTTATGGTATATTGCAAAGTCATGTTTATTGTTTTTTGTTGTAATTGTTAGATCTAAAAAGTTTATTGATTTATTTTCTTCTGTTTCTAGAGTAAAGTTCATGCTATGATGTAAGTTATTAATATGGTGTAGAAAAGTCTGGAGTTGACGATCCGACCCCACAAAACAAGCTAAAATATCATCCACATACCTATACCAATTTTAGCTTGTTTTGTGGGGTCTTATCTCTCGTATAAATTAAAAATATCAATACGAATGGTTTTGTCGATTTTAAATATTATCAAGATCATGATCGGCACAAAATTGGAGATTTAAACTTGATGAGTATAAAGCCTTATAATTGTTTTTTGACCATGGTCATTTAACAAACGCTATGAAAGTGTATGTACTGTATTTACCAACTGTACTTCTTTTTCACTGGCTAGCATAGCCTTGTGTTGCTACTTCCAGGGTTGTCACGATTATGAGAACTATAGCCAGTAGGAAGAAAACTCGTTAATTAGAAAACTCGTTAAATTGGCAAGAAAGCTTCAATTATCACTTTCACAATTTCCACTTCGCTTATAAATAGAAAGGGCAGAAGCTTTATTTTCATTAGTCCATCGCTCACCATGCGGTTTTCCATTGATATTCCTCAATTCAGAGTTTACAAAATCTTTAGAAACCTTAAGATTATTCTCGATGTACTGAAAAAGACTGCAATCTTGCATATTTTTTAGTTCTTTAAGTTTATGTCTAAACTTTATTTAATTTACTTAATTTGGAAGAAGTGTTTCTAGGAATTTTATACATAGTTTATTCATTAGGTGTTACTACTAACTTCACATTCACCTAAATACCCTGTACCCCTAGGTTCAGACACAGACAATAGGTGACAATGAAACATTTTCAAGAGGCAAGAGCTCAAGCTTTAGGAACTGCATTCTAATTGAGCCGTTTTAATACGAGTCTGTTAAATTGTGATTTCTCAAAGTGATCTTCACAAATTCTAAAATATTCATATCTCGTAGAAGGTTTTATTTTATAGTTATCTTTCGAAACCTTCAATCTATCATCATTATTAAGGGGAAATAAAAAAAATGTTTATTGACATGTAAGCATTATTGTAATTAGAATATTTACAAGAATATTTTTTAATAACATATATCCCATTTTAATTGGAAGTAATACAGGGGCAAATAAAAAACATCCACTTAGATGATTTACTTATATGCCTAGCGAAAGATTATAATATAATATAATTAATTTTTATATTACTGTCATTGTGCATTGTGCAATTAATTGTGCAATAGTAATAGCTAATATTTTCTGGATTTGAATTATCGTATTAACAACAAACTTTCTTACTGATGGTAAACATCTCACGTTTTTAGGTTTCTTATTTTCTAATTTGATATTGAATTTAGGAAAAGTTTATTAAAAATGTTTAAGACTTTACAGCGAATGCCTGCAGAGGGTCTGTCTCACGCAAAACTATACTCCAATCAAGGTTAAACATGAACATGAAAATTTGAAATCAGTAAAAGTTTCGTGACCGTCCATCTAAAATCACGAAAACATCCTCCTGGTCAGATATGCACGCATTTAATATAGAGCGCTAGACAGGCCTATCTGCAGAATTGGAACTTGCATAATTCAACATAAACGAAAAATATTTAGTTATACTACAGTAGGTTAGGTAAAGCAATACTAATTTATTATGATTTAATATGTGTGATATTTAATTTAATATGTATGAATGAAGAAATATAGTCTTGAATAGGCCGAGCGGGGGGCCCCTTTGAAAGTTAGGGCTGGCCTATTGGGAAAGTAGGCCCTGGATTTATTATCATCAGTAATGGTGCGGAAACTTTAAGAAATTAGCAAATTATGCGAATGTTTTGCAAATAAACAATGAGAGTTTATGTAATTTTAATTTTTCTCTTTTACCAAATATTATAACAGAAGTAAATAAATTACTTATTTGCTACCTACTCTCTGAAGATAATGCAAAACATTAAACTTTTCGTGATCCCCTCATACACGCACTCGAATTTGGTCGTTAGTCACGGTTCATCATCGATTTCTATACATACTTTGTTTACCGTCGTATATATTATCATAGGTACCTAACAGGAATTCTGCTTTTAAAATAGGGTTTCTATGACAACGTTTATCAATATCCCTAATAGAAGGTTTACTGTCATTTCGTAAAATAAACCAACGACAATGCAATGATATTAATTACTCTCTAAGTAATAAAAATGGCTTATTTGGAAGATATACTTAAGAAACTTGGTTGGGACGATGGTTTTCAAATACCAGTAGCAAATGCGGAAAATCAACAACTCGAAGAAGAGCTAGCAAGGCTGGTTTTACACAAAATTAGGGCAAAAAATAGCTTGGATAACTCGACAGGGCGTTTATGCAACTTAAAGGATCATCATAAATATGTTAAACAAGAGAATGAACAGACTCAGGTATGTACAATTAAAGTTAGGTCAGCTTACCCAATGTCATTATGCTTAATACTTACTTAATTGTTGTTTACCTATAAAAATTATATTGCTATTTGCTATTTTTGGTATTTAGTGCCATGAAAAACAAACTCCGAACAGAATGCGTATCTGTGTGTCACCGAATTTTTTTATTTTATAATTTCTAATGCTTAGAAATTGAATTATCAATGAAATTGTCCCATATTCGAGTGGAAAAGATGATGATAAGAGATGACTTCGTTACGTTAAAATAGTGACGAGATACTAAAAGAAATATCAAATTAGTAAACGTACTGTTAAAATTTTAGAAAAAGTACCTAGTTATCGAACCTGTGTTATCAAATAGCCTGTTATATAAAAAAATCAAATCCTTACTGAATAGTGACAACAGAGCTTTATACGAACAAATCAATAACAAATTCAAACAAATTTATTCCAAAATTATTTGGATCTTAACAAAATATGGTTGGATCTTAACAAAATAAATAGTGTTGTTCATCTTATTGTCCTTTGTATTACGATATGGACGAAAGTTGTTTAGAACGGTGAAGTTGAAAATAGCTGTCATAAAAGCATCCGGTACTAATAATTTTCATTTCTATAATAATATTGAATAATTAGAATATTTATTGAGGACGATGGGGATATATTATATATTATGGATCTTGCATTTCCCAGGAGGATCTATTATCGAGAGAATCCGTTTGATTCTCTTGATAAATTATCATCAGAAGGTTTCGCCTGCTGCTACTGTTTGACATGTTCTGCAATAAATATAGCATAATCTTGAATTTAATAATCATCTTTAAGTTTTTTTTTATAAAAATCAATTTACTTTTGATAATAAGGTTTCGTTACACTATTCGGACACACTAATTACTTACGTATTTTTACCTTTTTTTTTGTTTGATTGTGTAATATTAATACTTTTAAATAAAATTAGATGCGGAAAACACACATTAATTCATAAAATTTGAGTTTAAAGGCAAAAATGGTCGTAAAATTGTTGTTTCTTAAAATTTACGCTGCGAACATGTATATTTGCAAAATTCGGTATTTTAACAGTGTTGCCACATAGAAAAGCTTTCTGCAATAATACAGCTTTTAGGTTGTTCGGGTTTGTTTATATCGATATAAGACCGCAGTTTATTGTCAATGTAGTTATGTCACGACTAAGCAATATCTTTTAAGAGGGTTAACTGCGATAGAAAGGCCCAAAAATATCCGTTTTTGTGCAATATTTTTTTCCTATGTAGCTAATAAAAGACAACTGGCAACTCTGTTGAAGATGTCACTTTTAAGTCGAACACAAATTTGACATTGCATAACACTGTTGCCAAGAGCAGTTATACTTTGGCGTTGAAGGAAAAGGAAAGAACAAATCAAAATAAAATGGAAATAGCAAATATAGATAATGTTGACGCAATTACAAGCAAGTATGATGTGGATTTTGCAAAATATTTACAATACAATACATAGGATTGATTAGAGATAATTTCAGATGCAAAACCAGAAATTGTCGTCTCGTATGCACTATTAGGCAGAAAGTTAATGCAAATGCCTTGAATTCCTGCTTTTATTGTTGCAAATGCCGGAAAGATTATCCTTTGTTTTCGGGATCTTTTTTTCAAAATATGAATATTCCTGTTAGGCAGATATTTAAACTACACCGGTGGTGACCACAAAGTGGTTGTGTTTGCGACCAGCCTGGCTGGTCTCAAACACAGCCACGCCGCCGGTGGCCGCTACACGCTGCGGGCACTATGTTGTACACAGTTCTTATGGGCCGAGGGATGGCGTTTTCAGTGGCTCGGTTGAGCTTCACATTATCAATTTATGTAACTTTCTTGTGTTTTCTTTTCCCGAATACAGAAGGAAATCGGCTACAAAAGGTGTAGCGGGGGCGGGTTTTCAGTGGTTTTCCCAGGGCACTGTCAATTTATGTAACTTTCTTATGTTTTCTTTTGTCGAATACAAAAATAAATCGGCTACAAAAGGTGTAGCGGGGGCGGGTTTTCACTTGTTTTCCCAGGGCACTGTCAGTTTTTGTAACTTTCTTGTGTTTACTTTAGTCGAATACACAAACAAATCGGCTACAAAAGGTGTAGCGGGGGCGGGTCTTCACTTGTTTTCCCAGGGCACTGTCAATTTATGTAACATTCTTATGTTTCCTGTTTCCGAATAGGAAATCGGCTACAAAAGGTGTAGCGGGGGCGGGTTCTCACTTGTTTTCACAGGGCACTGTCAATTTATATGACTTTCTTATGTTTTCTTTTTCCGAATACAGAAGGAAATCGGCTACAAACGGTGTAGCGGGGGCGG
This sequence comes from Barypeithes pellucidus, assembly GCA_963991005.1. NCBI lineage: Eukaryota > Metazoa > Arthropoda > Insecta > Coleoptera > Curculionidae > Barypeithes > Barypeithes pellucidus. Next base: position 52,585,325 of record OZ022557.1, on the reverse strand, counting down.
GTTCTCACTTGTTTTCCCAGGGCACTGTCAATTTATGTAACTTTCTTATGTTTTCTTTTTTCGAATCCAGAAGGAAATCGGGTACAAAAGGTGTAGCGGGGGCGGGTTTCCACTTGTTTTCTCAGGGTACTGTCAATTTATGTAACTTTCGTGTCTTTTTTTGCCGAATACAAAAACAAATCGGCTACAAAAGGTGTAGCGGGGGCGGGTTTTCAGTGGTTTTCCCAGGGCAGTGTCAATTTATGTAACTTACCCTAACTTTCTTATGTTTTCTTTTTCTACAACCATATCTTTCCATTACATTTTCAAAAATTGTTAAATTCCGTGCGTGCTCAAGTGTAGTCATTACACAGAACCTTTACTTTTTATTTTTGTTATAAAATTATAAATCCGGCAACATCGCTAAAAATGTTGGGGTCAGAACCTTGTCAAATCACTCAAAAACCATAAAATCAGGATTTTTATTAATTAATTTCTTAAAAATTACTGAGTATTCCGCAAATTTTTTTATTGAATATTACTACTAAAAATGTATACTTTTAGAAAAAAATAGTAAAAATTTAAAATTCGTGTGTCCGAATAGTGTAACGGATCCGATAATAATATTTGTCACAGAAAATAGCCACAACCATGTTTTAGGAACAACAGCGTTTCTGCATATATAAGTAAAATTATCTCTTTTTAGTAGCATCCATAACCGAGTGCAGAAAAATACTTATATTTTGTAAAAATAATTTCAGTTTGACACACTCAACGAATTGTCCAAAAACAAAGCTTAGATATTAGAGAACAAAGTTCTAGACGTTTTTCAATGTTGCAGATTCCGACAAACTTTTAAAACATCCGCCGCGCTATTGGGGGTAAACCACAACTGCCCTAAAGTACATCTGCCCTATCCTCTGCCCTACTCCTCGGAGGTCACTTATTGTTGAACCGGGAATCTTCGTTTCTACAATTGCCCTACTCACTCTTACGACGCGGAGGGAGCGAAAGTCGACAAACAAGGATGGAATATGCATACTTTCTTTGTTGTTTCGTGTGTGTTTCGTTATGGAAAAATTATTTGGAATTTGTTATTTGGAATAAACATTGGCCAATGAGATCGTGTAGGACAGATCAACATTAGGATAGAAATAATAAATACTTGTTATAGCTCTCTAATTTATTTATATGTAGAGTAGCTGTCGGCCGGTTTGCGCTCGCATTTTGTTTTTTCAAATTAAAATACAATAGGAAATCGTCTCCAAAAGGTGTATCGGGGCGGGTTTGCACTTGTTTCCCCGCAGGGCATCTATAAATATTATTACACATTAATTTTCTTCTTATGTAAGAATAAAATTTCGATAATAAAATAACTACTATTAATGGCGTAGTCAGGTAGGATGCAGGAAATCCCTAAAATATGACAGTTCTAATATGAAAATAAATATGACATAACCATTCAATCGTTCGACGCTAAGAGCAATATTTTAAGTCGCTATCCAATAATGATCTACAGCATGTCAGCAAAAATGCATGTAAATAGGGGGAAAAGGCGTTCCCAACGGATTAAGTCATATGAGCTTAACCGAACATCACCCGAATACACTCGAGTTGTAGGGCAGATGAACATTAGGGTAGTTGAACAGTAGGACAGATGAAGACATCTCGCTATTGGGACCAGTCGATGATAGCCGAAGCTGCTCGGCGACCCCTTATATCCATTACTATTTTAACAATTCTTAGATCTTCATTCTTGTTGTGAAATTTATGTTCAATCCGGAAGTGGCCCCAATATCATAAGAAAGTAACGACCATTTTTTCTTACTCTGACACCGTTTTTTACTATTCTATTAGGTTTCGAACCGTCAACCTATTAGTTTTGATCAAAGAATTCCGGCAACACTGAACGTTTTCCATGGAAATTTTGAAAGTTTATCGGAAATTGAATTTATTCGGTTTTCCCTTTGAAATTATCATTATATGTATATTTTGTTTTAGTAATTTGCGATAAGCCGTATACCGTCTACCATTTTTAACTGTCAATCTACCATTTTCTATTTGTGTTAATTTGACCTTTTTTTTAGTATTTTGTTAAAAAAAATGTACCGTGTACCGTCTACCACAATCTACCCTTTTTAACATGTCAAATCTACCATTTTTGTCATTTTCGATCTGCCGTACAAGTTTAGGATCTACTCGATTTTGTTTATGACCATTTATACTCGCAGCCCTGTTTTCAGGAGGTACTCGTATAATAAGGTGTGTTATAATAATTTTCAGTTCACGCGTTTCAGTTTATATTGCCAGTCCATAAATAAACTTTGTGTATTGTTTGACATTGTTGCTCAGTTAAGACGGGTAGTTTCTTCTGGACGCAACAGCTGACGTTTGACTTGGCAGCAAAGATGGAATGTCGCCGACGAACAAATGAAATTTCGTCGTATCGCGGGTAATAAAATTTAATAATCTGGTGTATTTTCAAGAACTAATTATTGGTTGTGGTTTCTGTCAAGATCTAAGATTTAGGTATAAAGATAAATACAAGTAGGTAGTAATTTATTTTTATGATTTTATATGGAATTTCAGTTTTATATTAAGTTTGACAACATTGTACCTAACACGAGTTTTGTGTTATGCCACACAGGGCATGGTATAAATAATGAAGAGCCGATGGAGGCGTGGCTTGTGACGTCACCAAGCGAATGATTTCTACTCTCTTATGGAGATTTATATTGCTGTCAACTCTTATATCTCTATTAAATTTCTTTGCCTGGTCCATATCACAACCGAGCACAGCGCACCTCATTTTATGAAAATTCAGATATTTATTTTAATAAACACACACGACTAAATAAAAAAAAACTGATGAACTTTCAAAATTTCCATGGAAACTACGACACATGACACTACGTGGCGACCAGTGCTGCCAGAAATCTTTGATCAAAAGTAATAGATCGACCGCGACGGTTCGAAATCTAATAGAATAATAAAAAACGATGCAGAGTATCACAAGTAAGGAAAAAAGGTCGATACTTTCCTATGATATGGGAACCACCTCCAGATTGAACATCAATTTTATATGGAGAGCCCTACAACAAAAATGAACATTTTAATTGTTAAAATAATAATGGATATATTACAATTGTAAAAGACTCACAACGCTGGTGGCAACGAGTAGGGGTCGCCGAGTAGGTTAGGCTATCGTCGACCGGTTCCAATGGCACGGCGGATGTTTTAAAAGTTTGTCAGTATCTTTTGTTATTTTAGTGGTATTTTAGCTGCAATGTGTGTTATATTCTATGAAATTAATATACGTAAATACTTGTCATATATTATTCTTTCATTTTATATACGATTTAATGCGTAAAACCTTTTAATTCTTTTAAAATAGAATTTAAAACGCTAACAATGTATAAATCTCCATAAAAAAATTTTAAATCCGCTCTCCTTGTGACGTCACTGCGCGTGACAGATGAAATTGGAACGGTTAGATATATTACCTTTCGTTATTTGTATCATGCATCACGATTGTGCAGTCGGACAAATAAACATATGTCGATCAGTCGCCTGAGTTTGTGACAGATGGAGAGATGGGGCCGTACACATGTAGCACTAACATCTACACCCCTTCCCTCGAGGTAATTTTGAATAGAGATAAGCTAGACTGAACAAGTCGACGGAGGCGCGGCGGTATCCGTCACTACTATTTTATGCCCGAAAACCGCCGGCGAAAAATGTTTTGCAACACAAATAATAGCAATATCACACACAAATTTCAAATCATCGGTCACAAGCACAGGAAAGTAAATAGTCAAACATCATTGACCTTTTGAATGATTATCTTTTTTTTTTTTTTTTTTAATTTAATTGGCATTTGACTAATTAGTCATGCAGCCAGTCACAAAGTAAATATATATTGTTTTTACTGTGCATTCTTATTCCTTCTAAATGTTTGTTCATATTTTTCACTGAAAAATATGCCCCGTCTCGAGAATCGAACTTGAGACCTCCGCAGCCGAATGCCAACAACTTAACCTGCTAAGCTGTTACCGCGGTATGATTATCTTTCAAACTCTTTAAATTAAGACACATGCTCTCTTATCTCTTATTTGAAAACAATCATTAGTTTCATAATTTCTACATAACAACCACACAGAATCTAAGTTTTAGGAAAAACAAATAGCAGCTATTCACATGGAAAGAATACACGGATTCCTCGGGAACGTTGTTTTAATTAATTTTGGTCATTTTTTTTCTCGCGTAGATTTATCTACCCATTGAACACGGAATAGAGATGGGCAATATTTTATAGCTGATGATTTTTACAGTGATTTAGAAATCACAATCACAACCTTTGATTCCACAGACATGAAAATATCGAGTATGATTTTGTATCGAAAATTCTTTGGCATTTTATTATTAGATATTTGTTGGGGTCACGGTATTTGAATAGGCGATACGGGACAGACGAAGGTCGTTTAAATGCGTGTTTTTCTTATGGTGATAAACGAAATTCTTCCCTATTACTTGGCTATTTACCATAAGTCGCGAGATCTCTTGCAACGCGTGTAATTTATGTGGTGTTAATGGAATTTCGACCAAATTGCATAAAATGATAGTAGTAGCCGATAGCCCGTGCCTCCCCTGGCGTGTTCTAACCCGGTAATTAAGGTAAGGGATAATACTGTGACTATACTTTTTCTTTTGAGAAGTTTAAAAATAAAATCATTTCACACTCGAACGAAGGCTGATGTTAGCGCGATTTCATTTTCTTTCTCACAGCGCCTAAGCATGGCGACATCTCTCCATCTCTTTCACACAATCCGCTGACACCGACTGATCGACGTAGGTCTCATTCGACTGGACGTAACGCATTGTCCTAGGTGAGCGGCAAAGCGCGTCCGGCGCGACCGACCCGGCCGACGCGGTTATATCAAAACAATGAGAATATATGGTATGTCCTGCGTAGCAACTACCGCGCGGCACGCGCGGCTCAAGCGTTCTTGAAGCGGCACTGCCGGTCAAAATATTTGATATTTCCGCCTCTGCCGCTGTAGTCTGCTGCTCCAGCCACATCATGTCTGACGTATTTTATGAGTTATTAATTAGTTGTGTAAAAAATACCCATTAACCTTTCTGGAACTGAAATCGGGCGTTGAAAATTGGTTTCTGTATATTTTATTTCAGGGGTGATTGCTTTCAAAATATAGTCAAAGGTTTCGGGTAACACTCTGCTATAACTGCGAAATAAAGCTGGACAAGACCTCAGTTTTTCATACAAATGGTGAAATTCCCCGTATTTAGATCTTTCCAAAAATATAGTATTCGTCTTGCGTCTTTTGTTTAGCCTTTTTTTACGCCATTTTAGAATTCTTTTGTAATACGTGCTCTCAGTTAAAAGAATTGTGCGCTTCTTCGTCCACGACATCTTGAGAACTGAACACGAAACAAGGCACCGTGGCACAGGCGAGGCGGCGGCGCCATGAGTTTGCACGTAGGACGCTCTGATCGCATTTACCGCTATGGCAGCTTCGGTCGCGCCGGTCTCGCCTGACGCGCCGGACGCGCTTTGCCGCTCACCTAGGACAATGCGTAAGAAGAGGAGCGTTAGGATACAGTAGATTTTGTTGATAACCATTTACACTCTCAGCCATCCGCTCTGTTTTCAGGAGGTACTCGTAAAATAGTGGTGTTGTAATAATTTCCGGTCCACGCGTTTCAGTTTCTCTTGCCAGTCCATAGATAACTTTTGTATATTATCTTATATTGTTTTTATTGACGAACCTAAGTTGTTCAGTTAAAACGGTAGTTTGTTGTGGACGCAACAGCTGACGTTTGACTTGACCGACAAGATTGAATGTCGCCGACGAACATGTCAAATTTCGTTGCATCGCATGTAACAAAATGTAATAATCTGATATTATATATTATTTCTGTTTCACTATTATAATGTGTTCTGTATCGCTGTCAAGGTCTAAGCTGTTTCGAGCATAGAGTGGTTCCAGGAGTGTTCCCATGAAAAAGAAAAAAAAACTTAATGTGTTTGCTACTCGATTTCTTCGCTCTTTAGGTATAAATATAAATACAGGTAGGTAGATAAGTCATTTATTTTTATAATTCTATATGGAATTTCATGTTAAATTCAGTTTGGCGACATTCAACATAACACGTGTTTTGTGACATGTGGCAGGATGACATGTTACAGTGACGCGGGATGAGTGAGTTTATGGGGCTGGACCCCACTTTCAAAACGGTCGACTAAAAAAAATACATGTAGCGCTTCTCTAAAAGCCGTATAGAGTCCGCAGTTTCTTCTCTTGTGCCTGCAATGGCAATTATAATTGCACGTATTCATGCGCAGTAAACCGTTCTCGATCAGCTGGCACACTACTTCTTGCATTGCGAGCGCATGCGAGAATGGAATCCGTATCACAGTCGGCAATTCTACTCTGGCGACCATTAAAATTACACATGCGCAGTATACCGTTCTCGATCAGCTGGCGCAATTAGTATTGCATTGCCAGAATTGGCTCGTGCGGCATTTTAATTGCCATTGCCGCTAGAAGTCTGGGTAGAGATGGGTTATTCTGTTATTTTTAAATGTATATTATTTGGTCGAAGCAGCTATGAACAGCTAATGGCTATTTAGACTAACTAGTACTTAAATTTGCAGTTCACATTCTTTATTACGCATATGTACTGCTAATTCGTCGCAACTTTTTTGAGTTGCTATGTGTAAGTAGCAGTAGCTGCTTTAACTGGTAATCAAAACGAACATGTTTGCCCATCCCAAGGAGTCATTTAAATATAATATAAGTCATTTCCATACCACCCTGTATAGGATCGGTTCCTCCTGCTCCTCATTTTGATACTTAACTTCTTGGGGTCCGGGACACCCGGCTTAATTATTTCTCTCTGTATTGGAAAATTTTCGAAAAAATACATAATTTTTTTATTTTGCTAATTATCTCAAAAATGTAGCAGAGCGCAGACAATTTTTTTTCTATTGCGGCTTATTAAATCGTCCAAAACAGCTAAAATCGGTGCGTTAATATAATATACTGTCTTAAAGCATTGATTTTAGGGTGAATTTTGTATTTGAGCGTTATGATTACTGACTCAAATATCACAAAAAGGAAATATCAAACCATATTTCATATTTATTAGATTAAATGATTACATGAATACAACTAAATTTCATCTTTGTTTGTAATCGTACAATTATTGAAATCTTTTATGGAAATATTACAATTTGAAGCTGCATTAATAGTTATACATGATACGTTTTGAAATGTTTGATTTTTGGTTAACCACACTGGATATCTAGTGGTCATCAAAAGGAATAGATATTGAAAATCTTGGGAGGTGGCTAAAGGTTACATAGAGACTTCATTAAAAAGATATCTATCGGTATCCAAGAGAGTATTAAAAAAATGATCCTTGAGTAATCTGCAGCAAACATTCCAAAACCTGCCTGGCATTTACATCACTGCACTCTACCAATTGCACTATTGCCCCTATATATTTCTCAATCAATTTTGTCAAAAATTGAACAACGTAATATCTTCGGTTTTTCATTATCGCCACTGACCATATCTTGGTAACTACTGGGCATAGAAATTCAGGCAAAAAATTTTTATTATTAAAGTGGATATGAGAAAATGGTGGAAATTATTAATTACGTTCCGCATTTCGCCACAAGAGTTCTAAATGATAGTAAAAGTAAATTTCTAAATTTCTCCGAATATTCATACATTAAGTTCTACCTTTGGTAACATATATCATTAGGAAGTTTGGACAATTCCGTATCATCTTGGTTTAACGCCCATTGGAGTACAGACCTTGATAAGTGTTGGTGAAGCTATTGAATATGTAACCATTTAAATCGCTGTAACTTCTAAACCACTTATTTATTTTTGCAAACCTTAGCTTTGTTGGAAGAGAAATATAAGTACTTGTAAATGTCGTATCTAGTAGTACACCACATAACTTCTTTCGTTTCAAAGTTATTGCCGGAAGAATAATTTTTAACACTTTAAATTCTTTAAATAGAATATAGTAGTAGTATTGAATAGTATGTTTTGGAATTTTTCGATTTTATGTACAAATCCAAGGAACTCTTGTTAACAATTTCATATACCCATCTCCAACCGTTTCTGTGATAAAATTGATTAAAGAATCTTATATCTTCGGAAGTTCTTACCAAATGGGAAACTTTTTAATTATTAACTCTACGAAAAAAAGTGCCTCTTCCTAAAAAGTCCTGCTTGGTGAGAAAATAAATTTGCACAAGAATATTTGTATAAGGGTGGCTTCAAAAAGTACCGGATTTAAAATTTATAAAAGACGTCGGCTATATTTACAAAACTAATAGTCGTAAAGATTTGGTAATAAGTATTTTTGGATAAGTAGGCTTTGAACAATTGATTGTTGTTGGCAACAGAATAGGCGTTTTAGCAGTGACAGTTTGGCAATTATAATTTCTGTTTCAAAACGTGAACTTCTTGTTAAAAAAAGGTTTTTCCGTTTCTTAGTTACTTTAAACAATAATAGTGATGATTAAACTGACTGTTAATGAAAAAATTGAAATAGTTCTTATTGTTGGCGATAATTATAACACGCATCGCGAGGCTGCCGACATTTTTAATACTAGACACCCAAATAAACATATTAGCCACGTTACTGTCGGCAATGTCGTCAATAAATTTAAAAATACTGGCTCTGTCGAAAATAATTTCAAGAAGAGACATGCAGTTCGAACACTTACTGAAGAAAATCAATTACAAGTATTGCAAGCGGTTGTGAGATTTACTTAAATTTCCTAAGAACTGAAATTTTTATATTTATTAACAGCCTGCCATTAAACGCGCGACAGACTGTTTGGTATCAGCATGATGGAGCTCCTTGTCACATCGCAGCCAGGGTCAACGATTATTTGGATAGAACTTTTCCACAAAGATGGATAGAACGCCATTCAGAAGTGCCCTGGCCACCTAGGTCACAGGACATTACACCCCTAAATTTTTTCTTGTGGGGTCATTTGAAGCAATTGGTGTACAAGCACAGACCATTCCATGATATTGATCACCTAGAAGAAACTATAAGGCAGTGTATCCGGCTAGTTACTCCTCATATGATCAGAAACGCTGTGTCGGAGTTTTCTAGAAGGACAATCATTTATATGCAAAAAGACGGAGGCCATGTGGAGACCTACATTATTTTTGGAGTCATTTAGTTTTATTGGTTATTGGGAAATTAGAAATTGGCCACCTCATAGAAATTAGTGAACTAATTTTTATCCGTCATAAAAGTAGTTCTCTTAAGTAGAGTTTTTATGTGTAATCATTATAGTCTGTTAGCCTTTAAACATGCACTCTTCAAGTTTTTAGTTTTGTAAATATAGCCGACGTCTTTTATAAATTTTAAACCCGGTACTTTTTGAAGCCACCCTGTATGTCCAACATACAAATATTCTTGTGCAAATTTATTTTCTCACCAAGCAGGACTTTTTAGGAAGAGACACTTTTTTTCGTAGAGTTAATAATTAAAAAGTTTCCCATTTGGTAAGAACTTCCGAAGACACGCTGTATAAAACAACTTAACCAAGTTAATTTAAATTCATATTTTTGTTTTGTCTTAATTTCCCTAGTTATTGTATAAAGTTGATACCCAATATTGACGGCACTCATCAAGCCAACTGAAACTATTACTATACTTCAAATAATAAAATTATCCTAAAGATGTATTTGCCATTTTTCTAATATAAAAATCACAATGGTGGGAATAAACTAATAAGTTATAAAGAATTATTCAAGTTACAACGACAAAATAAGTAGGCTTTAAATATTTAAATTTACTAGTTCGGGTTGTTCGCTTTGTAAAAAAGTCGCAGATGACATCAAAATATATTTCATTATTATTTTTACTTCATTATTCATCCGTTTGTCTGATTAATTTTCAAAATGCCTTTCTCAATCGAATGCTGGCTCTTTATTTTGACTCTATGCTACCTAAACATTACAGTTGATACTATTTTTCTAGTTCTAATTCTTAGTAACCTATTTAGTTTATTACTCTGTTGTGATTTTTATTAGAAATATTACAAATAAATACTTTAAAATATTTACGTTTTTGTTTTAGAAACTCATAACAGCTCACAAACAGCAGTATGACACGGAAGAAAATCAGTATCATATTATTAAAGCAGAAAAATGTAAAGTTTTCCAAGATGTCGCTCAAGTTAATAAAAGAATTGCTTTTTTGGAGGAACGCAAGGAAGTTCAAAAACATGATCTTGAACAAGCTGTCATTAAGGTATAAGTAAATGTTATATAATATGCTTGAAAAAAATTAAACAATAACTGGCCAAATGCATCATAAAAATTGCACTCAGTGCGCATTGGTTTTTCTAATGAGGGAGGCAAATAAATTCACTTAACCCATCCGATCACAATAATTATGATCTCTTTTTTTGTCATATTCCTAAATCTATCTGTTGGACTCATTGACTTGAAACAAACACGAACCCGGTATTTCTATCTACTTTGCACACGTCAATGTGACGCCTTTTATTACGGAAATAAAAACAACAAAAAAGAGATGGGAGTTCTATCTGTAGAATCCGCATCTATTTTTCCGTCTGTTTCTGTTTTCATTGTGACAGTTGATCAGTTTGATATGTCTTGGTTAGGAACAATACTGGCGGATGTGACTCAAAGTCTATATTTTTATCCAGTTTACGGAAGACTTGGCACAATCTACCATATTGAGTTAAGAATTACTATTTTTCCACAAACAATACGTAAATTTAACACACAAACACTGAACATTAACAAATCATTTTATTTAACAATAATGACAAATATAACAGGGATGTTGTTGAGTCTGCTGTTTCAGACTTAAACGTTGAAACTTGAGACACACACACATACTTACTATTACTTATTTTTTTTTATTTATTATGTACTACGTTAATTACATGTTAAGTATAATGTGACGAGCCGTATCACTTGGTCTACTCGCTGTCCGCGGCCCGGTTGCCACGTACAGCTGGCTATATGTAACAGGTGTAAGAGGTGAGCACAAAATAGAAATAAAATCCAGACCCATACGACAAACTCACCTGCACATATTGAACCCTGCTGGATTACTAACGAGGCACTGTCGACCGAACGACGGCCGGAATAAGAAGTCCCCTCTTGGCGGCCAACAGATTCGGGTGGATAAGAGTTAGGGCACCTTCTTGTCCTAGGAAGGAGAAATCATTCCTAAAGGCAGACGAACCGGCAACAAGGTCAAAGGCATGAAGTTGCAGAAGGTAACGGGAACCAACTGCACTAAAGATCTTTCGGATCTCCCTAGGATATTCATCCGATCATCTTATCATGTTGGAAGCACAAGTACAAATGGACTCTAGTCCCGGGCAGACCTTGAATGGTCAGGAGGTGTGAAGAATCTCCCGGTTTCAACTAGATAAGATAACAAGATCGCGAGGAATGTGAGAACATTGTTTGCAGCTGGATACAAGAAATGAACAGAATGAGGGTAAACATCCTTGGAGTGAGAGAGATCCAATGGTCTGGAAACGGGATAATTAAATCAAAGGGCAAAATACTTTACTACTCCGGCAAAAATGCTGATTGAAATCACGGTATCTTAATGGACGAAAACTCACAGAAGTCAGTGAAGTAGAAATTGAGGACTTTTATAAACAACTGGATCTAGTCTTAAAACTCACAAAACCGATTGAAACAAATATAATTCTTGGGGACTTTAATGAAAATGTTGTCAAAGGCAGGTTGGGATTAGGTTTGTTCGGGTACGAGGGATACAGGATCCCCGCGCTGTCTCGCCATGCGGAACTGGGAGAGTGCAATAGTTTTCAATGCAGCAAGGCACTATTAAATCTCTATTCTAAGGCTTGATGGTGGCACAAATTATAAACTTACTAATAAGACTAAAATGGATGGTACTTACACAAGTGCCCACATCACTAGGGTCTGGATTGGATCATGGAAGCTGGCTGATACTTCTTCCCTCGGGTCGATCGAAACAAAAAAACCAATAGTCTTAACTCTCGTATACTTCTTACGAATGGCTTAACAATCCACGCGGACGAAAAAAATCGAAGGTACTCTGTACCGAACAAAAGAACCGGTAGTCTCATTCTCATCTACTTCTTACGAGCCCCCGACTATGCAGCTCCGCGGCCGAAAAGGAAAAGACACACATTTTACCTTTTAGTTCCACATACTTTTCAGTTACCTCACGCTAATCACTTTTTCTGAGTTCTTTGCACCCGTTTATTTTATTTAACTTTATTTTGCGAAATTGACTAAATTGATTTAGACAGAATGTTTTATAATAGTTCTATGTCGCAGTCGAAAGTTGATTATGTTATCAGGTTTTACAATAAAAATAATTTAAATAGGACTAACATAGATTACTATCCCTTGCTAATACAGTGAACCTTGACAATATTTTTATTGTTACACTTTATTGAAATTAAGAAATGTATCCGTATGATAATTTAAATCTTGATGTAATTAGAGATCATAATATCAGATATCTTGCTGTCATTGATTGCTCCAGGCAAAAGAAAATATTAAAATCTGATGTAAGCTTGGAGTTTGAAACAAGATAATATGTTGCTGCAAATACAAGCGCATACTTAATTATTGATTTTAAGCTCATAAAGTACTCACCATTAATTGATTTTGTACGAAAAGTTTAAACATTAATACAATTCTCACTGATTTTAGTAACATATAGTATTAGATGTATCCATAATATTGGATTAGAAATAAACATTTTTTTAAATTAATGTATTTTATTTAATCCCTTACTCATTTATCTCTAATATCTCTTTCTCTCTCTAGTCGATGATGACGAATTCGCTTGTTATTTAAATATTCTTTCTCTTACAACTTCATGCATATCCGCCTATGTCTATTTTTTATATGTACAGTAGATTTGTGAATTTTCCCAGAACATTTTCTTGGCAATGAGTGCAAAGCCACAGGTAATCTTTTCTGTAAATATTTAATATCAGCGCTGCATTATATGACAAGTTGTGGGTAATTAATTACTTAATATTTTATTTACATAATAAAAACAACACATAATCTAAAGAACACGATTATTAAAATTCGAATAATATTGTTTATAAGTACCTATTTTAGATTAGTTCCTGATTATGCCATTTATTTAAATATTTCACATTAAAGACATTAATATAAACTTATTTAAGGAAATTAAATGGTAAATCAATGGTTGAAATTTAAAAATATTAATTACATTTTGGATGTAAGTAAAAGTACCAATAGAAAACCATTTTTAAAAGGTCAGTTGTCACTAAATTGAATAAAACTAGGTCTAGTGAAATTTTACTGCACCTGGCAACACTGGATCGACAATAAAGTCTGCGACAGAAGAGTACGAAAATCCCCCTACCGTGGTAGATGGCGAAAGCAAGCGAGTCAAGCCGCGTTCTCAGAGCTTCGACGTGTCGCAGCGACAGTCCCCCACTCCTTTTGTAGGAGGTGACGTCTGTCACTTGTCATTCGGGTGAAACCTAACCTTACAATAATTTGTTATTGTTTTTTAAATTAAAACAATTTGTTTTGTATAAATTTCGTTTTGAATAATTTATCATACTGATTGAGACTCTGATAATGAAAGCGGCGAAGCACTGAAATCTTTGAATAAAGTCTGGCAGTGTATTTTAATATGATTATTCTTCCAGACTAAAGAGCTAATTTCGTTAAAAAACGTTACAAGAAGCCAAAAAAACGGACTAAATTAACTAATTTGTGCATTTTAGAGCTCAAAATATAAATGTAATGAAAACCGCCCAGTTTTATTCCTGTATTTTTTATCATAAACTTGAAATTGTAGAGTAGCACACGCTTGCACTACATCGAGACTCTACTGTATTTAGGACTACGATGCACTAGAAAAACAAATACATTTACACATCTTATTAGGTAGTTTTTATTAACCACTGTTAAGAGGTAGGTAAGCATAGTCATGGTCCTTCTAACAGTGTCTCCTCATCATTCATATTCCACACCCTAGGTCTCGTTGTACTAATTGTAATAAGCTGGAATACTTTGGTCATGTCATGAGGGGTGATAATTATTGTTTTCTGCAACTTATTATACAGGGAAAAATTGTGGGACGCCGACTACCAGGACGAAGACGGATATCTTGGCTCAAGAACCTGAGGGAATGATATGGCAGGAGTACCAAATCCTTATTCCGAGCAGCGGTTTCAAAAATACAAATAGCCAGAATGATCGCCAACCTTCAGTAAATGAAGACGGCACCAGAAGTAGAAGGCTTTCGATAGCTTGGCTACTATCCTCACTAGCTTGTGTCTCCTCTATATCTTCAGTTTATTCTAAATTCAGAACAGTGAAGAATTTCCACAGGAATATAATTTGAATTTGTGTCCACATCCATATTATGGTTTTCGCTTAACCTAAAATTTAATGTTTTAAACTTGAACTTGTCACATTTCTTAATCTCTTCCGATTGCAGCAGGCCAATATTTACGTTTTTTTAGGGTGTGAGTATGTGGAACGCGGATGTTGGATTAAAATTTTCCCCTCTCGGAGGTTATAGGTTTGTTTTTTAAAAGATTTTTTCGATGACAGCATCAAATTTGATTTTTTTTCGTATTCTACTCCTCAAAATATGTATATTTATTCTGGTTAGTAAAAAATGAACCAATGTGATTAAAAAAAACCAATGTACTTAATTAAAAATTATTCAAATATTTTGTGGGATTTAGGTAGGTAATGATGAAATAAATTTTAAAAGCAAAAGTACATACTATTCACAATATTTTAGGACCAAATAATTAGTAATTACTTTTGTTCGGAAACAACGAATACGTATTTTGGAAAACTGAGGTTCAAATTTCAAAACAAAATAAAAAATTAATAATACTACAGCGCAGTGTTGCCAGGTATCTCGTGAAATGTCACCAGATCTGTTGATCTTTTTGTGATTTTATGAATAATCTGGTGGTCCATGAAAATCTTTTTAAAAAAGTCCGTTTTCTGGTGTTACCAGTTTCGTGTTGGGGGCGGTATATTTTATAAATCACCAGGATCTGGTGAAATTTCACCAGATACCTGGCAACACCGCTAGATCAGCGTGGGGATGAAGGGTAATGACGTAAACGGTTCTGATTGGTTAGGTTGGTTTCGCGGGCGACAGTACGTAGCTCTGAGAACGCGGCTTTAGGATGCATGGTTAGTTGGTTAAAGGTGGGGGGTCGGGTGTATGGCCCGAATTTCTATCACTGCAGCCTTCTGGCTTATTGTGCACCCCGATCTTGTTAAAAAATATTTGTTCCTTCTATGAAGTCCAATATCCTTCCACCAAGTCTGTCATGCGGGAGGTTGTCGCCACGTTGGATGTTCCCTAAGATCTTAATTCTCCTGCGAGTCAGCGCTTCGCAGCTGTATATTATATGGAAGGCCACATTCAATAGGTCAATTTTAGGTTCCTATACGTTGAAGGTATTTTCGGAGAATAAAATAATCCGTCAAAGTTGAAATATTGCATTTGATCCAGATTAGATGCTGAATCCAGCTTAGATCATATTGTTGCTATGCACCGTGAATATTTGTCGTTCCTAATTGAGATTAAAGTAATCCGAAAAAGTTAATTGTTTGCGTGTTTTTATTACATTATATTATTTTATATTGGTAATTTATGATCAAGGGGAGAGCCACCGCCTGATAAAAAAAAATACTTGATTGCTAATTTCAGAAATTTTTTTTTATCAGCAGCCGGATTGCTGAACAGAAAAATGATTTTCGAATCACAACACAACGCTTCTTTTTGAACTATGCTACTCCGATTGATTTTTCTATTGTTTTCGTCCTTATGAAATTCCTAACGAACTTTTTCGGTAAACGCTTTCGATTCAGTATTAAACTTTTCTGTCCATACCTGGCTCTTCTCCTCTATGTTTACTCGGTTACTTTTTTGGAATTACTCATTTTTAAGAAATATTAAAAAACAAAGAACGATCAGACTTGTCAATAATAATTCGCGCTAAAACTATTCTGATTTTACGTTCTTAATTTTTTAAGTTGCGTGTGATTCGTAAAGCAGAATACCTAATTTTTGTTTACTAGTTTTGTTATCAAAAAGAATGAATGAGTATAAGAAATTCTGCAAAAATATCGAAACAAAATATGATGAAGAACAACAGAAAGGTTGATGTGAATAATTTATTAGTGCATGATTTCGGAGATGAGTGAAAAAATGATCCACATCTTTTACAAATTCGTCATAGAAGAGAACACAGTTCCAGAAAACGAAACCGAGATGATGAAACGACGCTATGTGAGAAAGTCAAAGAGGACGTGGAATTTTCTATTAACTAATAAAAATAATTAAAGAAAAATTATCTTATGTTATTTTCAAAGTGGACAAACTTCGATTGTTATTTTCATAACTTATAATCTTCAAATATTTGTTCAAAACAACTTTTATGTTTTTCGAACATTTACAAGTATTTTAATTGCTTATATTAAATGAATTAAGTATTAGTTTTTTCTTCTACTGAGAATTTAGGAAACATAGAGATTGTACACTTTGAAATAGCCCTCATTTATTGTATAAAAATCCAGTATTGCCAAATTGTTTCCTTGGATTCCCAAAACGGATTACGGTGCATAACAAATAAACCCGATTCAACTAAGCCGGATTTGCCAATCTCAATTAAATCTTAAAAATATGTTTTTGAATGTTTGACAGTTTGTTCGGGTTTGTTCGATATCCTTTTCTTTTGTGTCGTGTTTTTTAAATTAGTTGCTAATATGGAAATTGAAGATCAAATCTTTCTTGAAGATGATCAGGAGATCTTGGACATCATAAATTTTGGATTTCCTAGAAGACATTATCGGAGGATGGATTATTTTAACGATATGGATAATTTTTGTTCAGAAGATTCCGGCTCAGGTGTCCATACCTATCATCAGAGAAGACTCTACTACTTCAAGCAGTATTATCAACCTTAGTCGAGAACAAAAGAGTTCTAAACCGGCCTGTGATATCCTATCAATAGAGAGGGCTTCCCTTTCTTGCTAGTACCATGCAATCTGAATTAGTATTTTAAGTGCTACAGTGTTAGAAAAAAATATAAAATAAGGTTCTTAGGGTGATTCGGAAATATTCCACACATTAATATTTGATATTAATAACATCTCAAAAAACAAACAAACTTGTTCTTTTGATTAATATATTTCAATTATAAAAACATTCTTTTATTTAGCCACAAAAAATTAGAAATAATTTACTATATAAGTATAAAAACGAGCTCGAGAAATAATCTTTAACACGAAAGTATATTCAGCTGCAAATAAAATAACACCCTCGTGACTGTAAGCGTCGCTGGTTCCAGGTGCCAGCTCTACATGGCAATGCACTTATACTTCCATCTTTGTGGACTATCTTTTGTTGGCCTTTATTTGCTCTTGCTTCTAGCACTAAATATGAAAAAATATCAATCCTTTGTAATAGGTGGAACTCCATGAATTAAATCCACATCATTTATTAACTTTAGCTTCGTTTGATATCTGTAAAGAAATGTTTTACTTCATAACAAGGGAAAATAAACTGCCAAGGTTTTGTAAACAACAGCAAATGAGATTTTTCAGCTTATCTCTCACGGATAGCAGGCAATTTTCCAATATTAATGTCTTTAAATATTCACTCTGCATCTTAAACAAACCCGAACAAAAAAATCTCGGTTTTTTTAAATACAAGTTTATTTCTTTCTGATAGAATACGTAATTCTCTTTAACTTTTATTTAATATATCATATGTTTATTTTAATACTTTTCGACATATTTTAATTATTCTCTATTTTTCATTGTTCGTTTCCTACATTTATGTTTTAACGTCGTAGTTGCCATGAAAAAACAATAGGTGTCAAGACTTTGACACAAGTACGTAATACTGGAAGACCTAGAAACGTAAATGTAATTCGATGTAAGAATTAAGCGTTTAGGAAGAAATTAAGTATGGATTTGCCTAATAATGAGCTGATTGACATGATTTACACACTTGGCGATACAGAAAAAATTGTCTTTTGGCAGTTAGGCTGTACGCAGCAAAGTACCCTCATAAGCGTCATCCGACTAAAAATTATTTTCAGTGTTTAATGGAAAGGTTTGATGAAAATGGTTGCGTTGAGTACACCAAACGTAAATTGGTAAATCGAGTTGCCACCGATGAAGATAAAGAATTGGAGATTTTACTGCATGTCCAAGAAAATCCCCATGTGGGTAGCCGTCATCTGGCTATATTAGCTGACACAAGCCAATCCACGTCCAATCGCACCACCGGGAAGTATAAATTTCATCCCTTTCATATGGAGTTACACCAAGAACTTCGAGATGGTGTTTTTGAACAGCGGGTAAACTATTGCAATATTTGTAATGGACGAATAGAAATCGTTCCAAATTTTCTTGCAAAGATAATGTTCTCCGATGAAGCAACTTTTCGTAGTAATGGTGCAGTTAATCATCATGATATGCATTATTACTCAACAGTTATTTTGGGCCCGGGAAATACAACATCAAAATCATTGGTCACTATGGTGTGGAATATTAAATTTTAGAATTATTGGTCTTTTCTTTTCCAGAATCACTTAACGGGCCGAGATATATCAATTTTTTGCAAAATGAATTACCCAGACTTCTTGAGGGGGTTGCCGTGAATGAGAGAGAAGAAATGTGGATTCAGCAAGACGCAGCTCCTCCTCATTACAGTTGTGCAGTCCGATATTTCTTAAACGAACATTATCCAGGAAAGTGGATCGGGCGGGGTGGATTCATTCAGCGGCCCCCTCGATCTTGTGATCTGACCCCAATAGATTTTTTCTTTTGGTGTTATGTGTTTTCGTAGATCCCCCCACAACCAAACAAGATATGGAGGATAGAATACGAAATGCTTGCAGGACCGTATCACCATTTATGCTAAGGAGAGTACAGCAAAACATACTAAAACGACTAAATATATGTATTCGGGAGGTGGGCATATATTTCCGTTTCCATTATGATAGATTTTGAAAATTTACCTCGTTTGATTTTGTCCTGGGGACTTAACAGGTTTTTTTGTTTTTTCATTGCACCACGATGTTATAATATAAATATAGGAAATTAACAATGAAAAATAGAGAAAAATTAAAATATGTCGAAAAGTATTAAAAATAAACATGATATATTAAATAAAAGTTAAAGAGAATTACTTATTCTATCAGAAAGAAATAATATATACCATTTAAAAACCTAGATCTTTTTGTTTAAAGTTACTGAAATTCGAAAATTAATTTTGAACACAAAGTGAAGTAAATTTGTTTCTATAATTTATTTGCCTTAACTCCATAATATAATGTCCATACCAAATATGAACTTTTAATTTGCAGAGGTAGTGTAGGTATTAACAATTAATTCCAAGACTGGAAACTGACATTTTTCTGAAAAAAATGGAAATATTGGAAAAACTATAAGATTTAGATATATAACATTATAACATTATATATAAAAAAATATTCAGAATCTTATGCATAATCCAAAAATTGATAGAAATATAGGGTGTTCCATTTAAAAAAAAACGTAAGTTATAATCACCACCTTTTTGTGGGCCACCCTGTATACTCCAGTATAATTTTAGAACGTGCGTCTTAATGATCTCTTCAACTTTTGTATTTCAAGTTTTTATCTAATTCTTAACATAAAGGAGAATATTAACTTTACTCTGCAGTTGACTCAGCCTGTATATAACTTCGATTAAATGGGGAAAAAATATCGTAATTAAACCACTAACAATATGCCACACAAAAAGTTTTGGTGCGATGTTTAAGTTTTAAGTTATTTAAAAAAACTGAAATTTTGGTCTTTCAATTTAATTTTTTTGTGGAGTTAATATTAACGTTACTGATAAATCATTCTCACAGTAACCTTTAATGAACCCATTGATTACACAACAAATTTTTTTTATGCGACATTTCATTTTCAAGGAATCATGGTCAACCAACTTCATTTTTTCTAATACGTCCCTGATTTTTTAATGTAAAATATTAATTTAATTGCGTTTCTAGCCTTTTAAATTATTTTTATGACATTTTCAGACATAATAATCAATACACTAGATACATAATTTCTCAACAATAACGAAACCGTAAGTATGAAAAATTAAACAACAAATAGGTACACCCTCAAAAACATACTGGGCCAGGGAAACGAATAACTTAGACAACTAATTGATTGAAGCCTTTCAAAACGTAACGACACAACTCCTATAATGCTAATTAATGTTTTAAATTGTACAGTTTTAAGATTCTATTTATCTTTGGAGAATGACGAAAATCATTTCGAACACCTTTTGGAAAATTAATTTCTGATAATTTAATTTTAGATTTAATGCCAATATGTTTTTTGCCGATGTACCTATTTATTGTTTATTTTTTCATATTTGCTATTTTGTTATTGTTAATAAATTGACTTGTGTTATGGTTATTATGTAGTGGATTATTATTATGAAATTATGTTTAAAATATACGTTTTAGTACATACGCCATTAAACTGTTCTTCCAAATTTATGGAAAATTCAGGTCCGTATCCTGAAAATTGCATACAGATGATTTAAAAGGCTAAAAACATAATTAAACGATAATATCCAAACGTTTGTTTCTTCCGTAATAATTTATAGATCAAACGAACTTACCAGAAGTGAAGTTCGATCTTAATTATATGTAGGCCTCATCGAAGTAAATAGACCACTGTAGTATCTCTTACTACGTGACATTCCACACACTTGCTACGCAGAAAATCAATATTTCTGGGTACCTCTTCCCTCTTCGCACCACCATATATGCTCCAGTCTCTTTAAAGGCTATTGTTGCATCTTAGGGGTAGTGAGACAGCCAAAGAAAAAGGGGTTGGGCGGGAGTTATTTACTTCGATGAGGCCTAAATATAATTAAGATCGAACTTCACTTCAGGTAAGTTCGTTTGATCTATAAATTATATTTTGGCCTCATCTCGTAAATAAACCACTGTAGATGTTTAAAGCTAATGCATCATTTATATTACACAACATAAAAGGTTGTGAAACTACAAAAGTGAGCACAAAATTTTAATATTAACAAATTATTTTTGTTTGATACTCTTGTGCTTACGCCCATAAGGGTAACATTTCTAAGTTTCATAGGAACAAAAATGGTCAATATTTCCTTATTTCTTATGAATATAAAATAGAACACATTAAATATATAACAAAATAATAGGAACTAAAAACGGAACACAAAAATTTATTGTTAGTTATCAGTGGGCGATTATAAAATTGTGGAAAAACTTTTGACTTCGAGTGGCTGCAGATGTTGCCGCATGCCTAGTTGTATGTGCTGTGAATACTGCTGTATCCGCCTCACTTTTCGATATAATTATTTTCAGCTATCTACTAATCGCCTGTGAGGTAGCATTACGTATTGGTTTTTTATACGTTAGCAGAAGGCTAGTAATTTCCTTGTTTCGAAATTATTTTGTCTTATCTAAGTATACAAGAGTAGCTTTGCAAACACAAGTTCCTTTTTAAACTTTTTGTTATGTTAATTGTTATTTCTGTTGATTTTTGGACAATATTTTTTAAAATTCTATGCTAGCCAAGATTTGTACCCTTTGCCCTGTGTCCAATGCTAAAAGAACCACTACTTTATGAGTTAAGTTTTCTAAAGTTATTGTATGGCCACTGCCGAACGTAATTTAAGACTATTGCGGGGTCCCAGGTAGTCGAGTATTTGGGAAGCCCCCTGAAAAAAACGCTTTTATTCTAAGATCGGCTGACATATCAGACTCAGCAATCAGTGCTATTGCCGATCTATAAGAATTCAGCATGCCGTATGAGACGCCTCTTTCAAACTGTAAACCTAAAAATTCTAAAAATTCCAGCACAAGCGGTACACTAATAACAAAAAAACTGCACGAGATTTACAGAACTGCCACCACAGTGTATATAGTTATACATGATTCTGGAACTTTTCTTTTCCTGAGAGCTTCCCTGATAAGGAAGCGACATTCAGGGAAAGATTCTGCCACAGTGGATGGGGAGTCCTGTCAAATGAGAGGTCCAATAAGGCGCAACTACTATTCCGTCCGCTTGGTTATCTATTATCTTTTTCAGCACCGCAGGGAGTAATGAAAAGCACCGCAGGGAGTAATGAAAAAGATGAAAAGGCATAAAAGTAAAAGGCGTTCCAATTTTACATAAAAGCATCAACGGCATAGCTATCAGGATATCTCAACCATGAAACAATTTTTTTTTTACTTATTGTTTTGTCGACTGGCAAGAAGATCGATTATGGGATTTTTAAATATTCCTACAATTCGTTTAAAATGTATATTATTAAGCTCCCACTCTGTCTATATGTTTAAATTTCATGACTCTATGTCCGCTTCAAAGTTATTTTCTGAGCTTATATACGAAGCAAATACAAAAATGTTTTTCGCGCCACTGCCAAAGATTTCTGATTAACCTGTTTAATAGTGGAAACTGTACACTGCCTATCCTGTTAATATATGCTATGGCTGTAGTATTATCAATCCTGAGAAGTACATAGTAGTTTTATAATTATTTTGTGAAACATTTTAGAGGCATCTGAGAATATTTCTAAAGAAAAATTTTTTCCCGATATTCAGTTCTTGGAGCCAAGAGTGTTATCTGACCACCAGTTAAAATCGGCAGTTAAAGAAAATGCGATATGCATAACCGCGTTATAGTTTCCCTTTGATTTTTTAAGGGCTAGAAACTTCTCTCTTTCAAAGAATTTTGTGTAGTTCCAACCACATCGCGCAGCGGGGCACGCCGATGTCAGTATGCCAATAAATCTGGCAGATTTTTGTATTTTGCACCGTTCTATCCGTAAAAATTCCTTACATAGTTTAACTATTTTCACTTCTTTCTCCAGCTGTAGAGATATTGACATATCCCTGGAATTATAAACAAAACAAAGATATTTACAAATGCTTTGGGTAGTAAGAAACTTTTTGAGTAGTTAATAATAACTCTTAATGATTGCAATAAGTTGGAAGTTTCGACAATATTATTTTCACACTGTGAAAAATCATTTCCTAGGAAGAGAAAGTCATCTAGGTAAAGAACTCAAAGGTGGCCATTTTTCCTCAGCATAGTAATTACTGGCTTGAGTAATTTAGTAAACATAAGTCAGGCACAGTTAAGACCAAAAGGTGAACAGTTATATTGGTAAATGTGATTGTTAAACCTAAACCTTAAATATTTTTTATGTGTTTCATCTATTAGGACCAAAAAAATAAGCATCTTTCAGATCTAAAGTAGCCATAAGCAATCTTGTGATATTACTGATTACTCTATATCTTTATGTTCTATAAGAGACCACGTTGGTCCCTTAGGCTCAGTGGCTCACGTGGGTCGTTTTGCAAAAGGTATTTTATATCCGTTGATATATGATAAAACTTGAGGTTCCGCTGTAAAAGTGCACCACTCCCTATGAAAGTATTTTAGTCTACCACCCACCTTCTCAGTTAACGATGATATTTCGCTTTGTTTCTTGGGCATCCTGCCTGCTTCCATGCTCTCCTTTCTTTCTATCGTTGTAATGGGCGCTGGAGATAGGGAACTTTTATTTGGGTCAGTTTTGGTCCGCCCTGCTTGCATCCCTGAGTTGCTTGAGAGGGACCTATCGAGTTTAAAGTTATTGTTCAACTCTTGTAGATGTTTGGGGTTTTAACTCCTGGCTAGAGCGCGCCAGTCCCTTTGAGATTTACGCCAGTTTCGAGGTCTTCCCAAAAAGCCACGTATCCACTAGTGCTGCCTCTAAAGGTACTTTTAAGATTTTTATTAAGGGTTACAGCTGCCAGCTCTCTACGAAATGTGTATCATTATGTACAATGTCCGCTATTAGCCTGCCGGCGCCACTCAGCCTTTGGATATGAGTCAGATTTGCTCCTCCCCCTCCTTTTCTTAACATTGCTGTCATGACCTGGTCAATAGCGATAGTAGCCGAACAGACACGTGTTTGTAGTCCCGTTAATCTAGCATCATGGCGGGCTACTGGCTCAGTTAATGCGGCTAGTAAAACTGGATTTAATTTTGGGGGAGCAAGCATCTGGCAGTTTTCGGGCACTACGTACTTCTTAACAAGGTCTGAACGCTCTTTTCCCTCCAGACTACTATAGCACCCAGCCCACCGAAAGCGTGCCCAGCCTTTGTTATTGGGCGCACTCTGTATTTTTAAAGGGAAACGATATCGTCGATGCACCTGTTACCAGTTCACGTTCGATATCGCAGGTTGATGTTTTGAAATCCGAGCAGTCTAATTTCTTAATACAGGGTGGTGGCTATAATATAAACTTTTGCGAGATTCGGAAGATTCCTGTGCTAGCAGAACCTGATTACGTTCCTTTAATTTATTTCCAAAATAAATTAATTTTGAACTTGCCTATATGTTGTTGTTATCTCTAGACTACTAATTCCTGGTCTCCTCGTCAATCAAAAACACATTTTTAAGTTTTGACATACACTTGTTTTATTTCCTTAAATAAATTCCACAAAATTCTCAATGTTAAATTACGGTTCACCGGATATGAGACAACACTCTCAACAACTTATCTCGGCAAAACCTTAAAAACTTCAGACATCACTACTCTTATGCTATTCCGGAGTCAACTTATTTTAACAACTTTTGTTACAGCGGATTTTTCTAACTATTGGCCACAAACACTTACTTCCAATTTTTAAATACCTTTAATTATACTTTTCTACCAAAATTCAGAATTTTCTGACACTTGTTTCACAATAACTTTCTGGCATTATTTTCCTTGCCAAGTTTAACACTTTCACTTAATCACTTTATTTTCCACGTACATAGATCCCGGTTCCGTCTTTTAGCTTTTCCGCAAGTTGACTAACTATAGCTTGAAATCGGGTGCGCTTAAATAGTCAGTTTTCCGCCCACTTTTCCATCCCAAAATCCCTCTGTGACAGTTTTATTACCTATGATTCATCTTATTTCCGAGAATAAGTGTCATTTTCCGATTATTTATTGGTCTTTAAGAGCGAAAGTCGCTTAAATTTACCCTTTCTAGGTCACAGGTGTTCATTTTCCCTCTTTATTTCCAGGAATCAGCCCACGCATCCTCCCGGGGTGGCGATGAGTCATGGGGTTGCATCATCAAACCCCTATCGAACACCTGCGTTTTTAGGTCGACCGTGTCCAGATTCATCCGGTTAATTCCGCGTCTACGTATCAAAAATGGGGTGAAAACCCTTTCTGTTAAGGAGAGAGGGTAGGCGTCGTCGGTTATCGCGCATTTTTCCGGGTCAGTTATGTTGTGTCCGCGTTCGCGTCTCTATTCCGTTCACCTGACCATGTGCGATGATAGAGTGGAATTTAAAGTGTTGTGCAATTTCTGGATTATTCTCCCTTTTTGGAAATAAACGTGAGTTTTTACTTTAAAAATTTTCTAAAATTTTTCCATAATTTATATCCGCGTTAATTAGATTTTTCCTGATTTTTCCCGATTTTTTTCCGAATTTTTCGTGATATTTTTCCGATTTCCGGACTTAGAAAAATTCTGTCTTTTTTTTCAGATAATTCCGATTTTCTTTATTAAAATTTTTTTGATAAAAAAAAAAAATTTAATCTAATTAATAATTTTGAAATTTATTAAATAATTTTTATTTATTTTAATTTTATTTTAAATAGGTTACTACTTCATAAATTTCTTATAAAATTCTAATTTTTCCGGAATCCGATAATTTGTATTCTAATTTTATTCCGAATTTTATTCCATATTTATTTTTAATAAAATCGCGTAGTCTTTTTTTTTTGTGGTCATCACACCTCTCCCTCCTTAACACTAAAATCATCTTCTTAATGAAGATATTTTTGACTAAAACTTATTCGTAACCTCTATTGAACTCGGTTACTGGGTCACGGTTTATAGGTCAATGACTGTCACAGAGTTTACACTGCCGGGGTGGATGGCATGCAGCGGAAGCAAGTGTTTTATGGCCTGTCCGATTCTTAACCTTCCTAAAAGGGGATGCTACCTTTGTTACCTTAATTCTAGGTTATATCGTGAAAACGAATACGGTATCTTAGGTATATGGTTTTCTGTCTCATTAATTTTAAAAGTCAATAGTATGTGCAACCATATAGCTACTGTCCCAAAAATTTTGCAATATTATTTCCTAATTTCTCTTGTCTACCTTCTATACACTAGTGACTAGTTTCACTCGTTATACCTTAATGTACAATTACCTTCTTATAATAAGTAGGTTATATATATTTTCCTTGAATATAAGAACTTATCTAAACCATTAACTGTTTAAGCCTGGAATGTTGGGTATGGACTATCCTAAAATGGTTCTAACTAATATTTATCAATATATAATTAACTTATGTTGTTAATAAAAAATTTTTTGTTCATTTCCTTATTTTCATTTTTTTTTTGTTTTTTTTTTCTTATTATATATTGATCTTAATGGGTAGCATCTCCCGCTAATTAATCTAATCTTAATTAAATTATTCTACTTTTATAATTATTAAGTTTCCTTACATATTACTCATAATCCTTTTCTGTTTTTACGGGCTCTGTACGCTTCCGTTTTAGGGTCATTCGTAAATTTTCGAAATGTAGGACGTCATATTCGGGTTCGGTCTCCGTTTCCTGAGCAGTTGAGGTGGATGGTTGCGGCTCAGTTTCTTTGGAGGCGGATTGAGACTGCAGAGTCTCCTGGACCCAAGCCTCTGTTGCGGTCACCCTATCGTCGAAAGCCTCTTCTTCCTTCTCCGGAGGAGATTGGTTGTTGGCGGCCTGATTTTGAGGAGGTTGGGCCTGTTCTTCTCCGGAATGGTGGCTGACAGACATAGACATGGTCGATTCCCCATCTTCTTCTACTGGTGGAATTTCTGGTATTAAGCTAACGGGTGTTAGCGGAGGCTCGTTTTGACGCTGGGCACATTCGTTGCACGGGCAGGGGGCCATTCCGTGTTGTATAAGGAACTGCCAAAAGTTCCCTATATTTAGTAAGTCGTTCTCCATTGCCACTGGCCGACAACTTGGGCAGTCGCATAGGAGTGGGTTGTATACCTGGCTGTAGGCTCTGGCCCATTCTGTACGGAAGGCCTGATATTCGGCGTGTAGAAGTCCCATCCATAATGTCACTGTAGCTCGTAGGGGTATGAACTCATCGTCTACCGGCGCGTTGCTTCCAAGTTGAATGAACAAATCGTTCAGGTGGTAAATTGCGAGACGTAACAATTGGTTTACCAATGGCCTATTCCCCATAGCCATGCGGGCGTAGGAGACGAATAGAGTTAGCCACATCATTTTTGCAATTTAAAGTTCAACTTTTTTTTTTATAAAAAACCGTCCGATTGTCTTTAGATATATTTTTTTTAATCGCGTTAACACGTCTATTGTCTTTATATGAAATCCGTCGCGCTCCTTAACTGATCTTGACACTGGTTATTACGAAAAAATTTTCCTTTTTAGTCTTCACTGGCAACACGCACGCGAGTCAAATTTTTAAAACTGGATCAGTCCCTTTACCGATCTCTTTTATATCCCAATAGGGTGGGAATTTTGTCCATAAATGTTCTTTTACTCCCCTTAAAGAAATAAATTTGTTAGTTAATTTCTTGTTATCTGTTCTAAATTGTTTATTATCCCTGAAATTTAACATCTATTTTAGATCTTAAACTTCATTAATTCGAGGATATGCTTATTTATTAACATCCTTTTCTAATTTTCCTCTGATTTTATTAATTTATCGTCCACTTAGCAGGTTTAAATGACCTTTCTTCCTTTCCAGTTAACCCCATTAGTAGGTTTTTGTTTATTAATATATTTCCAACATCCCTTGTATTATACATGTTCCATAATATGTATTTTTATTCATATCCCGTCCCTTAATAGCTTACATCGTTTCCGCTGGAATTCATAAAGTTCTCCTTTTAAATTTTTCTTTTCATATAGGGTAGTGTCCCCTCTCTAAATTACACTAATTTACTTCTTTTTCTCTTCTGAATTTCTATCTGACTTTACATACTTTAATGTTCCTTAACCTAGATGTCGGTAGTGAGTCGTTATCGATTTTCCTTTTACACCATTTCAGCTCGTTCCTTCCCGAATAAACTCCAGTTGAGTTTTGGTATTCTTTTCATATCCTGACGTAAGGCGGCGTAGTCGGTCTGCTTATTGATCGCCGGGGCTGTTGCCTGTTTCGTTTTCTCCTCTAATTCGTTTTCTATATTGAACGTAACATGCTTGTTCGATGCTTTGGCAACCCTTGCTACTTCTGGCGGTAGATGGCAGGCAGGGTCTTGTCCTGGCTTATATGTTGGGATTTGTTCGTCCTCTCTTTGTTTGCTATATTGCTTATTTTGTCTATTGTGTAGAACGAAAAGCGTCAGTGTGTCCCAACAAGAAGCCATTAAAAATGGTGTGCATCCAGATATCTTATGAATAGCTAGCATATTTAATAAAACTTCGATCAGATACTTTATTATTCTGAATATAAAGTATAGTCCAATAAAACCACTTGTAAAGTCACCTATGATAGTGAAGTATCCATACAATTTCTTAATCGTAGAGTTAGCTATCTCTTCAAGTTCCTCTTTATTGAATAAACTTAGTGTAGAAAAGCCTTGCGTATGTATATTTTGTCCTGCAAATTTACGTACTAGAATATTATCCAGCGCACTGCGTTCCGAGTTGAACAGTATCGAATCTTGTGCGTGTCTTATTTCTTCATAAGTATAGAGACCTCCTGCTCCAAGGTTTTTTATCGTTTTAAACTTGGTGGTAGTTCGAAATCTACTTTCAATTCTTGTGGAGTAATTCCATGACTTGGAAATGGGTTAAATCCGGTCCATATTCCATCTAGCTGATATAAGGCTGGTATAATAGCGTTGCATTCAGTTTCTGTACCATACGTTTGCAATATTCTGGTCACTGGTGACATATAGAAACTTTGGTTATTGGTGCTGACTGGCAATTCTAAATAGCAATGGTCAGTTCGTCTTACCTGCACGGATATAGGTACACATTTAAGAATATACAATACTTCTCCACTGGCTTTTGCGACAAATCCTAATTGATTTTTAATTAAACTAGCTATCGTGTTTGGGTTAATAGAGGCCATAGCTAAACGATGTTTTAACACTTCTCTGTGTAATAAACATCTACGGTGCACAGTTTGCGTATACAATTCGTTAATGGATCTCTTAAATGATTGTTCCACATAAAGAAATTTTGTGTTTACATATGTAAGAAGGTCTGCATCTCTATTTTCTGTCATTTTAGAAAACGGTGTTTGTTCTATAGCAGTCTTCTTTCGGTACATAAAAAGTCGTGGATGTTCACTGTTCCATATTTTCATACCGCAAATAGTCTCTGTGGTAAGCACTTGTATTGCAAATACTTTCGTTTTTTCCTCAACTACGACATACATGTTTGGTTTCTCTCCTTTTTCTTGTATAAAGGTAGATGGCCCTTCATAAATTAAAGTGTACTCACTACACGCATCTGGTTTGTTTTGTTCCCAAATAGTCAGTCCATTTACATAATCTGTACACTCTCCTGGGAGGTAAGGACATTTGAGTCCATTTTGTAAATGTATCTCATTCGTATCCAAGGTTACTTTCGTATAGTAATCTCTTAATATTATTTTTACGTCCGCCTGTACTATTACATTACTCCATTTTTTATTCTCCTCTATATACTGTGTTCCCTCACAATTATGCTTACTATCTATCTTTCCTGCTAATGTAAGTGAAATAGATGTAGTAGCGTTAAGTTTTAATTTATTTATAATATGTCCGTTTAATCCATTAAACTGGCGAAACACATGGGTTTTTCGGCATTCTTCTGGACTAATTTCATATAAATAGCTCGAAAGTCCTCCTTCGACGGCTGATTCGTGCGAAAATGCGCCACAATACGAAATAAGTCTATTTATTTCAATTAAACATGAATATACATGCACATATGCGAACTTCTTTCGCTCTATAATTTGAATATGAGTATTCTCCTTAAAATATCCTGAGTCCGGATCTGGGCAATTACTAACATCCTTTAGTGAAATCGCCGTTATATTCGTAGACGGGTTTCTACAATCGTATGCTATCAAACTAGCATCTAACATTTGCATCATAGCAATAATTAGGATTATTCCATTAATTCTCCTTTTCTCCATTTCAAAATTTTCCTTTCTGTAACAAACACTATGTTACTCTATTTTTTAATTCTAATTAATATTTTGCTATTCTAGTTGACTCCGGTAATAATATTATCTAATCTATCTCGTAATCTAGGAACCTTCGAGGCATTCGAATTTCTCTAGTGCGCGTGCGCCTAGGCTCTGGAATTACTGGTTCTGGTTCCTCTTCAGATGAATCCTCTGTTTCATTTGATTCCTCCGTTTCATTTTGCGTTTCATCGCTCTCTTCTTCGTCTTCTTCTTCTACCATAATTAAGGGTTCATTCTCCCTACCAAAATTTAGAAATTCCTCAATATTGTCTTGAACTCGCTCGTTCTCCTCTAGATCATTGCGTTCCTCTTCGCCTTCTATTGGTTCATTATTTTCTATTTTCTCCAGACCTTCTTCCGTATTTTCGTCCTGTTTTAACCTCTCTCTTTCTCTGAAAACGTCGGTTTCCCTACATGGTTTTAACCGATCCGCATGTACCATTTGTTCCTTTTTCTCTCCTGGTGCCTTTATTTTGAAAGTAACGGGACCTTTCTTTTCTATAATTCTATACGGTCCGCTCCATTTATTATAAAACTTTTTAGCTAACTTTTTACCCGTGATTGCTGGCGTGAATAAATAAACTAAGTCTCCCAATTGAAATTCTTTTCTTGTTCTCTTCATATTATGCTTTTCACATCGTGTCTTAATACTTTGCTCTAAGTTTTTCTTGGCTAATTTATGCGCACTAGTCATTCTCGTTATAAACTCGCTTACATAATTTTCATCGATGTCATACTTTACACGTTGCTCTCGTATAGTTAAATGGATAGGTAATTCCATATCTCTTCCATATGTGACATAGAAAGGTGACATGCCAGTTCCTTCATGTGGCAAATTTCTATATGCCATCAAACAATATGGTAATATTTCATCCCAACTATCATTATATTCACTAACAAAATGTCCGATCATTGTCTTTATAGTCCTATGAAATCTTTCGACAACAGCATTTCCACTAGGATGGTAAGGAGTTGTTTTTAACTTTCTAATTTTTAGTAAAGAACATATTTCACAAAACAGTTGACTCAAAAACTGCGTTCCACAATCCGTAATTAACTCTCTAGGTGTTCCAAAACGGCAAATAATATGTTCCACGAAAGCTACTGTGTCTGCTTTTATGTCAGGCAGTGGTATACATTCGGGATATCTTGTTAAGTAGTCCACACATGTCAAAATATATTTATTATTGTTGACAGTTCTATTTAACGGCCCTACCAGATCCAGAGATATCCTTCCCCAAGGTTTCGATGGAATAGGATTCTCCTGTAATTCTGTAGGTGGTTGATAGTTCGTTTTTCTGAGGTTACAAGATCTACACTGCTCTACATAATTTATAACATCCTTTCTTAGAGTGGACCAATAAAAATCTTGCTTTATTAGCTACTGTGTTTTCTTCTGTCCTGGGTGAGCTCCAAATATCGAACTATGGTATAGTTGTAAAATATCAGGAACTATCGTTTTTGGCGCCATAACTACATCATGTCTTTGATCATCTTGTCTTTTCCGATATAATATACCTTCCTCACTCACATAATATTGTTCATCCTCCGGTTGTAAAGCCTGTAAAATTTCCATTATATAATTGTCCTTTTGTTGCATTTCATGCAGTTCTCTTTTACTCCATATTACACTAATGACGGGAACAATATCGTTATTTTCGGTGTTAGTTATTTTATTTATTGCGGCGTCCTTATTATCCATTATTTCATTCTCTGTTGTTAATCGCGTCAAAGCATCCACGTTGCTATTTTGCGTTCCTGGCCGATAAACTATCGTAAAGCTGTACTCTAGTAAAAACATAGCCCATTTGGCGAGCCTAGAACTTGGATCCTTAATAGTTAACAGGTATTTTAACGGTCGGTGGTCTGTCGTTATGGTAAAGTGCGTACCTGCTGAATTTAAGGTGCGACTAGAGTAACAAATCGGCAGCTCTACTCCGTCGTAGACTTGTGATAAAATGGCTGCTACAGTTGTAGCACTTGCATCGGTGCTTACTATGAAATTCTTCCCAAAATCTGGATGGCGCAATAGGGGAGGAGTGACTAGCGCTCTTTTCAATTTAACAAACGCTTCCTGTTGCTCTGATCCCCAATGATACTTTATATTTTTCCTCGTGAGCATCGTTAATGGTTGGCTTATTTTTGCGAAATTGTTAACAAATTTGCTGTAAAAACCACACAGGCCAAGAAATGCTCTAATTTCTCTTACATTTCTAGGTATCGGATAATTTTCAATAATCTTGGTTTTATTCGGACTTGTTGTAAAATCTCCATCTTTAATAAGATGTCCCAGGTATTCGATCTCTCTCTTCATAAAATGACACTTTGTTGGTTTTAACTTTAAATTACTTTCTCTTAATTTCTCAAACACGTGTCTCAATCGTTCCAAGTGTGAATCAATATCTTTTGAGAATACGATAATATCATCTAAATATACTAGGCACTCAGTATATGTCAATTTTCCTAAAATATGGTTCATCATTCTAGACCATGTTGCTGGACTATTCTTGAGACCCATAGGCATGCGCAGAAAATGGTAATGATTATCTGGAGTGGAAAATGCAGTCTTCTCTTGGTCATCGACATGCATAGGAACTTGGAAGTATCCTGATGCTAAATCCATCGTAGAAAACAAGCTAGCATCTGCTAATTTATTCAATGATTCATTAATATTGGGGAGGGGGTAAAAATCTGCCTTGGTAATATCATTAAGCAGGCGAAAATCTACTACTAGCCTCCATTGTACTCCATCTTCATTTGGATGTCTTTTCTTCTCCACTAATATAGCCGGGAAGCTCCATGGCGATTGGCTCTCCACTATAACTCCGTCATCGAGTAAATTCTGTATTTCTTTCTTTAAAATCTCTTGTCTGTGGTATGGCACTCTGTATGGCCGTTTTAAAATAGGAGGAACGTCTTCTGTAATGATCCTATGTGTCACATGTGATGTACAACTAAGTTTCTGATCAGGCATTTTAAAAATATCCATGTATTCAATAATCAATTCCTTCAATTTAATTCTCTCTTCTGACACATTTTTATCCAATTCGAGGATTCTTAAAACTTCTTCATACTCTTGTTCACTTATTTTTCTTATGGCTAATTTCCCATTTTCTTTTCCATTTTCCTTGAGTTCAGTTTCATACGCTTTGGCAATAATCATTCTTCTTTTTAATTTTATTTCTCTCTCCGTTACATTCGCAACTCTCATCGGAATAGTCTTACTCGTTTTACATAACACTCGGGCGACGAGTAACCCTGTCGGCACTCCGTCACTTGGTTCTAAAACCATGAATGGTGTAGAAACTTTCGCTAGTCCTTTCAAGTTCGCCGGAAAAACTGCTTGAGTCATTGGAGGTATGACTAAGTCTTCAAGCACAGAAATTATTGCACTATTTTGATCTACCTCTGTAAACAATTCTTCCATGTTTTCCTTCAACAAATTTTCTCCTTCCGTTTTCTCCCTTGAAAACTTCTTCTCAACCACTTCTTTGGTCTGAGTACTAACATTTACAAATTCCTTAGAAACTTTTCTTTCTAACAACTCCTTTGAAGCTCTCCACTCTTCAAATCCTTGGGACACTCGCCCATCCAAAAATTCACTGGAAACTCTCTTTTTTCCAAAATCCTGGGATACATTCCCATCCAAAAATTCATTGGAAACTCTCTTTTTTCCAAAATCCTGGGACACATTCCCATCCAAAAATTCATTGGAAGCTCTTGTCTTTTCTAGGAGATCTTTGGAATTTCTCATCTCTATAATATTCTTGGAATCTGCAGTATTCCTAGATGGTACACAAACTTCTCCAATTTTCCTTGTTTGTTGATTATCACTAGAATCCAGATGACCACCAATCATCTGAAAACTATGTCCCTGCATTATTGGTGGTAATGCGGGACCATTCATTGAAGTAGCTTGAGCTAACATCCTTTTTTCCTTATTCACATTTTTCTTTTCCAAATACCTCTCCTTAATTTCTTTTATCTCAGCTTCCAAACAAGCAAGTCTTGCTTCCATTTCATCCGTGCCTTGTTCCTCCATCATAGGTATGACACTTTCAAATACATACATGCAATTGTTGCTCCAGTCTATCTTGACTCCATATTTTCTCAAAAAATCCATTCCTAAAATAATATCCGCCTGGAAACTATACGTTTCTATAACAACCAATTCCTGCTGAATTTCTATATTCCCAGGAAATTCTATCGATACTTCTGCTACTCCTGCTGTATCCTATTTCCCTGAATATCGATTAAACTAATATTTGACCTATTTACGACCCCCTGAGCAATTTCAGGTTTGATTAGGGATACAACGGCTCCGCAATCAATCAAGGCGAGGTATGGCTTACCATCAAATCTTACCTTGATGACGCTGCACGGTTTTGGAATTCCTTGCTTTGAGCACGTAAATATCCCTACGTTCGACGACTTATTTAATCCCAATTTGCCTGGGTTATGGCAGACGAATTCAGGGGTTGAAATTCGGCTGCGTTCCCATTTAACCCTGGTCCTTTCTGAGTGGCATTCGTCCTGTTTCTAGGACATGTCCTGGCAAAATGTCCAATTTCTTTACAGTTATAACATCTCCTGTCAGGTCCTTTCTTCATAACATTGTTTCCTTGCCATTCCTTACTATTTTGACCTCCACAGTTTCCTGATGATTTATTTCTCGAATCTTTCGCCCAACAATAGTTTGCTGTGTGACCTTTTCTTTGACACTTGGTACATTTCCATTGATTATTTCTCATGTTGTTATAATTTCTAGAATCCGTAGTTGCTGTACTGGTCACCAGTCTGCATTCTTTTCCTCGAAAAGGATATATTAAATTTTCGATGCTTTCTTCTCTCTCGGCTATTTTTAACGCTTCATCTAACGATTGGGGATTTCCTGACAAAACCCTTTGTTTTATGGGCATCATCAATCCTAAGGTAAACTGTGTGGTAATGTCTTCTTCCAATTTATTTATAATGGGATCGTCGTGTACAGGGTCTCCTGTTAAAGTTACTGTTCGGTTACCTAATAATTTTAACCTCGTCAAATATTGCCTACAAGTTTCTCCAGACCTTTGTCTGCACTCTATAAAATTTTTCATGGCGGCTCCTTTCACATACTGTCTTTTAAATTGATCCTTTAATCCTTCTTTAAGTGTTACCCAACTTTTTGTATCTCTTAATTTCGGCTCGGAATCTATAAACTGTTTGGCCTTACTTCTTAATTTTAAAAACGTAATAGCTACCAATTGTGTGTCTGCCCAATTTGCAAGTGTTCCTGTTCCTTCTACTATCGTCAAAAAGTCATCTACTGACATTGTTCCATCGTAGGTCGGCAATGAATCCAATCCTATCATAATGTTTCCATGGCTTGCAGGAATTCTAGGGCTTGATCCTGTAGCTGTTCCTGTGGTTGTCGTGGTCGTTGTATTTGTAGTCATTTTGCTAAAATTTTTCTGCGAGCACTTTCTGCGGTGGTATCCTCAAGTAAGAATCTTCTATTTAATTTTTGTTCCGGAAAATCCAAAATCCAGAAACAAATAATAACAACCCCACACAACGGACACCAGTTATAGCACCCAGCCCACCGAAAGCGTGCCCAGCCTTTGTTATTGGGCGCACTCTGTATTTTTAAAGGGAAACGATATCGTCGATGCACCTGTTACCAGTTCACGTTCGATATCGCAGGTTGATGTTTTGAAATCCGAGCGGTCTAATTTCTTAATACAGGGTGGTGGCTATAATATAAACTTTTGCGAGATTCGGAAGATTCCTGTGCTAGCAGAACCTGATTACGTTCCTTTAATTTATTTCCAAAATAAATTAATTTTGAACTTGCCTATATGTTGTTGTTATCTCTAGACTACTAATTCCTGGTCTCCTCGTCAATCAAAAACACATTTTTAAGTTTTGACATACACTTGTTTTATTTCCTTAAATAAATTCCACAAAATTCTCAATGTTAAATTACGGTTCACCGGATATGAGACAACACTCTCAACAACTTATCTCGGCAAAACCTTAAAAACTTCAGACATCACTACTCTTATGCTATTCCGGAGTCAACTTATTTTAACAACTTTTGTTACAGCGGATTTTTCTAACTATTGGCCACAAACACTTACTTCCAATTTTTAAATACCTTTAATTATACTTTTCTACCAAAATTCAGAATTTTCTGACACTTGTTTCACAATAACTTTCTGGCATTATTTTCCTTGCCAAGTTTAACACTTTCACTTAATCACTTTATTTTCCACGTACATAGATCCCGGTTCCGTCTTTTAGCTTTTCCGCAAGTTGACTAACTATAGCTTGAAATCGGGTGCGCTTAAATAGTCAGTTTTCCGCCCACTTTTCCATCCCAAAATCCCTCTGTGACAGTTTTATTACCTATGATTCATCTTATTTCCGAGAATAAGTGTCATTTTCCGATTATTTATTGGTCTTTAAGAGCGAAAGTCGCTTAAATTTACCCTTTCTAGGTCACAGGTGTTCATTTTCCCTCTTTATTTCCAGGAATCAGCCCACGCATCCTCCCGGGGTGGCGATGAGTCATGGGGTTGCATCATCAAACCCCTATCGAACACCTGCGTTTTTAAGTCGACCGTGTCCAGATTCATCCGGTTAATTCCGCGTCTACGTATCAAAAATGGGGTGAAAACCCTTTCTGTTAAGGAGAGAGGGTAGGCGTCGTCGGTTATCGCGCATTTTTCCGGGTCAGTTATGTTGTGTCCGCGTTCGCGTCTCTATTCCGTTCACCTGACCATGTGCGATGATAGAGTGGAATTTAAAGTGTTATGCAATTTCTGGATTATTCTTCCTTTTTGGAAATAAACGTGAGTTTTTACTTTAAAAATTTTCTAAAATTTTTCCATAATTTATATCCGCGTTAATTAGATTTTTCCTGATTTTTCCCGATTTTTTTCCGAATTTTTCGTGATATTTTTCCGATTTCCGGACTTAGAAAAATTCTGTCTTTTTTTTCAGATAATTCCGATTTTCTTTATTAAAATTTTTTTGATAAAAAAAAAAATTTTAATCTAATTAATAATTTTGAAATTTGTTAAATAATTTTTATTTATTTTAATTTTATTTTAAATAGGTTACTACTTTATAAATTTTTTATAAAATTCTAATTTTTCCGGAATCCGATAATTTGTATTCTAATTTTATTCCATATTTATTTTTAATAAAATCGCGTAAAGTCTTTTTTTTTGTGGTCATCACACTACTCTTAATAATGACTTGCCATCTAGAGGCTAAATCCTTCTGGAGGGGGGGGGCAAATGGGGTTTTGAGGGAAACATCCATTCCTAGCAGCGACAATACTTCACTGTCAAGTTCGACATTTGGGGGAATATCCTCAGCGGAAAGTTCCCCGCCCTCCCCTTCATCATCCAGGAAGGGAAGAAAAGACAATAGTTATAAACTAAGAACGTTCTCAGCTTAAACTAAGTAGAGTACCACGTTGGTCTTCTGTTATCACAAACAGGAATTTTGCTAAGGTGTTTTCTAGTAACGTTACCAGAAAAAACCTGTCATAGTAAAGTACCTAAATTCTGCCATGACGTCATGGTGTAATTAGGTGTACTTACTCGGTATAGGTACTATAGGATTTAACCTATCCTCACTGCTTGGTGTCCAGGGACTGCTAGGTAGCCGAAAAGAGCTACGACTATGGCTTCGACTACTGCTTTTTGTTTGTTCTAAGCTGTCAATTTCTTTTTGTAATTCTTGTAACTGCCTATCCCTTTAAATATAAAACGAACGCTCGTTTTATATTCAAAGGCCTATAAAACGAACATTCGTCTTATATTTAAAGGCCTATCCAAACTTTCATCCCTATGTCTTTTCTTCCTATTCCTACTTCTACTCCGATTACGATCTCTAGGCATCGGAACACAGTCAACACAAGTACGGAAAAAAAGCAAGCGAAGTGCCGCGACCGGCCGAAATGCCACACACTAAAAGACTGGAGCATATATGGTGATGCGAAGAGGGAAGAGGTACCCAGAAATATTGATTTTCTGCGTAGCAAGTGTGTGGAATATCACGTAGTAAGAGATACTACAGTGGTTTATTTACGAGATGAGGCCAAAATATAATGGGCATATTTTCTATTATATCGTAAACGATTTCTTCGTTCTTTGTAGGCTGGTAAAGTAATGGTACATAGTTTGTTTTGAAATACTTTAAATAAATTATAGAGCAATTGTGAATATATTTGCGGTCCCAACTATCCTTACATAATTATTTATTTATTTATTCAGAAAAATATTTACATAACACAAATACATACAGGGTCCTGCAATAGTGTGTCAGTCTTCCATAGCTCCTATACAAATTAACTTAGGAATTTCATTCATATGCCGATTTATACTGTATTTCAGGAAAATATTTTTAAATAAACAGGGTGGCCCAAAAATGTGTGGTAACATAATTCTGTCTTTTTTTAATTGGGACACCCAGTATTTTATTACCTTATTAGGTTCGTATTAGTCTCCTTTACAAATGTATAAAGTTTTATTTCATTTGGTTATGTAGTTTAAGAGTAATAAATTAAAAATTAAAAAAAAAGTTTTGGAGTCTTAGAAAAAAATTCAAAAAAACTACCTAAAATAACTTTTTTAACCAAGGCATTGGGTGGAATTTAAGACAAGAGATTTAAAGATACTGTGAATATAATAGCGTTTATCTATTTTATACAGGGTGTTCATAATTAGGTTTCAAACACGACACATTTCAAAATCATTTTTTTCCACATTTTCAAATGGAACACCCTGTATATTATTTGGCTATTGGATGTAGAATTCATACGCATTCTTTTTTTGTAATGGAAGTATATAAGTTATTTCCAGCTGTTTTCGAAATAATTGCAAATTTCATAAATTATGTTTAAATACAGTTTTTGTTATTAAAATTAAGCATAGGCGACTATCTAGTCTAGAATTATAAACTACAGTAAATGTTCGAAATGCGTACCATGTTGATCTTTTTTTTTTTTAGAAAACACCTCCATTGGCATTTACTGAAATTACAATCTGATTACAACTCTAATATCCTAATTACACTAATGTTAATGTGTACCCAAGCACTGATATCTGCTTTCGTACCAACACAATTACACAAGCTCGAAAGGTTTGATCCTCTTGAGTCTCCTGGTCTGGTTCGTATTGTCAAGGAGCTGGATAGCCTCGACATTGACGTGATGAAGAAGTCGCTGTTCATGATTCCTGGCGAATTCGCTAATGGCCTGGCTAACGGTATCCATTTCCATGTCTCTATGGAGGTCGCTATTTCTGCAGTACCAAGGGGCATTGCTGCTCCTTAGTACTTTGTTTTGGAATCGCTGGATTACTGCTAAATTGCTCTTACTGGCACAACCCCACAGCTGGATGCCATATGTCCATACTGGCTTGAGAATTTGTTTGTACAGAAGTACCTTGTTATATATTGACAGAGTAGAATTTCGTCCAAGCAGCAAATACATTTTCTTGAGTTTAATATCTAATTCTTCTTTTTTCTTTTTGATATGAGCTCTCCAGCGTAGCTTAGCGTCAAGTGTTATACCCAAATATTTTGCTGTATCAGCATATGGTACTTGAATATTATTTATGCTAACAGGAATATATTGGCCTCTTTTGTTAGTGAAATTCACATGGGCAGATTTAGTCCCATTTAATTTGATTCGCCATTGCTTAGTCCAGTTGTTAATTTTGTTAAGTGATGTTTGCAGTTTCAATGCCGCTTCTTCGTGATCTTTGCCTACGGTCATTATAGCAGTGTCATCAGCAAAGGTGGTTATCGTATCATGCTGTAGTTCAGGAATATCGCTGGTGTATAGTAAATAAAGGACTAGCCCTAATACACTGCCTTGTGGTGCCCCTGCTTTAATTTCCTTAAGTTCAGAGTAAGCGTCTTCCTGTTTAATTCTAAATGCTCGATCAGAAATATATGACTTCAGTAATTGTGCAAACTGGTTAGGCAAGAGCTTACATAATTTAAAATGCAGTCCCTCGTGCCACACTTTATCAAAAGCTTGGGCTACATCAAGGAAGACAGTAGAGCAAACTTTTCTTTCTTCCAACGACTTTTCAATTATGTCTGTAATCCTGTGGACCTGATCTATAGTTGAGTGCCTCTCTCTGAAGCCAAATTGATGGTCAGGGATTATGTTTCTGTCTTCAATAATTAGTTTTAATCTTTTAAGAAGTATTTTTTCATTTTTCAAACAATTTTGAAATTACAGGGAGCAAGGAAATTGGCCTATAAGATGAAACTTCATTTGGTGGTTTTCCGGGTTTAGGAATCATTATCATTTCTGCTACTTTCCATACCTTGGGTACATATTTGAATCTAAAAGATGCGTTAATAAGGTAGGTAAGTTTTACAATTATTGCTTTGCGTGGGAGTTGTTTTAGAATTTCTCCCGTAATTAGGTCAAACCCAGGAGCTTTTTTTGGACTAATATTTTCGTTAATTTCTGTTGCTATTTCTTTTGGAGTAAGTAGTAGAAGTAAGCCAGTTGGCCTTCACCCCCCACTCCTCTGACGTCATACGACCTTGACCGTCGAAGAGTGCAGGTGTTCATTTGACCTTGGGGGTGTCATTGGGGTGCTATTGACCTTGAATGTGTGCAGGTGTTCTTAATTTCACCTTGTGACGTCATATGACTTTGGCCACCCACGTGTGCAGGTGTTCATTTGACCTTGGGTGGTGTTATTGACCTTGAATGTGTGCAGGTGTTCTATTGCGTGTGACCTTGAAATATCCTTGAACATTTTCGCTTGAACGATGTCAGGTGTTATTGTGTTGTGTGACCTTGAAGTATGACCTTGACCGTCCAGGTGGACAATTGTTGTTGTTTGACCTTGTCTTTGACCTTGAACGATGCAGGTGTTTGTTGTGTGACCTTGAAGTTATTGTATACGTGACCAGATGTGTTTTCATTGTCATATGACTTTGACCATGACTTTGTGACGTGCTGTTAATATCCCACGGGGACATGTGTTATTTTACTACATCGACCTTGAAATATTCCCTTAGCGTTGAATAAGCTGCTCATCATAAGCTGATGTATCTTGACCTTGAAATATTTGTTTAATAATATTTACTAGCCCATGTGTGCTACGTCATTTTCGTGACCTTGACGAATTTATTATTTTGTGAGCTACCTTACACGTGGGTACATCTGATGTCACTTGACCTTGAAATATTTTAAATAATATTTACTAGCCCATTGACCTTGAATATGTGCAGGTGTTCTCTTGCGTGTGACCTTGGTTGCCAACGTGGGCATATGTTGTTGGTGTGACTTTGAACGCAGGTTATATATTTCAACAATGAGCATTTCACAGCAGACCTTGGGTGAAATTAATAATATGATAAACAAAGACTTTGAATTTCCGGAGCGCAGAACGCTTTCAACCTTGGGGGTGGGAATGGGTTATGTAATTAAAAAAATGACTCCAACAACGACACGTTTTGGGAAAACTATTGTTGCTACATTATACGATCAATGGAATGATGTGACATTTCAAACATTTCTACCTAAGCGTGTAGCTGATGCATTTACTGAGATTTTTATTGATGATATGAATATGTCAGGTGATAAATATACTTTGACGCATTTGGGACAGAGTACAAATGCATCATCAGGAGGCAATACAAGAGCATTAATAAATTTTGGTTGTTTGGAATAGACATTTTTAAAAGAATTTTAATATTTTTATTGTTTATCATATTAAGTATTAGTTGGATATGTAATAGAATAGTTGTTGATGGCACATGTGAGGAAACACCTACATAAGCATTAAAAATATTTTATATTTAAGATGTGTGACGAATCTATTATCAGAGAGAACCAAGATTCCTATGTTTATGATTTATTAACTAGACTACAGCAGATGGCTGAAGATATTTTAAATTTTGCAATCGGATTCGATGTGGATTTATACCGAAAATACATGAGGGATGCAGTCAATTTTTTCGCTGGGCCCATGTTTGTCAAAAGTTCCTATATGGTGTCATTGGTGTAGAGGAATTTTGCCGGAAAATGATTGACGAAGAATTGGGTTCTATGTTGCTCGAAATGCCACATATACCCATTGATTTATTGGTAAATTATGGTTTGATGCCCCAAGATGACGGCTTGAACACAAATTTTAATGGAAATAATGCAGCCAATTCTAACAATGATGACAAGATGGATGTTATTGAAGAAGGACAATTTAATGGTTGTGACCATGGGTATGAAATCGCCACTGGTGACAATAATGGTACATCATATACTTCCAGTAATGATATTGATGAACGTATTGTAATGACTAAAAATTAAATTGTAAATAAATTATGTTTAGCTATATTTTGTTTTATTTTCCCAAATATACGCTAGGTAAAATTAATTTAATATAAGTAGATAATATTTAAAAAAATAGATTATTTGGAAGTAGGGATGAAGGAATGTTTCCATAAATGAGACACAATTTGGTTATAGTAGAATAGTTGTTGACGGCACATGTGAGAAAGCCCATATATGACCATTCAAAATACTTTTTAAGATGGGTGATGAGGCTCAGAGAAAACCAAGATTATTATCTTTAATATTTAGTAAATGTCATTTAAACAACTTTTCACTCTTACACACTTTTTACCTAAAATTGAATGAAAGCTGAAATTTTCGCATTTTTTTCAAATATTGAGAAAAATTTCGAAAAAAAAAAATTACGTACCAAATCTCTCTTATTATTGATTTCTCAGAAATTTTCGTTCCTTGTAATATTTAGTAAATGTCATTAAACAACTTTTCACCCCTATACACTTTTTACCTAAAATTGAAGGAAAGCTGAAATTTCCGTATTTTTTCAAATTTTTGGACTAAGGTATTTGCGCTCATTTTTCGTTCAAAATACTTTATTAAGATGTGTGTGTGTGATGAGGCTCATAGAAAACCAAGATATGTGTATGATTTGTTATCTTTAATATTTAGTAAATGAAAAATTTAGGAAAAAAAATTAACGTACCAAAACTCTCTTATTATTAGTTTCTCAGAAAATTCCATTCCTTGTAATATTTAGTAAATGTCATTAAACAACTTTTCACTCCTATACACTTTGTACCTAAAATTGAAGGAAAGCAGTATTTTCGCTCATTTTTCCAATTTTCACAACTTAAATGATGAGAAAATTAGTCATCAAGGATTTAATATAGATACTTTCCAATTTTCACATCTGAAATGATGAGGCAATTAGTCGTTTACATTCAAGGATTTAATATAGATAAAAAAGTTTTGACTTTTTTGGTTAAAAATCCATGATACACAATTTTGACATGTGAAACTATGAGGATATTAATTGTTGGCATTTAAGGATCTAATATAAAAAAAAATTTTGCCTTTCTTTTTGTTTAAAAATCCATGATTACACAATTTTCACATATGAAATTATGAGGATATTAATTGTTAGCTTTTAAGGATTTAATATAAAAAAAAATGTATCCCATTTTTGGTCTCCATGATTACACAATTTTCACATCTTTTTTTGTCTAACGATCCATGACTATACAATTTTCACATATCAAATTATGAGGACATTAGTTGTTAACATTCAAGGATTTAATGTAGAAATAAATTCTTGCATTTTTTTTTTGGCCT
Source organism: Barypeithes pellucidus (assembly GCA_963991005.1). NCBI lineage: Eukaryota > Metazoa > Arthropoda > Insecta > Coleoptera > Curculionidae > Barypeithes > Barypeithes pellucidus. The sequence goes on along the minus strand of OZ022557.1, from coordinate 52,541,372 downwards.
AGAAATCCATGATCACAAAATTTTCACATGTGAAATTATGAGGATATTAGTTGTTAACATTCAAGGATTTAATGTAGAAAATTTATTTTTTTACTTTTTTGGTCTAGAAATCCTTGATTAAACAATTTTCGCATGTGAAATTATGGGGATATTAATTGTTGACATTTAAAGATTGAATATCCATATCCATATCTCTTATTAAATTTTCACATTCGCAATTATGGGGATGTTAGTTCTTAGATTCAAGGATTTACTTTTTAAGTAGGTAAATCCTACGACTTTTTTTTTACTCTGACGATCGACTGGCTAAAATCGATTTTTGACTAATTGAAAACTTTTTGTATTAGGTAGTTCTAAGGTAATGACCACTGAGTAGTACATACACTCTCTGAAAAACTGTTTTGCGTGTCACTACATCGCGTCACGATCACGTTACCATCGCACTACCACCGCCCCTATGATTTTACGTCTGAATTTTCCGTAATTCAAGGCAAAAACTGTTAAAAAATTAATGCAAATGTGAAATTATGAGAATATTAATTGTTGACATACAAGGATTTAATATAGAAAAAAGAATTTTGCCTCTTTTTTTTCTTGTCTAAAAATCTTACATTTCAAATTATGAAGATATTAATTGTTGACATTTAAGAATTTAATATCCATATCCATATCTATTATTAAATTTTACTTCCGAAATTATGAAGATGCTAGTTCTTAAATTCAAGGATTTACTTTTTAATTAGGTAAAGCTACGACTTTTTTTACTCTGACGAGAAATTATTTTTTGTCTCGGCCTATTATTGCATGAAAAGTACAGTAGGACTATAAACTAAAAGAGGTATGTTCAATATGAGAATCTGATTTGCGGTTCCCTACGATCGACTGGCTAAAATCGGTGTGATTATACAGTGAGTATTTTTAATTAATTGAGAACTTTTTGTATTAGGTAGTTCTGAGATAGTACTGAGTAGTAGTACATAGACTCTCTGAAAAATCATTTTACGGGTCGCTACCATCGCGTTATCATCGAGCTGCTATCGCGTTACGATCGCGTTGTCATCGCGTTACGATCACGTTACCATCGCGCTACCACCGCGCCCCTATGATTTTACATCTGAATTTTCCGTAATTCAAGGCAAAAACTTAAAAAATGCATGCCGACAAGCATTTAACTGAAATATTTTATTAAAAATCTATATAACATAATAAATTTCGAGAATTCGTGCCGACATGCCTTTATTCATAGAATACCTACATAAATTGATGATTTTACGATAGTAATTTTAAAATATATTTTGAATTGTTTTGAGTATTCTGTTTTATTGTAATAGTAAGTAACTGAGTTTGAGTCAGCTGATAGGAGACGTTATGTGATAAATTAACTAGTTTACGAATGAATATTGAGATGGAAAGTAAAAACTATCTTAAAACGATCTATTTCTATTATTACACACAACTTCTGAAATGACTCATATCGAGAGCATCATATTCGCAACATCTGGTGTAAACCGATTTTCACGCAGCCCTACCAAGGTGAAAAGACCACAGCCATATTTTGCAAATATTTCGTTCATGTTTAACCAAATACCGCTTCTAAAGCTTATATTTTTAATATTGCCTCCTTTGTTTCGGTTTAATGTTATTATATTGTTTAGAATACAACATTTGAAATACTCATATTGTTAGGTTCGGTTTTCTTTTACATAATATTTTACTGATTCCAGTTTCCTTTGCATTTTTAAAGTTTAAACTGTCCACACCTGCTGATTTAACCCGTTTTTCTCGCATAACTCTACCAAGGCTAGAGGACCATAACTCAAAAACATATTTTTAATATTAATATTTCTTCTTTATTAAGGAACTACAACATATTCTATGAAATAAGCGAGAAATAACTTTAAAAGTTTGAGTCGAAGAAGCGTGATAATTATTCCATATTCCGCTTTTTCCATTTGACTAGTTATTTTTTCTGATTATATAATTATGTCATTGGTTTTCAGAGAAATTATCGTAAATTATGATATTTTGAGCAGCATCACTTCTAGCTGTGAATAATATAGGCACTTGTAACTCTTTAAACTTTGCATGTCTAATATAATTCCATGTTTTTTAATACTGAAAATTGGTAAGTGTATAAGGCCACAGCCAGGAATCGAACCAAGGTCTCTGAATTATTTTACATTATTCAGCGCTAGTCCAGTTAAGCTACAGGAGTTTAGCATTAGCATTAGCATTAATGTTTTATACGACTGAAAAAATAGCTTGATATTCAGAATATCCGAAAATTGAAAAGAAATAAATATTACGGGAATGCAAACAAACACATAAAGTCTAATTTTCCATTGAGGTGATTTAAATCAATAAAATCTTTTAAATCAATACCTTATGTTTATTCTTCCAAATGTCCAAAGATTGATAAAGAAATAAATAAAATGCCGCCTAGGGTGACTTCGATACTGAGAACCTTGCTAACATGAAACGATCGACAATCAGTCTTCATATTATTAGAAAAAGTATCATCATTGTACATATTTCTCTAAATCACATCAATGGACAAATAATGACTTTACCTAGTTTATTTAAAAAGAAGTAAAATTTTCGTTTTAATTAATTAGATAAAATCTAAATAGACCATCATGTTTAGTTTTAATGCGAAGATTACATAGTTTGCAAGTGATTATACATAACATTTTTTAACTAGCTTGAAACGTTTTTGTATTAGGAATGTACTAAATCAAAGGCTTAATGAGAGGTACTATTGTTTTTCAGATTTGATTTGTGTACATTATTTCTCTCTCATTGTAAATATCATCCGAACACACACTGATTTGACGACAATTATTGTACAGGCGTTTTTAATTTAAATTATAGAGACTATGGAATAAAATGTTAATGGATTAGACAATTAACGTATACCTACATTTAAAAGTTCCAGATGTGCCTAGATATAAAACTTTAATTCCAGTTTACGTAGTAGGATTTATTACAGGAAATCAAACAAGTACGTAACTTTGACGTGATTTAATCAATAAAAATGATCTAATATTTATTTTTTGTCGAACATTGGTAAATAAATAAAATAGTGTCAAGGATGACTTCGATATTGAGAAGCTGTCCGATAGGAAATTCAGTCATCCAGTGTCCAAATTATTAGGAATTTCATCGATTTGTGAAAAAATGGTGGCTGATGGCAAATTTTGCTTTACTATCAGTGCACGGGACCATAAGAATAGCCTGACTGGTGTCATTTAACGGGGGTTAGTGCTTTTTGCCATCATCCGCCATTTTAAATCATGTAATTTGGAATCCCTTTAGAGGAAAATATCATCGTTTTTTAATTCGTGAATTTCTACAATAAAAATAAATGGGGACTAGACATAAACATATCATGTGGCTGATCCCTACCTATTTCTTTTCGAAAATGGTCGCATTTACCCTTATATATATATATATAATACTAATAATAATACAAGAAAAGTAGGTACAAACTAGATTATTAGATAGCTGTTACAAGTTTGTGGTATGTTTATTCTTACATAATTTTGTCTTTTACTGTGTATACATACTTAATTCTAGAGGTATTGTTTTTTTTAGTCTGAATTTGCTTTTTTGACTAAATAACTCTGAAAATGGGGTTCGGGATACAAAACAATAAATTATTTCTTCACCGACAATGAGCGACGTCACGTATTTTAATGATTTTTTGTGATTTTGTTCGGATTCTGTATCATATTTAATTTATATAAAACATTCTACCTAAATGCGATTTACATTTTTTATATTGAACAAATTTTTCTCATGATAATTTGTTAGTGATTTCATTCCCTCTATTATTACAACTTGTAGTTAGAATTGGTCTCTATTGACATAAATATACGCTGAAAATTACATACGATCCGACATTCTTTCGTCGTAACTCGCTTTTTTGGTCTAATAACCCTGAATAGGGGATTTGGGACACAAAGGAAAAAAAATATTTCATCACCAGCAATAAGCGACGTCACGTATTTTAACGAAATATTTTTTATTTTTTTTTGATTTTGTTAGGATTCCGTATCAATATTTAATTTATTTAAATTATTTTACCCTTCATTCTACCCAATGTCGATTTACTTTTTGATGGTGATTTCATTCCCTCTATTATTACAATTTTGTTCTGGTTTGTTCGGAGTCAGAATGGTCTATTTTGACATAAATATACCCAAAGAATTACATATAACTCAATATTTTTGTTAGAAACTGGCCTTTTTCGCCTAATAACCCTGAATAAGGATACAATAGAACAAGTATTTTATTGATTTTGTTAGGGTTCTGTATCAACATTTAAGCAATTTAAAATATTTTACCTTTCATTCTACCCCAAATCGATTTACTTTTTTATCGGCATAATTTGATGGTAATTTCATTCCCTCTCACTCTAGTACATTTTTTAGTCAGAATTGACCTCTTTTGACATAACAGAACACTTTTTAGTCGGAATGTGCTTTTTGACCTAAACAAGCCTGAAAAGGGGGATTCGGGACAAAAAACAAACAAATTATTACCTTGGCAACCCACGTGGGCACGTATTATTTTACTACCTTGACTTTGACCTTGAAAATTTTCCTAAGCATTGAATGAGGCCAGGTGTCCTCTAACTTCACGTGATATTTTCAATAGAATTTACTAGCCTATGTGTGCTACGTCATTATTGTGACTTGAACATCTAGAAGCAATCCTATACGCGAGCAAGTGGCTTTTTGATCTAAATTAATCCAAAAAATTACCTACCGACCTTTTTTAATCGAAATTGTCATTTTTGACTAAATAACCTTAAAATGGGATTTGGGACACAATAGAACAAATTATTTCTTCATCGACAATAAATGACGTCACGTATTTTAACAATATTTTTTTGGTTTTGTTAGGATTCCGTATCAATATTTAATTTATTTAAAATATTTAACCTTCAATCTACCCAATGTCGATTTACTTTTTGATGGTGATTTCATTCCCGTATTATTACAATTTTTAGTCAGAATTTTTCTATTTTGATCTAAATATATCCAAAAAAATTACAGTTTTCTGGCCGGAACTGACATTTAGGCCTAATAACCCTGAATCAGGGATTTGGGACACAATAGATCAAATTAATTGTTCACCGAGAATAAGTGACGTCACGCAATTTATTGATATTTTGTTGATTTTATTAGGTTCTGTATCAATATTTCTTTTATTTAAAACATAAAGTAAAAGTTCCTATTATCGACACCTTAAGAACATTGGAAAACTTTACTTTACCTTAACAAAAAAACTATGGAAGATATGGTTTTTAAATACAGTCGGAATAGTTTCGACATTGTTGAAAAGGCGAAAATTATTGCAATTTTTGACATTTTTAAGCTAAGTTGAATGTTTATGCTAAAATCGACCTAAATGTAGCCTATAACCAACAACCAATTATCGGCATGGACGCCGATGATAGTCTAAATAATTAATTTGAACACACCCATTATCGGCATCAGCAAAATAAATGAAAAACTATAAAACAGTTTTTGAGCACCAACTATTGAAAACAAGAATATCCGATATAAACAAAACAATAAAATGTTAATAGGAATCAATAAACAGAAAAAATATGATGTTGAGGCTTGCCCGTGTCTTAGGACATGTGATAAGAAATGACTCGCACAAGGGTTTGGCGCGAAGTCATCCATATAATATCGACAACTGTCATTGCCAATTTTGACCAATGACCGTTCGTCTTTGCAACAACATAGATAAAAGTTGTACGATTTACCTACAAGTATTTTACTTAACTTTCTAGCTATACAAATCTTATTTTTTTGAGATTATATGCCAGATGTGCCTTTAATTGGTGCAGTGCCAATAATAGGGACTTTTCCCTTATGCCCGTTGACTTTTTCAGGTCATTACTTAATGAATTGGGATAGTCAGCCTTCGTCCCGGTAACTTAAAACATATTATTGGATCCCCTTCATTTGACCCAATATCGATTTCCCTTTTTTTTAATTAACAAATTTATCATTACCTGTCACTCATGACTCTTAAATGCACCTCTAGATTAACCGTAATATCCTTTCTAAGCTAATTCATTGAATATCGAAGGTTAAATAGAAACGGATCGATGCAAAAATCTGACAACTTATTGGAGACAATCGCGTGGTTAACACAGATTTCGGTCTATCTCAGACATACCGTGATGGATATCCATGTGATATAAAACGAAGTGGCTGCGCTGAAATCATGTCCATTTTGAAATTCATGGCATTATGAATTGTTATATATATCCGTCTTTCTTAGTTCGAAATTCAATATCTATAGTAAATATATTTATAATCCTACACAGGCAAATAAAACACTTTTTTACATGCGAATCGTTTTTACATCCGACTTGCCCATAAACTTGAGGGGATATTACCTAGGTAGTTTAAAGTGTCGTTAAAAACACAACCCACAACGAGTCAGCATGTTGTATTGTCCGTACCTTTGCGACTCCCCGCTTGGTTTATCTCTTCATTATGAGAAAGGTTGAATATTGGTTCGTTCAAGGATCTAAGTATTTTCGTTTAAGCTATTATGTACAAGTAAAAATTATCTAATATTCATTTTTTCTATGTATTTGACATTGTTAAAAAATATTATGTATACAAATTAGTAGAAAAAAAGTAGCAAATTATTCTGCTTTAATACACACCAAAAATACACACTACTTTTATAGCGTGTCCCTTTACTTGAGTGACAATACCAAAAAAGTTAATTTATTTTGTCTTAAAGCAATCTATGGACTGAACGAAGCAGTCTTGGAAATAACTGAACTTAACTTATTGCCGGTGATGAAATAATTTGTTCTATTGTATCCCGAATCCCATTTTAAGGTTATTTAGTTAAAAATATTCAGTTCAACTAAAAAATGTCGGTATGTAATTTTTTGGATTAATTCATTCAATGCTTAGGAAAATTTTCAAGGTCAAAGTCAAGGTAGTAAAATAATACGTGCCCACGTGGGTTGCCAAGGTAATAATTTGTTTGTTTTTTGTCCCGAATCCCCCTTTTCAGGCTTGTTTAGGTCAAAAAGCACATTCCGACTAAAAAGTGTTCTGTTATGTCAAAAGAGGTCAATTCTGACTAAAAAATGTACTAGAGTGAGAGGGAATGAAATTACCATCAAATTATGCCGACAAAAAAGTAAATCGATTTGGGGTAGAATGAAAGGTAAAATATTTTAAATTACTTAAATGTTGATACAGAACCCTAACAAAATCAATAAAATACTTGTTCTATTGTATCCTTATTCAGGGTTATTAGGCGAAAAAGGCCAGTTTCTAACAAAAATATTGAGTTATATGTAATTCTTTGGGTATATTTATGTCAAAATAGACCATTCTGACTCCGAACAAACCAGAACAAAATTGTAATAATAGAGGGAATGAAATCATCATCAAAAAGTAAATCGACATTGGGTAGAATGAAGGGTAAAATAATTTAAATAAATTAAATATTGATACGGAATCCTAACAAAATCAAAAAAAAATAAAAAATATTTCGTTAAAATACGTGACGTCGCTTATTGCTGGTGATGAAATATTTTTTTTCCTTTGTGTCCCAAATCCCCTATTCAGGGTTATTAGACCAAAAAAGCGAGTTACGACGAAAGAATGTCGGATCGTATGTAATTTTCAGCGTATATTTATGTCAATAGAGACCAATTCTAACTACAAGTTGTAATAATAGAGGGAATGAAATCACTAACAAATTATCATGAGAAAAATTTGTTCAATATAAAAAATGTAAATCGCATTTAGGTAGAATGTTTTATATAAATTAAATATGATACAGAATCCGAACAAAATCACAAAAAATCATTAAAATACGTGACGTCGCTCATTGTCGGTGAAGAAATAATTCATTGTTTTGTATCCCGAACCCCATTTTCAGAGTTATTTAGTCAAAAAAGCAAATTCAGACTAAAAAAAACAATACCTCTAGAATTAAGTATGTATACACAGTAAAAGACAAAATTATGTAAGAATAAACATACCACAAACTTGTAACAGCTATCTAATAATCTAGTTTGTACCTACTTTTCTTGTATTATTATTAGTATTATATATATATATATAAGGGTAAATGCGACCATTTTCGAAAAGAAATAGGTAGGGATCAGCCACATGATATGTTTATGTCTAGTCCCCATTTATTTTTATTGTAGAAATTCACGAATTAAAAAACGATGATAGTTTCCTCTAAAGGGATTCCAAATTACATGATTTAAAATGGCGGATGATGGCAAAAAGCACTAACCCCCGTTAAATGACACCAGTCAGGCTATTCTTATGGTCCCGTGCACTGATAGTAAAGCAAAATTTGCCATCAGCCACCATTTTTTCACAAATCGATGAAATTCCTAATAATTTGGACACTGGATGACTGAATTTCCTATCGGACAGCTTCTCAATATCGAAGTCATCCTTGACACTATTTTATTTATTTACCAATGTTCGACAAAAAATAAATATTAGATCATTTTTATTGATTAAATCACGTCAAAGTTACGTACTTGTTTGATTTCCTGTAATAAATCCTACTACGTAAACTGGAATTAAAGTTTTATATCTAGGCATATCTGGAACTTTTAAATGTAGGTATACGTTAATTGTCTAATCCATTAACATTTTATTCCATAGTCTCTATAATTTAAATTAAAAACGCCTGTACAATAATTGTCGTCAAATCAGTGTGTGTTCGAATGATATTTACAATGAGAGAGAAATAATGTACACAAATCAAATCTGAAAAACAATAGTACCTCTCATTAAGCCTTTGATTTAGTACATTCCTAATACAAAAACGTTTCAAGCTAGTTAAAAAATGTTATGTATAATCACTTGCAAATTATGTAATCTTCGCATTAAAACTAAACATGATGGTCTATTTAGATTTTATCTAATTAATTAAAACGAAAATTTTACTTCTTTTTAAATAAACTAGGTAAAGTCATTATTTGTCCATTGATGTGATTTAGAGAAATATGTACAATGATGATACTTTTTCTAATAATATGAAGACTGATTGTCGATCGTTTCATGTTAGCAAGGTTCTCAGTATCGAAGTCACCCTAGGCGGCATTTTATTTATTTCTTTATCAATCTTTGGACATTTGGAAGAATAAACATAAGGTATTGATTTAAAAGATTTTATTGATTTAAATCACCTCAATGGAAAATTAGACTTTATGTGTTTGTTTGCATTCCCGTAATATTTATTTCTTTTCAATTTTCGGATATTCTGAATATCAAGCTATTTTTTCAGTCGTATAAAACATTAATGCTAATGCTAATGCTAAACTCCAGTAGCTTAACTGGACTAGCGCTGAATAATGTAAAATAATTCAGAGACCTTGGTTCGATTCCTGGCTGTGGCCTTATACACTTACCAATTTTCAGTATTAAAAAACATGGAATTATATTAGACATGCAAAGTTTAAAGAGTTACAAGTGCCTATATTATTCACAGCTAGAAGTGATGGTGATATTACCTCCTGCTCAAAATATCATAATTTACGATAATTTCTCTGAAAACCAATGACATATATAATCAGAAAAAATAACTAGTCAAATGGAAAAAGCGGAATATGGAATAATTATCACGCTTCTTCGACTCAAACTTTTAAAGTAATTTCTCGCTTATTTCATAGAATATGTTGTAGTTCCTTAATAAAGAAGAAATATTAATATTAAAAATATGTTTTTGAGTTATGGTCCTCTAGCCTTGGTAGAGTTATGCGAGAAAAACGGGTTAAATCAGCAGGTGTGGACAGTTTAAACTTTAAAAATGCAAAGGAAACTGGAATCAGTAAAATATTATGTAAAAGAAAACCGAACCTAACAATATGAGTATTTCAAATGTTGTATTCTAAACAATATAATAACATTAAACCGAAACAAAGGAGGCAATATTAAAAATATAAGCTTTAGAAGCGGTATTTGGTTAAACATGAACGAAATATTTGCAAAATATGGCTGTGGTCTTTTCACCTTGGTAGGGCTGCGTGAAAATCGGTTTACACCAGATGTTGCGAATATGATGCTCTCGATATGAGTCATTTCAGAAGTTGTGTGTAATAATAGAAATAAATCGTTTTAAGATAGTTTTTACTTTCCATCTCAATATTCATTCGTAAACTAGTTAATTTATCACATAACGTCTCCTATCAGCTGACTCAAACTCAGTTACTTACTATTACAATAAAACAGAATACTCAAAACAATTCAAAATATATTTTAAAATTACTATCGTAAAATCATCAATTTATGTAGGTATTCTATGAATAAAGGCATGTCGGCACGAATTCTCGAAATTTATTATGTTATATAGATTTTTAATAAAATATTTCAGTTAAATGCTTGTCGGCATGCATTTTTTAAGTTTTTGCCTTGAATTACGGAAAATTCGGATGTAAAATCATAGGGGCGGTGGTAGCGCGATGGTAACGTGATCGTAACGCGATGACAACGCGATCGTAACGCGATAGCAGCTCGATGATAACGCGATGGTAGCGACCCGTAAAATGATTTTTCAGAGAGTCTATGTACTACTACTCAGTACTATCTCAGAACTACCTAATACAAAAAGTTCTCAATTAATTAAAAATACTCACTGTATAATCACACCGATTTTAGCCAGTCGATCGTAGGGAACCGCAAATCAGATTCTCATATTGAACATACCTCTTTTAGTTTATAGTCCTACTGTACTTTTCATGTAATAATAGGCTGAGACAAAAAATAATTTCTCGTCAGAGTTAAAAAAGTCGTAGCTTTACCTAATTAAAAAGTAAATCCTTGAATTTAAGAACTAGCATCTTCATAATTTCGGAAGTAAAATTTAATAATAGATATGGATATGGATATTAAATTCTTAAATGTCAACAATTAATATCTTCATAATTTGAAATGTAAGATTTTTAGACAAGAAAAAAAAGAGGCAAAATTCTTTTTTCTATATTAAATCCTTGTATGTCAACAATTAATATTCTCATAATTTCACATTTGCATTCATTTTTTAACAGTTTTTGCCTTGAATTACGGAAAATTCAGACGTAAAATCATAGGGGCGGTGGTAGTGCGATGGTAACGTGATCGTGACGCGATGGTAGTGACACGCAAAACAGTTTTTCAGAGAGTGTATGTACTACTCAGTGGTCATTACCTTAGAACTACCTAATACAAAAAGTTTTCAATTAGTCAAAAATCGATTTTAGCCAGTCGATCGTCAGAGTAAAAAAAAAGTCGTAGGATTTACCTACTTAAAAAGTAAATCCTTGAATCTAAGAACTAACATCCCCATAATTGCGAGTGTGAAAATTTAATAAGAGATATGGATATGGATATTCAATCTTTAAATGTCAACAATTAATATCCCCATAATTTCACATGCGAAAATTGTTTAATCAAGGATTTCTAGACCAAAAATGTAAAAAAATTAATTTTCTACATTAAATCCTTGAATGTTAACAACTAATATCCTCATAATTTCACATGTGAAAATTTTGTGATCATGGATTTCTAGGCCAAAAAAAAAATGCAAGAATTTATTTCTACATTAAATCCTTGAATGTTAACAACTAATGTCCTCATAATTTGATATGTGAAAATTGTATAGTCATGGATCGTTAGACAAAAAAAGATGTGAAAATTGTGTAATCATGGAGACCAAAAATGGGATACATTTTTTTCTATATTAAATCCTTAAAAGCTAACAATTAATATCCTCATAATTTCACATGTGAAAATTGTGTAATCATGGATTTTTAAACAAAAAGAAAGGCAAAATTTTTTTTATATTAGATCCTTAAATGCCAACAATTAATATCCTCATAGTTTCACATGTCAAAATTGTGTATCATGGATTTTTAACCAAAAAAGTCAAAACTTTTTTATCTATATTAAATCCTTGAATGTAAACGACTAATTGCCTCATCATTTCAGATGTGAAAATTGGAAAGTATCTATATTAAATCCTTGATGACTAATTTTCTCATCATTTAAGTTGTGAAAATTGGAAAAATGAGCGAAAATACTGCTTTCCTTCAATTTTAGGTACAAAGTGTATAGGAGTGAAAAGTTGTTTAATGACATTTACTAAATATTACAAGGAATGGAATTTTCTGAGAAACTAATAATAAGAGAGTTTTGGTACGTTAATTTTTTTTCCTAAATTTTTCATTTACTAAATATTAAAGATAACAAATCATACACATATCTTGGTTTTCTATGAGCCTCATCACACACACACATCTTAATAAAGTATTTTGAACGAAAAATGAGCGCAAATACCGTAGTCCAAAAATTTGAAAAAATACGGAAATTTCAGCTTTCCTTCAATTTTAGGTAAAAAGTGTATAGGGGTGAAAAGTTGTTTAATGACATTTACTAAATATTACAAGGAACGAAAATTTCTGAGAAATCAATAATAAGAGAGTTTTGGTACGTAATTTTTTTTTTTTTTTTAAATTTTTCTCAATATTTGAAAAAATGCGAAAATTTCAGCTTTCCTTCAATTTTAGGTAAAAAGTGTATAGGAGTGAAAAGTTGTTTAATGACATTTACTAAATATTACAAGGAACGAAATTTTCTGAGAAATCAATAATAAGAGAGTTTTGGTACGTAATTTTTTTTCCCGAAATTTTTCTCAATATTTGAAAAAATGCGAAAATTTCAGCTTTCCTTCAATTTTAGGTAAAAAGTATATATGAGTGAAAAGTTGTTTAATGACATTTACTAAATATTAAAAATAACAAATCATACACATATCTTGGTTTTCTCTGAGCCTCATCACACACACACACACACACACACACACACACACACACACACACACACATCTTAAAAATTATTTTGAACGGAAAATGAGCGCAAATACCTTAGTCCAAAAATTTAAAAAAATACGGAAATTTCAGCTTTCCTTCAATTTTAGGTAAAAAGTGTATAGGAGTGAAAAGTTGTATGATGACATTTACTAAATATTACAAGGAATGAAATTTTCTGAGAAATCAATAATAAGAGAGATTTGGTACGTAATTTTTTTTTTTTTGAAATTTTTCTCAATATTTGAAAAAAATGCGAAAATTTCAGCTTTCATTCAATTTTAGGTAAAAAGTGTGTAAGAGTGAAAAGTTGTTTAAATGACATTTACTAAATATTAAAGATAATAATCTTGGTTTTCTCTGAGCCTCATCACCCATCTTAAAAAATATTTTGAATGGTCATATATGGGCTTTCTCACATGTGCCGTCAACAACTATTCTACTATAACCAAATTGTGTCTCATTTATGGAAACATTCCTTCATCCCTACTTCCAAATAATCTATTTTTTTAAATATTATCTACTTATATTAAATTAATTTTACCTAGCGTATATTTGGGAAAATAAAACAAAATATAGCTAAACATAATTTATTTACAATTTAATTTTTAGTCATTACAATACGTTCATCAATATCATTACTGGAAGTATATGATGTACCATTATTGTCACCAGTGGCGATTTCATACCCATGGTCACAACCATTAAATTGTCCTTTTTCAATAACATCCATCTTGTCATCATTGTTAGAATTGGCTGCATTATTTCCATTAAAATTTGTGTTCAAGCCGTCATCTTGGGGCATCAAACCATAATTTACCAATAAATCAATGGGTATATGTGGCATTTCGAGCAACATAGAACCCAATTCTTCGTCAATCATTTTCCGGCAAAATTCCTCTACACCAATGACACCATATAGGAACTTTTGACAAACATGGGCCCAGCGAAAAAATTGACTGCATCCCTCATGTATTTTCGGTATAAATCCACATCGAATCCGATTGCAAAATTTAAAATATCTTCAGCCATCTGCTGTAGTCTAGTTAATAAATCATAAACATAGGAATCTTGGTTCTCTCTGATAATAGATTCGTCACACATCTTAAATATAAAATATTTTTAATGCTTATGTAGGTGTTTCCTCACATGTGCCATCAACAACTATTCTATTACATATCCAACTAATACTTAATATGATAAACAATAAAAATATTAAAATTCTTTTAAAAATGTCTATTCCAAACAACCAAAATTTATTAATGCTCTTGTATTGCCTCCTGATGATGTATTTGTACTCTGTCCCAAATGCGTCAAAGTATATTTATCACCTGACATATTCATATCATCAATAAAAATCTCAGTAAATGCATCAGCTACACGCTTAGGTAGAAATGTTTGAAATGTCACATCATTCCATTGATCGTATAATGTAGCAACAATAGTTTTCCCAAAACGTGTCGTTGTTGGAGTCATTTTTTTAATTACATAACCCATTCCCACCCCCAAGGTTGAAAGCGTTCTGCGCTCCGGAAATTCAAAGTCTTTGTTTATCATATTATTAATTTCACCCAAGGTCTGCTGTGAAATGCTCATTGTTGAAATATATAACCTGCGTTCAAAGTCACACCAACAACATATGCCCACGTTGGCAACCAAGGTCACACGCAAGAGAACACCTGCACATATTCAAGGTCAATGGGCTAGTAAATATTATTAAAAATATTTCAAGGTCAAGTGACATCAGATGTACCCACGTGTAAGGTAGCTCACAAAATAATAAATTCGTCAAGGTCACGAAAATGACGTAGCACACATGGGCTAGTAAATATTATTAAACAAATATTTCAAGGTCAAGATACATCAGCTTATGATGAGCAGCTTATTCAACGCTAAGGGAATATTTCAAGGTCGATGTAGTAAAATAACACATGTCCCCGTGGGATATTAACAGCACGTCACAAAGTCATGGTCAAAGTCATATGACAATGAAAACACATCTGGTCACGTATACAATAACTTCAAGGTCACACAACAAACACCTGCATCGTTCAAGGTCAAAGACAAGGTCAAACAACAACAATTGTCCACCTGGACGGTCAAGGTCATACTTCAAGGTCACACAACAAAATAACACCTGACATCGTTCAAGCGAAAATGTTCAAGGATATTTCAAGGTCACACGCAATAGAACACCTGCACACATTCAAGGTCAATAACACCACCCAAGGTCAAATGAACACCTGCACACGTGGGTGGCCAAAGTCATATGACGTCACAAGGTGAAATTAAGAACACCTGCACACATTCAAGGTCAATAGCACCCCCAATGACACCCCCAAGGTCAAATGAACACCTGTACTCTTCGACGGTCAAGGTCGTATGACGTCAGAGGAGTGGGGGGTGAAGGCCAACTGGCTTACTTCTACTACTGGAGTAGCAGGTCTAATGGCACCTTCTTCCTGGATAAGATTTTCCCAGTCGAGAATGTCTTCACCTTGATTCGGTTGGAAGGTCTGTTCCAGATATTCGGCGTATCTGTTAGCTTTTTGCGTATTACTTTTTGCCCACGTACCATCTGCATTTTTAATTGGTGGGTTCTGCAGAATGGGTCTTTTTAGCCTCTTGGTAGCTCTCCATAGCGAATAGTCAGTTTTACTATCATTTGACAGCTCACGAAGGTAGTCGCTAATAGAGTTATCTTTAATCTTGTTAATCTCTCTTTTAAGGTGTTGTGTGGTATTATTTAGTACCATTTTATCGGCTGGTGATCTAGTTTGATGCCAAATTCTTCTGAGTCTTCTTTTTTCTGAGATAAGGGCTCTGATTTCTTTGGGGTAATTGTTAGCTTTCATTCTTGGAGTTATGTCTGGGGTATTATCCCATGCAGCATGTTGGATAGCATCAACAAATAATTCCGCTTCATTGTCTAATTGTTCTTCATTTTTTAGAGGCACTGACAAATTGATATTCTCTTCAGGTTTTAATTGGAAGCTTTTCCAATCTGTGAGTTTATTTACCAATCTCGGAGCTAATTCATTTTGTGTAATGCTTTCACTGAGTGTAAGTAAAATGGGAGAGTGATCAGAGTTCATATCCCAAGCTTCTTCCACCTTCATATAGTTTACTGATACATTCCGAATAATAAAGAAATCAATTAAATCAGGGATTTTATTGGAGTCTGTAGGCCAATATGTTGGCTTGACAGTTGATAATGTCTCGCACTTTAGTTCTTTGACTGCTTGAAGAAGTTCTTTCCCTTTTGTCGTCGTTAACCTAAATCCCCATTGGACATTTTTGGCATTGAAATCACCACCTATGATGAATCTATAACCTTGATTATTTAGAAAGTCTAAATATTGTTCTTTTTTGAGAGCATGCCAGTAGGGTTGAAACCATCATTGAGCTCCTCACGTCGCGACGCCTTCGACGCCGTGGCAGGTGTTCAACCTGCAGGTGTTATTCTTTGCGCCTCCAAGCCCTTTACCTGCGACCTTGAAACACTGCACGTGTGCTTACGTTATTTGTCCTTGTTCGCGCGCTGTATTTTTTATTTTAATTGGATTTGAAAGAGATGCTATAAGAAAGATAGGTAAAAAAGGGTTTTTTGTTACTTTGTGAGCTATCATACACATGGGCATTGGGCAGGTGTCTTTTTCTGCCTTTATTTTGTTTGGGGCCTTGAATTTATTCATTATCTTGCGTTGGTTGTTTACGTATATTCTATATAACCCTGAAAGCGTGCAGGTATTCATTCACACCAAGCGCCAGGCGTCAAATTATTTCTATGACGAGACGCTACCCCAAAACGTTTTCGCGTGTGTTTAGAAGATTTTTTACGCCGAGCGCCAGGCGTCAAAATTGTATATCTAAAGTAAATAAAGGATATTATCTCGTCGTATGTAATGATGGCATTCTTCGAGTGTGTTTAGAAGATTTTTTACGCCGAGCGCCTTACGCCGAGCGCCTTACGCCGAGCGCCAGGCGTCAAAATGGTATATCTAAAATAAATAAAGGATATTATCTCGTCATATGTAATGATGGCATTCTTCGCGTGTGTTTAGAAGATTTTTTACGTCGAGCACCAGTCGTCAAATTATTTCTATGACGAGACGCTATCCGAAGAACCGCCTTTCAGTATATCTTATATTTTGGGAAATGTTTTAAGAAATACACTGATTTGGGGCATTGAACCAGTGCAGTTGTATTTTTGTTTTCAATAATCTTTACTAGCTCACTTGTGCTACGTTATTTTACTCCCCTTTCCACATTCAATTGATACTTATTGACCTTGAGTATTTGCATAAATATGATACAAATTTGTTGCCACATTTAAAGTCACACTAGTATTGACGCTAACATTATCTGCCACTTTGAAAATAGTAAATAAAAAAAGTAAATAGAAATATTTTGTTTGTGCTTGTGTAGTGTTTCCTGAAAGTGTCTATTAAAGGTAAATAATTGTTTTATTGCATATTTCAACAACAACAATGAGCATTTCACAGCAGACCTTGAGTGAAATTAATAATATGATAAATAAAGATTTTGAATTTCCTGAGCGCAGGAAGTTATCAACCTTGGGGGTGGGAATGGGTTATATTATTAAAAAAATGACTCCGACAACAACACGCTTTGGGAAAACTATTGTTGCTACCTTATATGATCAACGGAATGATGTTACATTTCAAACATTTCTGCCGAAACGTGTATCTGATGCATTTACTCAGATTTTCATCGACGATATGAATATGTCAGGTGAGAAATATACTTTGACATATATGGGCCAGAGTTTAAATGCATCACCAGGGGGTAATACGCGCGCGTTAATAAATTTTGGTTGTTCAGAATAAATCATTTTTTAAATTGAAATCTTCTATTGTTTATCATATTATTATTATTTAAGTATTAGTTGGATATGTAATAGAATAGTTTTTGATAGCACACGTGTGAAGCATATACATAAGCAATAAAAATATTCTCTATTATTTAAGATGTGTGACGAATTTATTAAAAGAGAAAACCAAGATTCCTATGTGCATAATTTGATATTAAACCTACGACAAATGGCTGAAGATATTTTAAACTTTGAAGAAGATGATGGGTTCGATATGGATTCGCAACGAAAATACATGAGGGAAGCAATGGATTTTCTATCTGGAGCCCATTGTTGTGAAAGATTCCTATATGGTACCATATGTGAGGATCAATTCTGTTTTGAAATGGTTGAACAAAATCTGGGACACTTCTTGGTGGAAATTCCACATTTAAACATTAATTTATTGGAATATTATGGTTTGATTCCCCATGAGGATGACGGCAATGATGCAAGTACTTCGTCGAGCAATTATGGTGATGAAAGAGATAGTGGTTGTGAGCATGAAAATGGAGACAATAATGACAGATTATTTACTTCCAATGGTGACATTGATGAGCGTATTATGTCTAAAAATTTGAAATTGTAAATTATATGTATTACAATGACTAAAAAAAAAAAAAAAAAGAGTATAAATAAATTATGTTTAGCTACATATTGTTTTATTCTCCCCCTAATACACTATATAAAAGTAATTTAATATAAGTTAGGTGATATTTAACAAAATTATTAGTTGGACCCACTTATTCGATAGCATTGTGAGAATAAGTAATTATAACGGTATCGACCAAGGGCGCTTATGCTTACGATATTGTATAATAGAAGCGATGTGACCAGAAGATTTTTACGCCGTTTTCGGTGCATCATCATCGATTTACCTAGTTTATTTAAAAAGAAGTAAAATTTTCGTTTGAATTCAATAGAGCCAATATTAATTAAACTGTAAAAAAATCTCTCACGGCAAAACCTACCAATTTAAATTTGGAAGGAAGGTTCCCTTAATTTGTTCTCAAACAATAGTCCTTTTAAAGAGATAAATACGAGAGGGCTGAAATACAGGTATACAAACCTACCGTTATTTTTAAAAGAATGTGGGTGCTACTTCCTTTGTTATATGAGATAAAGTTATTCATATACAGGGCGATTTTTTCATGCGTACGTTGTGTGTACCAAAATTGAAAAAAAATGATGTTTTTAATTTTAAGAGAGTATGGAATAAAATGTTAATGGATTAGACAATTAACGTACATATATCTACATTTAAAAGTTCCAGATGTGTCTATATATTTTCAAAAAGTTATCAAAAAAAATGCATAAAGATAGCTTCAAAAATAACATAATTATTGAATTTACGTGATTTTCTGTAAAATCAACATTTATTGACGGCAAAAATTGCAAATAACCATTTTTGTGTGTACCTACATATGGGGAAAAATGTATTGTGGTTCTAAGCACTTATATACGGAGGATTATTTATTTGGTCATTGACTATAGACTTAAATAATACAAATTTTGCTTGTTCGTATTGGCCGATAGCCGGCTGATAACACTCATTGCAATATGTTTTAGAATCGTAATATGTGATTCTTTTACGATCTTTTCTTTGTATACCCCCTACGCGACTTCATCATATCTCGCACTTTTCACTCAGACCAGGGGAAGATTTCCCAAAAAATACGTCAATATGTAATAAACAGTATAGTCACTCTGGGTGACATCCTTTCCAAAATTATTCGTTGTCACTCGGGTGACATGCTATCATATAGTATTTTGTGGTTCGAAAAAGGATTCCGGGCAATATGTTTAAGAAAAAATGAACTGCATCAATTTGAATATAGCCCTTAAATTGTAACATAATGATATGTAATAGAAAATTTATAATTGCTCTGTGTTTTAATTAATTATATTTTCAAGAGAAAAATTATTAAAAAATTGTAACATAACAATATGTAATAAAAGATACATATATACTATACTATACAACAGTATAGTCACTCCGGGTGACGTCCTTTCCCATTAGTTTTAAAATTATCCTTTGCCACACAGGTGACAAATCTACCGACAAGTATTTTGTGGTTCTAAAATACCGCTTCTAAAGCTTATATTTTCAATATTACCTGCCTTGTTTCGTTTTAATGTTATTATATTATTTAGAATACAGCATTTAAACATATTCATAAAATGTCATATAGAGTTAAATTTTTACATAATATTCACTGATTCGAGTTTTATTTGTATTTTGGACAGTTTAGACTCTTAAGACATGATTCCTGTCAAGGACCGTCACTTATTCGCACCCACTGATGTAAGCCGATTTTCTCGCATGGCACTACCAAGGCCAGTGGGCCAAAACTCAAAACCATATTTTTGATAGTAATATTTTCTTCGTTATGAAACACAAATTACAAACGATTCTATAAAATAATCGAGAAATGGCTTAAAAAGTGTCGAAGTCGACGAAGAGTGATAATTGTTCCATATTCCGCTTTTTTACCATTTGATTTATAATTTTTTCTGCTTATGTACGTTATTGTTTTTTTTTTTTTTGAGAAATTATCGTGAATTATGAATTTCTTTATCAGGAGGTATTATCATCCTCACTTCTAGCTGTGAAGAATGTAGGCACTTGTAGCACCTTAAACTTAGCATGTCTAATGAATTGTATTTCCATGTTTTTTAATACTAAAAATTGGTAAATGTGTAAACGCCCCAGCCAGGAATCGAACCAAGGTCTCTGAATTATTTTACATTATTCAGCGCTTTTCCATTAAGCTACCAGAGCTTCTTAAATACACTGTTACCTATTTTTAGATCAACATTAATGTTTTATACGACTGAAAAAATAGCATGATATTAAGAAGATTCCAATATTGAACAGAAGTAAATATTACAAACACATAAAGTCCACGTATGTACTACATCAAGGACTTAAGAGAGGTACTATTGTTATCAGGAGGTATTATCATCCTCACTTCTAGCTGTGAAGAATGTAGGCACTTGTAGCACCTTAAACTTAGCATGTCTAATGAATTGTATTTCCATGTTTTTTAATACTAAAAATTGGTAAATGTGTAAACGCCCCAGCCAGGAATCGAACCAAGGTCTCTGAATTATTTTACATTATTCAGCGCTTTTCCATTAAGCTACCAGAGCTTCTTAAATACACTGTTACCTATTTTTAGATCAACATTAATGTTTTATACGACTGAAAAAATAGCATGATATTAAGAAGATTCCAATATTGAACAGAAGTAAATATTACAAACACATAAAGTCCACGTATGTACTACATCAAGGACTTAAGAGAGGTACTATTGTTGTTTTTTCAGATTTGATTGATTGATTTGACAACAATTATTGTGTAGATGGAACCGTCTTCAACTGTTATGATTTAATAAATTTTACAATTTCCAACATTTTTACCAGCTAGGTGGGGTTGTTCATTTAAAGTATACATAATATGGAATAAAATGTTAATGGATTAAAAGATTAACGTATACGTTTAAAAATTCGCGATGTGACTAACTGATTTTGCTGCTAACAAGAACTTTAATTCCAGTTTACGCCTAAATGGTGTGGTTTATCGACTCAAATATAGAGTATATTTTTTTTTTATTAGGCATTCTTTTGTCTACAAAAATGCCATATTATCCTCTTTTCTAATAACTGTTTCGACATAGAGCATATTTATGCCAAAAATAAATTTGAATTTCAGATAAAGTGATCTTTGGTGGCACCGTACAGAAACTTTTTATAATGATAGAAGGCATTAAGCATAGTCTATGGTGCCAATATATCAACTTGATAGATTGAGAACTAACCCCAAGATGTTGAAAATAAGAAAAAAAATTGAACTGACAGACTGTAACTCGAAAACTATTGAGCTTTCGTCTTTCTGATATGCGACTTCCTCGCTTGACAGTACATTCAGTCATTCAGTGTCCTAATTATTAGAAAAAAGTTTCGTAATTTCACTATCAGTTTTTAAATTTTCTTCATTTTTTATTTTGGTCTAAATCATATATATTTTAACTAATTATTCATTAAAAACTTACATTCATCCAGCGTATAAACATAAAAATATGGTATAACTATAATCCAATGTAGGAATAAGAACAAACAAAAATAATTTTTACACTGTATTCACCAACAAGAAGCAAAACAATTTCTATAATCTAACTCTCCTCTAACGATGTCTTAAGAAAACTAATCTAAAATAAGATCTGTATTTGGAGTTTAAAGTACCTGGCTTCACAGTACCTGGGCGTTAAAGCTGTGTCTGTGTATCAGTGCCGTTTCTATGTCCAAATTTATGAAATAATTTTATTTACCTAAGAAAATAAATAACATGAACGACAAAAAACTGACTTGAATCTCATAGAAGTATGTTCAATTTAAGTGTCATTAATATTTTACCTATATAAAACCAAGAATTTTTTAGTCCGAGAAATTTTTTGTGGTAGTAACACAAAACTATTTTATTGCTTATAAGTATACTCATTTCATTGTGAGCAAATGAGATTTAAATTGCATTCGTGCATCCACCCATGTGACAAGCAGATAAATAGCGTATTTTGTCTATATTCCTGTCCGCATAAAATAGCTTAAAAAAATAACATAAGTATTGAATTTACGAGATTTTCTGTAAAATCAACTTTTATTGACAGCCAAAATTGGAAATAGACTATCTTTAACGGTCATGTTTGGACACTGTGATTATAAATTATCTGCAAATATATAGAGAATATGGAATAAAATGTTAAAAGTGCCTATATATTTTCAAAAAATAATTTTACTGCTAACTAAAACTTTAATTCCAGTTTACATAGTAGGAATTATTACAGGAAAGCAAACAAATACGTAACTTTGACGTGATTTAATCAATAAAAATGATCTAATATTTATTTTGTGTCTAACATTGGTAAAGAAATAAATAAATAAACTACTGTCTATGATGACTTCGATACTGAGAAGCCGTCCGATTGGAAATTCAGTCATCCAGTGTCCAGTTTTGCTTTACTGTTAGTGCACGTGACCATAAGAATAACGCCACTGGTGGCATTTATCGGGGTGTTAATGCTTTTTTGCCATCAGCCGCCATTTTAAATCAGGTAATTTGGATTCGCTAATTAGAGGGAACTATCATAATTTACCACTTTTTATTTTCTTTTGTGTAAATCACATATTATATTTTAACTAATTATTCATTAAAAACTTACATTCATCCGTAGTATAAACATAAGAATATGGTATACATAGGCATAATTCGTTGTAGAAATATGAACAAACAAAATAATTTATACACTGCATTTACCGAAAACAACCGCAAGAAAACTAATATAATAGAATTGGTGGTGAGTACTGGGGACTTTAAAATTTGTACCTGCTTAATTGTACGTTAAAGATCTGTGTTTGTGTGTCCATGTTGTCGTTTTCCGAATATGTGCAATAATAAATAACATGACAACTACAAAAAGCGGGCTTAATTCTCATAGAAGTATGGTCCATTTATGTTTCAATAATAGTTTAACTATACATACCCACAACCAAGAGTTTTTTAATCCAGGAATTTTTTTTATGGCAGTAACCGAAAAATGTTTTATTGCTTAAATGCTCATTTCATTGTAGGCAAAATGAGGTTTATATTGCATTAGTGCATCCACTCGTTTTAGATACCTTCAATTTTCAAGATGTATTAATTAGGGTAGTGTCATATTCCTACTGACCAAACTCTCCGTGTTTCTTTAGTTCCACAACTTTCGACGTATAAAACCTAAGAATCAAGGGTACTTGCATCGTACCTCTTCTATACCTCGACGATATATAGGGCTTATCGAAAATAAGTGCTCTCTCCAGATATGTGTATTTCTTTACCATAACAATAAAACGTGAATTATTTTCATTTATAGAGTGGTGATGTATTTTTACAGAACAACGTTCTTTAATTCATGAATTTCTATAATAAAAAATTGTAAGGTCTAGTTTTGTTTAATATAATCCAAATTGTAATGATAATAATAATACAAGAAAAGTAGGTACAAACAAGATTACTAGACATCTGTTGTATGTTTATTCTTAACTAATTTTGTCGTTTACTGTCTACATACTTAATTCTAGAGGTGTATTGTTTCTGTATTATAAACATAAAACTTATTATATATTATTAATTTAAATTTTCTTTCCTGAATTGTGTATTAACTATACAACCTAGATATCCTAGGATTTATATTATTAATTGAATCTTCTTTTCAGCATTGTGTATTACCATCCATCTTACCTTATTGGTTGGTTGTCTTTTCATGTCATCCGTTTTATATTTCCTTTTAGGTGGGGATAACTTAGATATTATATTTATATATTTCCAGCTTTTACTAGATCATATATGATTGTTCCTCAGAAAACACCATCTGTGCACGCCCGAGAATAACAGCAATTTCGTTACATTGCATAGTTGGATGCTGGTATATTTTTCAATAACATGTCTTGTAACAATAATCCCTCTATTAACTTATACTTTTCTTCATCTAACAACAAAATATTATACAAAAATTACACATAAAAATAACAAATTATTTCTTCACCGACAATGAGCGACGTCACGTGTTTTAATGATATTTTTTTTTGATATTGTTCGGATTCTGTACCAATATTTAATTTATATAAAATATATAACTCTTCATTCTAACTAAAACCGATTTACTTTTTTTAATATTGAACACATTTTTCTCGGGATAATGTGAAGGTGATTTCATTCCCTCTGTTATTACAACTTTTAGTCACAATTGGTCTATTTTGACATAAATATACGCAGAAAATGACATACGACTTTTTTTGTCGTAACTGGCTTTTTTTGGTCTAATAACCATTTCATTCCCTCTGTTATTACAACTTTTAGTCACAATTGGTCTATTTTGACATAAATATACGCAGAAAATGATATACGACTTTTTTTGTCGTAACTGGCTTTTTTGGTCTAATAACCCTGAATATGGCATTTGGGACGCAAAGAACAAATTATTTCATCACCGGCAATAAGTAACGTCACGTATTTTATTGATATTTTTTTTGATTTTGATAGGATTCTGTATCAATATTTAATTTATTTAAAATATTTAACCCTTCATTCATTCTACCCAATACCGATTTACTATTTTTAATATTGAACCAATTTTTCTCGGGATAATGTGAAGGTGATTTCATTCCCTCTATTATTACAATTTCTAGTCAGAATTGGTCTTGTTTCTAGTATAGGAACCTTTTTTCTAAATAAGAATTATAGATAATTTTTCGAATAACGTCTCTGTCTCCATTGTCAATTTGTTTAAAATTTTGAGCAGTTTGTTTCCTTTTTATACTATGGTCTGTTACATTCGTCTCCTTAATATCTCGATAAATTGTTGAGAATGACAATTTGCCAAGTTTGCTAGTATTTGTAATAATCTTTGTTCATGTTTCAAATTGTTCTTTAAAATGTTTACATAAACATATTGATCCATTGTACCGTCAATAAAGTTTAAATTTTCTACACCCCCTGCGAACATAGGGCATCAAAGAAGAATACTTCCACCATCCTCTCTCATTGTAGAACAAGTATTTTCAATTTTCAATGCTATGTTCTTCTTCCTTCAAACTTTAATTCTACCATGAGACCTTGACAAAATGATTGATTTTAGTTTCGTCACTAAAAATCAAATGTCGCCTCTTGATTTTTGGACGTTGGCGTACAGTTTTCGTATAAAAAAATTAAATTCATTCATTTGCCTATGTTATGAAATTAGGTAGTCACAAAGATTAAAAAGGATCTAGTAGATAAGAAGC
Organism: Barypeithes pellucidus; assembly: GCA_963991005.1. Taxonomy (NCBI): domain Eukaryota; kingdom Metazoa; phylum Arthropoda; class Insecta; order Coleoptera; family Curculionidae; genus Barypeithes; species Barypeithes pellucidus. The sequence continues at coordinate 52,515,813 of OZ022557.1, read as the reverse complement.
AGATTTTGTCTTGTAACTACAAATTAATTTTGACAGTTAGTTGTCACGTATTTAACTCATTAACCTTAATTGTGCGAGTATGAGGGTGCATGGTTAACGAAGTGCAATAATTATACGTATCTAAAATAAAAATAGTAATACATATCGTCGGTGAAGTACTAATACCTCGTAAGCCCAAAAATGAAAATTGATATTGTTTTACACATAATTTGGACATTTGCAATACAAGGCATCTTAAATCTTAAATCTTCAGAGAAGTGATTTTTTGTGGTATAAAATATATTAGCGAAGTTGTAGAATTTGGCTTACACTACCAAATGCCACCAAAAACGCAATTTCGATTCTTTGTGGGATTACAAGGTATTAGTACTTCACATACGATATTTTGTTAAATTCAATAAATTTGCGATTCTTGATAAAAAATTAGTCTGTTGTAAAGATTAAAGAAATACACATTATAGTAATATAATAAAAAGTTTCGATTGTAGACAAAATTATACTATTAAAAACCGTTTACTCTATTAGTGAGGAGAGAAAATTATATTTATACTTATAATAAACCCCTACGTGCCTGTTTTAGTTAGAATGTTAACCCATAATATCACCACGATAGGGTATAATTGAAGTATAGTCAGCTCTGGATACTAGCTATTTCATGTATGTATAATATATGATATCACGTATGTGAAAGGTTTTTGTGTTTTGATATAAATTAGGACAGATTTCACTAGCAAAATTTTAGTTTTTACGAGAATTTATTCAGGAAACCCGCTTCTGTTCATGTAAAGTAGCAAATATTTGAATATAATTTCAAAATTATTTCCCTCGACAAGGAACTAGAACTAATGTAAGAGAGAGCGAGAGAGAAAATATGACTATTCGTAAATAGGTTTAAAAAAACTAAAAATATAAGACAGCACTTTAGTGGCTTCCTAGTCTTTGATTGTCAATGTTAAAAATTTAGAGGTAAAAAGACTCGCTTCTCAGAATACCAGGTGTATTTTTTCCTAGTATATATGAGAAGATGATTCGGTAGCTTCAGTAACCTTGTTTCGATGCAGGTATTTTTCGACTCCTTTCTGTGCTACATTATTTTTTCTCAAGGACGCACGACATTGACCGCATACGAGCGTAGGTAAGCTTTAGCCATGAAACCAGGTGGTCATTAGATACATTGAAAAATAATCGTTTTTCAGAAAATCAGGTGTGCTTTTTTACTCTTGTATATGAGAAGATCTTCACTCATTAGCTTAGGTAACCTTGGATCGATGGTGGTGTGTTTTACGACCCCTTTGAGTGCTACGTTATTTTAAATGAGGCCATTTTCAAAAAAAAGTAACTTCATATGGTCCTAAACGTCTTACCTTTTGAAATATAGGCGTGTGTTGCTTGAAATCATTATTTTCATGTTTTCTTTTTTTTAATTTGTTAAGGTTAATGAGTTAAATACGTGACAACTAACTGTCAAAATTATTTTGTAGTTACAAGACAAAATCTGCTTCTTATCTACTAGATCCTTTTTAATCTTTGTGACTACCTAATTTCATAACATAGGCAAATGAATGAATTTAATTTTTTTATACGAAAACTGTACGCCAACGTCCAAAAATCAAGAGGCGACATTTGATTTTTAGTGACGAAACTAAAATCAATCATTTTGTCAAGGTCTCATGGTAGAATTAAAGTTTGAAGGAAGAAGAACATAGCATTGAAAATTGAAAATACTTGTTCTACAATGAGAGAGGATGGTGGAAGTATTCTTCTTTGATGCCCTATGTTCGCAGGGGGTGTAGAAAATTTAAACTTTATTGACGGTACAATGGATCAATATGTTTATGTAAACATTTTAAAGAACAATTTGAAACATGAACAAAGATTATTACAAATACTAGCAAACTTGGCAAATTGTCATTCTCAACAATTTATCGAGATATTAAGGAGACGAATGTAACAGACCATAGTATAAAAAGGAAACAAACTGCTCAAAATTTTAAACAAATTGACAATGGAGACAGAGACGTTATTCGAAAAATTATCTATAATTCTTATTTAGAAAAAAAGGTTCCTATACTAGAAACAAGACCAATTCTGACTAGAAATTGTAATAATAGAGGGAATGAAATCACCTTCACATTATCCCGAGAAAAATTGGTTCAATATTAAAAATAGTAAATCGGTATTGGGTAGAATGAATGAAGGGTTAAATATTTTAAATAAATTAAATATTGATACAGAATCCTATCAAAATCAAAAAAAATATCAATAAAATACGTGACGTTACTTATTGCCGGTGATGAAATAATTTGTTCTTTGCGTCCCAAATGCCATATTCAGGGTTATTAGACCAAAAAAGCCAGTTACGACAAAAAAAGTCGTATATCATTTTCTGCGTATATTTATGTCAAAATAGACCAATTGTGACTAAAAGTTGTAATAACAGAGGGAATGAAATGGTTATTAGACCAAAAAAAGCCAGTTACGACAAAAAAAGTCGTATGTCATTTTCTGCGTATATTTATGTCAAAATAGACCAATTGTGACTAAAAGTTGTAATAACAGAGGGAATGAAATCACCTTCACATTATCCCGAGAAAAATGTGTTCAATATTAAAAAAAGTAAATCGGTTTTAGTTAGAATGAAGAGTTATATATTTTATATAAATTAAATATTGGTACAGAATCCGAACAATATCAAAAAAAAATATCATTAAAACACGTGACGTCGCTCATTGTCGGTGAAGAAATAATTTGTTATTTTTATGTGTAATTTTTGTATAATATTTTGTTGTTAGATGAAGAAAAGTATAAGTTAATAGAGGGATTATTGTTACAAGACATGTTATTGAAAAATATACCAGCATCCAACTATGCAATGTAACGAAATTGCTGTTATTCTCGGGCGTGCACAGATGGTGTTTTCTGAGGAACAATCATATATGATCTAGTAAAAGCTGGAAATATATAAATATAATATCTAAGTTATCCCCACCTAAAAGGAAATATAAAACGGATGACATGAAAAGACAACCAACCAATAAGGTAAGATGGATGGTAATACACAATGCTGAAAAGAAGATTCAATTAATAATATAAATCCTAGGATATCTAGGTTGTATAGTTAATACACAATTCAGGAAAGAAAATTTAAATTAATAATATATAATAAGTTTTATGTTTATAATACAGAAACAATACACCTCTAGAATTAAGTATGTAGACAGTAAACGACAAAATTAGTTAAGAATAAACATACAACAGATGTCTAGTAATCTTGTTTGTACCTACTTTTCTTGTATTATTATTATCATTACAATTTGGATTATATTAAACAAAACTAGACCTTACAATTTTTTATTATAGAAATTCATGAATTAAAGAACGTTGTTCTGTAAAAATACATCACCACTCTATAAATGAAAATAATTCACGTTTTATTGTTATGGTAAAGAAATACACATATCTGGAGAGAGCACTTATTTTCGATAAGCCCTATATATCGTCGAGGTATAGAAGAGGTACGATGCAAGTACCCTTGATTCTTAGGTTTTATACGTCGAAAGTTGTGGAACTAAAGAAACACGGAGAGTTTGGTCAGTAGGAATATGACACTACCCTAATTAATACATCTTGAAAATTGAAGGTATCTAAAACGAGTGGATGCACTAATGCAATATAAACCTCATTTTGCCTACAATGAAATGAGCATTTAAGCAATAAAACATTTTTCGGTTACTGCCATAAAAAAAATTCCTGGATTAAAAAACTCTTGGTTGTGGGTATGTATAGTTAAACTATTATTGAAACATAAATGGACCATACTTCTATGAGAATTAAGCCCGCTTTTTGTAGTTGTCATGTTATTTATTATTGCACATATTCGGAAAACGACAACATGGACACACAAACACAGATCTTTAACGTACAATTAAGCAGGTACAAATTTTAAAGTCCCCAGTACTCACCACCAATTCTATTATATTAGTTTTCTTGCGGTTGTTTTCGGTAAATGCAGTGTATAAATTATTTTGTTTGTTCATATTTCTACAACGAATTATGCCTATGTATACCATATTCTTATGTTTATACTACGGATGAATGTAAGTTTTTAATGAATAATTAGTTAAAATATAATATGTGATTTACACAAAAGAAAATAAAAAGTGGTAAATTATGATAGTTCCCTCTAATTAGCGAATCCAAATTACCTGATTTAAAATGGCGGCTGATGGCAAAAAAGCATTAACACCCCGATAAATGCCACCAGTGGCGTTATTCTTATGGTCACGTGCACTAACAGTAAAGCAAAACTGGACACTGGATGACTGAATTTCCAATCGGACGGCTTCTCAGTATCGAAGTCATCATAGACAGTAGTTTATTTATTTATTTCTTTACCAATGTTAGACACAAAATAAATATTAGATCATTTTTATTGATTAAATCACGTCAAAGTTACGTATTTGTTTGCTTTCCTGTAATAATTCCTACTATGTAAACTGGAATTAAAGTTTTAGTTAGCAGTAAAATTATTTTTTGAAAATATATAGGCACTTTTAACATTTTATTCCATATTCTCTATATATTTGCAGATAATTTATAATCACAGTGTCCAAACATGACCGTTAAAGATAGTCTATTTCCAATTTTGGCTGTCAATAAAAGTTGATTTTACAGAAAATCTCGTAAATTCAATACTTATGTTATTTTTTTAAGCTATTTTATGCGGACAGGAATATAGACAAAATACGCTATTTATCTGCTTGTCACATGGGTGGATGCACGAATGCAATTTAAATCTCATTTGCTCACAATGAAATGAGTATACTTATAAGCAATAAAATAGTTTTGTGTTACTACCACAAAAAATTTCTCGGACTAAAAAATTCTTGGTTTTATATAGGTAAAATATTAATGACACTTAAATTGAACATACTTCTATGAGATTCAAGTCAGTTTTTTGTCGTTCATGTTATTTATTTTCTTAGGTAAATAAAATTATTTCATAAATTTGGACATAGAAACGGCACTGATACACAGACACAGCTTTAACGCCCAGGTACTGTGAAGCCAGGTACTTTAAACTCCAAATACAGATCTTATTTTAGATTAGTTTTCTTAAGACATCGTTAGAGGAGAGTTAGATTATAGAAATTGTTTTGCTTCTTGTTGGTGAATACAGTGTAAAAATTATTTTTGTTTGTTCTTATTCCTACATTGGATTATAGTTATACCATATTTTTATGTTTATACGCTGGATGAATGTAAGTTTTTAATGAATAATTAGTTAAAATATATATGATTTAGACCAAAATAAAAAATGAAGAAAATTTAAAAACTGATAGTGAAATTACGAAACTTTTTTCTAATAATTAGGACACTGAATGACTGAATGTACTGTCAAGCGAGGAAGTCGCATATCAGAAAGACGAAAGCTCAATAGTTTTCGAGTTACAGTCTGTCAGTTCAATTTTTTTTCTTATTTTCAACATCTTGGGGTTAGTTCTCAATCTATCAAGTTGATATATTGGCACCATAGACTATGCTTAATGCCTTCTATCATTATAAAAAGTTTCTGTACGGTGCCACCAAAGATCACTTTATCTGAAATTCAAATTTATTTTTGGCATAAATATGCTCTATGTCGAAACAGTTATTAGAAAAGAGGATAATATGGCATTTTTGTAGACAAAAGAATGCCTAATAAAAAAAAAATATACTCTATATTTGAGTCGATAAACCACACCATTTAGGCGTAAACTGGAATTAAAGTTCTTGTTAGCAGCAAAATCAGTTAGTCACATCGCGAATTTTTAAACGTATACGTTAATCTTTTAATCCATTAACATTTTATTCCATATTATGTATACTTTAAATGAACAACCCCACCTAGCTGGTAAAAATGTTGGAAATTGTAAAATTTATTAAATCATAACAGTTGAAGACGGTTCCATCTACACAATAATTGTTGTCAAATCAATCAATCAAATCTGAAAAAACAACAATAGTACCTCTCTTAAGTCCTTGATGTAGTACATACGTGGACTTTATGTGTTTGTAATATTTACTTCTGTTCAATATTGGAATCTTCTTAATATCATGCTATTTTTTCAGTCGTATAAAACATTAATGTTGATCTAAAAATAGGTAACAGTGTATTTAAGAAGCTCTGGTAGCTTAATGGAAAAGCGCTGAATAATGTAAAATAATTCAGAGACCTTGGTTCGATTCCTGGCTGGGGCGTTTACACATTTACCAATTTTTAGTATTAAAAAACATGGAAATACAATTCATTAGACATGCTAAGTTTAAGGTGCTACAAGTGCCTACATTCTTCACAGCTAGAAGTGAGGATGATAATACCTCCTGATAACAATAGTACCTCTCTTAAGTCCTTGATGTAGTACATACGTGGACTTTATGTGTTTGTAATATTTACTTCTGTTCAATATTGGAATCTTCTTAATATCATGCTATTTTTTCAGTCGTATAAAACATTAATGTTGATCTAAAAATAGGTAACAGTGTATTTAAGAAGCTCTGGTAGCTTAATGGAAAAGCGCTGAATAATGTAAAATAATTCAGAGACCTTGGTTCGATTCCTGGCTGGGGCGTTTACACATTTACCAATTTTTAGTATTAAAAAACATGGAAATACAATTCATTAGACATGCTAAGTTTAAGGTGCTACAAGTGCCTACATTCTTCACAGCTAGAAGTGAGGATGATAATACCTCCTGATAAAGAAATTCATAATTCACGATAATTTCTCAAAAAAAAAAAAAACAATAACGTACATAAGCAGAAAAAATTATAAATCAAATGGTAAAAAAGCGGAATATGGAACAATTATCACTCTTCGTCGACTTCGACACTTTTTAAGCCATTTCTCGATTATTTTATAGAATCGTTTGTAATTTGTGTTTCATAACGAAGAAAATATTACTATCAAAAATATGGTTTTGAGTTTTGGCCCACTGGCCTTGGTAGTGCCATGCGAGAAAATCGGCTTACATCAGTGGGTGCGAATAAGTGACGGTCCTTGACAGGAATCATGTCTTAAGAGTCTAAACTGTCCAAAATACAAATAAAACTCGAATCAGTGAATATTATGTAAAAATTTAACTCTATATGACATTTTATGAATATGTTTAAATGCTGTATTCTAAATAATATAATAACATTAAAACGAAACAAGGCAGGTAATATTGAAAATATAAGCTTTAGAAGCGGTATTTTAGAACCACAAAATACTTGTCGGTAGATTTGTCACCTGTGTGGCAAAGGATAATTTTAAAACTAATGGGAAAGGACGTCACCCGGAGTGACTATACTGTTGTATAGTATAGTATATATGTATCTTTTATTACATATTGTTATGTTACAATTTTTTAATAATTTTTCTCTTGAAAATATAATTAATTAAAACACAGAGCAATTATAAATTTTCTATTACATATCATTATGTTACAATTTAAGGGCTATATTCAAATTGATGCAGTTCATTTTTTCTTAAACATATTGCCCGGAATCCTTTTTCGAACCACAAAATACTATATGATAGCATGTCACCCGAGTGACAACGAATAATTTTGGAAAGGATGTCACCCAGAGTGACTATACTGTTTATTACATATTGACGTATTTTTTGGGAAATCTTCCCCTGGTCTGAGTGAAAAGTGCGAGATATGATGAAGTCGCGTAGGGGGTATACAAAGAAAAGATCGTAAAAGAATCACATATTACGATTCTAAAACATATTGCAATGAGTGTTATCAGCCGGCTATCGGCCAATACGAACAAGCAAAATTTGTATTATTTAAGTCTATAGTCAATGACCAAATAAATAATCCTCCGTATATAAGTGCTTAGAACCACAATACATTTTTCCCCATATGTAGGTACACACAAAAATGGTTATTTGCAATTTTTGCCGTCAATAAATGTTGATTTTACAGAAAATCACGTAAATTCAATAATTATGTTATTTTTGAAGCTATCTTTATGCATTTTTTTTGATAACTTTTTGAAAATATATAGACACATCTGGAACTTTTAAATGTAGATATATGTACGTTAATTGTCTAATCCATTAACATTTTATTCCATACTCTCTTAAAATTAAAAACATCATTTTTTTTCAATTTTGGTACACACAACGTACGCATGAAAAAATCGCCCTGTATATGAATAACTTTATCTCATATAACAAAGGAAGTAGCACCCACATTCTTTTAAAAATAACGGTAGGTTTGTATACCTGTATTTCAGCCCTCTCGTATTTATCTCTTTAAAAGGACTATTGTTTGAGAACAAATTAAGGGAACCTTCCTTCCAAATTTAAATTGGTAGGTTTTGCCGTGAGAGATTTTTTTACAGTTTAATTAATATTGGCTCTATTGAATTCAAACGAAAATTTTACTTCTTTTTAAATAAACTAGGTAAATCGATGATGATGCACCGAAAACGGCGTAAAAATCTTCTGGTCACATCGCTTCTATTATACAATATCGTAAGCATAAGCGCCCTTGGTCGATACCGTTATAATTACTTATTCTCACAATGCTATCGAATAAGTGGGTCCAACTAATAATTTTGTTAAATATCACCTAACTTATATTAAATTACTTTTATATAGTGTATTAGGGGGAGAATAAAACAATATGTAGCTAAACATAATTTATTTATACTCTTTTTTTTTTTTTTTTTAGTCATTGTAATACATATAATTTACAATTTCAAATTTTTAGACATAATACGCTCATCAATGTCACCATTGGAAGTAAATAATCTGTCATTATTGTCTCCATTTTCATGCTCACAACCACTATCTCTTTCATCACCATAATTGCTCGACGAAGTACTTGCATCATTGCCGTCATCCTCATGGGGAATCAAACCATAATATTCCAATAAATTAATGTTTAAATGTGGAATTTCCACCAAGAAGTGTCCCAGATTTTGTTCAACCATTTCAAAACAGAATTGATCCTCACATATGGTACCATATAGGAATCTTTCACAACAATGGGCTCCAGATAGAAAATCCATTGCTTCCCTCATGTATTTTCGTTGCGAATCCATATCGAACCCATCATCTTCTTCAAAGTTTAAAATATCTTCAGCCATTTGTCGTAGGTTTAATATCAAATTATGCACATAGGAATCTTGGTTTTCTCTTTTAATAAATTCGTCACACATCTTAAATAATAGAGAATATTTTTATTGCTTATGTATATGCTTCACACGTGTGCTATCAAAAACTATTCTATTACATATCCAACTAATACTTAAATAATAATAATATGATAAACAATAGAAGATTTCAATTTAAAAAATGATTTATTCTGAACAACCAAAATTTATTAACGCGCGCGTATTACCCCCTGGTGATGCATTTAAACTCTGGCCCATATATGTCAAAGTATATTTCTCACCTGACATATTCATATCGTCGATGAAAATCTGAGTAAATGCATCAGATACACGTTTCGGCAGAAATGTTTGAAATGTAACATCATTCCGTTGATCATATAAGGTAGCAACAATAGTTTTCCCAAAGCGTGTTGTTGTCGGAGTCATTTTTTTAATAATATAACCCATTCCCACCCCCAAGGTTGATAACTTCCTGCGCTCAGGAAATTCAAAATCTTTATTTATCATATTATTAATTTCACTCAAGGTCTGCTGTGAAATGCTCATTGTTGTTGTTGAAATATGCAATAAAACAATTATTTACCTTTAATAGACACTTTCAGGAAACACTACACAAGCACAAACAAAATATTTCTATTTACTTTTTTTATTTACTATTTTCAAAGTGGCAGATAATGTTAGCGTCAATACTAGTGTGACTTTAAATGTGGCAACAAATTTGTATCATATTTATGCAAATACTCAAGGTCAATAAGTATCAATTGAATGTGGAAAGGGGAGTAAAATAACGTAGCACAAGTGAGCTAGTAAAGATTATTGAAAACAAAAATACAACTGCACTGGTTCAATGCCCCAAATCAGTGTATTTCTTAAAACATTTCCCAAAATATAAGATATACTGAAAGGCGGTTCTTCGGATAGCGTCTCGTCATAGAAATAATTTGACGACTGGTGCTCGACGTAAAAAATCTTCTAAACACACGCGAAGAATGCCATCATTACATACGACGAGATAATATCCTTTATTTATTTTAGATATACCATTTTGACGCCTGGCGCTCGGCGTAAGGCGCTCGGCGTAAGGCGCTCGGCGTAAAAAATCTTCTAAACACACTCGAAGAATGCCATCATTACATACGACGAGATAATATCCTTTATTTACTTTAGATATACAATTTTGACGCCTGGCGCTCGGCGTAAAAAATCTTCTAAACACACGCGAAAACGTTTTGGGGTAGCGTCTCGTCATAGAAATAATTTGACGCCTGGCGCTTGGTGTGAATGAATACCTGCACGCTTTCAGGGTTATATAGAATATACGTAAACAACCAACGCAAGATAATGAATAAATTCAAGGCCCCAAACAAAATAAAGGCAGAAAAAGACACCTGCCCAATGCCCATGTGTATGATAGCTCACAAAGTAACAAAAAACCCTTTTTTACCTATCTTTCTTATAGCATCTCTTTCAAATCCAATTAAAATAAAAAATACAGCGCGCGAACAAGGACAAATAACGTAAGCACACGTGCAGTGTTTCAAGGTCGCAGGTAAAGGGCTTGGAGGCGCAAAGAATAACACCTGCAGGTTGAACACCTGCCACGGCGTCGAAGGCGTCGCGACGTGAGGAGCTCAATGATGGTTTCAACCCTACTCATGCCTAGGCGGACAGTAAACTGCGCAGACAATGATATCATATGTTTTGGTTTTCACTTTTACAGAGGCAGCTTGAAACTGTTCTGTTTTATATCCCGTTTCTTGATGGTGCTTAATTGATTCCTTTATCACGACGGCACTGCCACCTTTGGCTGTGTTTTCCGGATGTATAGTGTGATATGCTTTATATCCCTTGAATTTAATAAATTATTCGTTAGTAAAGTGAGTCTCAGAGATAAGGCATATGTCAATGTTCTCTATATCTAGGACCGGTTGCAGTTCTTGTTGGTGTTGCAATAGTCCATTGGCATTCCACTCCATTATCCTAAGGTTACTTGACATGACGATTTTTTAGAATAGCTCCTTTAGTGCCATGTTCAAGTCTGCTAATACGTTCATCCATTTGTGTTAATTTCTCCATTATTTGCTTAAGAGAATTTTGAATGGAAACATTTTGGTCTTGTTGTTGGGTTTGGTTTCTATTATTACTCAATTCAGGCTTACCACTAATTGCTTGACTGTAGTCGTTTTGTCCCGCGCTTACGTTATCTGTTATCACTTGCTGGTTAATCCTTTGTGGCTGCTTAGGAAGGACTGGTTTCTTAGTACGTTTATCTTTTAATTTTTGCATTTCTTTTGCAACCATGCATCCTCTGTAATTAGCTGGGTGACCTTCACCACAATGGACACATTTTGGTTTTGCATCCTTTGGTTTTTCGCACTCAATTGTTAGGTGTTTACCAGTGCACCTGACGCATCGTGGTTCCATAGCACAGTATTTTTGTGTGTGTCCATATGCGTGGCATTTTTTGCACTGAGGCACAAGCCTGGACTTTCTTAACGGCAGAATTTCAACTCTTATCCCTAATATATCAGAGTTATTCCGTAAATCTTGTCAATACTCTCATCGTGTCTGAATGAAAGCATGAACATATTCAAAGGTTGTTTTGTTTTATATTTTAATTTAGGAGTGGCTTCGATAAGTTTGTAGCCACGTTTCCTCATTTCCTGAACTATTTTTTCTGGTTCCATGGAGTGATATAGTTTGTTAACCATTACTTTAATTGGGTTGCTTATTCTCATAGGAATGCCAAGAATATTTTTTTTCAGTTAGTATTGCAGTAAGCATTTTATAGTTTGCCTCATCCTGTAGATTAATTTTAATATTTTTATCATGAATGACTTTAATTTGGGCTCTAGGAATTTGACTCACGAGAGTATGAATTTCATTGAAATTACTAATGTTGTCCACTATGATAGTGCTTGTATTTTTTAGACTTCTCTACATTAAGCCCATTACTTTGTTGTTGTGGTGGTGTAAGCGAAGTATCCATTTTTCTTTTCTTCCTATTTTTTGTACGAATCCACCCTGTCTCATGCGCTAGCTCCTCTTCATCGGTATTGTATTGAACTGTCTCCTTTTCTTCAGTGTTATGAGACAGTTTCTTTTCCATCTCTGTATATTTTTTATTCAGTTCTGCATACATAGTATGTATGTTATCCAATTGGAATTGTAGTTGGTCCACTAGGTATGTGGCATTTCTTTTTTCTTGTTCAGCTTATTTCCAGTTGTTATACAGCGTATGTTCATTTTGCGTACGTTGATAACTTTCCTGAAATAATGCCTGATCTGTTTGCATTATATTTATAGGCGCCTCCGTCGTTGCTGGTGGCTGATGAAAAGCCCTCCTTTTTTTTTTTTTTTTTTTTTTTTTTTTTTAAAAAAAGATTGTATTTAACACATATCGCACGATAACTTAAACGACCTCGACGCGATCGCCGGACAATAGGGTGGAACGAAAATGGCCTTTTTTAACTTTTTTTGTTTTTAAGTTTCGTAATAGTGAGGAAAAGTTGCCTTTTAGGTTCAAAAAGAAAAAGAAAAAAATTGGTCGCTGTACTACATTACCTTGAGGTGCCGCAAAGAGCTTGTATTTGGTAAAAAAATTTTAAAAATTGAAAAATTATAAACTTTGATAATAATTTTTTTATGGATTTCTCGGACACATAAGGTTACAAAAGATAGTTGTAAATACAATTTTAACTATTAGAATGAGAAAAAAATATTTAATTAGAAAATATGATAATAATAATAAAATATTTTTTAATGTCAAAAAGTTTGTATTTTTTACAAAATTAAAACTTTAGCGAACATTTTTGTTACAAATAGTAGTAAATAAGGTTAAAATAAACGCTTGTCATATCAGTTGCTAAATATTTATTTTGACACATTATTCTGACGTCATTGACACATTAAACTGTTTCTTTGTATTAAATTTAGGCATGCACTTGCGTGAGCCAATTTTTGCCCTTATGTGCCCCTCTCTTGCGATTGAACCACAGACATTTTGAGCCGATTCGGTCACCAGTTTTACAGCTCTTTCCACTGCTTGCGTGTGACAAGGAAGCCGGGGAAAGTCGAAAAGCGGGTCCCTTTTACTATTTGGTTGAGCTTCAGATGTCTTCTGTATAAATTCTTTGAGGGAGTCACTAGAAACATGATTTACCAAAGGGGGTTCAGTTACGTCATTCTCAGCCCATGATATCATGTCGATGTAATCCTTTGCGTCAAAGTTTATCTTTGGAACTGTAAATTTCCTGATTCCGTCTCTACTTTCTGTCCTAGCTTTTAAAACACGACGTAAACCAAGTTCTCTGACAATTTTGTTCTCATCGCATAGCATGGTCAAAAGAAGATTTTCTGTAGCAGCAAAGTACCCATTTCTTTGAATAACCGGGTCAAGAACGTTCTTCAAATCATCAGAGAGATAGCGTGAATATGAGATAAGTTTAAACAGATGTTTGGAACCATAAGTACAAGAAGGTTTTAACTTAATGTTAAACCAAACAGGTGCGTACACTTTCACAATGTACTCAGCCAGAGTCTTAAGGTTTTCAGTTGGATTTTCAGTTGCCATATACAATCTCAGTACACGGTTTGCTAGCGTAAGCCACCTGGCGTGAGCAATTTTTCCAGGGTTTCTTAAAGATAAATCTAGTGAGCAATTTCCACTTGATACAGCCATACAAATATCCAATAAATAATTCTGATCTGTACTTAAATCATTAATGTTCTCCAGAAGAGGTAGGTTATTTTAAATTGGCAAGAAAGTAACCACGGGAAGATTCGCACAGTTTTCCAGCTGCTGACCTATTTCGCCTTTAAACTCATTGGGTCCTTTCGTTTTACCATCTAAATGGCAAAAAAGATGTCGCAAAGGTAGCTCATTTCCATGGAACAAACACACTAACCATTGTAAAGGTCTTCCTATTTTATTTTCCATCAAAGAGATCACACCATTTTTATGTCCAGTATTTACAACGGTTCCACACAATAGCAGAAAAATTCACAAGTTGTTCGTTGTGTTCTCTATTTTTAACAAACTTCAATATACTGTCTGCAATGTCTTTTCCAGTGCCAGATTTCGGTGTTACGTGGCCTAAAAACTTTGAGTTTGGTTCCTCTATTAGTGAAACATGCTCTTCTGAAATAACTTTTTTGTATAACTTAGTACCTTTATTTTCTTGTGTAATTGTTTTGTCTTTTCTTCCATCAAAAAACAATCCTCTATTTTTGGTTATCTGATCATCATCATAAAGACTGTCATTAATTAGTTCTATTCGTTTTTTTGATCTTGCTCGTCTAATTTTCATCCTATCAATTACTTTGGTTTTGTTTTCACCTGTGATTACACCCAAGTCCTGTAAAGCAGCACTAGCTATAGCTGCAGCAGCTCTGTCTGATATTCCGGTACGGTCACAAATTGAAGCTACAGATGGCAATTTAATACGCATTTGTGTGTTTACCATTTTTTCTTCTTTCATTTTTGAAGGGCCTGGTAGATTTATCTGTTCTTCAAAAATCAAGTCTTTTTGCTCTTCTGTTTGCTCTTCAGGGCTGTCATTGTCGCCGGTAACCGTTTCTGATACACTAGTATCTTTTGTCCGTTTTAGATTAAACTTAACTGCTCTCTGTAGTTCTTTACTGTTTCTTGTTTCTTTCCTTTTCAAAGCGCTTGTGGTAGCTATATCAACATTACTTATAACCATTTTCCTGGTCGAGCGTTGATCTTTTAGAAACTCTCGTTCTAAAAGTGGCACTTTTTTTCCTTTTATACAACTACAAGTATCATAGTCTTGACACTTGCAGGCAGCAATATCAAATAAACGTTCAGCTTCTTCTCTAAATTTTGCGAGGTTTGAGGCAAACGTATCTGACCCTTTTCTACTTTTAGACCTTAATAAATTCCTATATTTAGCATGATAAACTCTTATCATTTGTGAAATTCTAAGGTTTGAAACAACGGGAATAGAAGCTCTTGACCAAATTTGCTCTATTGTTGGGATTAAAGTATCAGATATTTCACTTACAGTAGGATCCTTCTCGTTCAATGACACAACTTTCAGGTTATGTCTAATAAAACAGTAGCACTTCATTACATCTTCGTAAGTAGGCAGTACAACTTCATACAAATCACTAAATGTTCCAAAAATAGGACATTCCGTCATTCGTCTTGTCTTTACTTGTTTAGACTGAGCCATTTTAACTCACAAAAATAAAGTAGCACAAGCACACAAACTAACAAAATATTACGCTAATCTGTTAGACAATACACGCTAACTCAACTGAACTCGGTAATTAAAGCGAGTGACGCGTTTACATTACACTGATCTGAGCTTGTCACACGCCCACGCCCCACCAAACCGCTACGGCGATGACTCATGCTTCCGGATGCCAGCCAGTGCAATAATTAAACTGCTTTAATATTTCTATTCATATTAAAACGCCTATTTGACACTTTTTATTACATAATCGAGACACGTAACAATCTTTGAAAAAGTTTCAAATGTGTGCTTTTATAAAACTTTACCGCCCTTGCGGCACCTCAAGACGTAATGCAATAAGTTTTAAAAAAAATTATATGTCTTTTTGATATAAAAACTGCTTTTTAGGCGGTATTTGAAGTAAAAAAAAATATTTAAAAAATACTTACAAAAACTTGAAAATCTAGTGAAAAATGTAATTTTATGAAACTTTATCGTCTTTGCGGCACCTCAAAACGTGCTCCAATAATTTTCATATTTTTTTAAAATCTTACTTACACCAAAAGGCAACTTTTCCGCGCTATTACAAATTAAAAATCAAAACTTCGTTTTTTCGTTCCACCCTACCGGACATCACTCGCCGCGTATGATATCCTTATCAGATTGATTTACGATAAGAGAGCGTTCAAAACACTTGAGGCGTTGGCGGGAAAAACGATGAAGGTGCACATTTCTTCTAAATCGAGTTAGATAGCGCAATCGGTAGCTTATGATCTGTAGTTTGTTTGTAAAAAGTGCTGGCGTTAATAACAATGAAGGTCCCGGTTATACACAGCAAAATAATATAAGCGGTTATGGGAAGAACGATGACCGTGACGTGTGTTTGCGGTAAAACTGATGAGAGTGCACTCTTTTTGGGTTGTGACAAAAACCAATCGATTATTTAATTAGTTCGTGCTTCGTGGTAGTTGGTGGTTCAATTAACACGTGGTTTGTCTGATAGTACGATTGTGCTGGGATTAGGATAGAAAATGGATGAAAATATAAATCCAGAAATTACAGACAAACCTCGAAAAAGAAAATCGCACGGAAATTATGTGATGCTGCTAAAAATGCGTTTAATAAAAGATTTCAATAGCCTTGATACGTATGATGCTCAAAATATTTACTTATCTGGTTTAATATCTACAGAGTTAGTTAAACGAAGGCGTAATAGAAATCACGAAGAAGTAGCTCATTTTCATTCGTATTCTTACAAGTATAAAGTTTGCTTGATGAGAGATGGTCGTCTTTGTGAAATACCAATTTATTATAAGGCTATAATTAGTTTACATGGTATCACACCCCGAAGGACGCAACATTCAGAACCAGAGAGCCACACATGGAAAAGTTATCGCCGATGGAAGAGGAAAACACAAACAGCGACGACACGCTTTAAATAAACACTAATACAATAGAAAAAGTGCATGAACACATACAATCTTTAAAAGGTAGTAAAGCGCACTATTCTTTAAAAAAATCAGCAAAGGTGTACTTGCCAGATAGCCTTGATATAAAAAAACTGCATACAATGTTTTTAGAGAAATATAGTGACTTTCCAATTTCGTATCACTCCTATCGAAAAATTTTCATATCTGAGTATAACATCTCTTTCGGTTATCCTCGGTATGATACTTGCAGTAAATGTGATGAATTTACCTCTAAGGAAGCTATCTTAAAGAAAAAAATCGCTGAAACCGTTGTTTCTTCTCAGGAAAGCTTGATAGAAGAACGTAATAAACTTATTATAGAAAATAAGGTACACAAAAAGAAAGCTCAAGTTTTTTACGACAGAAAGAAGGAAAGTGGGGACAAAGCAAGAAAAAACTTAAATTTTGAAGCTGTAGCTTTTCATTTTCAAAAAAATATGCCAGTCCCTAATATCACAACGAACGATGTTTTATTATTGTTTGTTCAGGTTTGTTCGGGTTTGTTCGGGTTTGTTCTAAATTTTATTACTATTAAAAAAATTTCAGGCTTTTAGTATTGTTTAAATAGCCTCCTCATCGTTTTTCCCGCAATCTTATTGAGTTACTTTAAAAAAAGTAAAAAAAAACCAACGAAAAAAAAAATTTAAATAGAATAAAACATTGATTTCTCATTCTGAAAACATAGGTCTTTTATAATTTTAACATAAAACAGGTATTGAAAGTTATCTTCTTAACATTACAGTGAGTTACATCCATGGAACCTGCCGACCTAGATGATTCTCACGACATCTTTCTTAGAAGCCTTATCTGGTGATGACACCAGCATATTTGAATTGTAATGCTTTATTTAATTAAATATTAAAATCACTCTCTGTTTTAAGCTCTTAAAGTAAACATCTTCTCTGTATTGTAATAAAATTGTTTTTAAAAAGGAACTTTTCTTTTAACGGAACAAAATTGGCGCAGTCGGTAGGATAGTGCGTTTAGCGTGTTTTCCGATCGCATATCGAAAAAACTCGTCGAATTGTGGTATCAACCCTTCAGCACTATCAAAGAATCAACCAATCCAGAGAAGCCACTTCTGAGAAGCCCAGCCAGCAGAGTCGGGAAAGGAAGATACGGTAAGTGCCAAATTCCTTTTCGCCCCTTGATCCTCCGAATAAGGTTTCTTAGGGATAATTTTAGGCTCGTGCATTGTGCACATCACCTAGCTTAGCTCAGTCTATTGTAGACATTTTAATTTTTAGGACCCGTCTATTGAAGACACATAATTTTAGGAAAGTTAAATTTTTAACAAAGAAATTTAAAAAAGAGAAAGAAGAATCTTTCATATTTTGAAATTTCAAAGTTAAGAAAATATTATAATTTTTTATAATATTATTTGATAAATTACAGTTTAATTTAGTTTATCATTTGTTCTTTATTTTATTAATAAAGATGAGTACTCCGCAGGAGCAGACTAACCAAACGCAATCCACACCTCTTGTTGTGAATTGGGATTTATTTAAATTAAAAATCGAAAATATCAAGCCTTTTGATGGCAACAGTGACTATTTAAACAAATTTGTTAAAAGATGTGACGACTTAGTCGCCAAATATCAACATTTTAACGATAATGACTTAAATACCCATATTGTGGAATGCATAATTGAAAAACTAACCGGTAAAGCTGAAATAATGCTTGGCAACCGCATTGAGCTAGACGAATGGTCGAAATTGCGCACAGCATTAATTTCTGGTTTTTCCGATAGAACCGACTCAGACTGTTTAGTTCAAGAATTAACTAGAACTAAACCTCATAAAGGTGAACATATATTAAATTTTGGCAATCGTATACAATTATTACGCAGTAATGTCATTCAAAGAGTAAGCAATAATAATAATTTAAGTGCCCAAGAAAAATTATGTCACATAAGTTACTATGAAAAAACGGCTTTAAATACTTTCATTGCAGGATGCACCGGTATATTAAAAAACAACATGCACATAAAAAAACCAGCGACTCTCGAAGACGCAATGGCATACGTAAGCGAATTCGAAAATTTTGAAAAGTTATATAACAGTTTCGGCGAAACGCCAAAAATGCAAAAACAAGATAATTGGTTCCAAAAACCAAGACAATTTCAAAATTTTCAGAATGGACATCAAATGTATCATAACTTTAATACGCCACAAAACATAGTACCACAAAACTTCCCTGAAAGACCAAAATTTCCACGCGGACCCATAAACATACAACCACGGTATTTGCCCCCGCGAAGCTACCCCACTAACCAACAAGTTTTTGGTAAACCCCAAAATGTTTTCAGGCCTAACCAAATTCCACCAAATCAGTTACCACGCCCGGTACCTATGTCAACCACTTCTAGGAACCCGACGGTAAATTCAAATCGTCAAAATTTTTATAACGCACCTCAAAATCAT
Source organism: Barypeithes pellucidus (assembly GCA_963991005.1). Classification (NCBI taxonomy): domain Eukaryota; kingdom Metazoa; phylum Arthropoda; class Insecta; order Coleoptera; family Curculionidae; genus Barypeithes; species Barypeithes pellucidus. Next base: position 52,496,567 of record OZ022557.1, on the reverse strand, counting down.
TTTAGAAATCAATATCCTAATCAAAAGCCAAATTTTGCTTTTCAAGAACTTTATTTTAACGAAGAAAGAGACGATTTAAATGTCGAAAATACTTACTACGACGAATATGAAACACACGGTAGTTATGCAGCTAACTATCCGTATTATCAAATGACCCCTGATGAACAGTACTACGATATGCAATATTCGGATTACGATCAATATATAATGCATGAAAATCAACCCGAATTGACACATGAACAACCATTACTTAATAAACAGATTATGGACAAAGAAGACAATGTTCATACCCAAAATTTTCCAGAAACGAGCCCAATAAACGAACCGACATGACAGAAATTAATATATCTTCTTTCAACGCCCTTCCATATGTCAAAATTAAACATCCAAATTTAAAACTTTTAATTGACACTGGTAGTCAACGATCCATTTTAAAACCATCAATTGCAGAAACTTTTTATGCCCACTGTATTTATCAGTCTAACAATACTATAAAAACAGCTTTGGGAAGTCAAGTAACTAAATTCCAAGCATCTATACCGGCTTTCGCAGAATTCCGTATAGATTATAATATAAACTTTATTCTTTTTGACTTTCACGATTACTTTGACGGAATATTAGGTTTAACTGACCTAATTAATATGCAACTTAATATAGATTTATGTAATACGAGATTGATCGGACCTAACATAGAAATACCTTTCTTTTATAGAAAAGTACATGAATCTTCTTTTTCGTTTTCGGTAAACCCACACGAAAAAATAATAAAAAATGTTCCCGTGAACATAATAGAAGGAGAAATTTTGACACGACCAGGTAAAATCGATACGCTATTTCTACCGCAAACATTATCTTATGCAAAAAATGGATTCGCCCCCGTAGAAATACAGAATCATTCTGATAGAACCATTTCCGTGACATTAACTGAACCTATACCTGTTGACTCATTTGAACAAAACTTGTATGAAATTTTCACTTTTGAAAATGTAGCCCAAAATTTACCAAAAACTCAAAATTCAAACGAAAAATTAAATACCCAGGATTTAATTCGCACAGGTCATTTAAATTGCGAAGAAAAAATAGCTATAACAAAACTCTGTAAAGAATTCTCAGATATTTTTCATAAACCAGGTGACAAATTATCATTTACATCAAAAGTTAAACATGAAATCAAAACCACAGACGACATACCCACTCATACGAAATCTTATAGATACCCATTTGTACACAAAGACGAAGTGCAAAGGCAAATAAATGAAATGCTTGAAAAAGAAATTATTCGCCCGTCTAGTCCTTGGTCCTCACCTATATGGGTGGTACCGAAAAAAGTAGATGCTTCCCTTAAACAAAAATGGAGAGTAGTATGCGATTTTCGCAAAATAAATGAAAAAACAATCGATGACCGATACCCCATTCCCAACATAACTGACATATTAGATAAGCTTGGTAGAGCGCAATATTTTTCAATACTTGATTTAGCGAGCGGTTTTCATCAGATCGAAATGGACAAAAAGTCAATAGAAAAAACTGCTTTTACTGTAAATAACGGTCATTACGAATATTTAAGAATGCCATTCGGGCTAAAGAACGCGCCTTCCACCTTTCAACGTGTAATGGACGAAGTATTAAAAGATTTACAAAATAAAATTTGCATGGTATATATGGACGATATAATTATTTTCAGTACGTCCCTGCAAGAACATATTCAAAATTTAAAATTGATATTTTATAAATTACGCGAAGCCAACCTTAAAATACAAATAGACAAATGTGAGTTCTTAAGAAAGGAAGTTGAATTCCTCGGACATGTAGTAACACCGGAAGGAATAAAACCTAATAAAAAGAAAATTACAGCGATTCAAAAATTCCCGATACCAAAAACGTCACGCGACATTAAGTCATTTTTAGGTTTGTTAGGGTACTACCGAAAATTTATTAAAAACTTCGCTAAAATCACCAAACCAATGACAAAATGCCTAAAGAAAAACGAAAAAATAGAACACACAAAAGAATTTATTGAATGTTTCAATACGTGTAAAAATTTACTTATATCGGAACCTGTATTATCTTACCCCGATTTTTCGAAACCTTTTGAATTAACCACGGATGCATCATCCTACGCTATAGGATCTATTTTATCCCAAGATGGACACCCTATATGTTACGCGTCGAGAACTTTGAACCCCGCCGAAATAAACTATTCAACAATAGAAAAAGAACTATTAGCGATAGTATGGAGTTGTAAATATTTTCGCCCATACCTATTTGGACATAAATTTACTATACTCACTGACCATAAACCCTTACAATGGCTCTTTTCCCTAAAAGAACCACACTCGAGACTCGTACGATGGCGCCTTAAATTAGAAGAATTTGATTATGTAATCCAGTATAAAAAAGGTAAATATAACCAAGCAGCTGATGCTCTGTCAAGGTATCCCGCGGACAATAACCTTAACGCCTTGGAGACAATGTCTACAGATAATAATCCCGGTGACGTAGACAGCAAAAGAAATAAAAATCATACCGACAACAAGTTAATCACACAAAAGGGTACATATCATAAAAGTAGAATTAAACAACCACCGAATTTTCAGATAGACAATGAAAAGGACGACCCTGACATACAAAACATACATTTCTCCACTATGTAGATCTAGAACCTATTTTGTTACAACTTACAAACGTAGAAAAATACTTTCGCATAATAAAAAGTCATATAAAGCTAGAAAACGCTACAAATCCAATTTCTTATCAGGGACTATCAGAAAGCGCAATTCTTAGAACGGAATTTTTAATTCAAACAACACAAGATAAACTCGAGAATCTCTACCCACACGTAAGAAATAAAAGAGGTCTAATTAATATTGTAGGAAAAGTTAATAAATGGTTATTCGGTACACTAGACGCTGAGGATGGAAAAAGATACGATGAACATATAAAAAACCTTGAAACTAATCAGAAAAATATTATCCATGAATTAAATTTACAGGTTTCCTTATCAAAAAACCTAATTAATAATTACAATAAAACAATATCGATTCTTAATGAAAACCAAAAACAACTGCAATATGGTCTAAAAGTATTTAAAGACGTCATTCAAAAATCAATTAATGATTTAAATGATTACATAAGTTTTCAGGGATTAATTCACCAAATAAATTTAGACTGTCAAAATTTAATTACCTTTATCGATAACTTAGAGGACGCTATTATGTTTGCCAAATTAAATGCACTGCATAATTCAATAGTTTCAAGTTTAGAATTAAAACAAATGATAGATTATCTAAAAACAATCTATAATAATGAGGAAATACCAAAATTTGAAAATATACTATCGTATTACCAATTTTTGGGAACTCAGGTTACTTTTTCGAAAGCTAAGGTGATGTTCGCTATTCATGTTCCTATAATCCGTCCTGAAGGATTTACTTTCTACCACCTTTATCCTATTATCCAAAACCACAAAATATTTGTCCCAAAATATCCTTATTTGGCACAAGCAAAAGAAAGAACCCAATTTGAAGAAAATACTTGCCCCCAAATTGAAGAGGACTACTATTGCAATGAAAACTTCCACCCCCAAGACGAATGCACCCTTCTACTGCTTAACGGATTCACGCTAGACAACTGTCCTATTCTAGAAGTCAATATACAAGAAATAATAACAGAACAAATCACGCAAGAAGAAGTACTTATAATTCCAAATAAAGAAGAAAGTCTTTTTTCAAAATGCAAAATTGATCAGTATATAAAAATCAATCTACCTACCCTGGCGAAAGTTCAAGAAAATTGCCAAATTCAGGTTGGAACAAAGAAATTTATTAACGACATAAAAATTAAACAAGGAAAACCATTAATCCTACCAGATATAGAAATAGGAAACTCTACCTCATCGATAATGTTCAAGACACCCGACTTAGGGAAACTAAACTTTGAAGATATCTATAGATTAAAAGACATGGCTAACCAGCTATCACCAATATCTCCTATAGAAGAACAGGACCGAACTTCAAATATTACGAATTACCTAATAGGAATCCTAGTTATCATTCTGATAATATACATGGTATGGAAATTCAGAAGGCCCCTACTCAAAATCTACACGACAAATAGAACCAATAATCAATCCCAGGGCCCAATCGATGCCAAAACCGAAGAAACCAATTCCTCAAAAAATACATCCAGTATTTTTTCGGCTTAAGGAGGGAGGAGTTACATCCATGGAACCTGCCGACCTAGATGATTCTCACGACATCTTTCTTAGAAGCCTTATCTGGTGATGACACCAGCATATTTGAATTGTAATGCTTTATTTAATTAAATATTAAAATCACTCTCTGTTTTAAGCTCTTAAAGTAAACATCTTCTCTGTATTGTAATAAAATTGTTTTTAAAAAGGAACTTTTCTTTTAACGGAACAAAATTAGTGCTTCAAACTTTAAAAATCAAATATCTCAGTTCTTTCGTTACAACACGTTCATCGTTTTTCCCGCCAATGCCTCACTTGTTTACTATTGATCTGAGCACAAGTTAATACGCTGTTCACATGATCTATTAGGCATTTTCAAAATTTACTTTAGTTTATAATTATTAATCTAGTCGCCTATGCTTAATTTTCATAATAAAAACTATAATTTAAACAACATAATTTATGAAATTTGCAATTATTTTGAAAACGGCTGGAAATAACTTATATGCTTCCATTACAAAAAAAGAATTCGTATGAATTCTACATCCAATAGCCAAATAATATACAGGGTGTTCCATTTGAAAATCTGGAGAAAAATTATTTTGAAATGTGTCGTGTTTGAAACCTAATTATGAACACCCTGTATAAAATAAATAAACGCTATTATATTCACAGTATCGCTACACCTCTTGTCTTAAGTTCCACCTAATGCCTTGGTTAAAAAAGTTATTTTAGGTTGTTTTTTTTAAATTTTTTTCTAGATTCCTAAACTTTTTTTTTTAATTTTTAATTTATTACTCTTAACTACATAACCAAATGAAATAAAACTTTAGGCATTTGTAAAGGACACTAATACGAACCTAATTATGTAATAAAATACTGGGTGCCCCATTTAAAAAAAGACAGCATTATGGTACCACATATTTTTGGGCCACCCTGTATATTTAAAAAATATTTTCCTGAAATGCACATTATAATACAGTATAAATCGGCATATGAATGAAATTCCTATGATAATTTGTATAGGAGCTATGGAAGCCTGACACACTATTGCAGGGCCCTGTATATTAAAAGAATAGTAGTGAACCAGTAGTTTCCTATAACTTTAAATCTTTATTTCGATCGTTGACCTTTCCTACACACTTTTTGAATAATCGATTGCCGATCCCATGGAAACAAATAGCTAAGCCGTTAATGATACAATGTTTAATACACTAACAATAATTTTTGCCCTGATGACGTCATCAGACATATAAGTCAATTTATAATATACTATGAATTTTATATAACGTCAGAAACTATGACGTAACCACAAACACTATCTGAACTACAGGTTCTATGATCTAAAACGGAAACAATAATGACAATTAAATTTATTTCAATATTGTAGGTTGACAAAATAAAACAAGAAACTGGATGGGATATTGAAGCTTTAAAAGCCTGGGAAGAAGCGCTCAAAAAACGAGACGATGATAATGAGATGATAAAAAAATTTTCAAAGGAAGATGAACGGCGTTTTAATGAACTAGAAGCAAGGAGACAATTTCTGCAAGGCGAATATGATGCTAAAACATTGGTCATTAGCAGAATCGCTTGCGAACTACATAGCTGTGAGATGATTATAGAGAGGACAGGTAGGTTTCTTCCTATTTGAATTTAATTGGGCAAGTAACAGTGCGAAGCTAGTAGATATGCCAGTTAGTCCATTTGCGGGACTGTGCGATAAATTATTATTTAGAATAATTTGCTTCAATTCTTCATATTCAACAACCACGGAGCAATCTCACTTAGTCATTAGAAGAACTAATAACATCCAGAGACTTTAGAGATTACCTATTTACTATATCCTATTAGTGCCAATTCTAAAAAAATTAATTAAATTAATAGTAATTTTGAAATATTTATAGTATAAATTATAAAACATAGAGCAACGAAATAAAAAATCGGAGACTTCACTAACATTACTATTGCTCTGGCAGCAGCAAGGAGCCCCTGTCTTACTTAAAACGAGCACTTTGTTTGAGTTGTCGGTATTGGCTATATGTTTTTAAAAGCTCGCAACCTTTTCAAACAAGTTACATTTTTTTTAATGGGACATCCAGTATTTTATTGTATATTTAGGTTCATATTACTGTCCTCTATAATTTCTTTAAATGTAACTTAATTTGCTCTGGTAGTTTAAGAGCGAAACTAAAATAACAAGTTTTGGAGTCCTGGAATGAAAAATCGTGGAAACATTCTAAAATTATTTTTTAACTATGGCATCGGGTAAGATTCCTGACAATGAGGCTAGAGATACTAATACTAATAGTGTGTATTTATTTTATACAAGCTGTTTACAATAAAGTATCAAAACCAACACATTTTTAATTTTTCTTAAGATTTTCACATTGAACGATAATAATATTTTTGGATACTCTACACCTTAAGCTGAAAAAAGGTACTCTTGATCTGTTTAGCCTTGTATAGATAATTTTTATAAATAAAATCAAGTTAGGCGCAAGACCACCGAACTGCCACCAGAAGACCAGTAGAAGAAATTGACAATAGTGTCAAAAAACATATTTAGTTGATAATTTTGTAATATAATTCTAATAAATCATATTAAAACTAGTTAAGCATTTATACAGTCCACAACACTACCAGAAGGAACATGATCAATGTCGATAAAATGAACTGTTTTCCAAAAAATATATATTTTTGTTCAATATGATTTATATTCACAGTATACGTAAGTTCCATTACTAAGTTAGTAACTAATAAGACAAAGGAGAAAAGCCGCAAATTTCAAGACACTACCATAAATTGACACTGGCATAAATATTCATATTTAAATCGGTACATGTGAAAAAAAAACCATAATAACAAAGAGTACCTTTTTTCAGCTTAAGGTTTACAGTATCCAAAAATATTATTGTCGTTCCTTCATCATACAAGGTATACAAAAAAAATCATTTTTGTGTTACGTCTAGTCCGTCCCTGGTAAACTAAATAAGCCAAATGTATACAGTGTGTCCGCGGATGAGGGTACCCAATAGTGAAAAAACTTTATTAGTCATTTTACCACCAAAAGTCATTCTTTATAAAAAGTTCTGCTTGTTGAGAAAATGAATTGACGATAAAAAAAATTTAGATCCGATGTACAGGGTGTTAATAAATTAGGAAAATATGAAAATGCTTCAAGAGAGAACTACCATTATTTATTATTTTTTGCAAAAATTTTATAAAACAAAGTTGTTTATAAACTAACGTAAAGTATAAACACAAATTTTGAAATAAAAATTCGAATTTTTTAAAATAAAATAATAACAGTGGTGTTTATGCAATTATTTGCATTTTACAAAAAAATCAAGATACGTTTATGTTACGTCAGCATCTTATTTACATGTGTCAGTATTCTGATTTCGTGAAGGCATTTTCGAAAATGTTAACCAAAGAAGAGCGTATTTATTTAATACAATGTTACGGTATTGGAAATGTGTCGTATCAATACGCTATTGATGTTTTTAATGAAAAATTTCCTAATACGCCGGTGTAAAAAAGCATTGCGAAGATTATTAAAAAAATTCAATGAAACTGGGTCGGTGATGAATGTACAGAAATCAAAGAAAAAATACGATCAAAATGGTAGTTCTCTCTTGAAGCATTTTCATATTTTTCTAATTTATTAACACCCTGTACATCGGATCTAAATTTTTTTTATCGTAAATTCATTTTCTCAACAAGCAGAACTTTTTATAAAGAATGACTTTTGGTCGTAAAATGACTAATAAAGATATTTTCCCTATTGGGTACCATCATCCGCGGACACACGGTATAATAGGGCGAATTTTAAGGAGACTCATCTACTCGAACAAACCCGAACAAACCATTATACTAAAAAAAATATTAAATTACACCTAGTACTTAATAAATTATTTAAAAAACAACGATTTCCAGGGACGTCTGTTATGTGCCCATATCTCCGTAGGGGAGGCCGTAGGCATAACAATTTATAAGAACTTCTCCTGTTATTTTTAAGTGTTCTATCTGAACCCGGGAGATTGCCCATATATTCTGGCACACCCTGTATAGGCATACGTCACTTTAATATTAACCTTAGGACAGTATAATTACATACTGTTGTCGATTAATTCAATAACTTTTTTTTTATGGTCAAACACAAGCACTATAGGAAAAATCCTTTAGGACCTCGGGAAGGTCGTTCCACAAGGATGCAGTCCTCCAGATGAAAGAATTCTTAAATAATGAAGTTCGAGGAGTACTAAGCTTAACAACATATGGATGGGCGGCAGTGGTTCGTCGTGTATTTCTGCTATTTGTCGCTCTGGGCGGAATTAAGAGGGCAAGGTCAGCCGAGCACCTTCCATGAAAATATCTGTAAAAGAGAGTCAAATCCCCAACCTGTCTTCGATGTTCTAGGCTGTCGAGGTTCTTCGTCAACTCGTGGTCTTCGATCAGACGAATAGCCCTCCTTTCGATGGAATCCAGTAGCCGAAGAGTATGTTTGGGTGCAGAGCTCCAGACATGAGAGCAGTATTCTAGTGATGGTCGAATCTGGCCTTTGTATAGTGTCAAAAGTTGTAGTTGTTGAGTGTGTACAATTTTCTGGTTCGGAAGAGTACCCCAAGCTTCTGAGAAGCTATCTTGGCGATTGCCACAACGTGGTTATGTCAAGACATATTTCCTCCCAGACTGACGCCCAGCAAATTAATAGATGAAGCCAGTGGGATTGCGTGTCCGGCCATGACTATTTCCGGTTCTGTAATGTTAACCTTTTTAGAGAAAACTGCTGCTTGGGTTTTTTAGCGTTAAATTCGACTTGGTTACTGTCACCTCAAGCCAAAATTTCTTCCAGGTCTTTGTTGAGGCGTGATACTTCATGCTGTCTGCGAAGATGTGCGTCGGCAGCCGATGTTTGCGCATTCAAAGAGAGAGATGAGATAAGTGTGCTATCGTCAGCAAAACTAAATATCGGATTTTTAGTTTTCACTAGAAGGTCGTTAATGTAGAGTAAGAAGAGAGTGGGAGACAATATGGATTCTTGAGAAACACCGGCATTGATGGTGAAGGCGTCTGAGAGAAATCCGTCAATCGCCACTTGCAGAGAGCGGCCCTTAAGAAAGCTAGACCACCATGCACAGAATCGACTGGGCATGCCATAAGATCGCAGTTTACTCAGAAGCCCCTCATGCCAAACACGATCAAAAGCTTTAGAAATATCCAGTGCAACAACCCGAGACTCCCCATGATGTTCGATTGCGTTGTTCCAAATATGGGTCACATAGGCTAGAAGATCTACAGTTGATCTGGACTTCCGAAAACCATATTGATGATCGCTGATAATCTTGAAGCCTTCCAGGTACTTTAGAAGATGTTGGTTAATAGCTTTCTCCATTACTTTTGATATAACTGAAAGCAATGCGACTGGTCGATAGTTGTTAGGCAGGGTTTTCTTACCTTTCTTTGGAATAGGCTGGACTCGCGCCGTCTTCCAGCAAGATGGAAATATTTCTTTTTTGTAGGATAAGTTGAAAAGTCTACAAAATACTGGTGTTAGTTCATCGGCGCATCTCTTGAGAACTATAATAGGAATTTCGTCTGGACCAGTAGCTTTTTTGACGTCGAGTCCTTTCAGGATTGCTCGTTAGAATGACGTCGGAGACCTCCCCAGCACAGACGGATGGATCATCAGAAGAGAAGCATACGCTCATCCAAGGAAAAGTCCGAAAATGGTCTTTCAGGTCTTCCCACTTGGCCGATCTGTAATGCCATATCTTGCGAGGTTTAGGAGGTTCAATCAATCTCTTTATTAGTTCTAATAAAAATACAACATAGCATAGAACATGTCATTCTTTAAGACTAGGACTAAAGGTACTAAAGATACAGACAAATACATAAAAAAATTAAATAAAATAAAAGACAGAAATTTTACAAGATCAAGGACGGACTCTTTTACAATATTTGGCTCAACGTGAAATAAGTCATGACAAAACTTTGAAATTGACTGTGAATACTCAGTCATTACATGTTCACATCACTGAAGAACTCCTCCATCGTATAGTAGGCCTTAGAGGTAAGGAAGTGTTTGAGTAGGGGTCGGAGTTTAGCAATATTATTGTTTTTAATATAATTAGGTAACTTGCTGACTATCTTTATTATCATGTAGTGAACATTTTTTTGCAAGTAGGTATAATTATATCTTGGAGTCAGAGGATCGTGTCTACCTCTGGTGAGGTGAATATGTCCTCTGTGTGTCTCCTCAAATAAGTTTTCATTTAATTTGAAGAAAAGTACACATTCATAAATGTATGTCCCAATCACAGTGAGGATGCTCCACCTGCGGAAAACCGGTCGACAGCTGTCCATCTGTCCCATGCAAAAGATCCTGCGCAGACACGCCTTCTGCAGAATCGCAATTCTAGAGGCATCAACACTGCCGCCCCAGAACAAAACCCCATACCGAATTCTGGAGTGGACATAAGCGTGATATGCCGTAAGGGCCACAGCTGTCCCCGTGTTTCTAGACAATACACTGAGTGCAAACGAGAACTGGGATATTTTCCCAGCCAGGACGTCGATGTGCTCCTTCCAATCGAGTCTAGAGTCAATAGTCACCCCAAGAAACACAGCTGAATTGACGGTTTTAAATGTGGAGCCATTCAAAATGAGATTCACTGCTTCCCCAGAATTTTGATAAGAAAACCTTAATAACTGTGTTTTATTAATATTTAGGATAAGATTATTTGAATCAAACCATGTCTTCAGCAGGATCATAGCCTGAGCCACCTCAGTGTCCACATCGGAGGCTTCCTCCGGGTTAAAGATGAGCGTTGTATCGTCAGCGTACTGAACGGTGTGGTGACCGGTCACCCCAGGCAGTTCATTGGTGTATAGGATGTACAGTAGCGGCCCCAGGATTGATCCCTGAGGTACGCCTCTTTTTACCAACTGCATGCCAGAGGTTAACCCGACCCCAGAACCGTCCACTCCAACAACACATTGTTGCCGGCCATCTAGGTAGGATTCTACTAGTCTCAAGGCCGTCCCTCTGAAGCCATAGCTCTCCATTTTTTTTAGAAGAATATTATATTTGACACTATCAAATGCTCGAGATAAGTCGAGACAGACCGCAAGTGTATTCTTATTTTTATTTAGAGCATCAAGAACTTTAATGAGAGCCTGATAAATGGCACTAGCTGTAGATTTGCCTGGTCGAAAGCCATGTTGATAAATATTTATTATGTTATGCTCGTCCAAAAATGCTAAAAATCTTTTATAAATTATTTTCTCAAAAATTTTACTGATATTGTTTAGAAGAGCTATTGGCCTATAGTTTGAGATTTGAGTTTTGTCTCCTTTTTTATGTATTGGGCTTACCCGAGCAATTTTCAGTTGGTCAGGGAAAGTGCCAGCAACAAAGGACAAATTTATTAGATGAGACAGCACAGGCGCAATCTCGGCCGCAACATACCTGAGCAAGTGCACAGGCACTCCATCAACCCCCACCGATTTTATGCTTTTCAATTTGTTTATTGTGTCCCGCACTTCCCCTGGATCTGTTGGGAGCAAATAGAGGGAGTGTGGACAGAGGGGAATATTCGCAGCATCACCGGTTCCACCCAGATCCGGGCATGCGTTTATAAAATAGTCATTAATTTGAGTAAGGACTTCGGTATTTGTGGTGTTTTCTTTCGATAAATTTTCAAGTATTGACTCTGACTTTTTAGAGCTTTTGTTTGTATATTTTTTAACCAGGGTCCAGGTTGCTTTTCCTAAGTTCTTGGAAGTACAGAGAAAATTTAAATTAGACATTTGTTTAGCTACCTGAACTACTTTCTGAAATACTTTGCTATAGCGTTTATAAACTTCAACGGCTATCTCGCCACGTCGCACTTGTCTATAAAGGTAATTTTTATGCTTGGAGGATACTTTGATGCCCTGCGTTATCCAACCACTTGGTGTCTTTATATGTTTTTTTTTAATTGTTTTTAAAGGAAAGTGCAGGTCTATAAGGCTTTTTAATTCATGAGAGAAGGCAGTGTATGCGCTGTTTACATCTACCTCTTGGTACACCCTCCCCCAGGATTCCTCCCGCAGATTCTGTCTGAGTTGCTCAAGCTTGTTTTTGGAGAAAATTCGTCCCTCGATCAGGATGGGGCCCTGCTCCGAGCAAGGCAGCATCTCCACCTCAAGAATCTGCGCATGATGGTCCGATAGGGCTGTGGCGACAACCTCACCGTGACCAGGACAATCGAAATCTACAAATATATTGTCAATAATTGTAGCCGAGTGCTGCGTTACACGCGTGGGTTCAAATATCGTTTGTTTGAAATTATAGCTGTTTAAGATGTCCCTGAATCTATTGACAGTGATATTATTCTGAAGAAGGTCAAAGTTGAAATCACCACAAAGTACGACTCTGAAGGAGTAAAATGAGTTAAAACAGTAATTTAAGATGTCAGTGAAAATGTTAAAAAAGGATTCAGTGTTCAGAATTAATTGGTAGTTCGCTTAGAGTTGAAATAAGTTTGTGATCGGAAGATCCTAACGGAGGTTGTACGGTGACTGTATATAGATCGGGATTTCACGTTAAGAAAATATCCAAAAGACCAGCAAAATCTTCAACTCTGTCTGGAATCCGCGTTGGTTCTTCTACGAGTTGAGTTAGACCAGAACTGATCGCGAAGGATTCGGCCTCGCGGCCTTGCTCATCGTCTGTATTTGAATATTTAAACCAGTTGACATTGTGGACGTTAAAGTCGCCACAAAAAGCCGAACATCGGTTTAGGTGGCGTGAAGTTTGCTCCTTGAGTTGACTTTTGCTCATTGAGTTGACGTTTCGTTGCTGTGCCGAAGTTTCAGGTTACCAGGGTGGGATCCCCCCAAAAATAGCATGATGGAAGCTCCAGGCCCAAAATACTCCGGAGGTAAACTCGCCCCCCATTCGGATCTCCGGGCGGGGGCTGGACTTGGGGCCTCATCAAGCGAAGTTCATCAAAAAACAACCATTTCCGACAATTTACTGGGATCTAACAACACTCAACGAAGAAATGGTGTGGCACCTGCAGTTGCTAACCAACACAGAACTAGCAACTTCAAAATTGATTTCTGCAATATTAGAGGGCTTAACACAAACATCAATTCAGTCCACCAGCACTACAATCTTCCAAGCCTCACGTACTCGCACTGACCGAGACAAAGGTCAGATCGTCAACAAACACCGTCAGCTATTTATACCCTGGATACGATTTTCATTTCCGATTCCGACGCAACTTCGGCGTATGTCTTTTATTCGAGATGATCTCTGCTGCCAACGAGAACCTACACTGGAACCGAAAGACTTTGATGTAATGTGGTTTAAAATATCAACACCGAAAATCACCAAGTTAATCTGCTGCCTTTACCGTCCTCCAAGTGATACCCATTACAGAGAACTTTTCTCATCACTAGCCAATACAATCGACTTCTTGCAAACCAACCATCCAAATGCCGAGATTGCTATCTTTGGCGACTTTAACGTCCACAATGTCAACTGGCTTAAATATTCAAATACAGATGATGAGCAAGGCCGCGAGGCCGAATCCTTCGCGATCAGATCTGGTCTAACTCAACTCGTAGAAGAACCAACGCGGATTCCAGACCGAGCTGGAGATTTTGCTAGTCTTTTGGATCTTTTCTTAACGTCAAATCCCGATCTATATACAGTCACCGTACAGCCTCCGTTAGGATCTTCCGATCATAAACTTATTTCCACTCTAAGCGAACTACAAATTAATTCTGAACAACCTCCTAAACTTCACAAGATATGGCATTACAGATCGGCCAAGTGGGAAGACCTGAAAGACCATTTTCGGACTTTTCCTTGGATGAGCGTATGGTTCTCTTCTGATGATCCATCCGTCTGTGCTGGGGAGGTCTCCGACGTCATTCTAACGAGCATGGAAGCATTTATCTCCTCCCAAAAACGCCCTTCCAACGGCAAGCCCTGGTTTAGCAAGGATTGTGAGCGTGCTGTCAAATCAAAAAATCTGGCTTACCGACAGTGGCGTAAAAACCCTACCACTGAGAATCGTACCATCTTTATTACCGCTCGAAATCAATGTAAGCTAACAATAGATCAAAGCAAAGAAGTCCATAACGTGAGGATCAGAAACAAACTTCTTGACTGTCCAAACGGATCAAGGTCCTTTTGGTCAGTCGCTAAGGCCGTCAGCCAAAATTTTACCAAATCAACTATTCCACCTCTAACACGTCCCGACGATACAATAGCATCCACAGCCGGAGACAAAGCAAACTTACTTGCTGAACTATTTTCTTCGCATTCCACTGTAGATTTCCAGGGAAGAATACCACCCGACATTTCTGCAGTTGAATCCGAAATGACCGAAATCGTATTCCGTCAACGTCCCGTCAAACGAATCCTGAAAGGACTCGACGTCAAAAAAGCTACTGGTCCAGACGAAATTCCTATTATAGTTCTCAAGAGATGCGCCGATGAACTAACACCAGTATTTTGTAGACTTTTCAACTTATCCTACAAAAAAGGAATATTTCCATCTTGCTGGAAGACGGCGCGAGTCCAGCCTATTCCAACGAAAGGTAAGAGAACCCTGCCCAACAACTATCGATCAGTCGCATTGCTTTCAGTTATATCAGAAATAATGGAGAAAGCTATTAACCAACATCTTCTAAAGTACCTGGAAGGCTTCAACATCATCAGCGATCATCAATATGGTTTTCGGAAGTCCAGATCAACTGGAGATCTTCTAGCCTATGTCACCCATATTTGGAACAACGCAATCGAACATCATGGGGAGTCTCGGGTTGTTGCACTGGATATTTCTAAAGCTTTTGATCGTGTTTGGCATGAGGGGCTTCTAAGTAAACTGCGATCCTATGGTATGCCGAGTCGATTCTGTGCATGGTTGTCTAGCTTTCTTAAGGACCGCTCTCTGCAAGTGGCGATTGACGGATTTCTCTGAGACATCTTCACCATCAATGCCGGTGTTCCTCAAGGGTCCATATTGTCTCCCACTCTCTTCTTACTCTACATTAACGACCTTCTAGTGAAAACTAAAAATCCGATATTTAGTTTTGCTGACGATAGCACACTTATTTAATCTTTCTCTTTGAATGCGCAAACATCGGCTGCCGACGCACATCTTCGCAGAGAGCATGAAGTATCACGCCTCAACAAAGACCTGGAGGAAATTTTGGCTTGGGGTGACAGTAACCAAGTCGAATTTAACGCTAAAAAAACCCAGGCAGCAGTTTTCTCTAAAAAGGTTAACATTACAGAACCGGAAAATGGACGGACACGCAATCCCACTGGCTTCATCTATTAATTTGCTGGGTGTCAATCTGGGAGGAAATATGTCTTGGCATAACCACGTTGTGGCAATCGCCAAGATAGCTTCTCAGAAGCTTGGGGTACTCTTCCGAACCAGAAAGTTGTACACACCTCTGCAACTTTTGACACTATACAAATCCCAGATTCGACCATCACTAGAATACTGCTCTCATGTCTGGAGCTCTGCACCCAAGCATACTCTTCGGCTACTGGATTCCATCGAAAGGAGGGCTATTCGTCTAATCGGAGACCACGAGCTGACGAAGAACCTCGACAGCCTAGAATATCGAAGACAGGTTGGGGATTTGACTCATATGTGGTTAAGCTTAGTACTCCTCGAACTTCATTATTTAAGAATTCTTTCATCTGGAGGATTTCATCCTTGTGGAACGACCTTCCCGAGGTCGTTTTTCCCAACGAATATAACCTCCAACGATTCAAAACCAACGTGAATCGCTTTTTGCGCACACGCACCACTCCCAGAGTGCCCTAAAGGATTTTCCTATAGTGCTTGTGTTTGATCATAAAAAAAAAAAAGAACAAACCCGACAAACCCAATCTCGGCATTTGGATGGTTGGTTTGCAAGAAGTCGATTGTATTGGCTAGTGATGAGAAAAGGTCTCTGTAATGGGTATCACTTGGAGGACGGTAAAGGCAGCAGATAAACTTGGTGATTTTCGGCGTTGATATTTTAAACCACATTACATCAAAGTCTTTCGGTTCCAGTGTAGGTTCTCGTTGGCAGCAGAGATCATCTCGAATAAAAATACATACGCCGAAGTTGCGTCGGAATCGGAAATGTAAATCGTATCTAGGGTACAAATAGCTGACGGTGTTTGATGACCATCTGACCTTTGTCTCGGTCAGTGCGAGTACGTGAGGCTTGGAAGATTGTAAGTGCTGGTGGACTGAATTGATGTTCGTGTTAAGCCCTCTAATATTGCAGAAATAAATTTTGAAGTTGCTAGTTCTGGGTTGGTTAGCAACTGCAGGTGCCACACCATTTCTTAGTTGAGTGTTGTTAGATCCCAGTAAATTGTCGGAAATGGTTTACCTCCGGAGTATTTTGGGCCTGGAACTTCCATCATGCTATTTTTGGGGGGTCCCACCCTGGTAACCGGAAACATCGGCACAGCGACGAAACGTCAACTCAATGAGCAAAAGTTAACTCAAGGAGCAAACTTCACGCCACCTAAACCGACATTGAACTAAAGATACTGAACCTTATTCCTATTTATTGTTTTAAGAATCTGCCTAAATTGACAAAAGTTTTATTTAACTTAAAATAGCATTTCTAAACAGTTCTATATGCGGGATAGGTCTATTGTGAAAAGTTGCGAATATATTTGAGGCGTCAGTTCAACCTGCTGTATTCCTGATAGTTTCAATAGATTTGCCTTTCCTGGCCGCTGCGTATGTTGAAGCATGTCTCATGCTATGCGCAGTAATTATGGATGTGTCCAGTCACTTTTCTGCATAAGCGGCTTACCCACTCGCATGTTGGCGATCTTTAGGACTTTTTATATGTAATAAACAATTTTGGCAGGTTATAGGATACTCGCAAGTATAAAAGAACGGTTAGTACTGGTTGAAAACTATTTGGAGCGCTGTTGTGTTAATTTTGGCAGGAATTTTAATTTCTACCTTGGTCGGTAAAATTTGAATATTCTGTGATTCTATTAAAGAAAACGTTTGCACTCTGTGCCAAATGTTCCATACTAAGCATTTCGTTGGGAAAGTAATTTTCCACAAAGTTTAAGACTGTGACCGGATCCCAGGTTACTTTGTATCTGGGAAAGTTAGGCGTAATTTAAATACTCGCCTAAGAAATATCTTTATTGAATGATCAACGCCCACATCTGGTGAAAAAATTAGGCCAGTGCTGAGCGTATTTATGAAACTATATGACCTACCTTGCCGAAATAGAGATGCTAAAAACCGCAAAATGATAGGTATATTTAATTCAAAAATATTTTGTCTGTTTTGCATGCAAAATTCCCACCACGGTATTAAACACTACCATATTGTATAACTGAAGAATATGTTAAAGATGACGGTGATACATCTAATATAGGGCTTTTTCGGATATCCCTCTGTGTATCAATGATTGCCGGATAAACAGCCTGCTACCAGGCAAAGCTTTTGATGGAGCATGTGGGGGTTTCTGCCGGAGTAGTCATGATTAGGGGGAAATACGAAAGGCTTTTTACATGTAAAGATTAAAAAGAGGATACCATGGTTGATTGCCAAAAAGGAACCACCACGATACCTTCAGCTTTGTCACCAATTATTTTTTGGAGGACCCTGGTGACTATTGAAAATGGTGGAAAAACATACATATTAAGATCGGTCTGGGAGACTGTGAACGTATCCAGAAACTGAGAGCATCTCTATACCAGGAGGCAAATTTATTTGAAATTAATTCTTGGCGTAAATAAATCAATTTTTGGAGGTATAAAATTTTAAACAAATTTCCTAGAAAGCTTAGGAAAAATCTTAGGAAGCTAATTCAATTTTGTTGTTGTGACTCACTAGCAGCCTCTACGATCTTTTAAGATTGCATAATAATATGCAAAAATAAATAAATGTCTTTCTCAGTTTCAGACCAGAAACCATGGGCAAGAAAAAAGAATACTATTGATACTCGCGAGCTTAGACTTCCACCAAGATAACTCTGTCAATACATTTTTAGAAATAGCAAATTTTCTATTGTAAGACCGTTTGATTTTTGCAACGCTAAAAAATTTTCTTGCACACAGTATTTTGTGGTATTAGAAATGCTGTTTATCTCGTGGAAGGGATCGTTTTAATAAGTTGGTCCAAGTAATAGAAATTCATCAATATATAAGTATAACGAAAAAAATACCCTATTAAGTGGGATAAAACGGGCATTAATAGCTTTGTGAAAACATACGGGGCAGTGTGGGGACTGGATGGTAAACAATTATAGTCAGTCATAAATATTTTGTCGAAATTATAACCTCCTAAATTAAATCCCTTATATTTACGGTGATGTTTATGAATGGGGATTAGGTGATATGTTGTTTATGAATGGGGATTAGGTGATATGCATCTTTTAGGTCGAGCGATGCTAAATAGGCAGAGTTTGGAATTATTTATATGATGTGACGTATTTATTTAAGTGTTTTAAACTTAAAATTACTTTTGGATGCTATCGATTTTGTGTGTTTCAAATATGTTTTAAATAAATTGATTCTTGTGTGAGAAACATTTACGGAGTGCAGTAGGGTAAGATGGGATGTTT
This sequence comes from Barypeithes pellucidus, assembly GCA_963991005.1. NCBI lineage: Eukaryota > Metazoa > Arthropoda > Insecta > Coleoptera > Curculionidae > Barypeithes > Barypeithes pellucidus. The sequence goes on along the minus strand of OZ022557.1, from coordinate 52,477,756 downwards.
GCTCCCCCCGTACCTAGGGGCAATTTTTTGTTCTGCGTATGCGTAAACCCGGAATTTGAACCACGTCAAAACTGTCAAAAAATGCTATCTGTCACCTGTCAAACCCGAAAATTTCGGGTATGCATAAGCATAAAACAGCATGACACCTGTAAAAAATGTCAAAACCCGTCAAAATGACACCTGTCAAAATTCGAAATCTGTTAAGCCGTTTGGAGAAAATCAGAACTCGATCGGATAATTGGTTCAAAAGTTTTTTTTGTGATTAAGGTAAAACGGAAAATTTTCAAATCTCTTGCTGTTGAAAAAATAAAACGTAAATAGAGAATTTTAACATATATTTTGAAACAGAAATTTTTAAAGCTGTCTTGCGTTGAACAATTAAAGTGATCAAGCCCAAGTTTGAAGATTTAAAATATATTTTTAAATGGAAATTTTTGAGACGAGAAAATTTTAAAAATGCATAGCTGTTGAAAAAATAAAATGGGCATGCCCGGGTTTGAAGATTTAAAATATATTTTTAACTGGAAATTTTTAAAGACCCTTGCTGTTGAAAAAAATAAAAATGGTAACGGAAAATTAAAAAAAAAACGCCTTGCTGTTGAAAAAATAAAATGGTCAATTCTTTTAAGTTTGAAGATTTAAAATATGTTTTGAAATAGAAATTTTTAAATACGTCTTGGTGTTGGAAAACAATAAAACGGTAAACAGAGAAGATTTAAATAGATTTTTAAAATGGAAAATTTTAAAGACGTCTTGCTGTTGAAAAAAATAAAATGGTAAACAGAAAATTTTAAAGACGCCTTGCTGTTGAAAAAAAATTAAATGTTCAAACCCTAGTTTGAAGATTTAAATTATATTTTTTAAACAGAAAATAAATAGAAAAAAAAATTAAATGTAAAGAGAAAATTTTAAAATGTATTTTGAACTAAAGACGTCTTGCTGTTAAAAAAAAATTAAATGACAAATAGAAAATTTTAAAGTGGTAAACACAGATGATTTAAATATATTTTTTAGCCGAAAAATTTAAAGACGCCTTGCTGTTGAAAAAAATTAATGAAATAGTAAACAGAGAAGATTTCGATATATTTTTAAACGAAAAATATTAAAGACGCCTTGCTTTTAAAAAAAATGTTTTCAGAGAAGATTTAAATATATTTTTAAAAAAGAAAATTTTAAATTCTTTTGCTGGTGAAAAAAAAATTGGTAAACAAAAAAAAATTAAATTATATTTTTGAAATAGAAAATTTGAATAAAAATACCATTTTGACAGACTGCTCTGCGTAAGCTAATTTTAATTTTTATTAATACTAACTTTTGTTAAAAAAATGACAAATCCTGTACAAAATCTCAAGAATGTCTCGTGTTCACTGTGACGTGTCAAGTCGTTTAGAAAAAACCCGAACTCGATCGGGCGATCACTTCAAGAGTTATGAATTATTTGAGAATGGAATTAAATATTCTATTATAGGTATAGGGTGTTCCTTAATGACGTGCAAATCTTTCAGCTTGTGATTCCTTAGGTCATTTTATAAGAAAAAGTTCATATCAGCATATGTCCGCAACGGCTTAAATTTTTTGCACAGGGTGTTGAATTTTTATTTTTTAAGTGTTTATTTTTGAATATCTCGAAAGTACTTTAGATATTATTTTCAATTTTGGTATGTGTTAATAGGATATAGAACCACAAATTTGAGTTAAAAAAATTATTCAGTTGTTCCACCAGTGGCGTCCTTGCAAACATGTCCTCTGATGTTTTTTACAAAAAAGATGGTACGCCACTGACATTTTTCCATGTGGATATTTTTTTTGATTAGCCTGGTCGCTTCTACATGAAAACGATCTCTTGAGTTTCAGATTTTTGCTTAAACCACTAAATTCATATTGAAACTCATTATTATTAACATTGATAAAATAATTAATGATAAATTATAAAAATTGTTGGAAATGGCCACCTTCATTTAAAAGGCATGCTTCCGCCCGTCTTCGCATCGAATTGTGAAGTCGTTCAAATATTCCCAGCGTATTCCTTATTGTTTCGCACAAGGTAACTATTCGCCCTCTTAAATCTTCTAAAGTGTTAATGGAAGTTTTATACACCAGATCGGGGGATCTTGCCGACCATTGCTGCGGTCGTCCGCGACCTATCCAAGGATAAACCGCATATAACTAGTCGCGAACAATTATACTGAAATGAGCAGGAGCTCCATCGTGCATGTAGCATATTTGATTCCTTAACGCAATTGGTACATCTCCAAGCAACACAGGTAGTTCCTCTTGGAGAAAATGTAGGTACAGCCCTGGTTTTTATTACATTTCGTTACGAAATATTTCGGTGGATTCCAACGGAAAAGTTCGTCGTTGGTCATTTGGTCACATGTGTGGTTTTTACTGCAGTACAAGTGCGTGGTTAAACATGGACGATATTAGTAGATTCATGTGTACAGGGTGATCACGTATTATGTCCCCCATCTTAACCTTTTTATTTTACGTACTTGAGAAAATTAAAACAATTGGTATAAAAGGTTTTTAAAGTAGTATTTGAAATAGGAACAAATATCAGTTAGGTTTGTTGATTTACAAATAGGGCTGAACATACCTGTTTTATTTGATCCAAATTCTACCGCTATTTTTTTCCAAATATTCTCCTTCATTTGTATGTCTTTAAAAGTTTTAAATTTTCTTGCATATATAGGTGGATTTTCTTTTACCCTCTATTTATCTACTCTTACTTTCTATCAACAATTCATCTTCTAAGGCACTAAGCTCTAGTTATGATATTTTACACTCATAGTTAATAAAATAAAAGTTCACAAAAATAATAATCTGCAGCCGAAAAACTCCGTTGAAATCCAAAGGATACCGATGAAATTTCGTCAACGAAAAGTTATTCCGCTTTAGGTGTGTCATTATTAAGTGACACGGGTTATCGGTTTTTTGTTTCCATAGCAATCACGATTTTCCACAATAATAATCTGTCGGAGAAAAACTCCGTTCAAATCCAAAAGGTTGGATACCGACGAAATTCCGTCAATGAAAAGTTATTCCGCTTGACGTGTGTCATTATTAAGCGACATGGGTTATCGGTTCTTTGTTTTCGGATATATCACTAGGCATACTAGGCTAGTCTATGGCCTAGTATTTAAAGGGGCCTCGAAAAGAACCAAAAAATAAAAGAGTTTAAAATGAAAAATACGATTTAAATTGACAAAATAAATTAGTCGTGCGGTGCCTCAAACTGGCAGCAGGGCAAGAAAATCTACGGCAGAATAAAGAATCGGCGTAACTAAACGCACTCATTAGTTTTACCTACTTTATTATTATTAATAAATCGGAATATATAACGTGCCTATTTTTGGTTAGAGGGGGCCCTAGGCCCGTTACGCAATCGGGGTTTCTTATCACTTCAAAAAGTGTTTTTCCCTTAATAAGTTATGCAACAGTAATTTATTATGATTTACTAATATCATACGATCACAAGCTAGTGTCGTCTTATATATCCTGTACGTAACTCTGTAGGTTATTTCGTAAATTACTTGGTTGCATATTATAAAATAGGTGTCTAACAAAGGGCCTCAACATCATGTTGAGTAAAACCAAACCTACTTGTAAATCAACAGACCTAAATGATATTTGTTCTCATTGCAAATACTACTTTAAAAACCTTGTATACCAATCGTCTTAATTTTTCTCAAGTATGTAAAATAAAAAGGTGAGACATAATACGTGATCACCCTGTACAAATGAATCTACTAATATCGTCCATTTTTAACCACCCACTTGTACTGCAGTAAAATCCACACATGTGACCAATTGACCAAGGACGAACTTTTCTGTTTCAATCCACCGAAATATTTCGTAACGAAATGTAATAAAAACAAGGCTTAAGACTGTCCATCAAGGCGTCCTCGCAGAAAACATATACAAACGGGGACACACGCTTCACGCCACAGGGGTCCGATTGGGCGGCTTTAACTGATCATTTCCTCTCACACTTTCTTACCAATCCGATGAAAATATCGTTGATTCTGTTTTCCCGTCTTACTATAGACATTATGCTATCGGCATTAATGGGGAAATAGTGTATTTTAGCCAGTTCTTGTACCAGATAATCAGAAGCTCTTTGGTTATGTAAACAATTAAAAAACCAGTGGCGATAAGATTATTACCAATAATTCCTGCCCATACATTAACCGAAAATTGCTGTTGAAAATGGGTATCTGGTGTGTTCGGGTTTGTTCGATCAAACCCAAACAAACCCGACCATTCTGAAGGTACCACTGATAGAAGTTCACACGCTGTGGAAAATCACTGGGAAGCAATGCTATTCTTAGAATATGGTACGGATACAGCAAATAATGAAACAAAATTCGCCAAAAAACAATATTCAGACCTCTAGCGATCTTCCTCGTACTCTTCTCAGGATGTTCGTTGATTTCCTGCAGCACAAGTTTCTCAATTTCGGGTGTTCTGACAGTTCGAGGTCTACCTTTCGAAGTACCTTTAGGGAAACTACCAGATTCACTAAGACGGCGATGAATAGTCGAAAAGATGCGGCTATCTGGCAAGATACGATTAGGATTCCTTCCTGATAAATACGTCTCGCTTCTGTTGCATTACCGTCTGCGGGACTATATACTTAATGCATTACCGCCATTTCTGCATTCGTATAATTCACCATATTCGAATGAAAACAGCGAAAAATAAAATAAATTCGATAGAACACTAAAAATCGAAGAAATAATACTTATGAGATTGTTTTGAACACCAACAACTTACTTTATGTCAACAAGTATTGTTTGGAAAATGATGTTGGGAAATTGAATGATAAATCGATTGAAGATAAGTTCCCTCTCCTAAATATCACCGAAATGATTGAAAACCCCCCTGGACTATAGAGATAGACCAACAAGGCATTGCTAAGACCGTATTTAGTACGGATATCGGTCACTATGAATATTTACGTATGCCTTTTGGGCTCAAGAACGCCCTCGCAACGCTCCAGCGAGCCATGAATAATGTACTCCATGGGTTACAGAACGAAACGTGCTTCATTCTAAATTTAAAATACAGCTACACAAACCTGAATTTTTGCGACCAGAATTACAATATTTAGGTCACATTGTGACAAAAGATGGTATAAAATCTAACCCAGATAAAATATTCGCAGTGAAAAACTTCCCCCTGCTAAAAAAACCAAAAAGATATAAACTGTTAGGTTGTTAGACCTAGTCGGTTATTACAGACGATTTGTTAAAGACTTCGCGAAAGGCACTAAACCTATGTCAATATGTCTTAAAAAGGACGCCAAAGTTCAACATACCCGTCAGCATTATTCAGGCTTTCGAGCATTGTAAGGAATGCACCGATTTTGCAGTACCCCGATTTTTCGAAATCTTTTATAGTAACGCGAAAAGGAATACACCATAAAGTCGCCGACGCGCTATCGCGGATCTAACTTAATTTGTATCAAAACGAATCAATTATTAATAATTCTGGAGATGCAAATAATGATATTTAGAATACATGCGAAATTTAGCAGAAAATCCAATTCAGCAATCTTTAAGTTCTCAAGAGAAAACTCTTCCCATAGCCAACTCTTGATGAGATAATTAATAACAAACCTTATCAATTTCTGTTGGAAAAGAACCCTCACCCAAAAATAGAAGTTTCGTTTGAATATTTCGAAAAAACATGCAATAAGTAAGTGCGAAATACCACATAACCCTAATATAATATAATAAGACTTACTGTCGACATTTTTAAATGTTGAAATGTTTCTGAGTGGACACTTCAAGCGCCCTAAAATAATAAAATGCACCAAATTAGTCCATAATATTATGACAGATTAAAATTAAATTATTATTGACCAAAATGAAAGAAGTAACACAATATATTAATGACTGTCATGTGTCAAATGTAAAAATACAGTAGAATGAAACTTATGGTACGCTAGTTAGAATCGAAGGACAGATGCACAGCACACCTTCATATTATATATACATTTTGAAAATTCGTCCAAGCTTTCGCATATGATAAAAATAGTAAGTCAGTTTGTGATAAGGTACTACAATGCTTTTCCTTTTTCGGCTGTCCCTAATCGATTATGACTGATAACGGAAGTGAGTTTAATATGAATTACTCAAAGAACTATTAAACACCCAAAAAATAAATATAACCCATATATATAAACCATAACCCCTGGTCACCATGAATCGAATTCTCCAGTCGAAAGACTTCATTCGACAACTCTCGACCACCTCCGCCTTTTACGAGAACGAGGCCCACAAAAACCTATACCTGAGTTAATGCCTTACGCCTTAATAGAATATTACAGTTCAATACACACTGTAACCAAATTTTCACCCCACGAAATCATTCTAGGATATATAAACTCTCGCGATCCTTTAGATTTAATTTCTACCACCTTTTATTCCTATTACTATTACTATTACCTATTATAGTAAAATTAATTAAACGAGAAGACGGTAAATCTAATTCTAATATAATTATAATGTTAAAAGTTGTTCATATAAACAGTTGCTTATTTTTTATGTTATATTCAAGTTGAGATGGGCTGATCAAAATGTGCAAAAAAGAGGCAGTATTACTGAAGTAATACTGGTATAATATTGGAATAAAGGTTCATGAAGTTTGTTAATATTGGAAATCAATCAAGCAATGATTATTTTATGATGTATCAATTTAACCATATATCACACAAAAAGAAAGAACACCGACCATGTATCCTTAATATGTATGTGTTAAACTACTGTAATTTATAAATTAAATTTTACCTTGCAGGCTGTTTGCTTCTATTCAATTGTAATAATTGAACATGGGATTCATAACATCTAATATCAGAAACATAGAGACAGTGAATTAATATCACCAATACAACTCATCGGTCTGAGTATTGACACATAAGCAGGTTTCAAGAGCGGAATTATACAGAAAGGGGATAATTTAGGAGCCAGAGATTCGGCTTGTTTCCTGATGCAAGAGAGGAGTACTTTTTTTCTACTTTTTCTGTCTTAAAAATTAGTTTGTACTGACGTTACCATGGTTACGTCGTCGTCAGGATCACCATGGTTACGTCATGGCAGAAAGTTGTCAAAGGCTACCCGATTGAATTGAACCTATCGGTAACACGTTTAGAAAACCAATTTAGATCAAATTAGATAGATATTATTTTTTATGGGAGAATGTATGTATGAATGTAGGGTTTTTTTAACAATAGGTAATCGAAATCATAAAAAAAATAAAAATATAATTCTCGTGATGGAATTAGTTTTCCATCAAATAGAATTACTATTACTAGAAATGACCATGTAAACAAACTACCTAGAAATGTCGAAACGATTCACATAAAAGAACACGAGCTGACGAAGAACCTCGACAGCCTGGAACATCGAAGACAGGTTGGGGATTTGACTCTCTTTTACAGATATTTTCATGGAAAGTGCTCGGCTGACCTTGCCCTCTTAATTCCGCCCAGAGCGGCAAATAGCAGAAATACACGACGAACGACTGACGCCAATTCATATGTGGTTAAGCTTAGTACTCCTCGAACTTCATTGTTTAAGAATTCTTTCTTCTGGAGGACTTCATCCTTATGGAACGACCTTCCCGAGGTCGTTTTTCCCAACGAATATAACCTACAACGATTCAAAAGCAACGTGAATCGCTTTTTGCGCACACGCACCACTACCAGAGTGCCCTAAAGGATTTTTCCTATAGTGCTTGTGTTTTGATCATAAAAAAAACCTTCCCGAGGTCGTTTTTCCGAATAATACCTCTAACGATTCAAAACGCACCACTCTCAGAGTGATCATAAAAAAAACCTTCCCGAGGTCGTTTTTCCGAATAATACCTCTAACGATTCAAAACGCACCACTCTCAGAGTGCCTTAAAGGTTTTTTCCTATAGTGCTTGTGTTTGATCATAAAAAATTTTTATAATATTATCGACCAAAGAGAATATATCATTCGCTAAATTCAACAATTTCCATAATGTTTTGTAGACCCCGCAGGCCTCCTTGAAGAAAATAACTTGAATTAATTAGTAATAAACTATTATCAGAAAAATTTCCGTTTCAAGGAACACCTGAAAATATTTTGATTTTTGAAAATATACTAGAGATTAAGAGCTATTTAAAGAACAACGATATATCGGGTTTGTTCGGGTTTGTTCGTTGGGTGTTTGTACTATAGTATTCATAATCGAAGTACCCTTAGTAGAAAAAGTACAATATATTTCATCTATTTACTCTACCAACTCCAGCTGGAGATCATTTCAAAATGATTATTCCGAGCTCCTAATATTTAAAAATAAATGAAAACAATTTTAGCTACTCTAATTTGCAATGTAATAAAGTTTTCGATAATGAATATTTATGTAAATATATACACACCCAAAACTTTTATTAAGATTTGCCATGCGAAATACAATTATTAACATATCAACATAATATTACAAATTGTAACCGGATTCCAGTGAAAATTAATAATGTGCAAGTGCAGTATGTGGACGAAGGAAAGTGGATTCCAATTATTAATAAATATCTTACGGCAAGTTAACAGTGCGGAAGTGATAAAGAAAATATTATTTTAAACAGCACATAGAATAACAGGTCCGGGGTTAGGCATGCGCAGAACCCAAAATTTTTGTCTCGGGTTTGTGAAACGCACTAGAAAATAAATCGAGAATCCATCAGCTATAAAGTTGGCGGTTTTTTGTTTAATAGATTTTCTGATAATATTTATAAGGGGTCTGTGGAATAAGAAAAAAATTTTCACTAAGTGTGAACATTAGAATCAATAATATATCATAGATATTATATTATAATATAAGCTCAGTCTGATTTATTACTCAAGCAACTTCAATTTATTGACACGGGGTTCCTTTTCGAAGGACTTGTAAAAAAATATATCCAATTGTTCGGGTTTGTTCCAAAAACCTCAAAAAAGCCGAGTTCAACATTTAATTTTTTCAACAACAACAGGTCTTTAAAATTTTCTATTTCAAAATATAATTTAAATCTTTTTATTTACAATTTAATTTTGTTTTCAACAGCAAGGAATCTTTAAAATTTTCCGCTTTAAAATATATATATTTAAATCTTCAAACTCGGGCTTGACCATTTTATTTTTTCACCACAAGGCCTCTTTAAAATTTTCTGTTCATAATTTTTTCTTCAACAGCAGGTGCCTTTAAAATGTTCTGTTTTAAAAATAAATATATTTAAAATCTTCAACTCGGGCTTGATCATTTTATTCTCAATTTTCTGTTTATCATTTTATTTCTTTCTTCACAGAAGGGGTCTTTTAAAAAATTCATTTTAAAAATACATTTAATCGTCTTTGTTTATCGTTTTATTTTTTCAAATTTTTAAAAAATTTCAATTTTAATTATATTTTCCAAATTTCATTTACAATTTTATTTCGTTTCAACAGCAAAACTTCTTTAAAAATTTCCGATTAAAAATATATTTTAAATCTTCAAATTCGAGTTGATCATTTTATTTTTTCAACAGCGGTCTTTAAATTTTTCAGTTTTAAAATATATTTTAAAAATCTCTTTTTACTATTTTAATTTTTTCAATAGCAAGGCGTCTTTAAAATTTTTGTTACAAAATATATTTTAAAATTTTCTTCTTTTCAAAAAATATATATAAAAAAAATTAATAACTTTTGAACCATCCGATCGAATTCGGGTTTTTTCTAAAAGGCTTAACAGATTTCGGGATTTGACAGGTGTCAGTGTGACGTTTCGACAGGTGCCATGCTCCGGGTTTACTCATGCTCAGAACCCGAAATTTTTTGGGATTACTATGCGCAGTCCCGAAAAAAATGCCCGGTGCTCAAAACATCCCATCTTTTCTACTGATTGCTCCCAAAGATTTATGCCTTTCTATTTCGCTGGAGGAAAAAAACAGACTCTTTTTGGTATCATTTTGGTTCAGAGGGAATATTCTGTGGTTTTCGTTCCTGTAAAAATGGAATAGAGTAGCCTTGAACCTAGGATAATAAGACGAAGGACGAAGTTATAATTTTACCAGACAGGAAATTTTTTTTTAATCTACCACAATAAAATATTACCTTTTTTATCGTTGTCTGCTTTGAGGTAGCGGTTTGAGTGGTCCGATTGTTTTTGGTCTGTAAGGAGGGCAATACTGTTTGTAGAAGTGCTTCGGGATCATCTGAAATACTCAAATACTTTTATTGGACATCTTGCACTATATTTTACAATAGATAGAAACGAGTCATATGCAGGGTGTCCGCTAAATAATGGTACATAGAAAAACCACAGAGTCCTTACGTAAAAATATTAGGATTTAATTATTATACTTACTTATATCCGAAAGTTGATATTAACTGAGATACAGGGTGTTAAACTTAAAACTTCATTTTTGTTTTTCTCTAATAACTTTGAGAGAAACTAACGTTTTTTTACAAAATTTGGCAATTATGTTTTTTAGGACGAGAAATTGATTTCTTTGTGAAATTTTAACGTATAAGTAGGGTTTGTTTTGTCTGCGGCATTTTTCGCACATTCATACTTTTCTCATATTTATTATGTAATATATTTGAGTTATAAGTATAAGTATTATAAGTTGAGGTCGCCCAGAGTTACCGCGTCGGAGATATTTGCATTTACATTGTTTAGTGCATTAGCTCAGGCAAGCAAATAATATTTTGTTACTCTTACCAATTCACTTTTACATGATAATTAATGTCCTAGTAATGGTAAGTGGGAATAATAAATTCAACAATTCGATTGTTCTTTAACTTACTTTAATTAAAATAACTTTGACCCTAGAAAATATCTTGTCGAAAGAAACCAACATCAATGAAAACACAAACTTACGATAAACTAAAAAATGAAACAGTTTCCGTTCCATAGCAACTGGACAGTGTGCACTAAACAATTTAAATGCAAATATCTCCGAAACGGTAACTCTGGGCGACCTGAACTTAGTATACCTTTTCTTACGTAATAAATATCAAAAAAGTATAATTTTCATTAAAAACTTAAATACACTGAGGCATAAAAAAGTTATGACCTAATAAATGTGCTAATAATGCCGCAGACAGCGCGCCCCATGTTGTATATTAAAATTTCATAAAAAAATCAATTTCTCGTCCTAAAAAACCATAATTGCCAAATTTTGTAAAAAAACGTTGGTTTCCTGCAAAGTTATTAGAGAAAAACAAAAATTAAGTTTTAACTTTAACACCCTGTATCTAATATCAACTTTCCGATATAGGTAAGTATAATTAAATCCTAATATTTCTACATAAGGAGTCTGGGTATTTCCATGTACCATTAATTAGCGGACACCCTGTATAATAATATGGACATACTTATAATATAAACATATAAGACAAAAAAAAACTAATATATCGGTATCAATAGAAATAACAGTTCAACAAAATACAAGTTAGAAATCGATCAAATAAACAAGTGATAAACATAACAAGTAGCTGCAAGCACTTGTGGCGACAACCATATGGCTATAATTCCGGGTTTAGATGCTTTTTTTATATAATCGGAAAATTCGTCAACCAAGTAAAAAGTTTCAGAAAACAGTATTTTATTTAGTGCTTTATTGAATTTTAAGGGCGACAGTTGCTTAATCCTGTTTGGAAGTAAATTATACAGTTTACTGCCTGGTGACTTCTTAGAACTCTCGAGATATATGTATGTACAATCTGTGTCGGGTATCATAGTCATGGAAATTACGGTTGTATTGATACGATTCTTTATTCCGGTGAACAAAGATTAATGTTTTTTCAAGAGAAATTTATGTGATGATGACCAAATGGTAGGTCAAACAATAAAAGAATAATTCTTTTTTGAATAATACAAACACGCTTGATACGTAATAATATTATACGATATTGCTGAGTAAACAAATGCATAATATACTGTGAGTAATATTTTTTGATCCGTTAAAGAGTTTTTCAGATTGTTTAATACATAAAAGCCTCTGCTCAGTCTTTAACAGAGGTTTTCGATATATTCCTCCCATAACCAGATATAATAAATTGTAGTTCCCAAAAAATTTAATGATTCTTGGGGTTGCAGTAAGTGACCGTCAAATTGGAACGTTATGTATTCAGGCAAACCCTTAATGAATAACAAAAAAATAAGTGGGACAACGCAATTGACATGAAATAGAAGTAGAAACGTTATTTATCTTCACAGCGATCTTACGATCTGATAAGAAAGAGTTGATGTAGGCATTAATATTACCTCTAATTCCCAAACTGTTAAGCTTGTCAGCGACACATTGTTTATCAATAACGTCGAAAGCTCGAGTTAAATCAAAAGAAAAAAATTATAACTTTCTTGTTGGCATCGATATTTGACGTCACATGCTACACCAGGTTGGCAGTCGCCAATTCAGTTGAGCGCCAGTTCAAGAAGAAACCGTGTTGCGAATAGTCAATTGTCGTATTTCTTTAATAAAATCATTAAATTCTCATAAACAAGTTCTTCAAAAATCTCAGAGAACACGCTCAAGCTGGAGATAGGCCTATAGTCCTCAATTGACGTGACATCGCCCTTTCTAAAGATCGCAAAGATCGGAACAACCAAAGCCCGCTTTAATTGAGTTTTAAATATTCTAGTACTTGGCGAAATATTGAAAAGCTTAGCCAAGGCAGGGGTGATTTAATTAGCAACGCCTTTTATAAGATTAATAGGAATCTCATCCAAACAACTGGCGTTTTTATAAGGAAAATTATTGATTGTTGTTAAATATCATCAGAAGTTTTTGTATGTAAATAAAAGGAGTTTATAACGGCTCGCTATGTTGTGCACTCCTTCGAAAGGTTAGGGCCAATATAGGAGGCTACATTTTTTTCCGCTACAGACGAAAGATAATAGCCAAATAAGGCAGCAATTTCTTTACTACACGTAATATTTCTGTTGTATTTTCCAAGTTGTTTTAGCTTTATTTTTATAACACGAAATTCTGTTATTGTAATATGAATTTTTTGCTCCTTTATCTTATGAGATAATTTTTTTTGGCATTATTTGCTCGTGTTGCAACTCTTCGGAAAATTTTATTTTGTTCTTTTAAGAAAGTATATGTAAAGATTTTTTGGAAAAGCACAAGCATCAAAGCACCACATAAAATTGCCGAAAAAATTTATTGAATTCCATATATAGTTTGTAAAGGCAATGGTCGGACATTCTATAACCATTTCGCGGAAAAACTGGTTAGGAAGACAATTTTAGAAATAAGAAAGGCAAATCCCTTTTTCACAAATATAGCGAATTTTTTATGATCAAACATAAGCACTATAGGAAAAATCCTCTCTGGGAGTGTGCGAATAAAGCGATTCACGTTGGTTTGAATTTTTGGATGTTACATTCGTTGGGAAAAACGACCTCGGGAAGGTCGTTCCATAAGGATGAAGTCCTCCAGATGAAAAAATCTTAAATAATGAAGTTCGAGGAGTACTAAGCTTAACCATATATGGATGGGCAGCAGTGGTCGTCGTGTATTTCTGCTCTTCGCCACTCTGGGCTGAATTAAGAGGGCAAGATCAGCCGAGCACTTGCCATGAAAATATCTGTAAAAGAGAGTCAAATCCCAACCTGCCTTCGATGTTCTAGACTGACGAGGTTCTTCGTCAGCTCGTGTTCTCCGATCAGACGAATGGCTCTCCTTTCGATGGAATTCAGCAACCGAAGAGTATGTTTGGGTGCAGAGCTCCAGACATGGGAGCAGTACTCTAGTGATCATCGAGTCTGGGCTTTGTATAGTATCAAAAGTTCTTGAGGTGTGTACAACTTCTTGGTTCGGAAGAGTACTCCAAGTTTCTGAGATCTTGGCGATTGTCACAACGTGATGATACCAAGACGTTTTCCTCCCAGATTCATCTCGAGCAAATTAATACATGAAGCCAGTGGGATTGAGTGTCCTGCCATGACTATATCCGGTTCTGTAATGTTAACCTTTTTAGAGAAAACTGCTGCCTGGGTTCTTTTTAGCGTTAAATTCGACTTTGTCGCTGTCACCCCAAGCCAAAATTTCTTCCAGGTCTTTGTTAAGGCGTGATACTTCATGCTGTCTGCGAAGATGTGCGTCGGCAGCCTTCAGTAAAGCTAAATATCGGAATTTTAGTTTTTACTATTTTACTAGACGGTCGTTAATGTAGAATAAGAAGAGAGTAGGAGACAATATGAATTCTTGAGGAACACCGGCATTGATGGTCAAAGTGTCTGAGAGAAATCCGCCAATCGCCACTTGCAAAGAGCGGTCCTTAAGAAAGCTAGACAACCATGCATAGAATCGACTGGGCATACCATAGGATCGCGGTTTACTTAGAACCCCTCATGAAAAATACGATCAAAAGCTTTAGAAATAGCCCGAGACTCCCTATGATGTTCGATTGCGTTATTAGACACAGGCTAGAAGATCTCCAGTTGATCTGGAGTTGTTTACGTAAGAAGTGAGTAATTAAGACAAAGCTATTAACCGTTGTAAAAACCCTATCATCACTGAGCCAGTGCTAATCAACACAACGGACGCCAGAGCATATTAGCATTAAATAGCGCAATCAAATTAATCATATTAGAAATGTAATGTATATTAATGTGAAGATTTAAAGTGAAGTTACTTGCCCCTAGATATATTTGCTTAGACGAGGCCGTTAAGTAAACCTTCTAATACTGCACCGGAGGGCCAAATTAATGGCTCTTACATTTTTTTACGTCACTGATACTAAACGCTACTTGTGCATATTGTATCTTTCGGCGACAGCAGCAGCTAGATCCAAGGTTTCGGATGATGCACGAATATTTTTTTAGTATTTCAATTATCATTTCTCTATTTATGACATCCTGAGGGATATTTTCTCATATGTGAACGATAACAGAAACCAACGGCGTATCCAGCTCATGCGTCTGGGGGGGGTAATTCATCGGCTAGAATACTAGATCATAGCAACTTTAAGGAGTCAGGACAAAAATTAAACAACGCTTAAGTAATTACTAAAATTAAATTACTTGCTAGTATTCAATATTTATTGGTTTACAAAACAAACAAAAAGTAAACAAATCAATCCTAAAATCTAAGTTTTTATTTAAAAAAAAGACGTTTTTTACAAGACAAAATCTAATTTTCTGTTTTTCGAAAATACAAAACGGTTTATTATGGACTCCGTCTTTACTGTAATATTTTGATGGATATGTAGCAAGGCTAAACCGACAAGTCGGTCTTGCCCCATAGTACTTCTTAACCATGTGAGTAGGCGTCGTAATGCCGAGAATGTTCTTTCAGGAGTAGCGTTACTGCTAGGTAGTGTTAAACCTATTTGTAACAGGGATTTTATTCGGGGAAATATATTTTTATCGCAGTTTGATATGCTAGTAAAATGGTTTGATCCAAATTATTTTTTTCCCTTAGACTTGCTAGTAACAGATCAATTTCCCCAGATAACTCGTTTTCAATAAAGCTTTTACTAGAACCTTCAATAGTACTTAAATAGTTTGATAATTCTGTAATATCTCTACTAATCTCAGTTTTAGATTTATTAACCAATATTGAAGGTACTAAAAGACTAAAGTCAAACATTATCATGTTTTCATCTGAAAACCGAAAAGTTAGGTCATCAATTATGTTATCCAATAAAGGAATATACACCGAAATTCGATAATATTCTTCAGGATTAGCCACAGAAGGATTTGCCCTATTTCTCTGCCTTTGGGTGAGCCTTATAATGTTTACATCAAATTCCAAGTCATTGCACAATTTTGAAATTTGTTTGAATAGTGATTCAAAATTTAAAGTTGCATTTTCTCGTCTCAATTTTAATGTATTTATTATATTAGTGATCAAGTTCTTAGCATATGCCCTATCTAGTAACATTTTTTGTAACTGCCTACTTAGATTAATTGTTACACTTAAAATATTTGACAAACAAACTAAACTTACAATAAAGTGGCTAGTACTTATTGCACTTATTAAACACTGTGCTTTTGACGAAGATTCTGGATCTTTAAAACTAGAAATAGTACTTAAAGCATCTACGATGTTTGGCAAACTGTCAAGAAAAATCAAAACTGATTCGTGGCGTTCGACCCATCGCGTTTCGCAAAGCGATTTAAGGTTATGGTTATTCTTCTGCTTTAAAATAAAGTTCCTTTTTGATGAGTTATTAAAAAATGCAACAACCTCTTTGATAATACCGACTGCATTTCTAACATCTTGTACATTATTGCACTTTGAAATAGATAAATTTAAGGAATGACTCATGCAGTGGCATTTAATAGCATTTGGAAGATTTTGTTTTAACCAAGCCACCGCACCTTTTTGTTCACCTATCATAACATTACACGTATCAGTCCCAATTGCCACACAGAAATTTAAGTCAAACTTATATTTCTCTAGAAACCGCATAACCGTTTTTGCTAGAATTTCTCCTGTAAGGCAAGGTTCCACGACAGAAGAAGAAGATCCTGATTCTTCGCCTTCGTAGTTAGAGCGGTAACAATCAATGAACGCAAGAAAACTTTCTTGAGCTTCACCATCTTGAACGTATCTTACGTTCATTGACATTTGAGACGTGTGGTTAATATCGGTCGTCTCATCAAACATGATGCCATAATATTTACTTTTTTTTACGTCTGTTACAATTGTTTCAATTATTTCATCCCCTATACAATTGATAAGTTCATTTTGGATTACGCCACTTATATATGTAGCTTTAGCTGAGGTCGTTTCTAAATGTTTTTTTAAAATCTCATCCCCGCAAGAAATTCGAAGTTTTAACAATTCCCGAAAATTGCCCTCATTTACTGGGGACTGAGAGCACTCAGACTCAAATGTTAAAAAACCACTGTCTCTATGACCCCTTAAAGGTATGTTTTGCCTCCCTAAAAAGATTATAGATTCAATTATTGGCACTAACCGCTGTCTATTTTCTAATACTTTTTTGTTGCGCTCTTTGTCTAAAATATTACAGATATTTTGTTCGGGGCTTTCAAAACTTTTCAAAAAATTCAAAGCATATAATTTTGCTTCTTGATGATACTTATGGTTAGAATGGCTTAAAAGGTCTCCGTCTTTTCCCCAAAGCTTAGAAAACTTATTTACGGGAGTATTTACAAATTTATTTAAGGGAGTACTTTTGTGTATCCCTCCAAATTTTGCAAAAATCGAGCAGAATTTACATAATAATCCGTTTTGTTGTTTCGAGTACGTAAGCCACTCATGCGTAGTGAAATGTTTCTTAGATAAATAAAATCTTACATCCTTATTATTTTTTTTATGAATAGAAAAGGGATACTCAAAACTTTCATCTGGCACAAAGCATTTCTTAAGCAAATCAAATTTTTCTTGATCAGTTAATTTTTTACCCAAAAAGTTACCTAAATCTAAATCAAATCCAGTTGTTGATTGATAATCTTCTAAAAATATTGGTGCATCCAAATCTGTCGATGTCGATGTAGACGGCTTCGGTGGGGTTTGCGGCTCTGGCAGGAGTGGTTGGGGGGTCTCTGTCATACCAGACTCTGGCATGACGTTTTCATTTTCTGAACTGGAACGTAACAATAACGGGTCTGGGGTGCCCTCAGAAATTGACTGTTCGTTAGTTTTTTTGGCCTTAAAAAACCCAAAATTTTCCAATGTTCCCTTTCTTTTTGACATTTTGATTGGCGTAATAAAACTAAAATCAATAAGATAAGAATTTTTTTAAACTAATATTTACTTTTTTTCTACCTATAGACTAGAAAATAAAATTCAAATATTCGATAGGTACTTTTTAAATGCACAGCCAGACATAAATAAACCAATACCAAACCAACTACAAATTTGCAATGATTTTCTTGTGTCTATTTACACCGTGCCACACAGGTGACAGGACAGACCAGGCAAATATTGTATCAAAACAAATTTTGCCTGGTACTTAAATCCGCCCCTCAGCCCCCAAAAAAATACTGTAGTTCTGCAATATATTTATGTAGCTAATTATATATAATTTTCTTACCTTTATATCCACCTCGCCACTTGACTGTCGGCACTGTCGTGATTATGGTATTTATAATTAGGTATTTAAGTTAGAATAAGCAGTAAGCACAATCAGAAGCTGTCTGACGTCGATCGCCTCATCTAAAAGTGAATAACAAAACGACGAAACCGTGAAACCGAATTCTGGGATTCCCCAAAAACTTTTAAATGGCATGCGCATGCGGGCACTGTGCACACTATAGAAAATAAGTTCAGTAATAAGAGAGACAAGAATGGGATCAAGCGTCAGCCGCAGCCTGTTAAGATCGCAGCCACGTCGCAGCAGTACATGGCACGTGGCAGACAGGCCGATCTCTTTTTAATAATATTAGGCTCTGACAATAACCGCGTCCTAATATTTCGTTATTATTTATCTAAATCATAAAGTAAAAAGTAACCCTCTCCATGTGATTTTTTTTCGTCAATTCCATCGAATCATCTTGGGGGGGGTAATTACCCCCATTACCCCCCCCTTGTATACGCCGGTGACAGAAACCATCCAAATAGAGAGTTTTTCGAAAGATTGTTGACTCAATTTAAACAAACTGGGAGTGTTCAGTATAAAAAACACACTAAAAGGAAACTTGTGACAGGAAACGAAGAAAATGAATTTGCTGTAATTGGTTCTATAATCGAAAATCCTCATATCGGTCAAAACCAAATTGCGCAAAATATCAACATTAGCCAAGCAAGTGTCTCAAGGATTCTTCAGAAACATAGTTTCCATCCCTATAAAATTCAGCGTCACGAAGAACTTTCTGCAAACGATTTTGATAAACGAATGGAATTTTGTATGTGGGTATTAGACAAAGTGGCAGATAATTAAAACTTTTTTAATTTTGTATTATTTCATAATAATGGATTTGTGAATAGACATAATTTTCATTATTATTCTGATTCCAATCCACATCAATTTAGAATAGTAAATAATCAACACAGATGGTCAGTGAATGTTTGGGGCGGAATAATGGGTCGATATTTAATCGGTCCTTACTTTTTCGAAAACAATTTAAATGGGGAATTGTTTTTAGATTTTTTGATAAATCAATTACCAATATTGTTGCAAGACATTCCCATCGCCATCAGAGAAATGATGTGGCTTCAAATAGATGGAGCACCAGCACATTTCTATCTTAGGCTCCGTGAATTTCTAAATTTCCAATTTCAAAATCGATGGATTGGAAGAAATCGACCTCAGAATTGGCCCCCATGAGCACCCGACTTGACTTCATCTGATTTCTTTTTATGGGGATATGTAAAAGGAATCGTTTGTAACGCAGCTCCAACGCTTTCCGAAACATCAGCCCAGAAATGCTGTCAAATGTTGCTGAAGGTTTTAAAAAGAGGATACGTTTGTGTTTAGAGTCGGATGGTCGCCATTTTGAACACTTGTTATAAATATAAACAATTGTTTGTTGTAGGTATGTCCAGTAATATTTTCTGTCGTTACCTTTACTATTAAGTAATGCATTTCCCTCTGTTTCTCTAGAATCTAGATCTGATCTGTCAAAATGTCATAGGCGACTTGATTAATATTAAATTGATTATAATTAGCCTGCTTTGTGAATATTTACATTTTTCATGAAAATGCGAGTAATTAGCTATGGAAGAGGTTAATACTATTTGATAGACAATTGCACATCTGCTAGTGACATAAAATACAGGGTGTTATTTTTAAATTAAGCAAGTTATTACCATTTCAAACTTGTAATTATTTAGTAGTACTTTTTGGACACCGTGTATAAGTTAGTGAATTTTTCATAACTGATACACAAAACTTAATCAGTGAGTAGAGTCCACTGAGAAATTGGGTTTAAAAAACAAAATACATGTTGAGAATTTAATCATTAAAATTGTTACTACATTTGGACAAAATATGAAATATTTCACAAACCGTAAGGTTTAAGTATGGTAAACCTTAATGAAAGTAATATTTATTTTGATCGTAGGCACCGAAAATGAAATAATATACTGGGCATTCCATTTTAAAAAATGCAACTTTGATACGTTTCGTGTTTTTGGGACAACCTGTACATTATGAAAATAATTTTAAAATGTACCTCAAATAGGTCCCTATCCACCGTGAATATTTGTTTTTATCCAAAACAGATAGCTTAGCTATAATATGTCGTCTCGAATAACGTGAATAACCCTGTATACAGTGAGTCCCAGAAGAAATGTCTAAATTCATTTAAAATTCAGCGGTAAGTTTTTTCAAAAAAAGCTCGTACCCGTCGATTTTGATTTTTTAATTTTTTTTTTGTGGTAATTTCATGTATACAGGGTAGCTCAAAAATAAGTTACGACCATCAACTTCATTTTTTCAAATGAAAACATATATTTTTTATTTCATTTTTGAATTTTGCATTGAATTCTAAGCATGTTTCATGTACCATGTCCTATACATAAACT
This sequence comes from Barypeithes pellucidus, assembly GCA_963991005.1. NCBI lineage: Eukaryota > Metazoa > Arthropoda > Insecta > Coleoptera > Curculionidae > Barypeithes > Barypeithes pellucidus. Next base: position 52,457,319 of record OZ022557.1, on the reverse strand, counting down.
CAACAGTTATTGAAAAAATTAGGATTGAACATATCTATAAGTAAGACCTGTTTATTAAAAAAAAACACAACAAAATCAAATTAAATGTTGAAAATGTGCGCCATTTACGGCTTGACAATATCCAAGACGATCAATACTCTCTTTGCATGTTTCCAACCATTTCCGGAGTTATGACACGCACTTCTCTTCGGATCCTTTCTTTCAACTCCTGCATATTGTTTGGCCTGTTAACAAATACTTTTGATTTGAGGTAACCCCACAAAAAAAAGTCCCGCGGAGTTAGGTCTGGCGACCTAGCAGGCCATTCGATAGGTCCTCTCCTTCCAATCCACCGATTGGGAAAGGTTTCATCCAAAAATGTGGGCACAGTGGCCGCATAGTGCGGAGGAGCACCATCTTGTTGGAATATCAGTTCTTCGTCAGGGGAGTTTGGATCCAATGGATTCGGAAATAAAGCCACTAATGCTGGAATTAATTCTAGTTGGAGAAATTCGAATATACTTGTCCAGTTAAAGACTGTTCAAAGAAAAATGAACCAATTACTCTTTCGCGTACGATTCCACACCAAACATCTATTTTCTTAGGGTACTGGCTGTGAACCTCTATCATCCAATGCGGATTTTCTGTTGCCCAATATCGACAATTTTGTCTGTTCACATTACCATTCAAATAGAACGTAGCTTCATCCGAAAAAATAATATTTTTTACTAAATTATTATCTAGATTGCACATATCAACGAACAAACGGATCAAAAATAATATTTTTTACTAAATTATGATCTAGATTGCACATATCAACGAACAAACGGATCAAGGTCCTTTTGGTCAGTCGCTAAGGCCGTCAGCCAAAATTTCACAAAATCAAGTATTCCACCTCTAACACGTCCCGATGGTACAATAGCATCCACAGCCGGAGACAAAGCAAACTTACTTGCTGAACTATTTTCTTCGCATTCCACTGTAGATTTTCAGGGAAGAACACCACCCGACATTCCTGCAGTTCAATCCGAAATGACCGAAATCGTGTTCCGTCAGCGTCCCGTCAAACGAATCCCGAAAGGACTCGACGTCAAAAAAGCTACTGGTCCAGACGAAATTCCTATTATAGTTCTCAAGAGATGCGCCGACGAACTAACACCAGTATTTTGTAGACTTTTCAACTTATCCTATAAAAAAGGAATATTTCCATCTTGCTCGAAGACGGCGCGAGTCCAACCTATTCCAAAGAAAGGTAAGAGAACCCTGCCTAACAACTATCGACCAGTCGCATTGCTTTCAGTTATATCAAAAGTAATGGAGAAAGCTATTAACCAACATATTCTAAAGTACCTGGAAGGATTCAACATTATCAGCGATCATCAATATGGTTTTCGGAAGTCCAGATCAACTGGAGATCTTCTAGCCTATGTCACCCATATTTGGAACAACGCAATCGAACATCATGGGGAGTCTCGGGCTGTTGCACTGGATATTTCTAAAGCTTTTGATCGTGTTTGGCATGAGGGGCTTCTAAGTAAACTGCGATCCTATGGTATGCCCAGTCGATTCTGTGCATGGTTGTCTAGCTTTCTTAAGGACCGCTCTCTGCAAGTGGCGATTGACGGATTTCTCTCAGACACCTTCACCATCAATGCCGGTGTTCCTCAAGGGTCCATATTGTCTCCCACTCTCTTCTTACTCTACATTAACGACCTTCTAGTGAAAACGGAAAACCCGATAGTTAGTTTTGCTGATGATAGCACACTTTTATCATCTTTCTCTTTGAATGCACAAACATCGGCTGCCGACGCACATCTTCGCAGACAGCATGAAGTATCACGCCTCAACAAAAACCTGGAAGAAATTTTGGCTTGGGGTAACAGTAACCAAGTCGAATTTAACGCTAAAAAACCCAGGCAGCAGTTTTCTCTAAAAAGGTTAATATTACAGAACCGGATATAGTCATGGACGGACACGCAATCCCACTGGCTTCATCTATTAGTTTGCTGGGCGTCAATCTGGGAGGAAATATGTCTTGGCATAACCACGTTGTGGCGATCGCCAAGATAGCCTCTCAGAAGCTTGGTGTACTCTTCCGAAACAGAAAGTTGTACACACCTCAACAACTTTTGACACTATACAAAGCCCAGATTCGACCATCACTAGAGTACTGCTCTCATGTCTGGAGCTCTGCACCCAAACATACTCTTCGGCTACTGGATTCTATCGAAAGGAGGGCCATTCGTCTGATTGGAGACCACGAGCTGACGAAGAACCTCGACAGCCTAGACCATCGAAGGCAAGTTGGTGATTTGACTCTCTTTTACAGATATTTTCATGGAAAGTGCTCGGCTGACCTTGCCCTCTTAATTCCGCCCAGAGCGGCGAATATCAGAAATACACGACGAACCACTGCCGCCCATCCATATGTGGTTAAGCTTAGTACTCCTCGAACTTCATTATTTAAGAACTCTTTCATCTGGAGGACTTCATTATTGTGGAACGATCTTCCCGAGGTCGTTTTTCCCAACGAATATAACCTCCAACGATTCAAAACCAACGTGAATCGCTTTTTGCGCACACGCACCACTCCCAGAGTGCCCTAAAGGATTTTTCCTATAGTGCTTGTGTTTGATCATAAAAAAAAAAAAAAAATATATATTTTGCATGCGTCCGCAAAACTCACTTCGCCTATCGAAATCATCTTCAAATAACTCATGCACTGGAATAACTTTGTATGGGTGATATTTGTGCTTTTGAACTACTCGGTGAACAACAGATTTCGGCATGTGTAAATCGGCCCCAATGTGCGACAGGGGAGTACATGGATTTTCTTCCAAGGAAAGCAAAACGTCAAGTTGTTCATTTTCATCTCGAGTAGGACGACCAGATTTAGGCAAATCTCTAACATGACCGAATTCTCTAAACTTAGCCTCTATTCTACTCACCATCTTTTGACATATGGGAGGACGATCAGGATGGATTTCATTAAATAATTGGGCTGTTTCTATTTGAGTACGTGTTTTATCACCAAACCCAACCATGCATAGAATTTCAATTTTTTCCCGTTCCGTTAACTTCACCATTATTGTGAAAACCGCAACTTTGAAACTACGCTTGACAATAATTATACTTATTTGAAATAAAATTGTCATACAGTTTCTATGGAAATAAACGGTGACAGTGAGACAGTACACTCTTACTTATTATGGAGCCCAAAATGCCATATTGCCAGAAGATTTGATAGATCGTTGGATTCCCTAAATGATATGTTCAATCCTAATTTTTTCAATAACTGTTGAGTTCATGTATAGGACATGGTACATGAAACATGCTTAGAATTCAATGCAAAATTCAAAAATGAAATAAAAAATATATGTTTCCATTTGAAAAAATGAAGTTGATGGTCGTAACTTATTTTTGAGCTACCCTGTATACATGAAATTCCACAAAAAAAAAAATTAAAAAATCAAAATCGACGGGTTTGTTCGGGTTTGTTCATTTCTTCTGAGACTCACTGTATGTTATCTTTACAATAGTGATCTAAAAGAAGGGGCGGGAAATAAAATAGTGCTTTCCTATGGCGGATAGTTTAAAAAAGTTGTGGAACTATAATAATATTGTGGCCTTAGAGGGGTCGAAAATTATGTTTTCTAGTAAGGTAGTAGAAAAATATATTTTTGTCGTGATATTCATATACATTTTGGAAGGAATTGTTGAGGTAAGAACTTATTTAAATTGTAGCATACATTTTTTTTCTAGAGTTTGAACTTACGAGTTTGTCTGACATTGACATATGACGCCTAAGGTCTCTTGAGTGACGATCACATGTGTTTGTTTACGAAATATCAGTAGTGCATACAACTTTTCATGGCAATAAGGTGATTTTCCTTTGTTGTTTTTATTTCAGGACTTCCAGTTAAATATAATAAGTCATTTTCTGACACCCTGTATCTACTAGTATTATAATATAAATTTTTATCTGCAGCATAATTGTTAGTATATAGTAGCTTCTTAATTAAATAAATAACCCATTAAAATTTAGAGGAAAAACAACTCTAAAAATAATAAATTGTATCAGGAAGGTGTTGTGACGTGCAATGCAATTTTCCAAGGTGTCTTCGAAATTCTCGATCTCTCCTTCATAGTAAACACTTTCCGACCATACTAAATTTAGGCTACCTTGGATTCCCCATATAAATAACTTCGATATTTATGAAAGGTGAATTTGCTCTCTGTAACAAAAATCTAAAATGGTTCCCTTGGAACTAAGATGATACAACCAGGAGTTGCACCTAATGATGTTGAATATTTACCATTTATGTCAAAAGCGCCATTTGACATGAACTTGTTTTAGGTAAAGCAATTAAGCAACAAATGAATGAGCGAGAAGCTCTAATTAGGCAATGGAAAGATGCTGTTAAAATGCTACAGCAGAGAGATACTGATATAAATGCAGAACAACAGGGCATCATAGAAGCTCACAGCGTTCTGGAAAAGCAGCAAGAACATTTGGATGAGGAAAACGCGATGTTAAAAAATGAGCAGAGAAACAATCATGACACTGAGTTGGAGATAGAAAAGTTAAGTGCCTTGCATTCAAGAATGAGACGAGAATTAGACGATTTGGAGCAGAATTTATTTACGGTTATTAGTGAGGTAAATATAACATTCGCTACTTATATCAGGGTTTAATTTTTTAATATGTATCATTTAACTGGTTAGCAAAATATTCTTATTTTTGCGAACAGAAAAATATAATCGGTGAGCCAAAATGGCTAGTTGGTCAGCAACTTATGGACAGCAAACATTTCTGAATCGTGACAGTGCCCTGCGAAAACAAGTGAAAACCCGCCCCCGCTACACCTTCTCTACCCGTTTTCCTTCTGTATTCGGCAAAAGAAAACACAAGAAAGTTACATAAATTAACAGTGCCCTGGGACCTCTGAAGTAAACTGCTTCTAGACATGTTTTCTTCTACTGACCAATTGTAAACGCTTGCTGACCAAGTAATCATTTCACAGCTCGACTGTTAATAACGGCAAACCATTTAAATACTTCTCTTTTTTAATTTTCTTTCGTCTTTATCAATTTATCAGATCTCTTTGGGAAAAAGGGACAATTTTTCCAAATTCAATGTGCTTTTCGGAATTAATGTTAATGATTGTTCATGCATAGTCTACTATTTATTCATAATTAGATCATGTACTCTAGGAGTGTACCACCGTATTCACTAAAGGTATGAAGATGAAAATTTAGTTCGGGACTAGTATTCATCGAAATAAGAACTGTTTGTAGTAGCGAAAACAGATATTATGATGGTTAATATATATCTACTTAATTGATCTTCCTAAATTTAAGATATATGTTATTAATACATTTTATGTACAAAAGATACATACAGGGTGTTCATTTGAAAACTTCCCACCACGGATTTATCGAAAACCACTGATTAAAAGAAAAAACGCCGAGATACGTCAAAAGATTTGCCAAAGGGGATAACTTTTTAACCAAAAACTACTTCACCCCCTTTTACCCTCTGGCCCCCGGGGCCATCCCCTTAAAACTTTTAAATGACAAGGTATTTGAAAGGTCTTTCAAAGTGCTTTATTTTGACGTTTGATTTTTTAAAATCGGTCGATTCGTTTTCGAGAAAATTAGAAAAATCTTTATTTATCTTAATTTGTTCGGATAGAAAAAAAAGGCACACGAAAATATCACTTTTTATTTCAATAAGTGTTCAAAATGTTGCCCGTTTTGCCAAACAATGATATAGGCGATTTTCAAATTCCTGACGGAAATTTTCAAAAACATGTTGTGGGAATCATGGCAGCTTTCGGTGACGAAGTTCATCCAAACTGTTAGGTTGGGGAGTGAACACAATAGTTTTCAAATGGCCCCATAGAAAAAAGTCTAATGGCGTCAAGTTAGGAGATCTAGCAGGCCATTCTATAGGCCCTCTTCGCCCTATCCGTTTATTTGGAAACTCGTCGTCTAGCCATTGCCGAACCGGAAGAACATAGTGAGGAGGAGCGCCGTCTTGCTGGAAATATGTTTCAGCCTCATCAAGTATAGGGTTTCCATCGTCTTCGATTTGGGTTTCAATGGTTTCAGTGATAAGCGGATTGATGATATTTTCCAACATATCTCAATAAATGCCTCCATTTAAATTCTCATTAATAAACAATGGCCCAATCACTTTGTTTCCTAAAATGCCTGCCCATTCATTAATTTTTTGGGGGTACTGAGTATGCCCTTCTACAAAAGCATGAGGATTTTCATTGCTCCAATACCTGCAGTTATGCTTATTAACAAATCCATTTAGATAAAATGTGCATTCATCACTGAAGCAGATATTCTTTACATGAATGGTATTATCATTAATCGCTGCAGTCATTTGTTCACAAAACTCAACTCACCTATCGACATCATCTTCGGTTAACTCTTGCAATATTTTCATTTTGAATGGATGAAATTTATGTAATTTAGTAACTGTGTGTACAGAGCCTAATGAAATACCAGTCGCATCAACAATTTTGCGTAATGAAGCATTAGGATTTATGGCAAAATGACCCAAAAGTTCAACTTGAGCGGCTTCATCCAAAACTCTACGATGATTACGTTTTTTATTTGCAACAGGTCCAGTTTGAGTAAATTTAGTAACAAGGTCCAAAACATACCTATGCGAAGTTATCTTTTCCGGATGTCTGGCGTTACATGTAACGGCAGTTTGCCGAGCACATTGATTTTTGGCACCATAAATTAGAATCATTTCCACTCTTTCCGCTAGTGTGTAAACCATTTTGGAAGTAAAATCTGAATCAATAAATTAATTTTCACTATCCCAAGATTGTCACAAAGGTAACTGACAGCAAATTAAATTGTTTCTTTCCCTTGGCCACTATACAAAGCTAAACAGGTATAATAATAAAAACAGTTCGCCCATGTTATCTGTGTTGATAAAAAGCAGGCGGTAAAATTTTTTATAATTTGTTCGAAAACGAATCGACCGGTTTAAAAAAATCAAACGTCAAAATAAAGCACTTTCAAACAAGCTATTACTTGCTACCCCTTGTCCTTTAAAATTTTTAAGGGGATGACCCCGGGGGCCAGAGGGTAAAAGGGGGTGAAGTAGTGTTTGGTTAAAAAGTTGTCCCCTTTGGCACTTTGGCAAATCTTTTGACGTGTCTCGGCGTTTTTTCTTTTAATCAGTGGTTTTCAAATGAACACCCTGTATATACCTTATTCAGGGATGTAGCTACTGATGTATATATACTGCTGTGGCAAGTATATTTTTTACTACACTAATTATTTCTTGTTTGAATTATAAAGATTTTTATAATATCTATGTATGTTTTTATACTTAGGGCTACACGGAAAAAATATACTTTAATCCAAAAGACTATATACAGGTTGTTATGGAAATGACGTATTATATTTAAATGGGTGACTCCTTGGGTGTCCTAGAGAAATGCTACATATTTTTTTTTTCAAATCGACCGTTTTAAAAGTGGGGTCCAGCCCCATGTACCCACACCTCATCGGCGTTTGTTCGGGTTTGTTCGTCATGTCACCCTGTGGTGGCATATCAGGAAACAGGTGTTACGTGCAATGTTGCAAACTTAATGCAAAACTGAAATTCCATATAAAATTATAAAAATAAATTAGTTATCTACCTACTTGTATTTATCTTTATACCTCCAGGCACAAGTTTTTTAAAAATTCACTCAGATCAGATCATTAGATTTTATTACACGCGACGCGACGAAATTTGACTTATTCATCGGCGACATTCTATTTTTCTGTCAAGTCAAACGTCCAAAACAAACTACTCGTTTTAACTGAGCAACTTAGGTTCGTATATAAAAACAATGTCAAATAAGATACAAAGTTTGGACGCGTAGCCCGAAAATCATTATAACTATATACGCTTACCTTCTGAAAACAAAGCGAATAGCCGAGCGCGTAAATGGTTATTAACAGAAGCGACCGCACCCTAACGCTGTTCTTCTATTACTGACACTTGCAGGTGGCACGCTTGTACCCATAGACCTACGTCGGCCGGCGCCGAGTTGATTGTGTGAAAGAGATGGAGAGATGGTATCGTGAGAAAGAAAATAAAATCTTCGTCGGTCTTGTCATTTGGAGTAAAGCTGAGTTAATTTAATTTTTTAAGCTTCTCAAAATAAAAAGTACAGTCGCAGTATTATCAGCTACCACTAGCATTTTATTCAATTTGGTCGAAATTCCATTAACGCCATATCAATTAAACGCCTTGCAAGAGATCTCGCGGTAAATAGCCAAGTAATAGAGAAGAATCTCGTGAAATATCAAACTGTCAAATATTGGCCATCTCTATTGCGAGTTTTGAAGGTATCTATTTCGTTCGTTCGTAAGTTAACTGGTTCGTAGATAAAATGTCATTTTTAAATTGAAGGATTGCATTGTGTGTATTTAAAATGTGTGTGTTTTAAATTAGTTAATTAATAAATCTACGCGAGGAAAAAAGGACCAAACTTAAAACAGCGTTCGCGTGTATTATTTCCATGTGAATAGTTGCTATTTTTGAGGTTATGTGAGAGGTAAAACTTAGATTCTGTGTGGTTTGTGTGAAATTATGAAACTATTAAATAAGTAAAGCTAAGAAAGCATGTGTCTTAAATAAAATTGCATTTTTTTAAAAGAGTTTGAACGATAATTATTATTTAAAAGGTCAATGACGTTTGACCTATTTACTTTCCTGTTACGAATTTGAAATTTGTGTGTGATATTACCATTATTTGTTTTGCAAAACATCTTTCGCCATCGGTTTTCTGGAATCATATTTGTTCATAAATGATAGAATTAAAAATTGTTAAAATTAGAAATTTTTTTCTAAAGAGTTTGTCGTGTATATATGACAAAACCAGCCGAAATGCGCTGACGTTCTTTGACCCTGCAGACCTCAGGGTTGGTTTTTTACATATTACGCCAGTGCCCCCAGTGCATGTGTTTGTCTGATTTGACATAAGGTAATATAATCCGGTCATTAATAATTGAAACCGCCATTTATGGGTATTTTTCTTCAATTTATTTTCAACTGAGGATTTGCGGGTTTAAATATAATACGTCAATTCCATAACACCCTGATAAGCTTCATTTAAAACTCTCGCGCTTTTCAATATGTGCAAATGCGCCGTCTTTTGCTACACAACTTTAATTCTTTTGTCGTAACTTCTTTCCTTACTTTTTACCCAAAGGCAGTTGTTTTTTTTTGTCAACAGCGATGTCATTTAGAATAATGTCTTAATGATAATTAAGTGATGATGTCGTACAAACAACAAAAAATGTTCTATTAAACCGATATCGAAAATCATTTATCACAAGTTCTTGGGAATTTAAGACAAACATGAAGCTCCAAGAGAAATATTTCCTGAATCAAGAAAAAAATATTCTAGAGTATAATAATGCATTTTCGGTTTTGGCTAAAGACCCATAGTCATGAATTATTGCCGGACAATAACAATATGTTCCTATTTCTTTTCACATTGAGTAAATTAGAAGTGTCCTTGGCATAAGTTTAGCGGTTGAGTTGCTCAAGAACAGAAATTATTGAGAACCACTACTTAGTAATCCCATCTGTCCACTCAATAATTTTAGTTTTTAAGGAGTCGGTATGAACTTTCTAAAATCTATATACTAGTATCGCCATTTTTAACAAAATAAATACAAAATGACATGACCAATTTTCTTTAATTATTTTTTTTCAAATAACACCGCACAAGCGATACAAAAATATCAGAACTACAAATAATTTTCGAAAAACTTTCACCTCCCGTCTTCTACAGCTCAGTTATTAATTAAGTTAGGATTTTAATATTTGTAGACTCTCGTATCTTAGGTTACGTTTCAGGAACATTTTTTCGTTATACAGGTTGTCCCAAATAAGTGTGACGTCATGATAATATATTTTTTTAGATTACATGCCATATATTTTGTTACTTCTTTGGATGCCTCTTGTGGTTACTTACATACCCCTAAAATTTTATTGAAATCGGTGAGGTAATATCCGCGAAAAAAAATAAAAACCAAGCAAAATCAGTTTTGCACCACTGGTTTTACAAAATGAATTAATACTGAAAATAGTGCCTCGTTAATAACATTATACAGGTGCTTATTAAATAAGGTCCAACAATGTTGTTAACCAAGTTTGATTTATACGAATTTTACAGGGTGTTCAAAATTTTATGTCAAACCTTTCAAACTTTAAAGCACTTTATTTTCAAGTGGAGCCCTTGTATATTTTTATGTCATTCGATGCGGATTAAAAATTAATATTTTTCCTTATTACAACCCTATCGCAATTCGTAACAGAAGATTATGTACTTGGCCAAGAAAAATGTGTTTTTACATACAATGTCTTATTCAGTACAGAGTGAGCAACCGAATAAGTAAAATCTGAAGTATGTAATAATACCTCCCCTATTAGATGGTCATATACAACTTGTCCAAGATAAGGAGGGCCAGTACAGGGATCTAGGAAACCGTAAGAGATACGAAGTCGGTTAAATGGAGGTAAAGTTGCGCATTCACGTGCCTAATAATATGCCGTTCACTTATTTGTGGTTTATTATTAAATTATTTGTTATTGATTGAACTAGTCCAACATAAGTAATAGTAGAGCTTACTTATGAGATATTATTTATAAAATTTGGAGAAATACATGACCGTATCCCAAAATTTCCTGATGTTGTTCAAAAAACCCTCGAAACGCCATTAAACCACAATGTGTCATACATCGTTGCATTCGGGAGAAAAAGAGCTCTCAAATTCCAATATCAGGAAAACAGGACCGTATTTAAAAACAGAAAGTTGATAATGGCTCTTCGAAGACGACTCGTCGGATTACAAAACAATTACGCTATTAGATAGAACGGACAAAGTGGCAATGCAAGAGTGCTATTTACTTTAGATTTCGATCTAAAAAAACCCAGGAAAACAATAAAACGATTTTTCAGAATTTCGTTTTTTTCCGGATATCTTCGGAACTACTCGAAATTTTAAAACTTTCTAAACGGCATATTATTAGGAACGTGAATGCGTAACTTTACCTCCATCTAACCGACTTCGTATCTCTTACGGTTTCCGAGATCCTTGTACTGGCCTTCCTTATCTTGGACACGTTGTATAAACTTGATTAAGTTTCTTTGGCCTAAAAATTAGAATTTTCATCATGAATTGAAATTGTATAATATTTCCAATCGTTTGAGTTTGATTTTTCTTAGTGCAAACAGTAGATAATTAAATAAAATGTATGAAATAATTTTCGTGAAGTAGTCTATCTCAAAGTGGAGTGAAGTTATAAGGAGGTAAAGAAACTCACAGTCTGCTCCACTAGTTTAATAGAAATATATAAAAAACTATAATCCAAACATGTTTCGAAGACTTAAGTCTTCATCTTCAGTGGAAGGTAAAACATCAACAAAGGGGGGTACCTATGACATTGAAGTAACTGTAAATAAGAAAAAGAAGTTTGATAAGTTAAGTTTTGTAGCGCCCACCCACACCTACTCTTGCACCCAGTCACCTGTTAAGCAGCTGGGCGCTAGTGATAGGTGCCCTGCCTCGTAATTATCTAAATTCTGGAAATCCGAGCGGTCTAATTTCAATACGAGGTGGTTGGCTACGATAATTAACTTTTGCTGGGATCGGAAGATTCCTGTGTTAGTTTGCGGACTACTTTGTTATTCAGATACTAAGTATATTCTTGCTAGAATCACAATCTATCTTATCTGCACTTCGAGTTAACCTTCTTTATTTGATAATCAATTGTTCTAAATTCTATGACGCCTAGAAATCAACAACACAATTTTCAGGTTTTTCAAGTACACTATTTATTTTTAATAATCTTTAAAAATGCAAGTTTACATATTTTCCACAGTTATATGTTAAAACACTTTCGTTATACCATAATCTCTTTAAATACTTTTATTATTTTTTAATTGTTACACCCCTTTTATGATACCAGACTTCAACTATACAGTATTACTTTTACAAAAGGGGATTATAAACTTTTCTTAAAATTTCGACACACAGTTAAAATTAAGGAGTCACCTAACGTTTTATTTGGCCATAAATTAACACTTACTTCCGCTTTTAATAAAATTCGCAATTATCAGAATTTCGACCGAATTTTAACACTTTTCGTTCAAGAGACTTTCCGGCATTAATTCGCACTTAATGCTTAATTCCACTTTAAATTCCCGTAACACTTTTACTTCCGGTCATTCGCGAATCGTTCACTGTTGGCGGTTTTTCGGTGGTGACTTTTCAGTGTCTTTTTGGTGACTAACTTTTCCCGTCGAAGCGGCCGGCTTATATAGTGGAAATCCACCCTATTTTCTTCCTCAACCCTTGCTGGTGACAGTTTTATTACCTCATTAATTTCCGCAGTTCCCGGAATAGATGTCAAGAAAACGATTATTTATAGGCATATAAGGTCCAAAGTCGCGTGTCCCTACTTCTGTGAGTCATTTCTGTGTCCAGTTTACGCGTGATTTCCACGAATCGACCCTTCAAGAAGTCATAAATTTTACGCGCTGACGTAATTTATTGTTTCTTGCAGGTGTCGTAAAGAACCCCTTTCGATTTCTTAGTCACGCGAGGGTGAGCGGTCAGTGCCCTAATTCTGTGGTAGCGGGGCGTAGAGAACGCATCGGCTTCTCGAGGGTGGATGAATCTTTCCCGAGATAATATCAATTAAACGTGCGTTGAAGTGTGAAGTTCCCGGTCTGTGCAATGGTGAAAATAAAATGAAGTCTCATTTTATTTTCTTTTTATAGAATTTTGAGTAGTTAATCAATTGGATTAACTTTCGCGTAAGTTTTTATTTTAAAATATTTTTGTATAAGTGGTTTTTCCGTGTTTTTCCCTGAATTTAATTCAAATACTTAGCAATTTTTCTAAACAATTTATAATTCTATGAATGCAACATTTATTAATAAAACCTTTGTTTTATTTAATTTTAATTTTATTTTATAAACTTTTCCGCACGATCCGATTAATTTATTCTAATTTAATTTTGAGACAATTCGGCTTTTTAAATATTTTATCTCGCCTTCCCGTATCGTTGTTCCGTGTTCATCACACCACTCCCCTCTTAAACTTTTAAAATACCTTTCTTAATGAAAGTATTTTAAAAAAGGAAATAATCTGCACGTGTTCGGTTTGTCAATCGGTTAGTGGGTAATAACCTCTAGGTCATTGACTTTATCATCTGTCACTGGGTTTGTGAGTAAAAAGGGTGAACCTGATGAAGTAAGTGTTTTACATTTTTATGGCCCTTTTGATTTATTAACCTTAGGGATGCTACTCGATAGAATTTTAAAATGTTGATACATTGAAACAGTTAGAGGTAGTGATTAATCAGATTATAGGTACATGGAATTTTATTACAAAATTTTGTTTTCTTCGGTATTCATGTCTAAAGGTTCTTTTCTTTTATAACTATTCTATTTTCCATGTGCCTATTGTTCTGGGTTACGCTATGGTCTACATCTTATCTTAAGATATTTCAATACTTAGCATATAAATGAATCTTATTTAGTGACTAGTTTCACTCATCTTTTCGAAAATGTACATCATTATTATAATTACATACGTAATACCTGAGAATACTTTAATGTTAACAGCCTTATTATGAGACTCAATTTCTTACCGAGTACACTACAATTTTCTAAATACTTCTAATAGATAAATTTTCTCCCTTTTTTTTTGTTTGTTTATTGCGCGTTCCGCAAAACAAAATTTTATATTATAAAAGATCCCTATTTTTATGATCTTAACCTATTGTAAACTTGTCTAGAATCTAAATAGTCTACGAAAAATCAAAATTTAGTGGAATGGAGATATATATTCGCTATTCTAGTAGTTTAATACTCTAACAACCTTATAGACTACTAATAACTTTAATAGATATTTATGTTATTACTAAAAGTTTAATTATTCAATTATTACTTTAATTTATAAGGTGTAGCATCCCTTCAGTTTTCGTTAAAACTTCTAGTCTAAAAGTTTTCCTACACTTATCCTTAATTGCTAAGAAATATATATATATAGTTACGAACGGTCCATTATAAATACCTTCCTGGAGTTTTTTAGTCCAATTCGGCTTCGTCGTCCGAAGCTTTCCTCTTGAGGGTCATTCTCAACCTCTCATGTCTAATGATCTCGTACTCGTCGTTGGGGTTTGAGGTCTCTGGCTCCTGGGTCGTGGTTGATGGCTCGTCTCTGGTCGTCTGCACCCATTCGCTTGTGGCGGCTAATCGATCCTCCGAGTCTGGAATTTGTTCGCCGTCACTGGACTGTCCCGACGAGTTTTATTGGTGTTAGGGCCTGCCTGTATTACAGACAGTCGGCTCGGACCTGGCTGGCTTCCGGGCTGTCGGCTGGTTCCTGGGTTATTTCCTGACGGTCCGCTGGAACCTGATTGAGCATCCCGCTGTCCGCTGGGGTCTGGCTGATTTACGGACTGCGCTGGAGCCTGGCAGTTCCGGCATGGGCATCCTGGTAATCCCTGACTTTTCATCAGCTCCCAGAAATCGGCTAAATTGAATATGTCCTTGTGGGGTGGTAGAGGGCGGCAGTTTGGACAGTCGCATAGTTCTGGCACATACTTTTTGCCATAGGCAATTGCCCAATTTGTCCTAAATACTTGGTATTCCATATGGAGCATGGACAACCATAGAGATACCGTCGCTCTGAAGGGTATTAGGTCATCCTGGGGTGGTGCATTTCCTCCCACGTGATCAAATAAGTCCCTCACATGGTAGATGGCCAATCGTAAAATCTTGTCCACCACGTTCCACTTCCCTTTTATTAGACGCGTATACGTTAAAAACAACACGATCCATTCCATTGTTCTTATGAGTGTTTTGTTGTTTTATTTTAATTCGCGCTTTTATTTCACTGTCCCCGAACTGTTCCCGTTTCTTTTTTTTTTATTTTTCGCCGGTCGAGTTCACTCTAGTCCGTTTTACGTTGTAGTCTTATTGTTCTTCTTCCTAACTTTTCGCGGATTAAAATTTTGTCCAATCACTTTTTTTTTCGATATCTAAGCTTAGGAGGTTACGCGTCACTCACGATCGTCAGCATCTACTGAAAATGTTTAAACCTTCCCACTGGGTTTTAAAGGGTTTATATATCCAAGCCGGGTGGGAAAATGTTTTATCCCACAAGTTAATTTTTCCGTTCCCATAACTGCACAGTTTTTTATCTAATACAAGTCTTTCTTTTATCTTCCCTTTTTAAGTCATAAAACCTAAAGTCGAATTTTATTGCTTTTCTCCCAGGTTTTTTTTAAGTGATCGTTAATTTAAAATTTCACTTAATTAGGGCTAAGTTCCTTTTTAGCTAATTTATTTTACTAAATTTCCTAAATTTTATGAATCCACTTGACATTTAATCTTCTTCGCTCAATTTCCCCTATCTTAAGTTTTAAGACGAAATTTTAAATAATCCTATGGGAATTTAATTTAGCGGCCCCTATACCATATGGCCCCTTATGTAGTTAAAAGGTTTTGTTTTTGTAATTATCGCTGTCCCACGTTAGCTTTCTAATAATGTCTTGGCGGCAGCACTTACTGGATACAATTTTCTCGTGTATTCGTTTCCTTCTGCGTCTCTATAATAATTGAGTTACCCTTTAACAATACTTCATTTAATTTTTCCAGTGGCGTACTGGAAATTTTTTTATAGTAGAATATAATAATCACTCAAGCATTTAATTGCTTCCTGACAATATTCTTCTCTTCTTCATTACATTAAATAACTGTGTTACTCACGTATTTTCTTAGCTATATTCCTAATCTAAGGTGACTCCTTATGTTAATTAATTCATATTATAATCTTCATATCTTTTTGGTAACCGAACTTCTCTTGTGCGCGTGCGCCTTTCGACTACCGGTAACTCTTGATCCGATTCCATCGATTCGTATTCTGATTCATTTGAATCACTGGCTGAGTCTTCGCTTTCCTCATAACTAACTTCTTCTTCATTTTCTTCTATCATTAAAGGTGCCTCTTCCTTTCAGTGATTTATGTAAAAATCAATATTATCTTGAACATTCTTGTTTTCCTCCGAATCTGTCAAGTCCTCTTCCTTTTCTGATTCACTTTTGTTACCTTCTTGGTTATCTAACCTCACTTTTTCCACAGAGACATCTATTTCTTTACATGGCTTCAATCTATCTGCGTGTACCATTTGTTCCTTTATTCCTCGGGGTGCCTTAATTTTAAAAGTAACTGGTCCCTTCTTTTCAATGATTCTATAAGGGCCGGTCCATTTATTGTAAAATTTTGATGCTAATTTCTTCCCTGGTATAGCCGGAGTATATAAATATACTAGGTCTCCTAACATAAATTCTTTCCTAGTTTTCTTTTTGTTGTGTTTTTCGCATCTTGTTTTAATATTCTTCTCTAAATTCTTCTTGGCTAGCTCATGCGCTCTGGACATTCTCGCAATAAATTCGCTTACATAATTTTCGTCAACATCATACTTTACGTGTTGCTCTCGTATAGTCAAATGAATAGGCAATTCCATGTCTCTTCCAAATACTAAATAGAAAGGGGTTTCACCCGTTCCTTCGTGTGGCAAATTTCTATATGCCATTAAACAATAGGGTAATATTAAATCCCAACTGTCATTATATTCGCTAACAAAATGTCCAATCATTGTTTTTATTGTTTTATGGAATCTCTCGACCACAGCATTTCCGCTAGGGTGATAAGGCGTCGTTTTCAATTTTCTAATTCCCAGTAAAGAACATATTTGGCAAAATAACTGACTCAACAACTGAGTTCCACAATCCGTAATTAATTCTCTCGGTGTTCCAAAACGGCATATAATGTGTTCTACAAACGCTCTAGCTACTGTGTCTGCTTTTATGTCAGGCAGTGGTATACATTTCCGATATAATATTCCGTCATTACTTACGTAATATAGCTCGTCCTCTGGTTTTAAAGCCTGTAAAATTTTTACTATATGGGCGTCTTGTTGTTGCATTTCCTGCAGTTCCTTTTTACTCCATATTACACTAGTTACTGGAATGATATCGTTGATCTCTGTTTTGTTTACTTTATTTATTTTAGCTACTTTATGTTCTATTATTTCATTTTTCCTTTCCAATCGTGTCAAGGAATCCACATTGTTATTTTGTGCTCCTGGGCGATAAAGTATCGTAAAACTATATTCCATTAAAAAAATTGCCCATTTCGCAAGTCGTGAACTTGGGTCTTTAATTGTTAACATGTACTTTAATGGTTGGTGGTCTGTTGTTATGGTAAAATGTGTACCTGTCAGATAATTTCGGTAGGTTTTTACTGCGAAAACTACGGCGAGGCATTCTCGTTCGGTGGCGCTGTAATTTCTTTCTGCTGAGTTTAATGTGCGACTGGAATAACAAATAGGTAATTCCACTCCTTCATGAACTTGTGCTAAAATGGCGGCTACAGTTGTAGCACTTGCATCTGTGTTTACGATGAAAGGCTTTCCGAAATCGGGGTAACGTAATACAGGAGGACTGACGAGGGCTCTTTTCAAGCTAACAAAAGCTTCTTGTTGTTCTGGTCCCCAATTATATTTTGTGTTTTTCCTTGTAAGCATTGTTAATGGTTGGCTTATTTTTGCAAAGTTTTTAACGAATTTTCTATAAAAGCCACACAGGCCCAGAAATGCTCTGACTTCCCTTACTTTTCTTGGTATAGGATAACTTTCAATAAGTTCAGTTTTACTAGGACTTGTAGTAAAACCTCCATCTTTTACAAGATGTCCCAGGTATTCGATTTCTTTCTTCATAAAATGACATTTTGTTGGTTTCAATTTTAAATTACTTTCTCTTAGCTTATCAAACACATGTCTCAAACGCTCTAAATGTGAATCACCGTCTTTTGAAAATACAATAATATCATCTAGATATACTAGGCACTCAGTATATGTCAACTTTCCTAGGATGTGATTCATCATCCTAGTCCCTGTTGCTGGACTATTTTTAAGTCCCATGGGCATGCACAAGAAGTGGTAATGGTTATCTGGAGTGGAAAATGCAGTCTTCTCTTGGTCATCGACATGCATAGGAACTTGGAAGTATCCTGATGCCAAATCCATTGTGGAAAATAAGCTAGCATCTGCTAATTTATTTAATGATTCATTGATATTGGGGAGGGATATAAAATCCGTCCTCGTAATATCATTAAGCAGGCGGAAATCGATCACTAGTCTCCATTGTACCCCATTTTCATGCGGGTGTCTTTTCTTTTCTACCAATATGGCGGGAAAACTCCACGGAGACTGACTCTCCACTATTACTCCATCATCGAGTAGTTTTTGAATTTCCTTCTTCAAAATTTCTTGTCGGTGATATGGCACTCTGTATGGTCGTTTTAGAATAGGAGGTACGTCCTCTGTAATGATCCTGTGAGTCACGTGTGACGCACAGCTAAGTTTCTGATCAGGTGTTTTGAAAATGTCCATGTATTCAATAATTAATTCCCTTAGTTTATTTTTCTCCTCCGACATATTTTTATCTAAGTCGAGGATTCTTAAAACTTCTTCTGTCTCCTGTTCACTTATTTTCCTTATCGAAAATTTTCCATTTTCCTTCAATTTTTCGGTCAGTTCCGTCTCATACGCTCTGGCGATAACCATCCTTTTCTTTAACTTTATTTCGTTTTCCGTTACATTCACAACTTTCATAGGTATAGTTTTACTTGCTCTACACAGCACTCTGGCGACGAGTAGTCCTGTCGGCGTATCGTCGCTTGGCTCTAAAACCACGAATGGTGTAGAAACTTTTGCTAATCCTTTCAAGTTTGCTGGGAAAACTGCTTGAGTCATTGGAGGTATGACTAATTCTTCTAATACAGAAATAATTGATCCATTCTCCTCTACTTCCGAAAATAACTCCTCCGATTTTTCCTTGTGAAACTCCTTTTCAACCAACCCTTGGGTTTGAGTACTCACATTTTTAAAAACTTTAGAAACTCTCTTTTCTAAAAAATCTTTTGAAGCTATACTTTCTTCAAAACCTTTGGACATTCTCTCATCCAAAATTTCACTGGAAGCCATATTTTTTTCGAGGTATTTAGAAACTTTTTCATTTGAAACTCCTTTGGAAAATTCCTTCTCTCCAAAATCCTGGGAAACCTGTCCATCCAATTTTTCCTTGGTAACTTTCCCATCTAAAATTTCTTTGGAAGCGGCCGCCTTCCTAGACGATATCACTAACTCCTTTTCTGGCTTCTGTTGTTTATCCTTAGAATCCAAATGACTGCCAATCATTTGAAAACTACATTCTGGCGTTATTGGCAGTAACGCAGGACAATCCATCGAAGTAGCTTGTGTTAACATCCTTTTATCTTTTTCTCTATTTTTCCTTTCCAAATATCTCCCCTTTATTTCCATTATTTCGGCTTCCAAACAGGCAAGTCTTGCCTCCAATTCGTCTGTGCCCTGTTCCTCTATCATAGGAATGACACTCTCGAATAAATACATGGAATTATTACTCCAATCCAATTTAACACTATATTTTCTCAAAAAATCTATTCCCAGCAGGATATCAGCCTGAAAATTGTGCGATTCTATAACAACTAAATCCTGCTGCACTATGATATCTCCAGGAAATTCTATTGGTACCTGTACTACTCCTGAGGTAGGTATCTTGTTTCCTTGGATATCCACTAAACTAATATTTGACTTCTGTACGAATCCCTTGACAATATTAGGTTTTATTAGGGATATTACTACTCCGCAATCAATTAAAGCTAGGTATGGCTTACCATCAAGTCTAACGTTAATCACACTACACGGTTTTGGGTTCTGTCCTTCTGAGCACGTAAATATCCCCACCTTTGACTGTTTACTTATTCCCAATTTGCCTGAGTTATGGCAGTTATGCTGAACAGCATAATTCTTTTTTCTTGGACAGGTCCGGGCTAAGTGTCCAACTTCATTGCAAGTAAAACATCTCCTATCAGGTGCTTTCTTCATAACATTGTTTCTTTGATGTACCCCATTCGTTTGATTTGGATAATTACCGGGGGTATTATTTTGTAAATTTCTTGACCAGCAGAAGTTTGCTGTATGACCTGTTTTTTGACATTTTGTACATTTCCATTTATTATTTTTAGTGTTGTTATATCTACTGGAATCGGTTGTTGATGTACTGGTCCCTAGTCTGCAATGTTCACCTCTCGAAGGATGTATTAAATTTTCTATGCTTTCCTCCCTTTCAGCTATTTTTAATGCTTCCTCCAATGCTTGGGGATTTCCTGATAAAACCCTTTGCTTAATTGGCATCATAAGTCCTAAAGTAAACTGCATCGTAATATCTTCTTCTAACTTTTTCTTTATGGGGTCGTCTTGTACGGGGTCTCCTGTTACCCAATAATTTTAACCTAGTCAAATATTCACGACACGTCTCTCCCGACCTTTGTCGGCATTCTATAAAATTTTTCATTGCTGCTCCTTTTACGTACTGTCTCTTAAATTGATCCTTCAATCCTTCTTTTAGTGTTACCCAACTTTTTGTGTCTCTTAATTTTGGTTCTGAATCGATAAACTGCTTGGCCTTCTTTCTTAATTTTAAAAGCGTAATAGCTACCAATTGTGTGTCGGTCCAATTTGCTAGTGTACCTGTTCCTTCAACTATCACCAAAAAATCATCTATTGGCGTTGTTCCATCATATGTCGGTAATGAATCCAGTCCTATCACTATATTTCCATAGCTTGCCGGAATTCTAGGGCTTGTCGTCGTAGCTGTTCCCGTGGTTGTAGCTGTCGTTGTTGTAGTAGTCATGGCGATGAAATTTTGCACACTAACACGTTATGGGGTGGTATCCACAAGTAAGAATCTTCTTTTGTTCCAGAAACAAAAACCCCACACACCTTACACCAGTTGTAGCGCCCACCCACACCTACTCTTGCACCCAGTCACCTGTTAAGCAGCTGGGCGCTAGTGATAGGTGCCCTGCCTCGTAATTATCTAAATTCTGGAAATCCGAGCGGTCTAATTTCAATACGAGGTGGTTGGCTACGATAATTAACTTTTGCTGGGATCGGAAGATTCCTGTGTTAGTTTGCGGACTACTTTGTTATTCAGATACTAAGTATATTCTTGCTAGAACCACAATCTATCTTATCTGCACTTCGAGTTAACCTTCTTTATTTGATAATCAATTGTTCTAAATTCTATGACGCCTAGAAATCAACAACACAATTTTCAGGTTTTTCAAGTACACTATTTATTTTTAATAATCTTTAAAAATGCAAGTTTACATATTTTCCACAGTTATATGTTAAAACACTTTCGTTATACCATAATCTCTTTAAATACTTTTATTATTTTTTAATTGTTACACCCCTTTTATGATACCAGACTTCAACTATACAGTATTACTTTTACAAAAGGGGATTATAAACTTTTCTTAAAATTTCGACACACAGTTAAAATTAAGGAGTCACCTAACGTTTTATTTGGCCATAAATTAACACTTACTTCCGCTTTTAATAAAATTCGCAATTATCAGAATTTCGACCGAATTTTAACACTTTTCGTTCAAGAGACTTTCCGGCATTAATTCGCACTTAATGCTTAATTCCACTTTAAATTCCCGTAACACTTTTACTTCCGGTCATTCGCGAATCGTTCACTGTTGGCGGTTTTTCGGTGGTGACTTTTCAGTGTCTTTTTGGTGACTAACTTTTCCCGTCGAAGCGGCCGGCTTATATAGTGGAAATCTATTTTCTTCCTCAACCCTTGCTGGTGACAGTTTTATTACCTCATTAATTTCCGCAGTTCCCGGAATAGATGTCAAGAAAACGATTATTTATAGGCATATAAGGTCCAAAGTCGCGTGTCCCTACTTCTGTGAGTCATTTCTGTGTCCAGTTTACGCGTGATTTCCACGAATCGACCCTTGCTCCCCTTCAAGAAGTCATAAATCTTACGCGCTGACGTAATTTATTGTTTCTTGCAGGTGTCGTAAAGAACCCCTTTCGATTTCTTAGTCACGCGAGGGTGAGCGGTCAGTGCCCTAATTCTGTGGTAGTGGGGAGTAGAGAACGCATCGGCTTCTCGAGGGTGGATGAATCTTTCCCGAGATAATATCAATTAAACGTGCGTTGAAGTGTGAAGTTCCCGGTCTGTGCAATGGTGAAAATAAAATGAGGTCTCATTTTATTTTCTTTTTATAGAATTTTGAGTAGTTAATCAATTGGATTAACTTTCGCGTAAGTTTTTATTTTAAAATATTTTTGTATAAGTGGTTTTTCCGTGTTTTTCCCTGAATTTAATTCAAATACTTAGCAATTTTTCTAAACAATTTATAATTCTATGAATGCAACATTTATTAATAAAACCTTTGTTTTATTTAATTTTAATTTTATTTTATAAACTTTTCCGCACGATCCGATTAATTTATTCTAATTTAATTTTGAGACAATTCGGCTTTTTAAATATTTTATCTCGCCTTCCCGTATCGTTGTTCCGTGTTCATCACAGTTTTAAGAAAAGTGATTGAAAAAAGAAAATGACTCGAGGAGAAGTAAATTATAGGGAAGTAAAAAATTTTTACTATTAAACTAGTGGAGCAGACTGTGAGTTTCTTTACCTCCTTATGAAATAATTAATATAATAAAATAAAGTAAAACAGTCGAAAAACTGGTCCTATTATAATAAGCTCGAATTTCTTGCATTCGTAAATTTCCCAAAGTATCCAGATTATTAAGGTTTACGTTATTTAAGGGTCAATTGACGACGCCATTTTCATACGATTATATGTCAATCCAATTTATATTATATATTATTTATCTTTTAGCGTAAAACATTCTTTGCATGTGAAAATTTTGGATTTGACCTTCGTAACATTTGACGTATTTATATCAATTCAGCGTTGTCATTTTGCAAAAGGTATGCTGGAAAATTTATTTGATTTTCACATCCAAAATAAAAATATTTTTTAATTTCGAAAAATTAAGATAAATTTAGTATCTACATATATCCTTAACAGGACAACCTTTATAAGATTGTTTTGTACCAGACAACCAGTATAAGATTTCAGGGATTGGCGGCATAGTTTAATCTTTGTTTTCGATGATGCATAAATTCGTCGTCACTTGAAATGTGGTGTGGTTTGGAATTCTGATGATATAATTAATGCTTGGTTTATGACCCTGTTTGTCAAATTAAGGCAACACATAAGTGCCTTATTCCTGGATATATTATACTAAAATTATTGTTTTTTTAAGGTTAGTGCATGTAAGAAAACACCGAATTTTACAAAAAAATATGTATTTTTCACCAGTTAATTACAAAAAACACGTCGAGGAAAGCGACATGCACTCCGAGTGACAAGCGGAGCATAAGTGTCCCTCCTTAAAATAATCTGTCTATAATACTCCCAAAGTCGATTAAATATATTTTCTAAGAACTATGTAGTTCTTGCCTAATAGCCGTCGTAGGTTGTAAATTTATTTCCTTATCGGCTATAACTTATAACTAACTTCTAACACATGGGGCCGCATACTAGTGCGTTTTGTTATGGTAGTTCCGTCCAGCTTAAGGGTGGAGGCTCACAGTTTAAGGGTGTATGCTGACATGCATATGTATTCAAAATTAATATGTGGCTATGCTTTTCCTATTTTTATTAAAATTTAATAATTATTAAAAACAATAATTATTATTTAGATAATTTTTTTATTAAAATTAATATAAGATTAATATACGGTCGTAGAAAAAGTGTTTGGTTTGCTCCTGGTCTGACTGGTATCTAAAGTATCTAAAACCTGTCTTCATGCACTCGTTACACAATGTACTATTGTGGATCTCTCCCACCCGTCAAAATATTTTTTTCATGTGTGTTATCGAGAATAAGTCTCCAAGAATCTGTAGTGAGATTTATGGGTTGTTGACCGATATGTATAATATAGGTTCTCAATTTACTTCAACTAAGCAAGAAAAACGAGAGCAAAATTTATATTTTCTCTAATCATTTAGTTATTTTTGATAACATGTGGATCAATTATTCCGTCATCGTTCCTTTCCTAAATCCATATCTGGATATCAAGAACTGGCAACAGGGTTCTGACTGGTAATTATTCTACGTTCGAGTTCGCTTCGTCGTTTAGTGTTAAATGTAATATTATAGTTTAGGTCATAATATTTATTTTCTTGGTAAAACCATATTTACAATAAAACTAAGAATAAAAAAATGCCGTATTATTGTTCTGTGCCAAAGTTCAGAGGCAATTATGATACCAGTGGGCCGAAATTACCAGTTTTGGGTTTTCCTCAAGAATAATAATGGTTTCAGACTGAATCAAATGAGGGAACATTTTATCCCTACCACAATAAATAGGGTAGGTTGTGACGACTGACGATTGATATTTTATTAGCATGTAATGAACGAAAATACTATTATTTTTAGGTGTGTGAATTACACTTTCAATAAACTTTATCGAGAAAAATACAATCTTCATAAATTAGACACCGGAGGCCCCACTAAAAGTTCCTAGTTAAAGGTAAGAAGGATATTAGGAAATATTATAACATTATGTAGTTAAAATATTTTGTAAATCTTGGACTGTTTTCCAAATAAAATCTTATCTGTTTTAATTATGTTATTTTAGGAGCTATCCGGACCAAAATGCCCCTACAATAGTCTCTCCAAAGTCAAAACGCACATCAACAATGAGAATAAGTGTTTCAAACTTTCCCGGGCAAAAACACTTTCCTCGACAAGTTGGCAGAACTAGACTGTGGTGGGTTTAGAAATGATGAAAACAAAATATTTGCTTTATGTTCATAAAGATATCACAGTTACAACCTTTGCAAAAAATTATCAGTGTTTTAAATGGAGAACACAATGCAAATGTGTTGGTTCGGGTTGTGTGTAACTGAATGTAAAAGTGTTGTTTTTTTAGGGTTGTGTCTAATACTGAGATTAAACAATATGTGTAGTGATGAAACTGTTCTTAAATTTCTCCAAAAAGTAAATTGATAGTGTTATCAGAATTAAAAGGTTAAAAAATATTATAAAAACTGTATTTAAATTGTTTTTATGTTCCACTACCTAATTCAAGCTCCTGTCCGGATTCATATGAAAATATTGGAAAAATATTGCATTATAGGCATGCAATTAAGAATTATTGTTTTAAGTTTGAATGAAAGTTTTTTTATGTCTCTCATGCCTAATAGAATTAAATGTATCTATTTGGAAATATATTAAGTTTACATAACCTCACTATTGATTTCTGATAAAATGAGTACTTCTACAGAAAAATTAAAATGCTGGCCAGGTTAAAACCACGATTCTTCGCAGGCGTCTGGAAGATTTCAGCTACCATGTGTACCTTTTTTATATCATAGCGAGCAAAATTTATATACACAATTTTTCGGTCTACGTAGGCTACGAATTGGTAACTGTATAAGTACCTATACATATATTATCATAAAACAAAATTTAGATGCATCATTTTTGGATCTACGTAAATCAAATAAGCAAAAACTGATAAAATGGATACTTCTACAGAAAAATTAAGAAGCTGGCTGAACTAAAGTATTTAACATTATGTGAACCTATAAACTTGGTTAGAGAGGTAAATTGCATTATTTTTAGGTCTAAATAAGTTTTTTTTTGAAAATAAATCTTTATTTTTTCCATCAAAATAACAATATACATTCATCTGAATATTTCTCTAATCAGTGCCTATAGCACTGGCCTCGAGAATAAATAAGTATTAATTTTACAGTGTTGGACGTGTTCCTAATTAAATCCCTAAATACAATTTAACTCGTTTTACAAATTGGTATAATTTTCTAAGATCTCTGATAGCCTGTGGTATTCTATTATAAGCCTTTGCCGCTCTTACAATTGGGTCCTGGTAGTTACACAATATATTATATTATTTTGAGATCTAGTTTCGTGACTGTGTATGTTATTGGACATTAAAATATTTATATTACGCCTTTGGTTATTTCTTAAAACTTTATACACTAATTTAACCTGTTCTAATTCTAGAAGTATCTCCAATTTTGGTATTTTTAACTCTCTATATAAAGTTTCTGAACTTCTTAACCAATCATAGTTAAAGAGAATTTTTAATACTTTATTGGACCGCGTTATAATTAGTTTTCCCACATGTTCCCCATATTGGCATTTGATATCTAAAGTGTGACAGGAAGAAGGCAATGTACACATTCAATTTGATTTTATTGGTAAGATAGTTTCGACATCTGTATATTAGGTATAGGTATCATAGATAGTATTTTGTTTGAGAGAAGCCTAATGTGTTGGTACCAGTTAAGATCATTGTTGATCACCAATCCCAGATACTTTACATTCTGAACTTATTCTAAAATTAAGTCATTTATTTTAATATTTCAATGGTCTATTTGTTTATTTTTTTGGTTAAATATCATATATGTCATTTTGTTAACATTTATTTTTAGTTTATTATAGTATAGGCAATTAAGATATAAATATGAGTCATCATTAACCATATTATTCAATGCCTTCTCCTCCTCACCGGTATACACTAATACTGTGTCATCGGCAAATTTAAAATATCTCGCCTTGAGATTCTTCATACCTTAAATTCAATACATAAAGTGAATATAGCAGAGGACCCAATACTGAACCCTGGGGCACTCCATACTCACTGCTAAGCACTTCACTATTCACCCCATTAAGCGTAACATACTGTCTTCTATACACTAAATAAGTTTTTATAATAGTGCTACTGTTTTTAACGAAACCATACTGGTACTGATCAATGGGGATATATTTATGAATAAAAGATGACATTATATTTTTTATTATCTTTTCGACTATTTTCGATTTCGGTCTATAGTTATTCATACAATCCTTGTGTCCCGCTTTGAATATTGGAGTTATTTTACTTATTTATAATTCACTTGGAAATACCCCATCTATTAAAACTTTATTTACTAGGTTAGTAACAATCGGTACAAGGTATTGTTTAAGGTTAATTACATCCATTACTATTATCCCGTCATGCTCTGGAGCTAAATTTCCCTTCAGATCAGATATTATTTCGTCAATTCCTTGTTCATTAGTTGGTTCAATATACATTGTGTTATCACAGGTTGCCTCTTTAAATGTGGAGTTATGTTGACGCAATGTTTCCATTTCAGTATTGAGGTCCCTGGCAATATTTTTCCCTATCTGCGCAAAATGACTATTTAAGTGTTTTACAATATCGTTTTTATTTTCAATCTTATCCTGGTTTTCCATTTGTAAGCTATCAATGACTGTTCCAACTTTTTTTCGTTAAAGAAAATTTATAAAATTCCATTGTTTTTGCATTTGTGCCTGTATGTTCCCATTTATTTCTAAAGTATTGGGTTTGAGAGCTTTTATTTTGTTATTAATTCTGTTTTAAGTTTTAAAATCTATTTCTAGCTTCTGATCATTAGGATATTTTATGTGTTTTTTATACATTTTATCTCGATCTTTCATCATGTTGAACAATTCTTCATTCATCCATCAGTAATTTTCCCGAATTTTAATATTTTTAGTGTATTCGCATTTTTTTTTACTAGTCACAATTAAGTTTATCAGGTCTTGAAATGTTTTGATATTTGTATCACTAATGCTTTGCCTGAAAATATATTGAAACTTCCTACAATTAAGTAGGTTTATTTCATGGTTTATTTTTGTTTATAGGTTTTAATATTTTCTTTAATACTTAATTTGAAAAATTTATGATCTGAAAGAGCATTATGTTCAACACTAACTGAACCACAGACATCAATGCTTTTATCTATTACTTCATGGTTTATAATAGTTTTAGAATGATTTGTAACCCTAGTCGCATCTGCTTCCGAAACCGAATTAATTATTTTAAAATTATTCAATGCTACTAAGTCTTTATAATAAATTAAGCTATTTGCTTTACAATCTAATATATAGTTTCAAGATACTTTAAGAAGTCCAAATATGGATATGAGGGTGGTTTATAAATTGCACTTACTTTTTGGTTATTTTCGTCCACAGTGACACATACCCAATTTATTACTTCATCTTTTTTTGACTTCTCCACTTCTTTCCTATTAATGTTATTTCTTACATAAACAGAAACACCTTCCTCTTCCTTCTCTACATGAGTACACAGCCCGATAATTTTTTATTGAATAGATTGGCGCTTCTTCGTTGTTCAGCCATGTTTCGACCAAAATTAATATATCACAGTCCTGATTTATCACAAAACATTGAAGTTCATCTAGTTTATTTCTCATACTCTGGACATTCATATATGCAATGCTTATTTTACTTCGAGGCCTTTCTAGTTTTTTAGCTGATCCATACTCTGTACCAAAATAGTTTTACTATTTTCCTCCTTTCTAAGCAGGATATTTCCGTTACTGATCCACAAGAATTTGTAATCCTTATCCTTTTTATGTAGTCTTGCCGCCTTAAAAAGCTCTAGATTAGTTCTAGTTAGATCATGACTTACATATATCTTATTATTTTTGCTGAGACCTAGATCCTTGCTGGTTAGGTTAAATCTCTTCTTAGATTTGATCATGCTCAGTTTTATGTTTTCGTCATCAAAAACGATTTTGATGGGCTTGGATTCCGTACTTTAATTAAGGATTAAACGACTTACCTGTAAGGAAGTTCAATCCTAATTATACGAGATGGGACACTCCTCCTAGATCACCCTGTAGTAATACCTTTTATCGCTGCTGCGCGCACGTTTAAAGAGACGATGTATCATCACGTCATATTATTCGTCATTATACTTTGTAGCTATGGGAGATCGCCTCTGGGTCGGGCCACATATAGTAGGGGTGGGTTTGATCTAGGAGGAGTGTCCCATCTCGTATAATTAGGATTGAACTTCCTTACAGGTAAGTCGTTTAATCCTTAATTATACTTCAATGGGACACGTCCTCCTAGATCACCCTGTAGATGTTTAAAGATTGAAGAGGCGATCTCATAGTCATAACAATCCAATCATGGTAGGTTTGTATGTTACTTTTATGTATTATGTATGTAAACATTAAGACATTAACGGATTTTTAAATTATTTCTTTTAGCGGTTGGTCGAAATTCAAACCAACCCTAAGATGACAACCTGATATAAAATTAGAAAAGGAATATTTAAAAATTTGGTATAAACCTTATAGGAAGAATTCTTGACAAAAAGTAAATATTTAACAAATTAAGAGTCTAACTTGTTCGATAGATCAAAAGACCAACAACAATATTTATATAGCTTGGGATGGTTTTGTGCTAGTGCCATGACATAATTTCTGAATATGGTCTGTGATCAATACTGAATTTATACTGGGCATTTGGGCTCAGACCTGGGGCCCCCACATCAATAGGGCCCCCCACATAGAGAACAGTTTTTGAAAATTTGGTACTATTTCTTAGATACTACAACAAGCAGTACGAATTTTAACTACACGAACTTGTTTGTTTTGTTTCCTACCTTCCAATGTCGAAGAATATTTTCCTCTGTTTCACTGCCTGTGCATATTATTAGTGCTCCCGGGCCCCGGCGTCAACGTTAAATCCTTCCTGGTCTTTTATCGAATGTATTTGAGCCGTCTGAATACCGAGCTGCTTCCCTGATGGGTTCAATAGTACTTTCAGTTCTGAGCGTTGCTGAGGACAGAACAGCATATCTAGTGTTGTGTATCTTAAGTTTATCGGTATCCGCTGGATTTGAACCTATTTCATATCCAGCGGCTTAAAGTTTGTGTCGTGACTTCTTTATTGTTATTTATATATTTTTATTATAATATTTAAATTTTCTTCTTGACCCCTTAGCGGTTTTGTTCGGTGCTTGATGTATCTATCATTTCCGGTTATCCAAAAGTGGGGATCAACTTGCTTATTTTAACCTATGTATGTGGTGAATAATAGTAGTAGCAGTATAACGTTTGTAGCATTTAAAAATCCCAAGATACCTATCTTGAGGTAAATGCTACTGCTTTATAATTTAAAAAGGATACAAAACACTTTAGTTCACTTGTTCACTTTAATTTTAAACTTTAATAAATACAAACAAACACATTCAGCTGTGAGCCAATGTCATTTGGGTTCATAACAGCTCGACAAAGGTTCTCCAAACATTGTAGGATAGCAGACAAATCATTGGAAGGGTTTTCATTAAAACAAACCATAAAAGTCTTAATTCCAGATAGTTGCAAACGTCAGGGGGCCATATCGAGATTCCATCGAATAACCTAAAAGAACAATATAAGTGATATAAAGTAATACATGACCTCCAAAACATATTATGAAAGAATTTTATAACTATTTTATTACCTTATATTATAGAAATTTCCTTGTAAAGCGAGGATTGTTGTGTTTTGGTTTGTTTTCTTGTCTGACAGCTAGCAGTCGATGACTTTAAGATTCGTAAAAATCGATATCAGGTGATTGTCAAATGATGAGAAGAGCAGCGAGCACAGAAGAGGAACAGGTGCAATTCCTTCTTTTTATTTCAGGCCTTTGTCACTAATGGGTAGTGGCTAAGGACATTTTTTTGTTATTAGTTAGGTTTTCGTTGCTGGAGACAGCGTAAAAGCGGAAACGGGTTTTTTATAGGTTAGTCGGACGAGAGGAAGGGATTTTTTGACCGAACCTTGCTGGTAAAGAGTAAAAGAAAGCAAGGGCACTTTCTGTCAAGGAGTCCGAAGATGAGGTGCTAAATTCGATAATTCTTCGTAAAGATCTATATGTTTTCGGCAAGATGGACGGTGCTGTGTAGCAATTAATAGTTTAAAGTTCGTTTAGTTATTATGGGTGCAGAAATACGAAGGATGACTAGGATTACAGACGATTTTGGTTATGGGTGTCGTGTGACGACCGAATCCCGTTTGATTCCCTCATGGTAGAGGTAGGTGTTGAATTATAAATGATACAGCGTGTTGTAACGAGATTGGTCGTTACGATTTTGTTAGAGAACAATTATTAAGGTAGAAAATTATTTTAGGGTCCTACTTATGGATGGTCCATTCTCCTACTTGTGGATGTATCTTTCTACCACTGGATTTCGTTCTACTATTGGATGGTGTTCCACTTATGGATGATTCCTTCCATTATTGAGTTTTGATCTACATCTGGATAGTTCTATCAACGTCTGCCTAGTTCACTCAACTTCTGGAGGGTTCTGCCAGTTTTGGATGATGCTATCAACGCCTGGATGGTTCTTTCAACTGCTGGAATGTCCGTTCTACTTTAGACGGCGGTGTTCCTCTACGAAGTGCTCCCATAGGAAACTTCAAGTCAACTTCATGGTCAACGTCAAGCTTCAACTAGATTTTTCACCGGTCAGCTACCAGTGACATCCCCATTCAGAAAAGCAGTACACTCGTGGGTGGTGGCTCGTGGACGCCAGTCTGTGAGTGGAGACTCGTCTGAGGAAGGATCCGATCGGGTATCATGACATTTATTATTATTTATTGACCATAGACATTTTTTTTGAAACTATAATAATTTCACCTTAAAGTAACGGTATTGTAAAAGACAATAAGGTATGGTTTCGTTTAAATTTACATATATATGACTACACGCACCAGTAACAAAGTTCATGAATTTTCCCTGGGTATTTAAAGTATACAGCGTACTGCAATTTCGACATACTCCGGTTAAACATACCACCGTCTTAGATTCACTCTCTTTCAGGTTCCGTAAATTGTATCAATAAATGTACCTACATAATTTTAAGAAAATGAAATAAGTAAAATATTAATTTTGATTTCGAATAACCAGTTTATGTCATTAAATTCGTTTATCTAAAGTGTAGAATAAAATCACAGTAATTAAATGTTTAATTTTGTTTCAATAAATTTCTTCAGAAGGTTCTGGTTTCTCCAAAAAACCAGTGGCGCCCAAAGTTACTATTGATAGGCACAGAGTACTTGAGGCTGAAGGAGAATCTACGATCCTGAGAGCTAGTCTGGGCAATTATAGGTGAACCCCATAAGGTCACCCGTAATAAAAGTGGCGCCCAACGTGGGGCAGTGCTTCAAAAAGATCAGTCCTTAAGACAATAGTACTGCCAGCCTAAAACAAGTGTTTTGACTTTAAAAGAAAAACCTAATTGATGTAAAATCTCAAAACTACTTATTACTTGACATTATGGTGAAGGTAACAATAAAGTCAAAATATTTGATGATTCAAAGTGCCGTGTCTAGCAGTAGTAACAATTTCAGTAATACTTATTTCATTTTTAGCTGCGTTTAGAAATATATTATGATGTAGAGTACATGATACAAGTGGAGTGATTTTACGATTTTTATTTGTTTGATATGGTCAAATACTACAAATTTATTGAGTAAAGTTAATTTTTGGAAATTTAGCACCTTCTAAAAAACATCTTCGTTGTGCAGTATACTGAGTGTACGCACAAAACTGACATTGGTCAACTAAGAATTTAATTTTTTGTTCCAAAGTATTTCAGTAAGATAACTGTTGGAAAATCTCATTTCAGGATTTAAAGAATTCTTAATTGACCCATGTAATATTTTTTTGGTTCAATGAAATTATTCGAGTAATAATTTTTGAACATATATTTTTTTGGTTCAATGAAATTATTCGAGTAATAATTTTTGGACATATATTGATGATTATTTTATGACTTATGAATTCTTAGAGGAAGTATGCATTTTTTGCGGTTCATAGAAATTGTCTAGTGATGGTTTCTTGGACAATTTATTCAGTTAGGACTTACAAGTGTCCGAAAGGGACATTATCTTGTTGGTAAAGTTGTACTTCTTTGAAGCTACATTTTTTTGTGTTCCGCAGGAACAGGATTTGTTGTGAAGCAACAAAAATTTTTTTGTGAATTTATTATAGACGATGGCGTCAATAAAATTCATTATGATAATTTTGGGGACATAGGAATTTTAATTTTGGAAAATTTTTGTCGAGGACAAATATGACATATAGTCAGTTATGAGTGTAACTCATTAAGGACTTAGTGTAAAGGCGCAGCCTTATAAAAATTTCTTTTGAATTTAGATTTAAAAAAAATTTTTTTTGTCAATATGGACGTTGAGATTTATCAGGTCAATCATTTACATGATTATGAGGTATCATATGAGCTTTCAATTCGCAAAACTAGAACAGAGCGAAACTTAAATGATCAAAGAAAGATTTTAAGGAGGTTGTTAAGCAAAGAGAAAAATCAACCAGGTTGTCTGGTAGATTTAGTTTCATATATTTTTTATTTTAATAAAGAGCAAAGAGAGATAGAGAAAACATTTTATGACATTACAGAGGCTATAATTGATTTCGCGGACAGCGGAGACGAAAATGACAGTATTTTTTCGCGCATTAAGTCTAGAATCATTCATGTCACGCAAAGTGTTAGGAATGTAGGAAAGATTTTAAGGTTACATGGTGATGAGGAAGAAATTGCAATGGGACCAATCATAAGTTTTGGGCGTGCAAAATTCGCCGAAAGATTTTTTGTTATAAATGTGGTAAGCCCGGAGTTAGATCAAGTGAGTGCAATTCATGTCCATAAAAATACCATCGTTACCCCAAAGTTTAGTTATTCGTGACCTTACAGTTATAGATTTTAAGTATTAGTGAAATTTAATGATAATAATTATCGATTAGTGTGTGACATAGTGTAGTGCGATAGTAATGTTAGTGAAGTTTATATAATCTTTTGCCTTTATTGAAATAATTGAAGACGAGACAACTTCTTGGATCCTTGGAAGCCATAATAGGAAATGATTTGACCGGATGTTTTGAAAATTTTATGGGAGGCTCTCTGCTGATCAAGATATCGAGGTCATGCCCGGTGACAGAGATGGTTATGCAACCAATCTGAAAGAAATGAAACCCATTTTTACGGAAGTGAGGAAGAAGTTACATGCCGCGTACGAGCGCAATGCTCGACAGTATAACCTCAGAAAGAGGGATGTATCCTTCAAGGAAGGCGATTTAGTATGGCGACGTAACAAGATTCTTTCAGATGCAGCAAATAAATTCTCTGCCAAGCTAGCACCTCGATTTATTTTGTCAAAGATTCGAAAGAAGGTTTCTAACCTAGTCTACGACCTAGTCAATGAACCTGAAGGGACTAGAGCCGGTAAATGGCACATCAAGGATTTGAAGCCTTATATTGGAGAATCGGATCAGAGTGATTCGGATATGGAGGATTAAAATTTCAATTAATAAATTTTTTTCTTTGTTTTGTATATAACTATTTAGGTAACTGACCTATATTTAGTAATAATTTTAGTAACATTTAGCTTTTGTTGTCTTGCTTTTTGAGAATTTTCGGAAATTATGATTTGTGACGAGGATGTGTGCAAGGATTAGTCTGCGACTTAAAGGATCGATAATGTCCGTGGGAGAATCCGAACCAAAATATAGTCTGCAACCTACACAGTTATCCCTGTTATAAATCAGAAAATCCGTTAAGACACGTTCAAAAATTTATCGGTTGGAAGTATGGAATAATTACCATCACTCCAAAACCTACAATTTTTAGGAACATTCTGTATATAATGTGTATGACCTTATGATATTATGATAGATTTATAAGGACGATTCTAGTTTCTAACCAATTCTTACTTGAAAGACTTACCGATTATGACAAATTACTGATTATGACTTTACTTATTATGACCTTCCCGAATATGACTCCATTAGGACGTATGATACGCGTCAGATATCAAAATCAAGAATTAGAATTAATGGTTAAAGTAAAACTAAAATTATAGGATATATTTTTTTATTATTACAGTTTTTGTAAAAAATCGTCTATGTAGATAGCCAATTTTTTTCTCTCGGAGGGGGGTAGTGTAGCATTTAAAAATCCCAAGATACCTATCTTGAGGTAAATGCTACTGCTTTATAATTTAAAAAGGATACAAAACACTTTAGTTCACTTGTTCACTTTAATTTTAAACTTTAATAAATAAAAACAAACACATTCAGCTGTGAGCCAATGTCATTTGGGTTCATAACAGCTCGACAAAGGTTCTCCAAACATTGTAGGATAGCAGACAAATCATTGGAAGGGTTTTCATTAAAACAAACCATAAAAGTCTTAATTCCAGATAGTTGCAAACGTCAGGGGGCCATATCGAGATTCCATCGAATAACCTAAAAGAACAATATAAGTGATATAAAGTAATACATGACCTCCAATACATATTATGAAAGAATTTTATAACTATTTTATTACCTTATATTATAGAAATTTCCTTGTAAAGCGAGGATTGTTGTGTTTTGGTTTGTTTCTTGTCTGACAGCTAGCAGTCGATGACTTTAAGATTCGTAAAAATCGATATCAGGTGATTGTCAAATGATGAGAAGAGCAGCGAGCACAGAAGAGGAACAGGTGCAATTCCTTCTTTTTATTTCAGGCCTTTGTCACTAATGGGTAGTGGCTAAGGACATTTTTTGTTATTAGTTAGGTTTTCGTTGCTGGAGACAGCGTAAAAGCGGAAACGGGTTTTTTATAGGTTAGTCGGACGAGAGGAAGGGATTTTTTGACCGAACCTTGCTGGTAAAGAGTAAAAGAAAGCAAGGGCACTTTCTGTCAAGGAGTCCGAAGATGAGGTGCTAAATTCGATAATTCTTCGTAAAGATCTATATGTTTTCGGCAAGATGGACGGTGCTGTGTAGCAATTAATATTTTAAAGTTCGTTTAGTTATTATGGGTGCAGAAATACGAAGGATGACTAGGATTACAGACGATTTTGGTTATGGGTGTCGTGTGACGACCGAATCCCGTTTGATTCCCTCTGGTAGAGGTAGGTGTTGAATTATAAATGATAAAGCGTGTTGTAACGAGATTGGTCGTTACGATTTTGTTAGAGAACAATTATTAAGGTAGAAAATTATTTTAGGGTCCTACTTATGGATGGTCCATTCTCCTACTTGTGGATGTATCTTTCTACCACTGGATTTCGTTCTACTATTGGATGGTGTTCCACTTATGGATGATTCCTTCCATTATTGAGTTTTGATCTACATCTGGATAGTTCTATCAACGTCTGCCTAGTTCACTCAACTTCTGGAGGGTTCTGCCAGTTTTGGATGACTATCAACGCCTGGATGGTTCTTTCAACTGCTGGAATGTCCGTTCTACTTTAGACGGCGGTGTTCCTCTACGAAGTGCTCCCATAGGAAACTTCAAGTCAACTTCATGGTCAACGTCAAGCTTCAACTAGATTTTTCACCGGTCAGCTACCAGTGACATCCCCATTCAGAAAAGCAGTACACTCGTGGGTGGTGGCTCGTGGACGCCAGTCTGTGAGTGGAGACTCGTCTGAGGAAGGATCCGATCGGGTATCATGACATTTATTATTATTTATTGACCATAGACATTTTTTTTGAAACTATAATAATTTCACCTTAAAGTAACGGTATTGTAAAAGACAATAAGGTATGGTTTCGTTTAAATTTACATATATATGACTACACGCACCAGTAACAAAGTTCATGAATTTTCCCTGGGTATTTAAAGTATACAGCGTACTGCAATTTCGACATACTCCGGTTAAACATACCACCGTCTTAGATTCACTCTCTTTCAGGTTCCGTAAATTGTATCAATAAATGTACCTACATAATTTTAAGAAAATGAAATAAGTAAAATATTAATTTTGATTTCGAATAACCAGTTTATGTCATTAAATTCGTTTATCTAAAGTGTAGAATAAAATCACAGTAATTAAATGTTTAATTTTGTTTCAATAAATTTCTTCAGAAGGTTCTGGTTTCTCCAAAAAATCAGTGGCGCCCAAAGTTACTATTGATAGGCACTGAGTACTTGAGGCTGAAGGAGAATCTACGATCCTGAGAGCTAGTCTGGGCAATTATAGGTGAACCCCATAAGGTCACCCGTAATACGTTGTTTTTCAGAAAACATGAATTTTAACTGAAGCTGGGCTTCCTTAGGTGCAGATGTTTTAGAATGTACGTTTCTGGTAGGTATATTTTTTCCCTGTATCCCTGACAGAAAAAGAAAGTTGAATTATTTTGTTTTAATAATATTCCGACTCCCAAGGTCAGCGTGCACCCTAGGAATAATTTCTTTTGTTTCACACCATTGCCAAATTTATCTCGTTATTGTGTTGAGGCTTGAATATCCCCCCCCCCCCCCCATTCTAATAACGTAATGTACTGCTGTCATGTTGTCTACCCATAAGATAGTATGATATTGAGAATGTACCTACATTCGCGAAAGACTTTAAACCGTATGAAATAGCCTTAAATTTCAATTAATTTATGTGCCTTGTAAGTCCTAAAATCCTTTTACATCTTACCAGTACAAAATGCGCCCCACCCCGTGGGGGGAGGCATCCGTAAATATATGACAGACACAATTGTGGCTTAGAATGTTGTTTCCGGATTCGTCTATAGATTTTTGGCCACCAAGGTAAATCGGATCCTAGACTAGTCCGCATTTTCTGGCTTAAAGTCAATTGTTTTCCCCTCTCCAGCTGTTTTGTATAAAACCATTCGTATTGGGTGGCTGGACATATTGAGGCTAAATGGCTAATAACTTAAAACTGATCCTGTCGTGATTGTTCTGTGGCTAGCATTTTTCTTGTAATTCCTTAATAATTATCTTCTTATTCTTCAGTAGGGTGCATGGTCACATTTTTTGTATTGAGAGTGACCCCAAAAAGTTATTTCTTGAATTGGCATTAAACCACTTTTTACTGTATTTATGAGGAATCCCTGTTTTTCAAAAAAATAGCTTTAGTGTAGTTGATATTTATATAACATTCACCCTTGCTTTGGCCTATAAGAAGCGCGTCAACCAGTAAACAACCGAAGCCAAGTTTTCTCCCTTAGATGCGATTCGGGTTTTAAAAGCTTAGTTAAACTAGAAGGTTATGTTTACATCCCAAACGGGAGCCACTGAAATTCAAAGTGTATTCTTAAATTGAAACCCAAAATACTTTTTAAATTCTATAGCTATGTG
This sequence comes from Barypeithes pellucidus, assembly GCA_963991005.1. Classification (NCBI taxonomy): domain Eukaryota; kingdom Metazoa; phylum Arthropoda; class Insecta; order Coleoptera; family Curculionidae; genus Barypeithes; species Barypeithes pellucidus. Next base: position 52,419,365 of record OZ022557.1, on the reverse strand, counting down.
TACAAGAAAGTAGACATAATTTCAGTCAGCTGTTTGCATTCAGCAGTTTGCTGATATTAGGGTTATTGCAGTTTGCACCTTCTAAGTTAAAATGGGGCGGAGTGGGGAATTTATTTAGTTTTCTAAGATTTAAAATAAACCTGTAACTATCCTTAGATTTCTTCCTTAAAAAATTATTTGATAAAGTTTGGTTTATGCAATTTCTCACTACTTTTACAGCCCCAATCTTAGAAAGTATTCGGAACTGGGTAATAAAGCTTCTCTGCGTTTTTACTTAGATGTAGAGGTTTTTGCTGACTGAGAAACCCTCGAAAGGGTATTGTATATCCCTATAACTAACGTATTTGAGGGTATTTTTTCCCTCTTTATAGAAAAGCCTTATTCTTCCAGCAATCTTGCATTTATGGCTTACCCTAACGAGCTCTCATCCAGTCCTTATTTGACTTTTCCAGTTCTTCCCGTAATGGCTCTGATGGTAGGACGTCTTGTATGCTGGCTTCTTTAGGGTAGGTAGAATTGATCCCCCCCTCCCCTTCTTTCTGGATAATAATAATAAGGAATCTCTTTGTTTATAGGATGCTGTGATTTTAAAAGTTTTGCTATTGGGTTTGTTCGAACAAACCTGAAAGAAATTTCCTGTAGTTGTAACTGGTGTGGTGTACCTCACACAGCATCTTCCCTGAGTCAACGAGGTTCCATAGTTTTGTACAGACCCAAGAGCAGAAATCCCCTTTCCAAGTTGATTTTGGAGTTCAAGCAGAAAGGAATCTCCTTTCATTTTGAGAAAATAGTGCTTGAGCTTCGGGATTGATGACTGTTGGGGACAGTGGCGTACACAGACCTTGTTTATGGGTGTTATAGTTCGAAAAACTAATAATGATGCGTAAAATATGATTTGGTAGGCGACATACCTTCATTATCAACAAATGGCGAGGGTTTGAGCCCCCGAAACCCCCCCTGTGTACGTGCGCCACTGGTTGGAGAGAGCATTCTCAGATCCTTTTGAGCTGGTACATCTGCCGCTTTCGGAGGACGTCTGAGTGAGTGAGGTTAGGGCAGCCTAAGAGGGCAAAAGGTTTGATTTTATATGTGTAACTTATAAGAAGCAATAATTTGCCTAGAACTAGGACACCATTGGAAATTTTTTGATATGACCTACCATATATGCCACCTTGTATATTTCATCGGGGTTAATGAGCCTAAGAGGGCCAAACGTTTTATTTTATATATGTAACTTATAAGAAACAATAATTTGCCTAGAACTGGGATGCCATCGTAAATTTTTTGATATGACCTACCATATATGCCACCTTGTATATTTAACAGGGGTTAATGAGCCTAAGAGGGCAAAATGTTTTTATTTTATATATGTAACTTATTAGAAACAATAATTTGCCAAGAACTGGGATGCCATTGGAAATTTTTTGATGTGACCTGCCATATATGCCACCTTGTATATTTCATAGGGGTTGATGAGCTTTGATATGTCCTACCTTTGTTGGCCTACCATTTATATTTTGCATGATCTGGATATCCGCCACCTTGTATATTTCGCAGGGGCTAATGGGTTTGTCCGGGTTTATTGACCGACCATATATATTTGACATGATCTGGATATATGCCACCTTGTCTATTTAACAGGGGCTATGGGTTAAGAGACGCTGTCTATTTAACAGGCTCTTGACCCATTTCACAATGCATCTTATCTTATTTGGAAGACCATAAATCATAATCTCATAACTGATGACTCAACGAATTGTTACTGCTGGCATTAAAAATGGATATTTGTGTTAGCCTATTTACAACAAGAAATTGTAATATTTTAGGCAATATAACTGTATGTGGATATGTCTACGAAGTCAGTAGACTATTCCAAGCCAACTGAATTACTAAAATAGTAATTATAAGTGTGTGATGATAAATCTTGTCCATGTCTAAAACAATGAAAAAATATGAAATATTATGTGCACTTACTTGATTCATATTTCTCCAATATATACATGTATATATAGATATCTTTATGGTCATTGGTGAGCCCAGACAATATATGATGCGGTCGCTCGTCAGCCCAGTTGAACCTTGGTCGTCCCGGTATCGGGCTCACCAAGAAATCGCCGTGTATATAGGCTTTAAAAGAGAGACAAAATTATAAAATGGTATGTCCTTGTTTTTCGGTCGGGATGACCTAAAGCCTATGCACACCTAGCTTATACATGACATAGTTCACAATAATTCCACATAAATGGCGCTGCGGTCGATATACACTTAACTAGTGAACTGCATTTTGGTGAGCCCAACCTTTATACAAATTTGTTAGCCGATAGGATGTTGGTTAGCCCTAAACTTGGCAACGTTTCAAATCTTTATGCAGTTGTATTACATATTAAGATTTGTTGGAAGACGTTGAAAAATTTATATTTCTTCTCTACAGGTATGCATTTTAATGGGAACAATAGCAAAAATAAATTTAAAAATATGGGAAAAATATTTTTATTTTCCTTTTAAAACACAATTATTTGGATTATATTTTTTTATTTTTGTCTGTATGTATTGTAGACAAATGCCTTAATGGTAACCCAGTCTCTATCATTAAACATTTTGGAATATTCTTTTTTTAATAGTTCAACTTCATGTTTCTTAGGAGAGATTTTTTCTCTGATATGTTTAGCAAAAAATTGTCGAATTATTTCGCCTTGTTCGGGAGTCCAAGCCTTTCTTTTGCGTTTTAATTTTTTGTCACCTTCTAGCTTATCTATAAAAATACTAATAATTAGTTTTAGTTTTGAAAATGTCTTTTAGGCCTTTTACCTTTTAATTTAGTTGAAGTTGGGCATACTTCGTTCACTAAAAATACTGGTCTCAATCCCTTCACTCGCATTGGATTCTAAAATACTAGGATCTGATATTTTTTTGGAAACTTTACAAGTTAAAGATTGTGTAGGAAGTGATTCGGTATCGGAATCTGATTCGACATTATCTGAGACATCAATTTCGTCGAGGGCTTTGCCTTTATATTTAGCTCCATTGCCTTTATTTATAGCAATTAGAATTTTCGCCACTTTGGCAGTTTGATAAATGTCCTGAGGTAACCTTAAATAATATATCAAATAATATAAATCTTTACTTAATCAGTAAATGAGATAGAAGAATTTTTTTTACTTAAGTTATACATAAATTTCTTAAGGACTACCAAAGATATTTGACTTATGTTTTCGGCATATTATAGCCCCTTGTTTGGACTTAGGATACAGATATAGGTTATATTTTACAAATACTCCACTTAGTAGGTACAGGATGGTAAATTAGTGAGTGCAATTGCAATAAATTTTTATTTTTATCTCAATCTACAAATCCAAATATAATTTTTTATCTCTTCTAATTTTCTTATTGATTTTTAATATACAGGATATTTTTCAAAAATTTATTCATTCCTAATAAAAACACATTATCATCAGTTGCAAATATTATCCTAAAGGAAACCATATTTGTCATATGTTCACTTAGTAGGTTGTATAGAAACTTAAAAGATGCAAAATTTTTAAACAGGACCCCGTAAGTGAATCAGAAATAAAATATTTTCAAGTTTACAAAATGATTGTGATATAGAACTAAAAAAAAATTTATTCGAATAATCGCTGTTAAAGATTTTGTTGAATAACGGATATAAGAAGGCCATTAATTTTTGCGATAGCTTGTTCGTATCGTCGATAATAAGGGTTGAGGAAGCTTGTAAAAAAATAAGAAATTTGTTGTATTTTCCATACCCTTTATCCAAATTTAATCAACGAAGGGGAAAAAACGTATGTTTTAAATTAATTTGAGGGTCACTTGATGCGTAAAGTGGAAGATTACTACGTCCTTAAAGATATAGTTCTTAAGGTGAGTGTTAAGGTTCACCTTAGGTTAAGGGAACTTTGAAATATCGGCCTTTAGGATCATTTTAAAGATAATTTTATACTAAACTTGTTAAAGATCATTACATTACATTGATTTTCTTATTAAAATTAAATAGCATGACACATTTTATCAATTTTTTTCTTACCCGTTAAAAATCTCAAACTAATTTCGTTCTTACTTTCGAATTTTTAACAAAAAACGAAGTTTTAAATAAATATCAAATTAAGTCTAGCAAATATCAGGATTGAAAAAAAATTGTTTCTCAATAACATTGGGTTTATGGCTTGTAAAAGGTTTATGACACGCTCTATGTTAAATTTAGGAAAAAACACCGTTTTAAATTTTTTTCGTAACTTACCTATAGTACTCCTAATAAGTTTTTTTTGTATGGCCCATAAAATTAGCAAATTGTTCCATTTCAGATTTATCAATATTCATAACTTGAAGAACAGTAGCAATTTGTTTTCTGAGTTTTGAGTCTGGTAGAACTAAATAAATCTTGATTGGAGACTCCTGACTATTGGGCTAGCTTTCTTAAAATATGGTATCCACTAAGCCATCCAATATTGCTTTTAGCGTTTGCAAAATATGTTACAACTCTTTTGAAATTTTTTGATAAAATTTTTTCACTTTCAGATAAAGATTCAAGAAACTTTTGTTGTTGGTTATTTGAATTTCTATCATTTTTGTACGTATCAAGCTTCAGAAACTGTATTTCTCCTATTCATTTCCTGTTTAATAGCAGGGTCAAAGCCGTAATACATTCTGTTAATCTCCTATACTGAATATCTAGTTGTTTTTTAGCTTTATTATTTTCACACGTAATATCTACTTCACTAACTACAAATTTTTGAAATTCCATTAGTTCCGAAGTGACTTTTGGTTTTTCCCAGTGCTTCTTATTAAGATCTTTCAAAGCCATACTAGATACTTCCGAATTCCAATGACCTGATATTAAAGATCGCAAACGATTGATGTTTTTAGAGCTACCTCTGGATCCTTACATTCCAGGAAACGATGTTTTTTGGCTGTTATATCGCAAACTTGAATTAATCTGGTATTCAATTGAAGTGCTAAGGTTGGTGCTTTAAAGCTTTTTTTCTCTCAGCGTACCCACTTATTACCTTAACAGCTGTTACGAGATTGTCAAAAACCTCTGGTTTTATACACCGGTCGTTTCCTTTAACACTATTAACAACCGACCAAGCTCTCTAAGTTTGTCCGACACCATTGTAGCTAGTTAAACCCGCTTATGTCTCTTTAATTGACTTTCGCCATAAAAGCATATTAACACGTCACCAATAACAGTTTTTGATACATCTGCACGCATTTTTTCTTTTTTTAGTCTTAGGGAATCGTAAAATTCATTGTAAATGCCAGAACATATATCAAAAGCCTGTGGCTTGCACACTGATATATATTGTAGTTACAGACGAAATGTGAAAATACAAATTATAAGTAGTTTGTTTTTGGGTTTCGGTCACTTTGAAATGAAATTCCAATATTTGGTTAACGTTTATTATACTAAACCATCGTCAGAACTTTTTGCAATAAAGAGAATAAGCGTATAAATAAAGTAGAAAGATGCAATATTTTTGACGGTGTTAGTGACAAAATTTTTATTTTACAATTAATATTAATTTGTATAGAATGAAATGCAAAAATATATAAATAAACATACCTCGTACAATTCTCACTCACTTACACTAAATTTGGTAACATTTTGTCTTGTTGTTGAATGGATATGAACTAACTTAGTAATACAAATTTAGTAGTAAGGTATAGGTTATTATTTAAATACCATAAAATAAAAGCTATGTACATTTAATATAATTTACATTTTGGGGATTTGGTTTGTTTACATTTTTAAAATAATAACCTACCTTACTACTTAAGTTGTTTAACTAAGTTAGTTCATGTCCACTCAACAACAAGACAAAATGTTACCAAATTTAGTATAAGTGAGTGAAAATTGTACAAGGTATGTTCATTTATATATTTTTTCATTTCATTCTATACAAACTAAGTAATATTAATATAAAATAAGAATTTTGTCACTAACACCGTCAAAAATATTGCATCTTTCTATTTTATTTATACGCCTTTTTTTCCTTATAACAAATAGCTGACGATGGTTTAGTATAATAAACCGAAACGTTAACCAAATACCGGAATTTAATTTCAAAGTGACTGAAACCCAAAAACAAACTAACTACCTATAATTTGAAAAAACGGTCAAGGAAACAAAACTATGAAAGTACAAATATTTCCTCACGAACCATCCGTCTCAGCAGCCACTAATAGAATTATATTATTAAGTTCTGGGTGAAACCCTAGTATCGGTATGAGATAGTGGCAACAGCGCTGGGACGACCAATGTGTCTTTAATGCACATATATGTATTTAGTTGGGCTAACCAAGGCTAAGGGCTCACTTAAATACTAATTATATGTAGTATTTTTATTTATCGTAATTTTTTACCCCTCTAAGCGTCCACTTCATCAAAATAACCCATTTTTTTTATTTCTTGGAAGTATACGCCTCTATCTACCTTAGAAGTGCTGGGTGGACCAGCGACCCGTCTATATAGCGGGCTGACTAATGTACTAAGAAACAATATATATATATACATGTATATATTGGATATACTTTTTGTAGATTAAACTGTGCTACATAGATTGTTTTTCCATATGTGTTTATTACGTTAGTTATTAAGTTATTTAACATGTATTTCGTTACAAAAAAGAATGGCGTTTTGAGACCTCGTGGTGTTCTCTCTTGGGAGTCTTGGGGAGAAGGGTTGCTTCTTAAGAATGCAGACAGCTGCTGCTACTGCGATCGGGTGAACTCGGGTCCCGTCGGAATATTGTTTGCGTCGGCGTACAAGGCGGCTGCGATCGGGTGAACTCGGGTCCCGTCGGAATATGGTTTGCGTCGGCGTACAAGGCGGCTTGTTGACCTTGTTATACTGAGGATAGCACAGAGGCGGAGCCAGGGATAATTCAGAACATACCGCCCCCCTTGATAGCCAAAAGGCTTCAACATATCGAAGTTTATTGACAGCTGGGTATAACACATAGTTTGGTAGCAGCTCTTTTGAGGACTGCGGATTCAGTTTTTATGGTAGCGGTTCTGACGATTCCATCAGTTCCTGGATGTACAGTTTCTACTACACCCATTTTCCATTTCAGTGGAGGTAGATTGTCTTCTTTAATGAGGACGACAGTACCAGGCTTCAAAAGTTCTGGGTAGTTTTGTTTCCATTTGGAACGCTGTTGTAGTTCAGAGATATATTCTTTGGACCATCTGTTCCAAAAGCTTTGAATCATCTTTTGTAATCTTTCAAACTTTAACAGACGATTTTCATTAATTTCAATATAGTCATGATCTGGTATTGTGGTGAACGACTCTCCTACAAGAAAGTTCGCAGGCGTGATAGGTCGTGGATCGTTAGGATCGCTGGATGATGGGAATAAAGGTCGGGAATTCAGGCACGCTTCAACTTGGTTTATAACAGTTAAAAAATCTTCAAAGCATAGAGGAGTTAAGTTTAGAACTCTCTTAAGATGAAATTTAGTTGATTTGATACCAGCTTCCTAAATTCCGCCAAAATGAGGGGCACGCGGAGGAATGAAATGCCATTTTATACTGTGTTGGCCTTAATATAATAATTGAATATCATGAGTGTTTTCAACAAGAAATTTATCAAATTCGTTTTTAGCACCGACAAAATTGGTACCATTATCAGTATATATATTAGCGCTTAAACCGCGTCTTGAAAAGAACCTACAAATTGATGCAATAAATGCTTCTGTAGATGTAGATAAACTACTAACAAGCTCAAGATGAATCGCTTTCGTGGCAAGGCATACATATAAACAAACGTTCGTTACTTTATAATTTCGCGTAGATCTATCTTTAAGCAAAATTGGGCCACAAAAATCAATACCAGTATTATAAAAAGGTTTTTGAGGGGTTACCCGATATTCAGGTAATTGTCCCATTAAATATGGCGTAGGCATAGCATTGAAACGATAACATCGCAAACAGTTTCTAACTACTTGCTTTGTCAGGACTCTACCAGATGTAGGCCAATAACGTTCACGTATAGAGGCTAACAATAATTGGGGACCAGCATGGAGAAGCCGTAAATGTTCATTCAATGCTATTAGCTTTGAAAGTGTATGTTTTCCAGGCAGAATGGCTGGATGCTTTTTCTGGAAGTCAAACTGAGAACGCTTCAGTCTACCTCCAACTCTTATTATATCATTAGGACATAAGTAAGGGTTCAGACTTAGTATTTTACTTTTTACATTAAGAGGCTTGGATTTGGATAAGTCATTATATTCTTGAGGAAATTCAGGTCTCTGAACAATCTGAATAAGTTTATTTAATGCAAACTGTAATTCATCTACATCAAGAGGGCCAATGCTACGAAGTGGTCGGGGAGTACAGCAATTTTTAATAAAACGAAAACTGTAGGCTGTGATTCTTTGAAGTCTTTTAAAAGAAGAAAATCTGTCGAACAGATCAAAAGAAGCATCACCGATCGAAGCATTAAAGGATATTTGTTTTTCTGTGCGTCTTTCAGTTGTATCCTCAAGCTTATTGAAACAAGAATGATCATTATCGGAATTTAATGGCCATTCTTCTGAATCTTTTAGAAGCCAAGAGGGGCCCTTCCACCAAAGTTGATTATTGATCAGAGTACTAGGTTTTTGACCTCGAGAAAGGAGATCGGCAGGGTTTTCATGAGTATTAACGTAATGCCAACAATCAGAGTCAGTTAAGGACTTAATTTGAGTTACACGGTTGGCAACAAAAATTTTATATTGGAGTGGAATAGATTTTATCCAGTAAAGTACGATTGTAGAGTCGCACCAATAGAAACATTTATCTATAGTAGCTATATCTAAGCTGGTTTGAACTTTCTGTACTAGCTCTGCAAGAAGTAATGCAGCGCATAACTCAAGACGTGGTATTGTCACGGTTTTCAAAGGAGCTACTCGGGTTTTAGAACACAGTAGATGACAATGATAAGAACAAGAAATATCTGTAGATCTGATGTATACACAAGCGCCATAAGCCCTCTCACTAGCATCAGAGAATCCGTGAAGTTCTATCGAAATAGGGTTTTCAGGTAAAACATGTCTAGGAATATTTAATTCATTGATTACTTGGAGTTGGGACTGAAATTTTAACCAAGTTGTATAAAGATCTTGGAGGATGGACTCATCCCAGTTTAGCTTAAACTGCCATAGCTTTTGAATAATAATTTTAGCAATTATGATGATTGGCTGAAGCAATCCAAGAGGATCGAATATTTGCGAGACAGCCGATAATATCTTCCTTTTTGTTGGACAGTGGTCGTTAAAATTCTTTATAGAGTATTTGAAATAATCTCCATTAGATTGCCACAATAGACCTAACGTTTTGTCGTCAGTTGATTCACCAAAATGTAATATAGTATCTGACTCGTCCAATGGATTATCAGAAAGAATTTCTGGATTATTAGATTTAAGATTTCTGAGCTGAAATCCAGCGTTAGTAAGAATGTCCAAAACTTTGTCCTTTATTAATTTTAATTCGCTGACAGAGGAGCCCCCTGTGCACAGATCATCAACATAAAAGTCTTTGGCAATAATCTTACTCACTCTGGGATCACTGTTTTCACATTGAATGCTTAATTCTTTTAAACATCTAGTAGATAAAAAAGCGACAGGAGCTGTGCCATAAGTTATTGTGTTTAGTTGATACGTTTTTATTTCAGAATCATCGCTAGATCTCCATAGAATAAGTTGTAAGCAACGTTGATCGTTATTAACTACGACTTGACGGTACATTTTTTCAATGTCTCCCGTCAAAACGATAGAAAATAGATCGTCTTGAACGACAGGTCCAACCATCAAAATATTATTTAAAGATAAACCACTTGTGGTGATTGCAGAACCGTTAAAAACTACTCTTAATTTGGTGGTTGTACTGGATTCCTTGAGAACACAATGATGAGGTAAATAGAAGTAAGTTGTTTCTGATAAGTTGTTTGGTTCTATTTCAGTCATATGTCCAAGAGCTATATATTCATTAAGAAAATTGTCATATTGATGTTTTAATTGAGGGTTTTTAACAAGTCTTTTTTCAAGACTAAGTAAACAATTTGTGGCAGTTCGTTTTGAATCACCTAAGACCATAGACGGTTGCTTAAGGGGCAGATTGACTACAAATCGCCCTTCAGAGTTTTTTGTGGTAGTGTTAGTAAATAATTCTTCACAATACTGCTCATCAGGAGAAAGAGATTTTGAAGTATTAAATTCTTCGATTTCCCAAAATTTTTGAATTTTGGTGTCCAAGGACGTTTCAAGGGTACTTAGATTACAGGATACAGAATAACTGTTAGAATGAGTGAGATGTGGTGGGTATACTGCACCAGATATTACCCAACCAAATTGAGTTTTTTGAAGTATTGGTAGTTGGTTGCCTAGTTTTATTTGACCAACCATGATACGTTCCCAAAAATGGTCAGCCCCTATCAGGATGTCAATTGGTCCTGGTTCATTAAATGAAGGATCAGCAAGTATTAAATTAGGAGGTATTTTTAGGTGAGAAGTGTCAATGCATGTATAAGGAATTTTATTAGTAATTTTTGGTAACACCAAGCATTTTAAATCAGTTTTAAAAGGAACTTGACGTGCTTGAATAGTTAACGAAGTTTGTTTTAAAACTTTAGTATTTTTCTGGGCAATACCAGTGATAGAGTAATTAACTGATGTATATTGTACATCAAGTTTCTTACACAATGTTTCGGTGACAAAACTAGATTCGCTGCCGCTATCAAGCAAGATGCGACAAGAATGTATATTTCCATGATTGTCTGTTAATTCAACCATAGCAGTTGACAACAGAACTGTAGCAGCAGAAAAATTGCTAGATACAAGAGAATTTTCGCATTTTTCTTGATTCGTAGAATTTTCGGCAGAATAGGCAACACTGGCGTTAATTTTCGTGTTCTGTCTTATGTTATTTTTATTGTTTGAATTATGAGTAGAAAAATTAAAATGTAGAAGTGTATTATGTTTGTGTCCGCACTTTCGACATGGCATTGAACGACATTGTGCTGTTTCATGATTGTTTCTTAAACAATTCAGACAAAGATGTAGTTTTTTAGCTTCCGATGATCTAGAATTTATGTTTAAATCAAGAAAGGATTTGCAGTTATAAATTGTATGCTCTTTTTTGCAGTAGCTGCACATTGGAGCGTGACTCGAGAATAGGCCTCTAATATTACTTTTAGGTTTTGTATTTTGTGTATTTAAGGTTTCAAGAATTCTGCATTTTGCTTGCAGAAATTTAGTGAACACATCACGTGTTGCATTGTCATGCTTTGCATATTCACACTCCCACTCACGCCTAGTAACATGATCTAGTTTTGTTGCGAACATGTGTATAATTAGGGCATCCCAGGAATCTACTGGTTGACCTCAAGGGAACGTAAATGACGTGTCATGCAATCTAAAACATGACGTAGTTCTAAGTGACATTCTTTTGTTGCTACTTTGCATTCGAATAAAGCTTTTATGTGATTCTTTCTTAGCATTGGTTTGTTTTCGTAACGTTCAACTAGTAGATTCCAGGCTATATTATAATTATTGGCCGAACTTTCAAAGGATCTTAACAAATCAGCGGCTTGTCCTCTTAGTGATAGTCTCAAATAATGAAATTTGTTTATGTCAGGTATAGACACTTCCTTATGTATAAGTGATTCAAAGGTATCTTTAAAGAAAAGCCACTGTTCATAATTTCCGTCAAAAGAAGGCAAAGATATAGGAGGTAATTTTATGTTGGGTTGTTGTTGCATAACATTTGTTCTAATTGAGCCTTGCGACGAGTTTGACACATTATCGTCTTGCGCGCGAAAACTCTCTAATAATGATTTAACTGGAGAAACAATACTAAAATAATTATCCTCAAAATCCGTACGTTCTTTCTCAATAGCGTCCTCTGTCACTGAGGGATCTAAAATTTCTATTTTTGATTGAATTTCGTAAAATAGTTCAAGAATTGGTTCAATTTTTGACAAGCGCAGTTGCAATTGACCCAAATCAATGGCGTCTGCAGTCTTCTCCTTATCAAAATATAATTTGAATTTTGTTAGCTGGGATTTATATGTTTTACGCGAAGTAGAGATAGATGGGATGTTCTACGCCAATCTCCACACACCCTACTGCGCATGCCTGTCATGTGTCATCTGTCATGTGTCATCTGTCATGTGTCATCTGTCATGTGTCATCTGTCATGTGTCATCTGGCATGTGTCATCTGTCATGGCTCTAACTACCAGTGGCCCTAACTACCAGTGGCCCTAACTACCAGCGGCCCTAACTACCAGCGGCCATAACTACCAGTGGCCCTAAATACCATGGGTACTAACTACATAGACACTAAATACTATGGGCACTTGGGCGCGCGCTTCCGGGATTCGCGTCTAGCGCGCGATACGCGGCCCGTCGGACACCCCCCGGAGAAACGAGGGGGGCCCCAAAATTCAACCTCTAGGTATACCCATCTGATGACGTCACGAGGGGGCCCCAAAGTCGCGTGCAATATTAATCCTGAAAAAGTTAGCATATGTGGTATAGAAAGAATAGAATGGTCCTATACAAAACCGACAAAAACCCCAAATGATGGGGAAAGTATATTGTATAATTTTAGACCTCTGTGTAGACTATCCGACGCCATACCTAATTACTATTCACGAGATAAGAAAACGGGTGCCTCATTAATATTCAATGCCAAGCCAAGTCGGTAACAAAAGCTAATGCAATGTGTTCCGAGAATTGTAATACATAGATAATTCTAGAAGTATAAACGACGCGTTACGGCCCCGCCTATAAATATCGGCAGTGCTGGATGCGAGTTACAGTTGACCTAGAGAACTAATAGAATACAGTAGGGCAAGCAGATAAGGTGCTATAGTGAAAGTGAATAAAAATACACCCAGGTAAATAGACTTATAGGTTAAATGTGCTATGGCTTATGTATTGATTTATATTATGAGCTCGTGGTACAAGCAGGAATTAAGTTAAATAAGTATTTATTGTATTAAATGGTATACAGGGGGATACGTTGTTACAACGATACAAGCTAGAAATTATATTGATTAAAAATAGTCTGGTGTTAATAATTAGAACTTATAGACTTATACAGTAAAGTGCTTGATTTTAGGAACAATGTTCAACTGCGAGCACTGCCAGCGGTCCTTCGATAGGAAAGATAGTTTCAAACGGCATGGGGATTGTAGAGAGGCTGTAAAAACATGCCCAGTCTGCGGGGTCAGCTTCCCTTCGAGAAGAGCTCGCCAGGCGCACCAGAGGGAAGCGCACAGAGCCCCTAAACGACAAGAAACCCCCTCGCAAGTAGCCATTGCCAAACGGGCAAGACTCGCTCCGTCAGATGGTGAGTATTTTTTTTTAAAATAGTTTAGAAAACTAGATAGTAGGAATACAGCAGGGTTCCGAGATAAAATTTATTAATATCATTTCAGATGAATCTATGAAGCATTGCAGTGAATGTAATATGGACGTTCCAAGCTCCCGATGGGTAGCTCACCTAAGAACCCTACGTCATCGGGAGAACTGCTGCATGGTGCAGGAGGATGGTGTTGAACTAATTAAAACGTCGTTCCGAAGCCGGATTGCCACCTACCGACTGAAGACAAGCCAAGACCCCACAAACGTACCACAGTTCCTGGAACATCTTAGGGAAAAATTCATCAGGTTGGTGTGGAGTATTGTTCAAAAATATGAGCAGCTTAAAGTCGGTGTGGAGCTTTTCGGCCGCTTCCTCCTGCAGACGAGCGAGTCGATAGAGGTGAAATCATTCAACACCCGGCATGTTATGGTGAATGGGGCAACAGACCTGGGGGAGTTGTTTGGGCAGTTCAGCGCTATCCTAGACCGCAAATATTCAGAGTTCTCGGAAAAGGATAGTGGTGAGTATTACAAGCTTTTCAGTTAAATAATTATGTGTCTGGTAATGTTTATAAAACAATATTTCAATTGTTACAGGGTGGGCTCTTCAACAACTTCTCCACTTAGAAATAGGAATCAGTAAGATCAAGCCTCTAACGCCATCATCATACCTTCCGCTGCCAAAAGAAATTGAAGCAAAGAAAGCTGTTTTGAACTCTCGTGAACTATCTGCCTTTTGAGAACGAGCTGGACTTTACAGGTATGGAATTTCCAATACAACTGAAAGATATTTCAACGTTTGAACGACAAAATAATATTTCTATCAATGTCTATGGGTTAGAACGAAACTACGACAATGGTAAAAATAGTATTGATGTCGTGGGTCCCTTATATTTTACTAAATCTCGCAATGAAAGACATGTAAATTTGTTAGTAATCAGTGATGATAATGAAAATACTCATTACTGTTTAATAAGAAGTTTATCTCGTCTGATCTCAAGGCAAATATCCAAACATTGCGGTACAAAGTATTTATGTGATGGCTGTTTAACGTATTTTTATTCCGAGCTGAAGTTAAAAGCTCATCAAGAACACGATTGCGGGCACGTTTTGGCTAAAGTACCGACTACTGATTTAAAAAAGAATAAATACGGTGAAGAGGTACCTGAGAATATTTTCAAATTTACAAACTTTGAAAAGAAATTAAAAGTACCTTTTGTTGTTTACGCGGATTTCGAAACAGTTTTAGAACCATTGCCAACAGAACAAAGTGAGAGAGATCCTGATACGTCATATACAGTACGCACGCATAAACACATTCCATACTCGTTTGCCTACTATATTAAATGCGACTTTGATGACGCGCATTCAATTTATCAATGTTATAGAGGTCCTGACGCACATAAAGAATTTGTAAAACGATTAGATACCGATTGTAAATCAATATATAATCGCTTTTTGAAGAAAATAGTACCCATGATCCCTATAACTGCTGATCAAGAGCATGCGCATCAGACCGCAACACACTGTCACATCTGCGAAAAGCCATTTAATACAGAAGACATGCGTGTTCATGACCATGACCATCTTACAGGGCTGTATCGAGGTCCCTCTCATTCTGTATGTAATGTAAATTTCAAAATTCCGACATTCATACCGATATTTTTCCATAATATGTCCGGGTTCGATTTCCACCTCTTTGTTAAAGAATTGGCGTCGGACGAAGAAAAGATTGATGTTATCCCTCAAAATAAGGAAAAATATATTTCCTTTAGTAAACATATATTGGTGGATAGCATCGAAGAGGATGGGAAACAACGGAAGGTATTTTTAAAATTACGGTTTTTAGATAGTTTTCGATTTATGGCCACAGGCTTGGATAAATTAAGTCAAAATTTAAAGCCCGAACAATGCAGGGCCGTACGTAAATATTTCCCTGACGAGGAAAAATTTAAACTTATTCGACAGAAGGGCGTCTTCCCGTATAACTACGTGGATCATATTTCGAAATTAGATGATACAGTGCTGCCATCACATGGAGGCTTTTTTAATAAACTAAAAAACGAGCATATTACTGAAGATGATTACAAGCGTGCGTTGAAGGTATGGGATCTATTTAAATGTAAAACTTTAGGCGAATATTCAGACATTTATTTAAAATCCGACGTATTAATTTTGACAGATGTGTTTGAAAGTTTTAGAAATGTGTGCATATCTACATACGGCCTTGACCCGAGCCAATTTTTCACAGCTCCAGGATTGTCGATGTCAGCCGCACTTAAGGCATTATCCATAAATCTTGAGCTATTGACCGATCTAGATATGGTACACTTTTTTAAACACGGGATACGTGGGGGAGTCAGTCAGTGTAGTGTAAGAAAAGCTATTGCGAATAATAAATTTATACCCACATACGACGCTTCAAAACCTACCTCCTACATTTTATACTTGGATGCAACAAATTTATACGGTGCAGCCATGTCTCAATATTTACCCACAAGGAACTTTAAATGGTTAGACGAAATCGAAATTCAAAATTTAGATTATATGAACATCGCACCTGATTCAAACACAGGTTACGTCTTAGAAGTTGATTTAAAATACCCGGAAGATTAGCATTATTCACATAATGAGCTACCCTTTTGTCCAGAATCCATTGCGCCACCAGAGTCCAAATTTCCGAAAATTACAAAATTAATCCCAAACTTTTTAAAGAAAACTAAATATATTATTCATTATCAAAATTTGCAGCAAGCTTTAAAGTATGGCCTTAAGCTAACTAAAATTCACCGCGTTATATCTTTCGATCAATCACCGTGGCTTAAACCGTACATCGACCTGAACACAGGGTTGCGCAATCAAGCAAAAAATAAGTTTGAAAAGGACTTTTTCAAGCTGATGAACAATTCTGTGTTTGGAAAGACAATGGAAAACGTGGAGAAACGGGTAGACGTCAAATTAGTATCCCATTGGGAAAATATTGGTAGGAGGCTCGGTGCTGGGGCGTTGATCGCGAAACCTCATTTCAAGGACCGCACAATCTATAGCGAGAACCTGATATCTATTCAGATGAATAAACAAAAAGTGGTATATAACAAACCTATATACGCAGGGTTTGGAATCTTGGAGTTATCCAAGATTATTATGTATGACTTTTTGTACGGGTACATTAAGCCTAAATATGGCAACAACGCGACCTTGCTATACACCGATACTGACTCCCTAATTTTAAATGTTACAACAGAAAATTTTTATGATGATATGACAGAAAATTTAGATAGATTTGACACCTCCAACTATTCTCCAGATAACCCACATAATGTTCCTGTAAACCAATCGATATTGGGAAAAATGAAAGATTGCAGGAAAGATTATATGGGACTTCTATGGGACCGGGGCTAAAGCATATTATGTGAATGTAGAGGGGAAAGTTACAAAAAAAGCAAAAGGCGTCCCCGACTACGTTACCAAATCTCAGCTGTCAGTTGAAGACTATAAAGAAGCGGTTAACGTAGAAGGGACCGAAATACATCGCGAGATGAATACTTTCCGCTCACATTCACATGATATGTATGTGGAACTTAAAAATAAGGTAGCGCTATCATACGCGGACGATAAGCGTTACCTTATACCCGGAGACCTAGAGAACACGCTTGCTTGGGGTCACCAGGATATAGCATTATATAAGGAGACCTTGGAAATTCCAAGTCAAGACTGATTTGCTTCAATTTCTTTAGGTGGTGTTAGAGGCTGTGATATTAGGTTATTTAGTATATATTTGTTATAGTTTAAGTATTTATTATAAAGTATTTTGTAGCACCCTTTACACGCTATAAGACTTTCTATATACATATTTTATTCATATACAGAACCTGTGTTTAATAAATGTTTTCTTTACCCCACATTCCCAAATTGTTTTATTTACCCACCTATACCCTATAAATAAAACAACATGTTAGCGCAATATTTTTATTTCATGGAATAATATTCAATATTTAGTTTATACAATTGATATGCATGTCTTGCAAATAATCTAATTAATTTATCGGTCCATCGAAATAGGTACTTGTCTGTATCCGCCTCTTCGAATTTTAGGCTTCGTTTTTCTTCATTATGATGAAACACCATAGTATACTTTCCAATAATCATAAACATATCAACCCACTGAGTGTTGAAGCAGTTAAAATTGCTTAAAAATTCTTCAAATTCCACACTAGTGAAATAAATCTTTCCATATCCTATAGTATCCACTACTACTTGTCCTGTGTTTTTAAATATGACGGTTATATAGTCATCAATTTCATATACTCTGTTTGGTCTAATCCTACAAAGGGGCGGGGCTTCCACAGTCCTAGGACGCGTCTTATCCCAGCCAGAAGTATCCATGGAGAGGTTTAAAAAACCACGTGATATAAACCGATAATCTTCGTAGCACTTTATATCTTTTTTGAGGTTATGTATATTACGTAGGTGTTCTTGCAACTTGACTCTGACCGATGACATCACAAGCTCGAGGGCAAATGATTAAATATTATTAGAACGCTATATTAAAACACACGTGACATTTTCAATTATTTATTTTGGTAAAAAATCATAAATATAATCATACAGTATATAGGCATTCCTAATACTACAATTACAAACTTCTATATTATGGCTAGAACATGTGGTTACATCTTTAGAGAGTTTTGGCGCATCGATACTTGATTCTAAATTAACAACATGCGGTTTATTACTACTTTGAGAATAAATTTCGTCTAAAAAGCTCTTCTTTATTTGACCCTTGACATATATCTGATCGACACCTCTCAAATCGGTGCTGATGATTGTGTAGAGGTCTCTGTAATCGGCCACACCATAATTATAAAAGAGTCCATGATGGTTTCTATGTAGGAATAATACCTGCTTCTTGCAATCATCACTCAAGGTATGAAATGGAGTAGTAGGTTTAAACAGGTAGCTCTTCATGTGTTTTCCATCATAAATGGCCAGTTCTTTAGCTTGAAATTCTGGTACCTGGAATCCTTGAACGTCGACTACAGCAAACTTCATCTTACAAGGGTCGGAGAGCAACTACAATAGTTCTCTCACCTGGCCAGTTAAAGCCTGGTACTCAAGGACACGATCGTGGATAATAATACAAAAGGCTCGTGTATCGTTGGGAAAATTATAAGAACTCTGAAACTCCAACTTGACATCAATAGCGGCACTCTTTAGGGATTCATTTTGCTTGGTACAATCAATAACAAATAGGGCCCTACTAGCAAAAGTCGTAAAGTCTAAAATAGGCTCGCTTTGAGGCTTGCCTAAATAAGATTTTTGAAAGTCTGTATACATCTTATAGACTTCTGAATATTGGCGATTGGCAAAATCTAAATTTAGAGACTCATAGGGGTATATCTCAGAGTTTAGATGCAACTTGACATCGGTAATATTTAAGTTATCAAAATAACAGCAATCTGACTTGAAGTTGTCTTTGCGATTCTTCATAAAAAATACAATAACATATCTTGCCCTCTCTGTCATCGTCTTTACAGTTCAAATATCTCTCTTTGCCGTTCTCAAAGTAGGAAGCTCATGAATCTCCCAAGTTCTAAACGGGATAAATATAGGCTTATTTTTTGCAATGTCATCCAAAAGTCTAAGTTTAACTGCGTCACTAGGATAAATGTGCTTAACCTTCAATTCAACAGTCTTTAGCGTAATCTCCGCCTTTTTGTCACCAGTTGACTTGTAGCAATTCTCATCGTGGCGAGCTCGAACCAGTTTAAGCTTCTGTTTACCCATTAGAACATTCTTGTAATCGGCAAACACCCCAAACAGCATGTGTAGCGGAATGCGAAAGTTGAATTCTTTACTAGTTTCATCCAATGTTTTTATAGTACCGCTAGGCCAATTCCAACCGGCAATATCTAAAGCGCGGCTTTCTGCATCGCTTAAGCATAGCAGGTTTTTAACGGCGCTAACTATGCCAGGATCGCGAACTTTTTCAATCTCTTTAC
Organism: Barypeithes pellucidus; assembly: GCA_963991005.1. NCBI lineage: Eukaryota > Metazoa > Arthropoda > Insecta > Coleoptera > Curculionidae > Barypeithes > Barypeithes pellucidus. Next base: position 52,400,000 of record OZ022557.1, on the reverse strand, counting down.
CATTCACTTCATACGACATGCTGTCAAAAATAAAGGCTGCAGCATTATTGGTTAATGTACAGTCACCAGTCTTGCCAGCTGTATCCTCTGCTTTAAACGACCCTTCGATATAAAGCTGAGCTTCGCTCATGTCTAAAAATACATCTTGTTGATTGATGACAATCTCAATTTCGTCGTTGTTATTAAAAGACTTGGTGAAAGGATGATAAGTATGCCATTCTTCGCGCATGATTGACTCATCGCTTTTAATGGGGTTAAATAGCTGAAGTTTTTCTGACATGATAGTTATATAGACTGCTAGCGGACTGTAAAAAAATAATATTGACAAGCGCGAGTGTTCTCTTTGGCTTCTGATTACAGAATGAGTCTGGAGAAGGAGTAGAGGTATTTAAATAACTATTAAATACTAAGCCCATTTCGTCTAAGTTCTAATCTGATTACAACTTCTTCGCCTCTGAAATTAACCGGTCTCGAATCTTGATCCAATAGCGTTAGAGTAATATTATATATATTTTTGTCGTTGACAGGTAGATAAATAAGATTTCGGGGTTCTATATTAATACTATATCCGGGGTCAACAGTTGGAGAAAATTCGTATAAAGTATGCGCCGGATTATTTGTATAGTAAGAACCAGAAATAATGTTGCACTCAACCCTAATAGTAACCACTTGTATAATTTCAACTGGTAAGTCAGATTCATGAAATTGGCCAGCCGTCAACACTTGTGGAGAGAACCCTAATAACTGAGCAATGCTATCCTTGGGCTTGAAATTTATATTGTAGATACTCTGCAGCTCGCACTTTAAGGTATTGTTATTAGCTCGAAGTGATAGGATTTCTTTACGTTCAGCATCCGATAATTCCGCACCAGCAAGCTGACTTTGCAAATAGTACTCGATATCCTCCAACTCGTAAGAACCGGTTGGTATTTTTAAAACTTGCTCCTTGCCGTTGATTGTATAATAAACCTTATTACGACCAGGTTAGTAATCAAATCTCGAGTCTAGTTCTATAGGCGGCACAAAGTATGCTTCAAGCCGGTGAGAACGACCCTTTAAAGTGAATGTTTGAGACATGACTGATGATGGCTAATGACGTCATTGCAATTTATAATGAATTAACGAGAAACGTCAACGGCAGATGGCCGCAATTTATCGTACCATAATCCTGATATTGATCATAGTTGAAATAAATCTTATAATTTTTCATATACTCTACAAATTCTTTTGGCGGCTTCAAGTTGCCAAAACTATCAAAATAAACAACTCTATCTCCTTTCTTCTTGTAAGCTACCCAGTGTGTCCCATCTCCTTTGTATCCATCTAAATTTAAAACACCGCTCTCTGTATGTTTCGGTGATTTTGGTAAAGTATCTCGCATAAATACACCTCTAAAATTAGGTATCTTTAGACGTTTTGCAAATGATTTAATATCTTGATCGGATAAAGGACGTTTGGGCAGCTTTATTGACAGTTTTTTGGCATTTTACGTAAAAACAATCCATATCCGGTCTTGTGTTTTTTTAAATACAGCCCATCCCCCTTCTTGCCCAAGGCGATGGCTTCCATTGTTTCATTATGACGTTGTGATTCTTGCAACTTGGCTTTGGCATTCTGTACATCATTAACCGTCTTGGTAATCCGGCTACGCCGCTGCTTAATGCCCCAAGGGCGCTAAGCCCGGCGAATATCGGGATCAAAGGTAAGATGCCGCCTTGTTTTGCAGAGGTATGATTCTAGGTATTTTGATTTTTCTTTTTCCGCCTAGCTTCTTAACTTTGATGCGTGCAGCTTTGAGCATGCCACTCAACGCCTTTTTATCACTACCAGAACCATGTTTCTTTAGCGGGCTAATAAGCTTACATAATTCATGCTTCTTGCATCCTGCGCCCAACTTTCGCTTGACCTTCATGATGTTTGTTACTAACCACGCAGAGGTTCGCTCTCCAAAACTCGAATCGTTGGCCTTGACGCGTTTCCAAGCTTTGTTTTCCAACACCTGATCAGCTTGATTACGATGGCTCAAGTCTGTGGACTTTGCGTATTCAATGTCGTGATCTTTACAATAACTATCCAATTTATTCTTGGGTTTATCTCCACGAGCTAAACGTTCTTGAAGCTTTGTACCAGGGCCACAATAAGAATATCCGGGTAGATGAAGTTCGACTGGTAATTTATTGATGATACTATTTAACACACCTGCACCCTGTGACGTCTGCATTACTAATGTAGTTGCGAATGAATGCAGAGTGGTACTTATAGAAAGATGCGTCAAGAAAAGCAGAAACGTTCAATTCAAATACATGATTTCAATATGGGGACCCAGCAAAATCCGAATAAACATAGTACCGTTTTACCCTCGACCATTAGGGCAATAATCTGCGGACCTAGTTCGTGTGGTAAAACTGCTGTTATGATAAGTTTATTGGCTGATGAAAATGGCTTGAAATTTGAGAATGTATACGTATATTCAAAATCTCTACAGCAAGACAAATATGTATTTCTGCAGAAAACATTAAAACAGGCCCGTCTTGGATATTTCGGGTACAGCGACAATGACGATGTTCTAGATCCTTCTAGCGCTAAACCTCATTCTATTATTATATTTGACGATGTTGCCTGTGAGAAACAGGATAAAATACGCAATTATTTCTGTATGGGCAGACACCATGATATCGAGTCGTTTTATTTAACGCAAACATATTCAAAAATTCCCAAACAGCTGGTTCGCGACAATGCCAACGTATTAATTCTATTTAAACAGGATGATTTGAATTTGAAGCATGTATATACCGATCATGTAAATACCGACATGTCCTTTGAAGCTTTTAAACGACTATGTTCCACATGCTGGAAAGACAAACATGGGTTTTTAGTTTTGGTCAAAGACAGTGATATTGATAAAGGTCGATATAGGAACAAGTTTGATATATATTTAATCCCCTAATTATAATACATCAGTCTATCACCTATCGTCATAGAGGGTGGTTGTATTGTGTGGCTGTTTTGCTTATTACAGCTGTTTAACGGTTTATTACAGTGGTTTGTGGTTTATTACAGCGGTTTAGTGGTTTATTACAGTGGTTTAACGGTTTATTACAGCTGTTTGTGGTTTATTACAGTGGTTTAACGGTTTATTACAGTGGTTTAACGGTTTATTACAGCTGTTTAACGGTTTATTACAGCGGTTTAACGGTTTCTTACAGTGGTTTAACGGTTTATTACAGTGGTTTAACGGTTTATTACAGTGGTTTAACGGTTTATTACAGTGGTTTAACGGTTTATTACAGTGGTTTAACGGTTTATTACAGTGGTTTAACGGTTTATTACAGTGGTTTAACGGTTTATTACAGTGGTTTAACGGTTTATTACAGTGGTTTAACGGTTTATTACAGCTGTTTACCTGTTTATTACAGCGGTATAGTTGTATATCATGGCTTCTAATTTGAGTGGCCTCGATAAGGATGTTAAGCGACGCATTATTAATACCGCAAATGTTATACGGAAAAAATACTTGGCATTAAAGTTGGAGCGTGGCGAAGAAGACGATGCACTAAATAAATTTCTAACACCTATTACCGATCCTTTAAATAAACTTGTGGAAGCTTCTGTTGAAAAACAGACTCGTAAACGCAAGATTAAAACAGAGGATGCGCCCCTCATAAAGATTGAACCGCAAAAGATAGAAACCCGAGAAGTAAAGCAGCCTAGCTTTCTAGCAGATGAGACGCGCTATGGCGATGCCGAGGATAATGTGTTTACTGATGAGTCATCGTATCCTTCATTCCGCGAAGTACAAGAGGATTTCACTACGTTACTAAAATATCCAGAGGTTGCAAATCAGTTTATCGCACAATATCCCCCGATTGCTCAGAGTTATTTAAAAAAATATTGGGACAACTCTTCATCGATAGATGCTAAAGGAGTATCATATAATTCAGATAATGATGCTTGGCAATTGGGATCCGAGCGAGTAGACTTTTTAGCGAGTGGCGATATACAAGTAGGAGATGTTACGTATAAGGGTACGCAGGGGTTGTATGACTTGTTATTTTTAAAGAATCCTCAATATAACACCAATTCCGATAACTTAGAATATAAAGATATCCTTAAACGAACAGGCGTATACAGGACGGAGAGTGGCGCCTTAAAGGGAAATAAATCTCAAAAATATACGACAATTGTTAAGCCACTCCTAAGCACCGCATCTAAATTACCGTCACCGTCTTCATCAACTCCTAGAGCCTCTAAATCTACGTCGTCAGTGCCTAGCAGAACGACTAGATTAAACTCTGGGAGGACAGGGCAGGCTTTGTTACAATACGACGAGGCCCCGAAAGAGTTTGTGTATTACGATGATATTAACGAGTTGGTAGATCGTTTTAGGAAGTTACATGCATCTCGTCAGGCTGGCAACACCAATAACCTAAATGAAATTATGAATATTTTGCATGAGCTGGAGCGGTTGGGGGTGATTGAGTTTTATAAATAGTTATATACCACCTCTCGTCTTAGTATTAGCTTAGCCATGAACAAGTTTTGACGTGCCCTGCCGACGCGTCAAAAAGGTATAAGGAAAGCTCCTAATCAAATACCCGTTAATAAAGATGGTGACTATAATCTTCGCGATCATAAACTTGTAAACGTAAAGCTGCCTACAGATGGCTCTGATGCTGCGAATAAAAAATTTATAGATGATTCAATAAGTTCTCTTTTGGCTAGTCTTAATCATTTGGTTGCGGTTAGAATGCAAGATGCCTACAACTCTATTGATAGAGTTAAGAATGAATTGACGAATTCTAGTAAGGCTAATACGGAATTAATATCTGCGCAAATGCGTGATCATATGACTATTTTAAATAAGGAAATGTCGGATTATAAAAATTCGCTTAAACTTGCTGATGATATGTTGAAGAGCGAGATTTTGAAATTAGATATGCAATTAACAACACAGCTTCAAGAGATTCGTACTAAACATCAAGCATCTATAGTGCAGGTATCTGCACAATTTGATAACCTTGAAAATATTTTAAAGGGGTATATAACTACTACTGTTAAACAATCTATTAAGTCTATTGCTGATGATGTCAACAAAATAAATACAAATGTTAATAAATTGAAACAGAGGGTTGATAGAAGTAAGATATAAAAGCATCTGCATAGTAATTAGTTTTTATTACATGTTTGAAAATGGCTGCGAGTATTACTAAAGCGAGAGAACAAGTTGTTAATGAGCTGCATAAGCCCGCCAGAACAAAATTTAAACGACGCAGATTTATTCAATATGGCTTAGATGATACTTTTGCCTCTGATCTTGCGCAGCTTGATCAGTATTCTCGCGAAAATAGGGGTTTTAAGTATATATTGGTTGTTATTGATTGTTTTTCGAAATATTTATGGGCTCGAGCTATAAAGTCTAAAAATGCCAAAGATGTGACTAATGCTATGGCGCAGATACTCGCGCAGTCTAAGAGAATTCCGAAAAAGATAGTTACAGATAATGGGAAGGAATATTACAACGCTAGCTTTCAAGGTCTTATGAAGAAACATGGCATCCATCATTACAGCACATTTAGTATTTTAAAAGCAACTATTGCCGAGCGCGTAATTCGAACAGTCAAGGAAAAGCTGTTTAAGTTGTTTACCTTGAATGGCAACCATAAATGGATCGACTTGTTGGAACATGTTGTAAATACATATAATAATACGACGCATTCCACAACCAAAATGAAGCCAAAGAATGTTTCTAAGAATAATGAACAAAATTTATTAAAATCAGCTTACACCAACCTCAAGGTTGTTGGTAGACAGAAATTTAAAGTGGGGGATATTGTTCGGATAAGTAAAGCTAAACACGTGTTTGAAAAAGGATATGTGCCTAATTGGACGGCGGAATTATTTAAAATTTTAAAAGTAAAAATTACTGCTCCTACAACATATTTATTAGAAGATATGCATGGCCATCCAATCAGTGGCGGTTTTTATGAAGAAGAACTGCAAAAAACTAAACAACCAGATGTATTTCTTATCGAGCAGATTTTGCGTAAAAAGGGTAAAAAGATGTATGTCAAATGGGTGGGGTTTGATGCGTCACATAACAGCTGGATAGACGTATCAAAAGACGTTGTTTAAATTTGTATAAATATCTAATTTCGGCAATTTTAATCAGTCATCATGGCACATTGTACTGAGTGTGACTGCGAGGTTAAATCGCTTAGTCATCATAGGCGTACCACTAAACATAAGCAGAATTGCAGTGTGGCCTTTGATTCTGATGTGAAACTTGTTCAAACGGCTTTTAAGAACCGAATTGTTACGTATCACATATCGAGTGATTCTCACTTGTCTGATGTTAAGCTATATTTAGAATCAGTGAGGAACAAAGTAATTAATTTGTTGAAGAATGCCTATTCATAAAAATATTAGTGCTAATATGGAATTATATGGGCTCTATTTATTGGGTACGACTATGGATTCAGATATCAAATGGTTCAACTCCAAATATAGCTGCATTGGACAGAATAGTAATTTACAAGATTTTTATGCTGAATATATGCATGTTTTACTCGAAAAAGCGTCGGAATTTAGCGAGATGGGGAGCGGGTGGGCTTTATCCAAGCTCTTGTTCTTGGAACTTAACATTAATAAAATTAGCTGAGGGGTGGGGGTATAGCTGATATATAGACTGATATCCCATCTGCCGTTAGTTTCGTTCCAATCATGGCTGAAGAATATCCTACCTTCTCCGATGAGCTTAGTGAAATGTCGTCCTGTTCGTCACCATTCGAGAAATATCTTGATAGTATGTTGCTGCGAAGTAAAAACGAGATTAGAAAAGAACGGCGATTTTTAAATGAAGTATGTTATCCTACCGGTAATTTCAAGGTAGCTGCTGTAGGTTTGAGCGTTGCCCGGGGGATGATTCCAAGCGTTCGGCTGATTTATACGCTGTTAAATTTGCCCGAGGATCAAGTGTCCATCTCATTTTCGACTACTAGCTGGCAGGAATTTTTGGAAATGGCTGAAAATATATTGAATGGTTCTGGTGGCGCTGATATGGCGTCTATAGACGAGAATTTCACTATGTCTTCTGTACTTCTTTTAGGTGAAACAATTATAAAACTAAAGTGTGACGATATTACTTTATGTTTTTGTTGTGCTGATCTCGATTCTGTTTTTAACATTCGAGATTTGATTAGTTATAAGTTAGAATTAGTGAGACAGCTTGATGTTCAAACTAATTATGAAAGAATTTTATCTTATGTAGGTAATATGGATGTAAAGGATAATTTTATTGATAAACTAAAAAAAGGTATCTGTAGTGTCCTTACGGAGAAAGATTCTTATGTCTTGGAGCTATTATATTATAACCCGCAGAAAGTTCTAGATGATTTTGATAAATTGTATATGAATTCAGATGTTTAATAAATGTATAAATAAAGACTTTAGTGTTTTATTACTTAGTATAGTTGAAGCGGCTTTGGCGTCAGCATGTATAGCATGGATTGTTTAGATTGCGCTGATGATGGCACCATGTATAATTTTGAAGATAGATTAATTACATATACAGGGTGGCGTAAGAAAGTCTGTCCTGAAGATTTGGCGCGTGCTGGATTTTATTACACCCAACATTCTGACATAGTAAGATGCGCTTTTTGCCATTGCGAATTTAACGGATGGAAAAAAGGAGATGACCCCCTTGCGGACCACTACAAGTATTCCGAGGATTGCGATTTTGCAAAACTATTATGGAAGTGTAGGCGGTTTAAAGCAAATGAGATAAAACCAGATCGTTATAACCCCGGTTATTTCTATCTAATTGTTTTTCTGATAATATTTATATCTGTTCTTTATAATAGCTATGATTCTATAAGAGCTGCAAAGAAATTATTATAGATCAGTTATTCTCCAACAATGGCTGTGTTAAGTTCATCTTATATCATCCTGGTGGCGCTCGTTCAAAATGTATTTTATGTATACATGCCACCAAATGTCATGGATGCATCGGTAATGATTGAGTCCTCGAACAATACATGGGTGAAGATGCGTTATGAGATGCTGTTTAATAGACAGATTCCTGTTTTTGCTGCAAACGTATCCTCTGATGCTTTTCTTCGATATAAGATCAAGTTTGTCTTTAGAGATTCCACCGTTGGAGAAACTCCTTGGAAGACATTTGGCAGCGAATATATGATCGAAAGTACCCACCCAGACCCACCCATGGAGCATTCTAACATTATTTATAGTTTAGTAGTATTTATATCCATATCTTGTTTGATATTATTAACAAATTGTGTAGTCACCATTACTAGAAACCAGATGTGTAATATTGTGAAATAAATATATTTTTGGTAAATTTGTTGTTTAATTAAGCGCATGTATCATCAGAACGCATATTTGCGGAAATATATCAATCACGCTTGTGGTGCAATGGTATAGCTCGCGGATACCAATCTAGAGGTCGGCGGTTCGAGCCTGGTTGGATGTTGAACTTTTTTTCAGGTTTAATATTACACGCGATTTTGGGGCCCCCTCGTGACGTCATCAGATGGGTATACCTAGAGGTTGAATTTTGGGGCCCCCCTCGTTTCTCCGGGGGGTGTCCGACGGGCCGCGTATCGCGCGCTAGACGCGAATCCCGGAAGCGCGCGCCCAAGTGCCCATAGTATTTAGTGTCTATGTAGTTAGTACCCATGGTATTTAGGGCCACTGGTAGTTATGGCCGCTGGTAGTTAGGGCCGCTGGTAGTTAGTGCCACTGGTAGTTATGGCCACTGGTAGTTAGAGCCATGACAGATGACACATGCCAGATGACACATGACAGATGACACATGACAGATGACACATGACAGGCATGCGCAGTAGGGTGTGTGGAGATTGGCGTAGAACATCCCATCTATCTCTACTACGCGAGTTTTTTAGTAGTTTTAGTTCTTCACTAGACATTTTTAATTATAATGTAAACAAAGTTGAAGCAAAGGTATGAGATATAATAGGATAAGTAATGGAACGCACTGACCTGCTTACTGGTGTCGGCGATTCGGTTTGTGTTTTTTAGTTTGTATCGGATTGCCTGGATACAAAGAGTCACTGGGTTGAATATCTCTCTCGAAGGACCATAATATGTAGATTAAACTGTGCTACATAGATTGTTTTTCCATATGTGTTTATTACGTTAGTTATTAAGTTATTTAACATGTATTTCGTTACAAAAAAGAATGGCGTTTTGAGACCTCGTGATGTTCTCTCTTGGGAGTCTTGGGGAGAAGGGTTGCTTCTTAAGAATGCAGACAGCTGCTGCTACTGCGATCGGGTGAACTCGGGTCCCGTCGGAATATTGTTTGCGTCGGCGTACAAGGCGGCTGCGATCGAGTGAACTCGGGTCCCGTCGGAATATGGTTTGCGTCGCGTACACGTTTGACTTTGTTATACTGAGGATAGCACAGAGGCGGAGCCAGGGATAATTCAGAACACTTTTCATTTTCTTTCTTAATTTGGACACTACATCTACTTGTTATTTTTCTTTCTTTCGACATTTTTCTACTTGTTGTAAAGAAAGAACCGGCCGCATTCAACGCAAAAAGTATAATGACGAATAATATGAAGTGATGATACATCGTCTCTTTAAACGTGCGCGCAGCAGCGATAAAAGGTATTACTACAGGGTGATCTAGGAGGACGTGTCCCATTGAAGTATAATTACAAATAAACTGATAAAGGTAACCCATATTACAAGTTTAGCTAGGTAACTGCATAATGTGCGTAATTTAGCAGAGCTTAGCTATAGTATTATAGAAAATTTCTAATATATTAAATCATTTTATTTTTTTTATTATTATTATTTTATCTTAAGTACTTAAGTATTTACATACTTATTATATTACATAACAGTCCTGGTTTATTCGGGTTCTGCCTCGGATCGCGTTATTCTAGGAAACGCGACGATTGCTTACGCCGAACGGTGCTCACAGCTAGGACTTTCACGCTCCTATTTTGAGAGCTTGCCCGGCCGTAATTTCGATTGGCTGAGTGTCGCGGATACCGGCAAGCTGACTGGCTGAACCACTATGTCGTCATCATAGATTCGTGCAGTCGGGCCCTTAGCTACTCTAGCGAAAAACGTATCATATAAGGGAAAGAAAGCGGGTAGACGAGGTTCAGTTAATTAATTAAGACGAAGAGACACGACGCCGCGGTGGTCGCGGAATGACATAATTTTTAAAGACGAAAGACGGGTTCCCGCGACGACGAGCGGAGAATTGAAGGAACCAGACGAAAGACGGGGTTCACGCGCCGACGCGACGGGCGGAGAACGTGTATACATGTTCTTTAAACTTGAACAAATATAATGAAAACAGCAGTGTAAGTGATCCGTCAGCCGATACCGAGATTGTTGCCTCACTAGAGTATTGGTTTCAGCTGAAGAACTGGACAAACAATAATTATTATCCATAATTAAAGTCTAAATATAAAATAACAGAAGTTTATAATCTCAAATATTTTGGCAAAATGAATTTTACTTAGAGGTTCTATTTTTCCATCAATTAATATTATATCAACTCGAACATACCATAATAATTTTTGTAAAGAAGTTATGCGTGGTATTTCATAAATAAATTCCAACTCTAAACAAGCCACAACTGTGGCAGTATTAAAATAATTATAAATTACACTGAGCAACTTTTAATTGGATTTTTTATTCCTGTTTCGCAATGGTTATGTCCCCAAAATCAATTTTGTAAACAAAAGCATAAAACTTACCTCAATAATAATTTTATTATAATAATATCAAATATGACACTAATGGATGTCGAGTCCGGGCCTACCTGTCAGCCAGTGACGGTTCTTCCACAAGAGCACATGCGCACGTGCACCCCCAAAACAAGACGAATAAAAAATATTAATTTATATATTCATTGAATATTATTTATCGTATAAAGTCCGACCCTCCCTAATATTTTATCGTACCGTCAAACTAAAAAGTTCGACCCTCCCTAATATTTTATCATCCCGTCAAACCAAATTGTATAGATCCGGCAACCGTGCCTCGGTCGAGGTAAATGACGATTATGACGAGACTCGCTGGTACGTGCGATTAAGTAGTGCAGTTTCTCTGTAGTAACAGGTGGCGGGGCTGTCAGAGGGGGATAGCGGGCTATGGCGAGTTAACATGGAAAAGGCGCACAGTTTTTGTGTGCACCGCGTTGTTGCCTGTTCGTGTATCTAGTTAGAAATTCGAGCGTGTATGTTTTAATATTTTAATATTATATATTTATTAAGTTAAAATAAATAGTTGACGGGGGACTATTTAAGAAATAACTTTAGCTGTTTAAGTTTGGAGCAAAAAATTGAAGTGAAGAATACGGGAACACCTAAACCCGAAATTAATTTAACGCAGACCACAAAGGGTAAATCTAGGGACTTTATTAGAAAGTTTAAAAATTAAATATATGAAAAAAAATTTATAGAGGGTATTCCAAACTTAATGAGGCTGTTATTGGTCAATTTTCTACAATTAAGAACCGAAGAATGGACTTTACGTTTAAGCACTATTGTGTAGGGTCGATAAATGTTGTGTATTTCGATAAATTATACTCGATATGATTTTAAACCATTTTATTTAAGGATTTAAACTAAAAAACACACCCAACTTGTCAGTCTCGTGGCTCGATTCGTTCTCGTCATAAAACAGTTAACTATTGTTCTCGTCTTGGTTGCGTCTAATGACGTAGCCGTAGATGGCGTAGTGGTATTAGACTTTCGGTTTTCTTGATAACTTGTAGATGGCGGTAGTAGTATTGGACATCATTCGGTTTTCTTGATAGCTCGTAGATGGCTTTAGTAGTATTAGTAGTGGACTGTATAAATATTGTTACGAGGGTTGCATGCGACGACATTAAGATCTGAAGTTATACACACTAAGAAAACCTTTCTTATTTTCCAAAAGTTGTATTTCCTTGTGTAAAATTAAAAAATAAATAAAAATATGTTTTACCTAACGCATTTTCATATTACTTTTATTCTTTCTACTTTTAAAACGCCTAGAAAGTAATTGTTTGGTCGTTACACAAAAATAAAATTTCAAAACTAATTTCACCATACTTGTGAACCCACTCCCTCTATCATAGGTCACGAGCCGCCACTGCTGTCAGCTGTGATTATGAATGAAATTTTTCAAAGGGTAATATTATCATGCACCCTCGGTGGCAAACGATTTGCACTAAATTGGCGGACGTCATCAAATTTATTAAATTGACAATTCACAGCGGTTCGATCATATGATTGCATCATGTTTTTGCATATGAAGAAAAAGGATAGGAATATTTTCAGGCCTGGTAGAGCTAACAAGAGATTAAGTAATCTGATATGAGTTTTGTGTTTTTTCGTGGTTTGTGCATTTAGGTACGCAAAATTACAAAAACCAACGCCCGTTTCTAGAAATTTTCGCCAAGAAGACCATGTGAATTGATTAGAGAACCTGTGTAACTAGTGACAGAATGTTATGTTTACTTCATTTCCGAGAACCGACGTGTTACATTCACAGTGAAATTTTTAAAGTTGAAGGTATTTAAAATTATAAAAAACTGCTTTCTGTGTGAAAACAACACCAAATATGACCTATTTTCGTTCATTAATGCTTCTCTGAACTACCGGTCCAATATTGGTTATTAATTCTTGTTTTTAATTAAAAGCCGTGTTCCTAAAGAGATGCATGTTTTTAACCTTCCTATAGGTGCATTTTCGGGTTTCTTCGGGTTTGTTGAAAAATTTACCAATAGCTGTGAGGGATGCAATGTAGTTCCATTACGGATGGAGCCCCAGCACATTATTCATTTCAAGTCTCAATACAACCTTCCCAAATCGGTGCATTGGAAGAGGAGGACCAAACAAGTGACCGCCCCGATCATCCGACTTAACTCAATTAGATTTTTTTTATGGGGATGTTAAGGAAATTGTTTATCAGGAACATCCAACAACACCAGACAATATTCAGCATAGAATTCAAAATATTACACACGAAGTATTACGAAGAGTGACAAGATCATTTTATACTAATCTTCATTTGTGCCTCCAAGAGAACGGAAGACATATCGATCATACATTCCAGTATGTTATTAATTTTAGTGCTTTATTAATGGTTTTAATGTGATGCACTTTAATGTTAAAAATTATTTTTCAAAGCCACCTTCGATTTTTATTCATTAAAATGGCTGTGAATAGCTGATAAAATTAGTTTTGTGAATCTCTGAATGTGTTACGAATTGCGATAGGGTTGTAATAAGGAAAAATATTTAATTTTTTATTCCACATCGAATGACATAAAAATATATAGGGGCTCCAATTGAAAATAATAAAAATAAAGTGCTTTAAAGCTTGGAAGGTTTAACATACAATTTTGGACACCCAGTAAAATTCGTATCAATCAAACTTGATTAACAACATTGTCGGACATAAGCACCTTGTATAATGTTATTAATGAGGCACTATTTCTATTTTTAAAACCAGTGGTGCAAAGCTCATTTTGCTTGGTTTATATTTCGCGGATAATACTGCTCCGATTTAAATAAAATTTTAGGGGCATGTAAGTAACCACAAGTGGCATCCAAAGAAGTAACAAAATATATGGCATGTAATCTAAAAAAATATATCATCGTGACCTCACACTTTTTTGGAACATCCTGTATAAACGAAAATATTTTCCTGAAATGCACCCTAAGATACGGGTAATGTCTGCAAAATATCAAAATTCTAACTTAATTAATAATTGAGCTGTAGAAGACGGGAGGTGAGATGCAGGACCCTGTATAGGTATTAAAAAAATGAATAAATGAAAATGCATTATTTTAAGTAGAACAAAGTACATAATTATGTAGTCAACAAAAGTGCAATAAAATATAATAAGGTAAAACATCAAATAAGTGATAGGTTTTAGAAGCATTTCTTAACAAAATGATCATCCTGAGAAAGTTTCTTATTTTATAAAGTATTGACAACGTTATTCCAATCATAGAAGAAGGTCTAATGTTGAGAAAGCACCAATATTTAAAAAAATTTAAATTAAAGAAAGAGAATTAGTTGTTTTTTACAGGTCGAAAAAAAGATTGTTCTAGCAACCATAGAAAGAGGGTTTGCTCGAATATTGGTAGTATATTATTTACGTACTTTAGTACCTAATGAACTAAGTTTCGAAAACAGTATTAACAGAGCCATTACGCCATATTGTTAAAAAATGAGAACATTGACGAGGTTGTCAGATTGCAGTACCAAAGGGTTGGTGCATTTAATTTTTAGGTCAGATATAAATATTTTTTAAATTATGACAAGTTATTATGGGTGTTTTACCTTAATGTACATAACCGTTAAACCTTTTACATACATTAAATCAATTTTTTTGCCTTTTCAATATCACTTGGTGTACTTACGTGCACATAATATACAAGGAAATAAATTCATCTCTGGCTTCAGTTATTGATAGCTTCCCATGAAAATTGAAAACATCATTCGGAATCTCGGCGGAACTAAAGCTGGCTAGTTGTAGTATTTCGAATTTAAAATAAAATAAAATAGGAATTAGGAAAAACATATTATAATTATTGTAAGGGTCAAAATGAACTGAATTATAATATAGTGGAGTCGTTCCGGTTTACGAAAATCCCTTGACGAAATCGAGTAATTTTTTTTCCCAATCGATACAGTAGGATTCCCTCGACATTCTGACATGATTTGCAGGGGGCGGCGCCGCATGCGGGGGGAGGGGGGCACGCCCCGTAATTCTAACCTACAACGGAAAATGGAAAATAACTCCGGTTTGATGCTACAAAAAAAGATGTGAAGTGCAAAATTGAAGAGCTTGACAGAGCGCGTAAGCTCGAACAAACCTAATCCTGATATCTCAATGAGTTCGCGATTTTCAACTGCAAAAACCATAAAATTTAATTAATTATATCTCCAGAAGGGGCGGAGTTGGGGCATCAATTTTTCTTGAATCAACGGGTGACACTGAGTACTTTGATGGCACTTAAAAGGCATGCTCTTTGCATCGAATTGCCCACTCCAACATATTTTATGAAACAAAATTTATAATTAATTATTTTATCAATGTTAATAATGATGAGTTTCTATATGAATTTAGTGGTTTTAATCAAGCGTGCGTCTGACGAGAAAAACTCAATAGACCGTTTTCTTGTAGAATTGACCAGGCTAATCAGAAAAAATATCCACATGGAAAAATGTCAGTGGCGTGCCATCTTTTTCGTAAAAAAAATCAGAGGATATGTTTGCAGGGACGCCACTGGTGGAACAATTGAATAACTTTTGGAACTAAAATTTGTGGTTCTATACCCTATTAACACATACCAAAATTGAACATAATATCTGAAGTATTTTCGGAGAATCTGCCCTGATCCCCGTAGCTCGATTAATAAACTACTTATAGCATTTTGTAATATTTTTTTCGACCCAATAACTCCCATCCTAATTGCCCCACCAACCCCAGCCTAGTACTCGGTGTTACCCGTTGATTCGCGAAAAATTGATGCCCCAACCCGCCTCTTCTCGAGATATGATTAATTAAATTTTATTGTTTTTTTACAGTTGAAAATCGCGAACCCATTGAGATATCGGGATCAGGTTTGTTCAAGCTTCCGCGCTCTGTCAAGCTCTTCAATTTTGCCCTTCACATTTTTTTGTAGCATCAAAACCGGCTGAGTTATTTTCCATTTCCCGTTGTAGGTTAGATTTATGGGGGGTGCCCCCCTCCCGCCGCATGCGGCGCCCCGTACAAATCATCTCAGAATGTCGAGGGAATCCTACTGTATCGATTGGGGAAAAAAATTACTCGATTTCGTCAAGAGATTTTCGAGCCGTTGATTTCGCCAGAACGACTCCACTAATATTGTTAAATTTTAAAGTTTGATATTGATGTTTAATAACTTTTTATTGGTACTCTATTGTTGAATTTTTCTGAAGATTCTGCTATTATTTCTCTATTAACCAAGAAAATGTTTTAGCTAATAACAGTTTTTAGCAGTGTAACAACGGCTCTGCTTGTAGGTTTAGAACACGGAATTCCAAGACATCTAGTTTGCAAAATGAAAAATTTCTTAACACCCTTTAAATATCCAAAATTGTGGGGACCAAAATTTTAATTACATGTTTAAATTAAATGTATTTTATAACCTGTTCGATATATCCCTTGAATATACAACGAACTTTATATTCACAGGATATATACATTCCTAAATATATACCGAGTATAATAATAATAATAATAATAATAATAAATGTCTTTTATTACTGAATAAGAATTAAATACAAAATAAAAGAATGGAGGCGAGATCTAGCCAAGGCTACTCAATCTAACCTTCCACGCTGGTTACTACTTAACCTACTATATTAATATTAAATATTCGCTGTAATAGATCCTTAAAACTACTTATACTTGAACAATTACAGTTCCAAAGCAATCTATAGATTATCCAAACAAAACATGGAATAATATATTATATCAAATACTTTATAGTTTACTTCTTACTCTAAATAAAAATAAAATTTTAAAATATAAACATAATGGCAATTAATTTTACCCTAATATCTACCAATGATCAGCCATTAATCCTCTGATATAAAGTGTTTACTGCTTTTTTGAAATGTGGAATTTTTCGCTTTAAGTTATGCAGGTAACCTGTTATATATTTTAGTCGCATTATACAAAAGATCTCTGAAACATGGCTGATACATGTCTAGGCACTGTTAGCTGTCGATTATGTCTAGTGTCTCTTCCATGAATATTAAACCCATAAACGAGTTTTGCTCTAAGGTAATGAGGGGTCCCAGAAAGTAAAATCTTTTGTACCAGAGTTGCAAAATGAAGTTTGAATCGCTCATTTAGTTTAAGCCACTTCGAGATATTATACAAGGGTGTAATATGATCATACTTGCGGGCTCCATAGGAAAACCTCAAGCAATTATTCTGTAATTTCTGTAAGCTCTCCCTATCTCTCGCCACTAAAGCTGGCCAATAAACGACATTTGCATAAGATAGAGCTGACAGGATTAGAGTATCACATAGTTTAATTTTGATATCTGAAGGCAAATAGTCTTTGTGCAAAAATAATATTTTGAGTTTGAGTTTGAGTTTCTGAAGAAGCCCGGAAGTATGTTTACCAAACCTCAACTGACTATCCATGGCCACCCCCAGATTTCTAGCACTATCCGTAGCTTCAAGGAATTCACACTCGACCTTTATTTGAAAATTAGCATTATTTACTAACAACTCTTTTTGTTTACCGAATATTATCATTTTAGTTTTACCAGCATTTAAGACTAACCCATGTGCCTTCGAATAACTAGAAACAATCTTAAGATCCTCATTAATAGCTTCCGAGGCCTCACATAAATTATTAAGGGAAAAAGAATAGTAAATCTGTGTGTCATCTGCGTACTGGTGGTTACTACATTTTTTAAAAAACTTACTCAAGTCGGACGTATACAGCGAAAACAATAATGGGGACAGAATACTACCCTGCGGAACGCCCTTATCAAGTAGAAGATAATTAGAAACTGAATTGCTTACAAGGACACGCTGAGATCTATCCAAAAGGTAACTTTTAAAAAATTTAAGTGCGTCCTTACCTACACCAAAGAATTTTAGTTTAGTAAACAATACATTATGGTCCAGCGTGTCAAAAGCTTTACTAAAATCTAACAGGATTAGACAACTATTTTTACCTTGATCACAAGCCTTGTAAAGGTCGTCGGTAACCTTCAGTAAAGCGGTCGAAGTACTATGATGAGGACGAAAACCGGATTGAGTTTGAGAGAGAACCTCGTGTGAATTTAAAAATTCGGTAAGCTGCATGGCCACTATTTTTTCCAATATTTTCGAAAGAGTCGGAAGAATACTTATTGGACGAAAGTTGTTGACAACTTTGGGGGTATCCATTTTCGGAACCGGGACAACGTTGGCTTTCTTCCATGTTGATGGAAATGTGGCTGAAGACAGACAACTATTTATAATAAAAGTGACATAGCTAAGAAGATAAGGGGTTATTAAAGTGAGCATCCTACGATTAATTTCATCTGTTCCTTTGGCGTTTGATTTAAAATTATAAATTATTTTCTGAACCTCCTCTTCCGTAACCAGAGAAAACCGAAACTCATTTTGAATATTTTCATACTGCTTACCTTCGTAGTTATCTATAACTAGATTATTATTACCTATGTTAGTGGATGGTACACTATCAATAAAAAAATGATTGAAAATGTCTGCTGAGCCAAAATCTGCAGGGTTTCGATTGAGAATTTATGTTAAGAAATTTTAATGTTTTCCAGAACCCGGCCTGGTCACCCTGAATTTATGTTGAAGATATGCTCGTTTTTCATTTCTAATAGCAACAGTAATAAAATTTCTTAAATCCTTATACTCACTCCAGGCAGCATCCGTTTTTAATACTTTATATCTTGAAAGGGCTTTTTTACGTAACTTAATCATCAACTTAATGTTATCAGTTATCCATGGCAGTGGTGGTTTTGTAAATCTGGAGTTTTTAAGTGGAGCATGCAAATTGAAGACGTTTAATAGATTTACATTGAAAAATTCAACCATATTGTCCACATTATCAAGAGAATAGATGTAGTTCCAATCAATGCTAAATAAATCATTCAGAAAGTTATTGAATCAAAATTAGAGTAATCTCTGCACGTTCGAAAACAAATATTAGGTCTAGTCTTTATTAGTTTTAAAGTGCAGTTTACCAGCCGATGGTCAGATATATTGTCCATCCTAAGAACATCTTGACCCTCAACAACATCCCGGTTCGAAGTCACAAGTATATCTAATAAAGAATTTGAGTTGTTAGTAATCTTTGTGGCAGAACTTATCAGTTGATACAAACCGTAATTGGCTAAAAGTCGAGATAGAATATTATATCCGTTACTCTGAACATTGCCAAAATCAACATTAAGATCACCTCCAAAGAGGATGCAATCATACTGAGGTAAAAAGGTAGTTAAAACCGACTCCAAGTCGTTGATGCAGTTGTTAAGATTAGCAGATGGCGGGCGGTACAAGGAACCCAAACACATATGTTTACCTTGTATTTTTACACTTACCCATATTTGTTCCAGTGCACTAGGAGGCAGGGTAAGTAACTTACATGTTAAGGTATTTTTATAATAAAAAGCGACTCCCCCCCCCTCTACCATCTCGTTCCGTCCTCAAAATATTATAACCCGGAATGGAAATCCCGCTGTCACGAATTTCGTTGTGCAGCCATGTTTCAGATAGCCCAATGATATCATAATCTTCTTCTACTATAAAATCAGAAAATAGATCAAAAGCTGAACATAGTGATCGTACATTAAAGTGCGCAAAAATAAAGTTAGATTGCTGATTCATACCTTAAATTTGTATAATATTTAGTTGGTTTGCGTGTGCGCTCCTTATAAATAAAAAGAAATGTATACAAGCTGTGTCTCTAAGTTAAGTAACTAAATATAAGTTAACTAAAAATGCATATCCCAGCAGTAATTTATTTCGATAACAGAACAATCCTAATGTTTACTTATCTTTACTAAAGGTAATCTAAAGTAATTCACAAAAATAGAATGGAAGATACTGTTTATTTTATAAAATTTTAAAGGCTTTTTGAAAGTGACCATTTCAATATATTCCTATCGCGACGATAAACTTACAAGTCTCTATAGGTTTGGAATCTCAATTCTTGATTTAATTATCTGTTTTTTGTTATCGTCGGTGCTCCGATAAATTTTTCCATTAGATGACCAGACGCATAAATTGCCCCATTTTTTCTTTGCCTCAAGTAACAATTGGTATCTTATACTTGTAAGGTCTTCAAAAATGGATACTCCAGTTTTCTTGAGAAGTTTTTTTGAGTTAAAAACTTCGTCTCGTTTATGACTATGTACAAAGTTTATAATTATAGGACGTGATTTACCTTCTTCGCTTTGCTTTCCTGTTCGAAAAATGTAGTTTATATCACTTTTGGTGCACGGAATATTCAGTTTGTTTACAAAAAATGTGGGGATACATTCCAAAAGATTTTCTCCATCTACTTCTTTAACTCCACATATACGCATACTGTTCCTTTTACTCTGCTGATCTAGAGTGTCAACAGTTTCTTCCATCTTTCCAATTGCATCTGAATTGCTTTGTATTTTTTGATTTATCATCTTAAATGTCTCACAAACTTGGTTCAATTTTGAGTTCAACTTTTCTATCTTCGAATCGATCTTGGCCTCTAACTGACTGACGAAAGTTGCACATATTTTAGAAATAAGTTTTTCAATATTTTCGTCATCCGATTTACTAGCGCTTCTTGTGCCTCCAGGCATGGTTTCTACAACTTTATCCTTGTAGTAGATCTATATGGAGCGAGGAACCAAGCCAAAGTGAGGTTATACGAATAATACTTTAATAACTTGTTTAACTCCCCACTTAATAGGGGTATAAGGGTAAGTTATAATGGCCAACGGGTAGTATTAACGAAATTTCCCTTGTAAGCTGAATTTAATACCAGAGAACACTACTTTAAAACAAAAATCACGGAGCGTCACAACAACCGTCTACTCGTGTATAAAGGAGAACATGCTATTGTATTGTATGAATAATAATTTTTAAAGCAACATCGTTATCCAAAATTTATGGTGTTAATTACTTATCTAAGTGTATCAAAATTGTCAAACCCGAACAAATCCGAAATTTTTCGATGTTTTGCGTATGTGCAAACCTGGATCTGATACCGGTTAAATATGCCAAAACTCAAACAAACCGGAGAAACTGTCAAAATTGTTAAGCCGTTTAGAAAAAATCCGAACCCAGACGATTGCCTCAAAAGTTTGTTCGGGTTTATTCGTGTTTGTTTTGATGAAAAAATAAAATTGTAAACAGAAAAGATTTATAGAAATGAAAATTTTGGCTATTGAAAAATAAATAAATGGTAAATAGAAAAGATTTTCATTTTTATAAGTTTTCTCTGTTTACAATTTTATTTTTTCAACAGCAAGTCGTTCCTAAAATTGTCGGCTTTAAAAATATATTTTAAAATTTTATATTTACATTTTTTTTTTCGAGTTTTTAAAATTTTCCAGTTTTAAAAATATGTTCAAACTCGGGTTTGTTTTATTTTTTCAACAGCAAGGCGTCTTTAAAATTTCCGTTTTACATTCAAACACACAAAAAAAAATTTTTTCAAAATTAATAAAAAAATCAAAGTTTTGAATCCAAGCCCGAACAAACCCGAACAAACTTTTGAGGCAATCGTCCGATTGAGTTCGGACTTTTTCTAAATGGCTTAACAATTTTGACAGTTTCTCGGGTTTGTTTGAGTTTTGACATATTCGACCGGTACCAGATCCAGGTTAGCACATACGCAGAACCCCGAAAAATTTCGGGTTTGTTAGGATTTGTTGGGGTTTGAGACTTTTGACAGGTGCCAAATTCCGGGATTAGGCATAAATAGAACCCAAAATTTTACCCCGGGGCACGGGGTGGCGTGAAAACCCTCTTCTTATCTTACTTTAGTGCTTAGATAAGTTTTAACACCATTTAATGATTTTGCATAACGATGTTGCTTTAAAAATTATTATTCATACTCGGTGTATATTTAGGAATAAATATATCCTGTGAATATAAAGTTCGTTGTATATTCAAGGGATATATCGAACAGGTTATAAAATAAATTTAAGCATGTAATTAAAATGTTGATCCCCACAATTTTGGTTATTTAAAGGGTGTTAAGATGTTTTTAATTTTGCAAAATAGCTGACTTGGAATTCCGCGTTCTAAACCTGCAAGCAGAGCCGTTATTACACTGCTAAAAAGGGTTATTAGCGAAAACATTTTCTTTGTTGATAGAGAAATAATAGCAAAATCTTCAGAAAGATTCAACAATAGTGTACCAATAAAAAGTTATTAAACATCAATATCAAACTTTAAAAATTAACAATAATATAATTCAGTTCACATTGACCTTAAAATAATTATAATATGTTTTTCCTAATTCATATTTTATTTTATTTTAAATTCGAAATACTACGACTAGCCAGCTTTAGTTCCGCCGAGATTCCGAATGATGTTTTCAATTTTCATGGGAAGCTATCAATAACTGAAGCCAGAGATGGATTTCTTTTCTTGTATATTATGTGCATGTAAGTACACCAAGAGATATTGAAATATTTAAAATATACAGGGTGATTCACGACGAGCGTGCATTAGAACTTTATGGAGAACTACTGAATATATGTTCCTGAAACTTTGCGGATTTGGGTTTATCGATATGCTCTCTTTAACTAAAATATTGACATGTTCCTGTCATTTCCGGTTATACCGGAAGTAGCTGCCAACTTTCGTTTTTTAAATACAACATGGTAATTTTTATTACATTTTTCGATTAAGCATTAAATACTAAGCACATTTTATAGAAAATGTTTTTGTCAGACTCTATTAGTTTTTGAGATATCTGGACTTTTTGTAATTATTTGGAAAATGCATGACGATGAAATAATCCATATAATTTTTTTACCTTAGCGCTTGGACTAAAAATTTTTTCTCACCGAATAGCTAGAAGATGATCAAGTCTCTAAAACATTTCAAATTCGGCATAAAATGTACAGGGTGGTCACAATTCAAGCCTCATTGTGAAAGAATTCAACCATTAAAAACTTTCTTATTTTAAATGGAACACCCTGTATATTTTTATGTAATTTGATGGCAAATTAGTTGTTCTTTATAAATAGTATTTACTGTCCTATACCTATATCAAAGCGTTTTCTAAAAAAATCCAATTTTATTAATTACTATTTGTTCAAGTGTGCTATGAAAACAATTGTACTTAGGGGCTGTATACTGATGTCTATACGGAGGAAAAGTGATTGGTATCAAAACGATGGGGCTCCAGCACACAACGCCCAAGTTGTTAAGACTGCCTAAACAGACTTCTTCATGACCAGTGGATCGCAAACCAAGGTCCCTTCCACTGGCCAGCTCGTTCGCCAGACTTAACTCCACTGGACTTTTCATCTGGGGAACCATTAAAGATAAAGTTTACGCGCGTCCCATCACCACGAAGGAAAATCTAATTGAAAGGGTGAAGGGAGCATTTCAATCTCTTACAAGAAATTAGGAATGCTACAAGAAATAACATGATGAAAAGAATACATAAATGCTTGGAAGTAAATGGCAATCATTTCGAACATATTTTAAAAATATAATCAAAAGATATTAGATATAATTTTCAAACACTTTTTTAATTAAAGAATTTAAAGTTTATAAACTTGTTTCTTTGCTATTTTAAAAAAAATAATATTTAAACAATTTAATTTAAAACAATCAACTGCATTTTATTTATGAATTATTAAGAAACACTTTAGAATATTGTATTTTCCAGCAATCAATCACTTTTCCTCCGTATAGACATCAGTATACAGCCTCTAAGTACAATTGTTTTCATAACACACTTGAACAAATAGTATTTTCGGAATAAAATTGGATTTTTTGAGAAAACGGTTTGATATAGGTATAGGACAATAAATACTATTTATAAAGAACAACTAATTTGCCATCAAATTAAACAAAAATATACAGGGTGTTCCATTTAAAATAAGAAAGTTTTTAATGGTTGAATTCTTTCACAATGAGGCTTGAATTGTGACCACCCTGTACATTTTATGCCGAATTTGAAATGTTTTTGAGACTTGATGATCTTCTAGCTATTCGGTGAGGAAAACTTTTCAGTCCAAGCGCTAAGGTAAAAAAATTATATGGATTATTTCATCGTCATGCATTTGCCAAATAATTACAAAAAGTCCAGATATCTCAAAAACTAATAGAGTCTGACAAAAACATTTTCTATAAAATGTGCTTAGTATTTAATGCTTAATCGAAAAATGTAATAAAAATTACCATGTTGTATTTAAAAAACGAAAGTTGGCAGCTACTTCCGGTATAACCGGAAATGACAGAAACATGTCAATATTTTAGTTAAAGAGAGCATATCGATAAACCCAAATCCCCAAAGTTTCAGGAACATGTATTCAGTAGTTCTCCATAAAGTTCTAATGCACGCTCGTCGTGAATCACCCTGTGTTTTTAAAACAGAAAATTTTAAAGACGTATTGATGTTGAAAAAATATGTATATATATGTTGTCATATTTACACGGCAAACTATTTAGAAAAAATATTATAATTTAAAAAATTTTTCATTCATAATTTATGTACAAAAATTATTCCAGGAAACCGATGGCGAAAAATGTTTTACAACACAAATAATAGTAATTTCACACACAAATTTCAAATTCGTCAGAAGCACAGGAAAGTAAATAGGTCAAACGTCATTGACCTTTTGAATGATTATCTTTTAAACTCTTTAAAAAACGAAATTATTCCCTATTACTTATTTACTATAAGGCGCGAGATTGCTTGCAAGGCAGGTAATTTATATAGCGTTAATGGAATTTCGACAAAATTGCATAAAATTATAGTAGTAGCCGATACCGCCGCGCCTCCGCTGGCTAACCCGTGATATATCCATCATTTAAGGCAAGGAACAATACTGTACTTTTTCTATTGAGAAGCTTAAATAATTTAATCATTTCACAGCGTGAATCAGTCTAGCTCAGCTCTACTCAAAATGACAAACCCGAACGAAGGCTGATGTTAGCGCGATTTTCTTTCTTACAGAGTCTAAGCGTGGCGCCATCTCTCCATCTCTTTGACACAATTCCCTTAAAGCGGCTGATCCACGTAGGTCTTATTCGACCCGGTGTACAAGCGTGCGGCTTGCAATTGTCAGTCTAAAAAGAAGAGTGTTCGGATACAGTCGATTTTGTTGATAACCATTTACACTCTCGGCCATCCGTTCGTTCTCAGGAGGTACTCGTATAATAGTTGTGTTGTAATAATTTTCAGTCCACGCGTCAAAACTTTGTATATTATTTGATATCGTTTTTATTGACGAACCTAAGTTGCTCAGTTAAAACCGATAGTTTGGTATGGACAAATGGAAGATGTTGGCCCACCCGGCATCGCCCGGTGAGATACCATTGCATCGGTTTAGGCGGCGTGAAGTTTGCTCTTGAGCTAACGTTTGCTCATTGAGTTGACGTTTCGTCGCTGTACTGATGTTTCCGGTTACCAGGGTGGACCCCCCCCCCAAAAAAAAATAGCATGATGGAAGCTCCAGGCCCAAAATACTCCGGAGGTAAACAAACTCGCCCCCCATTCGGATCTCGGGACGGGGGCTGGTCTTGGGGCCCCATCAAGCGAAGTTCATCAAACAACAACCATTTCCGACAATTTACTGGGTTCCTCTAACAACATTCAACGAAGAAATGGTGTTGTAAAAACCTGTAGTAGCTTAACACGAACATCAATTCAGCCCATCAGCACTTACAATCTTCCAAGCCTCGCGTCATATCGTCAACAAACACCATCAGCTATTTATATCCTGGATACGATTTTCATTTTCGATTTCGACGCAAATTCGGCGTACTTATGTCTTTTTATTCGAGATGATCTCTGCTGCCAACGAGAACTTACCCTTGAACCGAAAGATTTTGATGTAATGTGGTTTAAAATATCAACGCAGAAAATCGTCAAGTTTATCTGCTGCCTTTACCGTCCTCCAAGTGATACCCATTACAGAGCCCTTTTCTCATCACTAGCCAATACAATCGACTTCTTGCAAACCAACCATCCAAATTGCTAGAGCCGAGATTGCTATATTTGGCGACTTTAACGCCTACAATGTCAACTGGCTTAAATATTCAAATACAGACGATAAGCAAGGCCGCGAGGCAGAATCCTTTGCGATCAGTTCTGGTCTAACACAACTCGTACCAACGGGAGGGCTATAATTTGTCAAGGGATTTAAAAACACTTTGGTCCTGAGGTGTATATACTATTGTATGTACTTTAGGATAGGTAAAACGTTAAAAAAAAATTAAATGCCATCATCGAGCGGCTGATGTTACCATATCAACGACCAAATGACAAGTTATGATAAGTAACTAAGTAAAACAAAAGTCACTCGATAAATATTAGTCAAACACGCTACATCCACTGAAAGACGTTTATCGCGATGGAACAAATCGAAAAGGCAGCTCAAGAGGCTGTAGTCCAATTATTACCAAGAAAATCTGGAGAACAATATAAAAAACAGTTATCTGACTCGTCACTGTGGAGTGTATATTCGATGATAAAGGCCACAATTGCAATAGACATGGGCGTCGACATTAGCAAATTCTGCAAACTAACCGCTTTTTTGAAACGACAAAATGAGGACTACAAACCAAAAAAGTCTTTTTACTTTTTTACTTTAAATCCCTAGGGATTTAAAGCACCACTTTTTTCCCTGAAAATAGGGATAATAGTACATAAAATATATTTTAAAACCGAAAATTTGAAGGACGCCTAGCTGTTGAAAAAAAAATAAAATGGTCGTGCTACGAAGAAAAAACTGCCAACTTTATGCTGATGGCTTTTGGTTTATTTTCTAGCTCATTCGCCTTCATTTGTTTACATTTCCATAATATTTTGGCAACTTCGCAGTAACAACTTGGTGTACGTGAAGTGAACCATTACCTAACCCTTCCTTATTAAAAAAAAAAATTCTTGGTAAAATTTATTTATTTATCGTAAGGTATTCAGTATTTAGTTTATACAAGGAAAAGTTACGAAAAGTAATACGCTACCGGGTTAGTCAAGCCGGTATATATGAAATTTTTTGTGTTCCATTGTTGGTTTGCGGGCGGGGGGGGGGGGGGGGGGGCATAACCCTATGACCACCCCCTGGATCCGCGCTTGCTCTTGCTAGACCAAAAGTTCAACTCTTTTAACGAATAAAGATTATTTTTCTTTAATAATACGTTCGGCCACCATTATCACAATATTTGCATAAGATATAATATATTGTATCGGTAAAGGCAAAGGCAAAACTTAAAACTTCGTCAAGTCCGAACTGCGAGCGACAACGGCATCGATAAACGGGAACGGCAACTGCAACTTTATAAATTGGCCAATACAAACGAGCAGGCGCGGATACAGGATTTAATTCAGGGGAGGGCAAAGTCGCAGGATAAACTGCCGGAGGCTACATGGTTTTTAGGATCACGCCCAAATATTGCTAAATTTGGTCAATAATTTATAGTAAATATTAGAAAAACCGACGCGGTAAGGTGTGAATTCAGAGATCTTAACCGAGTTATAATCAAAATATATAGTTTATAAATCAATTTTAACTCATCAAGCACATTTTTAAAAATATGCAATAGTTAACCACTCAACAAAAGGCTATTATTTACAGCGGGTTCAGGTTCCCCTCAATATGAAGCTAGAAGACTGCTAAGATATCTTAGGGATATCATCCATGCCAATAAATTCAAATAAGGCAATAAAAAACATGACTGGATAGGATTTGCACACAAATATTTACATCAGAATAATTTCTGGGAAACTGTAATAATGGAAGAATTCGGGAATGTAATCCTTCCGGCATGCGGTAGGCTGAGAATAGACTCACAAAAAAAACAAAAGTGGTGGTTTCTCTATAATTGCTTGCGGTTAGATTAGCGCTAGAGGGCTAGGAGTTTGCCAAATCATGAAATACTAACTGCAGTTCTATACGTTAATATACGAAAAGATAATGTCATCTATAAATGCATATATAGCTCCAATACACACAGCATTGTATCGTGCAAAATTTTCTCCAAGAAAATAATATAGCAGTTCTTCCCTGGTCCCGATTTAAACCGGGGTAAACTGATCAATGTATGTATAAATATGATTTTCGACCATGAAACAGGGATAAATTACGCTACATGATAAATTAAGCTTGGGATGAAGAAACAGGTGAATTATGCAGGAACCTAGTTATAGCTATGTCGCAAAGGCTTCAAGAAGTAGTAAACAGAAATGGTATATTAAAAATTTTGTGTTGCTTTGAAAAATTTTGTACTTATATTTTTGGTTTAGTTATTATTAATATTATTTTTCATTTTCGGGCGACGTTAAATATACTTAAAACGAAATATTTGACTTTTTCTAAATAATTTTTATTTATAGTTAAATTAAGTTAAGTGGAGTTACACCAAGTAAAGGTCAAATCAATCCAAGTTACATTTTGTAACCTAGATTATTTTCTAAAAGTTAGGTATTTTTACCTTTCCAGCTCTAGAGCACTATTTATAAAATTTATGAGATATATATTCCTTTCCAACCTTATAGGTGCGATGGAACTTCGGATGTATACGACGTAATGCGTTAATACTGCGGCGAATTACAAGCAATTCCATCTAATATGAAATGTATATGTATTGCGGTTAATTAATACCCCTGATCATTTATCTAAATATATTTTTGTTATTTAAATTGTGGAAAATTGAAGAAATGCATTCACAGTCAACCATGGTATTCCTACACGTATTATTTTAAATCAATACTAATAAGAACGGTTTTAGAATATCATATACCATTCTGATAAGATAGTGTATACGAGTGATAATTTTTATTTTTCTAGTCTCATGCACTTAAACGTGGGGTAGCTTCAGCAGCTCAGAATTTAGAAAAATTAAGAATGAAAGGAAAACAGTTAAGTCAAGAAATTGAACAGAAGGAAAAGTAAGTACAAAACGTTTTGATTATTCATCTAAAAAGTTTCATTATATTATACCTATATATATATACTGGGTGGTGCATCTGGTCAGGACACATATGATATCCGACGTAAATTGTAAGATGATCAAATATTAGCTCCCCTGTATTTAAACTTTTTAAAGACTACAATAAGAGAAATGTTCGTGTTCAATTTAAAGTGCATTTTCCTAGTAATTTAAGAGTAATTTAACAAACTGTAGTGTTATAAAAGTGATAAACTAGAAACTACGGACCTTCCAGATTTCAGTCAGAGATCTCAGAAACTATAAGAGATACGAAGTCGGTTAATATGCCGTTTAGAAAGTTTTAAAATTTCGAGTAGTTCCGGAGAAAAAAACGAAATTCTGAAAAATCGTTTTATTTTTTTCCTGGGTTTTTTGAGATCGAATTCTAAAGTAAATTGCACTTTTACATTGCCACTTTTTCCGGTCTATCTAACAGCGTTAATTGATTTGTAATCCGACTAGTCGTCTCGAACAAACCCGTTATCAACTTTATTTTTTTAAATACGGTCCTGTTTACCTGATAATGGAATTTGGAAGCTTTTTTCTTCCCAATGCAATTATGTATGACACATTGTCGTTTAATGACGTTTCGAGAGTTTTTTGAACAACATCAGGATATTTTGGGATACGGTACTGTATTTCTCCTAATTTTATAAGTAATATCTCATAAGTAAGCTCTAAATTTTTACTTATGTTGAACTAGTTCAATAATTAATTAATAATAAACCACAAATAAGTGAACAAAATACAGAAACATTATTTCAAACTTCTGTTGATTCTGGATTTAGAAGAAAAGTAGGCGTTTGAAACAAAAAAATTAAGATGGTGACGCGTGATTTGTTTCATTTGACATTCCCATTGTGATCGTTGTCAACATTTGAAAGCGTTTTAAAAATTTTTGTATTTTCCAGAAAATATGGAACATAATTTTACAAATGCTGAAAGGGTTGATATTCTATCGTGTTTTATTTCATCTCAAAAAAACTGTTATGTAGCAGAGCGGATGCCTTTGGAGAAGTATCCAGAAAGGAGACACAACCAAATGAAAGAACATTTAGCCTACTTTTCTTGTTCACTTATTTGTGGTTTATTATTAAATTATTTGTTATTTATTGAAGTAGTCCAACATAAGTAAAAATTTAAAGCTTAATTTATGGGATATTATTTATAAAATTAGGAGAAATACAGGACCGTCTCCCAAAATATCCTGTTGTTCAAAAAACCCTCGAAACGTCATTAAACCACAATGTGTCATACATAGTTGTATTCAATATCAGGAAAACAGGACCGTATTTTAAAAAAGAAAGTTTATAATGACCCTTCGAAGACGACTCGTCGGATTACAAAACAATGAACGCTGTTAGATAGAGCGGAAAAAGTGGCAATGTAAAAGTGCAATTTACTTCAGAATTCGATCTCAAAAAAACCCAGGAAAAAAATAAAACGATTTTTCAAAATTTCGGTTTATTCCGAATATCTCCGGAACTACTCGGAATTTTAAAACTTTCTAAGCGCCATATTATTAGGCACGTAATTGTACAACTTTACCTCCATTTAACTTCGTATCTCTTACGGTTTCCGAGATTCCTGTACTGGTCCTCCTTATCTTAGACACGGTGTATACCAGCAAATAAATGATTAAAAAATTGTCGAAGTGATTCTGTCATTGCTAATATTATTTTATATTATATATACTATTTCCGTCGTAGTACTATTGAATCATTTTAACTTTGTCCTCAGCGGAATAGCTCATGGCGATTGGAAATATTCAATGCGAGAATTATTTTAAAAAATTAAAAATGCTGTCAAATATCAACAAGTGTAAATCTAATTATAAAGGTGATTACCGGTATTTTGATTTTAACCTCAATAAACAGAATCTTACTACAGATTTAAGCTATGTTGATGACAGAATTCTCTTAATATCTTAAAAACGGTATGTGTAAAAAAGTTCAAATTTGGCGTACTTTTTATTCTCATTATTCTCTTTAATCTTAATAATAGTTTTCTTTAAAATCAATTCAAGTGAGTATTGGACCACCTCGAAATTTTCATGGGGAATTCCAGGTGTCATGTTTGAACGCACCACCTAGTATATATATTTATAAATGATGGTTACGAGAAATACTTAATAATTTTTACGTTCGATATATATTTAGATGCCCACACGTAAAATTTTTTACTTATTTGATACTGTTAGATATCAATAAAATTCGAAAATACACTGCAATAGTCTGAAGCAGATTCGGCTGTTCAAAAATGAAAGAAATGTACTATAAAAATTTAAATCCATTATATTATATGTGACCATTACTTTTGGGGTATGTACCTTATCATCTCTCCGAGTTTTATCTGATAAGAAATGAAGGAAATATACCAAGATGAATCGTATATTAAATATTACGAAAATAGCAAAACAACGTTAATTTATTAAATCCCTCTCTATTTTGTAAAATATGATATCTTTCACTAATACTATAACTTCGTCAGAAGACAATGAAAGACTTAATATCAAATAAAGTGTACAAATAATAAAACATTATTACATGTATACAAAAAAATGGAATAGGAGAATAATAGTAACGTTGGAAATTTCGAAAGGATCATTATTATACGTTAAAATATATGATAAAGTTGGGATTATTTTTACAAGTAATTACTTACGTATTAGTGAAATAAATTTTGCAGAGGAGATTAATAAGTAGTAGTAGTCGTAGAAGTAATAATAAGTATTATATTTGATCATTTAGTAAAATGTCGGTGTTTCTAAGTTCATTTATTTCCATGGATTCTAACAGATGAGTTTATGTCTTTATTTTCAAATATGTATGTAAAACTTTAAAATTTTGTCAAAATTATGTTGGTTTTCTTTTAAATGCTGGAATATTTAGAATATGTTTTATATTTAATATAATTATGAAATGTCCTATTAAAGATAAAGCAGATTCTAATTTTTTCAACCATCGTATCGCCGAAGAATTTTTAATTTTCTGTATTTATCTGTAGTAGGCTGAAAACGATTTTATGTAGATAGATAAATTCTAAAAAAGCGACTCTTACGGTTTACGATATTCTAAAAGTGAGACGTATATGGTAGGTAAAAAAATTGACTATTTCTTTTCTACACTCTAAATTTTTAGAATGTGCATTAAAGATCAAGAAGATGTGCAAAACTTGGAAAAAAAGATTAAGGAGATGAAAGGGAGTAGCCTTTCATCAGAAGAAAGGATAAAGAGAATTCAAAAAATGATTGATACCGAAGAAAAACAATGTAAAATGTATTTATCTGATACAGAGAAAATTAATAGTTATCTTTATCGGACTGACCAGTTGCTTAAAGACCAACAATCCATTGGAAAATCTCTAGAGATTCAAATTAATAACGCATATTGTATATGCAATAAGCTTCGAAAGCATATTCGAGATGAAAAGAAATCACTTGAAAAATTGAAAGAAGTTGTCTATGATATGGTATGTGATATGTTTATATTATCAGTATTAGCTAGTTTCAACAAATTCTTATTTTGAGGTAACATGTTAACATCCGTACAAAGCCTAATTGAAGTTTGATTATTGGACGGTCTGATCAAATGGCATATCAATTAATCGCAAAACACAAGAATTTTTTGAGACTGAGAAGTAGTGTCAATTAAGATTAATATACTAGGGCAATTAGTTATTGAATATTCAAAAATTCATCCCCTAATTAAGAAGCTGCTATTTCAATAATAATGAACCAATTTTAATAATTTTTCTAACTGATAGAAAATACATTATAGAGTTTAGAACAGAGCAGGGCAGTTTACGTCCTGATTCGTCTAATTATAAAATGGTAGCGCATAAAATCTGGATGCATGTAAAATTCCTAAATTTTAAAATTTACATGTTACACAAAAATTTAATTTTATTATTTTTTTAAAATAAACCAATTAGATATATCAGAGTTAGACACTGGCTCAAAAGTATCGCCATGCCACCCTAGGTAACAAAAAAAAATATTTCTTCTCAATCAATTCGACATATTACCACTTTTGAACCAATTAGATATATCTGAGTTAGATACTGGCTCAAAAGTATCGCCATGCTACTCTAGGTAACAAAAAAAAATATTTCTTATCAATCAAATCGACATATTACCACTTTTGGCAAATAAAGTCTACAATCATTTAATTCATTTACTTAACATTAAAAATTCGCTTCACTTTGTTGTATTTGTAGCTCGATAACAATTTGTCCTACAGCTTTCATGATTTTTTTTAACAAAAGTGACCTCTAGAAGTATACTAAAATTAGTTTCAATTGTGAATATTTGCCGCTAGATGGTGTATTTTTAATTCAACATCAAAAAATTATAATATCTCTTAAAATTAATATGAAAGTTAGATAGGTCGATAATTATTGGTTGTCATAATGTACACTTGTTTTTTTTTTTTTTGTATTTTGGAATTCTTCTTTGACGTCATTGATGCGTAATAAAATGATCTAGCCCTTTAACTGCGAAAGCGTGCGTTTTTTCATTATTAGTACAACATGTATGCCAATCTACATGGTGGTTCTTGTTCTACCTTTTCTTTATAATTTTTGTAGTCTTTACTATCTTGTATATACAATGAAGTAGAGTTTTTAGTAAATTTTACAGTATACTTTCCGTTTATTGTTTGTTTTAATTCTTGATTAAAGTTTTTGTAGTTCTTGTTAGTGGTGATTATTTCATTCATTATAATCGGTGGTGATTTATTTAACTTTTGTTGTTTGAGTATCTGCGAATTTATGATTGATTGTTTTTTTTAATGACCAAACACAAGTAGGAATGATCCTTGAGGGCACTCTGCGAGCGGTGCGTATGCGAAAAAGCGATTCACGTTGCTTTTGAACCTCGGGAAGGTCGATCCATAAGGATGAAGTCCTCCAGATGAAAGAATTCTTAAATAATGAGAGTTCATGTTGTCATCCGAAGATGTGCATCGGCAGCCGATGTTTGTGTATTCAAAGAGAAAGATGAAATAAGTGTGGTATCGTCAGAAAAACTAAATATCGGATTTTTCGTTTTCGCTAGAAGGTCGTTAATGTAGAGTAAGAAGAGAGTGGGAGACAATATGGACCTTGAGGAATACCGGCATTGATGGTGAAGGTATCTGAGAGAAATCCGTCAATCGCCACTTGCAGAGAGCGATCCTTAAGAAAGCTACACAACTATGCACAGAATCAACTGGGCATACCATAGGATCGCAGTTTACTTAGAAGTCCCTCATGCCAAACACGAACAAAGGCTTTAGAAATATCCAGTACAACAGCCCGAGACTCTCCATGATGTTCGATTGCGTTGGTCCAAAGGTGGGTGACATAAGCTAGATGGTCTCCCGTTGATCTGGACTGTTTGATGATCGCTGATAATGTTGAGGCCATCCAGGTACTTTAGAGTTGTTGCTTAATAGCTTTCTCCATTACTTTTGATGTAACTGAAGGGAATGCGACTGGTCGATAGTTGTTAGGAAGGGTTCTTTGGTATAGACTGAACTCGCGCCGTCTTCCAGCACGATGGAATTATTCCTTTTTTGTAAAATAAGTTGAAAGGTTTACAAAATACTGGTGCTAGTTTATCGGCGCATATCCTGAGAACTATACCAGAAATTTCGTCTGGACCAGAAGTTGTTTGGACATTGAGCACTTTCAGGATTCGTTTGGCGCTGATGGAACACGAATTCGGTCAATTCCGGCTGAACAGCAGGAATATGTTGGGTGGTGTTCTTTCCTGGAAATTTACAGTGAAATGCGAAGAAAATAGTTCAGCAAGTAAGTTTACTTTGTCTCCGGCTGTAGATGCTATTGTACCATCGGAACGTGTTAGAGGTGGAATTTCGTTAAATTTTGGTTGACGATCTTAGCGAGTAACCAAAAGGACCTAGATTCATTTGGACAGTCAAGATGTTTGTTTCTCATTTTACGGCTGTAGTTCTGATTTCATCTTGTATCTGGTATTTCCTTTTCACGGTTGTAGTGTATGACTCCTATTTCTTCTATGTCAGTATCCTCAGCATCGGTTGGAGGTTGAAACTTATTTTTCAGCGGAAAAATTCTTTCTTCTAAAAATTTTACAAATTTATTTTTCGAGCTGTCTGTTGGCGAGCTATTTTGTTCTCCTCCCCTTTTGTTTTTGGATTGTACGTCATGCAGTATTTTGACGTTTTCATTTTCTGGGGTTTTTGATGGCTAGTCCCAGTGGTAGTGTTGCTTGCTTATGTTCAAGCCGTGGTTTGACTTTTTGTACCAGAGTAGCTTATAATTCGTAAGGGCTTTTAAGCATGGAAGTTCTGTGTTTTCTGGTGTGGCTTCTATTTGCGGTGTATTTACGGTGAATTTACGATTTTTGTCTTCTACTTATGTGTTGTGTTATATAACCTCTCTCAGATTGTTTCTTATTGTGATCTAAGCAATTCTTATAGTATTCGTGGTTTTTTCAAGGTTCCACATTTTTAGATTGTTAGCGGTGGAGTATTTTTTAAGTAATATATTATTATTATTTACTTGTATCTATTAACTGTCAGCTCTTACTTTTCAAATGTCAAAATTAAATTCTGACAGGTGTGCTGTGCACTGCAACATGTCAAATCATTTCAAAAAAACCCAAACTCGAACATGCGGGGAAGTGGAAGATCTAAACCATAATCTATTAGGATGTAATAGGGAACAAGCTCCAAAGAAAATGTATGGCTACTTCTCATGAAAAATGAATGCACCACTTAATATAGTGAATATTATTGGAAATCCCACAAGCGATAATGCCCTCATGTTATGCAAAATTATAGACACATTAGGAATACAAATCTAGTTCGTTCGTCTGCGATGCATGGAAGATCCAATAAAAAGATATATTTGGAGGATTGGTAGAGAATTAAAGCTCGACCCATGGTTAGTGTGCACCGATTCTCGGCTGTAAACCAATAATAAATATAGAAATATTTGTCTGGATGCTGGAAAGCAGGAGGTCATTGGAATTTCGAACAGAACAGAACCAAACTCGATCGACCAATTGATTTAAAATTATGAATTCTCTTGTGATGTCCTGAATGGATAAGAACACGGGGGAACACGCTTAAATATCTTAGACACATCTAGATTATAACGGCTTTTAGAGTATATACTATAAATTTTCATCATTCGCGATTTAATTTGTTTTGATATTATTAATTTAATATTTTACTTATCTACCTATTTTGATTCGAACCAACGCTCTTGGATTGGAATCCAACGATTTAGCCATTAGACTATGCAATCACTTTAAGTGAACCTGTTCATTTTAAAATAGATGATAATTTAGACATACATTTAACATTATTAAGTTATTAAAAAAAGTCTAGTTAGCACCTAATATAGTATACATAGTCAATGTTCATTATACGCAGCTACACTGATAAAAATGCATTTACAAATGTCGTGGGTTACAAAATTGGAGGTCCTCAACCCACCTCTCTATGTTGTTTTAACTGAGTCTACGAATTATCACAAATTATTTAAAATCGCTACAGTAATTCAGGTTCTTTTGGTTCGCCTCAACCCGGAAAGAGATTTTCTATCAACATTTTAAACATATGTGGGATCACCACAATTCCTCATCTTGTAACTATTTTAGGAGTTACCTGAACTCAGTTTCTGGGTTGGGAAAACTTACTAATTGATTATAAAGTGTCGTTTTAACCCGGACGTGCATTATTTTAACTCATTACCATGTGTAAATTATTTTGAGTTGGAATAATTCAGGAAACGTGCTCCAAAAGCTCATATCGAGGGTAAATCGCAAGATCGTAAAGTCACGGAAAGTTTCGAATTCGTGCTAGTGCAGGTTTGGCGCGGTTCATTCCATTTTTATTCGTCAATTCTCCTTCGATCGCGACACCTGTTGGCCCTTCATCTTTGTTCTCTGTGCGTGAAAATTTGTGTTTTGCATAATTTTGGTCAGTTGGCGTAAAATGGAGAGACATGAGAGAGATGCATACAAATCGTTATTATTGGAATGGAGCCTTATTATCTATAAGCAATCGTCATAACTTCGTCCGCATGGTTTCTTAGCCGTAGTATGCTCTCCTGTCTACAATTCATTTAATAATTTTTTTTTAAATATACAACAAAAATATCATTATCTTGAAAAAACAAAAGGCAATTGAAGTCCACAATATGCAGGCGTTAAATCAAAGAAATATTTTGAGTTGCGATAGTCTACAATTTAGGTACTGGTAGTCCAAAATTTGGACTCTGGTAGCCCAAAGAGTGAGATATTCCAGCCACCATCGTAAGCTAGAACAATTTAAATGTCAAGTTTTGATAGCTCGAATCATGAATTAATCTAGCCCGACTAGTAACGCATCACAATTCACATACTGGTAGCTACGGTAGCCTATCAATAATTTAAGACGGTGGGGCGTGAGCTATTCCAACGCATAAAATAACCCATCTTCTGTGCTATCATAACTTATGAATAGTGAGTTGACGCAATTTCTTCGATTTGGTTGCCGTAATTCAGAGGTCTGGGCTGTCCCCTATTAGCAACACACTTCGGTCTAGGACAACTCATATTTGAGTTATATCAACTCGAGATTTCGCTCAGTGTAAGTACGAACAAAACCATAAATAAAAACCAAGTTTAGGTAATAGTGTACACGAATATAGTTTGGTATAGCAATTTTTTGGGGAAACGATGGTTATCGGTTACAATTCATAGTGTTTGAAAAATAACAGTTACTACAAGTTCAAAAAGGGAGATCGGAGCTTCATTAGTTTAAAAAATATGTTCGGTTAGAAACTTGGTGGTGCTTAAGTAGTAAATCGGAATGTGCTTTATTATTGAGTCTAGTGATCACACAATCAGGAGAAATACTATTTACATATTCCAAAAATCATATTATGTACTAAAATAATATAAGATCTTGGCTAGAATTCTAGTGAGGGCTTCTTAGAATAATAACCCTGGGAATTATTATCAGAAAATCTATTAGATAAAAATCCGCAACTTCCTAGTTGATGGATCCCGATTTCGGTTTATTTTCTTACACATTCGCCTTAATTTGTTCACATTTCCATAAAATTTGAATTAATTAACAGTACTTTGCATATTTGTAGTCAACGGTCAAAAGATCATTTCCTTTTTCCAATCGTCAACTTCGCAATAAGAAAAATCACATTTGACTTTATCAGAATGTTGTGTGAAGTAGAAACCAGTAAATGCAATTATCCATCTTCAAAATTATGAATTAAGCTAAGACCATCGTCGAAGCAATCTAAACAAGCTGCAACGAATATGTATATGTTTATGTCTAGACTTATCTACACTAAAAAAGAAACTGAAACATACAATTATTTATTTATACATTTATTAAACATCACTAGTACAGAGTACTAGGAGCGCCATTAGTTGGAGGACCCATATGCTAAGAGTTGGTCGGTCAGTTTCTGAGCTTGTTATTTCATAACATTTAATAATTTAAACTATTTTGTAAGGTTATTGATGAATCTTTAAAAATGCTTAATATTCAGCTTGTGAGACAAACATCAAATAGCACATGTCAGTTAATGTACTTCGGAATACTTTTAAATTTTCTATACAATTTATTTTTTTTACAATCGGTTAGCGTAAAGGAACGTCAAACCATTTAT
Source organism: Barypeithes pellucidus (assembly GCA_963991005.1). Taxonomy (NCBI): domain Eukaryota; kingdom Metazoa; phylum Arthropoda; class Insecta; order Coleoptera; family Curculionidae; genus Barypeithes; species Barypeithes pellucidus. The sequence goes on along the minus strand of OZ022557.1, from coordinate 52,361,675 downwards.
GATACTTATGCTCTATAATAGTTTTCTTTGGACCATCTTATTTATATCAGATTCAGTAGATAAAAATGACCAATCTATCTTGTAAAGGTACCGGTTCAGTTTGTTATAATCTGCCGACAGCATGGCGAAACTGCTACTTCAGTTTTATTTTTAAAAGGTGCAATGTACTGAATATTGTAATTGCTTCAAGTGTAGGATGATATATATTGGTGACGACTAAAGCAAAATAACTTTGTAGCATAACAACTTTGGAGGTGGTCTCCGTGAATATGGAACAAAATTCTGTTCATGTGGTTACCCGTTCATTTGAAGTAGTTCTAAAAAAATTATCGAATCAAACAGTATTTCAGCAAATGGTGATGTTGACTTGAAGGAATCAAAACTAGAGTATTCTCTTCCAGCTCTCATTCAATTAATGGAAGGTTAAAATCACTAATTATTAGAACTTCAGAGCACATTTATTTCTTTATGACTCACAGGTGCTAAATAAAATGTAGTATTGTGATCGTTGGAATTCTGTGGGAAATAAACAACATTCTATGGCAACATTGGTGTTGCTAAAATTTTATTTTTATCGATACATCTTCATATTGGGTATGAGCAGGGGTATCAAGTAATGATGCATGAGAAGATTTATGTATGACAATAAGAAGTCCACCACCGTAAACATTTTAAGTGTTCATAATTTTTGTCATTGCGAAATACTGTGTATTTATCATCAAAAACCTCAGATATATGAATATCATTACATATACATTACATAACACTTTAGTCACATTATTATAGTACATTACGTACCGAGGGCAGTAAGAAGGCCTTTACGGACGAGAGCGGGTTTGTTCGCCTTCACTGCCCGAGGTTCGTACCGTACTTTTTGTCAAAAGTGCGCCGTAAGCGCCTCTTACGCGACCTCTTTTCGTGACCGTAAGTAGCTCTTTTCAAGCCTCTCGGAGACAGGGCTGTAATATACCTAGAAACAGGGCTGTAATGAAAACATTATAGCCCTGTTTCTAGGTATATTACAGCCCTGTCTCCGAGAGGCTTGAAAAGAGCTACTTACGGTCACGAAAAGAGGTCGCGTAAGAGGCGCTTACGGCGCACGTATGACAAAAAATAAATACCGACACGGTAATACACTCATGTGCAATAATAAATACTCACTAATAAACTAACAGGGTTGTCAGATTTTGGAAGGTTGATTTGTATACTAAGCTTGCGGCTATCGCATAAATGTTTAGCCAACTTGATTAGATTCTCAATAGGCTGCCTTAAACAAGTTGAACGATAACAAATTACTTGCGCTAACAATTGAGTTTGTGAAATTTTATTTTACTATTTATTTTAACGATTTCTCTTTAATTAAGAACATAATAAATACTTTTATGTTACTGTTTTTATTTAATAGCAATACAGAATTGATGAATTTGAGCAAAAACTCTGCAAACTGGAAGGGTCCAATAAGCAAGAAGAGCATGCCGACGAAAAAGAAGATAAAATAAAAGAGCTGGAAAAAATATCTGCGGATCATGCGGAAGTTCAACATACTCTCCAAGCACAAGTCGACAGGTTGCAAGATGAAATGAGGAGGTTGTCAAATTTTATAGCAACCGACAAGGAGCAGTTGGAGATCTTGCAGAACAAAGTCGAAAATCATTTGCTCGTTTATGAAATAGGTAAGTGTTAGATTTTTTACATAGGGGTGGGAGAGGTAGTGTTAAAGGATCCGTCAAATACACCCCATTCGAAATTTTAGCTGTGGCGAAGAATTTCCAAAGGTACCTAGATCATCCAGAAAGTCTGACACTTAATATATCCAAGTATTTTGCATCCGTCGGGTTGTCATCATATAGGTGGAAGCAATTTTGTTGTACATTAGCAAAAAAAATACATTAAAACCGAACTTATGTTGAAAACTTCTTTCTCTCACGAAACGGTACTTTTCGCTATGCCAAAAATAAGAATTTCTTTTGTTAAAATAAATATTCTTGCATTCGTCTGTCCAAATAATATTTTTTAAAAAGTTTGGATTTTCTTGCGCATGAATCAAAATCATCTCACAAAATGCAATATGTTTTAGATGATCGTCAGGCTTAAGAGCTTGAAGCCTAATTAGTTTCTAATTATGCATATTACGTTTATGGATAAATCTATTAATCGACATGTATCACAGATCCAAATCATTTTCTGCGCAATAAATTGAGAGTGTGGAAATGCATGAAAGTACGCCAACACGATTACCTCATTTTCTGGGTGCTCGTACTTATATTGAATTTTAAAAATTGTTCTTCTACTCTTCTACTTTTTTGAAGTCATTGGAGCCATGTCATTCCCCAGCACAGATGAATGGATCATCAGAAGAAAAGCATATGTTCATCCAAGAAAAAGTGAGAAAATGGTTTTTCAGGTTTTTCCACTTGGCCGATGTGTAATGCCATATCTTGTGAGATTTAGGAGGTTGTTCAGAATTAATTGGTAGTTCGTTAGAGTTGAAATAAGTTTGTGATCGGAAAATCCTAGAGGGGGCTGTACGGTTACTGTATATATATCTGGGTTTGACATCTATAGAAGATCCAAAAGCAGCAAAATCTCCATCTCGGTCTGGAATCCGCGTTGGTTCTTCTACGAGTTGTGTTAGACCAGAATTGATCGCAAAGGATTCAGCCTCACGGCCTTGTTCATCATCTGTATTTAAATATTTAAGCCAGTTGACATTTTTGACGTTATAGTCGCCAAAGATAGCAGCAATCTCGGTATTCGGATGATTAGTTTGCAAGAAGTCGATTGTGTTGAGAAAAGGGCTCTGTAATGGGTATCACTATCACCAGCCTCTACCCACAGATTCGCTAGGGGGGCTAGTTTACCTCCGGAGTATTTTGGAGCTTACATCATTCTATTCTTGTGGTCCCATCCTGGTAACCGGCACAGCGACGAAACGTCAATTCAATGAGCAAACGTTAACTCAAGGAGCAAACTTTACGCAGCCTAAACCGATGCAATGGTATCTCACCAGGTGATGCCGGGTGGGTCAACAACTTCAATTTGTAATGATTTGACGTTTCGCCGATTTTTTGCTGTCCCTTTATTATAATTTGCAGTAATTGGGTTGCCTGCTGTCAAGAGTTTGACAGCTTGTTTTGCCAGATGCAACCTATGTCAATAATTGAGGTAAATAATAATGATTTCTGGTAAGAGGTGAAGAAAAATGATTTCACAAGCTGAAAATTGGTTAATAATACGTTATTAAATGGTTAGTAGTGGAAAAACATAATTTTTTTTGTGAAAACCGGACATTTTTTACGTGTCATATTTTTTATTTATAGTGTGGTCATCTTAAAGTTGCTAATTAGTAATATCGATGATTGCTTCTTGTTTTTTTTATAATGCAGAATTTTCAAAGAGTCAGCTTAGGTCCTTTCAGCAATTACATTATTTTTTCCTTTATATTTTCTTTATTATATAAAATTTATTTTATATTTTTCATATTTATTTCAAATATATATACAAAAATATATGACCAAACTTAAAATAATATGTTATAAACAAGACAGTGAAAAATACACTGTTATTCCAACTAAAATAAAAGAGGAAGGAAAGTAAAACTCTCAGTTTCGAAGACAGGTAAATTCATCGCCAGCAGTTCAAGCTAATTAAAACTCAAACCATGGTGCAGACAAAAAATTTTTAAAAAATTACAATACTAAAAATTACTTATACTCAAAATTATCAAAAACTAGAGCTGTTTGCCTTGCTTTGAGGTACTCCTGCTTTAATTTCTGTAAGTTCAGAGTAATCGTCATTTTAAATTCTAAAAGCTCAATCTGAAATGTATGACTTCAATAATTGTGCGAACTGGTTAGGCAAGAGCTTACTCAATTTATGGTATAGTCCCTCGTGCCATACCTTATCAGAAGCCTGATCTACATCAAGGAAGACGGTAGAGCAAACTTTTCTTTCTTTCAACGACTTTTCATTTATATCTGTGATCGTGTGAACCTGATCTATAGTTGAGTGCGTCTTTCTGATGCCAAACTGATAGTCAGGGATTATGTTTTTGTCTTCAATAATTGGTTTTAATCTTTTAAGAAATATCTTTTCAAAAAGTTTTGAAATTACAGGGAGCAAGGAAATTGGCCTATAAGATGAAGACGGGTTAATATTTTCTTTAATTTCTATTGCTATTTCTTTTGGAGTAGCAGCTCTGATTGCACCTGCTTCCTGGATAAGATTTTCCCAGTCGAGAATGTCTCCACCGTGATTTAGTTGGAAGGCATCTTCAATTTACGTGTTACTTTTTGCCCTTGTACCATCTGTATTTTTAATTGGTGGATTCTGCAGGATTGGTATTTTTAGCCTCTTGGTAGCTCTCCACAGCGAATAGTCAGCCTCCTATCATTTGACAGTTAACTTTTTTTATCTCTCTTTTAAGGTGTTATGTGATATTATTTAGTAGGTACATTTTTAACGGCTGGTGATCTAGTTTGATGCCAAATTCTTCTGAGTCTTCTATTTTCCGAAATAAGGACTCTAATTTCTTTGGGGTAGTTGTTACCTTTGATTCTTAAAGTGATTTCTGAAGTATTATTCCATTCAGCTTGCTGGATAACATCAACAAATAATTCCGCATCATTGTCTAGTTGTTCTTCATTTCTTAGAGGCACTGACAAATTGATATTCTCCTCAAGTATTAATTGGATGCTTGTTCAATCTGTTATCTCGGATCTAATTCGTTTTGTATAATGATTTCGCTGAGTGTAGTAAAATGGGAGAGTGACCAGAGTTCATATCCCAAACTTTTTACACCTTCAGATAGTTTACTGCTACATTTCGAATAATGAAGAAATCATTTAAATCTGGGATTTTATTGGGGTCTGTAGGCCAATATGTTGGCTTGTCAGTTGATAATGTCTCGCATTTTAGTTGATTGACTTCTTGAAGAAGTTCTTTTCCTTTTGTCGCTGTTAACCAGATTGGACATTTTTGGCATTGAAATCATCACCTATGATGAACCCTTGATTATTTAGAAAATCGAAATATTCTTCTTTTTTTTAGAGCATGTCTAGGCGGAGAGTAAACTGCAGAGACAATGATCTCATATGTTTTGGTTATCGCCTTTAGAGAGACAGCTTGAAACTGTTCTATTATATATCCCGTATCTTCTTCGGCTGTATTTTCTGGATGTATAGTGTGATATGCTTTATATCCCCTGAATTTAAAAAATGATTCGTTGGTAAAATGAGTCTCAGAAATAAGGCATATGTCAATTTTCTCTATATCTAGGACCGCTTGCAGTTCTTGTTGGTGCTGGATTTAGCATTCCACTTCATTATCTTAAGGTTATTTGACATTACGATTTTTTGGAATAGTTCCTTTAGTGCCTTGCTTAAGTCTGCTAATACGTTCATCCATTTTGATTTTTCTTTCTTTCTCCATTATTTGTTTAAGAGAGTTTTGAATGGCAACATTTTGCTCTTGTTGTTGTGAGTTTTTATTATCACTCACACATTCAGGCTTACCATCTACGGCTTGATTGTAATTCTGGACAATTCCTAAGGACGTACCAAAGCGTCACAGCGGCAACGTCGCAATCTTGGGCGCTGACGTAGAATGACGAGGCTGGTAGCGAGACTTTCACGGTTCACGCCGACGACGAGGGGAAGCAAGAACAACAAGAATGTCGGCTGCTTAATTTATGTTATTTTTACTAGTATGTTAAACTAAAAGTGTGGAAATAAATAGCTAAAACATATTAACGGGTACGTTGATCATTTCTACTACACACCGAAGACGAATATATCCAACATTTCTGGCCTTTTCGAGCCAAATTCACGAATCAGAGACGATCGAAGGTAAAGCCGCCATTTTTGTATCGGCAGAGGCGATTATTTTTTTCTGTTAATTTTTTTTATCCTACCTCGATTTTTGTTAATATGCCGCGTGTTACGGGTTTATTGCACAGTATAAATATTGTATTGCAAAATGACCGAACCAGCAGAATCAGTTATAGATAAAATAAAAGTATTAATCGTACAAAGAGGTACATTAAAATCAAAAATTACAAAATTCGAAGAACGATTACTTAGTTTTAAATCCCAAGGCACTCACGCCGAATTAAAATGACGTTTATCAAAAATTGAATGCTTATGGGATGAATTTGAGAGAATTCAAACAGAAATCGAATATTTGGACAGTTCTCAAACACAAAGAAACGAACGCGATCTTTTTGAGGATAATTATTTTAGAGTAGGGGAGAGGGGGGTACGTTTGAACAATATTTAGAAAATAATTTTTATTTCAAAAAGTACAAAAGTAATGTTTACTATATTTCACAAACACATAGTCTTAACTCTGTAGAACCAACTACTACAGCTTAAAACCAAAGAAACTTAACTATGAAATAAAAATACATTTTTTATTAATACTCGAAATGTGTTTAAACCTACCCCCGCATGGGGGTAGAATTGAACATACAGGGGGCAGTATTGAACTTGAATATTAGTTTATGTTATATTGACTAAAATCAATACCGAATGACAATAGCGACATTGTTCTTAAAGTACCACCATGTTTCAGAGGTTCTGGAAGTTTAAGAACGATATCGCTAATGTTAACATCGCTCCGCTCGGGCTCATCTGGGTGATTAAATTTAAATGATTCCTCATTTTTTATTATTTTTCTTATTAAATATTTAACTCTATATTCTTGTGGATCTAATTTCTTTTCTATTTGTGCAACAAAATATTTAATCGTTTTCTTCACAAACTTGACCAAGATATAATCGTTTTCTACCAAATCTTTTGGATTTCGTTCACCTTCTCCATCAAAATCTGCTTCATCAATAAATTCTTCTGAACCATCAGACTCGTCATGAACGGAATAATCTTCTTCATCATCGGTCTCAGTTTGGGTGTTTAACGTTTTTATTTTATTCGTTTGTTTAGACTGGACAAGAGTCTTTTCGTCTTCTTTCCAGTTAAGTGATGGTTTTTTTTTCTTCGCTAAACGACTAAAAGCTTCAGCCTCTATTCTATTTTTTTCGGGTGTTTCTGTCAGAATTCTAGATTTCCTTTTTCTCTGTTGTCGATTTGGGTTCATTTTTCGAGGTGCTGCTTTCGGTAGGGGTCTTACAACTTCTGGAGATAGAACAGAAACAGTACGCAAATGCTCAGTTGGGCTTGAGATGTCGGGTTCTGGAATATTACTGCTAGGATTGGAAGAGACGTTAAAAAAATTGGGTTGAGAGTCCGATAGCTTGGGCTCTTGAATTATTCTTGAACTATGAACATGAACTACGCCTGAAGGTCCGGCTTGTTCATTATTATCTTCGGAATCTAATTTTTCCGCTTCTATGGGCCTATCTGTCACAAATGCTGTTTCAAAATCATCATCTGAGAAGACGTTCCTTGAAAAAGGCCATACTCCCGTTTTGGAAAATCCTGCAACTATGTTCTTGATGGTAAATGCATTTGCGTAGGCAATGTTTGCTAATCCGGCAAGATCATGGATTGTAAGAGTTTTACCGGGATTGCTAAGTAACCAATCATTTTGAGCTACAGACAACTTTGATTTCAGCGGACCCATTACTGCAACATCAAGGGGCTGCATGCGATGAGTGCAGTGAGGAGGAAAAGTAACTAAAACCATACCATTTTCCTTGGCATAAATAACCGCTTCTAAAGAACAGTGACTCTCATGGTTATCCATCAAAATTAAAATTGGATCGACTTTGGTGCATTTCGTGTGTTTTTGTATGTGCTCTAGTACTTTAATAAATAAAGGGGCAGTCATCCACCCACTCTTGGGGTTATTAGAAAGGCCTAAACTTCCCGGTGGTGCACCTCTAAGCATTGAGTCGTGAAATCTTGCTCTTGGAAATATGAAGACTGGTGGAATAGTATTTCCACAAGCGTTAATAATAGCACACATTGTGATCAACTGGCCTCTCTCCGCTGAAACTGCTTGTCCGACCTGTTTAGTACCTTTTTTCGCCACTACGTGCGGAGCCTGAACTACCGTGGTAATGCCGGTTTCATCTATGTTGAATATTTTTTCCGCTGTAAAAGGATAAATTTGTAGGGCTCGTTCATAATTATTAAAAAATTCCTCGACGTTTGTTTTATTAAAACTAGTACAACGCGCTAAGCTAGTGTTTTCTGGTTTTCTAAGGGTCAGTCGCTCATGTCGTTTCATGAAAGACTTCAGCCAATCTATTCCTGCCATTTTTGCGATATCCCAGTTTTTTGGATATGAACATTTTAGTAATTTTGCATAACTATATGCCAATTTCCTTATTTCTATATAAGTAAGGCCATAATTAATTTTTGAACATTTAAGTGTGTATTCTTCCAACATTTTTTCTTGTGGCATAGTAAAAACTTGCCTGGCAGTATATTTAGAATTATAATTTCGGTTAATATCTTCATTATTTTTTTTAATTCTATAATATAAAGCTGTATGGACCAAACCATAAGTTGCTGCGGCTTTTCGAATGGACATCTGTTCATCTTTAACCGCGCGTATGGCAGCCAGCATGTCTTCCTCTACAATTTCTGGTTTTGTGCGCTTCTTTTTATAAGTACGTACCATGACTACCTACAAGAAAAAGAAAATTATACTAGTACGGGGCACCTTTGAACATGTTGAAAGGAACCCCTTGTTCATTGTTCAAACGTGCCCCAAGTGATATTAAATAATTTCTTTTTTATTATTATGAGAAGCATTAAGAACTCAGCAATTTCACCCACAACAAACAATACTAGATTCTAAAATAATTATTTTGACATATCAAAACCAACTCACCTGTTTATCTAGTAAAAGAAACTTCACTACCAAATTTAAACAGAATAAATACGTTGGCCACCGGAAAACAATAAATGCGTGCAGTCTCGTTCAACAACGAAGCAGGACTAAATTGAGATCATCCAGACTAGCGGCTGATTCTATTACTACATCTATTTCCGAATTGACATCGTAGACTAAATAGGGGCGGGATATTTGAATGTGTTCAATAGTGCCCCGTGTTCAAATGTACCCCCCTCTCCCCTAGTTGACAAAACAAATACGATAATAAAAGCTTCAGAGGCTACATCATAAGTGCAATCTTTGGTGCAGCAAATACACCACCACAAAATATAAACGCAAACGTAATGCCAAACTTACCGGAAATGAATGTACCATTTTTTTCAGGTTCATACGAAGCATGTATTCCTTCCTTTAACATATTTGAGTCTGTCATACATGACAGGACTGATCTGACAAAAATACAAAAGTTTTATTATTTACAATCATACTTACGTGGCGACGCAGACCAGAACGTAAATTTGGTCTCGCCGCTGGTCCGCTACCCGCTTTCCCGGCCTAAACTAGATTCGAACTCTGGCAACTTCGGGTATTTTATTCTCCTTTTTTACCTTAGGGAAAAACTTAAAATGAATATCCGTTCTAAAATTTGTATTGATTGACATTGACTTTTTATTTACCTATATTAAATTGCTGGTTTTCACCAGTTTACAACATTCTCCCACCTTAGAATCGGTGTGTAACATAAAGCGTTTCTCACATTAAATACTATTTACATTAAAATAATCTTACATTAGTCCTAACAATTATTAAAACCTCTTTGGAATCTTTGACGCTCGACCACTACGCGTAATTACAACTTTTTGTACGGGTGCTCTGCTTTTAATCACTCCCGCACTTTTTTCATCTCGTTTGGTTGTGGATTCTTGTTCAGGCTGCGACTCGGGTTGGACAGCTATCGGGCTGGAAACCTTAGCATCTTCTTCCACAGTACCACCACATTCAAGCGGAAACAATCGCTGGACTGGCCGCAACAACTCGCCCTGTATAGTCTTAACTCGAACTAATCTTGTAAGCCCATCTCTTCCTGGTATCAGTTCCATAATACGTCCGATAGGCCACTCGATTCGCTTTATATTATCATTTCCTACGACTAATTTTTTCTTACGTTCCTTGTAAATTTCTTCTTCGTCAATTATTGTTTTCTCATCTGGCCACCTATGTATATCTTGACGAAGCCAATACGGACCCTCCCACCATTTTGACTCCAATAGCTGTCTTGGCGTACAACCTCGAGATGGAAGGTCTGCAGGATTACATATGCCAGGTATATGTCGCCATTGTTCCGCTGGGGTTAAGCGACGAATTTCATTGACCCTGTTCCAAACAAGTCCCCCACTCCTCATTGCGCTGTATGCATGATATAACTGTTGACGAATCACACCAGAAATAACTACGAAATGTGTCTGTAAGACTCTCCATTACTTGAGTATAAAGTCTGTCGTCGCTGTTGGAATTTCCAGAAAACTCCCACCCTCTTAAGTCAAATTGACCTTCAGCCATTGCCAGAGTCGACTCTCGAATAAATGTATTTAAATTTTCTTTATCTTGTAAGCTGGTCACACAATTATCTACATATAAGCTCTTAGACAATTGCACAATTGTTTCTTGTGAATATACAGAATCTGACAATGAACAGTTTTCCGAATATCTTTTTAAATGGTATTTAAAAACATCATCGTATCGCTGAGAAAGATCATCTCTTTCTAGTTTTCGCAACGTTGTATCAAGTCGCTTCTTGGCAACACTGTAATTTGTAGGCAATGGGGGATGACCATCTAACCACGGTTGAACTTCATACCTGCCCTCTTCATTTACAGTTACAGTCTCTAAAAATAACTCCTTGGCTGCCAAGGCCATTTCTTCTTTAGACTTTCTTTCAGAAGGTTCTTGTATACCGAGCACATCCAACTCCCATAAATCAGAAATCGGTGAATTTGCAAATAAGGATAAAACGGTCATTATAGCATTTGTCTCTACTTTTGGTTTTAAAACTTTACCCATCACAGTCCAGCCAAGATATGTTTCGACTGCCACCAATCCACACTGCAATAAATGGCGCCTCCCTGTATATAACATCTCAGCAACGTCAGCACCTAATAAAAGCTCAATAGGTCCAGGATTATTTGAATCGGAAATTTCAACATTTAAGCTTTTCAGTTCATGCATCCAGGGGCCATAGAATATTGGTGACACATCGTTACATATACGGGATTGATCTAAAACTTCAAAAGTATTATTATACTTCCCACTACTCACAGTAATATCATAAGAATAGTGATTGTTGGCAAACTCTGTACCTCCAAAAAGACAATGAACAATCTTCTCTACTCTTTTAGGCTTCAACCCAAGCGCTAACACAGTAGACTTCAAAATATATGAACGCTGTGAGCCACTGTCGACTAACGCTCGAACAACACGAGAACTATGGGTGCCTTTTAAAGTAACCTGCAGTGTTTGAAGAAAAACGTGTGTACTTGTCTGATTATGAAGTACTTGATCTTTCGTCACATTTTCAATATTTTTCGTATCTTGAGTCACAGAACGTTCCTGATGAGTAGATACATCTAAACACATCAACGGTACGTGGGATTTTTTACATATTATGCATCTTACTCGAGTACGACACTTTCTTGACTGGTGACCAACTTTCAGACATCAAGGCTCTCTTCTCGCTCAGAATGTTCTTTCTCTCATCAATACTCATTTTTTGAGCTTTAAAGCACGCGTCACTCCTATGCAATCCAGTACAAAAAATACATTTGGCAACATCGGCATTCAACAACCCTGTAATTTGAGTATTTTGATAATCATTATTTGACGGCTTTTTGTTAAAAGATGGCTTATTGGATTTTAATTGTAGATTACTAATATTCTCTGCTAATCCAAAACCCTCACTGGCTAAACATATTCTTTGCTCATTTTCTACCTCTGCCTGTAAAAATTTCATGAGATTCTTAAGTTTAATTTCTAGCGTATAATTTCCGTTTTGATTTGATCCAACATATGAACAATAAGAAGAACGTTGCCAAGTTCTTAACAAATCCTGAGGCAAGCTTGATTCAATGAGAGGAAATAACATGGCTGCATATTTATCTGCTGTGATGCCTAGAGTATCAAGAGCCCTTAACTGTGTTTCAATCTGGTCATAAAGCATATATATAACTTTTGTTGACTAATAGCATTGTTTAAAACTAGTTTCAGTAATTCTCTGACGTATACCTCTATTTGCATATCCTCACGTCCAAACCTAGCCTTTAAACATTCAACAACTTTTTGATAATTTTCAGCCCTGACAGGAAAGCTTTCTACCAGTTGACGTGCCCTACTACCTGGAACGGTGGCTTGAATTAAATACTCGATTTTATCACTATCATCTATGCATGAATCATCATGAATTTTGCTGAACTGAGACCAAAAAGCTAACCAATCTCTAATATTGCCATAATAATGTTTAAATTCAATCTGAGGTAACTTAAACTTTCTTTTACCTGCCTCTTGATGTGTAATAACAGACTGACCTGACACAACTGACACAGCATTACCTGCAGGTACCGGATTAAACAATTTTGTACATTTAATTCGCAACTCAGCGTACCTCTTCACATAAGTGTCTTGAATTTCCATTTCTGCTATTAGTTGCTCCTCCGTAGCACCTTCCAGCATCCCGTCGTAGAGTTCACCCGCACATCTTTGAAGAGTCTCGAATATTGCCTTCAAACATTCCCATAAAATTTCGATATCTCCTCCATCTGCTTGTTCAGGACTGAATAGTTTCTCTAGATCGTTTGCCGCTTTGGTAAAACTACAGCGTAGTACTTTTATGTTTTTCTTCTTTGACTCCATGATATTATACAAAACTTCAATACGTCCTATCAACAAATAAGTCGGACACAACTGTTTGTTTTCCCAAAAAACACGAATAAAATTTCCGAACTACCGTAAAGTCCTGTCACGGTCGCCACAAATGTTTGGTCTCGCCGCTGGTCCGCTACCCGCTTTCCCGGCCTAAACTAGATTCGAACTCTGGCAACTTCGGGTATTTTATTCTTCTTTTTTATCTTAGGGAAAAACTTAAAATGAATATCCGTTCTAAAATTTTTATTGATTGACATTGACTTTTTATTTACCTATATTAAATTACTGGTTTTCACCAGTTTACAACATAAATGAACAAAATTATGATGTTGCAATAATTTTATTGCAAAACAAAAAAACTTTTGATTCCCAATCATTTAAAAAATATTTTTGAGGAACAATCTGTGCCAAGAGAGTCACATGTGGCAATCAGAAAACTAATCGACAATATTCAAAAAAACACTCGTACTTTGAGAAGTTTAGGCGAATGGCTTGACATATGGGACACCATGCTAATCTATTTAATCGTAACAAAATTAGATAATCACATACGAAAAGAATGGGAAAGTTCTGCATCAAAACTGCAAAATCCAAAACTAAATAATTTATTAGATTGTTTAAAAAATAAATATCATTTGTTAGAAACATTGGATTCAAAATTACCGAATAAAATTTATACCGAAAATAAACATTGGATAAAACCTTTAACTTGTTATGCAAGAAGATCAGCCGCCGCGCGAAGAAGGTAGATCAAATTATAAATTTAAATGTACATTTTGTGAGCAAAACACTCATATTACTTTTAAATTCCGTAAGTTACTAGCATTGTCAATAAATTCTCGGTATATTGAATAGAAAAAAGCCGGAATTTGCACGAATTGCTTACAAAACGGACATAATGTCGATGTTTGTAACGGTAGAAATTGTCAAATATGTCAACAAACGCAATTATCCTTTAGGGCACTCTGGGAGTCGTGCATGTGCGCAAAAAGCGATTCACGTTGGTTTTGAATCGTTGGAGGTTATATTCGTTGGGAAAAACGACCTCGGGATGGTCGTTCCACAAGGATGTAGTCCTCCAGATGAAGGAATTCTTAAATAATGAAGGAGTACTAAGCTTAACCACATATGGATGGGCGGCAGTGGTTCGTCGTGGATTTCGGCTATTCGCCGCTCTGGGCGGAATTAAGAGGGCAAGGTCAGCCGAGCACCTTTCATGAAAATATCTGTAAAAGAGAGTCAAATCCCCAACCTGTCTTCGATGTTCTAGGCTGTCGAGGTTCTTCGTCAGCTCGTGGTCTCCGATCAGACGAATAACCCCCTTTCGATGGAATCCAGTTGCCGAAGAGTATGTTTGGGTGCAGAGCTCCAAACATGAGAGCAGTATTCTAGTGATGGTCGAATCTGGGCTTTGTATAGTGTCAAAAGTTGTTGAGGTGTGAACTTTCTGGTTCGGACGAGTATCCCAAGCTTCTGAGAAGCTATCTTGGCGATTGTCACAACGTGGTTATGCCAAGACATATTTCCTCCCAGATTGACGCCCAGCAAATTAATTGATGAAGCCAGTGGGATTGCGTGTCCGGCCATGACTATTTCCGGTTCTGTAATGTTAACCTTTTTAGAGAAAACTGCTGCCTGGGTTTTTTTAGCGTTAAATTCGACTTGGTTACTGTCACCCCAAGCCAAAATTTCTTCCAGGTCTTTTTTGAGGCGTGATACTTCATGCTGTCTGCGAAGATGTGCGTCGGCAGCCGATGTTTGCACATTCAAAGAGAAAGATGAGATAAGTGTGCTATCGTCAGCAAAACTAAATATCGGATTTTTAGTTTTCACTAGAAGATCGTTAATGTAGAGTAAGAAGAGAGTGGGAGACAATATGGACCCTTAAGCATTGATGGTGAAGGTGTCCGAGAGAAATCCGTCTATCGCCACTTGCAGAGAGCGGTCCTTAAGAAAGCTAGACATGCACAGAATCGACTGGGCATACCATAGGTATCATGCCAAACACGATCAAAAGCTTTAAAGATATCCTGTGCAACAACCGGAGACTCCCCATGATGTTCGATTGCGTTGTTCCAAATATGAGTGACATAGGCTAGAAGATCTCCAGTTGATCTGGACTTCCGAAAACCATATTGATGATCGCTGAGAATGATGAAGCCTTCCAGGTACTTTAGAAGATGTTGGTTAATAGCTTTCTCCATTACTTTTGATATAACTGAAAGCAATGCGACTGGTCGATAGTTGTTAGGCAGGGTTCTCTTACCTTTCTTTGGAATAGGCTGGACTCGCGCCGTCTTCCCGCAAGATGGAAATATTCCTTTTTTGTAGGATAAGTTGAAAAGTATACAAAATACTGGTGTTAGTTCATTGGCACATCTCTTGAGAACTATAATAGGAATTTCGTCTGGACCAGTAGCTTTTTTGACGTCGAGTCCTTTCGGGATTCGTTTGACGGGACGCTGAAGGAATACGATTTCGGTCATTTCGGATTCAACTGCAGGAATGTCGGGTGGTGTCTGGAAATCTACAGTGGAATGCGAAGAAAATAGTTCAGCAAGTTAGTTTGCTTTGTCTCCGGCTGTGGGTGCTATTATACCATCGGGACGTGTTAGAGGTGGAATAGTTGATTTGGTAAAATTTTGGCTGACGGCCTTAGCGACTGACCAAAAGGACCTTGATCTGTTTGGACAGTCAAGAAGTTTGTTTTTGCTCTTTTCTTTGATGGTACGATTCTCAGTGGTAGAGTTTTTACGCCACTGTCGGTAAGCCAGATTTTTTGATTTGACAGCACGCTCACAATCCTTGCTAAACCAGGGCTTGCCGTTGGAAGCGCGTTTTTGGGAGGAGGGGATAAATGCTTCCATGCTCGTTAGAATGACGTCGGAGACCTCCCAAGCACAGACGGACGGATCATCAGAAGAGAAGCATACGCTCATCCAAGGAAAAGTCCGAAAATGGTCTTTCAGGTCTTCCCACTTGGCCGATCTGTAATGCCATCTTGCGAGGTTTAGGAGGTTGTTCTGCATTAATTGGTAGTTCGCTTAGAGTTGAAATAAGTTTGTGATCGGAAAATCCTAATGGAGGCTGTACGGTGACTGTATATAGATCGGGATTTGACGTTAAGAAAAGATCCAAAAGACTAGCAAAAATTCCAGCTCGGTCTGGATTCCACGTTGGTTCTTCTACGAGTTGAGTTAGACCAGAACTGATCGCGAAGGATTCGGCCTCGCGGCCTTTCTCATCGTCTGTATTTGAATATTTAAGCCAGTAGACATTGTGGACGTTAAAGTCGCCAAAGATAGCAATCTCGGCATTTGGATGGTTGGTTTGCAAGAAGTCGATTGTATTGGCTAGTGATGAGAAAAGGTCTCTGTAATGGGTATCACTTGGAGGAAGGTAAAGGCAGCAGATAAACTTGGTGATTTTCGGCGTTGATATTTTAAACCACATTATATCAAAGTCTTTCGGTTCCAGTGTAGTGTTACGCACCACCATTATAGATTAATTAAACATCGATGTTATGATGCAATCTATAGGCTGAAAGGGAGCGATTTTAGGGGTAACGAAACAGATTAGAAATGGGTTCGATTTTGTAAGCGGATATTTCTGTTATCTGGTCGAAAGAAATAACTCACCATTGGTTTGCTTCTAATTCATATTTATTCTAAATATATTTGTGAGAAAGAATATTACTCTTGGCTAGACATTGCCATTAGATTATAAGCACACATAGAGTTTCAAGTTCTTATTCTAGACAAACAAATGTTTTACACGAACTTCAATGTCATTTAAAAGGTCTTAACTTACTTAATAAATAGATTGCAGACGGTAGCCTTTTCTTCTTCCCACCAATACGCACATACACTGTTTTTAGTAACAGGTCGACGCACTTTTTACCCGGTTGTAAATAACTCAACTTTTTATTTAGAACCTTTAACAAAACAGAGACTTAACACCCTTGTAAAAAATCTTAAAAACATAGCTCAGATATTCTAATTACTGAGTATAATTACTTAATTGATTAACTGACATAATGCATGTCTGACTTAATGCAATACTTGTAATGACTCGAATTAATTACTTTAATTCTCTTGAAAAGTTTGACTGAATTTTTATTTTCTCTTTTTGACTCTCTCGTGCTTTTTATAGAGTCGAATATTTAGATACCCTACCTAAGTGGGCAGTCGTAAGAACAAGAGGTGTAACCATTTAACATTTTGACCCTCTCTGTATGGATTAATTAATTTGGGTCAAGTCAAACAGAAGGGACACAAAGAATAAACAATTTACTTTTATTATTCCTTGTTTATAAAAGTAAAGAGCTAAAACCCATTAAGTTAATCGTTTGTTTATATAATTAAAAAAAAATTTATGTTCTTTTTGGTTATTAAGGAAGTTGAAATACATTAAAGTTACTCGTTTGTTTATGTGATTAGAATTTCTTTGTTATTGTATAATATTATTTTCAAATTGAGTCATAGTTATTCGTGGTATCTAGCATCTCCCCATCATTGATTTTTATCCAATAAAATCGATTTGGGCGTATATATTAGTATGTGCGTAGGCGAAGAAATTACTTTGCAAGACCTCCCATTTTTGTCCTACTCTATCTCCCTCCATTTTGGGACGGTTGTTTCGGTCATCATTTTAATGAAAATCTTAAGTTCGTTTTTTTTTAATATCGAAAAAAGGTTTAAAATTTAAAAGAAATAATTAAGGGTAAATTGACAAATTGACCCGCAACAATCGTCCCCCCTTGGTATAAAAACAAAATAGTCATATCTACTTTGTTTTTGGGAGAGATAAAATCTTATTTCTATGTTAAAAAAATGAATTTAAAAAATTATGTCTTCATCAAAACGCATCAGTCTTGTGTTTCTCCACAAAATATGAGAATATCTATCTCAAAAGAAATTTAATTGAATTACTTTTAAAATAATAATAATAATAAAATAAGTCGCGAGTTACATACACAGAATCCACACGCTCAGCAGTTCCCAGGCTCATCATTCCTAGAAGCCTTGACTTGCATTTCATGCCAAGATGCAACTTAATTTTAGTTATTAAGATCACTCTTTGGTCAGATTCTGTTCTTAACAGTCGATGTCTTTAAATTGTAAAATTTAAGTAATAAATTGTTTTTTTAAAAACAACTTTGGGTGTTCGAGTTATTTAAGTGGCGCAGTCGGTAGGATTAGTACGGTGGCGGTTTCGTTTCAATTGAGAAAAAGTTCGACCACTTTGCGGTTTCAACCCTTCAGTGCTGATCCAAAAGAACCAACTTCGGACGACCCCCGCTAAATCATCGAGCCAGGCCAAGGAGTCAGGGAAGGGAAAAACAGGACTTCGAAAGAGTAAGTGCCATTTCCTTTTCACCCTTACCAAACCCTTCGATTAGGAATTTGATAAGGATAGTTATAGGGCAGTGTATAGCACACACAATTCTTTTTTCTCAACCTATTGAAGGTAAATTAATTTAAGTTTTTCAGTCTATCGAAGACAAGTAGTTTAAGAATTTGTTTTCTTTTGAAAATAAAAGAAAATTCCTTTCTCGCAGAGAAAATAACCTATCAAAGGTATTAGTTTAAGTTTTTCAGTCTATCGAAGACAAGTAGTTTAAGAATTTGTTTTTATTTTGAAAATAAAAGAAAATACCTTTCTCGCAGAGAAATAACAAATAGTTTGCAATTTTGCTTATTTTAATATTATTATTTTAAATATTGAATTATTCTCCCAATTTATTTTAAAGGAAAAAAATGACTACGAATACGGCTCCAGTTGTAGCCAAAACGGTCAATTGGGATCTATTTAAATCCAAATTGGAAAATATTAAACAATTTAATGGAGACAGTAATATTTTAGCTAGATTTGTCAAAAGGTGTGACGACCTTGTCGAGAAATATAAAACCTTTAACGACAATGATCTAAATCAACATGTATTTGAGTGTATTCAAGAGAAATTAGTTGATAAAGCCGAATATATGGTTGGCAGACGTGTTGAATTAGATGATTGGGATAAATTAAAAGCTGCTTTGTTCTAATGTTTTTCTGATCGACGAGATATTGATTGCCTAGTGCAAGAACTAACTCGTACCAAACCTTACAAAAACGAACATCTTATTGATTTTGGTAATAGATTGCAAATCGTGCGAAGTAACGTTATCCAGCGCATTAGCAATGATACATCTTTGACAGAAGAGCAACGAAATTGCCAAATAGCCCATTATGAAAAAACGGCTTTAAACACTTTTATCGGTGGTTGTACGGGAATCTTACGAAATAACATGTATCTTAAAAAACCAAATTCATTAGAAGACGCTATGGCATACATTAAAGAATATGAAAATTTTGAAAAATTGTACGGAAACAATCAAGAAAGACCTAATCAAAAAGTAAATTTAACGCCAATGCATAAACCAAATTTTTCCCAAAATTTACCAAGTTTTTCCCAAAATTTACCAAATTTCGTTCCTAATCAATATCAAAATATATCAGGTCAAAGACCACAGTTTTTCCAAAATTATCCGAATCAACAATTTTATTCAAAACCTGCGTGGACTAGTCAACCAATTAACATACAACCCAGACCGGTACACCCGCGCAAATTCCCGACAAACAGACAGGTATTTGGACCCCCGCAAAATGTATTCAGACCAAATCAAATACCACAAAACCAATTGCCGAAACCAACCCCTATGTCAACAACCTCTCGTAATCCTTCTGTTGCTACAAACAGAAATATTCCAAATCAAAACTTTCAGAACCAAAATTTACAAAATCAAAACTTTCAGAACAAAAATTTCCAAAACCAGAATTTTAGACACCCACTATATCAAAAACCTAATCTTGTTTTTGAAGAGCTTTATTCAAACGAAGTTGATGACAGCGCAGAACAAGGTATAGCGATACCATTTACGGATTCATATTACCACTATGATCCGACTACGTCTTATTCCAACGAGAACGAAGTTATAGAGGATAATGATCAATCCGAATTTATTAATCAAAGCAACCCTGACGGAACAGACGAACATACAACCGAAAATTTTCAGGAAACGTGCCCAGAAAACCCGCAACTTTGATAGAAATTAATATTTCCTCAAATAATACACTACCTTACGTAAAAATAAAAAACCCTAATATTAAATTACTAATTGACACCGGTAGTTCGCGATCAATATTAAAACCATCTATCGTAGAAAAACTTTATCCAGATTGCATTTATAAATCAAATAATACAATTAAAACAGCTCTAGGAAGCCAAACAACGCAATTTCAGGCCTCAATACCAGCGTTCACAGAGTTCAGTAGTAATCATAAAATTAATTTTATTCTTTTTGATTTTCATGACTACTTCGATGGTATTTTAGGACCTTCAGATTTAATACAAATGAAGTTAAATATTGATCTAGCAAATAAAAAATTGATTGGACCAAACACTCAAATTCCGTTTGAATATAGAGAACCTACAGAAGTAAATTTTTCATTTTCGGTAAACCCTCATGAGAAAATTATAAAAAACATCCCTGTAAGTGTCTATAACGGTGAAATCTTAACAAAACCCGGCAAAATTAATAACTTATTTATGCCCCAAATTTTGACAGTTTCGAAAAATGGCTTTGCACCTCTAGAAGTTCAAAACCATACCGACAAAGCAATCTCAGTAACACTATCCGAACCCATTCCTGTAGAAACGTTCGAATCAAATCTATACGAGATCTATACTATGGAAAATTTTAATAGCAATAAAAATAATTTTAAACAGGACAAAAATATTTCGGAAATCGAAAAATTAATTCGTACGGAACATATGAATAAAGAAGAAAAATCGGCAATAAAAACACTATGTAATGAATATTCAGATATTTTTCTAAAACCGGGAGATAAACTAACCTTTACGTCAAAAATTAAACATACAATAAAAACAACAGACGAAATTCCCATTCATACAAAATCCTATCGATACCCGTTTATTCACAAAGAAGAAATCCAACGACAAATTAATGAAATGCTAGAAAAAGGAATAATTCGGCCTTCTTGTAGTCCGTGGTCATCACCCATATGGATTGTCCCGAAAAAACAAGACGCGTCGGGAAAACAAAAATGGCGCGTAGTATGCGACTTTAGAAAAATCAATGAGAAATCGATATCCGATCGATATCCAATCCCAAACATTAGTGATATATTAGATCGATTGGGCAGAGCTCAATATTTTACTACTCTTGACTTAGCAAGCGGATTTCATCAAATTGAAATGGATAAAAACTCGATTGAAAAAACAGCCTTTTCAGTTAATAACGGGCATTATGAATATCTTAGGAAGCCTTTTGGGTTAAAAAATGCGCCCTCTACATTTCAAAGAGTAATGGACGAAGTCCTAAAAGAGCTTCAAAACAAAATATGCATGGTATTTATGGATGACATAATTATATTTAGTGTAGGATTACAAGAACATACCCAAAATTTAAAATTAGTATTTTCAAAATTACGCGAAGCAAATCTCAAAATTCAACTAGACAAATGTGAATTTCTTCGTAAAGAAGTCGAATTTTTGGGCCATATAATAACACCAGAATGAATTAAACCAAATAACCGTAAAATCGAAGTAATAAAAAAATTCCCCGTGCCAAAAACACCAAAAGAAATTAAATCGTTCTTAGGGTTGTTAGGGTATTATAGACGCTTTATAAAGAACTTTGCTAAGTTAACAAAACCATTAACTCAGTGTTTAAAAAAGAATGAAAAAGTAGTACATACAAAAGAATTTTTAGACTGTGTCAATATATGTAAAAATGTCTTAACGTTTGAACCCGTTTTAGCTTACCCAGACTTTGAAAAACCCTTTGAAGTAACTACAGACGCATCGATGTACGCGATTAGCGGAATATTGTCTCAAGATAATCACCCTATATGCTACGCATCTAGAACCCTTAACCCGGCGGAAATAAACTACTCGACTATTGAAAAAGAATTACTCGCGATAGTTTGGAGTTGCAAATATTTTAGGCCTTATCTATTCGGTCGCAACTTTACTATTTACACTGATCATAAACCCCTACAGTGGCTCTTTTCTTTAAAAGAACCTAGTTCTCGATTAGTAAGGTGGCGTTTAAGATTAGAGGAGTTTGATTACACCGTTCAATACAAAAAAGGTAAAAGCAATCAAGCCGCGGACGCGTTATCAAGATACCCTATTAATACCGATCTAAATGCACTAGAGACACAATCTATACAGGGTGTTATGGAAATGACGTATTATATTTAAATGGGTGACTCCTGGGGTGTCCTAGAGAAGCGCTACACATTTTTTTTTTCAAATCAAACGTTTAAAAAGTGGGGTAATTCACCCCTAAACCTACCGGTGACTCCACGGCACCATATGATATTATCCGGCGGAGCTGTCTGACAAACACATATTCCTACACTGTTGCCAAACTTTATAAAACTGTAGAACTTTTAGTTTCTTATAAAATTAATTATTTAGCTTACCTTAGGATACAAGGGAAGTAAATCGAGGATACTCTATGCTCACACTTTATGCTCTATACGTGCCCTGATAATAGTGTGGGACTGCCTAATAGCTATTAAGAAGTAAACTCAAAGTCACAGTCTACTCCTTGCTTGCAAACCCACTAAAACTGCTTTGTCCTCTTCTTCTGCATATCAAAACTAACTAAATCACTTAAAGAAACAGACAGACACCCACAAAACCACTATAAACACTACCATACGCTAGAATAAACGCACATAGGACGTCCAAATTTCAGTGACAATCCGTAAACTATGCTTGCAGAAGCCACATGTCCCTTATCCGACCTAAAGGAACATTTTCTAAAAGTTCTGGCAGGTCGTCTTGCAGGATATGTGGTCGTATTAGTTGATTATCAATAATACCTGCTGATATGTTCAAGAAAAACCTTATCTGGCTATTGGTCTCGCTAATTAAATATTCCATCTCGGGTAAAGCCAATCTCATCTGTGAACTATCTTCGGAATTAGTCAGGTACTTTGACTTGACTGTATGTACCACTGTTGTAACCTTCTTGTAAAGTAAAGGAAGTCTTGTAGTCTCAACTTTTTAACTTTTGTAGTACAGCGGCTAACGTGTTTGGGTTTCTCTCTCCTCTATAACTCGCTGATTAAATATTCCATCTCGGGTAAAGCCAACCTCATCTATGAACTATCCTTCGGAATTAGTCAGGTACTTCGACTTGACTGTATGTACCACTGTTGTAACCTTCTTGTAAAGTAAAGGAAGTCTTGTAGTCTCAACTTTTTAACTTTTGTAGTACAGCGGCTAACGTGTTTGGGTTTCTCTCTTCTCTATAACTCGCTGATTAAATATTCCATCTCGGGTAATGCGAAGCTCCATGTATAGGGCATTTTCCTGTGCTGCTCCATAGCATAAGACCATGTCCGTTAGTTCGATTGAAGTTCTTGGCATTTTGAGTTTGAATAGCAAATTTACAATATTAGAAAATTATTTATATCCCTCTATCGCAATTTTAGCAAACTATTGCGCTGTTGCCAGTTTTGAAACTGTAACGTCGAAATTTTTCGCGCCAAAACATTAAATTGAAAATTCGATTAAAAAATATGAATTTTGTCCTAAAGCATGAATGAAAATTATACGGAGAAGTAATATTCAAAAGCAAATGACATAATTTATGGATATAATCTTATAAAACAGCATCTTATAAAAAATACGCCAGCAGGTGGCAACATTGTAGTGTTGTTGTGTAGTGATGCCATACAGAAAAAAAGAAGAAAATGACAATGTCAAATCAAACTGTCCGAACTTGTTACGTTAAGTGGTTGAAGGGGTCTGTTTGTTTATTAATTATTCAGAGAAAATTGAGTTTAAAGTTTTTTGTCTGGCGTCATCAGTACAAGTACCTTCATCAACTTGTTATCTGTTATTTACCATTAGAACATTATTGAAAGTAGTTGTAAAAAATGTTATGTTATAAATCCTTCATCCATGTGAAAAACTTAAATGGGAGTGTTTTCTAAGCAGCAAAAGTGTTGTGTGTGCGTTAATTAATGTGAATTTATGTGCTGTTTTAAATAATACCGAAAAGGTAACAGAGCTTAAATAAAAAAAATTTTTCCCAGCGAACAACTCAAGGTAAAAGTTTAGAAATGTACCTTGAAAAATAAACATCTTCTGTCAACCGGTTATTGACCGTCTAAAGAGTTTAACCGACAACATTGCTCAAATTTCAGTGACGTTTTTGGCCATAACCTATCTCAATATTGTTTTGTTTAGGTATGGCCAAGGTTTGTTTACCTTTGGTCAGTAGTAACAGATATGTTTATTTGGTTTGACATAAGGTGTTATAATTCGGTTATTAATTGAAAGCGCCATTTTTGGTTATTTTTTTTCAATTTCTTTTCATCTCAGGAATTGCCGGTTTAAATATAATACGTCATTTCCATAACACCCTGTATATAATAACCCCGGAGACATAGACGCGACAGTTGAGGAATACTTACATAATGCAGACCCACTACCGAATATCGATGAATCGACCATTCAAGAGATATTCCAACCTATAGTTGAGCAACCCCGAATTAATATTATTTCAGATATTCAAATTGCACCCCCCAGTACTTCTCAAAACCAAAATCTTACAGAAGACTCACAAACTGTACATACGTCATTAGAAGAACCGATTCTTAATATACCAATATCGGAAAAATCCCTAAATACATTTAAAAATCAGTGGGTAATAACCGAAGGTGACATAGATAAAATTCAATGTAAATTTGACAAAATATTTCAAAATACGCGACTCTACATATCTGTATCTAGTAGAAACCCAACACCCCATTTTGTCCAAATTTTAAAAGAGTTTATTGAACCAAAACAAGTATACGCAGTATATTTTAGGAACCCGATACTAGCCCAAAATTTTGTAACTACACTCCAAAATATATTTAAAAATGCGTCTTTCAAATTAGTGCAATGTACAAAAATTTTACAGGATGTTGAAACTTTAAATGACCAGAAAGAAAAATTAGAATTATATCACACTACCAAAACCTGGTATAAACGAAATGAAAATTGCTCTTTGTGCTAAATACTATTGGCCTAAAATGTCAATTGACATAGAAAACTATGTCAATAATTGTGAGACTTGTTTAAAAAATAAGTACGATAGAGACCCTCCTGTAATAAAATTTAATTTGACACCTACTAGTTCAAAACCTTTTGAGCATATACATATTGATACATTTAAAATTTCAAACGAAAGTTTTCTGACCATAATAGATTCATTTTCAAGATACGGACAAGCTTATCCTTTAAAAAGTTTAACAGGACCCACAGTAATAGAAACCCTTTTAAATTTCATATCACACCATGGCCTACCACAAAAAATAACAGCTGACTCAGGAACTGAGTTTAAGAATAAGGAAATCGAAGATTTCTGCAAAATATATAAGATCGAATTACACCATACTACCCCTAAAAACAGCAATTCAAATTCCCCCGTAGAAAGATTCCATTCTACAATAATTGAACATTATCGGTGTTTAAAAGAAGAAACGAGTAATTTTACACCCGAACAACTAATTAAACGAGCAATATTAGGCTATAATAATTCTATACACAGCGTGACGAAACATACACCGTTCGAAATAATTAAAGGTCATATCAATAATTCGGACCCTTTTGATATTAATGACCAAATAATCATATCAAATTACGTTCAAAAACATAAAGAAACAGCTAAACAACTTTATCGAAAAATTCAGGAGAAAAATGCGGCAACCAAAGAAAAAATAATATCAAACAGAAACCAAAATAGATTCGACCCCCCTGATTTCGAGAACAAAGAAGTAGCTTTTATAAAAACCAAATTTCGAAATAAAGATTTACCAAAATTTAAAAAGACAACATTAAAAGGTCAAAGTAGAATTAAATTAATAACACCAAAAGGAACGTATCACAAAAGCTTTGCAAAGAAACCAAGAACTATACAAAAACCTTCTTTACAGGTGATAAATGAAGCTGATTCTCTTAATACTGCTTCCGGTCCTTCGGACACTTCCGGCCAACAGTGAACAGACAGACGTACAACTAACAACATTAAAAATCCTATTATCCAACTTGGAAATGCAAAAATTATATATAATAAACATACCTTTTTGCACTATATAGATTTAGAACCAATAATAATACAACTGAAAAATGTTGAACAATACTTTCTTATTATAAAAGGAAACATTACCTCTAAAAAAGCAACAGATCCAATATCTTACCAAGGTTTATTCGAAAGTTATATTTTACGTACCGAATTTCTTATTCAAATTACATAAGAGAAACTAGAAAACTTACACCCACATATACGAAACAAAAGAGGCTTAATTAATTTAGTCGGTAAAACCCAGAAATGGCTTTTTGGTACTTTAGATGCTGACGATGGTAAACGTTACAACGAAGCAATCTTAAACCTAAAACAAAACCAGAAAAATATAATAAAAGAGCTTAATTTACAAATGTCCTTATCAAAAAATTTGATTGACAACTACAATAAAACAATATCAATTCTTAATAAAAATCAGAAAGAACTGGAACGTAGTTTAAGTATTTTTCAGGAAATAGTACAAAACTCTATTAATGACTTGAATAATTATATCACATTTCAAGGTGTCATATCTCAGATAAATCTAGATTGTCAAAATTTAATTACTTTCATCGACAACCTAGAGGATGCAATAATGTTTGCTAAGTTAAATACGCTGCATAACTCCATAATATCCAGTTATGAGCTAGAACAAATGATTAACTATTTGAAAACGATATATAGTGAAAATCAGATTCCAAATTTCAAAAATGTTCTTTCATATTATCAAATTTTTGGCACTCAAGTCACTTTCTCAAAAACAACATTAATTTTTGCTATACATGTACCTATCATTAAGCCTGAAACCTATACCTTTTCCCATTTATATCCTGTGATCCAAAAAGGTAAAGTTTTTATCCCAAAGTACCCTTATTTGGCACAAACCCTTAAAGAAGTCCAGTTCGAAGAAAGCACTTGTCCATCATTGGAGGAAACTTACTACTGCATTGAGAAATTCTATCCACCAGACAGTTGTACCCTTCAGCTAATGGAAAGCAACTCCACCAATGGTTGTGAAATCATGGAAATAAGTATCGCAGAATCAATCCTGGAACAAGTTACACCGAAAGAAATTCTTGTCCTACCATCAAAAAAGGAAAGAATTTTTGCACAATGTAAAGTCGATCAATATTTAGAAATCGAATATCCAACGTTGATTAACATCCCGAATTCCTGCAGTATTCAATATAAAAACAAGAAATTTATCCATGACGTCAGACTACAACATGGAAAACCGCTATTACTACCGACTGTCGAATTAACCACAATGAACACAACTCAGTTGTACCGAACACCAAATTACACCGAAATAAATTTCGAAGAAATGTACCGACTAAAGGACTTAACTAATCAATTATCACCAATACAAGAAATCAATCAATCAACCGAAGGCCCAATCACTTACAGCCTATTGACATTCCTCTTACTGGTTCTATTATTATGGATTCTGGTTAAGAAGAGGCAATACTTTACCCAATGGTTTAAGAAAAAAACCAATCAACCCAGAAAAACAGAAGAAATTGATAACTTTCAAAATCAGTCCCCTATTTTGACAGCTTAGGAAGGGAGGAGTTACATACACAGAATCCACACGCTCAGCAGTTCCCAGGCTCATCATTCCTAGAAGCCTTGACTTGCATTTCATGCCAAGATGCAACTTAATTTTAGTTATTAAGATCACTCTTTGGTCAGATTCTGTTCTTAACAGTCGATGTCTTTAAATTGTAAAATTTAAGTAATAAATTGTTTTTTTAAAAACAACTTTGGGTGTTCGAGTTATTTAAGTCGCGCATTAATCATTTATATATCTATTCCCTTTAAAAAAAAATTATAGAAATTTTTTATGGTCCATTATGTTTTTCTCAAAATTGTAAAATACGAGAAAAAAAAAATTTATATTATTTAATATAAAGTTAAGATATAAGTCCATTAATACTTTTTAAAACAACATTATAGGTATCACTATCCTTAGTCATGATTCTCTTAAAATTAACACGGGTACCTACATTAATGTTCACTTTCACTTAATTTTCCGCACTCACCTCTACTTTTTTCTTTTTCTCTGGCCCTGACACTGATGGACAGTCTGATGGAAAACGGATTGGTAGCTGAATAGTAAGCTTCCGGCGGGCTACCGGAGCTGGTTCGGTCACTGGAATAAGAGCGGGTAACCGGTCTACCATGGCTTGTAAAGCCGATAGGCTTTGAATTGCCTCCTGCTTGTCGGCTGCCTGTGGTCTGGGGAAAGCCTCTGGTGTTTTCCTGGAGGGTCCCGCAACTGGCGGAGGAGTAGTAGTTGGGGAATGTGGCCCTGGCGGAAAATTTGCGCTGGGTGGTGGAATCTCAGTCTCTGCCGAATTGGTGGCATTGCAGGTGGTTTCTACTGTGATCATATGTAGACGCTCGCAGAATTTACATACGCACGGGTATCCAATAGTCGCGTAGGGAAGGTTGCGGGAGATGGCCCGTTCTGCAATCCGTCGCAAATATTCAATGTGTAAGAGATGCAAGTGCAATACGTTAATAGCACGTAATGTTTCTAGCGCCGGAGACATAGGGGGACTGGAACCACCTAGGCGCTCGTGTGAATCGAGTACCGAACTTATGCCGGACTCTAACAGTGATAAAGCCATGCCGTAGTGGGATAATGTTCCGATATAGTAAATAAAAGTTTCAATACAGTTACTTATCATTTTGATAGTTTTTTGAACACTGGTAATCCATGAATCTCGGTTTTGGGTTATTATATTCACTTCTAGTAAACAGAAAATATTCTTAATTGTTTATTTCTCACGCCGATATGTATTTTTCGCGGTTTCTGTTTGTATACAGTCTTTTGGTAAAGTTTACTTTTCACATAGTAAGTTTTTTTTTTTCTTATTGTTTACAGGAGAATTTTATTTTGGATTATTCTATTAGCTCAAATGGTGCGTGTATATTCTACAAGTATTCCCTTTTGTAAATATTCATGTGTTTATGTCTCTATTCTTTCCCCTTTGTTTAGATTAATCTTGGATCGATGTACAGGGTAGGAGTTTAGATATACTTTGTAAATTTTCGTTAATGTTCCCTGATTTCTTCATACTGGGCTTCAATTATTGTTTCTAATCTGGTACAGGGTGAAACAATCTTGATATTTTCATAAATAGGACAGGTTATTTTATGTATTTTTCTTGAGGGTCCAGCTTGTAGGCTTCTCATTTCCATATATTGACTTTCAGTGTATGGTTCCTGTGTTTCGACCATTACGGGAGGTTTCGGATGATCATAGGTGAAATTTCCGAGAAAAGACACTGTAGGAAGGGTCAATCTATGAAAAGCTCCTGTCACAGATCCTTGGTTTCACATTGGTGCATTTTCATGTATGTTCTCCAAGTTTGATTCTTTTTGGGAACATTTAAACACTTTAATGCAAGCAAATATATGTAATGTGACACTTATAATTCCTGCTATTACTGCAATTAATAGTGTCGTCATCGAAATTGAAAAAATGTATTTCTTCATTTCACTTTTGGTTACGTTACTTGTTTTACATTGGTAGTAATGTAACAGAATATCTGATTCACTTAGAATGGTTGTATCGTTCGCCAATCTTCTTAAAAAAATTAAATAATCCTCCACACAATTTATGATAAGCGTATATTGATTTTCCCTGGGCAATATGACCGTGCCTTGTATAAAGGTTTTCATACTCATCCATCTTAATTCAGTTGTTTCCCCGTGTATTGTCTCTGTGTAATTCCATCCTACTCTAATTATCACTTGATCTTTCAAACTTTCCTCTGGAGAAAAGTTTGGTTTCGATCCCTCCATTTGTTTAAACAGGGTGATTGAGCTTGGTGCCCATACCATGTGAATTACTGAAATTTGAACATTTTTTTTTGTTCCCCATATTTTCAAATTCATTCTTAGTCTAATTATCTACTTAATTTCTAACTAGGTTAATCATATAATTGTTTCACACTTTTTAAATAATTCCTCAAACTGCTAGTTCGGTACTGTCTTCATTGTCTCGAGCGACAATTTTGTTCCCATTGCTTGATTCCTCGAGAATCCCTGGCGACGTACTAACAGGTGCATTCTGCTCCGTTTTTGGACGATGTTTGTTTATAAGATAAAGCGTAATGGGACCTAATAAAGCGACAAACACAGCAAATGTGCATCCCTTTAGTTCGTGTAATGATATAGCATGAAAAACGATTCCCACGACTAATTTTATCACTCTAAATAAAAAATATAATCCCAGAAATCCTGATGTCCATTCTCCAATAAACACAAAATACCCATAGAGTCTGTATAAATGTATGTGCTAGTTGTTCCATTTCTTTTTTATTAAACAAGGACAATGAAGAAATTCCTTGTGATTCCACTGGTTTTCCTGCGATTTTTCGAGTAATTATATTGTTTACAGCTGCTCGTTCCAGCCCGAATAACATTGCTTGCTGCGCTCCTCTTATTTCAGTACTGGAGTAAATTCCGCCATCTCCTATAGCCTGGATTGGCAAGTTTTTTTTATATAACGGAATTAATTTTCTTGTTTTTCCTTATTTTCTAGCGTTTTCTATAATATACGTCATTTTCTTCCTAAACTATCTTATCATTCCTATACACATAGTTTATGTACAATAAAACTTTCCTTAGAAATTTTCGTCTCGAAAATAGTCAGGCTTGCGCACACTGCGTCCGCTTCTTGTGGTTACTTGTGATTGTTCTGAGGGAATACTTGGTTTTTCTTGCTGAGGAGGAGTAATATTTATTTCTTCTTCACTTCCTGATTCCTCTGGAGATACTTCACTTTCCAATGATTCCATTGTTCTCTCTAACTCTGCGTCATAAAAATCTTGTTCTTCGTATACGTTAGCTTCCTCGACTAGTTCTATTTGTTCAGTATCTGGTTCAGCATTTGGAATATAGTACATCATAGGATTTGGTTCATTCATTTTTAAGCTTCCATATAATCGTTCTATCATGCCGTTGCACGCGGCATGATAAGGAGTAGTTTGAATTTTATCTATTTGTAATATTTCACATATCTCCTTGAATAATTTTCCAACAAATTGTAAACCTCTGTCCGTTAATATTTGTCTTGGAACGCCGTATCTAGTAATGATATTTTCACCAAAAGCTTTTGCTACGGTCCTGGCTGTTATATCAGGTAAGGGTATAGCCTCTGCAAATCTTGTTAGGTAATCCATACATGTTAAAATATATTTGTTTCCAGATCTGGTTCTATTTAATGGACCTACTATATCCATGCTGATTCTGCCAAAAACTAAATATGGTACTGGCAGCTTTTGCAATTCTGTGGGTGGCTGATACGTGTTTTTGTTTATACTACAAGAATGACATTGTTGACAATAACGTTTTACGTCGCTGGTTATTCCTTCCCAAATAAAATATTTCCTTATTAAATCCAAAGTTTTCTGTTGTCCTCCATGACATGCTAATGGAGAATCATGGTATAATTTTAATATATATTATCATTGTTTATATAATAAAATCGTGAGTCATCCGGTAGATTCTCCATTATATTTCTTAATATTTCGTCCTCTTGTTGTCTTCTTTTTATATCGTCACGCGTCCATATTACGCTCGTCGTCGGGCTACCTTCGTTGTGTATTTGTACGTTAGCAATCTCAACTATTTTTTCACAAGTGTTTTGTTCATCTCCTGCTGTTTCTCGGAGTCGAGTTAATGCGTCGGCATTAGCGTTCTTATGACCAGGTCGATAGCCAATAGTAAAACTATATTCCATAAGATACATTGCCCATTTGGCTAATCGTGAGCTGCTGTCTTTTAAGTTGAATATATATTTTAGTGGTTTATGGTCACTAAATATATAAAAATGCGTTCCTGTTAAATAATATCTAAACTTCTTTACCCCTTCAACGACGGCGAGCGCTTCGCGTTCGATTGTGGAATAGCGTGTTTCTGCTTCTAAAAGTGATCGACTATGATAATATATAGGGTGTTCCATATCGTCATATTTTTGACTTAAAATAGCAGATATACTTTTATTACTAGCGTCCGTTGAAAGTATGAACGGCCTACCAAAATCAGCATATTTGAGAATCGGAGCTGTAGTCAGGGCTGTTTTTAAAATCTTGAATGCGTCTTCCTGTTTTTCAGTCCATATAAATGGCACATTTTTCTTTGTTAAAGCTGTAAGAGGTTTTGCTATTTCAGAAAATCTCGGTACAAATCGTCGATAAAATCCGCATAATCCTAAGAATGCTTTTACTTTCTTTGGCACAGGACATGTCTCAACTATTCTAGTTTTTTTCTGGATCGGCAGAACATCCGTTAGCAGATATTATGTGACCCAAATATTTTGTTTCGGTTTTTAAAAAATGACATTTAGTTGGTTTAAATTTTAGATTACTTGGACGCATTATATCAAAAACTTTTCTTAATCTCAAGAGATGTTCAGATATGGAGCCGTGTGAAAATACTATGACGTCGTCTAAAAATACCAATACTTCAGTGCCAATTAATCCTGAAAAAATGCTATTCATGAATCTTTGATATGTACTGGGTGCATTTTTAAGTCCCATACTCATTCTAGTAAATTGGTAAGTCCCGTCGGGTGTGACAAAAGCACTTTTCTCCCGATCTCTTTCATCGAGTTCTATTTGAAAGTATCCACTGGCCATATCCAGTGTGGAAAATAGGGTGGAACCGGTAAGTCCATCCAATGTTTCTTGAAGGTTAGGTAAGGCATGAAAATCTGTTTTGCTTACCAAATTTAAAAGCCTATAGTCGATCATGAGTTGAAATTGTGGGCTTTCGCCTGGGTGCAATCGTTTTTCCACTAAAATGGCTATAAATCCCCATGGACTCTGCGTTTCCGTCATCTAATAATTTTTGAATTTCTTCTTTCATAATCTTTTTACGGTGATACGGTACTCTGTAGGGCTTCCTACAAATAGGGGGCACATCTTCAGTTATTATACGATGGTTCACCTGTGATGTACAAGTCAATTTTTGATTCGGAGCCTTAAAAATATCAATATATTCTTCGATTAATTCTCTTAGTTGCTGCTCAGCCAATGTACTAGGCTTACTTATGTGCAATTGCTCTAAAATGTCCTTAAAGTCCTGTGTACTTATTTTCGCAATTTTCTTAACGTCCATTTCACTAGTAGGCATGTCCACTTCTGCTTCAAGAACATAAGCAATTACCGAATTTCTTGGAATAATTATTTCATAAGGGTTAACATTTATAATTTTTATAGGTACCATTCTCGTATTATTGCATAAAACTGTTACAATTAGTATCCCCGATGGGTTATTATCGTTCCCCTCGATAACAAGTGTCGGAGATTCTAAACATCTGCTTTTGTTTAGATAACCACTGCATATTGCTTGATATCTCGGTGGTAGACATAAACTTTCTTCTAAGCGTACTTTACAGCCTTCCTGGCCCTCGGTTGGTTCCACTATGTCTAGTGCGCGTACCAATGTATTCGTAGTATTAGAGTTTTCTTTTACTTTCGATTCTGTCCTGGACTGTTTCCTCATTTTTTTATTTTCATCAATTGGTTCCGTTATTCCATTCCGGGAAATTGTATTTCCATTACTCTGTTCCTTTTTCGTACTCTTGGAATCTGCCGTCTTCCCTTTGTTTTTTGGAATCCTTTTACACTGTTTGTTGCAATAATCAAGATGGCTACCAACCCTCTGATTTTCTAAATCCGTCGCTATTGGTAGTAGCGAAGAATTTTCAGTGTAATTATTTTCCGTCAAAATTTCTTTTATTTGTAAGGAACTTTCCACTTTTTCTGTAAGTGTGCTTAGGATATCTTTTAACCCCTTCAGTTCACCCTGAAGTAATTTTATCTCCATTTTACAATCATTCGCACCTTCTTGCTCCTTGTATTGGCCCTTCTGCCTGTATTTTCGAGTTGTTATCGTATTTATACGTCTTTCTTGATCCTGTAATGGTAATATTTCTTCGAAAATATACATTACATTTTCTCCCCAGTCAATCTTTACACTGTGAGTAGACAGAAAATCCAGACCCAAAAGTATGTCAGCGCCAAAACTCACCGTTTCAGTTACCACAAAATTTTGGATAACTGTTATGTGAGATCCTATTCTAATAGGAATTAGTACACTGCCAAATTGAGAAATGAATTCACCCTGTATATCTCTTAAACAACATGACTTATCTGTATTTATTTCAAACCCCTGGGCAATTTCAGGTAATATTGAGGATACTGCTGCCCCTGAATGTATAAAAGCGCGTACTGGCTTATTATTTACTTCTACAAAAATTATATTTCGTTGTGGTCTATTTACATTGCTTAAATTCAGTATCCTTTCCTTATCCTGGTAATTTACCACTGGTTGTTGCCGGCAGCCGCTGTTTGGGGTTGAAACGTGGCTGCGTTTCCGTTTAAATTCGTATTATCGTTAACTCTACGGTCCGTACTATTTCTAGCATTTACAAAATTCCCTTGCCTCTGTGGACGTGAGTTTGCGGAATTATTGTTATAGCGATTATAATTTTGGTCTTGCCAATTTACATGTCTTGAATTATTATTCGAAAAATTTCTGGGCCCTTCTCGTTGTGGAAACTCGTTACTGCGTCCTGTGTTTATTTGTTGCCAACGACCCCTGTTGCTTTGCGGTACATTATTATTATTATTTTGTCTTCTTAATTTAGGACAATTTCTTTTGAAATGATTTGGTTCATTACAGTGAAAACAATTCCTGACACTTCATGACCTCTTATTTTACAATAGCTGCAACGTGAGACCTCGTAAATATTTTTAATTTTTACTTTGTTCAAATTATCTATCATCTCTTCAGTTTCTGCTTTCTCCAAAGCTTCGGTAATATTTTTAGATTGGGCTGATCAAATTTTATCCCTAATGTGAGGTAATAATCCCAAAACAAAATGGCGTAGTAAATCTTTCTCAAATTGTTTATCTAATGCAGCGGTGGCTGTCTTTTCTGTTGAAGTTACCCTTTCTTTATTTCTAATTAGTTCTATTCTTGTTAAAAATTGTCTGCAAGATTGTCTCCGTCTACATTCAACAAAATTATTTAATTCCTGCCCAGGTAAACTTTTTTCTTTGAATTGTTCCTTTAAAATTGTAGAAAAATTATTCCAATCTTGTGTGGTTTTGATATTTGTGTCTGCATTAAGAAATTGTTTAGCCAATCTTCTAAGTTTTAAACGTGCCACAGGACCATTTCGCAATTAAACCTGTAGTATCAACATGCTCAATATAGTCTTCTACATTTG
This sequence comes from Barypeithes pellucidus, assembly GCA_963991005.1. Lineage (NCBI taxonomy): Eukaryota > Metazoa > Arthropoda > Insecta > Coleoptera > Curculionidae > Barypeithes > Barypeithes pellucidus. The sequence goes on along the minus strand of OZ022557.1, from coordinate 52,326,575 downwards.
TAGTACCATCATAATAAGGAACCGCATCTATTTCTACGAATATAGTACCCGAAGTACTAGGTTTGGTTTCTTCCATGCTCATTTTATTTGTTTGAATAAATTAATATTTCTAAATTAAAGTGAGTAATATTTCTTTGACCAACAGATTAATAATTTCCTATTTTTTTTTTCCTTACTTTATTCCTTTAAATTCCAAGTAATGATTCCATTTAATAAATTCCACGATATTGTTACTACTTCTTTTCTTTTAAGCCCATTGACTTTGCTTCATTGTTATTTTTCTCAATTTTATTTATAAGAAGAAAAAACCCCATGATCTGACACCATTGTTACGCACCACCATTATAGATTAATTAAACATCAATGTTATGATGCAATCTATAGGCTGAAAGGGAGCGATTTTAGTGGTAACGAAACAGATTAGAAATGGGTTCGATTTGTAAGCGGATATTTCTGTTATCTGGTCGAAAGAAATAAATAATTCACTATTGGTTTGCTTCTAATTCATATTTATTCTAAATATATTTGTGAGAAAGAATATTACTCTTGGCTAGACATTGCCATTAGATTATAAGCACACATAGAGTTTCAAGTTCTTATTCTAGACAAACAAATGTTTTACACGAACTTCAATGTCATTTAAAAGGTCTTAACTTACTTAATTAACCGATTGCGGTAGCCTTTTCTTCTTCCCACCAATACGCACATACACTGTTTTTAGTAACAGGTCGACGCACTTTTTACCCGGTTGTAAATAACTGAACTTTTTATTTAGAACCTCTAACAAAACAGAGACTTAACACCCTTGTAAAAAATCTTAAAAACATAGCTCAGATTTTCTAATTACTGAGTGAAATAATTACTTAATTAATTAACTGACATAATGCATGTCTGACTTAATGCAATACTTGTAATGACTCGAATTAATTACTTTAATTCTCTTGAAAAGTGTGACTGAATTTTTTATTTTCTCTTTTTGACTCTCTCGTGCTTTTTATAGAGTCGAATATTTAGATACCCTACCTAAGTGGGCAGTCGTAAGAACAAGAGGTGTAACCATTTAACATTTTGACCCTCTCTGTATGGATTAATTAATTTGGGTCAAGTCAAACAGAAGGGACACAACGAATAAACAATTTACTATTAATATTCCTTGTTTATAAAAGTAAAGAGCTAAAACCCATTAAGTTAATCGTTTGTTTAGATAATTAAAAAAATTTATGTTCTTTTTGGTTATTAAGGAAGTTGAAATACATTAAAGTTACTCGTTTGTTTATGTGATTAGAATTTCTTTGTTATTGTATAATATTATTTTCAAATTGAGTTATTCGTGGTATCTAGCATCTCCCCATCATTGATTTTTATCCAATAAAATCGATTTGGGCGTATACAGGGTGTTATGGAAATGACGTATTATATTTAAATGGGTGACTCCTGGGTTGTCCTAGAGAAGCGCAACATATTTTTTTTTTCAAATCGAACGTTTAAACAGTGGGGTAATTCACCCATAAACCCACACACAACTACTCGGCACAGTCACATTACACTGAGCAGCTGTGTAATAAACAGATGTTCTGGCGCAATATTGCCAAATTGTTCGTGTAAAACTTTAGATTCTTATTAAAATAAATATTTAGCTACCTAGTATCCAAATAGAAGTGAATCCAGGTGCCAGTATACTAGCAAGTAATCCAGGGCACATAAATCTTCAGTTTTTTTGGTTTTAGTGGGTAAAGCTTATACCCCACTAAAACCCCTTCGGCGTTTTTCTTCCAATCTCAGAACATTACCCTGTTTATCGTCACAGACACAAAACAAATAGTGAAACACTGAACAAATTACCATAAATCACTTAAAGAAACACACACATGTTTCAAATTAGTTTGTTTAAGATAGGCCCTTGTCACACAAAATCGTTACACACTAATGCATTCTTTAACAAACACACAAATAGGACACAATTGACACTTTATAAACTAAAACGTTCAGCAATTGTTTTATCTGCTGCATCCAATATCTTATATCGCAGCCATATCTTCGACTTTATCAACTATTTCTTTATTCATCGTACCCCATAGAAAAAAATTGCATGATGTAAGATCCGGTGACCTTGCGATTTCCAGTCTCTTACTAAAGGAACATTTTCTAATATGCCTTCGACTTGATTTTTCTGTATGTACTAAACATTTTCTCACTTATTCGCACGCGTTGATTAAATATCCCGAAAAAACTCTTTCGCGCGAAGCCGCTTGTTGTCAAGTAAATGTCAACTTCTATCCTGTCGATTTATACTAGAGATGTGGCTAACCTTTGTTTTAAAATTCCGCTGTGAAACGATCGATTTAATTTTTTTAAGCTTTTCGAATGAAATAAAGTACCAGAGCAGCGATTAACAAGTTTTTTAATCTTTATTGGTATCTACAGCAGTGAAGGAAAACAATAAATAAGTGCTGTAGATTATTATAATTATTTATTTCAACCTTTCTTGGTGAATGCGCAGGAATCTACCGGAAAACATCATTTCTAGTTTTTGACAGTTCGTGTTTTAAATGCGTCATTTTTAGTTCAACAAATAAATGTTATTTACATTTTACAATGTGTTTATAATTAAAAACAAAAGTTCATACAAATCTAGGCGAGACAACCCAATGTTAATAAAAAACGATGTCTCCAAGTGAATTTTGTGTGTGTTTTGGCCAGTGTTCATGTGAAGTTTTCCGATTATGGTTATGGGTTATGTGATGTGCCGGTTTCTTTACTAAAACGCTGTATAAGTTTTTATAGAAGTTGACATTAATTTTTAAATAAGACCGACAAGGTAAGGGTATGTGTGTGGCCTAAATAAAATTACATTAAAAATTCAATCAGCCAATCAAAAGTCAAAAGGTCATTGACATTTGACCTAGTTACGTAGTTGGGTATTTCAAACTTAAAGAGTGTAGCTTTATTATTTTATGGGGTTTCTAGAAAGGAACGTGAAAAAAATCATAGGGGATCCAATGTGAAGGTAAAATCATAAGAAACAACTAACCACGTATGTGAACAAGGTTACAGAGCCAATTTAAATAAAAAACAGATCTTTCTATTTTATGGGGTCCCTGGAAAGGAACGTGGGAGTATAAAAATCATATGGGGATGCAATGTCAAGGTAAAATTTAACACCTGTGTACTATAGAAAACAAGAAACAAATAAAGCACACCTGCTGTTTTAAGGTCAGGCGTCGGGTGCCTAAAAAACAAGGACAAAATAACGTAGAGCACACGTGTGCTTATTTTACACCTGCTTGACCCTGGGACGGCGTCGAAGGCGTCGCGACGTGAGGAGTTCAACGATACTATCAACCCTACTGCCATGACATCTAGATTATAAAAAATGATATACAAAAAAACAGATAACCCCATTTTATAGAAAAAGAAAATATTAAAATTTTTATTTAATGGGCGATTTTCTAAAATCAAAACCGTTCGAGTCATTAAAGAAATTAATTTTAGACGTTCTTAACAAATCTCATGAATCAAAAACAATTCGGCAACGTCGATACTGGATTTAAAATAGCTTTAAAAACTGCATATTTCCTCTAACTTAACCAACTTTGTAGAAGTTATCGTGCAAAGATACCCATATGTAGTACGATATGTAGTATGTTACGTGTAAGATGTAATATATTTGATGAAGTAAACTATGTGTATTTTGTTCATTTAAGGAACTAAACTAATTTATGAACATTTTCAACATAATATCTAATTTAATTTTTTTAAATTAAGGTAGAAAACAAATTGCGGCTGCGAAAAAGTCTACCCAAGAGAAGCAAGTAGAAGAAAATATTATGCGTTTGCGAATAAATCATATTGAAGCAGATATGGAGAAAGCGGAACAAAAAATTTTCAATTTACAAAAACTGCGACTTACTTTGGATCAGGTAACTATTTTAGATTATATTTTACCAGTTTCAATCGCTTATACGTTTATAGTGAAAAGAGTTTCAATTGATTATATCGTCAAACCCGAACAAACTTTTTAGTTCAATTTGACCCAAATTAATTTGAATTAAACCTCGTAATAACATATACAGGGTGTTATGGAAATTACGTATTATATTTAAACCGGCAATTCCTAAGATGAAATCAAATTGAAGAAAAATATTTATAGTTGGCGCTTTAATTTAATATGCCCTGTACATGATCTGATGTCAAACCAAAATTAAACACCTGGTGGCACTGTCAGGAGAAGTAAACAAACTAGCGCCATATGTCGACCATGTAAAGAAAGCAACAGATGTTCAAAAACGTTAGTGAATTTGGACCAGTGTTTATATTATATTTTCAGAGTAAACTCTTTAGAAGCCCAATGATCTTTTGATTGAAACGAAGTTCTTTATGAAAAAAGGAATTTTATTTAAACCACATGCTCTCTTACCTTTACCAAAATTTATATTCTCGCGTAGATGTTGTCGTAGAAACAAGTTTCTACGATGCAAAAACACACATAGTGAACCCTGGCACGGCTCAGGCGCACCGAAAGTAAAGTCACGCGACCCATTTTAAAGTAATTATTATTTGGTTTAGCAGCAGAAAGGAAAGCTTATTTCAAATAACAGCTATAATATTCATTTAATCGTAAATTATTTAGAATAATAAAAGTTAGCGTCGCAAAAGAATTAAATTTTCAATAAAAGTTAATCAAAGTAAATGTCATATATATATACCGTCCGGTCAGGATTCCTCGTAAATTGTAAGATGATGACATATTATCTCTCCTATTTATTTTAGCCCAAAAATGTACTTAAACTTCACAGTTTACATTAAGGAAAATGTCCTTGTTCAATTTAGTGTATTTTCCTAGTAATTTAGGATTTATTTAACAAAATGTATTTTTAAAATGATAAACTAGGAAATACGGACCTGATACATTTCTATCAGTATACACTAGACTAGCACATAAATGATATTATTCACCCCCCCCCCCCCCCTCCTCCTCTGACGTCATACGACCTTGACCGTCGAAGAGTCCAGGTGTTCATTTGACCTTGGGGGTGTCATTGACCTTGAATGTTTGCAGGTGTTCTTAATTTCACCTTGTGACGTCATATGACTTTGGCCACCCACGTATGCAGGTGTTCATTTGACCTTGGGTGGTGATATTGACCTTGAATGTTTGCAGGTGTTCTATTGCGTGTGACCTTGAAATATCCTTAAACATTTTCGCTTGAACGATGTCAGGTGTTATTTTGTTGTGTGACCTTGAAGTATGACCTTGATCGTGTCTATTGAAGGTAATTGTTTTATTACATATTTCAACAATGAGCATTTCACAGCAGACCTTGGGTGAAATTAATAATATGATAAACAAAGACTTTGAATTTCCGGAGCGCAGAAAGCTTTCAACCTTGGGGGTGGGAATGGGTTATGTAATTAAAAAAATGACTCCAACAACAACACGTTTTGGGAAAACTATTGTTGCTACATTATACGATCAATGGAATGATGTGACATTTCAATCATTTCTACCTAAGCGTGTAGCTGATGGATTTACTGAGATTTTTATTGATGATATGAATATGTCAGGTGATAAATATATTTTCACGTATTTGGGACAGAGTACAAATGCATCAGGAGGCAATACAAGAGCATTAATAAATATTGGTTGTTTGGAATAGACATTTTTAAAAGAATTTTAATATTTTTATTGTTTATGATATTAAGTATTAGTTGGATATGTAATAGAATAGTTGTTGATGGCACATGTGAGGAAGCACATACATAAGCATTAAAAATATTTTCTATTTAAGATGTGTGACGAATCTATTATCAGAGAGAACCAAGATTCCTATGTTTATGATTTATTAACTAGACTACAGCAGATGGCTGAAGATATTTTAAATTTTGCAATCGGATTCGATGTGGATTTATACCGAAAATACATGAGGGATGCAGTCCATTTTTTCGCTGGGGCCCATGTTTGTCAAAAGTTCCTATATGGTGTCATTGGTGTAGAGGAATTTTGCCGGAAAATGATTGACGAAGAATTGGGTTCTATGTTGCTCGAAATGCCACATACAGGGTCCGCAAGCGAAGCGTGGACGGAAGATTAAATCGTTATCGGAGAACTTATCAAGAATACTAAAACGGCTTGAGATATTGGATTAAAAGCGGCATGTTTTAAAAATATTTTAGATTATACAGGGTGGCCCAAAAAGTGTGACAGCATAAAGTTATATTTTTTTAAATGGGACACCCAGTATTTTATTGCATATTTAGGTTCGTATTACTATCGTTTATAAGTGCCTCAAATTTTATTTAATTTGGATTTGTAGTTTCGGAGAAATAAATTAAAAACTAAAAAAAAAGTTTTGCAGTCCTGAATAAAAAATAAAAAAAATAATCCAGAACTATTTTTTTAACCTCAGCATTGAGTGAAATCGATGAAAAGAGGTATAGAGATACTATGAATGTAATTGCCTTTATTTATTTTATACAGGGTGTTCATAATAAGCTTTCAAAAACCCCATATTTTAAAATAATTTTTCTCAAGTTTTTCAAATGGAACACCCTGTATATTATTTGGCTATTTGACGTAGAATTCGTAGACAATTTTTTTTTGTAATACAAGCATATAAGTTATATCCAGCCGTTTTCGAAATAATTGTAAATATCATAAATTATATTGTTTTTATTGGGAAATTTTGTTATAGGCGACTAGACTAATAATCGTAAACTAAAGTAAATGTTCAAAATAGCTTCCTTTTACTTAATTTAATGACTTTCCTCTACCCAACAGAACTCTTAATTCATTTTCTTCATTAATAACGGGTTTATTGATTATCATCCTTTTTGTGTAAGCAGTGCTTCCTGTTGCTACAAATCTTTGCAACAACTTCTCGAAGGTTTCTCGTCTCGGCTTTCTCTCAATATCTGGATTTCTTGCACATTCACCCGGTATAAAAATCATATTTACCATTTCTATAGTTGTAAAATTCGACATTTTGTGTAAGTTAGTACTTAATTTCGACGACTGAACAAATATAAATAATTTTATTTGGCTGTCATAGTGACAATCTAAACAAAAAAGAAACCTTGGCAACTCGATTAAGAATAAAAAATAAAATTAAATAAATAAAAGTAGCAAAAATGTATGCTTTTAAAATTTATATCGAAATAACTAAAATACGGTAAACTCTAAGAGTCAGAGGAAGCTATTTTGAACATTTATTTTAGTTTACAATTTGAGGCACTTATAAACGATAGTAATACGAACCTAAATATGCAATAAAATACTGGGTGTCCCATTTAAAAAAATATAACTTTATGCTGTCACACTTTTTTGGGCCACCCTGTATAATGTAAAATATTTTTAAAACATGCCGCTTTTAATCCAATATCGCAAGCTGTTTTAGTATTGTTGATAAGTTCTCCGATGACGATTTAATCTTCCGTCCACGCTTCGTTTGCGGACCCTGTATACCCATTGATTTATTGGTAAATTATGGATTGATGCACCAAGATGACGGCTTGAACACAAATTTTAATGGAAATAATGCAGCCAATTCTAACAATGATGACAAGATGGATGTCATTGAAGAAGAACAATTTAATGGTTGTGGGTATGAAATCGCCACTGGTGACAATAATGGCACATCATATACTTCCAGTAATGATATTGATGAACGTATTGTAATGACTAAAAAATTAAATTGTAAATAAATTATGTTTAGATATATTTTGTTTTATTTTCCCAAATATACGCTAGGTAAAATTAATTTAATATAAGTAGATAATATTTAAAAAAAATAGATTATTTGGAAGTAAGGATGAAGGAATGTTTCCATAAATGAGACACAATTTGGTTATATTTAGTAGAATAGTTGTTGACGGCACATGTGAGAAAGCCCATATACGACCATCTAAAATACTTTTTAAGATGGGTGATGAGGTTCAGAGAAAACAAAGATTATTATCTTTAATATTTAGTAAATGTCATTAAACAACTTTTCACTTCTATACACTTTTTACCTAAAATTGAAGGAAAGCTGAAATTTTCGCATTTTTTCAAATATTGAGAAAAATTTCAAAAAAAAATTACGTACCAAAACTCTCTTATTATTGATTTCTCAGAAAATTTCATTCCTTGTAATATTTAGTAAATGTCATCAAACAACTTTTCACTCCTATACACTTTTTACCTAAAATTGAAGGAAAGCTGAAATTTCCGTTTTTTTTCAATTTTTTCCGTTCAAAATAATTTTTTAAGATGTGTGTGTGTGTGATGAGGCTCATAGAAAACCAAGATATGTGTATGATTTGTTATTTTTAATATTTAGTAAATGTCATTAAACAACTTTTCACTTCTACACACTTTTTACCTAAAATTGAAGGAAAGCTGAAATTTTCGCATTTTTTCAAATATTGAGAAAAATTTCGGAAAAAATTATGTACCAAAACTTTCTTATTATTGATTTCTCAGAAAATTTCATTCCTTGTAATATTTAGTAAATGTCATTAAACAACTTTTCACTTCTACACACTTTTTACCTAAAATTGAAGGAAAGCTGAAATTTCCGTATTTTTTCAAATTTTTGGACTAAGGTATTTGCGCTCATTTTCCATTCAAAATAATTTTTTAAGATGTGTGTGTGTGAGATGAGGCTCATAGGAAACCAAGATATGTGTATGATTTGTTATTTTTAATATTTAGTAAATGTCATTAAACAACTTTTCACTCCTATACCTGCTTTCACGTTTGACACCAGATTAACAATTGTCATATTTGTCAGTTAAATACATTTTTTTTATTGTTTTTCAGTGTTTGTTTGTTAAATTTAATTATTGTTGGACGAAAAAATAATAATTCTTAACTCAGTATGATAAAACTGTGTCAAGTCAACTGGATAAAAACAGATCAGATTTATCTCCGAAACGGAAAAGGTCGAATATTATTTCATTCAAATGATCTATTTTCGACGAAGCTAATATGAGTAAATTAAAATCAAATAATCTAATAAAGTCTATATTTGCTATAAGAATGATTTAAACCAGTTAAAATTATTTAAAATTATTTATCTTGCTTAGGTGGTCGCCAATGATTAATAAGGAAAGCGTTCAACCTTACGATGGTAAAACTTTAAAATTAGACCGAATCGAATATACTGTTGAATTAATAGGAATCATATTTTATACCTCATCCGAGATTAACGAAAGTACCGTGTGGGCCTCCTTGCACAGTCTAACGGGTGATTGACGGTCTATTAGAAGTACCCATATGGAAAACGAGCATCGCTTCAAAAATTTGACAAGCGCATCTGCTGCATCGATCTAAAATATTTTTATTTAATTATTGTTGGAGGGAAAAATAATAATTCTTAACTCGGTATGATAAAACTGTGTCAAGTCTGTTGTAAACTGGATAAAAATTATAGACTTTGAGTCACGTCCGTCGATTGCCTGTTTTCCTAACAAAGACATATCCAACCGGTTACCTCTTAGAATGAAAACAGAAACAGACTGAAGATATGAGCCGTCTCTTTTGCTGTTGTATTGATATTCGTAATAACAGGCGTCATATTGACGTGTTCAAAGCAGATAGAAATCCATAGGATCCATGTTTGTTTCAAGTCGCTGGTTATAACTTTGGTATATAGGAAAGTACCCAAATCCGAGCCCCCCTTTTGTTTTTTGCATTTTTGAAATACAATATTGAGGAAAAAACATCGCTGTACCTAAGTGTAATGTATACTTTATAAAGAAGTTGCTCAATAAATATAATTTATTTCAATTTATTTTTTAAAAAGAATGTCTGTAGACAAAAGGTATGTTTCCATTGGCGATCCATTCTCAGATAGAAAAAGCGTTATGTGAAAAATAAACACAATCTTCGCCCTTAAGTTTCTTACATCATTAAAATTCATAATCTTATCGTTAAGGAGGCCTTCAATCACCCCAAGCCATTAACGATGCTTGAAATGCTGTTAACGAAGCCGTCACGTACCATAACTAAGAACGATGAAGTATTTCATGGTGGAAACCAAATGATGGTATCCCCGCAACCATCTACAAGCATAGTTTTCCCTTCACTTATCACTGACAGTAACATCTTCAATGTGACGAACACCGCAGCAAAAGAAGATACTAGCACAGACCTATTCCAATCCCCAATAAGTGCAAAAAGTAATCATGTTCCCGAGAAACATAAGAAGCCGAAAAAGAAGATAAATGGTAGCGAGTCAACTCCAATATGGACGGCGGGGTTCAATCAGGAGCATGAACGGGACGCTATTACAAATGTGATTAACATGCGTGTAGGGTGGAAACAACAATTATTCTGTGTATCAATTAAAAAATACTGAAAGGACTGTAACTAGGGCTTATTTTCAGGTTGCATAAAAATAAATACATGTAGTCAAAACAAATAGCGTATGAATTTACGCTCTCTCGCTATTTTAGGGGTAATTTTGTAACATATTAGTGAACGAACAGACTATCATACAAAAATCCTTACTTTGCACTAATATCTTCAAGAAGGCAATTAACAAACATTTAAAAATGGGAAACCTCATGCATGTTTTCCTTCTATTTTTTTAGTTTCCTAAACTAGTAAAAAACAACTGCAAATCTGTAGGTTGTTTACTCTTTTGCTTGAAAATTTTCGCAAGATAGTGAGAGAGTGAACCGGCCTTTATCAAAAATTATGCTATTTTCATTTATTAAAACATTGAAATCTTCCAAAAATAGCTTCTTTTTTTGTGGTTGATGTAATTATTTTTAGTTAAATTTGTATAATTTTGTTCTCATTTCACCAGTAAAACATATACAGGGTGTCCCAAAAGTAATGGGACACAGAGCAATAGCAGACTCCTTAAGGCCTTGTCCCAAAATTGATAACAACCAAGATACAGGGTGTCAAAGTTTTAATTTTATTTTCGTTTTTTTGCGATTATTTCTTAACAAAACGACATAACAGCACAAAATTAGGGATTTTGGGGTTTTTTGAGATGAGGAATTAAAAATTATCCATATTTTTTGTGTAACCAGTAGAGGGCGCTATCAATGGCATGCCCCACTTATTTTAGCTGGCATAACTTTTTTTAGGCTACGTATATCGATCCGGCTAATAAAAAATAAGGTTACTTTACTTCTTTTACATCAAAAACATATACCTTATTGAAGTCGCTAGGAGCAACCATTTTCGAGATAATGGCATTTCATATTTATTTCTAATGCAAGAATACTAAAATATTTGTGTATTCGTATTATTATTATTTATCACAGCTGGCCTTGATTAAAAACAACGACGTTTCTAAGGCAACAACATGTTACACAAAGTATCATCTGTCAAAGTTATTAATTTTCTAAGTACAATACGCAGATATTATTCAATTTTTTAGTAATGCCTCGACATAATTTATTTTCCAATGCAGAAATGCGTGATATGCTTTGTATTTACGCACAAGAAAATTTTAATGGTCGGAGTGCAGGGCGCAGGTACCAAGCACTGTTCCCGAATAGAAGGCAACCAAACCGGAAATTATTTCAAAATATTTATGGCCGACTAGGAGAGACTGGTTCGTTTCGACAAAAAAAAGATGTTTCGGGCCGTCCAAAAAAATATAACACCAGAACAGGAAGAAGAGATTTTAGTTCGTGTAGCGGAAAATCCAGAAGTGAGTTCGAGGAGATTGAAGGCAGCTACAGGTGTAAGTAAATCTTCAATTGTTAGAATATTTCACGATGAAGGCCTGTACCCATACCACTTTACACCCGTACAGGGTTTACTGCCGCCTGATCTTCCAGCCAGACTTCAGTTTTCTCATTTCTTCCAAAATTTGCAAAATACAGATCCAATGTTTCTAAATCGTGTGTTGTTCACGGACGAGGCGACATTTACTCGACGGGGTGTATTCAATTATCGAAATAGACATGCGTGGGAAAATGAAAACCCGCATTTAGTTGTTGAACGACATTTCCAACACGAGTTTAAGGTCAACATTTGGTGTGGAATTATTGGAGATCATCTTATAGGCCCCTTTGAATTACCGCCAACTCTAAACGGAGATTCATATTTGAATTTTTTACAAAATGAACTTGGAGGGCTTTTAGAAGATGTACCACTAAACGTCCGGCAAAATATGTATTTCATGCAAGACGGGGCGCCGGCACACTTCTCCAGACAAGTGCGAAATTATTTAACTGAACAGTTCCCTGAACGTTGGATAGGCCGTGGTGGCCCGTTGATTTGGCCGGCGCGTCCCGATTTTAATCCAATGGACTTTTGCATTTGGGGTTATTTGAAAACCATTGTTTATAACAGTTCAATAAACCACCGTAATGAGTTAAATGAAAAAATTATAAATTCTGTTAATCTGCCCAGAAATGATGAAGATCTCCTGTTTAAAATCCGACAGTCTTTTGTAAAACGTATAGCAAAATGTATTGAGGTCAATGGTGGCCATTTTGAACAATTGCTATCACGGCGTTACCATTTTTATTTCTAACTATTTTAAATGATTTTAATAAGTATTAAATACAATTTTTGATTGGAATAAAATTACTAATTCCATATGAAAAAGCTTTTTTATTAGAAAAAAAAGTTAACCTTAGTATTTACCTAACCTAACTTTGACACCTAGCAAATGTAGCTGATTTACAATCATTTTAAGTCAGAAATTCACCGTAGCTCGATTTTCTTTCCGTTGCTTTTGGACCACGTATTTAGATTAATTGGACATATGAAATGCAATTATCTCGAAAATGGTTGCTCCTAGCGACTTCAATAAGGTATATGTTTTTGATGTAAAAGAAGTAAAGTAACCTTATTTTTTATTAGCCGGATCGATATACGTAGCCTAAAAAAAGTTATGCCAGCTAAAATAAGTGGGGCATGCCATTGATAGCGCCCTCTACTGGTTACACAAAAAATATGGATAATTTTTAATTCCTCATCTCAAAAAACCCCAAAATCCCTAATTTTGTGCTGTTATGTCGTTTTGTTAAGAAATAATCGCAAAAAAACGAATATAAAATTAAAACTTTGACACCCTGTATCTTGGTTGTTATCAATTTTGGGACAAGGCAAGTTTGAATAAATCGCATTATTTCGCCTTAAGGAGTCTGCTATTGCTCTGTGTCCCATTACTTTTGGGACACCCTGTATATTTAAGAATACTATGTCAATGAGTGTTTCTATTCTTGGCATGCATTTTGCCGTCACAGAAAACAGACACATACCAAACACATTTTTAGAGTATTACAAATAAACTTCAACAAGGAATTCTTGACGAAATAAATTGTGCCACCCCGGTTTGGGGCATTAACTAATCTACATCAGAGTCAAAAGACCATTAAAAAATGTGGCCCTGAAAAGGACCGATTTTGGTGTCCCAAAGGGACCAGGGTTATCCGAATCCGTGAGCCGTAGGCGTCGACTTAGGTGTGTGTTGCCTTACTCTCTATTACAAAGAAGGCAAGACTCTCGATGAAAGACTGTGTATAGTCTATTACCATACAACGAACAATTGAACGGTGCCCTGTTGACCACCGACACTGTGTAGTGGGTCCGGACGAAGCTAACGTCCATTAACCCCTCAAACCTGCTTAGGTAGGAGTGCATGCAAATCTCCACATGTGCGCCCCATCTTACCAACGACACTACCACACAAAACCTAGGCAACAACCTACGCCTTACCCTACGTAAAACTCTATGTTGTTGTAAGTGAACCCCATTATCGGTCGAATACCCATCATCCGAACTGGACGACATCCTGGGATATAATGAATTTCTCATTCCAACATGAAGTGTAATAAACGTGTAAGAAAGAAAAGCTACAGGGTATTCATCGTCTTTGCACAAATCAAAAGCAATAATCTATTAAAGGGGCAGTCCTAGTGCTCTATCATTTACTGTGCTTTTACCACATACCTGAGATTTTACATGAATGGGTTCCACATTTCAATGTGGGTACCTGACAAAAAAATATATTCAATAAAAGGTGGATACTTACAGATTTCATGCTCATCATTTGTTCAGGACAGAGAAAACTGGTTAAAAGTTGCATCTTTCGCAATTGCACGTTTTTATTGCAGTTCTACTCTTTTAAATTAATCTCCATTATATCTACCTAAGAGTATAGAAAGACTACATATTTATTCAATTATTGATTTTTGTCTCTGAAAGATATATCAGTATGGTAAAAAATCTTCTTTTCTGCCTTATATAGATTAACCTCTCAGTTCAAGTCTCGACTTCATGCTCCTTTGTTCTTCGAAATTTTCACCTAAATGACTGGACACTAATGGTTTTATATCAAAAATGGAAGATTTCAATGTTTTAATAAATTAAAATAGCACAATTTTTGATAAAGGTCGGTTCACTCTCTCACTATCTTGCGAAAATTTTCAAGCAAAAGAGTAAACAACCTTCAGATTTGCAGTTGTTTTTTACTAATTAAGAAGCTAAAAAAAATAGAAGGAAAAAATGCATGAGGTTTCCCATTTTTAAATGTTTGTTAATTGCCTTCTTGAAGATATTAGTGCAAAGTAAGGATTTTTGTATGATAGTATGTTCGTTCACTAATATGTTACAAAATTACCCCTAAAATAGCGAGAGAGCGTAAATTCATACGCTATTTGTTTTGACTACATGTATTTATTTTTATGCAACCTGAAAATAAGCCCTAGTTACAGTCCTTTAAGTATTTTTTAATTGATACACATCCCTCATACCGTTCACCTAAATGACTGGACACTAATGGTTTTATATCAAAAATATTTTATTTTTGTAGAAAATTGTTATTTCTTTTTAAATTCAATCAAAGAATCAAAATCAAACTTTACTACATTATTCTTGAATCTAATGTTTTTTCTTAAATTTGTTTCGATTCGTAGACCCGCACACCATTCACCTAAATGACTGGACACTAATGGTTTTATATCAAAAATATTTTATTTTTGTAGAAAATTTTTATTTCTTTTTAAATTCAATCAAAGAATCAATATCAAACTTTACTACATTATTCTTGAATCTAATGTTTTTTTAAATTTGTTTCGTTTCGTAGACCCTCACACCGTTCACCTAAATGACTGGACACTAATGGTTTTATATCAAAAATATTTTATTTTTTTAGAAAATTTTTATTTCTTTTTAAAGTCAATCAAAGAATCAATATCAAACTTTACTACATTATTCTTGAATCTAATGTTTTTTTAAATTTGTTTCGTTTCGTAGACCCTCACACCGTTCACCTAAATGACTGGACACTAATGGTTTTATATAAAAAATATTTTATTTTTGTAGAAAATTTTTATTTCTTTTTAAATTCAATCAAAGAATCAATATCAAACTTTACTACATTATTCTTGAATCTAATGTTTTTTCAAATTTCGTTTCGTAGAGAGTGAATTAGTGAATAATTATGGAAATATGAAAAAATATGTTTAATATATACATAAATATACATACAAGTTATTTCCTAAGTAAGTAGTAAACTATCAAAAATTTAAATTATTTCTATATCTATTTACATTACGCTTTACTATTGTTAAACGTTCCTGTAGTTTCTTTATATTGTCTTTAATTAACTTAACTTTCCGCTTATTTTTGATTAATTGTTCTTTCCACCCTGCACGCATGTTAATCACATTTGTAATAGCGTCCCGTTCATGCTCCTGATTGAACCCCGCCGTCCATATTGGAGATGACTCGCTACCATTTATCTTCTTTTCTGGCTTCTTATGTTTCTCGGGAACATGATTACTTTTTGCACTTATTGGGGATTGGAATAGGTCTGTGCTAGTATCTTCTTTTGCTGCGGTGTTCATCACATTGAAGATGTTACTGTCAGTGATAAGTGAAGGGAAAACTATGCTTGTAGATAGTTGTGGGGATATCATCATTTGGTTTCCACCATGAAATACTTCATCGTTCTTAGTTATGGCGCGTGACGGCTTCGTTAACAGCATTTCAAGCATCGTTAATGGCTTGGGGTGATTGAAGGCCTCCTTAACGATAACATTACTAATAATTTTTACTTTGTCCCCAACCTGTTGTTGTACAATTCCGGCCTCAATGTCCACCTGTCCATCCTTCTTCTGATCATCGCCATCAATACCCGCATCTGCCAGCAATTCTTGTTGATCATTCAACAGGTCGAAACAATCGTCTAGCTCAGTTAAGCTCATTGTTGACACACAAACACACACTTGGCTGAACGAGTTTTCAAAATAAAGAAATTTTGTCAACAGCCCGTCCTTTTATGTATACACACCCCACCCTCGTCGCCCTAGATGACATCCACTCAATATTTTTGACGAAAAGGTAATTTCACAAGCTTTCATCTCCTTTATCTTTATTATAATTTTTAGAAAATTGAGCTTTTTTATCCTAAATAATAAACAATGAAAATAACATTTGATTGAACATTTTTTTAGACAGAATTGACTTTTTCGCCCTAAACAACACGGAAAACGGAAGGCTGACACAAAGGAACAACTTATTTGTTCACCCAGGTATTTTGTTGATAATTTCTTTTGATGGTTAGGGTTCTATAAAAATATTTAATTTATTTAAAATTTATGAATTTTAATGATGTAAAAAACTTAAGGGCGAAGATTGTGTTTATTTTTCACATAACGCTTTTTCTATCTGAGAATGGATCGCCAATGGAAACATACTGTAGTAAATTATTTTCTTCAGAAGTCTACAAAACGCAGTGGTTGCAATAAATCTTTTGTCTACAGACATTCTTTTTAAAAAATAAATTGAAATAAATTATATTTATTGAGCAACTTCTTTATAAAGTATACATTACACTTAGGTACAGCGATGTTTTTTCCTCAATATTGTATTTCAAAAATGCAAAAAACAAAAGGGGGGCTCGGATTTGGGTACTTTCCTATATACCAAAGTTATAACCAGCGACTTGAAACAAACATGGATCCTATGGATTTCTATCTGCTTTGTACACGTCAATATGACGCCTGTTATTACGAATATCAATACAACAGCAAAAGAGACGGCTCATATCTTCAGTCTGTTTCTGTTTTCATTCTAAGAGGTAACCGGTTGGATATGTCTTTGTTAGGAAAAACAGGCAATCGACGGACGTGACTCAAAGTGTATAATTTTTATCCAGTTTACAACAGACTTGACACAGTTTTATAATACTGAGTTAAGAATTATTATTTTTTCCTCCAACAATAATTACATTTAACAAACAAACACTGAAAAACAATAAAAAAAAATGTATTTAACTGACAAATATGACAATTGTTAATCTGGTGTCAAACGTGAAAGCAGGTATAGGAGTGAAAAGTTGTTTAATGACATTTACTAAATATTAAAAATAACAAATCATACACATATCTTGGTTTTCTATGAGCCTCATCACACACACACACACATCTTAAAAAAATATTTTGAATGGAAAATGAGCGCAAATACCTTAGTCCAAAAATTTGAAAAAATACGGAAATTTCAGCTTTCCTTCAATTTTAGGTACAAAGTGTATAGAAGTGAAAAGTTGTTTAATGATATTTACTAAATATTACAAGGGGTGGAATGTTCTGAGAAATCAATAATAAGAGAGAAGTACCAAACGTTATTTTTTTTTGTGGAAATTTTTCTCAATATTTGAAAAAATACGAAGATTCCAGCTTTCCTTCAGTTTTCGATTAGTCAAAAATCGATTTTAGCCAGCCGATTGATAGGGAACCGCACTAATAGGCTGAGACAAAGAAAATTTCTCGTCAGAGTAAAAAAACGGTCGTAGGCTTTACCTACTTAAAAAGTAAATCCTTGAATCTAAGAACTAACATCCCCATAATTGCGAATGTAAAAATTTGATAAGAGATATGGATATGGATATTAAATCCTTGAATGTCAACAATTAATATCCTCATAATTTCACATGTGAAAATTGTGCAATCATGGATTTATATACCAAAAAAGTCAACATTTTTTTCTAAATCCTTGAATGTTAACGACTAATATCCTCATAATTTCAGATGTGAGGATTGTTTAATCGTGGATTTTTAGACAAAAAAGAGGCAAAATTATTTTTTTTATATTAAATCCTTGAATGTCAACAATTAACATCCTCATAATTTCATATGTGAAAATTGTGCAATCATGGATTTATATACCAAAAAAGTCAACATTTTTTTCTAAATCCTTGAATGTTAACGACTAATATCCTCATAATTTCAGATGTGAGGATTGTTTAATCGTGGATTTTTAGACAAAAAAGAGGCAAAATTATTTTTTTTATATTAAATCCTTGAATGTCAACAATTAACATCCTCATAATTTCATATGTGAAAATTGTGCAATCATGGATTTATATACCAAAAAAGTCAACATTTTTTTCTAAATCCTTGAATGTTAACGACTAATATCCTCATAATTTCAGATGTGAGGATTGTTTAATCGTGGATTTTTAGACAAAAAAGAGGCAAAATTATTTTTTCTATATTAAATCCTTGAATGTCAACAATTAACATCCTCATAATTTCATATGTGAAAATTGTGTAATCATGGAGACCAAAAAGGGATAAATTTTTTTCTATATTAAATCTTTAAATGCTAACAATTAATATCCTCATAATTTCACATGTGAAAATTGTGTAATCATGGATTTTTAGACAAAAAGAAAGGTAAAATTTTTTTTCTGTATTAGATCCTTAAATGCCAACAATTAATATCCTCATAGTTGAAAATTGAGTATCATTGATTTTTAACCAAAAAAGGCAAAACGTTTTTTATCTATATTAAATCCTTGACGACTAATTTCGACATCATTTAAGTTGTGAAAATTGGAAAAATGAGCGAAAATACAGCTTTCCTTCAATTTTAGGTACAAAGTGTATAGGAGTGAAAAGTTGTTTAATGACATTTACTAAATATTACAAGGAATGGAATTTTCTGAGAAACCAATAATAAGAGAGTTTTGGTACGTTAATTTTTTTTCCTAAATTTTTCATTTACTAAATATTAAAGATAACAAATCATACGCATATTTTGGTTTTCTATGAGCCTCATCACACACATCTTAAAAATGTATTTTGAACGAAAAATGAGCGCAAATACCTTAGTCCAAAAATTTGAAAAAATACGGAAATTTCAGCTTTCCTTCAATTTTAGGTAAAAAGCGTATAGGAGTGAAAAGTTGTTTAATGTCATTTACTAAATATTACAAGGAATGAAATTTTCTGAGAAATCAATAATAAGAGAGATTTGGTACGTAATTTTTTTTTTTCGAAATTTTTCTCAATATTTGAAAAAATGCGAAAATTTCAGCTTTCCTTCAATTTTAGGTAAAAAGTGTGTAGAAGTGAAAAGTTGTTTAATGACATTTACTAAATATTAAACATAATAATCTTGGTTTTCTCTGAACCTCATCACCCATCTTAAAAAGTATTTTGGATGGTCGTATATGGGCTTTCTCACATGTGCCGTCAACAACTATTCTACTAAATATAACCAAATTGTGTCTCATTTATGGAAACATTCCTTCATCCTTACTTCTAAATAATCTACTTTTTTTAAATATTATCTACTTATATTAAATTAATTTTACCTAGCGTATATTTGGGAAAATAAAACAAAATATAGCTAAACATAATTTATTTACAATTTAATTTTTTAGTCATTACAATACGTTAATCAATATCATTACTGGAAGTATATGATGTGCCATTATTGTCACCAGTGGCGATTTCATACCCATGGTCACAACCATTAAATTGTTCTTCTTCAATGACATCCATCTTGTCATCATTGTTAGAATTGGCTGCATTATTTCCATTAAAATTTGAGATCAAGCCGTCATCTTGGTGCATCAAACCATAATTTACCAATAAATCAATGGGTATATGTGGCATTTCGAGCAACATAGAACCCAATTCTTCGTCAATCATTTTCCGGCAAAATTCCTCTACACCAATGACACCATAGAGGAACTTTTGACAAACATGGGCCCCAGCGAAAAAATTGACTGCATCCCTCATGTATTTTCGGTATAAATCCACATCGAATCCGATTGCAAAATTTAAAATATCTTCAGCCATCTGCTGTAGTCTAGTTAATAAATCATAAACATAGGAATCTTGGTTCTCTCTGATAATAGATTCGTCACACATCTTAAATAGAAAATATTTTTAATGCTTATGTATGTGCTTCCTCACATGTGCCATCAACAACTATTCTATTACATATCCAACTAATACTTAATATCATAAACAATAAAAATATTAAAATTCTTTTAAAAATGTCTATTCCAAACAACCAAAATTTATTAATGCTCTTGTATTGCCTCCTGATGCATTTGTACTCTGTCCCAAATACGTGAAAATATATTTATCACCTGACATATTCATATTATCAATAAAAATCTCAGTAAATGCATCAGCTACACGCTTAGGTAGAAATGATTGAAATGTCACATCATTCCATTGATCGTATAATGTAGCAACAATAGTTTTCCCAAAACGTGTTGTTGTTGGAGTCATTTTTTTAATTACATAACCCATTCCCACCCCCAAGGTTGAAAGCTTTCTGCGCTCCGGAAATTCAAAGTCTTTGTTTATCATATTATTAATTTCACCCAAGGTCTGCTGTGAAATGCTCATTGTTGAAATATGTAATAAAACAATTACCTTCAATAGACACTTTCGTCGGAACACAACACAAACACAATATATCTATTTACTGTTCAAGGCAGCAGATAATGTTAGCTAGAATGCTAATGTGACTGGCAAAAATGAAATTTATGGAAATATTCAAGGTCAAAATTAACAGAAAGGTGGTGTGGGGTGGTAGTCGCACACCTGCATCAAATACCCGCCTGCGTTCAAGGTCACACCAACAACATATGCCCACGTTGGCAACCAAGGTCACACGCAATAGAACACCTGCACATATTCAAGGTCACCAAAGGTCAATGGGCTAGTAAATTTCATAAAAAAAATATTTCAAGGTCAAGTGGCATCAGATGTACCCACGTGTAAGGTAGCTCACAAAATAATAAATAAATTCGTCAAGGTCACGAAAATGACGTAGCACGCATGGGCTAGTAAATATTATTAAACAAATATTTCAAGGTCAAGATACATCAGGTTATGATGAGCAGCTTATTCAACGCTAAGGGAATATTTCAAGGTCGATGTAGTAAAATAACACATGTCCCCGTGGGATATTAACAGCACGTCACAAGGTCATGGTCAAAGTCATATGACAATGAAAAGACACCTGGTCACGTATACAATAACTTCAAGGTCACACAACAAACACCTGCATCGTTCAAGGTCAAAGACAAGATCAAACAACAACAATTGTCCACCTGGACGATCAAGGTCATACTTCAAGGTCACACAACAAAATAACACCTGACATCGTTCAAGCGAAAATGTTTAAGGATATTTCAAGGTCACACGCAATAGAACACCTGCAAACATTCAAGGTCAATAACACCACCCAAGGTCAAATGAACACCTGCATACGTGGGTGGCCAAAGTCATATGACGTCACAAGGTGAAATTAAGAACACCTGCAAACATTCAAGGTCAACGACACCCCCAAGGTCAAATGAACACCTGCACTCTTCGACGGTCAAGGTCGTATGACGTCAGAGGAGGGGGGGGGGGGGGGGTTGAATCGGAATTGGCTTACTTATACTACTGATATTCATATTCATTATTCTCTTTAAAAAGTCTTAATAAAAGGTTTTAATAAAATCAATAGTAAAGCGAATATTTGACCACCTCAAAATTATATGGGAAATCCTATGTGCCCTGTTCGTACGCACCACCCGGTATGTATTGTTTGTATCTAAAAAATGATTCGCAAAATTATATGATCTTCAAAGCAAAATTTCGTCTCGCTTGATCTCTACAAGGTGCCCAAAATACATTTCGAGGTCATTTAAAAAAGACAAAATATCCTTTTTTAGCGATCATTTATAATGTGCTTAACAGTTTTTAGTTTTATAGATATTAAGGGAAACATGACAATTCATCAACATTTTCCTCCAAATACCTCAAAAACCACCGATTCGAACAGAAATTGTTCCATGTAAAAAGTCATGGTTTTTCATTCTCTATTTCTTTAAATGACGCTTGACGTTAAAGTATTGCTACCAACTCAGATATTTACACAATACGAATCTGGAATTATTTTTCCGTATCTCGGAAGAGGATCCAATTTGCAATGCAACAATTCACACTAGTATATTTTCTGATGTTTCGATGCTTAATTGCATCATCAACCTGTTTTCTTATAAATGTCCTCAATACGTTTCCGCCCCTTAATATTTATATTCGGAACATATCAGATCTCAATTATGGTATAACAATTGATATTTATACAGTGTGATTGATGGTATATATAATATGTTTATGAAGAACTTGTCAACGAATTATTGTGAAGATCTGATAGCTTATACAGGGTGTTTTTTAATAACATGCTAATATTTAAGGAGGTTATTCTTGGGCCCATTTTCAAAAAACACTTCATATGAACATATGTCCTAAACGTCCTAACTTTTGAGATACGGGGTGTTAAAGATTTTTATCCTTTTTTATTAATATCTGTGATACTGCTCTAGATATTTTTGTGACATTTTATACACAACAACAAACCCTTAGGTATTTTTGAAGAAAAGAATGGTACGCCACTTTTTTTTAAATAAAAATTATTTCTGAAATTCTCATTCTTGCTGAGCAAATGTCGTCTCTTGAATTTTTGTCGTTTGACGTACAGTTTTCGAATAAAAAATTAAATTCATTCAGAATCCATATTAATTTCTTAATAACTTTAATAAAAATTTCTATACCTATCTGTCTCTAGATATTAATTAATTAAATTTTTTTAGGAAACGTTTTCCTTCAAAAAGGGCTGATATTTTTAAACTGACAAATAAGCGCATTGAAATTTGGTTGGGAACCTTTCACTCTGTTCCAAAATATATTTTGGTTTGTGTTTTAAAATACAAATATTTTGACTGTTTTGAAAAATAATAAAACGTAGTTTTCTAAACAAAACCCTCTTTATTTTATCTGTAGTTCTAAAACCTCTAGAAATCTCTATTTTTATATGTGTAATATTGCCATACAAACCCGACCAAAGAATTTAAACAACGTAATAATTTTGTAAGAAGTAAAAAAAATATATATTTGTATATCGCCTTGTATGATACAAGTTACTGGTTAAGTAGCCTTGAAGATTGCTAAATAAATGCACATGTCAAAAACTGTCCGAGAACGACAGATAAAATACATGGTGATTTATTAATAAAACATCATTTTTTCATATAATCAAAATATTTGCATTTTTAATCACCCTCTAATATTTGAAAACAAAGTGAAGGGTATCTGGATGTTACCTGATTGCCAACCAAAGTTTAGTATTTTATTAGAGTTCAAAAATATCAAGTCTTTTTGAAGGATATATTTTCCACAAAAAAAGTTAAATTAATTATTAACTCGAGCACGATAACAAGTAGGTAAATTAATAGGATTCAAAAAAAATATGTATTATACTCCGTGTTCTATTTAAATCATCAAAGTTTCTTTTTAGTAGAAGCTTCAGTATTACACGACTGAAAATATTTTTAAGAGAGAGAGGCAGGTCTACTTATAAAAGACTGGTCAAATGTTCCGGAACGGCTTAATTACAGGAGAACGAAACGATTGGACTAAAATTTGACTATTTGACTGTGCATTCTATGTCAGTAGCTTCATTTATGACGAATTTTACATAAACGAAAATTTAAAATAAAAGTTATTTAACTAAATGTTCAAAATGTCGTCCTTCAGCCACCTGACAGTATCCAAACCTCTTTAAAAACGGGAAAGCCTGTTTTACAAATGTTGATGAACATGTAAAATTTTGCTTCTTGACAGCTAATTCTTATTTACATCGAAATAGATGAAATATTATGGAATAACATTTTGGTATACATCCGAAACTATTTGGATGAAATGTTTCCTAGAAGGTGAGCAGGCAATGAATGGTCTCCTAGATCTCCAGATCTAACACCTTTAGATTTCTACCTTCGCGGTTATTTAAAGACTGTCGTACATCGTACGTACGTAGTTTTCAGCGAGGCTTAGACAATGTCAGATGACTAAAGGACGATATTTTGAACAGTTAGTTAAATTATTTTTATCAAATACCAATGTATGAAAAAATTATCATTTCCCAACCACCCGATGATAACCTTATACAATAAGGGCGTATTGTGTTTACACAGTAGCACTTTAAAAGACCAATTCAGATTGAATTGTACTATCAAGGAAAGGAAGCCTTCTCTATTGATAGGATGTCACCACCTGCAGACCGGTTTCGAACTTTTGTTCCCGTCCTTCAGGCACTCTGGGAGTGGTTCGTGTGGGCAAAAAGCGATTCACGTTGGTTTTGAATCGTTGGAGGTAATATTCGTTGGGAAAAACGACCTCGGGAAGGTCGTTCCATAAGGATGAAGTCTTCCAGATAAGTTCGAGGAGTACTAAGCTTATATATGGATGCGCGGCAGTGGCGTCGTGTGTTTCTGCTATTCGCCGCTCTGGGCGGAATAAAGAGGGCAAGGTCAGCCGAGCACTTTCCATGAAGATATCTGTAAAAGAGAGTCAAATCCCCAACGTGTCTTCGATGTTCTAGGCTGTCGAGGTTCTTCGTCAGCTCGTGGTCTCCAATCAGACGAGAATCCAGTAGCCGAAGAGTATGTTTGGGTGCAGAGCTCCAGACATGAGTGCAGCACTCTAGTGATGGTCGAATCTGGGCTTTGTATAGTGTCAAAAGTTGTTGAGGAGTGTACAACTTTCTGGTTCGGAAGAGTACTGAGAAGCTATCTTGGTGATTGCCATAACGTGGTTATGCCAAGACATATTTCCTGCCCAGCAAATTAATAGATAAAGCCAGTAGGATTGCGTGTCCGTCCATGACTATATCCGGTTCTGCAATGTTAACCTTTTTAGAGAAAACTGCTGCCTGGGTTTTTTTAGCGTTAAATTCGACTTGGCTACTGTCACCCCAAGCCAAAATTTCTTCAGGTCTTTGTTGAGACGTGATACTTCATGTTGTCTGCGAAGATGTGCGTCGGCAGCCGATGTTTGTGCTTTCAAAGAGAAAGATGAGATAAGTGTGCTATCGCCCGCAAAACTAAATATCAGATTTTTCGTTTCCACTAGAAGGTCGTTAATGTAAAGTAAGAAGAGAGTGGGAGACAATATGGACCCTTGAGGAACACCGGCATTGATGGTGAAGTTGTCTGAGAGAAATCTGTCAATCGCCACTTGCATAGAGCGGTCCTTAAGAAAGCTAGACAACCATGCACAGAATCGACTGGGCATAATATAGGATTGCAGTTTACTTAGAAGTACCTCATGTAAAACACGATCAAATACTTTAGAAATATCCAGTACAGTGCCTTGTGCGGATGTAATAAAAATAAATACCTTCGATGCTCAGCTGGAGAGAAAAATGGACTCTCCAAAAAAGATGATGTTAAAAACGGGCCTTTAAAATTCCTTACCTTGGATACTCGGAGAAGGGTTTCAGCAGGCCTGCTTGGGGTATCTCCTGGTTTCGTTATTTGCGGATGCGGGTGATAAAAATGAAAATTATATTCGTTCACTCCCGAAAACAGTCCGGTCGGATTAACGGAATTAACTCGACTCTTTGCATGCATCGCCGTAGTGTAGTACGGAACCTTAAAGGCGTCCATGCACGCGGAGATATGAAACAAAATTTGTAGGTATTGAAGTATTGAAGGTTGGATGTTGAATTAGAAAGAAAATGTGAATTAATAAATGAAAAATATAAAGTAAACTTAAATGCAATTAGAGAAAAGTATTAACACACAAACTAAATTAACTTGGACGACACACGCTTGTGTGGACGGACCACAGCCCGAGACCATATTGATGATCGATGATAATGTTGAAGCCTTCCAGGTACTTTAGAAGATGTTGATAGCTTTCTCCATTACTTTTGATATAACTGAAAGCAATGCGACTGGTCGATAGTTGTTAGGCAGGGTTCTCTTACCTTTCTTTGGTATAGGCTGGACTCATCCAGCATGATGGAAATATTCCTTGTTTGTAGGATAAGTTAAAAAGTCTACAAAATACTGGTGTTAGTCCATCGGCGCATCTCTTGAGAACTATAACAGGAATTTCAGGATTCCTTTGATGGGATGCTGACGGAACACGATTTCCATCATTTCGAAAAGCCAGATTTTTTGATCTGACAGCACGCTCACAATCCTTGCTAAACCATGGCTTGCCGTTGGAAGGGAGTTTTTTGGAGGAGGGGATAAATGCTTCCATGCTAGTTAGAATGACGTCGGAGACCTTCCCAGCACAGATGGATGGATCATCAGAAGGAAAGGAAAAGTGCGAAAATATTGTCTTTCATGTCTTTCCACTTGGCCAATGCAATATCTTGCGAGGTTTAGGAGATTGTTCAGAATTAATTGGTAGTTCGCTGAGAGTTGAAATAAGTTTGTGATCGGAAGATCCTAACGGACGATGTACGGTGACTGTATATAGATCTGGATATGATGTCAAGAAAAGATCCAAAAGACCAGCAAAATCTCCAGCTCGGTCTGGAATACTCATTGGTTCGGTTCTTCTACGAGTTGATGCAAACCAGAACTAATCGCAAAGGATTCGGCCCCGCGACCTTGCTCATCGTCTGTATTTGAATATTGAAGCCAGTTGACATTGTGGACGTTAAAGTCGCCAAAGATAGCAATCTCGGCTTTTGGATGGTTGGTTTGCAAGAAGTCGATTGTATTGGCTACTGATGAGAGTGTTAGAGAACGGTAAAGGCAGCAGGTAAACTTGATGATTTTCTGCGTTGATATTTTAAACTGATGATACTAAACTAAGTGTCATATATCGACCACCAAAGTCATCTTATACCTACAATGACATGACAGAGTATATGGAAAATAATATAATGACGCAATATCCAAAAAACCATATAATTGTTGGCGATTTCAATCTTGATTCGTTACACAAGAATAATTCCGAGGTAGTAAATTACAAAAACCTTCTAACACTTAATAATTTCGTAATAAAAAATAAATTTAACAGGGAAAATGTTTCAAGAGTAACTACAACAAACCCGAACAAACCTCTGCTACTCTCATTGATCATTTGATTGTAGACCAGAGATACTCAAATAAATGTACAGTCAGTGTAGAAAGTAACGTTTTGTCAGATCATAAAAAACTTGTCATGGAAGTAGAACAACAGTTAAGATTCATACACCCAAAGTGAATCACAAGATATAGACAATAAACCGGGATCTTCTTGAGTTAATAAAAAAAACGTGATAAACTATATAAAAAAAATATGTGACAGCGGGACTAACCGGGACATCCACGTCATGTCCAATGAATAGTAAAAAACAAAAGTACCAACAGAATTAAGTCACTAAAAAACCAGCAGTTTGAAAATGGAGTGAGGCCGGCAACTTCCCAAAAAAAAACAATGGAAAATTATAAATAAACTGTTGAAGAATAAAAGTGTTAATACAACTATTAAAGCTCTGGCGGTGAATGACAATGTAGTAGAAAGCCCATTAGACATAGCTAATGAATTGAACAACTATTTTTCAAATGTGGGTAATAATATAGTGAAAGAAATTGATGCGGAAATACAAAAGTTACAACGCCAACGCCAAATCATCGGGAGAAACTAGTTTTTGACGAAATACACTGTAATAATAGCATGTACTTAGACTTAACAAGTGAGGCAGAAGTAAAAGAAACCATCGAGGAGCTGAAACGTGGCTCGGCTCGGGATCACGATCAGATTACCGTTTATGATTTGTGCAATTTGGGAAATGATCTCGTAACTGTGTTAACTAAACTGATAAACAATATTATTACATCTGGTATTTTTACCAGCGAACTGAAAACTAGCAAAATATGTCCAATTTTCAAATCAGGTCGTAAAGAATGTATGAATAACTACAGGCCTACTAGTGTTATCAGTGCATTTTCGGAAGTCATTGAGAAAATAATAAAAAAAGAATGTTAAGCTTTATAAAAAAATATATTAATGTAGATGAATATCAGTATGGTTTTATCAAAAATAGCAATACTCTGAGTGCGACTATGGATTTGGTAAATAAGATAGCAACGGATCTAGATAATGAAAAAATTGTAGTTGCCATATTTGTTGATCTTAAGAAGGCGTTCGATGTTGTTAGTTTGGATGATCTATTAAGGAAGCTACGTAATATGGGTTTCAGAGGAATTATTTATAGTCTGATAAAGACTTATTTGATTGATACACGGCAGTATGTCAAATTGAACTGTGTAAATGTAAATAGTGATAAGAGAATGAACAAATGTGGAGTGCCGCAGGGTCCAGTCCTTGGACCCTTGCTGTACTCCTTGTATGTTCTTAGTTTAAGTTGTGCTAAGCTTAGGGCGCGTTATTACACCTTCGCCGATGACACTGCACTGGTGTATAGTGTGGATGAGGAGCAGAACTTTGAGCAGAGTATAAATTCTGATCTTGAGAGGTACGCTAATTGGTTACTAGTTAACAAGCTTAAAATAAATGTATCGAAAATAAAATATATATTGTTCCAACAAAAAAGTAAAATAGTAAAATAGAGTCGCGCAAATCAAGTATATTGGTTTAATAGTAGATGAAAACCTTAATTGGAAGGATCACATTTCTTATATGCAAAGCAAAATAACTCCAATGGTTGGAGCAATGTTTAGATGTAGGAATTACCTAACCCAGGCAAGCAAGATGAAAATATACAGTGCCTACTTTCTGTCTCATTTACGATACCTCATTCCTGTATTGTGGTCGGGTTCGAAATAGTGCAAGTATTGCAAAATAAAGTTCTAAAGGTTTTATTTGATTATGACAGACTCACGCATACGGACGACCTTTACAGAGGCCTGGCTGTCATGAAATTAAGAAAAATACAGGAACTAGAGCAGAGTAAATATATATTTAGAGTTATTAACAAAACCCAAAAATGTAGCACTGACATTGTTTTTTCTGATTATGTACACAATCACTATACTAGAACACATGACAACATATACCAGAATAATATTAGAACAAATAAAGGTTTATTTACCCCATTGTATCAAGCTTATTTTAGTTATAATAGACTACCAGTAGGTATTAGAAATGTAAGGACTTTTACAAAATTCAAGATAAGGTTAAAAAAAATTTAGGTTTGACATGGGGTGTAGGTTTTGGTTTTGGGTTTGATTTTGTTTTTGTTTGTTTTTATTTCTATTTATTTAAATTTATTTCTGAAATATATTACGGCTGATTAGATTAGATAGATAGAGTTGTGCTTGAGCACTGTTGTTAATATTTTTAAGAGTTGTTCTTATTACCAGTGTTTAAAACACTGTTTAAAGAACTCAAAGTTTGTTTAATGATGTTTATATTCTGTATTCATTATTATTAATAAAGAAGTACCTATATTCATAACTCGTTCTGCTTTGCTTCTGATTTATTTTCAAAATTTTAGTAAGCTTTATTTTTACTTAGTGAACTGCACCTACTATACAATACGCTCCAACTAACTAATATTGCTGATTAAATGATAAAACTACATAGTAGGTACACTCCAACCAATATTGACTCTATAGAACGGATGTTCGCCGAGCGAGAGTCACCAATAAAAGCAGCCTATTTCGCTGATGTAACCGACACCACCGCAGGCATCACCGCTGTGCCACGGTGGGTTTTGGACTCCACATCGTTTATTTTTACGATAAGGTTTATGACTTGAAAGGAATTGTAATAATTAAAATTTATCTTGTTTTTGTATAAAAATTACACTATTCGCCGCATTTTTCTCTAAATCGAATTTTAATATTTGCGCCATTAAAAACTGAAAATGTTTTTTTAATAAAGTTAATAGACACTGCTAAGACCTGAAACTTATATTAAAAATACAATTCTTTAAATAACTAATTTAACATAAAAATAATTTAACTAGGATACCTATTTAAAAAAATAGGCAAAAGGAAAATAAATAGCATTATGGCGAGAGAGCACTAAGAAAGAGAAAATAGTAAAAGAGAGGAGAAAAACACAGATGGTAGAACTAAGAAGAACAGAATAAAGAAATACGAAAGAAAATAAAAAATGGTTTGAATGAGCTTGAATCACGAACGTACCTTTGTCTAAATTAATTTTTACTTTGTTAATTAGGCATAGCAACAATTTTGATTAATTTTCTTAAAACTTCATAACCTTATTGGAGACATAAAGTATATTCTGCCAGCCCAGTTCATGCAGCTTCTTTCTCCATGACGTATACCACAAGCAAATCTGATGCACAAGTTTTGACTTTTTTGTATTCGTCTGCTATCAACACATTCAATGATCGCAAAAACTAAAGTAAGACAGGATAAGAGAATCACTTACAAAGGCTTTAGCATTTTGGGATTAATATTGGCCTATGGGAGTACAAGATTTTGAGGACTGAAAATGCTATTTTTATTCAAAGTGAAATATGTTCTTAAAAATATAATTTGGTATCTAAGACAAAGCCCAAGTTCTTAGCAGAGCACTTAAATTCAGTTGAGTCTTTCCCCAGATTTAATTTAATAATATCCAATAAATCATCTCTTATTTTTTCTTTACAAAACAGTAAGGTCGCAGAATTAGTGGGATTGATTTGATTGATCATTACAAACCTTATTGCATAGTACATCCTCATCGCCCGGATGGAAAGATATAAAGATATAAAATAATTACGTATCGTCTGCATATTGCAATGATGTAGGCAGAATTTTACAAATTTTACAAGATTTGATGACATGTTATATAAAAGAGGGGCCAAAATGCTACCCTGTGGTACTCCTGTGTCAACATTAAGAGTTTCAGAAAATTTTCCTTCGAGAGTAACTCGCTTTGCTCTAACAAACAGAAATGACCCTATATATTTTAAAATAGCGATAAGAATTTTATAATTAAGCATATCGAACGCCATAATGTAATCTAAGAGAATTAGATCCTTGGCTTTATCCGTATCCTGCGCCTGCACTATATCATCTGTTAGGTTCGACAACGCCGTTGTGCAACTACAGTCCGCACTAAAACCAGACTGCTTGCTTGCAATAATATTATGGCTTGTGACATAGCGGTTGATTTTAAGTTCCATAACTTTTCTAATATTTTAGACAGGGTAGGCAAAATAGATATTGATCGCAAGTGTCCAAACTCAGTGGGGGTTTTTAGTTTAGGTAGACGAATAACATTCTAGGATTCTGGACAGTAGGATCTGTTAATTCAACAATCAATAATATGTGTAATAAACGGTACAATAAAGGCACAACAGAAATTTATAACTGTTTAAATCAAATTATCTGCACCAAAGGCTTTAGATTTAAGTTTAAGAATAATTCTGGAATTGTATTTACATCCACGGAATGAAATTGAATTGTGTTATTAAGTAATGAATTATTTTGGTAGAACTTAATTAGGTCTTGATTCTAATTATTATATTTTTTTAATATTTACGTGAAATAAGAATTAAGTCGATTCAAACTATTTACATTATTAAGCAGACTATTATTAGGTTTGCTTATTACATTTTTAAAATTTATTTAACATTAAACATTTAACATTTATTTTTTAACATTTTCAAAATGAATAGCAAGAACCAATAATAGACACCTAGGTGCAAAACATCCGTATATGTCGAAATCTAAAATTAGACATACTTATGTATATTCTTATTTTCTATTTTTATTTATATTATCTATATTATAATTCTATGTGACACACATTACTGAAACATACCCACAATCCTTATTGATTTAGTGAAAAAGTATTGAAAACTTTTCTGTATTCCGATAAACATACTGATTACACTTTTTACTAAAATTTTTTATAAATCCATCTAAGAAATAAAAAGTCTATACTTGTCAGGTGGTATTAATATCAAATACTAATATGGAAAATTATTATTTTCAGACCACTCGATGATCCTTATACAATAAGGGCGTATTTTTGTCTACACAATAGCACTTTAAAATACAATTTCAGATTGAAGGGTCTGTACACCTACCCTGTACCGACGAGAACAAATAAGTTCGAAACCGGTCTATAGGTGGTTGGATCCTATCAATGGAGAGGGCTTCCTTTTCTTGGTAGTACCATTCAATCTGAAATAGTATTTTAAAGTGCTACTGTGTAGGCAAAAATACGCCCTTATTGTATAAGGATCATCGGGTGGTCTGGAAATAATATTTTTCCATATTGGTATTTGAAATTTTTTTATGTTCATAATTGATTTTATATTATCTGGGAATAAATTTAATGATTTTGGTGCTAAGTAATCCATAAACTTTTTATTGGCGGTTGTTAAATTTTTTGGTAATTTAAATTTTTTATTAGATTTAGTCCTTGTTTCGGTAGAGTGATCTACATAGTCTAACTAGGTCTTACACCGATAAACAAAATTACATATACTGCTAATATATAAAGTTATGATATTTACAGTATCTTCCAAAAACAATAAATTTGTTGGAAATCTTTTATTTTTTTTTTTAATATAATTTTAAGAATATATTTTTGTGTTATATTTAACTTATTAAGTACTAGTTTCCTTTAATAGTACAGGTTTGAAATTTATTGTTAAGTATATTTTCTTCTCAGATCTAATAGCTGTTGTGAAATTTTGCAGTTGCTTATAGTAGTTCCAGTGCTCTCGATCTTTAGCCCGGCAATAGCGATTCAGGGCTTGGTTTCGAATTTTTTCATAATTTTTATATTGTCTGTTATCCAAGGTGAATATGATTTCCTTTTTCCTCTATAAACTTTAAGAAGTTATGAGTGTTAAATATTTGTAATATAGTGTCGGCGAGAAAAGTGATTTCTATGATCTATGCTGTCAATCTCATATAGAATAGCCCAGTCGACAGCCTTGAAGTCAGCCTGAAAATGAGCCATATTAATTTCATTTAAAGATCTAAAACTATTAACATTGCTAACTGCTTTGAAAGCAGAGAAGTTTAGGCAACAACAATAAGGAAAACGATCTGAGATACCTACATCTTTTACACCCACATCTCCAACATTGTCTGAGTTATAGCAGATCAAATCAATCAGTGTTTCAGTTAAGTTAGATACTCCAGTTGGCTCCGAAACCAACTCATTTAGTTCAAAGGTGTCCTGACTACTATTAAGCTGAATGATATATCTTGACTCAAAATCAAGTACGTTGATATTGAAGTCGCCAAAGCATACTATATGATCTGATACGGCGGAAAACTCAATAAGTATGTCCTCAAAATAGCTAAGAAACTCAATGCAGCTACTCTGTGGTGGTCTATAGAGACTTCCCACGTTATTGTTTTGATGTTATATTTTATTTTAACTCGCACATGCTCTACCAATTCTCTGTATTCACTAAGAAATAATGAGTATTAGTGTTTATACAGGGTGTTTTGGAAATGACGTATTATATTTAAACCGGCAATTCCTTAGATGAAAACACATTGAAGAAAAATATTCGAAAATGGCGCTTTAATTTAATATGCCCTTGTACATGACCTAATGTCAAACCAAAATTAAGCACACGGTGACTATGTCGGAAGAAATAAACAAAATACAGATGTTCAAAGACGTCAGTGAATTTTGACCAGCTTTGTCATATCTCCAGAGTAAACTCTTTAGAAGCTCAATCATCTTTTTATTGAAACGAAGTTCTTTATAAAAAAAAGGAATTTTATTTAGGCCCCATGCTCTCTTACCTTTAACAAAATTTATAATTCTCTCGTAGATTTTTTCTATGAACTTTTGTCACAAAATACAGATGTTCAAAGACGTCAGTGAATTTTGACCAGCTTCGTCATATCTCCAGAGTAAACTCTTTAGAAGCTCAATCATCTTTTTATTGAAACGAAGTTCTTTATAAAAAAAAGGAATTTTATTTAGGCCCCATGCTCTCTTACCTTTAACAAAATTTATAATTCTCTCGTAGATTTTTTTCTATGAACTTTTGTCACATCACAGAGAAAACACATATCAAAAGTCAATGTTCAGTCAACCGTTCGGCTTCATTTAGAAAAAAAAATGGAATTTTCTCTAAAATTCACGAAATTTGGATACTTAATGATTTCCTGGGTCGGTCCCATTGTGTCGACAAGAGCTTGGCAATAAACAAGTGAAGTATGAAGGGACGGACAAAGGAAAACAAGTAATGATATGATTATATTAATGTAATCAAATGAAATACCATTTTTTTAAATATTACTAGTCATATTTATTTACATTTATAATGTCATTCTATAGATAGTTCTGTTTCGCTATCGCTATCCTCTTCAAAATTAATTATAATTGGATTAATTATACGATTCAGACCAATATAGGAATTTTCTACAGTTATTACGTGACGGACTGAATTTTTCCAACTACCTGGGTGAATATCATTATAGCCTTTTCGTATTAATTCTACAACACTAGAGCTTAAAGTCGGAGAAATATTTTCAGACCTAACCAATGATTTTAACTGGTGCCACATATGCTCTATGTCCAATTTCTTCTGCCAATGTGTCACAAACATATACTTTTTTTTATACAAAATGTCTTTAAACTTCTAAAAGATCACTTTTTTTATAACTTTCTTCAAAATATATATCATTCGCCGCCATGTAGTTCTGAATCTCCAATTTTGTATTATTTGAGCTTGAAGCTTTATGTAATTGGCGACTGTGATAGCTCGCATTGTCCATTACTATCACGCTATTCTGAGGAATGTTTGGTAAAAGACAATTCTTGAACCACTCCTCAAAAACTAACAAATTTTAAACAATATTTAAATATAAATTAAGCAACCTAACCTTCCTAATGTGCCTATATTTAATTATAATTATTACAATTCGGTCCTTTCCACATAATAATAACAAACGGTCATAAATAATGGGATGACCCCAGGTACTTTTACTGCAGTCATTAAGTTATATCCATTTTTCGTGAAACAATCTTTACACCGGCGTACGTAACCTTGAAATTCACACACCGACATCGTTTTTAACACAACGAACAAACCCGTAAAAATTTGTGGGCACTTTCGTTTTCGACAACATATTACATTTATGTCATTTAAAAACCACTGTAATAATAAATAAATAAACATTTCAGCTCGATTTGTTTGTTTAGTTTACGATGTTGGTTTGAGTTGACAGTAATGACATTCCGTTCCGTATTCTGGCGGAAGGTGGATCGACCTGTCAATTTCGGATCGGTCTGGCCCAACAACCAAATACTAATAATTAGAAATAAATTTTGTCGACAAAGAGTTTTTGCTATTTTATGTTTAAATTGATACGTCGAGTAATTTCCTTTGGTAATATTAATTTTCCGTTTTATTTTCTTTCTCTGCTGCAGCACAACATTTTTAAAATTTAGTTTTAAATTTTAAGTTTTGGCGCGCAAATTTCGAAGTCTGGAAATGGCAACGGTAGGCACCTCGCTCGATTCCAGCTGATTTTCGAACGTGTACGAACGTTATAGCGAATTTTGTTTTATATTGTTTCCTAAAATTTTTTGTTATTCTACTTGAAAATGCCAAGAACTTCAATCAAACTGATATTTTTGTGGTTTTGTTGGTTTTGTGCTAGGGACCAGAACAGGAAAATGCCCGACAAGCAAGAATCTTGTACATGGATAGATTCCCCAAACCGAGAGGTGCCGACAAAGAACATTTTAGTATATCTGTGGTTCAACAATTAAGAATTATGATAGTTTCAATGGAACTGTTGATATAGGACTAGCGAGAAACACTAACACGTTAGCTGCTGTACTACAAAAGTTCAAAGGTTTTAACTACAAAACTATCCTTTACAAGAAGGTTACTGCGAGTGGTACATACAGTCAAGTCGAAGTACCTGATTAATTCCGAAGGATACTAGTCAAAGATGAGGCTGGATTTACCCGAGATGGAATATTTAATCAGCGAGACCAATATCAAACCAGATAAGGTTTTTCTTTAACATATTGGCAGGAGAAACGGAAACGGAGAAGATATTGGACACGTTGCTTGGCCCCAAGGTCATATAGTCTTAAACGATGTAATTTTTTCTACGGGATACCATGAAAGAAATAGTTTATATTATTTCGTAACATTTGACCCCCTATAAGGCCATATTGCAACGGCCATGTTTTGGGTACGATATATTCAACAAATGAAAACACACGACCTACCCTATATATAATTATTTTTACACAACCTTTCGTGTATGTTCTTCATAATAATTTACGATTCTACATATAAGAGATAAATAATAATAGTACTCACTCTAATCGGAAGTTTATGTTCTGTTGAAAAATATTCCAAATCGATTTTCTAACCACTGGTACGGAAACAACGTAATTTTTATAACCACAAATCACTTACAGTTTCTAAACACATGTTAAGCTAATGTGAAAACCACGTTTATGGTCGAATTTTACTTCGTCGTTTAAGAGATGGCACCACTTATATAACTGCCTATTTGCGTTGCCATATGGCAACGCCCGTTGTTAATGGATAAAAACGGGGGATGATTTGATTTAATCGCATATTAGAGTTTGTAGTTTTATAGAAAATTATTTTCTTGCAAATATTACAGTTAGCAAATTGGTCACGGTCCTGCGTTAAAAAGTTCCAAATAGGAATCACTGGTTTTTATTCTTTTTGGTATTTTTGTTATATTACATTTACCACAATATAATTATATTTACTTCTATAATACAGTAAATCAAATAGATACTCTAAATTAACATGTAAGTTTGAAACAAAACAGCAAATTAAATGATTATAACATGAACGAACAATAATAAACATCGCAAGAACGAGTGATTTAAAACGGCGACCGAGATTGGGTCACCGTTATAAGCTGGTGATCATCTAACTGCCCCGAGAGTCATCGAGAAGTGGCGAGAACGAGGGAACTCAACAGCGACCTAGTCGCTGCTTGGCTGAGTTTGGATCACCGGTATAAGTGACTATATGAGTCACCGGTAAAAAAATATCGCTCTTCTCTATTTAATTGGTATCTCAGAGACTTGTTAACCCCTAATATATCTGATGAAACAATTTCTGTAATAGCTTATATCGGGTGTCCCGCTAAGGTGGACGAGCGCCGGTATCTCGATAACTAAGTATTTGTTCTATATTAAAAAATGATAATATCTCTTAAAATTAATAGCGAAGGTTTTAATTAATAGTGAAACTGTTTTGGACTCTCCATTCAACACTATACAAATTATTTAGTTGACATATCTCCTAAAGTATGGCGTGGGAGAAGGCTTGATTCGTGTTGAAGAAAAAGTTTGATACCTCCCGAATACATTAACCGATTTTATCGAACTTAGTCTTATTTTAAAGCTATGATAGCCGAATTATACTCTATAAGAATACCTAAGTTTCAGTTTAAGACTGAACCGCTAGATGGCATTTATTGATCGCTTTATTAATTTAATACATTTCCATGAAAAGTTAGAAGGATGCCTAACTTTTTAATTTACGAGGCTTATTGCTCGTAAAATTATTTAAAAAGTTGCGTATACCTGAAGTCGATATCCCTTTTCAAACTTAAGTTATAATCAAAACCCATTTTCTAACATTTTTAAATGATAACATCAAATATTCGTTAATAATAAGTAAAACAGTAAAGAAACTTTATATTTAAGTGCAAGATTTGAAAAAATTTATTAGCAAAACGCTTTAAATCATTCTGTCATCCTCAGTATCTCAATGTCAAAATGACCGAAAAGTTTAAAGCGCTCTGCCAATAATAATAATAATTTATAATTCAAAATAACAAATTACGTTGAAACTAATAGCAGCTAATTGCCATTTTATTGTTTGGATTTTCATGGCTAACTTATTATTAACGATTATTTGATGTTATCATTTAAAAATGTTAAAAAATGGTTTTTGCTCATAACTTAAGTTTGAAAAGGGATAACGAATTCCGGTTTGCGCCATTTTTTAAATAATTTTACGAGTAATAAGACTTGCAACTTAAGTTAGGGTTCCCTTTAACTGTGCATGGAAAATGGAATAAATTACTAAAGCGATAAGAAGACGCCATCTAGAGGTTCAGTCTTAAATTAAAACTTAACTATTATAATAGACTATAATTCGGATATCAAATTGCTTTAAAACAAGACTAAGTTCGATAAAGTCGGTTAATATATTCGGAAGTTATCGAACTTTTTCTTCAACACGAGTCAAACCTTCCCCCACCCCTTATTTTAGGAGACCAAAATCTCAAGTAAATAATTTATAGAGTGTTAATTGGAGTGCCCAAACAGTTTCACGTTTGACTAATGATTTTAATAGATATCATTTCATGATTTTTGAAGTTTCAAAGTTGAAAATAATTTTAGTGTACTTCTAGGTGTCACTATTGCAATTATATATTTTTTCCCCGAAAGCTGTGTGTTATGGAAATGACGTATTATATTTAAATGGGTGACTCCTGGGGTGTCATAGAGAAGCGCTACATATATTTTTTTCAAATCGAACGTTTCAAAAGTAAGGTAACACACAACGCTCACAGGTGACTCCGCGGTCATGAATCATATTACAGTGCCCAGCTGTGTAATAAACACATGTTACGGCGCAATGTTGCCAAACTGTGAAAAATGTAAAACTTTAGATTCTTATAAAAATAAATATTTAGCTTACCTAGTATCCAAATAGAATTGAATCCAGGTGCCAGTACACTAGCAAGTAATCCAGGACACAGAACAAATAGTGAAACACTGAACAAATTACCATAAATCACTTAAAGAAACACACCCACATGTTTCAAATTAGTTTTTTGAAGATAGGCACTTGTCATACAAAATCGCTACACACTTTTTATCAAACACACAAATAGGAGATAGGGCCAATAGTGACACCTAGAAGTACACTAAAATTATTTTCAACTTTGAAACTTCAAAAATCAAGAAATGATATCTATTAAAATCATTAGTCAAACGTGAAACTGTTTGGGCACTCCAATTAACACTCTATAAATTATTTACTTGGGATTTTGGTCTCCTAAAATAAGGGGTGGGGGAAGGTTTGACTCGTGTTGAAGAAAAAGTTCGATAACTTCCGAATATATTAACCGATTTTATCGAACTTAGTCTTGTTTTAAAGCAATTTGATATCCGAATTATAGTCTATAATAATAGTTAAGTTTTAATTTAAGACTGAACCTCTAGATGGCGTCTTCTTATCGCTTTAGTAATTTATTCCATTTTCCATGCAAAGTTAAAGGGAACCCTAACTTTTTAAGTTGCAAGTCTTATTTCTCGTAAAATTATTTAAAAAATGGCGCAAACCGGAATTCGTTATCCCTTTTCAAACTTAAGTTATGAGCAAAAACCATTTTTTAACATTTTTGAATGATAACATCAAATAATCGTTAATAATAAGTTAGCCATGAAAATCCAAACAATAAAATGGCAATTAGCTGCTATTAGTTTCAACGTAATTTGTTATTTTGAATTATAAATTATTATTATTATTGGCAGAGCGCTTTAAACTTTTCGGTCATTTTGACATTGAGATACTGAG
This sequence comes from Barypeithes pellucidus, assembly GCA_963991005.1. Classification (NCBI taxonomy): domain Eukaryota; kingdom Metazoa; phylum Arthropoda; class Insecta; order Coleoptera; family Curculionidae; genus Barypeithes; species Barypeithes pellucidus. Next base: position 52,287,025 of record OZ022557.1, on the reverse strand, counting down.
GATGACAGAATGATTTAAAGCGTTTTGCTAATAATTTTTTTCAAATCTTGCACTTAAATATAAAGTTTCTTTACTGTTTTACTTATTATTAACGAATATTTGATGTTATCATTTAAAAATGTTAGAAAATGGGTTTTGATTATAACTTAAGTTTGAAAAGGGATATCGACTTCAGGTATACGCAACTTTTTAAATAATTTTACGAGCAATAAGCCTCGTAAATTAAAAAGTTAGGCATCCTTCTAACTTTTCATGGAAATGTATTAAATTAATAAAGCGATCAATAAATGCCATCTAGCGGTTCAGTCTTAAACTGAAACTTAGGTATTCTTATAGAGTATAATTCGGCTATCATAGCTTTAAAATAAGACTAAGTTCGATAAAATCGGTTAATGTATTCGGGAGGTATCAAACTTTTTCTTCAACACGAATCAAGCCTTCTCCCACGCCATACTTTAGGAGATATGTCAACTAAATAATTTGTAGAGTGTTAAATGGAGAGTCCAAAACAGTTTCACTATTAATTAAAACCTTCGCTATTAATTTTAAGAGATATTATCATTTTTTAATATAGAACAAATACTTAGTTATCGAGATACCGGCGCTCGTCCACCTTAGCGGGACACCCGATATAAGCTATTACAGAAATTGTTTCATCAGATATATTAGGGGTTAACAAGTCTCTGAGATACCAATTAAATAGAGAAGAGCGATATTTTTTTACCGGTGACTCATATAGTCACTTATACCGGTGATCCAAACTCAGCCAAGCAGCGACTAGGTCGCTGTTGAGTTCCCTCGTTCTCGCCACTTCTCGATGACTCTCGGGGCAGTTAGATGATCACCAGCTTATAACGGTGACCCAATCTCGGTCGCCGTTTTAAATCACTCGTTCTTGCGATGTTTATTATTGTTCGTTCATGTTATAATCATTTAATTTGCTGTTTTGTTTCAAACTTACATGTTAATTTAGAGTATCTATTTGATTTACTGTATTATAGAAGTAAATATAATTATATTGTGGTAAATGTAATATAACAAAAATACCAAAAAGAATAAAAACCAGTGATTCCTATTTGGAACTTTTTAACGCAGGACCGTGACCAATTTGCTAACTGTAATATTTGCAAGAAAATAATTTTCTATGAAACTACAAACTCTAATATGCGATTAAATCAAATCATCCCCCGTTTTTATCCATTAACAACGGGCGTTGCCATATGGCAACGCAAATAGGCAGTTATATAAGTGGTGCCATCTCTTAAACGACGAAGTAAAATTCGACCATAAACGTGGTTTTCACATTAGCTTAACATGTGTTTAGAAAATGTAAGTGATTTGTGCTTATAAAAATTACGTTGCTTCCGTACCAGTGGTTAGAAAATCGATTTGGAATATTTTTCAACAGAACATAAACTTCCGATTAGAGTGAGTACTATTATTATTTATCTCTTATATGTAGAATCGTAAATTATTATGAAGAGCATACACGAAAGGTTGTGTAAAAATAATTATATATAGGATAGGTCGTGTGTTTTCATTTGTTGAATATATCGTACCCAAAACATGGCCGTTGCCATATGGCCCTATAGGGGGTCAAATGTTACGAAATAATCTAAATATGTTTGTTTTAATTTTAGACGAGGTTTTACTCTCGAACAGGCACTTCACATTGCATATAGCGACGAGATTGACGTGTCAGAAATTTATATAGAGCCCCCAGACCCAAACGTCCTTACAGACGAAGACTCAGGTGACGAAGATAATGGGGGTTTTGTGTATAACCTCAGTAGGGGACAATTGGCAGCAGAAGCCGAATTAGTAGTTAGGGAGCGGCCGGAACGGGACACGTCAGAGCAGCTTGAAAATGAACAATATGTGGATCTAGATCAATAACCTGAACCTGAACACTTTGTGGAACCTAGGCCGGGCAAGGAAAAGGTGAACTGGATTGATGGCGATCTAGTGTCATCAGAAAATATGTTTTCAACCCGTTGTCATCCATATGGAGATCTCGGCATTGTAGAAACTTTTGAAAAATTCATTGTTGATGATATTCGTAAATTTTTAATTGAAGAATCCACAAAATATGCTTTATTTATGAATTACCCGGACCCAAAAATTTCTCTCGAAGAAATGAAATGTTGCATGGCACTTCTAATTTTATCTGGATATGCGGTATTACCCGACCGCGATTTTTACTGGGAATCTAAAGATGCCGTAAAAATCTATATGGTTTCAGAAGCAATGCGGAGGGATAGATTCCGACAAATACTAAGATCCATTCATTGTGCAGACAACACAAAACCCGACCAAAATGACAAAGCTTGGAAACTAAGGCCCTTTATGGATAAACTAAAGGAAATTTTTCTTAGAAACTGGGTTCCAGAACAAAATTTGGATTTTGATGAGTCGATGGTAAAATATTTTGGGCGCCACTCTTGTAAACAATTTATAAGAGGGAAACCGATACGTTTTGGTTACAAGATGTGGTGCCTAAACTGTCCCCTGGATATTTGGTTAATTTCGATTTATACCAGGGTAAAAATCCAAGAGGCAATCCAGTATTTGAACGAGAATTTGGCAAGTGTGTAGCTCCATTAGTCAATATGATTGATGAATTGCCTGAAAAAAATAAACCATCTATTTCGATAACCTTTTCACTGGTTTCAATGTTCTATATTATTTGAGGCCGCGAGGATATGACGGCACAGGCACAATAAGAGAAAATAGAATACCAAAATCTTGCTCCCTGGCACCGAAAAAAGTATTTGCTAAGAATAAAAATCGTGGTTTTCATACATCTTCACTTGATCGGGATGACGGTATAATAGTTGTCAAGTGGTTGGACAATAATGTTGTTACTATGGCATCTACATGTTACGGTATTCAGCCGATATCTAATGTTAGAAGATACTGTCAAAAGGAAAAGAAAAATATTATGATTCGTAGGCCTTCAGTAGTAGCAGAATATAATCGCTTCATGGGTGGAACTGACCGGTTAGATGAAAATGTTGCAAAATATAGAATCAGCATTAGAAGAAAAAAGTGGTGGTGGCCAATCTTTACCTGGCTTCTAGATGTAGCAGTTGTTAATGCTTGGACAGCTTATAGGACTTCGAACTCAAGTAACATATCACAGCTAGCATTTAGGAGAAAAATCGTGCAGACCTATCTGACAAGGTATAAGGTCCTTCCCAAAGGTAGTGGTACACCATCTACTTCAAAATCCAGTGTGACTCTAAATCGAGTTTCAGTTTCAGATGATATTAGATACGACCGACTAGATCATCTGTTACTCCATACCATTGAAAAGAAGAAAATGCGTTGTGCTGGCGAGGGATGCACATCAATAGTACGCACGATGTGTTCAAAATGTTATGTGGGTTTATGCCTAGAGTGTAACTATATTTTTCACACCAAATAACCACATTTGTATATCTTAACCGGCTAATGTTGCCATATGGCAACAACCTTATTTTTTGTAAGAGAATGTTTTTTTCTAAATACCTATATGTGTTTTTGTATGTCTAACGAATCATTTTTTAAGTAATAATTTATTTAAAAAAGCGCTAAACTAAAAAATAAAAATTCCGCAGTTAATGGCTTAATTTCTTCTTGAAACAATATCAAAAATTATGAATCAAGCAATAATAATCAACTATGATTAAAATTTAATATGGATACCAACACAATAAGTAATACGACTTGCAAACAGCGACGAGACCTTTATTTCTTAACAACCAGCCTCCAGTTCTGATTCTTAAATCTTAATAGACATCGGATCGCTAATCTATACAGCTTATTAATTTGGTACATATTTATAAATAAAATAAATCTTATCCCCTGGTTAAAATTCCTATCTTAAATGATAATAAAATACATTAAGTTTTAAAGGTTACAAAAAATAAAATAAAGTTACATTCCATGAGAATAGTCGTTATGCACTATTATGCAATAATATCATTCAGAATTCATATTAGATTTCTTAGATTTTCTTTTTTGTTCCCATGCAATATATTATAAATATACGTGTGATTGATTCCGCGATTGGTTCGTTATGAAACATTTTTTAAATATTTATAATTGAAACATATCTTTTTAATGATTCACGCTGAAAACAAAGTAAAAGATTGGATTTATTAGAACAACTTGAAATCAAAAACTCCATGCCTAATCATTTTATTCACTGTACTAATGACCAACAAAAGTTTCACAACATCCCAATGATTGATAAATACTTAGAATCTTTACAGCCCGGACTTCCCAAACCTTTAGCATAATATAAATTTAAATTAGGTTTATAATAGACTACGACAATTTAATTTAAAAATCTTTCTTTAAAAACCCCTAAAAATCTAGAAGAGGTCATGAGCCACGCCTTGGAAGAGGAAAATTTCCTGTACAGCAAAAACAACTGTTAATTTGAATATTTCTAAAAATAAACCAAATACGCCTCCGGAACAAGTACATTATTCCGTTAATACACAACCCCGATTTTTCAACAAAATTATTCACCCTATATGCCAAATAATAACAGACCATAATATAACGGTTTTAATCAATTTAAACAACCATCGACAGTTTTTAGACAGGGGTCTGTCCAATCTGTCCGACCGGGCTTTCAAAGACCAAATTTCAACAATCAAAATTTCATGAATATACTTAATCCTAATTTTGCATTTTGCTCATCAATAAAGTATGTAACGTATGTGACCCTCTAATATTTCGCGATTAAGGACACCCGAACCCATGGATACGTCATCAGGTTATGCAGCCCCTAATCATGTTGCTAATAGCCAGCCCACTTGCTGAGGAACTGTTTAATCAAGCAGTCGAACCAATGTATAATTTGAACGATCAAAAACCGATTTTTACGTGAACCCCGATGATGACTCTCAGTATTATACTGAACGAAACGTCGTATCAGCAATTTGAACATGGTTATGATATTCCGCAGGAAGAAAGTAACCTATATGAAAACGTAAACGATTCTCACGACGAAAATATTCAGGAAACCCCGAATTTACTCATCCCAACATAATAAATTTAAATAACTAAATTTATCCAAATTTGCGATTTCTATGCATAACCAAGTAATCGATACACCAATATTCCCTTCATTTAATGGCTTAGGAGACCACAAATATGAAGCTAATGTTCAAACTATGCAATATTTTGAAACTGTTAAATTACGATTCCTCCTCGTACATGCCAAAAAGGAAAATTACCTGTCAATACGTCAACCAGTATAGGAGTTTTAAAATATAAAAAATTTGGCCATGCTGAAATGCCAGAAGCATTAGTTGACTCCTTTGCGATGACCCTCGTAACAAACCCAGGAGAAAGCATTATCAAAATTACCATATTCGAACCTAATATATCTAAGTTTTGGATGAAAATGAAACTAATTTTATTGAAAAAGTGGAAACAACATTCAAAACAAAATTTAAAAAATTTGTAACAAAAAAGAATATAAAGCGATTAGAAGCTTATGCTACGAATACCGATATATATTTTATAGGGAACTTCTACTAACCAAATTAAACACAAAATAAACCTTTAAAAAATCCCCTTATGATGCTTACTTGAAAACTGAACAAATTTTTATGGCAACCAAATTATTCATGTAACCATCCCAACGATATATGGAAACTATTATTAATTTTCTTAAAGAATTCTTAACTAAAAATATCTATGTTTATTTCCATGTACTCTGTCATGTCATTGTAGGTATAAGATGACTTTGGTGGTCGATATATGACACTTAGTTTAGTATCATCAGTTTAAAATATCAACGCAGAAAATTATCAAGTTTACCTGCTGCCTTTACCGTCCTCCAACACTCTCATCAGTAGCCAATACAATCGACTTCTTGCAAACCAACCATCCAAAAGCCGAGATTGCTATCTTTGGCGACTTTAACGTCCACAATGTCAACTGGCTTCAATATTCAAATACAGACGATGAGCAAGGTCGCGGGGCCGAATCCTTTGCGATTAGTTCTGGTTTGCATCAACTCGTAGAAGAACCGAACCAATGAGTATTCCAGACCGAGCTGGAGATTTTGCTGGTCTTTTTGATCTTTTCTTGACATCAAATCCATATCTATATACAGTCACCGTACATCCTCCTATTTCAGCTCTAAGCGAAGTACCAATTAATTCTGAACAATCTCCTAAACCCCGCAAGATATAACATTACACATGGCCAAGTGGGAAGACCTGAAAGACCATTTTCTCACTTTTCCTTGGATGGGCGTATGCTTCTCTTCTGATTCCACTGTAGATTTCCAGGGAAGAACACCTCCTAACATTCCTGCAGTTCAACTGAACAAAAACAAGTACGCCTATACAGGGTCCGCAAACGAAGCGTGGACGGAAGATTTAATCGTTATCGAAGAACTTATCAACAATACTGAAGCAGCTTGAGATATTGGATTAAAAGCGGCATGTTTTAAAAATATTTTACATTATACAGGGTGGCCCAAAAAAGTGTGACAGCATAAAGTTATATTTTTTTAAATGGGACACCCAGTATTTTATTGCATATTTAGGTTCGTATTACTATCGTTTATAAGTGCCTCAAATTTTATTTAATTTGGTTTTGTAGTTTCGGAGAAATAAATTAAAAACTAAAAAAAAAAGTTTTGCACTCCTGAATAAAAAAATCAAAAAAAACAATCCAGAACTTTTTTTTTAACCTGGCATTGAGTGAAATTTATGACAAGAGGTCTAGAGATACTATGAATGTAATTGCGTTTATTTATTTTATACAGGGTGTTCATAATAAGCTTTCAAAAACCCCATATTTTAAAATAATTTTTCTCAAGTTTTTCAAATGGAACACCCTGTATATTATTTGGCTATTTGACGTAGAATTCGTAGACAATTTTTTTTTGTAATACAAGCATATAAGTTATATCCAGCCGTTTTCGAAATAATTATAAATATCATAAATTATGTTGTTTAAATAGAGTTTTTATTGGGAAATTTTGTTATAGGCGACTAGACTAATAATTGTAAACTAAAGTAAATGTTCAAAATAGCATCCTTTTACTTAATTTAATGATTTTCCTCTACTGCCAACAGAACTCTTAATTCATTTTCTTCATTAATAACGGGTTTATTGATTATTATCCTTTTTGTGTACGCAGTGCTTCCTGTTGCTACAAATTTTTGCAACAACTTCTCGAAGGTTTTTGCTATCGGCTTTCTCTCAATATCTGGATATCTTTCAGCATACACTCGGCTCGCGAGAAGGCAATTTCTTGCACATTCATCCAGTATAAAAATCATATTTACCATTTCTAAAATTCGACATTTTGTGTAAGTTAGTACTTAATTTCGACGACTGAACAAATGTAAATAATTTTATTTAACTGTCATAGTGACAATCTAAACAAAAAGAAATTATGGCAACTCGATTAAGAATAAAAAATAAAATTAAATAATAAAAGTAGCAAAAATGTATGCTTTTAGAATTTATATCGAAATAACTAAAATACGGTAAACTCTAAGAGTAAAAGGAAGCTATTTTGAACTTTTACTTTAGTTTACAATTATTAGTCTAGTTGCCTATAACAAAATTTCCCAATAAAAACTCTATTTAAACAACATAATTTATGATATTTATAATTATTTCGAAAACGGCTGGATATAACTTATATGCTTGTATTACAAAAAAGAATTGTCTATGAATTCTACGTCAAATAGCCAAATAATATACAGGGTGTTCCATTTGAAAAACTTGAGAAATATTATTTTAAAATGTGGTGTTTTTGAAAGCTTATTATGAACACCCTGTATAAAATAAATAAACGCAATTACATTCATGTATCTCTAGACCTCTTGTAATAAATTTCACTCAATGCCGAGGTTAAAAAAATAGTTCTGGATTGTTTTTTTTGATTTTTTTATTCAGGACTGCAAAACTTTTTTTTTTAGTTTTTAATTTATTTCTCCGAAACTACAAAACCAAATTAAATAAAATTTGAGGCACTATTTTGAACTTTTACTTTAGTTTACAATTATTAGTCTACTCGCCTATAACAAAATTTCCCAATAAAAACTCTATTTAAACAACATAATTTATGATATTTATAATTATTTCGAAAACGGCTGGATATAACTTATATGCTTGTATTACAAAAAAGAATTGTCTATGAATTCTACGTCAAATAGCCAAATAATATACAGGGTGTTCCATTTGAAAAACTTGAGAAATATTATTTTAAAATGTGGTGTTTTTGAAAGCTTATTATGAACACCCTGTATAAAATAAATAAACGCAATTACATTCATGTATCTCTAGACCTCTTGTAATAAATTTCACTCAATGCCGAGGTTAAAAAAATAGTTCTGGATTGTTTTTTTTGATTTTTTTATTCAGGACTGCAAAACTTTTTTTTAGTTTTTAATTTATTTCTCCGAAACTACAAAACCAAATTAAATAAAATTTGAGGCACTTATAAACGATAGTAATACGAACCTAAATATGCAATAAAATACTGGGTGTCCCATTTAAAAAAATATAATTTTATGCTGTCACACATTTTTGGGCCACCCTGTATAATGTAAAATATTTTTAAAACATGCCGCTTTTAATCCAATATCTCAAGCTGTTTCAGTACTGTTGATAAGTTCTTCGGTAACGATTTAATCTTCCGTCCACGCTTCGTTTGCGGACCCTGTATATATATGGACCAAAGATGTATGGAGATTCAACCCCGAAGCTATTTATGCACATAAACCCGCACTACCCTAATAGAAGACATCTCGTTCTATGCAGTCCAACTCATTAAGCATCACGCAAACGTCACTTCCTGTCACCCTTTCAAGATACGATTACACGAAGTCCAAATACGAAAAGTGACCGATGGTAAATGTTTAATAACCGTCCCAAATCGCCTATCTGCACCCTAAATTGCCAAAATTCAGTGGACAATATACCTCTTTATGGGTCCTATCTTTTGGAGTCCCCAAACCGATTGCAAAGTCAAAATAAAATCAATCATATTGGAAAGCTACAAGCCAAGCCGAATCAGCTTCGCCGAAGTCAATCTACCAATATTAAACCTTAGGTCTACTTTAATCGAACTGGCTTTTGGACAATATTCCTTTATATTTTTATCATTTTAATCATCACCTTTATTATATATCGAAAATGTGTAAGAAAATCTAAGATTATTATTTAACCTCAATCAAATGATCCAATTTTTTAATTATTAATTAATAATTATTTGTAATAACGCCCTTTAGAATGTGCTTTCAACTAAAAGGAAGGAGTTACATTCCCATGAGAATAGTCGTTATGCACTATTATGCAAAATCATCAAGAATTCATATTACATTTTTTATATTTCTTTGATTTTCTGTGTCTTGTTCCCATGCAATGTCAGCATGTCAGATATTATAAATATAAGTAAACAAGGTTAAAATAGCCATTCTTATTGTACCATAAAATAAATTTAAAAAAAAACTCGTTTTTCGAGTCGTTAACTATAATTCCTTCAAATTGTAAAGCTAGAAAAAGGAAATCAATACTGCACATGTATGTTTATTAGAGAGTTACTGCTAACATCAAAATAAGGTATATCATTAAAGGCATATTCATAATTTACAAATCGGTTATGGATTTGATTTCCATTTCTCAATTTACCTTCCAGGAAACTAATTTTATCAGCTATTCCAATGGTCATTGTCATAAATGAAAATCGAAGGTGACTGAAAATCATCCCCCAACCCCATTCATAGGGTTGTAATTAGGAAAATGTACGACTAAAAATAAATGCTTTAAAATCCAAAAAGTTTGATACAAAATTTTGAATACCCTGTAAAATTTGTTTCAAACAAACTTAGTTAACGAAACTGTTAGACCATATTTAATAACTTGTTACTATCTCTATTTTTTGTTTTTTCTGATTTTATTTTCTTTTCGCTAATATCACGAAACCGATTTCAATCACATTTATGGTTCAACCTATCCATCTTAGAGTTAAGTTCTTCTTTTAATTGGTTGATAAAATTTGTGCACACCATATTGATTAATTTATCAATATCATCTTTAGATCTGCTTCCACTCCTGGTTAAGGTATCGCCACGTCCCATTTTGAAAATAATGATATTTTATTAGTGAAAACTTATAAATATCAATTTTCTTGAAATGCGGTGAATTTATCACCAATATTTTGCGGAGATGCAAGTTTGGGTAGTCCCTAATAGCCTAATAATACTTGTAGTATTTATTTTAAGGTGATGAGCGACTACTCACGTCTACAGCGCATCACTGTGGTGGTCATTTTCAACACTTGCATTAGTTGTTTTCATAACTGCATGTTTAAAGTTCTTAGAATTCAAGTTTCATAAAATTATTGTTGGAATAGGATGGTTGGTTTCTTACACTTCATAAAAAAATATTTTGAATTAGGTACTTTTCTGTGTATTCCTCTATTGGTACTGGCATTAACCAAATTGCCAATATAATCGGTTCCAAGTCATATAAATATCAATGTTATATGATAGTTGAGGTCTGATATATTCCGACTATAAATACTAACTAATGTCAAGCGTTATTTTAAGAAAACGTTACGTGCATTTGCTATAGAAACAAAGACCATAATGTTTTTGTATGAATCAATTTTTGATCAAATCAGTGGTTTTCGGGGTGTTTAGAGAAACAATTTTGACGATTTCCAAATTTTCTTCAATATCTCTAAAATTGAAAACTATGTGTAGAAGCTATTGGATTATTTACATTTTTAGTTATAAACTCTTGATTTTTGTTATATGATGACAGATGTATTTGCGATTTTTTCTGAGATCGGACCGGAATATGCCAGGCAATGAAATTTTTTAAGATTTCGTCCTTGTATTTTAGGGTATATTTGCATTTGAGCTAATGTATATTGTTTTTTAAGGATAAATGAGTTTATTTCTTATAATATCTTACGATTATTAACGGCGATAGCCTGTGTGATTTCAATTTTAACAGTTGAATGTTCTCATTTTGTCTGGTTCAATTCTCTTTCATATTAATATTTTTGTTTTGGTTTTCAAACAGAAAGAAAACTGAATTATTTTATTGTGATTATCACTTTTCATAAGAAGTCATAAAACATTGAACCAGCTCTCGCGAAGCATTCAAGCAAAATAATATCTTCTTGAATAAAACAACAAACCGTCAAATAGAGTGAGATCGCCGCCGATGCCGTTCATAAATTTAATTTTTTCTTAGTCTAGCTTACCTATTTATTTTATTATATAAATATTTATCTTTCGAAACTCAATCATTAGGTTTGTTTGACAATGAACAGAAATTAAAATTTCAGAAATTTTTAGGTTATGAAAGAGCGACAGTTAGAAATCGATACAAATAAATCAGTGGTTTTGGCCAAAAGGCGCAACCTGGAAGAAGAAAAAGGTCGCCTTAAGTGTGATATATCGATACGAAACGTAAAACTTGATCAGTTACAAAAAAAGTATCATATTGAACTTATGTCTTTGGGTAAGTACCTAAATACACTAACGATATTGTAGTATATACAGGAAAAAATTAATAATTGTTTTTTCAAACTCCAATTCATCAAAAGGTTCTGGGTGAGCGGAGTTATTTCCTGTGTCAGAAGACGATGATGATTCTGTAGTTTCCCTATCAGCCTTTTTAAATGGACTGAAATTTGATAATTGCATGAATTTCTTTCTTTCCTTTTAATTTTCTTTCTATTCTATTTCTAGTTTTCCAGTGTGCATTTGTAATTTTACTCCTACCCTTTTGTATGGGTTTATGTAACTTTCTTGCTTGCGCTGGAGAATAGCACAATAGTTGTTCTGGACTTTTAAAATTATTAATTTTCACATTACGAAAACCTGGCGCCAGAAAACGGCTTCATTCGCTTCGCCAGTAATGTGGGTGAAAGATCCTGCTCGTTTATTTAATGAATTCTGCTAACATGTTCACAAGAATTACATGCACGTGTTGCCAGAGAGCCTACGATGCTCTTCTTATAAGCAGACTCGACGTCAAAAAAGCTATTGGTCCAGACGAAATTCCTATTATAGTTCTCAAGAGATGCGCCGATGAACTAACACCAGTATTTTGTAGACTTTCAACTTATCCTACAAAAAAGGAATATTTCCATCTTGCTGGAAGACGGCGCGAGTCCAGCCTATTCCAAAGAAAAGTAAGAGAACTCTGCCTAACAACTATCGACCAGCCACATTACCTTCAGTTATATCAAAAGTAATGGACAAAGCTATTAACCAACATCTTCTAAAGTATCTGGAAGGCTTCAACATTATCAGTGATCATCAATATGGTTTTCGGAAGTCCAGATCAACTGCAGATCTTCCAGCCTATGTCATCCATATTTGGAACAATGCAATCGAACATCATGGGAAGTCTCGGGTGTTCCTCAAGGGTCCATATTGTCTCCAACTCTCTTCTTACTCTACATTAACGACCTTCTAGTGAAAACTAAAAATCCGATATTTATACGATAGCACACTTATCTCATTTTTCTCTTTGAATGCGCAAACATCGGCTGCCGACGCATATCTTCGCAGAGAGCATGAAGTATCACGCCTCAACAAATACCTGGAAGAAAATTTGGCTTGGGGTGACAGTAACCAAGTCGAATTTAACGCCAAAAAAACCCAGGCAGCAGTTTTCTCTAAAAAGGTTAACATTACAGAACCGGAAATAGTCATGGCCGGACACGCAATCCCACTGGCTTCATCTATTAATTTGCTAGGCGTCAATCTGGGAGGAAATATGTCTTGGCATAACCACGTTGTGGCAATCGCCAAGATAGCTTCTCAGAAGCTTGGGGTTCTCTTCCGAACCAGAAAGTTGTACACACCTCAACAACTTTTGACACTATACAAAGCCCAGATTCGACCATCACTAGAATACTGCTCTCATGTCTGGAGCTCTGCACCCAAACATACTCTTCGGCTGCTGGATTCCATCGAAAGGAGGGCTATTCATCTGATCGGAGACCACGAGCTGACGAAGCACCTCGACAGCCTAGAACATCGAAGACAGGTTGGGGATTTGACAGATATTTTCATGGAAGGTGCTCGGCTGACCTTGCCCTCTTAATTCCGCCCAGAGCGACGAATAGCAGAAATACACGACGAACCACCATATGTGGTTAAGCTTAGTACTCCTCGAACTTCATTATTTAAGAATTCTTTCATCTGGAGGACTTCATCCTTGTGGAACGACCTTCCCGAGGTCGTTTTTCCCAACGAATATAACCTCCAACGATTCAAAACCAACGTGAATCGCTTTTTGCGCACACGCACCACTCCCAGAGTACCCCACAGGATTTTTCCTATAGTCCTTGTGTGACCATAAAAAAAAAAGTATAAAAATATGTGTTGACATAATATACTCTAATGAAGTTCAGGTATTTAAACAACATAATTCAAATATTTGTAATTATTTTGAAAACGGCTGGAAATAATTATAGAAAAAAATTACTTATGAATCCTATATCCAATACTCAAATAATATATAGACAGGGTGTTCCATTCGAAAACATTGAGAGAAATTATTTTGAAATGCGGCACTTTATTATGAATATATATATTAAACCAAACTCGGAAAAATGTATTCTGTGGACTTGAGTTGAACTAGGAAGTATGATTTAAAAAATACGTCCCGTTACATCAGCGGTTGTATAAGGAAGTTCTAATAAAAATATATCCCGTTATATGAACAAGCAAGTAAGTATAAAAATGTAACGAAGAACAACTAGGAATATGGGTGTTTATTTTTAAAATGCATCATATTTTATAGTATTTAGAATCCAATGTATGGGAAAATTATTATTTCCCAGACCACCCGATGATACCTTATACAATAAGGGCGTATTTAGTCTACACAGTAGCACTTAAAATACTATTTCAGATTGAATGGTACTACCAAGAAAAGGAAGCTTTTCCATTGATAGGATGTAACCACCTTCAAACCGGTTTCGAACTCTTTTGTTCTCGTGAGTACAGGGTAGGTGTACATACCCATCAACAGAGAAGATCTTATACTTCACGCTGCATTATCATCGGTAGTCGAGAAAATACAGCACGTCGCGCCATCTGCTAGTTAGCAGTCCCACACAATCTGAACAAGACTTTTGAATAAATCAAAAATAAATAGTCTATACTTTTCAGGTGGTATTAATATCAAATACCAATGTATGGGAAAATTATTATTTCCCAGACCACCCGATGATACCTTATACAATAAGGGCGTATTTAGTCTACACCAGCATTTCCCAAACTGGGGTCCGCGAGCAGTTACTTAGGGGTCCGTGAATAGCTAAGTGGGAATAAAATGTCACAAAAACAAAATATCGTAATCGACTTAATGCCGAACCAGATATATAAGGCTGCAGCTTTCTTCAAATTAAGCCCAACATAACATAGCTGCGTGGAAGAAGAAGAAAGCAGAACTATCCATCTCACTAAGTATATTTACTGCAGCCAGTCATATATTATTCAGATTTTTGCTATTAATTCTTTTTGATTTGTGAAAAATAATAAGATTCGAATAAAAATTATTTTTAAATAAAGGTAATTAGTTAGGCATGACTTCCTATCCCAGAATTAATTCTGTACTAATGTAGTGAGTGGCTGGGGGTCCACAACCAAATTCTAGTATCAAAAAGGGTCCGTGGTTAAAAAAATTTGAGAAACGCTGGTCTACACAATAGCACTTAAAAATCCCGAACAAAAGAGTTCTAAACCTGTGTGCAGGTGGTTACATCCTATCAATGGAAAAGCTTCCTTTTCTTGGTAGTACCATTCAATCTGAAATAGTATTTTCAGTGCTACTGTGTAGACTAAATACGCCCTTATTGTATAAGGTATCATCGGGTGGTCTGGGAAATAATAATTTTTCCATACATTGGTATTTGATATTAATACCACCTGAAAAGTATAGACTCTTTATTTTTGAAGTATTTAGAACATTTTAGATTATGAAAGCAATGGTACATTTTTAGGAATTGGCAACAAGGTAAAAACAGGTATTATGTAAAAACAATTGTATTTATCCTTTTATACAGCTTCGCGACCAGTCTGCGTTATATCGAACCAGTCGATGTTCAGCCCGAGACTTCCCATGATGTTCGATTGCATTGTTCCAAGGATGGGTGACCTAGGCTACAAGACCTCCAGTTGATCTGGACGAAAACCATATTGATGATCGCTGATAATGTTGAAGCCTTCCAGGTACTTTAGAAGTTGGTTAATAGCTTTCTCTATTACTTTTGATATAACTGGAAGCAATGCGATTGGTCGATAGTTGTTAGGCAGGGTTATCTTACCTTTCTTTTGTATAGGCTGGACTGGCGCCCTCTCTTCCAGCACGATGGTATTATTTGTAGGATAAGTTGAAAAGTCTACAAAATACTGGTATTAGTTCATCAGCGCATCTCTTGATAACTATAACAGGAATTTCGGCTGGGTCAGAAGGTTTTTTGACGTCGAGTCGGTCATTTTGGATTGACGAAGAACCTCGACAGCCTAGAACATCGAAGACAGGTTGGGGATTTGACTCTCTTTTACAGATATTTTCATGGAAAGTGCTCGGCTGACCTTGCTCTCTTAATTCCGCTCAGAGCGGCGAATATCAGAAATACACGACGAACCACTGCCGTCCATCCATATGTGGTTAAGCTTAGTACTCCTCGAACTTCATTATTTAAGAATTCTTTCGTCTGGAGGACTTCATCCTTATGGAACGACCTTCCCGAGGTCGTTTTTCCCAACGAATATAACCTCCAACGATTTAAAACCAACGTGAATCGCTTATTGCGCACACGCACCACTCCCAGAGTGCCTTAAAGGATTTTTCCTATAGTGCTTGTGTTTGACCATAAAAAAAAATGTTGGGTGATGTTCTTGCCTGGAAATCTACAGTGAAATTCAACTTTGGGTTTGTTAATGAATGGATATCGGTACGATTTTGTATATACAGGGGTTTCATCTGTACTCCTTATACGGTGTTTTACTTGATTCGTGAAGGTCAAATGCAAATTTTCGCGATGAAAACTATCTGAGAATGCTAGGCATAATTTTTCGATATTCTTCAGGGTTCTCTCGATTTTGTTCTTTAATTTTTCTACTTATATTAATACATGCTAAGAATTAAGAAAAAATGTCGATAAGTTGTTGTCATAGTTTACATTAATAATCATAGCAGATACTTTCAAAACATTATTGGATATTTTTAGGCAAAGATGAAGATGGGCAGCCTTTATCGGTAACTCATTTTAAAATAAAACATGCGCAAGAAAAGTTTATGATGCAGCAAGAAGGAGATGAACTAGACCAGAAAATAAAGATAGCCGAAAAAGAAATAGTAGCAGTGGAAAATACATTAAAGATGGTTAATTTAACAAATGTTGCATTTAGAAATAATTTAGCACCCTTGAAGGAATATGGTACGTTGATGACATCAAAGTTACCTAAATTTTTTAATATAATAATTTAATTCTATACATCAAGTATTTCTTTATTATTTGCTATTAGCTTAAGGTACGATTTCGTCCACGCTGCCCGCGGCTGCCTCAATACGGCGACCGGATGAATATGTCAGTCCTCCAGACGTTTCCCTCCATGCGGTGGCCGTACGACTTGGTCCTTGTAAAGTGCATTTTACGTACAGATGTATGTGTTTTTTTTTTCGATTAATAATTCATCGTTTGATAAAGTTGATAATACCTTGACTTCAATACCTGCTGCGGCTCCGTCTACTGCTGCTACATAATTACCCTAGCCCAATATACAGGGTATTATGGAAATGACGTATTATATTCAAATGGGTGACTCCTTGGGTGTCCATGAGAAGCATTATATATGTTTATTTTTTTTTATCGACCGTTTTAAAAGTGGGTTAACAAACACTCTTACTCACAGGTCAGTACGCGCTACTGTACAACATTTCACCCAGACCCAATGGAAATGTTGCCAAACTTAATGTTAAACTGAAATTGCATATAAAATTATAAAAATAAATTATTTATCTACCTACTTGTATTTATCTTTATACCTAAAGAGCGAGGAAATCCAGACACAAACACAATCAGTTTTTTTTTTTCATGGGAACACTCCTGGAAACACTTTATGTACATACGTAATAGTGAAACAGAACCGATAGTTAGCTTTTGAAAATACAATAATACAGATTATACTACAGATTATTAGATTTTATTACATGCGACGAAATTTGACGTCCAACACACACAGAACATAAAATTGGTCCAGAAACCGAAAAAACAGAGCGGATTGCTGAGAGTGTGTTGGTGATCGACGAGACACAACATATCCGGCCGCTGGTTGGTCTTCAACTAAGAGATCGCAAGCGTGCGGCGCTATATGAAACTACTTCGCTCAGCGGATGTAAGGCGTCAAGAGGTCATTGGCATTTGACCTAGTAACGTACGTACCCATTTCAAACTTATTTAATACTATTCCATATGTTTTTTCGGGTTGTTTAAAACATAGTCCGTCGTAAATATTATTCAATTAATTGTACAAAAAGATATTACAGAATGGAAAAGTGTTTAAATTATTTTATTTTGTCTAAAGAGTTTAAGGTGTACATATGACAACACCGGCCAGAATTCCTTGATTGCTCACATGTATCGCAGTGCTACACAGGTGTTTTTCTTTCTGGTTTGACATTAGGTCACTTTTACTGAATGAATTGAAATCGCCATTTATGGGTATTTTTCTTCAATTTATCTGTATATCAGGAATTGCCGGTTTAAATATAATACTTCATTTCCATAAAACCCTGTATTACGAAGAGGAGGATTCCAATTTAATATTAATATAAATCTGAGGGCCTACAACATGACTAGTCTTATCGATGAGTGATAGGTAGTTATTTAGGGTTCCAAAATACCTAGGTATGTACATATTATGTACCTATTTCATCTTCTGTGTGTGTTTCACTGTTCTGTTACTTATTCCGTTATTTATAGAAAATAAGTATTTTCGTAGATTGTTTTTTCCTTTTTTACATTACCTTATTAAACCTTAATAAAAATTTGAATATGAGTACCTATTTTAAACTTCTTTTTTTAAGGTTTGGTTAGGAAAGTTCAAGTTAGTTCAGATTCGAACAGCTTAGATGGTCCGATTCACCGCATAGGAGGGTTGATTTGTCGTTTTCCACTAAATAATACGCTTATTCCACTACACCACACAACGTGAGGTGAGTCGGACCACTTTAAAAAATATATAAAAAATATTTTTTTTTAAACTAGCGACATAAATTCTTAAAGGTGAGGGATGTATCCGCAAATTCCCCCCAGGTACAATGTTTACAAATTAATACAATGAAATCTATGAACTTGAATATACCAAAAACCTGACCATTTCAACCCAGTTGACAGAACTACAATTTATTTCATATATTTCCTCTATCAACTCCAGCTGTAGATCATTTCAAATGATCAATATTTAATAATTCATGAAAACAATTTCTCAAATCTGCAATGTAATAAAATTTTCGATAACGAATATTTATGTATATACAGGGTGTTATGGAAATGACGTATTATATTTAAACCGGCAATTCCTGAGATGAATACAAATTGAAGAAAAATATCCTTAAATGGCGCTTTCAATTCATTTAGCGGTAAAAATGACCTGACGTCAAACCAGGAATACCTCTGTACCGCACTGCGGCACATCCGAATTCTCACCGGTGTTGTCAGAATTACACCTTACACTCTTTAAGTTTGAAATACCCAACTACGTAACTAGGTCAAATGTCAATGACCTTTTGACTTTTGATTGGCTGATTGAATTTTTAATGTAATTTTATTTAGGCCACACACATACCCTTACCTTGTCGGTCTTATTTAAAAATTAATGTCAACTTCTATAAAAACTTATACAGCGTTTTAGTAAAGAAACCGGCACATCACATAACCCATAATCGGAAAACTTCACATGAACACTGGCCAAAACACACACAAAATTCACTTGGAGACATCGTTTTTTATTAACATTGGGTTGTCTCGCCTAGATTTGTATGAACTTTTGTTTTTAATTATAAAACACATTGTAAAATGTAAATAACCTAAATAACATTTATTTCAACTAAAAATGACGCATTTAAAACACGAACTGTCAAAAACTAGAAATGTATTAATGCAATGCATCTTTTCCGGTAGATTCCTGCGCATTCACCAAAAAGGTTGAAATAAATAATTATAATAATCTACAGCACATTGTTTTCCTTCACTGCTGTAGATACCAATAAAGATTAAAAAACTTGTTAATCGCTGCTCTGGTGCTTTATTTCATTCGAAAAGCTTAAAAAATTAAATCGATCGTTTCACAGCGGGATTTTAAAACGAAAGATTAGCCACATCTCTAGTATAAATCGACAGGATAGAAGTTGACATTTGCTTGACAACAAGCGGCTTCGCGCGAAAGGGTTTTTTCGGGATATTTAATCAACTGTACAGTGCGAATAAGTGGGAAAATGTTTAGTACCTACATACAGAAAAATCAAGTCGAATCAAAGCGAAATGTTCCTTTAGTAAGAGACGGGAAATCGCAAGGTCACCGGATCTTACATCATGCAATTTTTTTCTATGGGGTACGATGAATAAAGAAATAGTTGATAAAGTCGAAGATATTGGATGCAGCAGATAAAACAATTGCTGAACGTTTTAGTTTATAAAGTGCCAATTGTGTCCTATTTGTGTGTTTGTTAAAGAATGCATTAGTGTGTAACGATTTTGTGTGACAAGGGCCTATCTTAAAAAAACTAATTTGAAACATGTGTAAAAAAAAATATGTAGCGCTTCTCTAGGACACCCCAGGAGTCACCCATTTAAATATAATACGTCATTTCCATAACACCCTGTATATACTCATCGAAAACTTTTATAAATATTTGCCATGTGAAATACAATTACTAACATACCAACATAATATTACAAATTGTAGCCTGATTCCTGTGAAAATTAATAATGTGCAAGTGCAGTATGTGAACGAAGGAAAGTGGATCATTTTTACTAATAAAGATCTTACGGCACTAAAACAGTGCGGGAGTGATGAAGAAAATATTTTTTTAAGCGGCTAATACCTAGCAGAAATAAATTTTCCATGTAGCTAATGGTATCATTGTAAAATCGTATTGTAATTTTAAGAATAATTTTTAGAATATTCCATTGCCTAGTATTAAATTTAATTTTACATACAATTAGAATCATTAAGCTTAAACAACGTAAACCTTAATAATTTGGATACTCCGCAAAAAAAGAAGTAACTAATCAACAAAACGAAAGTTTAAAGTTGCTGGAAAATCCAGTTTATCATAATAGGACCAGTTTTTGGACTGTTTTACATTATTTTATTATTATATTAATTATTTCATACTTCATACTTATTTATACGGCCTATGTTTTGCAATAGGAAAAATCAAACTCAACGAGTGTGAATATTATCATTTAATTTCAATTCATAACGAGAATCTCGATTTATAGGCCATAGAAACTTAATCTAGTTTATATGGTTACATCTTAGTAACCTGCTGACTAAGACACGCTATCCCCCTCTTTATCCTACGCTGATGAGAGCTTATAAATATAGGCATTTATAAGATTAACGTAATATTTACTTGTTCGGTTACTACACTCTATACTAAATAAAAACTAATTGATTTTAAAAACGTCATTTTCTGGGCCAAGTCTATATAATTACACTTACGTGGTTTCTCTCTCTCTAACCTGTTCTGTTAGTTCACATTTAATTCAGCCAGATTTTGAATTTTTCTGCAGAACAATACCCGTTTCATAAGTTTTTTGCTATTTGACTTACGTACTCTACGAAAACCCAAAAATGTGGCATTTAGATTTTGTTCGTTATGATACTATTCACTTGTCGATTATCTCTCTAACTAGGTTTGTTATACTGAGAAAAGCTCTAGTAAGAAAATTTGTATTAAGATTATTTTAGCTGGGATAGTATATTTTCTACCATTAAGAGCAAAATTGATTTCTTGTGACAGTAGAAACCATTTTCTTGGATATCCTTTATATTTGTTAGAAAAAACTTTGATATTATAGAAATACTTACTGTATAGTGACAATTAAATAACTCTAACTCATGAATGAATGAATGAAAGTGAATCACCTGATCGTTGATAGGGCTGGGGTATGAATCCGTTATTTGCCTTCCTCCTGCAGAAGTACAGTTGATTTTGTGCTAATTTAATAATTGCTCTGTGTTATTTTGAAATGTATAGGGAGAATATGCCATCAAGTTAAAAAATTCCAACACGCTAACGGTCGTGACAGGTTGGCCAATGAAAGCACAACGACCACTGTAGTTTATAAATCAGAAATTGTTTCCCAGCGAACGTCGACGAACTGCAAGTAAAAGTAAACTCAACTGAACTAAACGTAAAAGTTTATAAATTAAGCTTTAGAATTATAATCAACCTGTGATTTTTTTTTGTATTGCCACGTAATTTAAACTTCGTTCATATAATTTTCGTTCCTAGTGCTTAATTTGAAATAAATTTATTTTTAAAGAATTAAATATAGGCTTTTTCTTTGTTGTCTAGGGGTAGTGAGGCAAGAAACTTTATACACTTAAGGTTTTTTAGGTATTTATTCTGATAATAACTATTGTTGATATGATTTTACAGTATTTACACTATAGTTACAACTTCCGTCGTCTTTCGTCTTTATAAAATAAGATGTATTCGCCCGTCGTCTAGCAAACACATCTCTCGTCTTTACATTAATCTTAAAATATTCGCCCGTCGTTACGCGAACACGTCTTTCTTCTCTTTTTTTAAATACAATCAGATTCCGCGACCCCCGCGGCGTCGTCCGTCTTCGTTGCGTCTCTCCGTCTTAATTCCCTTCTTCCCGCTTTCTTTTCCCCGTCGCTACTCACCCCCCGTCTTCCCACTTCATCCCTTATCCTGATGCCTTTTGCGTTAGAGGAGCTGACGGTGCGACTGCACGAACCTATGATGACGACATAGTGGTTCAGCCAGTCAGCTTGCCGGCACCCGTGACTCTCAGCCAATCGAAATCGCGGCCGGGCAAGCTTTCAAAATAGGAGCGTGAAAGTCCTAGCCGTCAGCTCCGTTCGGCGCAAGTAATCCCTGGAACGACGCGATCCAAGGCAGAACCCGAATAAACCAGGACAGTACTCTACATCCTAATATTATAATAATAAAAAAAAATAAAATGACTAAACAATATAGAAATTTCCTACATTTCGGCCATACCTGACCTTGAATCCGTCTCGGATTCTCTATCATTATCGACCCAAGGTTTCAAGTATTCCGAACATGTAGCTGTCCGCATAGGTCCTTCATGATCACCCACTTTTAAAACATCATACCTTTCATTACCTTTAACTTTGACGATTTCATATGGCCCTAAAAATTTTCGACTCATCTTTAATCCTGGTCCGAATTGAGTACGTTTTATTGCTACCAGATCTCTTTCTTTATACCCTCTTGCCTTTTTTTCTTCTTAAATTGTATCTATGTCGATTTTCTTCCTGTACTTTCAGTAGCTGTTGCTTACTTTCTTCTCTCAATTCTTCTCTATTTTTATTAAATTCGACAATGATTTCTTGCTCAATTGCTTCTTTTATCAAAATATCCTCTTTGTTTTTCATCTTCGTTCCTACTAACACCTGAAACGGAGTATTACCAATGCTTCTTTGAAGAGTGCAGTTCAGAGCTCTCTGTACTCGATCGATAAATTTATACCACTTGGTAGGATCTTCTAAACTCAGTTTAGTCAATATCGGAATGATTATTCGATTGACACGTTCCACTTGCCCATTCCCTCTTGGAACACCCGTAGTAATTAGTACATGTTTTATACCTTCATCTGTACAGTAGTTTCCAAAGTCTTCTGCGGTAAAAGCAGTTCCTCTGTCGCTGATAATCCTCGAGGGATTACCAAAAACTTTTTGCTGTTTCTTTAAACATTCCACTACTTCCTTAGCAGTTGTTGATTTTGTAGCGTACAGCCAAGTAAACTTCGTCTATAACCGCTAGTATATGTCTGTACTTTTTGTTCGTACTTGGTAACGGTCCTAGATGGTCTATATGTTATGTATGTAGAGGTCCTTCCATTTTGGATATTTGGTGTAATAATCCTTGCCTTCTTTCTTATTTCCTAAGATACAAGGAACACAATTCCTAACACAATTTTGTATTTTCTCTTTTAATTTGGGTATATCAAATTCTCTCCTAACCAGCTCTTCGGTCTTCGCGATGGCAAAGTGACCAATATTATGCGCTTTTCTAATTATTTCTGATTGCATGGGTTTTGGGACTACTACACATTCCCTACCATCATCATATTTATAAAGTATACCAGTCTTTAAAAAGTAATTATCGTAGTTCGCTTCAGTTTACAAAACTTTCTTTATGCTCTGAATATATTCATCATCATCTTGTGCTAATTCTATACGTCTTATCATACCGACTTCTTCAGTGAGAACTTCTGTAACTATCATTACATTAGCCGGATACCTACTAAGGGCGTCAACGTGTGACATCTGGGATCCCTTTCTATGAACAATCTCATAATTATACTCTTCTAGGAGGAGAGCCCATCTAGCTACCCTTGTCGTGAGGTCCTTCTTGTTCATAGTTTGCTGAAGAGCTAAACAATCAGTCACCATTTTAAACTGATTACCCAACAAGTATATACGGAACTTTTTTACTGCTTGTATAATAGCAAGTACATCCAGCTCGTAACTACTATATTTTTCTTCTGCTGGAGTAGTCTTCTTACTCATATAATATATTGGGTGAAATTTATTATCCTCTGGGGATTTTTGCATTAAACAAGCGCCATATCCATATTTACTGGCATCAGTATGGAGCTCTATTCTATTCTTGCTTATATATTGTCAATACCGGTTCACTGGTAAGCAATTTTTTTAATATTATAAACGCTTGCTCTTCTTTTTCTTCAAAACGGAATACCTGGTCTTTTTTCAGTAAATCACTTAGTGGTTTAGCTATTAATGCGTACGGTGCAATAAACTTCCTAAAATTACCAGTAAGTCCTAAAAACGACTGTACTTGTTTATTTGTCTTCGGTTCAGGGAATCTATTAATTGCTGCGGTCTTATCTTCAGATATTTGCACTTTTCCATCTTCAATAATGAATCCTAAAAATTCTACCCTGGTTTTTAAGATCTGACATTTGTTCTTTTTAATTTCCAATCCATAATTTCTTGCCACTTGTAAGACTTTTTCTAGTCTTTCTATTCCCTCTGCCTCGGTTGCACTGACAATAATCAAGTCATCCATATAATATACAGTGTGTCCGCGGATGAGGGTACCCAATAGGGAAAAAATCTTTATTAGTCATTTTACGACCAAAAGTCATTCTTTATAAAAAGTTCTGCTTGTTGAGAAAATGAATTGACGATAACATTTTTTTAGATCCGATGTACAGGGTGTTAATAAATTAGGAAAATATGAAAATGCTTCAAGAGAGAACTACCATTATTTATTATTTTTTACAAAAACGTTATAAAACAAAGTTGTTGATAAACTAACGTAAAGTGTAAATGCAAATTTTGAAATAAAAATTCGAATTTTAAAAAATAAAATAATAACAGTGGTGTTTATGTAATTATTTGCATTTTACAAAAAAATCAAGATACGTTTATATTACGTCAGCATCTTATTTACATCTGTCAGTATTCTGATTTCGTGAAGGCATTTTCAAAAATGTTAACTAAAGAAGAGCGTATTTATTTAATACATGTTGCATCACTGTTATTATTTCATTTTTAAAAATTCGAATTTTTATTTCAAAATTTGTATTTAGACTTTACGTCAGTTTATAAACAACTTTGTTTTATAAAATTTTTGTAAAAAATAATAAATAATGGTAGTTCTCTCTTGAAGCATTTTCATATTTTCCTAATTTATTAACACCCTGTACATCGGATCTAAAAAATTTTTATCATCAATTGATTTTCTCAACAAGCAGAAATTTTTATAAAGAATGACTTTTGGTCGTAAAATGACTAATAAAGATTTTATCCCTATTGGGTACCCTCATCCGCGGACACACTGTATTACAATATTTTGCTTGGCTAAATCTCGGAAAATATGTGATATGCTGAAAAACCGCCGGACTATTACATAAACCAAAAGGGCACTTTAAAAATTCATATTGCCCACATGGTGTGACAAAAGACGTATATTTTATGCTTTCTTCGGCCATTGGTACATGGAAAAATCCATTTCTTAAGTCGATTGTACTGAAGTACTTGGCGTCCTGTAATCGGTCTAAAACATCTTCTATTAACGGCAAGGGAAACCTATCCTTCACAACCTGTTTATTTAATTTTCTATAGTCGCAACATATTCTTGTTTGGCCATCTTTTTTGGCCACCAGCACTATGGGACTCGCAAAATCTGATGAACTCGGTCTTATGATTCCTTCTTCTAGCCATTCATTAACTTGTTTTTCCACTATTGCTTTTTCTGGCAGAGCTAAGCGTCGAGGACTTTGATATATCGGCTCTTCATTTTTAAGCACCAACTTCATTTTGATATCCGTTGTTTTACACTTTTCGGGTTTGTAGGTTTCCAACAGTCCTCTTACCTTCTCTCTATGTTCTGAATTCTTGATGTACTCTACCTCTATTGTATCGTCTTTGATTTCGCCATCTATAGTAATGTGCATGAGAAAATTATCTGTTTTTTTTTCATACAGCACAATTTCGTTATCTCTTAAACTTATATCTATGACATGAAATCTTAAAAAGACCATTACATCATTAACCAAAACCACTTTACAAAAGGAACCTAACGTCGCTATCCTATCAGCTCCAATACCTTTTATAGCTATAGAGTCTTTGTCCAATTTTATTGTAGGAAAATGTTCTTCTATGACATCCATCCTTAATGCGCTTATATCGCTGCCTGTATCTAATGGCGCTCAATCTCTAAACTAACCCCGTTTTTCGGTACCACCTCTACTACATTTACATTTGCTCTTGAGGTTGACGCATTTCTTTTAGGACATTTTGAAGCAATATGGCCATATTCATTGCATCCGAAACACTTTATGCCTTTATTTTTATTTGGACACTCACCCGATTTATGGCCCTTTGCGCCACAATTGTAGCATATTGGTACGTTCGGTCTTGAAGTGTCTTTTTTATTTCCTGGTGGCTTCCTATAATCATTATTCTTATGTTTTCCTTGATCAAAATATTGCTTGCTAGCTTTCAACTGTTCGTATAATTTGATTTTCTCTTTAAACTCTGAGAAACTTCTTGCTCCATATAGGATAACTTTGTTTGTTGTATTATCTTGAATTCCATGTATAATGCTTTGTATTACCACTTCTGATTCTATGTTGGCTCTACTACCTATTTCACGCATTACCAATACATACTCTTGCACTGATTCTTCTCTTTTCTTCGATCTTGTCATCAAGAACTTATGTACTTGCGCACTACTTAGTTTTACTTCAAATTCTTTGATTAATTTTCTTTTTAATATTATCCATGACGTGATTCCTGTTTCAGACTGTACATAAAGCTTAGTAATTCCTTGTAGTGACTTTTTCGCAAACACCAATTTTTGTAGGTCATTCCATCCTGTTACGTCGGCAATTTCGTCAAAATCAGCGATCCATTTCCTTACCGGATAATCCGTCTGTCCCGTAAATGGTCTAATGCTATCTTCTATGTCTCTGAATGTTAACGCAAATGTATTATTGCTTTGCACCGGCCTTCTGGTGTAAGTTACACTTACCTGCTCATCATTATCTTCTTCGTCCTCTTCTTCATCCTCTTCTTCGTCCTCGTCTTCGTCCTCATCTTCGTCTTCATCTTCGTCCTCATCTTCGTCTTTTCTTGGAACTTCATCAGAAAGCTGCAAATCATTCATGAACGAACAAATGCGGTCAACTAAATTATCAGAAGTACCCTCATAATTCAAATCTAAAATGTTACAAACGGACACAAGGTCAGCAGCCTCTACTTGTGTTTTAACGTAATTTATCTTTTCGTTATAGTTATCTGAATTTTTCTCGAATCCAAATCCAGCGAATTCGCGTACACGTCTTCTGGTCATTCGCGGTTGTGCCTCCTCGCCATACGCAATGACATGCAAAGCCTTCACCGCTTTTAATTTACTGTTTGTTATATTGTATTCAATTTTTTCAATATCCCCCAGTGACGTCATTTTAACCGTTATGTTAAAACTACTTCTTAATTAAATATCCCCGTTTTTAAAAAAAAAAGATAATACCAAAACCCTCTCCGTTATTGTGCACGTGCCCCGTGATTATTTTTTCTATATGAAAAGACGGAAAAAGACTAGGATATCTTAATCTAACTTAAAATCAACTACCACTGTAATACTTTACAAAAAAAAAATACTAGAAACTAAGTAATATTAATAATGCTCAGCACTGTTCGGGCACTTATCTAATGTTTAAACACAACACCGAAATTATTAACTATTAAGCCCACATCGAGCTTCTTAATATATAGGATACTCTTTTAAAAATAACCTCAACAAAAAATATGTTTTAGCCCTATATATTAATACATTATAAACAACACCCCATAAAACATAGTTAGGCTAATTTAAACATGCATCCTACCTTACTCTCTAACATGTAAATCTGTAGGTATAGGTATTTTTTCTTATAAAAACCTGTCCACTAGCAATGTTTCAGCGATTTCCACTAATATTATCCAACCAATAAGGTCAGCACTGTCGGCAGCTATCTATTATCTATCCAATAAGGTCGGCAGTGTCGGCAGCTATCTATTATCCATCCAATAAGATCGACACTGTCGGCAGCTATCTATTATGCATCCAATAAGGTCGGCACTGTCGGCAGCTATCTATTATCCATCCAATAAGTTCGGCACTGTCGGCAGCTATCTATTATCCATCCAATAAGGTTGGCACTGTCGGCAGCTATCTATTATGCATCCAATAAGGTCGGCACTGTCGGCAGCTATCTATTATCCATCCAATAAGTTCGGCACTGTCGGCAGCTATCTATTATCCAGCCAATAAGGTTGGCACTGTCGGCAGCTATCTATTATCCATCCACTAAGGTTGGCACTGTCGGCAGCTATCTATTATCCCGGTTGAGCCCCCAAAATATAGGCTTTTTCTTTGTTGTCTAGGGGTAGTGAGGCAAGAAACTTTATACACTTAAGGTTTTTTAGGTATTTATTCGGATAATAACTATTGTTGATATGATTTTACAGTATTTACACTATAGTTACAACTTCCGTCGTTTTACTTGTCCGAACAAACCCGTCTTTATAAAATAAGATGTATTCGCCCGTCGTCTAGCAAACACGTCTCTCGTCTTTACGTTAATCTTAAAATATTCGCCCGTCGTTACGCGAACACGTCTTTCTTCTCTTTTTTTAAATACTATCAGATTCCGCGACCCCCGCGGCGTCGTCCGTCTTCGTTGCGTCTCTCCGTCTTAATTCCCTTCTTCCCGCTTTCTTTTCCCCGTCGCTACTCACCCCCCGTCTTCCCACTTCATCCCTTATCCTGATGCCTTTTGCGCTAGAGGAGCTGACGGTGCGACTGCACGAACCTATGATGACGACATAGTGGTTCAGCCAGTCAGCTTGCCGGCACCCGTGACTCTCAGCCAATCGAAATCGCGGCCGGGCAAGCTTTCAAAATAGGAGCGTGAAAGTCCTAGCCGTCAGCTCCGTTCGGCGCAAGTAATCCCTGGAACGACGCGATCCAAGGCAGAACCCGAATAAACCAGGACAGTACTCTACATCCTAATATTATAATAATAATAAAAAATAAAATGACTAAACAATATAGAAATTTCCTACATAAATATAAAGATATAATAACCCTAAACAAGAAAACGGTATATTGTGCTAAATTTTTGTATATCGATATCAAAAGCAAAATCAATAAGAGCTATTTTTTTTTATTGTCCCCTAGGTATATGTATTTTCTGCTATCGTAGTCAAAATTTTTATAACGACAGTAAAATCTCTAAGTGCAGTTCACATAATGTAAATACTTCAGCCAGATTTTGAATTTTTCTCTACAAAAAAAAACTTATTTTATCAGTTTTTTGCTTATTTGACATACGTAGCCTACATACACCCAAAAATGGTGCATCTAGTTTTCGTTCTCTATGATACATACGCTTATATTGTTACCTCTCTAACCAGGTTTGTAAGTTTACATAATGTTAAAACTTTAATTCAGCCAGATAATTAGTTTTACTGTAGAAGAAACACCCATTGTAACAGTTTTTCTATCAGTTTATAATATACTTTACCTTACTTTTATGGGGATGTTGATATTACCAATGCATTAAAATATATTATTTAAAATAAATGTTACAAATATAAAATGTGTAATTTGTAAGTCTGGTCCTGCAATTTATGTCAAACTTATGCCAACCTATAAACTGAAACTATGCAGGCACGACATTAATGTCACATGACTTGCCTACGATCTTGCGAGTTCTCTCAAAATTCAGACTATATTTTCCGAAGTCCATGGTAGCGTAATATTGTAATAATTCCTGTATTTCTGTGTATGTTTCTACCTTCATTATATTTAAAAACTAAACAAATTTCAGATATGGAAGTTCAAGAAATGAAGATTTTAGAAAACATGGTGAAAGATGCCATGATAAAACTAAGAAATGCGAAGCAAGATCTAGCACAATGCAAATTGGAATTTAAAGGTATTTATTATAATACATGGCCATAAATAACATTAAAAATTTAGAGATTGTAGAATTTGGACTGATTATTCTTTTCATCTTAACTATTGTCATCATTTTATTATATTTTTACGCCCATAAAATAGTATAATACAAATAAGATATGATAGGACCCACTGTTTAAGAAATAACTAAATTTATCGGACTGGTACCAGATAATTTATAATTTCACAATATTATTAAATAAAGAGTTGCACAGTCGTATGTATGTATGTAGTCTAAGTTTAAACATTTACTATCCCTTTGAAAATCTATCAAGTTAACTCTCAAACAGAATAACGATAGGTTCAAGCTCTCTCTTAACGGAAAAAGTTTTAAAAAATTAATTATGAAAAGTTTTGTACCAGAAATGGGAAAAATATGCTGTATTTCAATGAATTAAAATAATTGAATAGCCTGCCAGCGCGATCGCCTCCCGAACGCAAATCAACATTTTTTCTTTTCTGTGGTTCAATTAAAATCATGATATTTTGATCTTCGTCTGTGTTGTGTGTAAAAAAATAAACATAAAATGTGAGGAATAAATGATCTTAGTATAAAATAAATACGTACTATTATCATAATTTTGAACAAATTTATTATTGCTGAAACGGCCCGGACCCGGGTCTATTTTTCGCTAAAAAAATGTCGATGTTGAAAATAAAATAGCCAATATATTTAGGTCCAGTAATACATGCATAGCCTACATGTATTTTAAAAGAGCTTAAAACAGCAAAAAGTCTAACATATTAGCGACGGAACAACCAAGGAATGTCAAGAGGTCACATTCCTTAGGCTAAACATGAAATAGGGGTGAATTAAGTGACGCAAGAGAGCAAAGGCAGGGGTGCGCCTATAAAAGAGAGAGACGCGACGCTAATAAGAAAAATTCAATTTTTGACTGTTGCAAATACAAGACGTTACGCTGCCCGATTCAGAGTCAAAATTTCCCGTTCTCAAATCAAGTCATTTCGCTGCCAGTGCTCTTTCAGTGCATCATTAATCTTTTTAATTTCAACATTCAAATTTCTCCCATTCGCAAATTTAAGTATTTACGCGGCCATTTAGTGTTCAGTGCATTATTCTTTCTTAGATGCATTTAATGAATTTTCTCTACTTGTTAATATTTTTCTAGCTGCACACGTCGGCCCTTGTCGATGGACGGTGTGCCAGGAATCTTTAACAACGGAGTTAAATTCAGTGGCGCATAATTTAATTCATCATTCTTTGTTTAGACGCATTTAATGAATTTTCTCTACTTGTTAATATTTTTCTAGCTGCACACGTCGGCCCTTGTCGATGGACGGTGTGCCAGGAATCTTTAACAACGGAGTTAAATTCAGAGTCGCATAATTAATTCTTTATCCTTTCTTAGATGTATTTAATGAATTTTTTCTATTTGTTAATATTTTTCTAGCTGCACACGTCGGCCTTTGTCGATGGACGGTGTGCCAGGAATCAAATCACGCGCACAAAATCAACTAAATTTATAAACAAAATGGCCGCTCTCTTTCTTATCTTCTGTTTTGATTTATTAATACAAATCTCATTCAAATATATTTCGATAAATAAATATCCTACAAGTTCAGTCTGCCAAATAAATTGTCGGCAGGACAAAAATGGCATGTTTCTAGTAAAAAAACTACAAAGGGTAATTCGGGATTAACGGTTCTGTTTAATCTAAAATGTCTGCAAGACAAAAATAACTTAAACATTATTTTAAAGTAAAGTGAAAAGCGAATAACGGTACCACTGTTGGTGTAAATCGATACACTTTTGCTTTCGTTTAAAGGGTCGTTATTTAGTAGGTCATTTTCAGAAACAGATGTTTGTCTTTCCAGGGTTAATTTTACAGTGGATTCTTGAAAACAAAGGTAGGTGTTTATTACGCAGTAATAAAGCCTTGCTCGAATAATATCTGCAATCCGCGGTAAAGAAATGGGGGAGGGTTCTAAAAAGGGTTATCTATGATGTATAACAGGGTAACCGCAGGTTATCACTGTTATAAAAAAGGGTTAAAATCATTTGGTATGATGTTGCCAGTAGAACGTTAATTTACAACAGGTGTAAATAAAAAGGCGTGATGGGTTTTTCTTAGGAATGAATGTTCGACGGTAGGACACCACTCCCGGACAGTGTCTTTTGACTTCCAGTACATGAAAAACAATGCTCGCTTGAGAAGAAAAGTGACACATGCGTAAAGCGAGCAGGCTCCTAATTTTTATTACACTTTTATGAGTTATATGTTAAAATGTTCAACAGTAGGACACCACTACTGTACAGTTGTCTTTTCACTATACTACGTAGTAGCATTATACCAAACGTGTACGTAAACTGAGGGATAGTACATAAACAAAACGACAAGTAAATTAAATAAAAATACGTACACGAAAATGGGGTCATATGTAACAAAATAAATTGCAGATTATCAGGGGACCAATGTAAATAAAATGGTCGCAGACCAAAGGTTCATGTAAGAAACGAGATAGACATATCGGATATCTACTATTATTGTCGCAGACATAATAGATAGAGAACAGGTAACAAAGCTATTATTGTCGCAGTATTGTGGTAAAGGGGGTAAATCATCACCGTTCTGTCGCAGACAGATATTGGTGAATAATAACGGGCCAAATTATGGGAGACAAACATTCTGAAACAGGTTATATAATTATTATTATAATAATGTAAAACCTTTGTATCTGGTAAATTATTAATTTGTAATAAATAAGTGAATGGTTAAACTCTCTTTGATTTAAATTCCTGGCAGCGGAATCCCATCAGTAGGTACTTAACGTCAAACTAAGAATAAAGCTAATAAAACGTAAAACCTGATAATCTTACCGTTGTCCCAAAATTTAAAAGAACCTGCAAAGTAAACACAACGTATACAGGGTCGTACCACAAAATTAGACGATTACAGCCAGAGTGATGGATTCCAGCAGGTGAATAACTCACCCGGGGTCGATCAGTTTCATTGCCTTTCTTTTAATGTAACTACTTAGGTAAACAGCCACAAATATTGTTTTGAAAAAATATTAATATCAGTTAATAATTCTAATTGAATTTTGTATTTAAGTAAGGCAGCCAATCGCGATAACGAAGGGATACTGATAAAGTTACATGGATCAATGTTTTAGATATTTAAACAGACA
Source organism: Barypeithes pellucidus (assembly GCA_963991005.1). Lineage (NCBI taxonomy): Eukaryota > Metazoa > Arthropoda > Insecta > Coleoptera > Curculionidae > Barypeithes > Barypeithes pellucidus. The sequence goes on along the minus strand of OZ022557.1, from coordinate 52,254,097 downwards.
TTTCGATAACTAACACAAAACCCTCGTCAAATACCCTGTCAAAGTATTCTTCCAGGATTTTACAATTAAATAAGTTGATACGCTCTTTGATACTCTAAATCTGAAATCGTCTCAGTATTATGTCCGTTTCAGGATTTGACAATTAATAAATTCTGTTGATCGTGCGCTCTTTGATACTCTAATCCGAAAGCGTCTCATTCTTATGTTCGTTGTAAAAAAATTCTTTAGCTAACAATTGAGTGATTTTCGGATTTTCAGAATCATTCAAATATCAGTTTGAAAATATATCCTTTCGTCTTATTACTTTTTCTTTCATTTTTAAAAAATTTCGAAACTTCGACACACTGCTCGGAAGAAAATCAGGACGAAGTTATCCAGTGTTTCTGGTTTCTGGTTTCTTTATTTGTCTTTAAGCTAGGACTAGGTTCTCTTACTTTTATTAAATTACAATGTTTATAAACTTAAATATATGTCGGGTGTTTTTATCCACGGGGTGGCGTGGTGGTGGCGGTGGGGGTTACTCTATGGCAGGTGGTGGCGGGTCGCTAGGTCTTGGTCGGGTTCTCCTTATTCTCCTGTTTAATGGTCTAAAGGCTTGCCTTATTTTGTGGTTTGGGTGGGTTGCCATGGTGGCTATTAACTTGACTGCGGTTGTGTTCAGGTGCTGGGTTAGAGTTTCTATTTTCAGGTCCCTATAGATTTGCGAGTTTCTCATGAACCATGGGGCTCTGGTGATGATCCTTAGTGTTTTGTTTTGTATGGCCTGTAATTTGGTTCTTCTGGTTTTTGTGATTTGAATCCAGGCGGGGCTTGCGTAGGTGAGTGACGGTCTTATGATTGTCTTGAACAGTGTGAGTTTATTTTTTAGGGACATCTTTCTGTTTCTAAGGAGTGGGTGGAGTCTGCTGATCACGTATTTTGTTTTCTTGGTGGCGGCTTTGATTTGGTTTTCCCAGCTTAGTTTTCTATCAAACATTAGTCCTAGATACTTGACTGCTGGGAGCCAGTTTATGCGGGTGTTCCTTATGGATAGCTGTTGTGCCTCTGGTGGTCTGTGTTTGGTGCTGAATATTATTGCCTGGGTTTTTTCAGGGTTTAATTTTATCCTCCATTTATCTGACCAGTTCAATAATTTGTTGAGGTGTCTCTGGAGTCTTCGGTGGATTAAGTCTGGGTCCCTGCTTTCTGCTGTTATGGTGGTGTCGTCTGCATATAACCCGATTTCCGTCTCAGGGTCCTCCGGCATATCTGCTATGAATATTTTAAACAGTTCTGGGGATAATGGTGATCCTTGCGGTACCCCGCTCCTCATCTGTCTTGTGGTGGATAGGGCTTCATCAATTTTCACCTTGAAGGTTCTGTCCTTTATGAATGATGCGATGATCTTTGTGATGTGTGGGGGGAAACCGAATTTTATTAGTTTTAGAATGAGCCCTTCGTGCCAGACTTTGTCGAAGGCCTTGGAGACATCTAGCATGACTGCTCCAAGGCTGGCTTTTTTGTTGAAGGCTTGGATGATCATCTCGGCGAGCCTGGCTGTTTGCAGCGTGGTTGAGTGGAGAGGGCGAAAACCGCATTGTTCTGGTTGGATGATGCGAAGGGTTTCCGCCCTTGTTTTGACTTTATTGAGGATGACGGTTTCCGCTATTTTTCCCAGAGCTGGCAGAATACTGATGGGGCGGTAGTTTTTGGCGTCCGTGGTGTTTGTCCCTTGTTTGTGTATTACTATGACTACCGCTTGTTTCCACTTGGGGGGATATCCAGTGTGTATATGGTAAAAATTTATAAGAATTCAAAAATTAAATTTTTAAATACTTAATTTATTCTCTCTTTTTGTACGTTTCCAAAACCTTTTGATTATCCAATATTTTCAAAATGTTAAATATCCTTATTGATGAATCCCAAAGGACTCTTCACATATAGAATAATGTGTTTGAAAATCTTCCTCTTAATCAGGGGTCATGTTTAGAGGGCTAATGATTTTTGAATTTTTTATATAATTAATTATTATAATGTGTCATTCTTGTGGAGCATCTTCTCCTCTATATAGTTTCGACGAGTAATCATCAAAAAAGCATTTGATAAAATATGCAAACGAGCAAGTTATGGGGTTTTTGTAAAAGAATAAACTTCCCTTCCTTGCATATCATCGCATTCAGTTGGTTTAAGAACACATTCAAAATCATATACAACAAATGGTATGCGAACCTATTTTTCAAAATTTTGAAATTTTAAGATAAATATATACATTCTTGAACGTAGTTTCCACATTGATCTAACTTGGTGGGTAGTCGCCCACAAATTTAATCAATATCATTTTAATAATGAGCAATTAATTTTTGTATATCATAAAAATATTGTAACCACGCATTCTGTGACTGGTTCTAGATAAGTGTATAATTTGTACCTGTTGTGAATCATATATACGTAAGAGCTTAACATGTAGATCGCGTTTTTTTGTTGAAATGCAAAGAACCTACTACTATTGTGTTTAATATGTTTATTTTCAAAGATAGGTTCCAGACGTGTATATATATATTGATATATTATTAAATTTTGGAATTGCTTCTAATTCTACAGGAAATGAAATTCTGTCAAAATGTAAATAATTTGAAAAATGGAGATAACATGAAACAAAACATTTATTAGAAAGAGGTGATGCGCGGGTATAGACTAAACTAAATAGTCTTGATCGTTGATTTTAATATTCAATAACAATTTTTGGAATCAATTTCTCTTAGAAGCTTTATGTAGGAGGAGGCTTTAGGACATTAAATTTATTTATGTTAATTTTCAAAAACAAAAATTTTTCAATGCGCAAACCCGACAATCTTTCCAACAATTCTAAGAAGAAAGTATTTAAGATTGAAGTGGCAACATCAATAAATTCATTTACGTTACTTCAATTTTTCAAAATGTAATTTTTTTTTTATATGTGATTTGTTGTTACGATATTCTGAGAAGGTATAATGTAAAATTGTGTCAATCGAAGATGCCAAAAACTGGTATTGCAGGTGGCAACCGATAGAAAAAAACTGGGAGACCTTTGCAGTCTGTACCCGCCCAAGAAAAACCTCAGTAAAAAATTTCGTCAAGCCAACTCATTCACGAGCCTAACCGCTACATCGTATTGTAAAGTTCTTTGGTTCAGGCGCTTAACTTTAAGTTAGCTAAAGAACGATTATTGTTAGAGTTTGTTATCGGTAATATGGATGATATTCACGTTAGGATGGCCGCGTTTAACACTAACTTATACTCTGTTGCTAGTCGACTAACATTATTAGGTAATTATTGGGACTGAGATGAAGGGAGGTGATGAATATAACTGTAAAAAAAAATGCTAATTAATTGAATTGTAGATTAGAACCTAATTGTACCTTACTAAATGGAATTGGTAATCACACCGGGGAGAAAACTACTTCAAATATAGAAAATAATGGTACTGCGTTTAAAAATACATTCTGCTTGATTTTGGGTAGAGGTCTTTTTAGTTACAAGGGCGTTAAAATTTGTACTGATTTTCATGGTTCACGAATTTATCTGGACGAAGTGGAATTATCAATAAATAATTGCCTTACTAACGCTCCCCCTATTTTTCAGCCAGCAATTTGTAATATTTTCTGCGTGATAAGGATTGGGTTGTTTATCTAGACGATATTTTAATATCATAGACAACTGTTGAAGAAAGATTTGAAAAGCTAGAACGTGCTTGAGTTTCAGACGGGATTATATTTAAAAATTAAAATTTCGGAAAATTCGGAGGTCGGTGTTAGTCCAGGTCGTCATGTCAAAGAGGTTAGGCAATGTATTTGAGCGAGCTATTTCCGGAAATATATCTCCGATTTTGCTTCCCGAATGACTTGCATAACTGAACTCACAAAAAGATGTAAAATTGGTCTGGAGTGCAGATCAGGAAATCGCTGAAAGTTATGTTTGCACTTTCTTAAGTCAAATGATTTTCTTTGTTAACGGTTATTGAAGTAGCTTTTGAGACCGAACCACATACGAATGCTAGATCGTTAGGCTTTGAAGTGATTCTTTTTCAGCGCCATGGTAAAGAATTGAAAGTTATTTCATGTTTTTCAAGGCGCGGTTCCAGTGTCTAGTCAAAATATCACTCTTATGAATTAGAAACGTTTCTAAATCTATTCGGTAAAACATTTCATAATTTACCTGATCGGAATCATATTTAAAGTAATAACAGACTGTAATTCATTAAAACTTACATATAATAAGAGGGATTTATTTCCACGATGGTGGTTATTTCTTCAATCTTTTGACTTTCAGATAGAATATAGGAAACGAAAGTACATAAGTATATTATATTAGTCGAAATCTTCTTCAGCTCTAAATATTTCGATTATTTCCACAGACAATTGACTAAAAATAAAGACCAAGAGATCCAGAGAAATAAAAGATGTGTTCCAACCAAGGGTCGTTGCACCATATACTAAACTGTGTCGAACCTTTTTCAGAGACTAATGAGAATAATAAATATTTTCTGCTACTCACTGATGCTTTCACAAAATATATTTTTATGACACGGCTTAAATCACTTTCAGGAATATTCACCAATTAAAAACATATTTAAATATTTTTGGAAACACTGTTCGATTTATCTGTGGTCGAGGTACAAACTTTACAGACAATTGTAAAAAATATATATTGTCCATTACTTTATTGTTAATTATCGACATCTTATTGCTAAAAGTGCCCCTCGTTATAACGTGCAAGTAGAATGATATGTTTTAACGGTTTTAAATATCATTAGGACTGAAATTAAGGATAAAACAGAATGGCCGAACGTTATTGCAAAACTTCATCATACTCTCAATATAACTGGCCAAAAAACTTCGTGTTTCTCCATTTTATTAACTTACCGATCGAGATGGAGCCGGTAAACATATACAAGCCCAAAAACTGGCATACGAGCATATCAAATGGTATGCCAGAATATTCAAAGGATTTATGGCCAAGTAACGAATAGCCAGCAAGAAAATCAGCGTTGAGAGTTTGTGTCTCCCATCGGGAAATACGCATCTGTCCAAATTGAATTCAAAATATGATGGTCTCTTTGAAGTGTTTGACCTAACAATCAGCTAGAGATAAAAAAATTGACCACAAATAAGAAAATAGTTGTGGTGATTCGTATCTGTCACGGCGAATTTTCTGAGGATCGTATTTAAATTATAATATGGTGAAGTATATTCTGTGTAATCGTTTATCTGAGTTATTTTTGTTAAAATTTGTATTACGAATGCCTTGGGTTTGCTGAATGAATGATGAAAATGTTGAATGTTGGCGCTTTGTGTTGAAAGCTCTTACGCCTTGCACTGTTTTATGTTGAAAACAATTACGCTTTGTACATGTACAGTTTTATTTTCTTAAATTTTGCTGAAAGCTTTTACGCTCTGAATTGATTTGTGTTGAAAATTTTTACGCTGTACATTATTTTGTGTTGAAAGCGCTTACGCTTTGCACTGTTTTGTGTTGGAAGCTCTTACGCTTTGCATTGTTTTAATTTCTTATATTTTGCTGGAAGCTCTTATGCTTGCTTTGTTTTGTGTATTATTTTATTTTCTTATACTTTGCTGAAAGTTCTTACGCTTTGCATTGGTTTGTGTTGGAAGTTTTTACGCTATGCATTATTTTGTGTTGAAAGCTCTTACGCTTTGCACTGTTTTGTATTGAAAGCTCTTATGCTTTCCATTGTTTTATTTTCTTATATTTTGCTGAAAGCTCTTATGTTTTGTTTTATGTTGAAAGTTCATACGCTGTGCATTGTTTAGTGTTGGAAGCTCTTATGTTTTGCACTGCCAGGTGTTGAAAGCTCTTATGCTTTGTACTGTTTTGTGTTGAAATACCTTACGCTTTGCACTATTATTTTGTTAAATTTTGCTGGAAGCTCTTACGTTTTGCATTGTTTTGTGTTGGAATCTCTTACGCTTTACACTGCTTAGTGTTGAAAGCTCTTACGCTTTGCACTGTTTTATGTTGAAAACATTACTCTTTGCACAATTTTATTTTCTTAAATTTTCCTGAAAACTTTTACGCTTGAGTTGGTTTTTGTTGAAAGCCTTTATGCTTTGCACTATTTTATTTTCCCCAATTTTGCTGAAATCTACGCTTTGTATTGTTTTGTGTTGAAAGTCCTTAAGCTTTACACTGGCTATTTTTCTAATGAATGATAAACGGTTCTTCATCCTACACAAAAATTATAGACGAAATATATCTTTTCTTTTGCGTTTAAACTGCTGCCGCCTTCTTCTTTTTTTTCGGATTTCGACACAACATCGGTGTATGCTTTTTCATCCGAGATGATCTCTGTTGCCAATGAGAACACATACATGAACCGAAAGACTCACCAAGTTGCTGCTGATTTTACTTCCTACAAGTGACACCTATTGCAGAACACTTTCATCATCACTACCTAACACAATCGACCGATCCGATCCTTGCAAACCAACCTTCCGAATACAGAGATTTCTATCTTTGGCAATTTTAACGTCCATGATGTCAACTGGCTTAAATACTCAAATACGAACGATGAGCAAGGCCGAATGATGTCTAATACCACTACGCCATCTACGGCGACGTCATTAGGCGCAACCAAGACGAGAACAATAGTTAACTGTTTATGATGCTGCAAACGGAAGATGTTGGCCCACCCGGCATCGCTCGGTGAGATACCATTGCATCGGTTTAGGCGCGTGAAGTTTGCTTTTGAGTTAACGTTGCTCATTGAGTTGACGTTTCGTCGCTGTGACGATGTTTCCGGTTACCAGGGTGGGACCCCCCAAAAATAGCATAGCCCAAAATACTCCGGAGGTAAACTCGCCCCAATTCGGATCTCCGGGCGGGGGCTGGACTTGGGGCCCCATCAAGCGAAGTTGATCAAACAACAACTATTTCCGATAATTTACTGGGTTCTAACAACACTCAACGAAGAAATGGTTTGGCACCTGCAGTTGCTAATCAACCCAGAACTAGCAACTTCAAAATTGATTTCTGCAATATTAGAGGGCAGTAGTTATGAGGGTCTATTTGAACAGAATCGCGTGCCAGGCACACGGGCAAATTACTAGCCCACGTGTGTGATATCTTTTTGTGTTCCTCGGCGGTCTCTATTGTAACGGCGCTCACCTGTCCGACTTTAATTGACAAGTGTGACGGATTTGGGGCTTTGTCGGTGTGTATTTAAGGGTATATTATTGTTGATGGAGTGTTTTTGAATGACATAATGGGGGGATGTTCCTATTTTTATCAAGAGAGTCGACTTGGACTCCTTTATATTTGGGTATATCGGATGTAGTACCGATATTTTGTGTGATATAAATATTATTTACGTTATTCCTATCAGAACTTAGTGTCTGTCTGTCCAGACACGCGTGCCAGGCACACGAGAGTAGTGGATAGCCCACGTGTGTGACCTTAATATTCGGGCATATCAGATGCAGTATCGATATTTTGTGTCATATAAATTTTATGTTCATACTATTAGAGCTTGGTGTCTGGCTGTCTAGACACGTGTGTTAGGCTGACGAGAGTAATTCAGCGTGTGTGTCTTTAATCGGGGGCGTATCAGATGTAGTACCGATATTTTGTGTCATATAAATTTTATGTTCCTACTATTAGAGCTTGGTGTCTGTCTGTTCAGACATGTGTGTTAGGCTCACGAGAGTAATTCAGCGTGTGTGTCTTTAATCGGGGGGGTTTGTTGGGGGGGGGGGGGGGGCGTATCAGATGTAGTACCGATATTTTGTGTCATATAAATTTTATGTTATTCCTACAAGAACTTGGTGTCTGGCTGTCTAGACATGTGTGTTAGGCTCACGAGAGTAATTCAGCGTGTGTGTCTTTAATCAGGGGCGTATCAGATGTAGTACCGATATTTTGTGTCATATAAATTTTATGTTATTCCTACAAGAACTTGGTGTCTGGCTGTCTAGACATGTGTGTTAGGCTCACGAGAGTAATTCAGCGTGTGTGTCTTTAATCAGGGGCGTATCAGATGTAGTACCGATATTTTGTGTCATATAAATTTTATGTTATTCCTACAAGAACTTGGTGTCTGGCTGTCTAGACATGTGTGTTAGGCTCACGAGAGTAATTCAGCGTGTGTTTAATCAGGGGCGTATCAGATGTAGTACCGATATTTTGTGTCATATAAATTTTATGTTATTCCTATAAGAACTTGGTGTCTGGCTGTCTAGACACACGTGTCAGGCATACGAAAGTATTTCAGCTAGTCCACGTATGTGATCTTAATATTCGGGGCACATTAAATGTAGTATCGATATTTTATGTTAATCCAATCAGAACTTGGTGTCTGTCTGTTCAGACATGCGTGAAACTCTAATCATATCTGAACTTGGTTTGATCTAATATTCAAAACACTAAATATTTAGGACCGTTTTTGTTGATAGATTTATTGGTCATATGAGTGGTATTCATATTTCGTATCGATATTTCATTAATAAAATTGTTTATGTATGCTTATCATATTAGGCTTCGATGTGTGTCTGTCTCTACACCCGTCTATAACTATTTGCATCTAGTTTTTTTTTTTGTTTGTTTTTTTGGTGAGAGGATTAGGAAATCTCTATCTAGACACCCGAGCGGATGGTCAGCGTCTTGGCTCGGGTAGTGTCGGCCTCGTTGGACTAAAACCCATTCCCTCTCTAGCCGATGTTGCTTTTTTCCATTAGAATTCCTCTATTTTCCAATTGTTTGCACTTTCATGCTTAAATCGAAATATTGTATTAAAAGTCTGCATTAAATTAATCAATTTCGAAAAAATGCCTCACCACATGCATTTAATCGAAATATTTTATTAAAAAATCCGTATAACATAATTAATTTGCTTATATTATAGCGTTGATCTTTGAGATTAAAACCTATAACTAGTCATTATTCATAAATGGTCAAAATTTACCTCTTTTCGACCCAACTGTACAAATAGGCGATTATTGCAGGAGAGAGAGGTCAGCTATAGACATGACTTTTCGTTAATATGATTTGAGAATTACTTATTTTGACGAGGTAAATTTAAGCGTCTTTTAACAAGTAAGAGTTGGTGCGTTTAAATGCTATATTAATTTTTGCGCTAAATATATTCCGACAATATTCAAAGTATTTAAAATGAGAAAATCCTTGTAAATAATAATATAAATATATTCAGGAATACATCCCCTAAGACAACCAATCGTATCACAGCATGAGAACGGGTGGTGAATCGGTACCTCCATTATGTCTCACTCAGTCCGGATGTGGTTATATTCTCAAGATCTGATAAGAATAATTATGTGATATATTGTTCACTATCGAGTATCGCAGAGAACTACTTGAAGCGGAGGCTTGAAATTTAGTTAATATGAACCATGTTTTAAAATCGAAATATTATATTAAATGTTCACATTAGATTAATCAATTTCGAAAAATGTCTTCAACATGTAGTTAATGGAAATGTTTTATTAAAATCCATATAACATAACTAAGTTGAATACATTATACCGTTGGTCTTTTGAACAGGATTAAACCTATAATTCGTCATTGTTCATAGAATGGTCAAAATTTACCTCTTTTCGAGGTATCTGACAAATAAAGGAACAGTAAAGAGGAGAATCATAGGTAAGACTATTCATTAATACTTTGAGCCTAACAATAGAATTTCATTTAAATAAAATAGAAGTTTATTACGTTAATGGACAGGACCGGCTCGGACACATTTGTCGTCTGGTGCAAGTAAAAATTTACCCTCAGTGTGACAGAGTTTTCAGTTTTATTACACGCTTTTATATTACCTAGCATAGGACACAACTAATAAAATTAAGTAGGTATTATGATATTATGCGTATGTATATAGAAATTTAGCATTGGCGTTTTATTATTATAGTAACAACACTTTTTTATGTTTTCATGATCTTCCAGGTATTGCCGAAACAAAACTATATTTCACAACTCACAACAGCATGACTGAAGAATAAAACACCTTGTACATTAACAAATATAAGCCGTACCATTAAAATTGCAATTTACCATTAAAAATGCAATTTTAATTCAAAACATTGACTTTTTGAACTAAGTATGGATTTCGCTACTAAGAAAATTGTATATTGAAAGCATTGAAAGCAAGTTTAAAGGCAAAACTAAATTTTCTTAGCTTGGAAAACAAAATTAAATTTTTTCTAAATATGCGTTACTCATTTCACAAAATCTAATTTATATTAATCACCTAACCTTATTCTAGCTTACTTCCATATATTTAAGTCCATGATCCCAAAAAAAAAAAAAAAAAATCCATTGCTAAAAAGTTCTTTATTAGTCTTTACCGACTTGGCTTTCAAAACCGTCGCCGCCGCGCCAATCACATCGCATAGATAAAAGCGGAGTGACTCATCCTAAAATGTGTTTCAATCTGGACCAACATCGAATGGCGATGTTTTTGTTCTTTGTAAACTACGTCGCGTGTCGTCATGCATTCCTATATTATATTTAAATCAGAGAAATTACAAATTTAATAGAATAGTGGAGATTGAAGGTATGGGCTGAAAGCTTGGTATGTTGATTTTTTATCGTTTACGGATCGTCTTCAGCTTCGTTTTGCCGACCCTCATGTTTTACCGAACGGGTGCTTTGAATCCGGTGTACCCTGGTAGCCGGCCCTGGTAATGGATGTTCCGAAAACGAATGGTTCTATTATCATCTCTAAGGTAAAGTTTGTAAAGAAAGTATATACATTAATATTTAAAAGGGTCGAAAATATCGTTTTTCCAAAACTAAATCCTCTTAAAAGGTAAAATTTTGTAAAGGTATTATTTAAGAGGTAGTAATACCTACCTTACCATAAAATTGTATTTTACCTGTTCCTCTTCGAGTTAATTTTAAATTTATTAGTTCCTGTTTCCTACTCATACAGATAACTTGTCTTACTACCTATTTTAAAATGGCACAAAATATTGATATTATAGTTAAAAGCGCGTTTACGGTTGTGTATGCTAATCCATGGGGTAACGGATCTGATACGGATAATTCACCATCATGGGTTAGCGCTTACGAATCGGAAAGTGGTTTATCGGTTGAGAAGAATATTGGTGTACGAATAAAAACTAGACCTGTTCGGTTATCAAAATTAGCGCTTCGTGAAAACATCGGGGTAACCGACGCTCAGCCAGCGGATACCCCAGAACTAGTAGATATTTTTCGGGAAACTACGTTACCGTGTCTAGTTTCGCCAATATGTTCACAATCGATAGAGTGTAATCTATCAACTGATACCATGCAAGTATCAGATATTTTTCGGGAAACTACGGTACCGTGTATAGTCTCGCCAATATGTTCACAGACTGTAGAGTGTGAAATATTAACCTCAAATATGGAAATACAGTTAGAGTCTGAAATATTACCGGTAAGCTCAGAAATATTGAATTCGTGTAGTGTACGTGCAGTCTCCATAGATAATATAGCGATAAACAATAAAAGTGATCCTAACCTAGAACAGTCTATACCCCATGCGGTGAATAAGAGTGAACTATCTTTGTTTTTTAGTACCTTTGTCCCGGATAATAGTGAACCGGAGTTAGAAGTCATTGTTTCATCTAACTTATCTCCTATCGTCGTATGCGCATTGAAACCAATTAAGGATACATCCGATGTACCTTCGACGGTTCCGCAAATAATTGGTTCGGAAGGATGTATGCATGATAATGCGAAATCTTCACAAACGCGATTAAATCTTACGTGTGAAGGTGAGAAAGACAAAGTTACACCTCGGTCGCCCTTTCACCCTGCGCCATCTACTTCGAAGTTAGTTCGAACAAATGGGAAGACGCGAGATCTTAAGCTGAAAAAAATTTCGGGGAAAACTTCACCAACGCGATTAAATCTTACGTGGGAAGGTGAGAAAGAAAAAGATACACCTCGGTCGCCCCTTCACTATGCGTCATCTACTTCGAAGTTAGTTCGAACAAATGGAAAGACGCGAGATCTTAAGCAGAAAAAAATTTCAGGTAACAAAAGAAATTTAGAAACATCTAAATTTAAGAGACCAAAGTCCCCGTATTCCAGTTGTGAGGAATTTAATGAACCATGTGTGAATCCCAACTGTAAGAAAAAAAAATGAAGATTTAACACCATCTTCTAGTTTAATCTCGATTATATTTTGCGTAGAAAAGTGAGAATTTAGCTGATTAATGGTAAGTCACATCAAAATTACAAGACTTAGTTATGCGAATTTATTAGTATTTAAACATTTCAATTATCGTACTCCATTTTCAATATCTTCAATATAGGAAAATCTTCTTAGAAAAACTTCATTTATATGATCTAGTTAATTGCAATATTATATTGTATTATTTTAATTTAATTATCTATCAAATGTGTACACATAATTTCGGGTATGTTTTGAATTAAAGGGAATTGTAAAAATATTGATTGTTCCGACGTCATTTCTCAATCATTCATTGTTCTTTAAATATCTATTCACTTGAGAAACAAGACCTACACTATATTACATTTAGTAGATAATGAATGTTTTTAGTAATCATCTACATATAAAAACATAGAAAATACACTCATTTATTAGAAGTAGAAGCTCTGATTTTGAAATTTAATACACATAATGCTGTATACTAAATACACATTGTCCGATTTTTTTTTATACTCACAATAAGATAATACCATGCAAAATATATATTAGACTTAGTAGTCAAATTAAAGCTTTCATGATGAATTTAAATGACTATGATATTCATTTAATTAGTGTATTTGAACTCTGTGTGTATCGATTGATTGTGCAATAAATTTACGTCTTTATTAGATTGCAGGATAGTGCGTCATAAGTTTAAAGTGTCGTAAATTAGTTAGAGAATCAAATTATCAATAGGAAAAGAGCATCGGTGTTTAATTTACAGGTACCTTGAAAAGTAATCATTTATGACTATATAAATAAATTATTGTCTACCATTTTCACAAAAGTCTTGCATTCCACCACTCACTGATCATTAATTTATTTAAGGAGCTTCATATTCATTCTTCTACCAATATTACAATTTTTCTAAAACTGCATCGAGCAAATCCCCGAAAGTTTATTATTAATTATTAAATAAGTAATATTTCCTCACGGTAGGGGAATGATTTGGTTTCGTTTAATATCATTATATGTCAGTATAAGTATTTTTATCGGTATATAGCGCAAGTATGTATTGGGTTATTTGTAATTAGTATATGATTCTTGGATAAAAGAAAACAATCCGCAGAAGAAAGTTTTTAAATTAAATTCGTTTATTAAAAATGTATTACATGTTACATATAAATATTGTTATTATTAATGTAGAAATACAATATTAATTTCAGCTTTATTAATTAAGCTAACATCTTAGAAATACGGGGATCTATCTATCAGACAGAGTTGGGTGGTAACAAACTATAAAAGTAGTAATTACTTTTAAAAATATATTTTTACATATTTAATATTGATATTATTGATATAGAAATACGGCGTTAATTATAACTTCATTAAATAAGTTGTCGCCTTTAGAATTGCGAAGATCTAACTATCAATCAAAGTTTGAGAATAGTTAACTATAAACGTAGATAACTACTTTTAAAAAAATATATTTTTACCTAATAAAATATCATTATTTTACTATTTGTAGAAGTAGTTTACTTCATTTTATAATGTAGTTGTTTCTTATTACTATTATCCTAGTAGTTATACTCGAATACTTTAAAATCTGTATAAAATATTTCTAAAAATAATTAACAATGGTAGTTAACTATTCAGGGTAGATAATTTAGGTATGTTAACTACATTTGTTTATTGTCACTACTTTTAAATATCTAATAAGTTTAGTTTTATATTTTTGTACCAAAAGTAACATCATTTTTAAAAAATACTATTCTCATAATTTTTATAAATCAGGATATTTAAAGCCTTGATAAATAAAAACAAAATGATAGTTGGAAATTGGTAATTCTAGGCCATCACAAATATATTACCATTTACTTACTTGAATAGATATAATATAACATAAAAATAAAATAACATACAATCCATCATTATCCATACATTTCAATAATTATATTCTAAATAAGAACAGATATAGATTTTCTCTATGTATTGCTAACTCGATAATTAAATAAGGTATGCCAAATACGTTAAGATTAAAATCAAGCTGTAAACTCTTTGTGTTTTATGTTTAATAATTAAATCAGATTCAAAATTATTTGATTTAATAGTTAAATCTGACATATTCCCTATATCATTAATAATTATCAATACATTGAGAATCGTTTCCTATTGAAAGATAATAACACTATATTAGCCTACATTTTTTAAATCCAAAGGGGGCTGAATCATAATCACTTAAAAATACCCTTTTTGTAGAGTTTGGTTTGTAGATCTTTGTCTCCTCTTTAGTAATAACCTCATGTGTCTTGGTTCTTCGAATATTCTTAGATGTTATTTTAACTGGTACTGATGTATCATTTAAAACCATATCTTTAATGGAGTTAAAATTGACAAGACGACTTGCTTCATAGTTGAGGCAAATACCTTTAACTTTACATACAACTCTTTCTACTTTATCCAGAGGGGAAAATAATTTATATGCATAGTTTTTAGGACCTCCACATACAAATTCACTGCCTTGACCATATTCAATCAGTTCATCAGTCAGATCTCCTATAAATTCACCTGTAGGAGGTTCGGGTTCCCCCTCCTTATTGATAAAAATGATAGAGTCTGTATCATAATATAATACTCGAGTATCCAATAGCTCGAGATATGAATAAAGTTTAAGTCTTGCCTGGGCGGTCACATAAGAAGCAATTGCAACATTAACTGTGGAGAGGGGATTAAAACTTTCTTCTGTATATCGGAAATTTATTAGAAGAGTTTTCTCGTTGATAGGAAGGATATTATTGATCTCTATACAAGGATTGGTTAGCATAGAATACAGTACCTCTGGAGAGTTTATTATTTTGGTTTGAGGCTGGCATTCTGATTGGCCAAACTTTCCCCAAAAACTATTTAATATTAATTTCGCTTGTGCTCTTAAGCCAGGATTTTTTGAAATATTGTTAAAATTCAACTTTACTCCTTCCTTATCGTAAAAGTATTCTATATACTTTTGTTTTTGCCCCAAAGTTACACAATCTAGCGGCCATCCTGAGGCTTCCTGTTTAGATTTGATAAACGTATTCATCATTTCGACAAACAAACCACCGCTCTTCTGTTTCGGATCATATAACTCAGTTTGATATTCCCAAATTTCCAAGATATCCAATATGATATACCCCTTTTCTATTGCCTTTAATACCTCATCTATTACCCATGTACCTTCGAGAGCACGTTCATAATCGTTATGAGTACATTCTGAAGAATTCATACTTTCTGCGCAGGTTTTGCACAATACAAACAATAGTTTGTTATGCATTTTTAGAGGTAAAACTGGGTGGTACAGCTCTGGGGGTGGTAAAATTTTGCATTTTATTAACCCGTCTGTTTGTTGCAAACTTAACTGTTTACACTCTTCTCCAACAAAAACCTTGGGATGTCCAATGGGGAATTTACCATATTTGCACACCCAAGGATATAGAGAGCATACATCTAAGTATTTTATTTTTTCATTATTTACAGTATTGTAGTATGTTTTACAATTTCCCGTACGTCCCCCATAGAATGCATCTCGAGGATTTAGAGGCGTGTTGAAAAATAGCGGATGTTTCTCTGTATATTCCTGTATTTCAGGATTTTCTATCATTTTCCTTCTAAATTGACATTCCCAAATCTCGATTACTTCATAACCTAACATTTTTAATCTTTCGGTTATCGCTAAAGTGTTTTCATATCTATGGTTGAGTGTTTCATTAGAGTTATTATAAATTGGGGTATCTCTTTGATGAATGAAACAAGTGTGACCGTGGTAGAAGCATCCCATGAAGCTGAACACTTGATTTGTTTGTTCACTATATCCGTCAACTTTAACGCCATTTAAAACTGATTCTTTTCCCTTAGCCGCATGATGAATATCAATACCTCGTTGGTACTCTTCCCAAATTAACCATTTGATTGCTATCCGTGATTGAGTGTCTCGATATCTGTATCCATTTTTGGGGATTATACCAATAGTGTCAGGTTTCAAAAAATTTCGTCTAAAAACTTTGTTACATGTAGAAGCTATAGTGGTAGCTTCTGTAAACGGGGAAACATTTGTGGAGTTTAACATCTCTTTTTGAAATTTCTTACATGTTTCATAGAGTATTTCAACGTCTGAAATACAATACTCTTCTATGTCTCTCCGAAAATTAAATACATCGTTTTTGTGTTGATCATACCACTTTAAAAATACCGAACGTTCTTCCGTTTTCATAGCATCTGGAGCATAATATTCAATAGGCGGTAAACATCCAATATAGTCCTCATTTTCTTTTTTATTGAAAAAATGGGGAAAGTATCCTTTTTTGAACTTATCAGGTAATCCAAAAGCTTTGGGTAATTTCGAGAGTGCCATAGGAAAGTAGTTTAAGGAATCGAGAAACTTTATATTTAATATCTTCATCATTATTATTTTAGTACCTCTCATGATTACTTCCGGTATATGTTCTGTTTCGGTTATCAGTTTATTTAATATAAATTGATTATCGAATCCTCCTCCATTATGACTTATAACTATTACACTTTTAAAAAGGGTTCTTTGATTTATGACATATTCTACAAAACGGTCTAAGGGGTTCACTCGTAATACTTGAGTCGTGACTCCACATCTTCCGCACATCCAAGGTGATGTTTCGATACAAGAATCACAAAACTGTTTAAATACGCATAATGTCACCTCATGCAGTAGAGAACCATCTTCTAGCAATTTTTCCTGTCTTGTTTCCAGATCGAAAAATATGAAAAGTACATTTCTTGTTTTTGGTTTAGTGATATCCACCGGTATGAAGCAAAGATGACCCTCAGGTTGAAGTTTATTACAAAGTTTACAGAACCATTCTCCACATATATGATTTCTACTTCCTATTATTAATTTAAGACATAATGGACATTGCCGTATCATTTCACAAACTGTAGTATTTTTATCATACGATCCTGGTTTCTTATGATTTTCAAAACACTCTTGACTTCTAAATGTTGTACGAAGACAGTCTTGACATTTAGTTTCCTTTTTCATTTCACATGATGGAGTTTGCAGACATAACATACATTTTTTTTCCACATCGATGCATATGTTTACTGTTGTAGGGTATATGGCAGGATTCACAGTAATAAATGCAGCAAAAAGCTGCAGTTAGTGAGTTGATAACACAAAAATGTCGTTCATGATGGAGTATATTCAGGTTTTTCCCTTGACTTGCCCCTTCAAAAATAACTTGTCGACCCTTAAAGCCATACTGATATACAATTATTTTATAATCATCGGCAAAGTATTGATGAAATTTTTGAAGTTCATTAATACCTGCCCCCTCCTTAGGAATTTCCACTCTTGCTTCTTGTATTAAGGCCAGTGCTCGATCACGTTGAATTTTACCAAGACCTCTACGGACTTTAATATAATCTGGGTCTTTATTGACATGTGATATAGCTACTATTAGTGCTCTAGGCAAACACATATTATCTTTATTATTTATTTGTATTATGCCCTTGCGTCTTCCTATCTCCTCTAAAAAGTTTTTGTCTCCACTTTTCCTATGTCCTCTTCCTTCAGGCATTCGAACGCTTGTAACCCCTAAGCAAAACGTGTCAGTATTGAAGCCTGTAGAATTTGATTGATATATTCCTTGAATTATGCCCCAAACATCATTGATGTTTATCTCCTTAGCATCTTTAAAAGAGATCCAACCCTCGCCTTTAGAAAAATCTTTGGAACAAAATCGAAGTCCTACTTTATCTCTTGGTTTCAGATTGATGGTACTGTATTCCAAAATATTCGATAAAGCACCTTTAATCCATGAAATCGGTTCTTCATTCTTGGGGATATCTTTAATTTTGAAGTCAATTGTTCGACCATGTAAATTGAATAGTCTGACGTTTTTCACCAAATCTTTGATTATTATAAACTTTTCCATTTCCAGCAGAACTCTTTAGCTTACAATCAAAAGGATAAAAATAAATGTAATCAGAGATAATCACTATCAGAGAGGTGAAGTATACAACTACTCTTGTCAAAGTTTAAAAGTAAACTAAACTATGTCAACGAAAGACGAATATACATATAATCAAATTTGGATTATTTATACTTTATAATCGGTTTGTTCGGGTTTTGGCGATGCGCACGCGCAATTCACGACGCCTGTAAATGTTTATTTTGATAAAGTTTTATATATCTAATTCCAATATTAGTATCTAATCACAAGAGATGCAATGATTCACCTCTTCAATATCTTAAAATAGGAAATGACACGATCCAAGTTCTGTAACAAAAAAGAATAGTAACTATTCTTTAAACAATGCTTTACAGATTATATAATAATTCAAATTTTCGACCCCGTACCGATACATTGTATTTAATTGAGAAATATTGAAGAAATAATCCATGAAAAGTTAATCGTATCTTTATACATTTAATAAACCAATATCTCCCCAAGCGGATAATGAGTAAATTATTACGAGCAATTATTAAATTTAGGTAGTTCAAATTAATACAATAACTTAACAGAGTTAAAGATGTATTTTTTAAATTGGTATAAATTAATGTATGAAGGAATTTAGAAGAAAAGTGAAATAAAACTTGTATATTATGTAGCCCCCATTTTTATTTTTTTTTGTCTTAGTAATCAAAAGAAATAATAATAGTGTATTATAATATCACAGGACCTATGAATTTATTCGAATAACTATCTAACATATCTTGAACATTATTTCACTCTGAAATAAACTTATATATTATGATATCCCAATATCATTATCAAAAATATTTTTGCATATTAGCCCTCCATTTAATAATTTTAATACCTTAGTTATTAAAGAGTATAGTATATTATATCACAATTAGTCGAAAAACTATACATCATATTTGAATATGATTTTACTTGAAATAAATTTGTAATAATTATGATTTCACAAATAAATTTGTAATATAGTAACTATCGATATCATTCAAAAGAATATTTTTACATGTTAACCTTTTCGTTTTCAAATTTTTATTACCTTAGTTATTAAAATAAATATCGTATATATCACAAGTCCTATAAATTTATTCGATTAAACTATTTGGATATTTTGAACATGCTCTACATATATGGAGACATTTTATAATTTAAATTTCAGTTTATAGACTAGTTTAACTTATAGAGTCATAAATGAAGGGTCAATTAAAAAGATTTTATCTGTCTCGGAAAATAACACGATGAATTGTAATATTATAAGAAATAATGGTAGATATTTGAAGACATGAAATAAATAAAGGGTTAAGTACCATCCATTCTAAAATTGGTTTTATTCCTTTGAAGTGGACTATGTACCATTGCTTTTAACGTAAATAACGGTGTATTCAAATGTACAGGCAAAACCCCATTTAAAGTAAAAAAAAAAAATCGATATGACGCATATCTCGTTCATTTTCTATGAAGCGAAAAGTATATGGCACTTAGAACCTTCTAGAAGTATTAGAGTTGTTTTTTTTATTATACTCCTAAAAAGACCCACATAAAATATAAATATAAAATATTATTTATAAAGTGCATATAAAAATTAGACATATTTTTAAATGAAATATGTCGGGTTTTACAAAGTTTTATCAAATAACTCAAAATAATTTTTTTTTTTGGCACTTAGTCTGTTATTTACTTTAAGTCTTCATTATTAAGAAAATTTCGTTTTCAATAAGAAAATATATTAAATTGTATCTGTACGAACTTCAATATACTGATATTTACATGGAATTTACGATAACTGAATTAATGAAAACTGGGTGAAGTATCGAATTATAGCAATTGTTATACAATTTATAAAAATAAATAAAAGGAGTACTATGATAAATTCGAATAAAGAAATGGTATAGCTGTATTATTTAGTTTTCTTCTTTATTTAAATATTATTAAAATCTAAAAGGGTATATAAATAATGGGTATATAATACAATAGTAGAGAACATTTTATAAACTATAGGAAAAATATAGAAACTAGTTATTTACCACAAATATGTCTTGTAAAACACACTGATTACTCACTGATGCTTGAAGAATATAAAGGACTTTTTTGATCTGTCTTCAACCTTTTTATAACCACCTGAACTCCTCCCTCCCAGTCGTTTAACCTTGCATTTTTTTTGTGGTAGGTATTCACTCGCTACCCTCAACCTTGAAAAACTTCTCTATTTTCCCCAAAAACTGTAGAAAAGGAGAATACGAAGACAATCTTGAGTGAAAGTGAGACATATAATGGAGAATCCAATTCTCCCCCCTACTCCTATGATGTGAAATGGCTAGATATCTTAGGGCGTGTATTCCGAGTAGGTTATTATTTACAAGGCTTTTTTCTCAATTAGAATATTTCCGTTATAATGATTTATTCGATAAACACGTTTAAATTTACCCGCCAAGAAGTCATTCTCAAATAACACACTTCTATTGCGCTTTATATGGTATTTTTCTCATAATAGAATATTATCTATCGAGAATTCGTCTGATATCTAGGTATAAAGAATTTTCACTTCTGCCGTCTAGATTCATATTAATTAATAGGATACTATAATATGATTTCTACGCTTGAATGATAGTGTGATATATTTCTGATTAATATAATGCAAATAATACAAGAAAAGTAAGTATACTAGTTTATTAGATATCTGTTACAATTTTGAGGTATATCTATTCTTACATAATCTTTCCTTTTTATCATAATATACACTTAATTCTAGAGATATTGTATAAGCACAAACTTATCACATATTATTAATTTAAATCTTCTTTTCTACATTGTGTACTAACGATGCATACATCCTAGATATATATGGACTCCTTGGTTTTGACATATAATATTAATTGAAACTTCTTTCCAGTCTTGAGTATTAACATTGCAACCATCTTAGCTGTGGGTTATTTATTGCTAGTTCATTTCCAGCTTTTACTAGATCTTCAGTAGCAGTCAGCAGATTATTCCTTAGAAAGCCCCATCTGTGAGCGTCGGACAATAATAAAATTTCCTTATATTGTTTTAGCTCGAGTCTGGTATATTTCATGGGTATATGTTGTGTTAACAAACTCAATAACCCCTCTGTTAACTTATACTTTTCTTCATCTATCAGTAAAATATCACCAATAAATTCGACATGCTTGTTACCGATAAACCACCCGTCGGCTGACTTTCTTATGCCAAAAACGTCTTCGTCCGGTAGCTCGAGGAGTATAAACTTTATTTCTCGATCCATGTTACTCGTATGATGAATGAATCACAAATGACGTTATTAAATACAAACCTGTTCTTTTATATCGAAACAAAATAGCGATACGATCATATTCGAAACACATTCGGAATGAAACATTAACAAGACAAAATGTAATACGTACACCTAGATAAGAAGAAGACATGATTCATATTAACTAAATTTCAAGTCTCCGCGTAAAGTAGTTCTCTGCGATACTCGAAATTGTGAACATTATATCACATAATTATTCTTATCAGCTCTTAATATATTATGTGGAATCTGGTAGCTAATCTAATAAGCGTAACAACCTCTTTGATCCTATGAAAAATTGTAATACGCTCAACCTCGAATAGAAACTAGTTCAAAGTACATCAAGTAATCTTCGTAACCTCATGTAGTTCCTGGGGTTTTTACCAGTAATAGATAGTAAATGAAATGAGCAATAAGGGAGAAACATACATTTGGACAAATAAAATATAGCGTAAAACAATTCTTGTTTACGAAAATATACTTGATTAAAAAATACACACCCTGCATAGCACACGACCTTGATAATGTATATAAGAGATGTTTCTAACATTGGATGATGCAGGTGCTCATTTGTTACTACAACCTTGAAACATCTCTTATTTTTACAAATACCGACACACCCTGGGCTGAGCGAAGCACAATGGCGTTACCGATTCACCCTCCACCTCTAATGACGTGATACGATTGGTTGTCTTAGGGGATGTATTCCTGAATATATTTATATTATTATTTACCAGGATTTTCTCATTTTAAATACTTTGAATATTGTCGGGATATATTACGCGTAAACATTAATTTAAACGCACCAACTCTTACTTGTTAAAAAGACGCTTAAATTTACCTCTTCAAAATAAGTAATTCTCAAATCATATTGAAAGGAGTATACACTTTATTGCTCGATTAAAATATGTGGAATCTGGATAGCTAATCTAATATGAGTAACAACCACTTTGATCCTATGAAAAATTGTAAAAAGGTCAACCTCGAATACTAGTTCAAAAGTGCAAACATGTAATCTTCGTAACCTCAAGTAGTTCCTGGAGTTTTTACCAGCAATAGATAGTAAAATCAAATGAACAATAAGGGATAAACATACATTTTGGATACATAAAATATAGCGTAAAACAATTCTTGTTTACGAAAATATACTTGATTAAAAATACACACCCTGCATAGCACACGACCTTGATAATGTATATAAGAGATGTTTCTAACATTGGATGTTGCAGGTGTTCATTTGTTACTACAACCTTGAAACATCTCTTATTTTTACAAATACCGACACATCCGGGTTGAGTGAAGCATAATAGCGGTACCGATTCACCCCCCACCTCTAATGACGTGATACGATTTGTTGTCTTAGGGGATGTATTCCTGAATATATTTATATTCTTATTTACCAGGATTTTCTCATTTTAAATACTTTGAATATTGTCGGGATATATTACGCGCAAAAATTAATTTAAACGCACCAACTCTTACTTGTTAAAAAGGCGCATAAATTTACCTCTTCAAAATAAGTAATTCTCAAATCATATTGAAAGGAGTATACACTTTATTGCTCGATTAAAATATGTGGAATCTGGATAGCTAATCTAATATGAGTAACAACCACTTTGATCCTATGAAAAATTGTAAAAAGGTCACCCTCGAATACTAGTTCAAAGTGCAAACATGTAATCTTCGTAACCTCAAGAAGTTCCTGGGGTTTTTACCAGCAATAGATAGACAATAAGGGATAAACATACATTTTGTATACATAAAATATAACGTAAAACAATTCTTGTTTACGAAAATATATTTGGTTGAAAATACACACCCTGCACGAAAATATATTTGGTTAAAAATACACACCCTGCATAGCACACGGCCTTGATCATGTATATAAGAGATGTTTCTAACATTGGATGTTGCAGGTGCTCATTTGTTACTGCAACCTTGAAACATATCTTATTTTTACAAATGCCGTCACATCCGGACTGAGTGAGACATAATGGAGGTACCGATTCACCACCCGTTCTCATGCTGTGATACGATTGGTTGTCTTAGGGGATGTATTCCTGAATATATTTATATTATTATTTACAAGGATTTTCTCATTTTAAATACTTTGAATATTGTCGGAATATATTTAGCGCAAAAATTAATATAGCATTTAAACGCACCAACTCTTACTTGTTAAAAGACGCTTAAATTTACCTCGTCAAAATAAGTAATTCTCAAATCATATTGAAAGGGGTACTTTATTGCTCGATTCATTTAACACGTTTGATGACTGAATTACAAATAACACTATATAAAAACCTTTCCTTCTATTTCGAATCAATATCGCGAGACTAACGTAACCGGAACACATTTGAATCGCATTTGGAACGGGGTATAAACAAAACAGAATGTAATACGATCCCCTCAGTGTCAAGTACTTTAACAATATCCTTGGTTAAGAAATATATACCTTAATACAGGCTGTAAAAGGAACTCGATCGCCTATACAAAGGTGCCATCTTGTACTTTTACCGATGGTTATTTGTTACCCCCTGTCTTTGAAATATCTTCTGTTTTTCCAAAATCATGGTGTAAACGGATTTTATACCTGATTTAGTATAATAAAGATACGCTCTTGAAAACCGAGTATTCGGGGGTTTTCGTTTCCAACATGGTAAAAGTATTTTGACAAGTTTGCTTCTATTTTATTTAAATACAATTCTATTGTTCGGTTCAAACCTATTAACGAAAAGTCATGTCTATAGCTGACCTCTCTCTCCTGCAATAATCGCCTATTTGTACAGTTGGGTCGAAAAGAGGTAAATTTTGACCATTTATGAATAATGACTAGTTATAGGTTTTAATCTCAAAGATCAACGCTATAATATAAGCAAATTAGTTATGTTATACGGATTTTTTAATAAAATATTTCGATTAAATGCATGTGGTGAGGCATTTTTTCGAAATTGATTAATTTAATGCAGACTTTTAATACAATATTTCGATTTAAGCATGAAAGTGCAAACAATTGGAAAATAATAGAGGAATTCTAATGGAAAAAAAGCAACATCGGCTAGAGAGGGAATGGGTTTTAGTCCAACGAGGCCGACACTACCCGAGCCAAGACGCTGACCATCCGCTCGGGTGTCTAGATAGAGATTTCCTAATCCTCTCACAAAAAAAACAAACAAAAAAAAAACTAGATGCAAATAGTTATAGACGGGTGTAGAGACAGACACACATCGAAGCCTAATATGATAAGCATACATAAACAATTTTATTAATGAAATATCGATACTAAATATGAATACCACTCATATGGCCAATAAATCTATCAACAAAAACGGTCCTAAATATTTAGTGTTTTGAATATTAGATCAAACCAAGTTCAGATATGATTAGAGTTTCACGCATGTCTGAACAGACAGACACCAAGTTCTGATTGGATTAACATAAAATATCGATGCTACATTTAATGTGCCCCGAATATTAAGATCACATACGTGGACTAGCTGAAATACTTTCGTATGCCTGACACGTGTGTCTAGACAGACAGACACCAAGTTCTTATAGGAATAACATAAAATTTATATGACACAAAATATCGGTACTACATCTGATACGCCCCTGATTAAACACACACACTCTGAATTACTCTCGTGAGCCTAACACACATGTCTAGACAGCCAGACACCAAGTTCTTGTAGGAATAACATAAAATTTAAATGACACAAAATATCGGTACTACATCTGATACGCCCTTGATTAAAGACACACACGCTGAATTACTCTCGTGAGCCTAACACACATGTCTAGACAGCCAGACACCAAGTTCTTGTAGGAATAACATAAAATTTATATGACACAAAATATCGGTACTACATCTGATACGCCCCTGATTAAAGACACACACGCTGAATTACTCTCGTGAACCTAACACACATGTCTAGACAGCCAGACACCAAGTTCTTGTAGGAATAACATAAAATTTATATAACACAAAAAATATCGGTACTACATCTGATACGCCCCTGATTAAAGACACACACGCTGAATTACTCTCGTTAGCCTAACACACATGTCTAGACAGCCAGACACCAAGCTCTAATAGTATGAACATAAAATTTATATGACACAAAATATCGATACTGCATCTGATATGCCCGAATATTAAGGTCACACACGTGGGCTATCCACTACTCTCGTGTGCCTGGCACGCGTGTCTGGACAGACAGACACTAAGTTCTGATAGGAATAACGTAAATAATATTTATATCGCACAAAATATCGGTACTACATCCGATATACCCGAATATAAAGGAGTCCAAGTCGACAATCTTGATAAAAATAGAAACATCCCCCATTATGTCATTCAAAAACACTCCATCAACAATAATATACCCTTAAATACACACCGACAAAGCCCCAAATCCGTCACACTTGTCAATTAAAGTCGGACAGGTGAGCGCCGTTACAATAGAGACCGCCGAGGAACACAAAAAGAGATCACACACGTGGGCTAGTAATTTGCCCGTGTGCCTGGCACGCGATTCTGTTCAAATAGACCCTCATAACTACTGAGGGCTTAACACGAATATCAGCACTTCAGTCCACCAGCACTTAAAATCTTCCAAGCCTCACGTGCTCGCACTGAGCGAGACAAAGGTCAGATCATCAACAAACACCGTCAGCTATTTATACCCTGGATACGATTTTCATTTCCGATTTCGACGCAACTTCGGCGTATGTCTTTTTATTCGAGATGATCTCTGCTGCCAACGACAACTTACACTTGAACCGAAAGAATTTAATGTAATGTAGTTTAAAATATCAGCGCCGAAAATCACCAAGTTTATCTGTTGCCTTTACCGTCCTCCAAGTGATACCCATTACAGAGACCTTTTCTCATCACTAGCCAATACAATCGACTTCTTGCAAACCAACCTTCCAAATGCCGAGATTGCTATCTTTGGCGACTTTAACGTTCACAATGTCAACTGGCTTAATAAATACTCAAATACAGACGATGAGCAATGCAGCGAGGCCGAATCCTTCGCGAGTAGTTCTGGTCTAACTCAACTCGTAGAAGAACCAACGCGGATTCCAGACCGAGCTGGAGATTTTGCTAGTCTTTTGGATCTTTTCTTGACATCAAATCCTGATCTATATACAGTCACCGTACAGCCTCCATTAGGATCTTCCGATCAAAAACTTATTTCAACTCTAAGCGAACTACCAATTAATTCTGAACAACCTCCTAAACCTCGCAAGATATGGCATTACAGATCGGCCAAGTGGGAAGACCTGAAAGACCATTTTCGCACTTTTCCTTGGATGAGTGTATGTTTCTCTTCTGATGATCTATCCGTCTGTGCTGGGGAGGTCTCCGACGTCATTCTAACGATCATGGAAGCATTTATCCCCTCCTCCCACAAACGCCCTTCCAACGGCAAGCCCTGGTTTAGCAAGGATTGTGAATGTGCTGTCAGATCAAAAAATCTGGCTTACCGACAGTGGCGTAAAAACCCTACTACTGAGAATCGTATCATCTTTGTTATCGCTCGAAACCAATGTAAGCTAACAATAGATCAAAGCAATGAAGCCCATAACGTGAGGATCAAAAACAAACTTCTTGACAGTCCAAACAGATCAAAGTCCTTTTGGTCAGTCGCTAAGGCCGTCAGCAAAAATTTCACCAAATCAACTATTTCACCTCTAACACGACCCGATGATACAAAGGCATCCATAGCCGGAAACAAAGCAAACTTAATTGCTGATCTATTTTCTTTGCATTCCACTGTAGATTTCCAGGGAAGAACACCACCCAACATTCCTGCAGTTCAATCCGAAATGACCGAAATCGTGTTCCGTCAGTGTCCCGTCAAATGAATCCTGAAAGGGCTCGACGTCAAGAAAGCTTCTGGTCCAGACGAAATTCCTATTATAGTTCTCAAGAGATGCGCCGATGAACTAACACCAGTATTTTGTAGACTTTCAACTTATCCTACAAAAAAGGAATATTTCCATCTTTCTGGAAGACAGCGCGAGTCCAGATTATTCCAAAGAAAGGTAAGAAAACTCTGCCTAACAACTATCGACCAGTCGCATTGCTTTCAGTTATATCAAAAGTAATGGAGAAAGCTATTAACCAACATCTTCTAAAGTACCTGGAAGGCTTCAACATTATCAGCGATCATCAATATAGTTTTCGGAAGTCCAGATCAACTGGAGATCTTCTAGCCTATGTCACCCACATTTGGAACAACGCAATCGAACATCATGGGGAGTCTCGAGCTATTGGGATATTTCTTAAGCCTTTCGTGTTTGGCATGAGGGACTTCTAAATAAGCTGCGATCCTATGGTATGCCCAGTCGATTCTGTGCATGGTTATCTAGCTTTCTTAAGGAATGCTCTCTGCAAGTGGTGATTGACGGATTTCTCTCAGACACCTTCACCATCAATGCCGGTGTTCCTCAAGGGTCCATATTGTCTCCCACTCTCTTCTTACTCTACATTAATGACCTTCTAGTGAAAACTAAATATCCGATATTTAGTTTTGCTGACCATCGCACACTTATCTCACACCTTCTCTTTGAATACTCAAGCATCGGCTGCCGATGCACATCTTCGTAGACAGTATGAAGTATCATGCCTCAACAAAGGCCTGGAAGAAATTTTGGCTTGGGGTGACAGTAACCTAGTCGAATTTAACGCTAAAAAACACAGGCAGTAGTTTTCTCTAAACTCTCTAAAAAATTTCAGAACCGGATATAGTCATGGCCGGACACGCAATCCCACTGGCTTCATCTATTAATTTGCTGGGCGTCAATCTGGGAGGAAATATGTCATGGCATAAACCACGTTGTGGCAATCGCCAAAATAGCTTCTCAGAAACTTGGTGTACTCTTCCGAACCAGAAAGTTGTACACACCTCAACAACTTTTGACACTATACAATGCCCAGATTCGACCATCACTAGAGTACTGATCTCATGTCTGGAGCTCTGCACCCAAACATACTCTTCGGCTACTGGATTCCATCGAAAGGAGGGCTATTCGTCTGATCGGAGACCACGAGCTGACGAAGAACCTCGACAGCCTAGAACATCGAAGACAGGTTGGGGATTTGACTCTCTTTTACAGATATTTTCATGGAAGGTGCTCGGCTGACCTTGCCCTCTTAATTCCGCCCAGAGCGACGAATAGCAGAAATACACGACGAACCACTGCCGCCCATCCATATGAGGTTAAGCTTAATACTCCTCGAACTTCATTATTTAAGAATTCTTTCATCTGGAGGACTTCATCCTTGTGGAACGATCTTCCCGAGGTCGTTTTTCCCAACGAATATAACCTCCAACGATTCAAAACCAACATGAATCGCTTTTTGCGCACACGCACCACTCCCAGAGTGCCCTAAAGGATTTTTCCTATAGTGCTTGTGTTGTTTGATAATTAAAAAAAAATTATGAAAACGAATCGAGCCACGAGACTGACAAGTTGGCATTCTTCATATTTTCAGTGTTTTTTAGTTTACATCCTTAAATAAAATGGTTTAAAATCATATCGAGTATCATTTATCGAAATACACAACATTTATCGACCCTACACAATAGTGCTTAAACGTAAAGTCCATTCTTCGGTTCTTAATTGTAAAAAATTAATCAACAACAGCCTCATTAAGTTTGGAATACCCTCTATAATTTTCTTTCCATATATTTAATTTTTAAACTTTCTAATCTAAAATCTAAAGTCCCTAGATTTACCCTTTGTGGTCTGCGTTAAATTAATTTCGGGTTTAGGTGTTCCCGCATTCTTCACTTCAATTTCTTGCCCCAAACTCAAAGATCTAAAGTTATTTCTTAAATAGTCCACCGTCATTTTAACTTAATAAATATATAATATTAAAATATTAAAACATTTTCCATGTTAAATCGCCATAACCCCGCTATTCCCCACTGCCACCCGTCACCTGTTACTACAGAGAAATTGCACTACTTAATCGCCCGTGCGAGCAAGTATAATCGTCATTTACCTCGACCGAGGCACAGTTGCCGGATCTATACAGTTTGGTTCGACGGGATGATAAAATATTAGAGAGGGTCGGACTTTTTTAGTTTGACGGTACGATAAAATATTAGGGAAGGTCGGTCGGACTATACGATAAATAATATTCAATGAATATAAATTAATATTTTTTTTTCGTTTTGTTTTGGGTGTGCACGTGTGAATGTGCTCCTGTGGAAGAACTGCCACTGTTTGATACTACACATCAGCCCAGTGGGAAGCCATGAAAGATCGTTTTCGCACTTAATCTCTCTAATTGTTATGATTTTATTTGGCCAAGGCCTACGGCCACGGTATAACTAATTTATTTATTAAATTTTTAAAAATTATTTCATAAATTTATCTAACGTGTTCAAATATTAAATTTTTTTTTCTGTTACAAAAGTTTACCTGAACATGTATGGAAATTAAGAACTGAACTTATTTATTAAACTAGTAGAGCAGACTATGATTTTACTCCATTGTGAGATGGACTACTTAAAAAAAATATATATATAATTAAGCTAAAACTCTCACCTAAATCATGTTGAAATTAATGGCTTCAGTTTTTTTGCCCTGCCAAACATCAATCGGCCAGACCTTCTAGCTTAGAAAATTTTTTGTATTTAAATTTAATAGTTTTGCAATATAATAAGCACTTCGCAGCGTCTTCCTGATTGTGATCAAAATAAGAAATTTGCATCGGGGCTTACAGATGGAATAGCGAATACTAATAAACACTTCCCAAGTCTCCGCCTCATGCGATCAAATTAAAATATTCACATCGGGACTTCTAAGAGATACAGAATATCTACGGCTTTGTGCTGCCTGGTAACCGACTTAAGATCTGCAGCAAAATCGTTAGTTTTAAATTGGGAATATTTAGAAAATTATCTATAGAAGATAATTAGTTATAAAATTTATTGGTTGAACTTATCGTTTCAATTTCATTTTTAATCTTATTATGTGAACACCCTGTATTAATAGCTATCAAAATATTATAAAAAATCTATTAAAGCAGGTTCTTTTCAGCAAGGAATCCAATCCAAATTAAATAATAAAAGCTTCCTTATAGGAAAAATAATTATTATGTTAAGGTGTGCCAACGTCATTTTAGACATTAAAACTTAAATATGTGAAACACGCTTAGACTTAAGTATAGGACATGAAATCTGTCAAAAATATAATGTTTTCCCTTTAACATAAGCTTGTTGACATCGATTTCCGGTATAACTGAAAGAGCCCTCCAAATTAAAAAAAAATTTGCCGAGTCCAATTTTCAAAATTTTCCTATGAATAAGTTTTTCTTATATAGAAAATTACTCGCTTTGGTTTTGAATCATGGAGGTAATATTCGTTGGGAAACACGACCTTAGGATGGTCGTTTCATAAGGATGATAAAGGAATTCTTAAATAATGAAGTTCGAGGAGTACTAAGCTGAACCACATATGGATGGATAGCTGTGGTTCGACATGTATCTTTGCTATTCGTCGCTCTAGTAGTGGTGGAATACTATCGATGGCACTATCGATACTATCGATAGTTTGTTACTATCGAAAACTATCGATTGTTTTAAGTAATCATCGATAGTTTAAACTCGCATGTTATTAGTATTTCTTAAATTTAAGTTCACGGAATTAGATTTAAAAACTTAAATTAAAAATAATCCAAATTCAGCACTAGATCATAAATCTGTTTTATAGGTTGTCTCTTTTTTAATCACATACGCACTCTAGTTGCTGTTGGTGCTGCCATCTATTGCTTTATGAACAAATTAAAGAAAAATCCTACAGGGAATCCCCGGCCCGGATCTATTAATTCAGTATTATGTGTGCTTTTTTGTTGTAGTGTACTACGTTTCGCTGTCTTCCATAATTTTAATCAATTTAATTAAAATTTAAAAAATGAGTAAACGCGGGAAGTCATACGTTTGGGAGTATTTTATAAAAAGTGTATGTCAACCATAAGGTCCATAAGTAAAATGTATTACTCAACAACTCTACCACGTATCAAGGTTGGTATAGTTTCGATAGTAACTCTTTAGACTATCGGAAACTATCGATAGGGCTGACTATCGATAGTATTCCACCACTACGCTCTAGGTATAATTAAGCGCTGCAAGGTTAGTAAAACATCTTCCGTCGATTTTATCCATAGATGTGCTGTTGGTGATCTCCGATCAGACAAATTACTTTCCTTTCGATGGAATCCAGTAGGCGAAGAGTGTGCTTGGGTGCAGAACTCCTGACCCTTCATGCCAAATACGATTAAAAGCTTTAAAAATGTATAGTGTAATATTGGTCTAGAAATGGGTGACATAGGCTAGAAGGTCTGGCCGATTGTTGTTTGGCAGGGTACTCACACCACGATGTTTTATTATTTTGAAGCAAAAATAACTGAAGGCTTAATTTCAACTTGATTTAGGTGAGTTTTAGGTTAATATATATATTTTTGAAGTAGTCCATCCGTCAATGGAGTAAAATTATAAATAGAAAAAGAATCTCATAGTCTGCTCTACTAGTTTAATAAATAAGTTCAGTTCTTGATTTCCATACATGTTTCGAAGGCACATACCATCATCTTCAGTGAAAAAACTATACATGAGCAGAAACCTGATATTGTTCAAGAAAACTTTTGTATCAGAAAAAAAATTAAATATTTGAACACGTTAGATAAATTTTTGAAAAAATAAACTAATTATACC
Organism: Barypeithes pellucidus; assembly: GCA_963991005.1. Lineage (NCBI taxonomy): Eukaryota > Metazoa > Arthropoda > Insecta > Coleoptera > Curculionidae > Barypeithes > Barypeithes pellucidus. The sequence goes on along the minus strand of OZ022557.1, from coordinate 52,221,964 downwards.
GTGGTCGTAGGCCGTGGCCAAATAAAATCATAACAATTAGAAGAGAAGCATGCGCTCATCCAAGATAACGTGCGAAAACGATCTTTCAGGACTTCCCACTTGGCTGATGTGTAGTGCCAAATATTGCGAGGTTTAGGAGGTTGTCCAGCAATAATTGGTAGTTCGGTTAGAGTTAAAATAATTGACGTGAAAAACAATAAAAGACACCAAAATCTTCATCTCGGTCTGGAATCTGTGTAACCAAAAATACCTATTGTTAAACCTATCCTGATACATCCTGTATATATCTACTTGCTAGCAACCAGTAGATTCAATAATAACAGTAATTATTAGAAGAATCATGCAAACATGTATATTTAAGGATTAAACGACTTACCTGTAAGGAAGTTCAATCCTAATTATACGAGATGGGACACTCCTCCTAGATCACCCTGTAGTAATACCTTTTATCGCTGCCGCGGCGCGCATGTTTAAAGATTCGATGTATCGTCACGTCATATTATTACGTCATTATACTTTGTAGCTATGGGAGATCGCCTCTGGGTCGGGCCCCATATAGTAGGGGTGGGTTTGATCTAGGAGGAGTGTCCCATCTCGTATAATTAGGATTGAACTTCCTTACAGGTAAGTCGTTTAATCCTTAATTATACTTCAATGGGACACGTCCTCCTAGATCACCCTGTAGATGTTTAAAGATTGAAGAGGCGATCTCATACTCATAACAAACCAATCATTCTAGGTTTGTATGTTACTTTTATGTATTATGTATGTAAACATTAAGACATTAACAGATTTTTAAATTATTTCTTTTAGTGGTTGGTCGAAATTCAACCCAACCCTAAGATGACAACCTGATATAAAATTAGAAAAGGATTATTTAAAAATTTGGTATAAACCTTATAGGAAGAATTCTTGACAAAAAGTAAATATTTAACAAATTAAGAGTCTAACTTGTTCGATAGATCAAAAGACCAACAACAATATTTATATAGCTTGGGATGGTTTTGTGCTAGTGCCATGACATAATTTCTGAATATGGTCTGTGATCAATACTGAATTTATACTGGGCATTTGGGCTCAGACCTGGGGCCCCCACATCATTGGGGCCCCCCACATAGAGAACAGTATTTGAAAATTTGGTACTATTTCTTAGATACTACAACAAGCAGTACGAATTTTAACTACACGAACTTGTTTGTTTTGTTTCCTACCTTCCAATGTCGAGGAATGTTTTCCTCTGTTTCACTGCCTGTGCATATTATTAGTGCTCCCGGGCCCCGGCGTCAACGTTAAATCCTTCCTGGTCTTTTATCGAATGTATTTGAGCCATCTGAGTACCGAGCTGCTTCCCTGATGGGTTCAATAGTACTCTCAGTTCTGAGCGTTGCTGAGGACAGAACCCGCTGGATTTGAACCTATTTCATATCTGTAGTGTCGTAGGCTAGGCAACCCACTATGGTTGTGTTTAGTTGGTTGACTAAGAATAGAATAAAATGATTCTGTATTTTTAGAAGTAAGGTTATAATTGAAAATTGTCATTCCTAACGTTCTGAAACAAGTGTTTGTTCAACTCTTGGTTAAAGCGGAAATAAAGTTAATCTGGAAACATCTGCGTTTTATTCCAGTACATCACAATATCCAGCGGCTTAAAGTTTGTGTCGTGACTGAGCGGTGGGACTTCTTTATTGTTATTTATATATTTTTATTATATATTTAAATTTTCTTCTTGACCCCTTAGCGGTTTTGTTCGGTGCTTGATATATCTATCACTTCCGGTTATCCAAAAATGGGGATCAACTTGCTTATTTTAACCTATGTATGTGGTGAATGATAGTAGTAGCAGTATAACGTTGTTTTTTCCGAAAACATGAATTTTAACTGAAGCTGGGATTCCTTAGGTGCAGATGTTTTAGAATGTACGTTTCTGGTAGGTATATTTTTTGCCTGTATCCCTGACAGAAAGAAAGTTGAATTATTTTGTTTTAATAATATTCCGACTCCCAAGGTAAGCGTGCACCCTAGGAATAATTTCTTTTGTTTCACACCATTGCCAACCAATGTACTGCCGTCGTGTTGTCTACCCATAAGATAGTATTGTCACACTCGGTCGGTGGTGTTTACTCGACAATATATAAATCCTCACGCCTTTGTCCTGTCACGCGGCAGGATTCGCCCTGTGCTGAGGGGTACAGGATCCCCGCGCTAGCTCGCCCTGTGGAACTAGGTCCACAGTAACGTGCAACAGTTTGCCACTAGTAAATGTTCTCTGACCTGAAAAGGGGATGGGGTGTCTTTGTAAATAAAAGAGAGAGATTTTAAAAGGAACACCAGACACAAAGTATTTATTTACGTTTAGATTACTCTTTGGTACAATACGGGAGTACTATTGTAACGCACACAGAGGGGCGAGTTGGCCGCTGCCAAACCCGCTTAACTTTTAATAAAGATTACAATGGTTAATACTTACATAAGAACCCACATGACTGGGGCGAGGACTCTGCTTCGGGAGTTGGCCACTTCACAAAAAAAAAACTGATCGAACACCCAAACAAAAATGACAAAAAATAAAACACAGCCCTGGTACCTCACTAGCGGTCCTCGACCGCCTCGCGTCGTGACCAACGCAAAAAGCCCCAACCTTTTTCTTTTTTGGTTGAACGTCCCCATACGTCCTACTTTATTTCTATTTTTCGAAACTGCTGACTACATTTAATTAACGGATATTATAATTATACTTCGATGTCGCCATCGTAAAATGCTGATGCTTAATCAATGTAAAATGAATTTAAACAATTTTGCCGTAATTGAAACGAAAACCAAAATGTTTCCCATTGCTCATGTAGCGCCCTTGACATACCCGCACCCTGAGGAAAATGGTCCCCATTTTAAAATTTATTCTTACGAATGGTATCGTGGTGCATTCTAGCCAACTTCCAAAGATCTGGTCCTCTCAACATTTATCTTATAATCTAAAAAAATATTACTTAAAGTTACACCAAAAAACATTACATAATATTACCTAAAATAAGCGACAATTCACATGGTGTGATAATAATATAATAATACAAAAATTCCCTGAAAAAATAAGCAAGTGATATTCTTTGCAAGTCCTTTACATGTACATTCGTAAATTTTGACAAAAGAAACTGGACTTACTACGACACTGCGCGACCCGATATTTTTGTTTTTGAAGCACCACTGCACTGGAAATGTTTTTAAAGTTTGTCGTCATCTGTATAGTATTTTCTGGCTAACGAATAACACAAGGGGGGTCAGGCAACCTGATAATGTCTGCCCGATGGAGGGGTGGTGAAAACCTTAAGCACAACGTTTCTACGTCAATGTTGCGTTTCTTGGGACACAGTACTGTGACCGGAAATACTAGCAGCATCCCTACTGGAGTTTGATGTTGCTAACCAGCCTATTTGAAAACTTTTAATTCAAGTTTTCTTTGAATAATGAGTTCCAATGTGGCAGCTTATTTAGTCGCACCTGGCGGCTGCTTCTGCTCCGGACTCCATATCTTGCTGGTTGCACATCATGTTGGGTGTGGGCTGTAGTGTTTTGTGGGTTTGCTCTACTAGCACCCTGATGATTGGCTGCATTGGCTTGGTTTTCGCCCTCCTTGAAATTGGCTTTACTTGGCTCCATTTTATGCCATCGTCGGTATCATCGTCATCGTAAGTGTGCTTCAGTACTGGGTCTCAGTAGTAGTCATGTATTTTTGGTTTTGTAGGACATGCAAAGAAGAAAAACAAAGTGTTAGTATCTGTTGGTCAACTGAATATCTGTTATTATTTTGGTGTGTACCCATGTTTATGCTAAGCACAGTATTTAGTTTGTACTCGGTGACAATAAGAAAAATAATTGTAATTTTGCATGAGATATGATTTCTTATGCATAATGTTAAAACGTTCCAATAGGGCAGCAAGAAAGATAGAAGACAATTTTTTATTTATTTATTAGACAATGACTTCCTCCTTATTCATTGTCAAAAAAAATTAAGAAAAAAAAATTTTTAACTTTGTACACTTGATTTTGAGCTTTGTATTGATAATTTTTCTTGTGAAATACTATCCCATTCTTGAAACAAAAAAAAAATTTAATTTTATTTTTTAAAAGCGTTTAGTTTCCATTTCCATGGTTTCCTTAAAAACAAATAAAAAATGGGTTAATATAAAAATGAAGCAACAACAATTAATTACACAATTTGACACTAAGTCACTTTTCTAGCTTTTTCTATATAAAATATTGCAGGTCGGGACCTGTTACTTGTCTTGGTTCTGCGGCTTTTACTCTTTTACAAAAGAAAATATAGTGACTTCTTTGCCACGTTGCGCGTGGAGTATGCGCTATTTCGAATAGCCCTTCGTTAAGACTCAAAATTGACAATATATATTATTTAATATTACTTGGTAAGATAATGTTCTTAAATTTTAACTAGTATTCTTCTTTTTCGGAGTTTTGAGTAAAATAGAGATAATAGTGTTCCATACGATAAGTTTTGAGTCACTGTGGAAGCTATAGACGTCTCCATAGCTTAATTTCAACTGAACTGTTTTTATGGAACTTACGACTTCTTGAATCGTATCCTTAGAGGAGCTAATATTAATAAAAGGTGTGTTTATACTCCAGTTGGTATTAAGAATTTCTATTAAATGTTAATATCTCTATTTATATATAATAATTTTAAATTATTAAGGTAGATTAATGTTTTCAAGTCTGTGTGTGCAGTTTTCGAATCATCTAATATTTGTACGTGCAATAGCTTGACGTTAGAATTTTAAATCTTTGCCACAGCGCGTTTTCTTCTGATACCTGAGATGAGTCATCTCCTTTGCTCAGATCCTTGCAGTAAATATATTCACTGGTACCTACTTCATCTTCTGTTTCTGATGTACAATATATTTCTTTTTCAATATTTTTATTTTCTTTATTAATTTCTAGTGCCAAGTTTGCATTATTTGCTAGTAATAATTTTTTTCTTGCCCTCGTAACCATACCGGGTGCATTACTAAATATTTCTATTTTTGATTGTTCAGCATTCTTGTGCCCTTCTTTATTTCTTCTTATTCTGTTATTCCCTTCATTGTCTACTTTTTTCTTTATGTCGGCTTTTTTGTGCTCCTCGTCGAACTTATCCTCTATACTTTCTGCGTCACTTCCCTCTGTGTCATTTTCTTCGTTACTGTCATATTGTGCCCATTTATCGTGGTAAGGCAGAATACGACTTATATGCACTACGTCTACTGGTGCATTTGCTGCCTTTCCTTTTCTTATTTTATAGTTTACCTCGCTGACCTTTTCCGTGATATAATAAGGTCCAAAGTGTCTTAGTAGTAATTTCTCACTTCTGCCTTTCTTTCTGATGGGGACAAATACTTTGACTGCCTGCCCTACCTCAAAGTTCAACGGTCGATGTTTGCTGTCATAGATTCTCTTGTCAACCCTTTGCTTTTTCCATATATTTTCTACCGCTAAGTTTCTTATTAATAGTGCCTGTTTTCTTATGTCTTCTACCGACGTTTTATCCTCCATTTCTTTAAGGCTTGCCTCTGTCGGCAACTGGCGGCCTTCCGTATACTAGCTCGAATGGGCTGTATTTCGTGGTCTCTTGCCGTGATGTATTATAGGCGAATACTACCATAGACAGGTATTTCGACCAGTCCGTTTGGCAGGTATTGGTATAGATAGCTAACATATCTGCCAGCGTTTTATTAAACCTTTCTGTAAGCCCATTAGTTGAGGGTTTGTAAGCTGTTGTATATCGGTTCACTCCCCCCATAAGGGTTGTTAGGTCCTTTGCTAGCTCCGATTGAAATGTTTTTCCCCTATCGCTTATAATATATTGCGGTGCCCCGTGTCGAGAAATGATATTGTTTAGTAAAAATTCGGCGACAGGGCCGGCTTTTCCACTAGGTAGGGCCGCCGCCTCTACGTATCGGGTTGCATAGTCGGTCGCGACCACGATAACTTTCTTTGAATCAGTAGATCTCGGGAAGGGTCCAATAATGTCGATTCCTATTTTCTGGAATGGAAGACCTATTTCGATAGGTTGTAACACACCTGCTGGCTTTGTGCCTTGTCTGCCTTTCCGTGCTTGACAGTCTGTACAGGATTTTACGAATCCTGTTATGTCTTTACCTATGGAGTCCCAATAAAAACGATTTTTAATTTTATGCAGTGTTTTAGTTAGCCCTAAATGTCCTGATAGTGGTTCGCTGTGTAGTTGAAATAGGACCTCTGGTACTATCTGTTTTGGAATGACTAGTAACTCTTTTAAACCCTCGTGTGTCTTATTGATTTTGTATAATACCCCCTTTTGCAGAATAAAATCTCTTAGGTGCGGTGGTACGCTTTATTTTTTATGGCTTGTATTATTTTTCCTAATTTCTTGTCCTTTTTCTGTAGATCCCTTACGTTTTCTGGCGTCACCAATAAATTTTTGTAATTTTCCCATATTTTATCAGGCCTTCCTAAGTCCTCTTCGTCCAAGACAAATGTGGGGATGTCTTCTATATCGTCGAACTTATTTGATTTATTTTCGATGTTCAGTGGATACCTTGACAAGCAGTCAGCATCTTTGTTTTCAAAACCTTGCCTATGTTTAATTGTATAGTCAAATTCGGATAATCGGATTGCCCATCTAGTTAGTCGGGCATTATTCTTAATATTTTTAAACCAGCAGAGGGCGCTGTGATCGGTTATGATGGTAGTCTTTCTACCGTAAATTAGGTGTCTCATATAGCTTACGATCCATACTACTGTTAGTCCTTCTATTTCTGAAATACTATAATTTTTCTCGTGTTTGTTCAGGGTGCGACTACAGTATGCTATAGGATGTGGGACTCCATTCTCGTCCTCCTGGAGAATTACTCCGCCTATACCTGTTTTACTACCGTCTATATGGATTATTGTTTCTTTGTTCGGATTAAAATGTGCTAACACGGGTGCTGTGATTAGTTTTTCTTTTAATGACTCGAATGCTTTTTGTTGGTCTGTTCCCCAAACAAATTTAATCGCCTTTCTAGTTAACTCGTGTAGCGGTCTTGCTATTGTGGAATAATTTAACACAAACTTTCTATAAAAATTGCATAATCCTAGGAAACTTTGGACGTCTTTTACCTTCTTAGGGGTTGGGAAATTTGTAATACTTCTTATTTTGTCATCTTCGGGAAATATACCCTTTTCATTAACTTTATAACCCAATATTTTTATTTCTTCGTTTAAATAATCGCATTTGCTAGGTTTTAGCGTCAATCCGGCCTCTCGAAGCCTTTTGAAAACTTTTTCCATTTTTTCCAAGTGCTCTTCTCGTGTCTTCGAAAATATTATGACGTCATCAAGGTAGATTAGTACATCCTTCCATTTCATTCCCTGAAAGACGTGATCTGTTAGCGCCTGAAATGTAGATGGCGCTGTTGTCAATCCGAATGGGAGGACTTCAAACCGATATTGTCCATCCCCATATGCTGTAAATGCCGTTTTATCTTTACTTTCTTCATCTAGCTCGACCTGCCAGTACCCACTATAAAGATCAAGGGATGAAAAGAATTTACTATCCCCTAAGTATGTCAAGACGTCATCGATATTAGGCAGGGGGTAGTTTGACTTCCGAGTCACCTCGTTCAAACGTCTGTAGTCTGCGCAGAATCGTATAGAATTGTCTTTTTTTTTTAACCAGTACTATAGGGGATGAATAGGGGCTGTGACGTGACGTCCGTCCCATGTATTTTGGACTTTTAGCAAATACGTCATTGTATTGCTCCAAAAGTTGACTCAGTTTGCTTCTTGTTTTTTGGTCTGTAATGTGTTCTAATGTGTGGTCTTTGCTTGTGACCATGTCGTCGTCATCTATTTTTTCTGTGAGGTTTAGGATAACCATTTCTTGGTTTTCTTCTAATTCTGTTGTTCTTGAAAGGAACCCTACGGTAGATTGTTTGTACAATTGTACGGGTACTGTAGTTTTTGACTTAATATTTATAAACATTTTTGGGCCTACGTAATATGGTATTGATGTTGGAAGTAGCCTTCTTGATATAAATAGTTTTTCATTAATAATAAAATTTAAGTAGCTAGCTTCCCCTTTTTCTTCCTCCGTATTTTTCAGACTGATTTCGACGGGCACTTCTTCGAATGGCTTTAAGCGTGTGTCATATGTTACTTTTAATTTTGAATAAATATCTTCTTCCTTTTCCCTCGTATATTCTGTTAATAAACTCCATAAATTTTGTGATTCGCTCTTTTGCGATTTTTTGTTATTCATATGAGATTCCCTAATCTTTTTAGCCGGTCCTGTATAATGGGTTTCCTGTTTTACTGACGTTGTGCCATTACCTATCCTAACATGGTTTTGTTGTTTAATTTGGCTGACTACGTTTTTTATACTTGATAGGCATTCCCGATGGTATTGTTTTTTATAACTAGGTGTGATATTGCATGTTTGTTTTGAAATCTTATCCTGTAATATACCTATATCGTTGCTCCTTGCTTTCTTTTTTAGCATAAGTGCGTACCTTTTATTTTTAATTGTAAGCGTAATTTTTCCTTTATTGATATTAATAACTGCGTTGCCTTTGTTCAAAAAATCCATACCTAATATTAAGGGGTATGGGGATGTCCTTATAACCTCTGCTTCGCATGTCGTTTCGAGATCTTCTATGCCTAGATTAAATGAAATTTTTCCTAGAACAGGGACTTTGTGACCTCCTGCAGTGACGAGATTTTTGTCACTTTTCTGTGATTTAAAATTTTTAAACACATCTGCGCGGATGATGTTTTTAACACTTCCCGTATCAAGAATCGCTATGGTTTTAGTGTTATTTACGCGAGCTTCTACTATTAGTACACTTAAAGACGTGTCGTTTGTGTGATGTGTTACCCCTCTATTGGTAGTTAGGACGGTTTGAGAGGGTTTTAATTTCTCCGCCCTATCCCATTTGGGCAACTCGAGGCAAAATGACCTACCCGGTTACAATTATAACACTTGGGGCGGTTGTCGCTGTTTCTTGTATTGGGGATGTTAGGGTGGTTGCTTTTTCTTGTATTATCTATTTTATTATTCCAACTTGTGACGTGTGGCTCCTGTTCCCTATAATTTCTTTCTCCACTACGATTTAGTCTTCTAAATTCTTCCCCGTCGTAGTTTCTTATATTTGCATTATCTTCCCTATAATTTTGTCCTAGTCTATTTCCTTGTCGGTACCCTTTGTTGTATTCCCTTGACGGTTTCCCTCTATAGTTATAGTTCTCCCTGTAACCATAGTTATTTCTCCTTGGGTTTATAGGTGCAGTTTGTCTATACCCTTGTTGGCTCTAACCCCCTCCTCTTTTATAGCTTCGACCCTTATATTCTTGTTCTGTTCTTGGTTCGCGCCATTCGGTCCACGACCGGTTATTTTCCCTTTGAGCTTTTCTTTCTGGCGATGGGGTTCGTTCTTCTTTTCGGGGTGCTTTGTCGATTGTAATCGCTAGCTCCTTTATCTCCTCAAACGTTGCGGGTTTCTTATTTGGGGGATGAGTTAACCAGTAGTAATGGTAACTCGCTGACCTAGTAAGTCCTTTCTCGAAAAATTTCATGAACCCTGCTGGATCCATCCGGTTATCGTGGTCATAGTATAAGGATTTTAGTTCGTAAAGGTAATCTTTGACACTCTCGTTTTCGCCCTGCATCCTGTTTTCTATCCGCCGTTGGGTGTCCCTATGAATGTCCGCATCATCGAACTCGGTCATAAAGTCTTCCTTAATGTCGCACCAGCCTTTTTGTTGATTAGCTTGGTTCCCAAAATACATTCTGTACCATAAGTTAGCTCCACCTTCCAGGTATGATCCGAAATAAGTTATTTTTAGGGTGTTGTCCCATCCATTTGCAATTGCTGTCCGTTCATAGTTATTAATAAAATTGCTTGCCGACCCTTTACTAGGGTGGAAGGTTTGTGGGCTGATAAATGTTGGTACTGCAGGTGCCTTGTTTGCGTTTAAAGCGTCAGCAATTGTGACGTTCATCGTGGACTGTATTGGGGGTTGAATTCCAATTCCTTTCTGGACCGTCCCGGTTCCTGGGGGTCTTGCGTTTCCTACCGTGTCCGTCTCTTGGATTGGGGGTGCGTCACTGCTACCCTCTGGCGAATTTTCCTCCACTTGTTGGCTTTCTTGCTGTTGTAGATTTTTATTTGTATTTGGAATTGGCGTGTCTATGTTTCGGTAGGGGATTTGCTGTAGGACAGTTCTAGGTGTCTGGGGGGCCTTTAGTAGGGTGGTTTCTAGTACTGATTCCTGTTCGCTTTCGCTTTCGCTTGACTCGGCGTCTTTATCGATCGTCTTATTAGCGTTTTCCGTGTTTGGCGCTGACTCACTACGTGTGAAAAGGACTTTTGACTGGGAGCTGGTTACTCTTCTATCAGTTGATCCTCCAGTCGAATGTGGCCTTTCTTTCCTGCTTTCCCTTGCGAGGGGGGTGCTGTATGGGTTCGGAGTCCTAGATGGACTACGCGTTAGTTTTGGGGCTCTTCTGAACACGTCTTGCTCATCCACTATAGGTGAATCGAAATTTGTTTCTATTGGCGGGGCTCTTGTACTGCTTAGTTTAGGGGTAAAAGGTGTCGATGGGGTGATATTAAGGTCAAATTTTTTAAAACCTTCTGACATGCTCTTCTGACATGTCTTCAGTCAGCACTAACAGTTTTAAGAAACGAAATTATTAAAATGTTAACGATACGTCGAATACGTACTAGGGCTGAGAGAAAAAAAATATATGTACTATGTACACTTTTCGCAATCATATACAAATATATACACAAAAACACAAAAAAAAATTTAACTATTTATAAAATATTAAGAATGCAAAACTTTTGTATTAGATTCTGCCGTTCAATGGCTTTTCTCCTGATTTCTAACCAGGATTTTACAAAAATCTATTTGCCCTGTGTGTGCCTTTCACTGTACCTCCCAGTAAAAAAAATCTCTTTATATTATGATTTGGGAATTACCATTGAAATTACTGAATTACAAAATAAATAAGCCTCTATGCCGGTCTGTACTTGCAAAAATAACCTCTTCCCTTCGCGGATAACTCCCACGAACCCAAACAAATGAAAAAGTTTGAAAATTTTAAGGGAGACAACTGTTGCTACCTAGGCGGTTTGGCGCCTCCACCATGTCACACGCGATAGGGTGGTGTTTACTCGACAATATATAAATCCTCACGCCTTTGTCCTGTCACGCGGCAGGATTCGCCCTGTGCTGAGGGGTACAGGATCCCCGCGCTAGCTCGCCCTGTGGAACTAGGTCCACAGTAACGTGCAACAGTTTGCCACTAGTAAATGTTCTCTGACCTGAAAAGGGGATGGGGTGTCTTTGTAAATAAAAGAGAGAGATTTTAAAAGGAACACCAGACACAAAGTATTTATTTACGTTTAGATTATTCTTTGGCACAATACGGGAGTACTATTGTAACGCACACAGAGGGGCGAGTTGGCCGCTGCCAAACCCGCTTAACTTTTAATAAAGATTACAATGGTTAATACTTACATAAGAACCCACATGACTGGGGCGAGGACTCTGCTTCGGGAGTTGGCCACTTCACAAAAAAAACAACTGATCGAACACCCAAACAAAAATGACAAAAAATAAAACACAGCCCTGGTACCTCACTAGCGGGCCTCGACCGCCTCGCGTCGTGATCAACGCAAAAAGCCCCAACCTTTTTCTTTTTTGGTTGAACGTCCCCATACGTCCTACTTTATTTCTATTTTTCGAAACTGCTGACTACATTTAATTAACGGATATTATAATTATACTTCGATGTCGCCATCGTAAAATGTTGATGCTTAATCAATGTAAAACGAATTTAAACAATTTTGCCGTAATTGAAACGAAAACCAAAATGTTTCCCCTTGCTCATGTAGCGCCCTTGACAGTATGATATTGAGAATGTACCTACATTCGCGAAAGACTTTAAACCGTATGAAATAGCCTTAAATTTCAATTAATTTATGTGCCTTGTAAGTCCTAAAATCCTTTTACATCTTACCAGTGCAGGAGGCATCCGTAAATATATGACAGACACAATTGTGGCTTAGAATGTTGTTTCCGGATTCGTCTATAGTTTTTTGGCCACCAAGGTAAATCGGATCCTAGACTAGTCCGCATTTTCTGGCTTAAAGTTAATTATTTTCCCCTCTCCAGCTGTTTTGTATAAAACCATTCGTATTGGGTGGCTGCATTTATTGAGGCTAAATGGCTAGCATTTTTCTTGTAATTCCTTCATTTTTTTTTTTTTTTTTTTTTGTATTGAGAGTACCCCAAAATAGTTATTTCCTGAATTGGCATTAAACCACTTTTTACTGTATTTATGAGGAATCCCTGTTTTTCAAAAAAAATAGCTTTAGTGTAGTTGATATTTATATAACATTAACCCTTGCTGTGGCCTATAAGAAGCGCGTCAACCAGTAAACAACCGAAGCCCTTAGATCCCAAACGGGAGCCACTGAAATTCAAAGTGTATTCTTAAATTGAGGCCCAAATATTTTTAAAATTCTATAGCTATGTGTACAAGAAAGTAGATATAATTTCAGTCAGCTGTTTGCATTCAGCAGTTTGCTGATGTTAGGGTTATTGCAGTTTGCATCTTCTAAGTTAAAATGGGGCGGAGTGGGGAATTTATTTAGTTTTCTAAGATTTAAAATAAACCTGTAACTATCCTTAGATTTCTTCCTTAAAAAATTATTTGATAAAGTTTGGGTTATGCAATTTCTCACTACTTTTACAGCCCCAATCTTAGAAAGTATTGGGAACTGGGTAATAAAGCTTCTCTGCGTTTTTACTTAGATGTAGAGGTTTTTGCTGACTGAGAAACTCTCGAAAGGGTGTTGTATATCCCTATAACTAACGTATTTGAGAGTATTTTTCCCTCTTTGTAGAAAAGCCTTATTCTTCCAGCAATCTTGCATTTATGGCTTACCCTAACGAGCTCTCATCCAGTCCTTATTTGACTTTTCCAGTTCTTCCCGTAATGGCTCTGATGGTAGAACGTCTTGTATGCTGGCTTCTTTAGGGTAGGTAGAATTGATCCCCCCTCCCCTTCTTTCTGGATAATAATAATAAGGAATCTCTTTGTTTATAGGATGCTGTGATTTTAAAAGTTTTGCTATTGACCAATATAAAAGAAATTTCCTGTAGTTGTAACTGGTGTGGTGTACCTCACACAGCATCTTCCCTGACTCAACGAGGTTCCATAATTTTTTACAGACCCAAGAGCAGAAATCCCCTTTCCAAGTTGATTTTGGAGTTCAAGCAGAAAGGAGTCTCCTGTCATTTTGGGAAAATAGTGCTTGAGCCTCGGGATTGCTAACTGTTGGGGACAGTGGCGTACACAGCTCTTGTTTATGGGTGTTATAGTTCGAAAACCTAATAATGTAAAATGTGATTTTGTAGGCGCCATATCTTCATTATCAACAAATGGCGAGGGTTTGAGCCCCCGAAACACCCCTGTGTACGCCACTGGTTGGGAAGAGCCTTCTCAGAGCCTTTTGAGCTGGTACATCTGCCGCTTTCGGAGGACGTCTGAGTGAGTGAGGTTAGGAGAGCCTAAGGTGGCAAGATGTTTTATTTCATATATGTAACTTATAAGAAACAATAATTTGCCTAGCACTGGGATGCCATTGGCACTTTTTTGATATGTCACCTTGTATATTTCATAGGGGTTAATGAGCCTAAGAGGGCAAAATGTTTGATTTTATATATGTAACTTATTAGAAACAATAATTTGCCAAGAACTGGAATGTCATTGGAAATTTTTTGATATGACCTGCCATATATGCCACCTTGTATATTTAACAGGGGTTAATGAGCCTAAGAGGGCAAAATGTTTTTTTTTATATATGTAACTTATTAGAAACAATAATTTGCCAAGAACTGGGATGCCATTGGAAATTTTTTGATATGACCTGCCATATATGCCACCTTGTATATTTAACAGGGGTTAATGAGCCTAAGAGGGCAAAATGTTTTTATTTTATATATGTAACTTATTAGAAACAATAATTTGCCAAGAACTGGGATGCCATTGGAAATTTTTTGATATGACCTGCCATATATGCCACCTTGTATATTTAACAGGGGTTAATGAGCCTAAGAGGGCAAAATGTTTTTATTTTATATATGTAACTTATTAGAAACAATAATTTGCCAAGAACTGGGATGCCATTGGAAATTTTTTGATATGACCTGCCATATATGCCAGCTTGTATATTTAACAGGGGTTAATGAGCCTAAGAGGGCAAAATGTTTTTATTTTATATATGTAACTTATTAGAAACAATAATTTGCCAAGAACTGGGATGCCATTGGAAATTTTTTGATGTGACCTGCCATATATGCCACATTGTATATTTCATAGGGGTTGATGAGCTTTGATATGTCCTACCTTTGTTGGCCTACCATTTATATTTTGCATCATCTGGATATCCGCCACCTTGTATATTTCGCAGGGGCTAATGGGTCTGTCCGGGCTTGTTGATCCACCATGCATATTTGCCATGATCCGGATGTATGCCACCTTGTCTATTTAACAGGGGCTATGGGTTAAGAGACGCTGTCTATTTAACATGCTCTTGACCCATTTCACAATGCATCTTATCTTGTCTGGGAAACCATAAATCATAATCTCATAACTGATGATTCATGCTGGCATTAAATGGATTGGCCTATTTACAACAAAATTGTAAGATTTTAGGCAATATAACTGTATGTGGATATGTCTACGAAGTGAGACTATTCCAAGCCAACTGAATTACTAAAATAGTAATTATAAGTGTGTGATGATAAATCTTGTCCATGTCTAAAACAATGAAAAAATATGAAATATTATGTGTACTTACCTGATTCATATTTCTCCAATATATTCATGTATATATATATATTATATATTAACTTTTCATTTTCTTTCTTAATTTGGACACTTCTACTTGTTATTTTTCTTTCTTTCGACATTTTTCTACTTGTAAAGAAAGAACCGGCCGGCCGCGTACAACGCAAAAAGTATAATGACGTAATAATATGACGTGACGATACATCGAATCTTTAAACATGCGCGCCGCGGCAGCGATAAAAGGTATTACTACAGGGTGATCTAGGAGGACGTGTCCCATTGAAGTATAATTATTGGATATTAATGACTAAACGCATTTGTTGTGTTCGAGTGAATATTTGCTGCAACACTCGCTTTTTTCTTGGCCTTTAAGTAATAATTTGTGTTCCATATGTTTTAGTCTTCATAGGAGTTGCGTAAACCTGAAAACTGAAATAAAACCATCACTGCCCTGGTTATATAAATAAATATTTTATGAAATGAACTGAAATATGTTTATTATTGGCATCAAGTGTTACGTCTTGGTAACCTGCTGACTAGTGACTAAGGCACGCTATCCCCCTCTTTATCCCACGCTGATGACGAAGATTTACTTCAGATTTTTACTTGTTCGGTTGCTATACTCTGTATTGAATAAAACAAACTGTTTTTAAAAATGCCTTTTTCTTGACCAAGTACATATCTCAAGCAGCTACAAACATTCAAATACAGTACAAACAATTTTTTAAGAATAATAATATTTTACTATATCTATTTAAAAAAGTAAAAATATACCAAACACAATGCGAGTGAATTTATTTACTAACAATTAGTCACACAAGATAAGACTGCCTTAACATGGACAGAAAAATCTGCGCATTTGGCGAGTCCTGGAGGCAGTGCATTGAAGAGTCGTAACTAGTCACTAAAGAGATTTTTTGCATAAATGTTGTTCTAGCAAGTTCTAGTTTTTAGATCTTACATCATATAATGTTGTATATACCTAGGAATTAAATAGTCCTGTAGATACACGTGCAACAATTTATGTTTAATTTTAAATATATGTCATATTCAACACCTCAATGCTCTGCGAAACATTCAACCAGCCAAGTTACCTGCGCATTGGTTGAATAGGGGTGTATCGAGTACAATATAAAATAACTCGCATAACTTTATTCTGTTGTACCTGCAGTAGCAAAATGGGGATTAGCTATAGTGTTAAACACTAGGAGACGCAACCAGTAAGTTAGATATTGCGAAATTCTTCTAAAAGCTCCTATCTTTTTGCCTATTTTTTACAAATAACAGTAATATGGAAAGAAAAATTTAATTAACTGTCTAATATTATTACGCCTAAATAGTTTATTTCATTTGCCTATCCAATAGGTTTATTATCGATATAAAACTTATAATTATGATCCGAAAACATTTTACAATTTTGTTTGTTACCAAAAATAATAAATTTTTTGTTTGGTTTACATTTAATTTGAATTGAACACACATTTAATTTGAATTGAACACTCACAATTTATCTAATTCTAAAGTCATTATATCAATAAGTTATTCAAAATTTTTACCAGACACAGCCAACAATGTATCGTCCGCATAAATACTCACAAACGAATTTTTTTATCAATGACGTTAATGTATAAATCAAATAGTAGTGACACTCCCCTGGGGCATGCCTATACTTTTTACATATTCAAATTATAATAATAATGATTTATTATTATAAGCATATCGGCGTTCAGGTAAAAAATTTTAATACTGGTAAAAGTTTCAATTTTTTTCATTTATATTCAATACAGGTTATAAAAACCTAACAAAAAGTTTTTATTATTGTAGAATTATATAATAAAATGAAGGAACTAGAGATTGAGAAGGCACAGAAAAAAGAAGTAGTGAATGAACTTGAAGAACAAAATCTGTTTATTGAGAAACAGGAGCAAAGTAAAGAAGAAAAATTGAAAAGAACCGAGCACCAATTAAGGAAAGTTCTAAAGAAACTTCAAGGAAAGGAACTTACTATTTATGAAGTGAGTTATTTTTTAATTTTAAAATATTTCTTTCCCATATTTACCGGTACCTATTATTATTTTTGAGACTGGAAAAATTTTCAATTCAATTCATAAATATTGAATGGTAGAATATATACAAAACTTCCTGCATGCTTATTAGGGTGGCCTTTAGTTACCCTCCCCAAGAGCGTTGAAAATAGAAAAAAATCATAAACTTTCGAATTATTAATTATATGCAAGCTTTATACAAAAGTTGCAGATCTATAAAAAATGCATATATTAGAGTCTATCATTATTTCTCATACGACTATAGACCAGTCCGTAGGGATTTTTGCCTTACAACAATTGGGGTAGGAACCATTTTGGAACATGTTCTTTAGGGATAGATCTCCTGATCAAAAATTCAAGTTTTCGACCTTGGAGGGGGAGAGGGGTGAGCCGCCATCTTGAATTGAAGGTACAAAAAATTAGTTTTTTAACAAAAACTCGTAACAGTCAATCCAACTGCAAAATGTTGATCAAATAATAAGTTAAAGGAAGCAAAATTTACTATATTTTCTCGAATTACACTTTTTTTATAAGAACAACTATTAACGAGTTACACTGTCAGAAACATGAAAATTTTTAAAAGAATCCTTAAACTCGTTATTTTTTATTGTCTTTGCTACCAATTACATAATTATAATAATTTCACGAATTGTTGTAAAGTCAAATTAAGCTCATTTCCACACCACTATGAGGTGGAACAAAATGGTGCGGTTTTTCTTATTATTATGGTATCCCCAGTTGGCCTATTCCACATATTAGATTAGATTATGGCTTGCAGTTACATTATTGATAATGCAACAAACCTTCTTCTAATAGATTAGGATTTTCTTCTTTTAGATTCTCCGGATCGATTTATGTCGTCGTTCTCAATGTTACCTGCTGCTACTACTACTACTACTACTACTACTACTACTACTACTACTACTACTACTACTACTACTACTACTACTACTACTACTACTACTACTGAGAGCATTCTTTTTATTCATGCGTTTAGTGGCTACGACACGACATTGTCCCTCTTTAATCACAGAAAAATAAAATTTTTTATCGCTTTTCCAGAAAAAAACACAATTTAATATCATCATTAACGTCTTCAAGCATGAGATCGCCAAGCCAGAAGACGTTGAAGACTCTGGAGCACGGTTTCTCGTTGATTCGTATGGTGGCGACATGGAAATAGAAACCTTGGAAGAAGTCCGCTATCAATCTTTCGTAATATCAATAACGTAAAATAACTTGAACTTTGCTTCTTTACCACCAACGACAGATGCACCAGGGTATCATGCATTTAGAACGTTACCACCAATTTCAAAAATGGTATGGAATCCAGAAAAATGCAGAAGACTGGGGATGTGCGATGACAGAGACACCAGCCCCCGGAATGTTATTGAAAATCATATTACGCGAATGTAAAAGAGAGTGTGGTCGGATGTAACTGCAGAAAAGCTGGATTAACGTGCTCATGTGTAGATTCTGTAGTGACCACTTATGCGAAAAGGGGCTTGTATCGAAAGCGAGTACGAAGGTGAGGAGATTTTGGAAGTTGTCAAGAACATAAACGATGAGTTCAACGATGATATAGAGGACGAAGACATAAATCGACACGGGCCATCTAAAAGAAGAAAATCCTTATCTATGGATGAGGTCAGTTTTATTATGTATAATGCAACTGCAAACTGTAATATGTGACTTAACACCACAATAAAAAAACGCACCTTTATGCTCTACCTTATGGCAGTATGGTAATGAGCTTAATTTAACTTTACAGCGATTCATTAACAATTATTAGAATTATGTAATAAATAGCCATAAACTATAAAAAAATTAATTAAATTTTTCTTTTAACTCATGATGTTTCTATCGCTTGTTAGTACAAAAAAAAGTGTAATTATAAAAAATATTACAAATTTTGCTATCTTTAATTTGTTACTTGGACGTTTTGCTGTTTGATTAACTATTAAGGAGTTATTGTTAAAAAACAAATTTTATGTACCTTCAATTCAAGATGGCGGCTCGCGCCTCTACAAGCTCGAAAACTTGAATTTTTGATCATGATCCATACCTGAACAACATATTCCAAAATTGTTTCTACTCCACCTTTTGTAAGCAGACAACATTTTTTCTGTACCAACAGACTGGCATATAACGATTTTCGAGAAAAAAAGTAAAAAAATGTCTTCCTTTCCTTGACCAATACTGAATTAACTGAATTACCTGTATTAAATTGTTTGGTCCCAAACTCTTCAGCAAACCGCAATAAATAGACTTGAAAATAAATCCTATGTACATATTGATTTTTTTTTTGATTAATGGTATAATAATTAGGGATGCAGGTAAATAAAATTTGTACTCCGGCTTTGCCCCAAGAAATTCGCATTTGGCGAATTTTATGGTCACAAGACATGGTAAATTACTTCCAGCGTTAACAGGTAAATAGATCGTGGATAGACTACCTACCATTCTTTCAAATGGCGACTTTAAGCAATTTCTTCGAGTTTGTTCGTACCTATATTACAATCTGTAACTGAAAAAGATCAGGCATCTGTTGTTTGTGAAACTCTCATTGAATGGGTTCTCCAGAACTATATAAAGCCTTAATTTTTGATACGGCTGTGCAACGAATAATGGAACTTTTAACGGTGCATGCATTTTGATTTAAAATCTTTTAAATAAGAGTCTTTTGTATTTTGCTTGTAGACATCACATATATGAAATTATTCTTAGAAGTGTTTTCGATAAAAGAATGAGTAAAACTATAGGTCGGACCCTTAATGTTTAAGATATTTCAAACGGCTCCGCCTGATGGAAAACTGGTCCCATAAGAGATTTATATTTTTATTTTTTTATGATTTCAATGATCTGTTGTTAAAAACCCTACATTCATACATACATACATTCTCCCAACCAACCCGAGCAAACTCTACATTCATTCATACATACATACATTCTCCCATAACTAAAATAATATCATTTAGTTTTATTTAAATTGCCTTTTAAATCTGTTACCGATATGTTCATTTCAATCAGGTCGCCTTTGATACCGTTCTCCTATGACGTAACCATGGTGTCCCCCGAGAACTAATTAACCAGGGTAATGTCAGTATAATAACTTTTTCCACTACTAACCATTTAATCATGTATTATTAACCGACTTACAGCTTGTGAAATCATTTTTCTTAACCTCCTGACAGAAATCATAATTATTTATCTATATTATTTAGCGAGGTCAATAACAGGGGCATTTGGAAAACAAACTGTAAAACTCTTGAAACCAGTCAACCCGATTACTGCAAATTAGAATAAACTGATAGCAAAGATTCGGTGAAACCTCACATCATAGGAAACTTGACTGCAATTAATTAATTAATAATTAATAGAGCCGATAAAGCACGGGAATAAAATTAATAAATTAATAACTACAGCAAGATTTTTTTAAATGTATTAATAGTCGAAAAAATAATATATTTACTGCGGTTTGGAAAGATATTATTATTGCCCTCGCGTCTTAAATACCTCAGCGCTTCGCGCCTCATGATTTGATTTCGATAATCGGGCAATAATAACCTACTTCGAAACCTTGGCAATAATATACTATTTTTAAGATAATACCCACAACAGGAAAAAAGTCTAAACTCTGGCTCTTGTATTACTCTTAATTTAATTAATTAATTCTAATCTGTAATCAACGAGACGAGCAGTTTATCGCAGTGAGATTAACAAGAATATAATTTGATGTTTACTTGATTTATAATTGTAACTATGTAACTATGGATAAATCTTTGTTATAATGCAATATGTGGAAGATATCTTGACTGATAAAATCCTTTGTCAATATGACAGCTATATTTCTATAAATTTTTATATTATTTACTCCTTTCATCTTACCTATAAGTGTCTTGGGTTACTAATGATTAAAATTTAGAGTTATCTATATAATTCTCACGGGACGCACTGTTAGTAAAAATCCTTTAGTTTTAAATTAGCTATTAGCCTTTGCTTTTTTTATTATTGAATTCAAACATAATCTATTTTGGTATTTATGATAACGTGACTTTCATACGAAGATACAGTATGAAATATATTTATATTGTTTACGAAATTTAACGAGTATCTTTGTAAAACCTTGAACCAACGCTTGCATTTTACCGTTTATTTCAGGTGATGTTGTAAAGACTAGCCATCCTTCTTTAAATACGTTAGATTTTCTTCAGTTTATAAAAGTGATCCTTCGAACCGAATCAATAATAATTAAAGTTTTGCATTAAAATATAAGATATTGAATCTTCCCTTATGCGAAAATGTGTTTCTCTCTCTATATTGTATTCAGATGATGTTAGTTTCATATTGTATGTACTCTGCATTATACGGACGACTCTCTCGCTCTCTTTTATTGTTAATAGTTTTTATTAATTTTTTGTTGTTGTTGATAAATATATAAAATGATGAAAAAGGAGTAATTGACTAGGTAGTTATAAAAGCGACATTTCTCATATAAGTAAGTGGTACTACCAACCACGATTTACAAACGAATCACTGTCAATTCGAAATTCGGTTAGAACATTTAAATAAAGCTTTGATGATATTGAATTAATATACTCGAATGATAACGATCGTTATCAAACTACAGATATAATTTATATGCTCAATTAAAAAGTAAAATTAAATTTATTGCTTATTACTTGCAAGCTTCTCCCTCGAATGCTCTACCATAGATTACTTCTCAACCTGTACCCAAATAAGATTGCCAGAACTTCATATTAAATTCAAGGTGAAATATCGAATGGACTTTATTCTATCTGTTGTTTACAGCACTTGTAAGCGATAATCCTTCTTAATGCGATGTTCAAAGATGTATATTTAAAGTAATTTTTAAGGATGAACCGTTAAAATTTGTTGATACTCTTGCCGTTACAAAATTTTACAATTATAAAAATTCTTAAAAATATATATGTGAATAAAAATTCTGTTATAAATAGTTATGTAATGAATTTATTAGATATTCCTGCAATTACAAAATGTAGTTCGAAAACTTTAAGGAACCTTGTCACTAATTGTAAATGGAACGTTGACTCTTTAAAAAATTTAAATTTATCTTTTGAAGGGCTTTGGAATTTAATTATTGTTCACTTGCTTGAAAAGAAATTGAACTTTGTCTCTAAAGAAGTTTTAGAATCTTACACCCTTCCCATTGTTGAAGAATTTTTTTGACTTTTTATATAAACGCTGCATTATACTAGAAAATTTGGTTAGTCTAGGAAGTAACACTACAAAAAAGACTAACAATTTGTCATTTCATGCAAATAATACAAATGTCAATAATGACAAATGATTATTTTGTCATAAATCGCATATACTTGCATTAAATTTAAAATCTTACAAATTTCTGAAAGGCATAGTTTTATTAAAGCCAAAAAATTTTGTTCGATTCTCAACATCAAGCAAATCAATGTCAGTTTACACGAGTATGTTCTGTATGTGCGCAAAAACATCAATCACACTTACACTTCCAAATAACAACAATTCACAAACCAATCATCCAAATGCACATAATGATTGTGCCCAAAGTACAAATTCTAAACAGACTTTTTCACAGGTTCTCCCTGCTACTTCACTGAGAACGTCTCACATCTTATTATCTACTGCCTTTGTTTACATTACTAATGTGCATGGCGTTCGCATTCCCACTAGAGCTTTGTTGGACATTCGTTCACAAAATTCATTTATCATTCAAAGTTTGGTTGATATCTTGCAACTAAATACTTATTATCAGAAGCTTTTCATTTATGGATTTTCACAGTCGCTTTACATCCATAGTATTGGATGATTTAACTTTATATTCAAAAGTTAATCCACATTAACGATTTAAGTTGTCATGCGCAATCCTTCCTAATATCACATGTAACCCTCCCAAGTTAATATAGATACTCTAGCATTCCGCAGAATATACAATTAGCGATTCTGAGTTTGGAAACTCTAAAGAAGTAAATATATGGTGACCCTTATTAAAATTTATTGTTAAATGGCATTATTAAACATGGTAAAAACTTATCCGTACTCCAACTAAATCATTTTAGGTTGGGTGATGGCTGGATGCATTGCATACCTCATACTTAAATACTTCTATCTCTGTACGAAGAATTATACAAAAAAATGTCTCTCTCTTTCTCCAAACTGATAAGCAATAAATTGAATCATTATATTGAAAATTCTGCACTATTGAAAACTTACCACAAAACCCTCCTTCCCGCTGAAGATAAACAATTCGAAATAATCTTTTTCGAAACCACCTCTCAAATTTTATGTGATGACAGGTATCAAGTAAATTTGCCTTTGAAAACTGCTGTTGAAAATGAGAAACTAGGTGAATCATTCCATAGAGCAAAAAACGCTTATTAAAGTTTGAAAAAGTTTGAGAAACACTCCTCTCTAAATTCTTCAATGAATACGTTGATCTAGGACATGTTAAGTACGTACTACTTTGTGAAATCAATTTCCGAAAATCGCGAAGTTAATAAATAATTTTTCCCCATCACTCTATTTTCGTGAAATAGTGTATTCTCTAAAATTCGAATAGTGTTCGATGGCAGTTGTAAATCAAACAGTGGTTTTTCTCTTAATGATGCAACACTCAAAGGGGTTCAGCCAGATCTTTACGATATCTTATGTATAATTCGATCTTTTAATTTTATTTTGACGTATTGTATTCGTATATCGAGAAGATGTAGCGACAGTGAATCCTGAGCAACATTTTCTACTCACTATCCTCTGGAGAAAATTGGAATTCGCCACTATTTAACCGTTGCTTCAGATCGTTTACTTAAAATACCTATGTAGATCATATAATCTATGATTGTGATTCTCAAACTGATTTAGGAAAAGTCTATCTTGAACTAAGTTCTCTTTAAACTCTCATGGTTTGCAGTTGCATGAATGGTGAGAATTTCTTGAAGACGGATAAAACATTGGAATATTATTTAAATTTTATTAACTAACTCAGGTCTGAGATGGGGTTTTATCAGATATGTTGTTTTTTTTCGCCCCCTGACATGTTAGATCAAAATTGTATAATCAAACGACATATACTCTCTATTGTTGCAACAAACACTGTGTAATTCTCCGGTAATTTCGAAATAAATATTTTATTGTTATGTATAATTTTTCCTTACCTAAATTTTCTTTATCTGTAACCACAAATTTTGTTTGGTAACACTATTGGAACATCCGTTATATTAAACTTTTGCATTGGATTAAACTACTCTCATGTTTCGTATTTATGTTTCAGCAAGACTTAGAAATCAGGCAATTAAAAGAAGCAAATAATTCAGTTTTAAAGAGACTTCATACTATGTCTATGGAATACTTAGATGTTGCACCCAAAATTACCAAATATTCCGAAGAGAATTGCATAAATTTAAAATCTCACACCAGTATAAGCACCAACTCCTTTTCCACGGCTTCTACGGAACGAAGTAGCTGCAGCAGTAGTGGAAGCTCGAGGAGTCTCGCATCTCAAATAATGGCACCTATCACAATTAAAAAAGTAGATATAGCCTTTAAATAACAGAATTTTATATCTCTAATGTATAGTTATATTAAATATTTATATCTTTAATTATATTAGAAATTTATCCGAAAGTTTTTTTTTATATTTTTGTAATTCATTAAAAACATTATTTCAGTAAATCTAAATCTACATTCATTAAAGTAATAACTACTTACTCTTATCTTTGACGACATGGTCGTAATTACTTAAATTTAAAAAAATATTTTATTTCCTGATGCACCTTTAATATCCATGGAAGAAGAACTGATATAATTTATTGAACTATAATAATTATTGTAATTAACTTCAGAAAAAAATTCCGACAATTTTGCATTAAAATGTGTTGTTTAAAAACTATGAAATGCCTATTTATTTCAAATTAAGGAAGTGTAATTTAGCTATTTTTAGGGATAAAATACTTGGTAAGAATCGTAATCCTTAGTAGGGTATAATCACAATTACATCACCCCGTGATCCTGGGCAAAATATTTTTGCTTCTGTGCATGCCCAACCCCGATACCTGCTACCTGTCAAAAATTGTCAAAGTCCGACACCTCTCACCTATTAATTAAATTCTGACAGGTGTGATGTGTCGCTGTGTCGCTATTTAAATGGTCACGTGTACGGCTCATGATGGTATATATAAGTCAAAAGGACAAGTGCAAAGAGGAGATTTAAAATAATTGTAACAATGATAATTTTAACACGAGCCAATGCTGAAAACGTATATATTGTATTTACATGTACTAAATATTTACTGCGGTTTTATTCTTAATGAGTGTTAACAAGCCGTAAAAAGTCAGCTTCCCTCTGGACATAGGTACGCAGGAGAGGGCTTATATGATTTCACATGGCAAACGGTTGTCAGAATCTACAGGGTGATATTTTTTTAGGTGTCATGCTCTCTTTTCTCCCTCTGAACCTTTTTTCGATGCGCCGCTGGTAGATTCTAAAATAGAAAATCATTGTTCCATCTATTTAGAAACTTCTTGTCCTTTGTACTTTTTCGTATCTCTCTCGTTATCGAGAAAAAAAATAAAAAAACATTTTCTGCAATAAGAGAAATGAAACTAATTTCTTTGCAATGGTCTAGTAGGCTATGGCTTTATCTAGATAATCTCTTATTCTATTGATTTAACGTAAGTTGTGTCAACATTAGAGTTGCGAAGTGTAAAACTGTTTTAAGTACTCGTTATAATCTCATTACAATGGCGATTTATACAAATTCTGAAATGGCTGAGATGCATTTTATCTATGGCCTTGAAATGCAAGAGAAGCAAGAGATATATACAGGGTGTTCATTTTTGGGTAGTTTTACGGGGTATCTCCGTTATTAGTAAAGATAGAAGGATGCGGTTTTCGCAGCACTATGGTACTTTTTCGTCAAACAGAGAATCAGAATTTTTCTAGGCCGCCTTGTTTTTGATATTTGAGAATTGTGCATTTTGGGACACCCCAAACCCCCACAACCGAGATGGTTACCCCGTAACTACAACAAAAATAAATAAAATGTTCTTTTTGTAGTTTTTACGTAGAATCCAGTACTCAGATTTTTTCTACATTCAATAGTTTTCAAGGAAAATAACCAAATTTGCTTTTTTTTAAATGGGTCACCCTATATATTTTTTAATAATATAATTTAGTTTGTAACAAGCTTCTCAAAGATATATAACACTTTATTTTTAGTCTTAAAAAATATACTGTTTTTTTTTGTAGGCCATGACGGGTATTAATACTGGTGTAATTAAATATTAGACACAAAAATTGAAAAATTATTGAACTCTCTCATAAATATTGCTCAACTCCATTATGCCTTAGACATATTTCACACATGGTTCTTATTCATTTTGAATTAAAAATAATAAACGGCCGCGTTGGTAACTCCCTAAAAGCTCTGTCAATGGCAATTCTTAAATCTGCCATTGTTTGATACTGCATGGAATAAATTTTATTTTGATGGTATCTCCATAAGAAGAAATCCAAAGCCGACAAGTCGGGTGACCTTGGTGGTCATCTAACAGGTTCTTTAGTTCCAATCCAACGACCTGGGAAGTTATTATCTAGGTAGGCCCTTACAATTTGGGCATTGTGAGCGGACGCTCAATCCTGTTGAAGTGCAAGTTATTGAGACCAGCAGCACATCTTCTATTATTTCTGGTACAACGTTTTCCAGAATGTCCAAATATTTATTTGCATTAAGGCTTCCTTCAAATTTATTATTTACAGCCCATACAACGGCTAACAATTCACGTTCGATGGTACTATACCGTCGTTCTGCGGCATTAAGTGTTCTGCTCGCATAGCATACAGGGTGTTCTAATCTTTCATATTTTTGAGTCAAAATGGCTCCTAAGGCAGTTCCACTGGCATCTGTGTTTAGCATGAATTCCTTGGTCATGTTCGGATATTTCAATATTGGCTGTGTTAGTAAAGCTGTCTTTAATACTTCGAAAGCTTGCTGTTGCCTTTCTGTCCTTTCGAAATTTACATCTTTCTTCGTTAATTCAGTAAGAGGTTGTGCTACTTTAGAAAAGTTAGGAACGAACTTTCTATAAAGGAATGCTCTAATATCTTTGGCTTTCTTAGGTTGTGGGTAATTTGCAATAACTCGTGTTTTTTCGGGATTTGATTTATATTCATCTCCTGATACAAGATGACCTAAGTATTCAACTTCTTTTTCAAAAAATGGCATTTTGTTGGTTTGAATTTAAGGTTGCTCTCTCTCTCATTTTTTCAAATACGTTTCTGAGCCTAGTAATACGCTCGTCGATATCGTCAGAACTGAAGATAATTACATCATCAAGATATAATAGGCATTCTTTGTAGGATAAATTCGAAAATATATGATTCATAAATCTTTGCCATGTCGCTGGTTTTTCAATCCCATTGCCATTCATTTAAATTCGCAGTGGTTGTCCGAAGTGCAAAACCCTGTTTTCTCTTGGTCATCGGGGTGAAGTGGAATTTGAAAGTACCCAGACGCCAAGTCCATGGTAAAAGTAAAAAATAGACTAGATCCAGACAAACGATCTAACGTACCTTCCAAATGAGGCAAGGGGTAAAAATCTGTTTTGGTTATAGCGTTAAGCTCTCTAAAATCTATGCATAGCCTATACTGAACTTCCTCGCCAGGGTATGGCTTCTTTTCTATGAGAATAGAAGGGAAACTCCATGGTGATTCACTTTCAGTTATAATTTCATCTGCTAGTAACTTATCGATTTCCTTTCTTAAAACGTCTTGCCGGTGATAAGGCACACGATAAGGTCTCTTAGTAATGGGTGGCACATTTTCCGTTATTATTCGTTGCGTTAACTTAGGTGCACAAGTAAGTTTCTGACTGGGAGCTCTAAAAATGTCTATGTATTCTAAAATAAGCTTTTTCAATTTTCCTTGGTCTTCATTACATTCCTGATTTAATCCTAGTTGATTCAGAATGTCTGTAGTATCGCCTTTACTTATGGATTTTATTGACATAAGATTGGAATATCTTTTTGTTTCTACGATTGCTTCACAAGCAGTAGCAATAACGCTTCTTCTGGTAATTAATATTGCTTTTTCAGTCACATTCATAATTCTGATTGGTACTGTTGAATCAACTTTGCAAAGACTTCTAGCTATGAATAGTCCTGACGGAACATCGTCACATGGTTCGATAACCATATGTTGAGCATTAACTCGTGATGCTCTTGTAAGACTAGCCATACAAATGGCTTGACATCTAGCCGGAATCGTTAAATCTTTAGGTAAGATAACATTTGCAGTAAAGTTGTCTTCTTGACCTACTCTTTGAATTTGAACGTCGGGTTTGTTCTGGTATCTGTCTTCTGTTGATTTGCACTCTTCCTATTTCTTTTATTTCCCTCCTCACGTGCGTTCTCTCCTGTCACGTTCACGCCTTCAACTTCCTTCTCTTCCACTCTCGAAACTGTTCTCGTCTCTTTGGTGTTAGGAACTCTTATCTTCTCCGTAATCTTACTATCTTCCTTCATTTTAGGAACCACGGACTCCCTAGTCATTTTAGTAGCTTTTCTGTGATTTGCTGTTGATTTTGATGCGACCAGGTGACTGGGGATCACCTGCTCGTCTGAATTTCCGTTCCTCCCCAGGAATAAAGAATTCTTCACAAGCGCTGCCTCCAATTTGACTTCAAAACTTTTAACTTCGTCTCTAAGATACTTTAGTTCCTCTAAAATCTTCCTCTCTATATGTTCTTTATTTCGTACTGCTAACCAACTTGCTCTAGATACATTTTCTTCTTCTTCATACAGACTTATAACATCTTCAAGTATACACATCCAACTCCAAATTTATGTAAAAAGTCCAGGCCTAGTAGAATATCTGCCTGGAAACTTAAAGGTGAGTCGACAATCATAAAATCGTGCTTAACTATTTTTCCTCCTGCCAACTCGAGTGGTAGGTATAACTTTTCCTGTATATGGTATACCACTTCCTTGTATATCCACTAAATTACTTTCAAAATCTTTATTAATTTCAAACCCTTTTGCAATACCGGGTTTCGCTAGGGATACAGCAGCTCCATAATCTATAAGTGCAGAACATTTCCTATTTCCTATTGTTACCTTAGCTATATTATGGGGATGAAACGTTTCTGTGGAACTCTGTACTTAATGACGGCTTCCTGTTTGCTGTGCAGCCTCACTTCGGGGTCGGAAAGTGGCTGCTTGGGAGTTTAAACTTCTTTGACCTTCCGCACCTGTTCGATGAATAGTTGGGCAATTCCTACGTAAATGTCCCACTTTGTAGCAGTTGTAACAAGTGCGTAAATCTCTTGCGTTTGTTGTACGGTAATCATTTGCAAAATGTCCAACTTTATTACACTTGAAACATTTAAATTCGCGAGGTTTCTGGTCACGACAGTCTCTAGCGAAGTGACCAGCTTGTTGACATTTGTAACACCGTATGACCTCGTTAGTTTTGGTTCTTTCAGGTTCACTGGATTGCATCCCTCTAATATATTCTCGATGAGGTGTTGAAGACTTAATAAGACTTTCGATTGCTTCTTGACGTTCCGCTAGTTCTAATGTGCTACTTAAAGTGTTTGGTGCTTTCGATAAAATTCGGGCTTTTATAGGCATCAGCAGACCCATCATGAACTGCGTGTTTAAGTCCTCATCGAATCTATTTTTTAAAACCGCGTCAACATCTTTTATTCCAGTGTACGACATAGTATGATTTCCCAATGACTTGAGTCTTGTTAAAAATTGTCTGCTTGTTTCAACAGTCCTTTGCTTGCATTCCAAAAACTTCCTTCGTGACTCTCCATTAATTTCAGTCCTTTGGAATTGTTTCTTCAATGCACGAGACAAAGCATCCCAGCTTGGAGTAGTTTGAAGGTCTTCCTCTGACTTCACAAATTGTTTGGCATCCTCCCTAAGTTTTAGTCTAGTTATGGCAACCTTCTGAGCTTCTGTCCAATTGGCAAGCGTTGCTGTTTCTTCAATGATTCCAATGAACTCGTCTACATTACTTAATCCGTCGTAAGTCGGGACTTAATCGAGTCCAATTACAACATTATTCAAAACTACTGGGTTGACCAGAGTTTCAATTTTCTTTTCTCCGGTCATTTTTACAAGTGAATATATCTATGGTTAGGTAAAAATACTATCGTGGGTGAGTTCTTGACGTCCACAGTCGCAAAGTCCTAAAATTCTGAATTTCTCTTTTCCTTTTTATTCAAACCCCACACCTGACACCATTTGTAATAGCCGACCCATGTCGTCAGATTATTAAAGCTATCTAGCTTACTCTATGTTGGCCTATCTATCAATTTTCACACATGGGAAGACCTACAAGTTTTATTTAGTGGGTTCGGGTCCTTGGGTATTATTTGCCGGCCTGTCGGGTCATGATATCAATATAAACACTGTTAAAAATTAATGCTATGATCTAAGGGTATCGTATATGTCTCCAATGGTCGACCTATAACGGCCTTGTAGTTACGAGCGGCGATTGAAAGTAAATATCATACAGTTCTACATAATACATTCATTGTCAGCATTTCTTAGTACGGGCGAAAATGTCTCAGTTTACAAGTATTTCACTAACCTATTTGTTGTAGGCGCAAACCCATCATCTATATCTTCACACAATCAAGTTTCACAAAAAGACACTTATCTAGGTTAAAGCAACTAAAATGCTAACTAATAAACTTCGTTAGACAAGTGACAATTTACTTCTATTAACACTGTTCAGTCACTAAACGTTCACTGAATGAATGTCTGAATATTACTGTCAACGGAAGGTCTGAATGTTAATTCATTTCTGAATCGAATGCCGAACTTTAATGTTTCTGAATTATTCTGAATTGATTTTGAACCTCACTCGCGTCGGTTTATATAGTAAAATTTATGCTTAGGTTGACATTTCTTACGATTTTCCCACCCTGTTCCAGACAGTAGTGTCAGCAAATTCATAAGAAATTTGCAACATTAACAATAATAGTCCTACGAAATACGCTAAGTATTATTATACCATTAAAACATATTTATGTGACAGAACTGCCATATAACTCACTATTATTACCGTCAGTTCTTAGTACCACTCTTAAAACGAGCTTACTTTGCACAGCTTGCACAACTCGAAGTAAAGTTTATGTGACAGTTCTCCTTAAAATATCCTTATCTTAAAACAACCAATTATTATATACAATTATTATATTATATTATTATATACAATTCAACGACCTTATAATTAAGTTAGTGGTTCCCAGGCCATAAATAACAGCTCGAGCGGATGCACCGTAACACTAATTGCGGCATTCTTAGTACGCAGACACATAAATCGTATTTCATTGTAGCAATTTGTAACGATACGGAGAATGCATTTGTTTCGGTTCTCATGGTCATAAAAGCCAGACAATCACGTCAGCGGTAATCCTGTGCGAACTGTTTTCTGAGTATTCTGATTGGTTGGAACTTTAGTTGAGAGGGGAGACTGGGAGACGGCTGCCAGCAAGCAGACGCGGGTTGCGCGCGTTCTTTCTTTTGCTGCGTCTCGACTTGAATGGTGAGTTTATTTACTTTGAATATTTGACACTTTCATTTGAGGTTTATTGTATTTCAATTTAAGTTCAATTAAAATAATTTCCACTGTTATTTTATAATATTCTTTGTTGTACGGTCTAGGTTACAAAATTTTGAGAGACTCTTGATTTAATTGACTCTTGACATTTTAGAATACTTTATCCCCTGTCTATAATATTTGGTACCATAGTATAAATTCCATATTATTTTACTGCACGGTCTATCACGTACATAATTATCTGGGTTCACAGAAATAAGTATTTAATAATTTAAAATAACTTAACCATTGTTGAAATTTGAAAGTTTAATTGGGTTCTATAAATCTTACGTTATATTTATTATTAGTAACGAATGCTATTAGGCCTGTAGGCCTCTACACCTGCAATAAAATGAAATGAAAAGGTCCGCTTTCGTGAAAAGAATAGAAAATAAAAAAATATTTTAGAATTTAATGACGCTTCCTCCACCATTTTCAATCATTATAAATCATATGTTACTTGATTTTTATTCCATTCCAGACGAAGGATGTTCGGTTGCAAAATAATTTAAGAACTTGTGCTGCTCGCATTCTATGTCTGTCTCTGTCTGCATCAACCTTCTCCGATTCATTAAAGGGAGACAAATATGCCTAGATCAAATTGAACAAACCCGAACAAATACTCACGTCTTTGACTTTCAGATATAGCTAAGTAAGTCTGATATTGACACAGAACGATTGACACAAAAGGATAAACGTATGGAGTAACCTGCCTGGCTGTGACGTCACTTGCACGGCCTACTTATATGCTTCGATCCCCGCCGTAAGCGGTCTCACCGGGCTGCTGAAAATTCTTAACGAAATTATGAACGGGCATGTCCTTACGTCTTAAGCCGCGTTCTCAGAGCTTCGACGTGTCGCAGCGACAGTCCCCCACTCCTTTTGTAGGGGGTGACGTCTGTCACTTGTCATTCGGATGAAACCTAACCTTACAATAATTTGTTATTGTTTTTTAAATAAAAACAATTTGTTCTGTACAAATTTCGTTTTAAATACTGGTCGAGACTTTGATAATGAAGAAAATGAAAGCGGCGAAGCAATGAAATCTTTGAATAATGTCTGGCAGTGTATTTTAATATGATTATTCTTCAAGTCTAAAGAGCTAATTTCGTTAAAAAAATGTTACAAGAAGCCACAAAAACAGACTAAATTTTACTGTATTTATTTTATCATAAACTTGAAATAGTAGAGCAGTACACGCGTGCACTATATCGAGACTCTACTGTATTTAGGACTACGATGCACTAGAAAAACAAATACATTTACACATCTTATTAGGTAGTTTTTATTAACCACTGTTAAGTAGGTAGGTAGGAGAACCATTTCATTCTAATATAATTTCCTCCAATAAGGGAAAGTCTAAAATCATAGACATGGTCCTTCTGACAATGTCTCCTCATCTTTCATATTCCACAACCTAGGTCTCATGGCACTAATTGTAATAAGCAGGCTTTCAATAGCTTGGCTACTATCCTTACTAGGTTGTGTCTCCTCTATATCTTCATTCCAAGCAAATACAAAGCCATCTTCGTGCAGAGCATACTTGCCCTTTGTAATTTGTATCTACAATAGTTTAAAAATATTTATATCATAAGATTTAGGGATCTATAGAGCTACAAAACTAATTTTTAGATAACATTACGAAATTGCCAAAAGTAGGGCTAACAAAATACCTTGTGACCTTAAAAACAATTTACAATTTTAATTCAAAATGATGTTTTACCAGTATTATTAACTCTTGCACTTTCTTCTGCAGATAAACTTTATTCTAAATTCAGCTTCAGAACAGTGAAGAATTTCCACAGGAATATAATTTGAATTTGTGTCCATCAAATAAACTTTTAAAAGCAAAAGTACATACTTTTCAAAATTTTTTAGGACAAAATAATTTACCTTTGTTCGGAAACAACGAATACTTATTTCGAAAAACTGAGGTTTAAATCAAGGAATACTACGAAGTTTCAAAACTAGGGGGGCACAGCCCCCCTAGGCGCTACCCGCGCAGGGGCCTCCGGCATCCACCTACATGTGTTTTTTGTTATTACCTAGCCGCTCCGCGGCAGGGCTCCACCGTTCACCTGTATGCGACAGATTCGCCTACATGTGTTTTTGTTATTATTACCTAGATTTGACCACCGATTTGGGTGGATGCACCGAGAAGCTTGAATGTAGGTTGATGCTTTAATTCGTTGGCCACACTCCTGCGGACTGTAATGGGGGTACATAGTACCCAAACTCGTTCATTATAACATATGTGACTGTTCAACATTTTAAGATACCCGATTGCGAACGATTCGCTTACTATATTACGTATCGAATAGAAAAAAATATGTCAAAAATGACAGCTGTAAAAAAATAAACAACATTTTCGGATTCCTTGCAATCGAATTACATAGAAACGTTACCAAACTGTTGAAGTTCTGTTAACCTAGCCGCTCCGCGGCGGGGCTCTGCCGTCCACCTATATGCGACAGATACCAAACTTTTGAAGTTCTGTTAACCTAGTCGCTCAGCGGCGGGGCTCCGCCGTCCACCTGTATGCAACAGATACCAAACTTTTGAAGTTCTGTTAATCTAGCCGCTCCGCGGTGGGGCTCCGACGTCCACTTATATGCAATAGATACCAAACTTTTGAAGTTCTGTTAACCTAGCCGCTCCGCGGCGGGGCTCCGCCGTCCACCTATATGCGACAGATACCAAACCTTTGAAGTTCTGTTAACATAGTCGCTCAGCGGCGGGGCTCCGCCGTCCACCTATATGCGACAGATACCAAACATTTGAAGTTCTGTTAACATAGTCGCTCAGCGGCGGGGCTCCGCCGTCCACCTATATGCGACAGATACCAAATATTTGAAGTTCTGTTAACCTAGCCGCTCCGCGGCGGGGCTCCGCCGTCCACCCATATGCGACAGATACCAAACTTTTGAAGTTCTGTTAATCTAGCCGCTCCGCGGCAGGGCTCCGCCGTCCACCTGCATGTGACAGATTCGCCTACATGTGTTATTGTTATTATTATTATTATTATCTAGATCTGACCACCGATTTGGGTTCAGCCTGAATGTAGGTTGATGCATTAATTGCTTGGCCACCCTCCTGCGGACTGTGATGGGGGTACATAGCACCCAAATTCGTTCATTATAACATATGTTACCGGTTCACATATTGAGACCAGCTATACCCGATCTCGTACAATTCGTTTCCTATACGAGGGGCTTCGCCCCCTCGGCGCTCCGCGCGGGGCTCCGCGGACCCTCTATATGCGACAGATTCGCCTATATGTGTTTTGTTATTACTAGATACTAGATACCGATTTGGGTGGATGCACCGAGAAGCTTGCATGCAGGTTGATGCTTTAATTGGTTGGCCACACTCCTGCGGACTGTGATGGGGGTACATAGCAAATTCGTTCATTATAACACATATTACTGTTTCACATTTTAAGGGATCAGCTATAACCGATTGTGAACAATCCGTTCACTATATTACGTATCGAATAGAAAGAAATATGTCAAAAATGACAGCTGTCAAAAATGAACAAAATTTTCGGATTTCTTGCTTTCGAATTACATAGAAACGATACCAAACTTACAAAATTCCGTTAACCTTGTACCTATTATTGACCTAAGAAACATCAATTTGACAGCTGTCAAAAAATAGAAAAAAATTTCGGATACCTCATACTCAAATTATATCGATTCGACACCAAACTTTTGAAATTCTGTTAACCTTGCACTTATTCTTTACTAAGGAATCTTCAATTTGACAGCTGTCAAAAATATATAAAATTTTCTAATTACTTATTCCTCAAATTATATTAATCCCCAAGTATTTTCGTTTTTTATTTTTTTTTTATTTCTAAATAATTCAATGCAAATATCTTAAAAATTTGAAGAAATCGATATATTTCGATTTTATTCGAAAAGTATTATCTCTACGGTTAAATTTTATATATCGTAAAGATGCACTTTGATAAGGTCTACAAGAAAGTAGTCTATAAAATTTTCTGTATCTACTATAGTTGTTGAGTTATTGAGAAAATCATGATTTCTATATTCTTGCAAATATCTCAAAAACGATTACATTTGAGAAAAAAAGTTTCGAACAAACAAAATACACTATTAAATTCTCTATCAGAAAGGAAATATACAAATTTCCCATAATGGTTTAAATTACAGAGATATTTAAGAAAAACTGAAAAATATGAAATTTTGGAATTCTTAAAAATTCAAAAAAAAAATATTAAACATTTTTACATTTTATATAATATTTCATGTATACTGATATAATGAATATATGTTTAGAAGGAAACCATTAAAGAGTTTCAAAATATGAATTATTTTGACTCGTTCGATTGTTGATTTACGTTTTGTAGCAACTCCAAACTAACAAAAAATTACAAAATTGACAGCTGTACAAAATTAAACAACAATTTCATATTCTTGATACTCAAATTATATTGAAATTATACCAAACTTGTTAAAATATGTTAACGAAAAAATTTCAAAAATGACAGCTGTCGGAAAGTAAATACTTTTTTCGGATATCAAATCAAATTATATAGAATCGTGACCAAACTTGTGAATTTTGTTAACCTTGCACTTATTCTTTCTTTACTAAGAGATCATCAATTTGACAGCTGTCAAAAAATAAATTCAATTTTCGAATTCCTTGTACTCAAATTACATAGACATGATACTAAACTTGTTGTATTTTGTTAACCTTGCATTTATTACTAACATAAGGAACGTCAATTTGACAGCTGTCAAAAAATATATCAAATTTTCGAATTCCTCATACTTAAATTATATAGAAACGATACCAAACTTGTGAATTTTTGTTAACATTGCAACTATTACCAACGCAATATACGTCAATTTGACAGCTATCAAAAAATTAATTAAATTTTCGGATTACCTTCATTCGAATTAGACGGAATCGACACCAACTTTGCGAAATTCTGTTACCATTACGCCTGTGATTGACGGTTAACCGAAACCAAAGAAATGTCAAAAATGACAGCTCTTAGAAAATGAATAAAATTTTCGGATTTCTTGCATTCGAATTAGCCGAAATCGACACCAACTTTCTGAAATTTTGTTAACCTTGCCCTTTTGGCTAACCAATGAAACATCAATTTGACAGCTGTCAAAAAATAAATAAATTTTTTTAAATTCCTTTAATATTACTAACATAATGTGCTACTTGAATTTTCTTCAAATTGACCTTTTACTAAATTATTCCTATTTTTCCACAATATGCGAACCGGCCCTATTAAAAATTTGCTAAACATCCCATGTATTTTCACCGTTACAAATTTTCTTAATTTTCTCCAAGATCGAACATGTTTCTGGCAACTTTATATATATCAAAATGTTTGGAAAAGATGGGCGAATCAGATAAACATAGAAATAATTCTCCAAGAGTAATATTTTAGGAAATATAGCACAATAAACCAGACTTTTAATAAAAAATTTTGAGAAAATTTATAAAATATTTTTTTTATCCGCCAAAGGATATTTTTGCATCACACAGTCGATGTGGAACGTAAAGGTAATTTATTCCTTTAAACGTTAGGCTAAAGAACCGTTGAAAAAGTTACATACACTAGCGTACAGCCGGCTTTTAGTAAGAGGATGTCAAAATTAGTGATTATTGCTTAATCGATTATAGTTATTCTTGTATAAGAAATTAAGAAACTAAACTATGGTCCATAATAAAATTGTGTTCTGATGTTCTCTTTCCGATGACGTACATAACATTTCGACGAAATAAAATTTTACCACATAAAAAGCAAAAAAAAATTTTAACGAAATCATCAAATTTCTCCATTTTATAGGCCTTGAATACCTGATGTATTGTGAAATAGTAGTATTTGAGATGATCTATGCACCGGTTCGAACCCGGAGCCAATTTATGCTACTCAAGTCGAATAATTCATTATCGAAAATAACCGTGCATTTCCATGCTTTCCAAATTTAAAAAATCGAAAAATTGACTTCCCGACATTTTATTAAAAAAATCTCGCGACGACTTTTTCTAAATAAGTTTCTTAATAACATACTAGAATATAAACTGAATCGCTTAAGTTTTACGAGACCGGCAAGTCGTAGAAAAAAATATTTAATTTTTTCACATTTTCTGAATATTTCGTTTAATAACTTATTAACGGGACACCCTGTATAATGACGTACATCGGCAATATATACCAAAATATACCCCAAAAGTTTCATTGCTCCAACGTGGACGGGTTAGAAGAAATGAAATAAATTGTGTCAAGATGCACCGTTTTTGGACGCTCCCATAAGCCCAATGTAAATAGTATATAGATCGTTGCAGACCATTTTGGAAATCGGGAAAATGATAGGAAATTTTCCATTTTGGGCAACGGTAGGGGTCATTATCGAAAGCCGAAATCCCATAAAATCTTTTCCATACCATTTCCAACCTCATATCGTTCAATTAACTTCAGGAATTTTGAAAAATAATAATGTTTAGAGAAAAGATGGACGGAAAGAATACGCCTATAAAGAACTCTCTGAAATGATATTTGTAGGAGTTATTCGTGACTGAACAAAACTTTTAGTGAAAAATGGGTGAAAATGGTTATATTTAATTTCTTTTAACCCTTTAGATCGTAATTCGAAACGCGCTCTTGGTATGAATCTTAATGTACCATCATTCCGCGTGACGAAAAAGCAATAAAATATCGAAAATGTTTGATACGAAAGCGTATAGACGAAATTCAGTGTAGCGGTGACAAAAACACCATTTCCAAATTTCTAATATTTAAATCGAAAAAAGAAAATATACGTATCGAATGTGATTTACCTCGAACTTTCCGATAAAGTAAACTAAAATTCGATCAAAAGCCGTTTTTACCTCGAAAAAAATGAAAAACCCTCCATTTTTACCCCGAAATATCAACTTGTTCAGTATTTTCAAATTTTTCCCATTTTCTAATAACTTTAGGTATAGATAAATGTATTGATTGCAGCTAGTTTTTGAGATGGAAAATCTTAAATTTTAAACCGCGTGACGCTCGGACGCACCGAGTTCGAGCTATTAGGTACCAAAAATGACCCTTTTTTGTCAAATTTCGACTTTCAACAATTCTTTTAAATTACTTCTAATCATCGTACGTTGCCCAGTTTCAATAGGGTTCTGTAGCGACCGGTCTACGCCACACTCCGAAAATTTAAATCGAAAAAATTGAGTTTTGCGACTTGAAATGGATTTCAACGGGAATCGCGGAAATATCAACTTTGACGCTTAATAACTTCGAAACGGTTCACCCTGTATATTTTAAATTTTGAGACAACACGCGCGCACTATCCAAAATTAAAACCAGAAAGTTTCGTCGTTTCGACTCTGACAGATTTTTCGCAAAAAATTCGCAACCTCAAAAATGTCAAAAGATACGACGACGACGACGACAACGGACGCACTCAAGGTCACTGGAAACCCGTAATACATAGCACCAGAATTGGTGCTATGTAACAAAATAAAAAATTAATAATAGCAATAGCGCAGTGTTGCCAGGTATCTCGTGAAATGCCACCAGATCTGTTGATTTCTTTGTGATTTTATGAATAATTAATCTTTTAGTCCATGAAAAACTTTTTAAAAACGTTTGGTTTCTGGTGTTATTAGCTTCGTTTCGGGGAGGTATATTTTATAAATCACAAAAAATTACCAGATCTGGTAAAATTTCACCAGATACCTGGCAACACCGCTACTTCGGCACCGTTCGATGGTGGGGATAAGGGGTAATGACGTAAACGGTTCTGATTGGTTAGGTTGGTGTCGCGGGCGACAGTACGTAGCTCTGAGAAAAAGCCGCGTTCTCAGAGCTTCGACGTGTCGCAGCGACAGTCCCCCACTCTTTTTGTAGGGGGTGACGTCTGTCACTTATCATTCGGATGTAACCTAACATTCCTAACCTTACAATATTTTGTTATTGTTTTGTAAATGAAAACAATTTGTTTTGTACAAATTTCGTTTTGAATAATTTATCATACTGACTGAGACTTTGATAATGAAAGCGGCGAAGCAATGAAATATTGGATTATAATATGATTATTCTTCAAGACTAAAGAAGCTAATTTCGTTAAAAAATGTTATAAGAAGCCCAAAAACAGACTAAATTAACCGACTTGTTTCCTTCCACTAACTAATTTGTGCATTTTTGAGCTCAAAATATAAATGTAATGAAAACAGCCCAGTTTTACTCCTGTATTTATTTTATTATAAACTTGAAATAGTGAACAACCTCGGTAGAGCAGCACACGCGTGCACTATATCGAGACTCTACTGTATTTAGGACTACTATGCACTAGAAAAACAAATACATTTACACATCTTATTAGGTAGTTTTTATTAACCACCGTTAAGTAGGTAGGTACGAGAACCATTTCATTCCTTCTCAGAGCTTCGACGTGTCGCAGCGACAGTCCCCCACTCCTTTGTAGGGGGGTGACGTCTGTCACTTGTCGTTCGGGTGAAACCTAACCTTACAATAATTTGTTATTGTTTTTTAAATAAAAACAATTCGTTTCGTACAAATTTCGTTTTGAATAATTTATCATACTGATTGAGAGTCTGATAATCAAAGCGGCGAAGCAACGAAATCTTTGAATAATGTCTGGCAGTGTATTTTAATATGACTATTCTTCCAGACTAAAGAGCTAATTTCGTTAAAAACGTTACAAGCCAAAATAACGGACTAAATTAACTAATTTGTGCATTTTAGAGCTCAAAATATAAATGTAATGAAAACCGCCCAGTTTTATTCCTGTATTTTTTATTATAAACTTAAAATTGTAGAGTAGCACACGCGTGCACTACATCGAGACTCTACTGTATTTAGGCTACGATGCACTAGAAAACCAAATACATTTACATATCTTATTAGGTAGTGTTTATTAACCACTGTTAAGTAGGTAGGTAGGAGAACCATTTCATTCTAATATAATTTCATCCAATAAGGAAGTCTAAAAGCATAGTCATGGTCCTTCCGACAGTGTCTCCTCATCATTCATATTCCACACCCTAGGTCTCGTTGTACTAATTGTAATAAGCAGGCTTTCAATAGCTTGGCTACTATCCTCACTAGCTGGTGTCTCCTCTATATCTTCACTCCAAGCAGATACAAAGCCATCTTCGTGCAGAGCATACTTGCCCTTTGTAATCTGTATCTACAATAATCTAAAAATATTTATATTATAAGATTTAGGCATCTATAGAGCTACAAAACTAATTTTTAGATAACATTACGAAATTGCCAAAAGTAGGGCTAACAAAATACCTTGTGACCTTAAAAACAGTTTACAATTTTAATTCAAAATGATGTTTTACCAGTATTATTAACTCTTGCACTTTCTTCTGCAGATAAACTTTATTCTAAATTCAGCTTCAGAACAGTGAAGAATTTCCACAGGAATATAATTTGAATTTGTGTCCATCAAATAAACTTTTAAAAGCAAAAGTACATACTTTTCAAAATTTTTTAGGACAAAATAATTTACCTTTGTTCGGAAACAACGAATACTTATTTCGAAAAACTGAGGTTTAAATCAAGGAATACTACGAAGTTTCAAAACTAGGGGGGCATAGCCCCCTAGGCGCTACCCGCGCAGGGGCCTCCGGCATCCACCTACATGTGTTTTTTGTTATTACCTAGCTGCTCCGCGGCAGGCCTCCACCGTTCACCTGTATGCGACAGATTCGCCTGTGATGACCACAAAAAAAAAAGGACTTTACGCGATTTTATTAAAAATAAATATGGAATAAAATTCGGAATAAAATTAGAATACAAATTTATTAAAATATTATCGGATTCCGGAAAAATTAGAATTTTATAAAAGTAGTAAACTATTTAAAATAAAATTAAAAATAAATAAAAATTATTTAATAAATTTCAAAATTATTTAAATAATTAATTAGATTAAAAAGAATTTTTATCAAAAAAAAAAGTTTTAATAAAAAAAATCGGAATTATCTGAAAAAATGACAGAATTTTTCTAAGTCGGAAAAATATCAAGAAAAATTCGGGAAAAATCGAGAAAAATCAGGAAAAATCTAATTAACGCGGATATAAATTATAAAAAATTTTAGAAAATTTTTAAAGTAAAAACTCACGTTTATTTCCAAAAAAGGAGAATAATCCAGAAATCGCACAACACTTTAAATTCCACTTTATCATCGCACATGGTCAGGTGAACGGAATAGAGACGCGAACGCTGACACAACATAACTGACCCGGAAAAATGCGCGATGACCGACGACGCCTACCCTCTCTCCTTAACAGAAAGGGTTTTCACCCCATTTTTGATACGTAGACGCGGAATTAACCGGATGAATCTGGAAACGGTCGACCTAAAAACGCAGGTGTTCAAAAGGGGGTCTGATGATGCAACCCTATGACTCATTGCCACCCCGGGAGGATGCGTGGGTCGATTCCTGGAAATAAAGGGGGGAAATGAACACCTGTGACCTACAAAGGGTAAAATTAAGCGACTTTCGCTCTTAAAGACCAATAAATAATCGGAAAATGACACTTATTCTCGGAAATAAGATGAATCATAGGTAATAAAACTGTCACGGAGGGATTTTGGGATGGAAAAGTGGGCGGAAAACTGAGTATATAAGCGCTCCCCATTTCCAGCCAGAGTTAGTCAAAAACCAAAAGTCAAATCGAACGTTAGACGACGGAAAGTCAAACGGCGGAATCGGGATAACCAAGTGAAAAAGTGAAAGTGTTATAACTGGCAAAGAAAATAATGCCAGAAAGTTTTTGTGAATAAAGTGTCGGAAAATTGTGATTTTGGTAGAAAAGTATATTTAAAAGTATTTAAATTTCGAAGTAAGTGTTTTTGGCCCAATAGTTAGAAAAATCCGCTGTAACAAAAGTTGTTAAAATAAGTTGACTCCGTAATAGTGTAGGAATTGTGATGTCTGAAGTTTTTAAGGTTTTGCCGAGATAAGTTGTTGAGAGTGTTGTCTCATATCCGGTGAACCGTAATTTACATTGAGAATTTTGTGGAATTTATTTAAGGAAATAAATCAAGTGTATGTCAAAATTTAAAAATGTGTTTTTGATTGACGAGGAGACCAGGATTTAGTAGTCTAGAGATAATAACAACATATAGGCAAGTTCAAATTAATTTATTTTGGAAATAAATTAAAGGAACGTAGTCAGGTTCTGCTAGCACAGGAATCTTCCGAATCTCGCAAAAGTTTTATATTATAGCCACCACCCTGTATTAAGAATTTAGACCGCTCGGATTCAAAACATCAACCTGCGATACCGGACGTGTACTTGGCAACAGGTGCATTGACGATATCGTTTCCCTTTAAAAATACAGAGTGTGCCCAATAACAAAGGCAGGGCACG
This sequence comes from Barypeithes pellucidus, assembly GCA_963991005.1. Lineage (NCBI taxonomy): Eukaryota > Metazoa > Arthropoda > Insecta > Coleoptera > Curculionidae > Barypeithes > Barypeithes pellucidus. Next base: position 52,179,031 of record OZ022557.1, on the reverse strand, counting down.
CTTTCGGTGGGCTGGGTGCTATACGTCTACATGTGTTTTTGTTATTATTACCTAGATTTGACCACCGATTTGGGTGGATGCACCGAGAAGCTTGAATGTAGGTTGATGCTTTAATTCGTTGGCCACACTCCTGCGGACTGTAATGGGGGTACATAGTACCCAAACTCTATTCTAAATTCAGCTTCAGAACAGTGAAGAATTTCCACAGGAATATAATTTGAATTTGTGTCCACATCCATATTATGGTTTCCGCTTAACCTAAAATTTAATGTTTTAAACTTGAACTTATCACATTTCTTAATCTCTTCCGATTGCAGCAGGCCAATATTTAAGGCCGTATTAGACTAGGCAATTTTTTCTCTTGCGCCGGCAATTATAATGGCACGTATTCATGCGCAGTAAACCGTTTTCGATCAGCTGCAGCATTGTCAACGGTCAGAACAGCAGTGGGTACTGTCGAAATCCCTAAAATATCCCCAGAATTAGAGATGTGCAAACCTGTTCGTTTTGATTACCAGTTAAAGCAGCTACTGCTATTTACAAATAGGAGGTGCAAAAAGTTGCTGAATTAGCAGTCCATAAGTTTAATAAAGAATGTAAACTGCTAATTTAAGTACCAGTGGGTTTAAATGGCCATTACCTGTTCATACCTGGTTCGGCCAAATAATAAACAGTTAAAAATAACAGAATAATCCATGTCTACCCAATTGAGCCGGCAAGGGCAATTAAAATGGCGCCTGCCCCATTTCTGGTAATGAGAGACAGCTGATCGGGAACAGTGTACTGCGCATGAATCCGTGTCATTTTAATTGTCAGAAGAGTAGAATTTCTGACTGTAGTACGGAGAACGGTGTACTGCGCCTGAATCCTTGAATTATAATTGCCATTGCTGGCGCCATAAAAATTCCCTAGTGTAATACGGCCTTTACGCTTTTTAAGGGTGTGAGTATGTGGAATGCGGATGTTGGATTAAAATTTTCCCCTCTCGGAGGTTATAGGTTTGTTTTTTAAAAGATTTTTTCGATGACAGCGTCAAATTTGATTTTTATTTTCGTATTCTACTCCTCAAAATATGTATGTTTATTCTGGTTAGTAAAAAATGAACCAATGTGATTAAAAAACCAATGTAATTAAAAATTATTTAAATATTTTGTGGGATTTAGGTAGGTAATGATCAAATAAATTTTAAAAGCAAAAGTACATACTATTCACAATATTTTAGAACCAAATAATTAGTAATTACCTTTGTTCGGAAACAACGAATACTTATTTCGGAAAACTGAGGTTCAAATTTCAAAACAAAATAAATAAATTAATAATACTACAGCGCAGTGTTGCCAGGTATCTCGTGAAATGTCACCAGATCTGTTGATCTTTTCGTGATTTTATGAATAATCCGGTGGTCCAAGAAAATCTTTTTAAAAAAGTCTGTTTTCTGGTGTTACCAGTTTCGTGTTGGGGGCGGTATATTTTATAAATCACAAAAAATCACCAGATCTGGTGAAATTTCACCAGATACCTGGCAACACCGCTAGATCAGCGTGGGGATGAGGGGTAATGACGTAAACGGTTCTGATTGGTTAGGTTGGTGTCGCGGGCGACAGTACGTAGCTCTGAGAACGAGGCTTTAAGCCGCGTATCACGCATTTTCGTAATTTTATCTAAAAATTAGATTTAAATAAGAATTTTTAATTACATTGGTCTTTTTAATTACATTGGTTAATTTTTTTACTAACCAGAATAAATATACATATTTTGAGGAGTAGAATACGAAAATAAAAATTAAATTTGACGCTGCCATCGAAAAAAATCTTTTAAAAAAAACAAACCTATATAACCTCCGAGAGGGGAAAATTTTAATCCAGCAGCCAAATTTCTTCTCCGCATTCCACATACTCACACACATACGCTGTAATCGGAAGAGATTATCGACTATACAACAATTTCAAGTTTAAAACATTAAATTTTAGGTTAAACAAAAACCATAATGGATGTGGACACAAATTCAAATTATATTCCTGTAGAAATTCTTCACCGCTCTGGAGCTAAATTTAGAATAAAGTTATCTGCAGAAGAAAGTGTAAGAGTTAATAATACTGGTAAAACATCATTTTGAATTAAAATTGTAAACTGTTTTTAAAGTCACAAGGTATTTTGTTAGCCTTACTGTTAGCATTTTCGTAATGTTATCTAAAAATTAGTTTTGTAGCCTATAGATCCCTAAATCTTATAATATAAATATTTTTAAATTATTGTAGATACAGATTACAAAGAGCAAGTATGCTCTGCATTAAGATGGCTTTGTATCTGCTTGGAATGAAGATATAAAGGAGACACAAGCTATTGAGGATCAGTGATCCCAGAATGGTTCGTCGGGATATCCGTAGAATACTGGGGAAAGGGTGGGGGAAGGCTTTCAAAAATCCTTAAAAATCCGTTTTGTGTAGAAATAGTTAAACTTATCTAATTTCATGCAAATTTGTTCTAAAAAGGTATTATTTTTCGTTTTCGCGTGAATTACGTACTTTATTCATAAAAAATTATTGGATAACTCGATTGAAAGTTGCGTTGTTACTGGTTGTTCAGAAGTAGCTGCGCCATGAACCCTAGTAACCAATACGAGTATATAGAGATATAGGGGTCCGTGTTTCAACTTTCAACTGCGCTTCTGAACAGTCTTGCAGCATGCGAAATGTATCTGCATACTGCAAATTCTGCAGGGACCCTATTATTGAACATTTTAAATCCAGGAAAAAAATAATGTCATACGTCATACCAACCCCAAGAAAAAAATTGGTTACATCGTTGACCAACTTGAGAAATGAAAACGCCCTTCATGCTGGCCATCATTCATACAGTAACAACTAGTTACGGTAACAAAACTAGCTGAAAACGGATTAATCCGTCAAAAACGGATTTTTGCTACCCTGAGAAAAATAAACGGATTTTCGACAGATTTCAGACTTCGGACGGAATTTTGCGGATTTGCGGATTTTTGAATATGGTTTATCATGATTCAGCTAGTTTTGTTACCGTAAATAGTTGTTACTGTATGAATGATGGTCAATATGATGGGCGTTTTCATTTCTCAAGTTGGTCAACGATGTAACCAAACGATGTTTACAATTTTAATTCAAAATGATGTTTTACCAGTATTATTAACTCTTACACTTTCTTCTGCAGATAACTTTATTCTAAATTTAGCTCCAGAGCGGTGAAGAATTTCTACAGGAATATAATTTGAATTTGTGTCCATATCCATTATGGTTTTTGTTTAACCTAAAATTTAATGTTTTAAACTTGAAATTGTTGTATAGTCGATAATCTCTTCCGATTACAGCGTATGTGTGTGAGTATGTGGAATGCGGAGAAGAAATTTGGCTGCTGGATTAAAATTTTCCCCTCTCGGAGGTTATATAGGTTTGTTTTTTTTAAAAGATTTTTTTCGATGGCAGCGTCAAATTTGATTTTTATTTTCGTATTCTACTCCTCAAAATATGTATATTTATTCTGGTTAGTAAAAAAATGAACCAATGTAATTAAAAAGACCAATGTAATTAAAAATTATTATTTAAATATTTTGTGGCATTTATGTTGGTAATGATCAAATAAATTTTAAAAGCAAAAGTACATACTATTCACAATATTTTAGGACCAAATAATTAGTAATTACCTTTGTTCGGAAACAACGAATATTATTTCGGAAAACTGAGGTTCAAATTTCAAAACAAAATAAAAAATTAATAATACTACAGCGCAGTGTTGCCTGGTATCTCGTGAAATGTCACCAGATCTGTTGATCTTTTTGTGATTTTATAAATAATCTGGTGGTCCATGAAAATCTTTTTAAAAAAGTCCGTTTTCTGGTGTTACCAGTTTCGTGTTGGGGGCGGTATATTTTATAAATCACAAAAAATCACCAGATCTGGTGAAATTTTACCATATACCTGGCAACACCGCTAGAGCGGCGTGGGGATGAGTGGTAATGACGTAAACGGCTCTGATTGGATAGGTTGGTGTCGCGGGCGACAGTACGTAGCTCTGAGAACGAGGCTTTAAGCCGCGTATCACGCATTTTCGTAATTTCATCTAAAAATTAGTAGCTTTATAGATCCCTAAATCTTATAATATAAATATTTTTAAATTATTGTAGATACAGATTACATAGGGCAAGTATGCTCTGCACGAAGATGGCTTTGTATCTGCTTGGAATGAAGATATAGAGGAGACACAAGCTAGTGAGGATAGTAGCCAAGCTATCAAAAGCCTGCTTATTACAATTAGTACCATGAGACCTAGAGTGTGTAATATGAATGATGATGAGACAATGTCAGAAGGACCATGGCTATGATTTTAGACTTCCCCTTATTGGATGAAATTGTATTAGAATGAAATGGTTCTCCTACCTACTACCTACTTAACAATGGTTAATAAAAACTACCAAATAAGATGTGTAAATGTATTTGTTTTTTTCTAGTGCATCATAGTCCTAAATACAGTAGAGTCTCGATATAGTGCACTCTTGTGCTGCTCTACTATTTCAAGTTTATTATAAAATAAATACAGGAATAAAACTGGGCTGTTTTCATTACATTTATATTTTGAGCTCTAAAATGCACAAATTAGTTAGTTAATTTAGTATTTTTTTGGCTTCTTGTAACATTTTTAAGGAAACTAGCTCTTTGTCTTTAAGAATAATCATTTTAAAATACACTGCCAGACATTATTCAAAGATTTCATTGCTTCGCCGCTTTCATTATCAAAGTCTCAATCAGTATGATAAATTATTCAAAACAAAACTTGTACAAAACAATTTGTTTTCATTTAAAAAACGATAACAAATTATTGTAAGGTTAGGAGTGGGGGACTGTCGCTGCGACACGTCGAAGCTCTGAGAACGCAGCTTTACGGCAACCAGCCCGGTGAGACCGCTTATGGCGGGGATCGCAGCATATAAGTAGGCCGTACAAGTGACGTCACAGCCAGGCAGGTTACTCCATACGTTTATCCTTTTGTGTTAATCGTTCTGTCAATATCAGACTTACGTAGCTATATCTGAAAGTCAAAAACGTAAGTGTATTTGTTCGGGTTTGTTGGATTTGATCTAGGCTATATTTGTCTCCCTTTAATGAAGCGAGGAAGGTTGATGCTGACAGAGACAGACATAGAATAAAATCAAGTAGCATATGATTAATAATGTTATTGAAAATAGTGGAGGAAGCGTCATTAAATTCTAAAATAATTTTTAATTTTCTATTCTTTTCACGAAAACGGACCTTTTCGTTTTGTTGCAGGTAAGTAATTTATGATTGAAATATTTTTTTACTAATTTTTATTTGTTATTGTTATTTTACATTATAGAATTGTCCCATTATGTCCCAAACTTGTCACGTAAACTAGCAACAAACACATTTTTAAAGAATTTTACTTAAATTTTACAATCTACAAGTCAAAAGCTACAACATAATATTTACAGCTTAGTTATATACCCGTAGCCAGAATTTTGATAAGTCCGGTAATATATTATTATAATAATTCTTTATTTTCATAGTTTAGTTGAGAATCCCATAATGACTGAACATTAAAGAGGACTTCGATAACTAATGTTGCCAGGAGTATGCTACGAAACAAACAAATTGGAAGCCCATAATCATAATGATGGTGCATATATTTACTTGGTTAGTAGCTGTACATATAGTATTGTATTTACCTTGATTTGTTTGAAGTTGAAGATGGTAAAATATTTTATGTAAATTATGATTTATTTCCCATTTTTTTAATAAAACTAATTACAACCTTCAATCTCTGAATTCTTTATTTCTAATTTCGTTACTAGTTCAGTAATAATATAAAAGTATGTAAGGACAATTTTAAAGCGATATTTACAGCTGAAAACCTATGTCAAAATCCTAATATTTGATTTTCTCTACTGTGATGAAAATCAATATTAGGATTCTGACATGTTTTAAGCTGTAAATATCACGTTAAAATAATCCTTACACGCTCTTATATCATTTTTTGAACTAGTAACGTAACTACAAAAGAAAAATTAAACTTCAGAAATAAGCTTTGTAAGTAGTTTTATTAAAAAATAGGGTAGTTTTATTAAAAAATAGGAAGTAAATCATAATTTACATAAAATATTTTACCATCTTCAACTGGGCTCTAGGTCCTAGCAAATATTTCAAGCTTCAAGTCCAAGCATATTTTTGGGACCCATATGATTTAGGAAAAGAAGTTATTATTGATGTTACTCTCAGTAAAGATGACTAAATGAATATTTCAGTTACAAATTACTCACTTGCACCAAAAAGGAAACGACGCTTTTCGTGAAAAGATTAGAAAATTAAAAATTATTTAAAAATTTAAAGATGCGGCGCGGCGTCTTCTCCACCATTTTAAATCACATCAGATGTTGCTTGATTTTCATTCCCGCCAGACGAAGGAAGTTAGCTTGTTTAACAATTCGTGCTCTTCGCATTCTATGCCTGTCTCTGTCTGCAGCAACCTTCCCTAATTCAGTAAAGTGAGACAAATATGACCAGGATCAAGTCGCCTGCATAAACAATCCATTTTTGGCATTTCATATTAACTCTACGTAAGTCTGATGTTGACTCTTAAATGATGAGAGATGAGATGAGATGAGAGAGTGAAACAGATAGATAAAAGTAGGTTACTTGTGAGGGTATGGAGCAGAGTAGGCTTAGCATCACTTCCAAGGCCTTCTTACGTGTTTCGATCCCCCCCATAAGCAGTCTCACCGGGCTGGTTTTGAAGTTTTCTTTGCTTAAAGGTCACTTTAAAATATTGACAGTAATAAAAATTTGGACAAAAGTGACATTTGAAAAGCACATGCGCGCCAGGCGTAATGGATGTCGCCGTATCATGCCTGCTTCGATTATTTAACATGGCAGTTTGTCTTCTTCCTGGTTATAAGTCTTACTAAAGTATTCGTCAGCCCGGTGAGACTGCTTATGGGGGGGGTCGAAACACGTAAGAAGGCCTTGGACGTGATACTAAGCCTACTCTGCTCCATACGCTCACATGTAACCTACTTTTATCTATCTGTTTCACTCTGATCATCTCATCATTTAAGCGTCAATACCAGACTTACGTAGAGTTAATATGGAAAGCCCAAAAGTGAGTGTTTATGCAGGCGACTTGGTCCTGGTCATATTTGTCTCACTTTACTGAATTAGGGAAGGTTGCTGCAGACAGAGACAGGCATAGAATGCGAACAGCACGAATTGTTAAATAGTTTAACAAGCTAACTTCCTTCGTCTGGCGGGCATGGAAATCAAGCAACATCTGATATGATTTAAAATGGTGGAGAAGTGGAGAAGACGCATCTTTAAATTTTAAAATAATTTTTAATATTCTAATCTTTCACGAAAAACGTCGTTTCCTTTTTGGTGCAAGTGAGTAATTTGTAATTGAAACATTCATTTAGTCATCTTTACTGAGAGTAAGCTTCAATAATAATTTCTTTTCCTAAATCATATGGGGCCCAAAAATATGCTTGGACTTGAAGCTTGAAATATTTGCTAGGACCTAGAGCCCGCTTGAAGATGGTGAAATATTTTATGTAAATTATGATTTACTTCCTATTTTTTAATAAAACTACTTACAAGCTTATTTCTGAGTTTAATTTTTCATTTGTAGTTACGTTATTAGTTAAAAAAATGATAGAAGAGTGTGAAAGGATTATTTTAAAGTGATATTTACAGCTTAAAACATGTCAGAATCCTAATATTTAATTTTAACTACTTAAGTAAATCAAATAAAAGGGTTTGAATGTTTTTTGTTGGTTAAATGTCACTTTAAAATATTGACAGTAATACAAATTTTGACAAAAGTGACATTTGAAAAGCACGTGCGTTTGTCAGCTGATTCCAGACGGAATGGATGCCTGGTTTGTTCGTTTGTTCATACTTGCTTCGATGTGTTAACACGGCTGTTTGTCTTCTTCCTGTTTATAAGTATTCGTTGGTATTCGTTGGCTGATCGGGAACGGTGTACTGCGCATGAATACGTGTCATTTTAATTGTCAGAAGAGTAGAATTTCCGACTGTAGTACGGAGAACGGTATACTGCGCATGAATCCTTGAATTACAATTGCCATTGCTGGCGCCATAAAAATTTCCGACTGTAATACGGCTTTTATAAATCGATGGGCTCTGCTGAATACAGCCAATCACCGAACAAACCTAAATATTATTCTATGCAGCCAATCTGACATCGCTGACATTTATCTGTCAACGAGTGTTGCCAGGTCTAACATCTGATATGGTGATTAGTGAAAACTGATTAAAAAGTTCGATTTCTGGTGATTCTTTTATGTTTGGTGAATTCTGGTGATTTCTAGTTCATTGACATATTTCTTGTTATCAGGAGGATATAATATATGCTTTAGGCGTCATTTTACTTTTTAGTCACATCTAGTACATTTTTTTGCAGCATTCTAGTACCAAGCGAAAATAATTTCTGGCAACACTGCTCGCTGTCCCGTTTCGAGAATCATGCCCCAGCACGTCATTGTTCGCTGGACAGGTTTTTATTTTATTTATAATTAAAAATTTTAAAATATAGTTTGCAAAAGTTGTAGCTAGTAACAACTTTAAAAACTTTTTATAATGGGTAAGTTGGTAGTTCACAAGAATTTTCTTATTGTTTCTTATATATTTTCTTTTATTTTTTAGCTTTTAAAATTAAATATACTTTTGAGGGAAATACAAAATCAAGACCTGAACAAAATTTATCGGGGTCCAGCAAAAAAGTAACTAGAGATACTTTAATCCAAAAGACACAAGAAGAAAGGCGGAAAAGACAGGTCGGTGTTAAATAGAATAAATGTAGTTAATGTAGGTATTGTCGAGGATTATAGTTATATCAGTAAATAGGTCTATTATACAGAAATGCCTAGTTTTTGAGATATTTATTTTTAAAGTGCCCTGTTTACGTATTAGAGTAGGTAGGTACATATAATTTGTCTGTTTTTCTTTTTTATTGTTATTTTTTATTTTACATTTACCTTCTTTCCACATTGGAAACCCGAAAAATGAACATTTTGTGTGTTTTTTAAATTAACAATAAATTTTTAATTTTGTTTTAAAAAATATTTTATACAGAACTTTATTGATTACTCTAGCTAACTTAATTGAACGAGGATTTTCACCCTGTCAAATTTCAAATTGGTGTGTACTTGATATGTATTTTAAAAAAATTCTAGTAATACTTAGGTCCTTATTATTTTTTTTATTAGACAAGTAGACAAAAGCCAACTATAATAGAAAGAACTAGGCTATCGACCTAGGTCTTTCAGCTTTTAGTTAACATTAAAAATTAGTATAAATCACAAAAATCTTATATAAAATAAAATGGTCATACAAGTATCATCTAGGAAAAGAAATGGAACAACATTGATGGGGTATTATTTCGAGAACTATGCTTTCAACATATATTGTGATTTTCTGGTGTAATGTCAATAGTCAATATTCTTTAATCAGAAAAATTATTTGTACAAAAAATGGTAACAATTGGTTGATTTGACGCCAATAATAATAATATGCTGAAACAGAAATAAATAAAATGAAAGTGGAAAATCGAAATTTTGCTTTTACACTGTTAAAATGTCCATCTAAAATATATTTAAAATACAGATAGAGGTAAGATTAAAATGTTCCTACATTCCATAAATTCATTTATGCTGTATATACACGGTGTCCCATATAAGAATGCACAGTACAGGGATCTCGTAAACCACAGGAGATACAGAGATGGTTAAATTAGAGAAAAGTTGCGCTTTGCTAAACCCTTCAAAGCCACGATTCAAAATCTAAAAAAATCCGATTACTTCCGAAGATATTTGGGAAAAACCGAATTTTCCCGATTTCGTTTTTATTTTTTTCTGACTCTATTTAAAAAGATATGACAAAATAAATTTCACATTCTCATTGCCACTTTTTCTGCTCTACAAGGCGGTGTTCTTAAATTTTCAATCCGATGTTTCGTTTTTCCGCAACCATCATCAACTTTGTTTTTTAAATAATCGGAAAATTTAATTTTATGCTAGTAAGACTTAAAAACGCATCATCAATATTATTTGATGATTATTACGAAGGAACGAAACGTCGGATCAAAAATTTTAAGTTTTAACTATTAGAAGGGCAAGTAAGCAAAAGTAAGCATGAAATAATTAATTGCGAGTTATTCCATTTATATCGTCTTGAAATAGTAGGCTTTGAAACGCAATTGTCTAAATAAATCATGGCGATCTGTCAGTATTGCCGATAAATCGAAATTTTTACGTAAAGAAGTAAGTAAACTTAGTTCGGAAATTACCAATTAAATTTAAAGTTTTTTTGTCTCTTGAAGTGTTTTTTTAATTATGGCATATTTTTCAAATGAAGAAAAATCAGACATGTTATGTTGTTATATTCAAAGCCATAAAAATTGTTTCGACACTGAAAGGCAATATTTGCTCAAATATCCAGAGCGACGCCAACCTAATATATCAATTTTCAAAAGACTTCTAACAAACCTAAGGGAATATGGCGCATTTCAAAAACCAGTGGCGCATAGAGTAAAGACGAACGATCCAGAACAAACATTAACCGTTTTATTGGCTGTGCAAGAAGAAGATACTGTACATGGGATTAAGATCAATCGAAGTCCAATGCTCAAAGAATACTTCACAAGGAAGGTTTTCGTCCATTTAGATTCAGGATTTGTCATAGTTTAGTACCTGGTGATCAACAGCTCAGAATGATTTTCTGCGAGTGGCTGACTAGAATGTGTGATGAAAATCGTGAATTTCCAAGAACTATTCTATGGTCAGACGAAAGTTATTTTTATAACAATGGAATTTTTAATCGACATTATTGGGCAAAGCATAATGAACATCGTGTACGACCATTGAGGCACCAGCAACGCTTTGGCTTCAATGTGTGTTGTGCTATTATCATTGGCGTAACTAGAATGATTTTGTAGGGGGGGGCTGGCCCCTAGTCTAGTAGGATTTTAATGGCAAGTGTCACTATGACGTATGTGTTGCTTCGAACTTCGGAAATTCTGGGGTGGGCACCAGACCAATCTGGGGTGGGCATAGCCCACCTGCGCCCCCCTCTAGTTACGCCTATGGGTATTATAGGAACAAGGATTATCGGACCAATAATTTATGAAGGTACTTTAAATGCAGAAAGATATTTCCAGATATTGAAGATTTTCTTGATAACATTCCGTTGGCAGAAAACAACAGTATTTGGTTTCAGCAAGATGGGGCACCTCCACATAATTCTCGAAACAACATTGAATATCTAACAGAACGTAGTGTGGTATACCGTTGAATTCAGAATAAAAGGTAGAATTTACTAAGCATAAAATTAAATTTTCCGACTATTTAAAAAAACAAAGTTGATGATGGTTGCGGAAAAACGAAACGTCGGATTGAAAATTTAAGAACACTTGCTTGTAGAGCAGAAAAAGTGGCAATGAGAATGTGAAATTTATTTTGTCATATCTTTTTAAATAGAATCAGAAAAAAATAAAAACGAAATCGGGAAAATTCGGTTTTCCCAAATATCTTCGGAAGTAATCGGATTTTTTTGGATTTCGAATCGTGACTTTGAAGGGTTTAGCAAAGAAGCGCAACTTTTCTCTAATTTAACCATCTCTGTATCTCCTGTGGTTTACGAGATCCCTGTACTGTGCATTCTTATATGGGACCTGGGTGTATATTAATATAAGCAAATATAAACTAGCAGTATGATAGTATGAGAATAGTCAAACAAATCGGTTTTACATGATGATATTTTGTAAATATACACAGCGTGTCCTGGGAAGTTCTTACCAAATGGGAAACTTGCTAATTTTATTTTATTAGCTGCTCTTTAACAATGTATTTTTTCGAATATATCAACAACAATTTTAATGTTAAAAATATATACCTATGTATGTATGATGACACACCAGATTGAGAGAAGAGTCGAAACTTTTTATTTGTGGGTTTATGAAAAAAATATTCTTCATAAAAACTCCTGTTTGTGTTCAAACTAGGCAAACTAAGCATACTATTATGTTCTTAACTTTATATACCGGGAGTTCCAAAGCAATTATAGCAATTTTTAAAAATTGCCCTCCTCGCATTAATTATACTAAATAATTCTAGGATCAACGAATTAAATTAAAAAGTGCACAACTATTACAAGCATGTATCCGAAGTTTTCTTGTAAGAAAGAATGTGAAAACCCAAGAAAGACATAATTACGTATTATCTGAAAATAAGTTACCTGCAAATGAAAAACTAGGAAAACTACTTTTCTTTTATGATGCCAAAATTGATTTCCAAAAGCTGGTAAGTAGATAATTAGTTTAAATATGTATCAACACTACACCTTTTACATACAATTTCAATGTTCTAGATTTTTTATAAATAAAAAAAAATTACCTTCTGCACCAAAACATTGTAGGCAAATGCAGATGTAAAATGTATAGCTTCAATTTAACACTTGACTAGAATATTATAATTTACAAAACAAGAGTGTACAAAAAAAGAGAAATAGTTTGGAAACATTAAACATAAGAGCTAGCACGAACAGCAGTGGCATACTTGTTCAGTGACCACCCTAAAGAATAAGTTAAAAAAAGTAGTCCCGGTTTCAAGCTTTAATAAAGGGACTGTTATGTGTTTCAGGAGGTGTTTGAGATATAACTGCTGTGCTGTAGCTCTTTATACAGAGAAAAAAAACATATGTTTTATGTCCTCCACCGCTGAATAGTTGTCAGTTTATATCAAACGCTTTTTAAAATGTCACATGTTAACGTTGAGCATATAAAGTATATATTTTGTGGCTGTGTTAGAACGCTTTAATCGTGTTTTAACCCATTTCCCCATATATATCTAATTATTGCTATGAAATTATTTTTGCCGGAATGGGGGGTAATAAGGGAAACAGAAAAATTATAAACATAAATCCTGAACAGCGATCACGCCCTGTTAATTTAAAATAGAATATGTACAATATACTACTTATTTGTTGGTCTCTTTAAAGTTTTAAATGAACTTATTTTTTTAGTGTAATTTAGCTCAACACATACTGATCTATGAATGTGAAATTAAACAAGCTATGGGTTCAGATATTCGGTTGTACTGGTCAGTTCAAAGGTTTCTTGTTTTGTGCATAAAACATTTCACATACAACAAAGACGTTACAGATATTATGCTTCAAATTGTAAATGTATTTGCTGGCAATGCTGAAATCTGTTTCTACTTAATAAGGAAGGGTAAGTTTTATCATAAGTATATTGTAGGATATGTACCTGGAGGCCAACTAAGAGAGGCCGCGGCTGTATCTTGGCAACTTTTAGGCTTTTGTTACATTGGATGCGCTTGTGCAGCTGTACGAGTTAGAAATAAAAATAACAATATGGTATTTTCCTGCTTGCGTTTTTTGATGTGGGACGTGGTATACTTGCATAAATGTGTTGAAGATTATACTAACGGATGCACATGAATGGCCTGTGTTTTGTATGCTAATTATTGAAACTTTGATATTCTAATACGTTCATAAATTTGAATCAAAATCTTGTTGTAAACAATATTAACCTGCAATTTAATGTAAAGACAATTTTTTGCAGCATAAATTCCTTTTTCGTGATAACAATAGAACAGCGATTGGAGGTATAGGTCCGTACTGAGTATAATTGTGACTTTCGTGTAACTGCACTGTTTTATTTCTTTTAAGTGATTTAATTAATTTTAAGGAATTAATTGATTTATGCAGCTGCGCTATGAGCTGCATTGTATGTGAGGCGGATGAAAGCAAAGTGCCCCTGTGGCCCTGTGAAATATGTGCTGCCAAATTTTGCACTCCTTGCTCAAAACTTTGCCCATCTGATGTAAGGTGCATGGAAATGAAAAAGGTGCATACTTTATGCTTTTATTGGGAGGATTGTCATAATGTAGTTGAAACGAGCTTAAGAATGGAAAAGCTCCTAAGTAACATGAAGAAAGAAATTATGGATGAACTCAAACGTATGTCGTTTTCTCAAATAGTGGATGAACAACGTTCCAAGTTCGACGCACTGGCAACTGAAATGACAAAACTACACGAAAACGTTCATGAACTGAGCAGGGCTCAGTGTGATATGTTCAAGATGATGGAACCGAAGTTGGACCAGATTGGGACTAAAATGGAGAAAGTCAAATTGGCTGAAACACAACCTAGGTCATTTGCTAGTATCGCTGGTAATAAGATTCCAATTGTTATAAAACCAAAAGATATGTCCCAGAGTATCGTTGCTACGAGGTGCGACTTGTTGCAGAATGTAAATCCTAGTGATGAAAATATTACTGTTCAGTGCATCAAGGGCAGTGGCATGGGAGGTATGGTCCTTAGTTGCTCCACTAAAAAAGATTTAGACAAGTTTAAACAAATAGTCTCTGATAAATTGCCAGATAAATATGAAATTAGTAACTTGAAAACTTTTCAACATCGAGTAAGAACAGCTGGGATTACATAAAAGCATGATGAGCTAATGCTAATGAAGCTGATTAGGCAACAAAATCAAACATTACTTCATCAAGAGGATTATATGAAAGTTTTGTTTATTAAACCTCTAAAGAATAAACCAAGTATATTTCAAAGCGTAATTGAGGTAGGTCCAGATGCATATAGCAGGATCATGGACAGTGGTTCCCTGTTTCTTGGCTATGACTACTGTAGAGTGTTTGATGGAACTGAAATCAGGCGATGTTATAAATGCTGTGGCTACCATCATCTAGCAAACAAATGTGAGAGTGAAGTTGCTTGCCCGCGATGTTCAAAAAATCATGTTGTAAAATCCTGCGCTGAAACATCTCTGACGTGTGCCAACTGTGTCAGATTCAATCTTAGGGCCTCTAAGAGAGTGAGTACAGATCATGCTGCATGGGATGGTCAGTGTCATGTATATAAACAAAAATTGGAGGAAATTAAGGATCGTAGGGCTAAGTAGCAATTACAGAGTGGCTCAATAAATGAATTATATATACGATCATTGACTCCCTCATTTCCTGAGTTGAAAGACCTTCTGCTGTATGAGCGATTTCATGTGTTGGCTGTTACTGAAACATGGTTATCTCCTGACTATCCTGATGCACTGATAAGTATTCCTGGATATAGGGTATATCGACTGGATAGGCCCACGAGGGGTGGTGACAGCTGCTCTAAAGTGTGTAAATGGTTTTGGACGTGAGTGGAGTTCAGGGTGGCGAGGGTTTGGTTGAACAGTTGTGGATTGAAGTGATGTACAGGAACCGGAAATTATTGGTCGGGTCAGTGTATAAACCTCCTTTAGTTTATTATAAACAACTTAGTTGTATTGAAAATATTTTGTCGGTTCTGTCAGTATCCTATGATTATTCGTTGATTTTAAGAGAATTAAATATAAATTTGCTTGTCAAGAGCGCCGAAAGCAATTATTTGGAGTCATTATTGCATATGTTTAATATGAACCAGGTTATCACTGATCCGACTAGAGTTACTCGAAAAGGTTGCAGTTTAATTGATGTTATTGGAGTTGGAACTAAGGTAAATAATATTAAATCAGGGACTATGGACATGCTGAATCTTACTGATCATAGACTAGTTTACTCTGTTTTAGGCATAGAATCACCTAAAATCGCCGATAAAGTGATAAAATATAGAGACTTTAGAAATTTCGATCAGCAACTTTTTGATCTGGAAATGCGGAATTTTGATTCTCTTTTGGTTTTAGGGCAAGACAACTTGGATGCAAGGGTAAATATGTTTAACCAACGGCTAACCGAGGTATTTGATAGGCAGTGAAAAAAAGGCATATATGTCATTTGAATTGGAGAGGGTGCAAAAAAACTCTAAAAAATTATGGTCTAAGATTAACAATTGGAATATACATTCCAAAAGTTGTAACGAAATACCCAACCATTTAAAGGACGTTAATCAAATAAGTGATTATTTTGCCAGTATGAGTCGGTTAGCCGTCCCGGTTGACAATGCAACACTTGAGTTTTATAGGAATAATACGCTAGATAGGTTAAACGGACAACAATTTAATTTTAAGATGGTATCAGACTATGATGTATACAGGGCATTTGCACAAATTAAAACTAAGTGCATAGGCATTGATGGTATTAGTCATGATATGTTGTTGTTTGGCATTGAGCATGTTGTGGGTGTAATTACGGAATTATTTAATATGTGTTTACAGAATGGAGTATTTCCAAAGATATGGAAAACTTATATTGTTAAACCGCTACCTAAAGGCCCTAAAATAGAAACTTTGTCTGAGTTGAGGCCTATCAGTTTGCTTCCCATCCTTGCAAATATGCTGGAAACACTTGTTTGTGGCATGATGGATGAATTTATCTCTGAGCATGACATTCTTCCCGGTGAGCAGTCCGGCTTTAGGAAAAATCATAGTACGGCGACTGCACTAAGTAAAGTGACAACTGACATTGCTCGGAATGGATGAATCCAAGGCGTCTTGCCTGGTCCTTCTGGACTATAGTAAGGCGTTTGACCTGATTAATCATGATATGTGGATAGCTAAACTTGGGTATTACGGTTTTTCCGAGCAGGTGTGTAGATGGTTCTCCAGCTATCTTTTTGAACGGTCACAGGTAGTGGAGCTGGACGGGATGAGATCGCAATTCATTATTTTAAAACTTGGAGTTCCGCAGGGTAGTAACAATGGCCCTAAATTGTTCATTATATATACCGCAAGCCTTCCTGATGAGTTGCGGTTTTGCTCGGGACATGCCCATGCCGACGACTTTCAGCTTCTTGCTGATATTGCCCTGGAAAGTGCCAGCTGGGCCTTGCAGGAGGTAAATGGGGCTTGAATAGGGTTTCTGAATGGTCTGGTAAACATGGATTGCTGCTTAATCCTAACAAAAGCAATTACATGATAATAGGTACTGATGTGATTACAAATAGGTTTCAATCATATAATTTTACAACTTCATATCAATGGATCTATAGTGCCATCTGTTGAGCATGTCAGGAACCTTGGTATGAGATTTGATAGGTATCTTAATTTCGAGCGTCATGTAAAAGAAAAATTATCTCTTGTATATTTTAAACTAAAATGCTTGTATTCATTTAAATACATTCTGCCTGAGCGGCTGAAGCTTGTGCTTGTTGAGTCACTTATTTTTCCTCACTTAGACTGTTAGACTTGCAATGTTGTGTACTTTCAATACCTCACTCTTGAGTTTTAGAATAAAATTCAACTGGCCCAGAATGCATGTGTTCGTTTTGTGTATTGTATTAATAAATTTGATCACGTCAGTCATGTGTACGTTCAGAATAGTCTCCTAAAATATAAATTTCGTGCTATGCTTCATTTTGGGATGTTAATTTACAGAATATATAAATCCGGATTTCCAGGTTATCTTTGGGAGTACATGGTGGCTAGGCGTGATCTACATAACTTGAACCTTAGAAATGTTGATAGATTTGATGTCCCACGGCACCGAACGTCCAAGTTCAGGTGTTCGTTTGCCTTCATGGCCATTGAATTGCTAAATTCTGATGTTTATAATCTTATAACAAATAATTCTCTTGTGATTTTTAAACGCAAATATAGGACTCATCTGCTCAGGGGTATGCATTAGTGCGCATTTCTGATGAATAATGTAGATTTCTTCTTGTGAAATTATGTATTTTTATTTTGATTAATTTTGTGTGATGGTAGCAAGGAAGACCACACTGCGAATCGCTATCTTTTATGTAATTGTATATTTTTATTGTTACATAATAAATATTTTTCTATTCTATTCTATTCTATTCTATTTATTAAGTCATTTGTATTTCAAATATGATAACAGTAAAACTACGTATAGCGCTAAACTTTGACGTTGCTCCTTTTTTTTCAAAGTTTAAAATTAGACCAAATATTCAATTTTTTTCAGAGCCTTCTTATTCTGTTGAATTATTCTTTGTAGCCAATTTAGTTTATTCCTGAAGTTGTGATTTTTATTTAAAAATAGCTAATAAATTTGGATAATTTTACTATTTTTGAAGTTTTAAAGTTCAGGTTAGCTTAAATTTGACGAGAGCCATCAATATTGGGTACCAACTTAAAAACATCCTAAATATTTTGTTTAATAGTTACAGACGTCAATATGTTTGGCTAGAGATAAGATATCAACTTGCGGTTTTCAATTAATGCTTTTGTCTTTGACACTTTTTTTTAATCATAATAAGTATACCATTTCATTTGAAATTTTTAAGAAAACACGCAAAATAGGTTGGCAGTTTAACAGCCACATTCCACTGTAAAAACTTAAATCACGTGACGTATATTCAGTTTATTTTATTATGGTTGTTTAGTTTAAAAGAATCAAATTCTCGATTAGTGAGACGGTGACTTAAATTCTAAGAAAATAAATACGAAATCATGTACAAAAAACGCACACAAAATACTAATGCCGACGGACTTTCCCATGTTGAAATTCATATAACAGAAAATGAATCTTTACTTGGTAACCCCGGAGACATCGATCAATACTTAAAAACAGACAACAACCAACCACCGACGGTCGAAGATCTAGACAATTTAGACCAAATATTTAATGCCAATCAGCTAATAGAAAACAAAATTATTCAATTACCAAACGCACGAGAAGCTGACGAATATGAAACAGTAACCGCCCCAGAAGAACCAATACTTAATATACTGTTTACCGAAAACACTGTAAACAACTACACCAATCGAATAATTATTAAATATAGAAAATCGAATACCTCTCGCGTAATAAGTTTTAATCTGTTCGAAATGAAAAGTCGTTCGTTAACTTAACCGAAAATCTCTGAGAAGAAATAATTAAATGTCATACGTGAGCGATGAGATTCGATCTATTAGCTCGGGAAAAGGGGAACACCCTCTTCACCGTTTTACTTATTTTTTCGCTCTCATCGCTCGTATCTAATCATCTAAGCGCTCACGCAGGACATGGCGTTAATATTTCTTACTATAATTCATTAGTTTCTTGCTTTATAGCAATGTTATCTGTTTGGGGTCGTACTCGTGCTCATATGTATGTGTATATCTTTTTTTCAGTAAACAATTTTGTTTTAGGTTATTACTTCTACCTCCGCAAACTTCTTGACAGCAATTCAACAAATAATGTAGAACAAACTATGTTTTTAATCCATCGACCTTTTAAATATTTAAACGACTTAGGTCCATCACAAGATATGGTACTTGCAGAATTTTGCAATAATTTTTTAAAACAAACAGTAACTCATAACGTAAAGTTTTACCTTATACCCTACTTAAAGGAAAAACTAGATTCAGCACAATATGACAAGATGATAAGGTATTTAAATACCTTGTATTATTTAACTGCAAGTAACAGTTTGTTTTATTGTATCATTGCCCTGGAACCTATGGATTTCGGTAAGTATTTTATGTTACAGTTTCCATATTAACTTAATCAGAATTGTCTTATTAGTTGTTATACGGGGCGAGTCGGGAGGAACGGACCAAACTCCAGGGTCGTATTGTATGTACGGGTCATTTCTTTTACAAACCGCACACTTTTTAACATTGATATTTTAGAATCGTCCTAAAATGTTTTTACAACTTATATACAGGGTGATTCACGACGAGCTTGCATTAGAGCTTTATGGAGAACTACTGAATATATGTTTCTGAAATTTTGGGGATTTAGGTTTATCGATATGCTCTCTTTAACTAAAATATTCACATGTTTCTGTCATTTCCGGTTATACCGGAAGTAGCTGCCTACTTTCGTTTTTTAAATACAACATGGTAATTTTTATTACATTTTTCGATTAAGCATTAAATACTAAGCACATTTTATAGAAAATGTTTTTGTCAGACTCTAATAGTTTTTGAGATATCTGGAATTTTTGTAATTATTTGGCAAATGCATGACGATGAAATAATCCATATAATTTTTTTACCTTAGCGCTTGGGCTAAACATTTTTGCTCACCGAATAGCTAGAAGATCATCAAGTCTCAAAAACATTTCAAATTCGGCATAAAATGTACAGGGTGGTCACAATTCAAGCCTCATTGTGAAAAAATTCAACCATTAAAAACTTTCTTATTTTAAATGGAACACCCTGTATATTTTTATTTAATTTGATGGCAAATTAGTTGTTCTTTATAAATAGTATTTACTGTCCTATACCTATATCAAAGCGTTTTCTCAAAAAATCCAATTTTATTCCGAAAATACTATTTGTTCAAGTGTGCTATGAAAACAATTGTACTTAGGGTACTGATGTCTATACAGAGGAAAATTAATAATGGCGGCAATATTTTCTAGTGTGCTTTGACAAGAAAAACAATTGTCTGATATTTCTTGGCGTGTTTTCAAACTGTCAATTATTCTGTTACTAAAAAATGTCACGCTCCGGATTTTCAAGTGAAGATTTTTTAAATTTATTTACGGTTTACATTGAATGTGGTAAAATTAAGCTAACAGCTTGTCGAATATATCGGGATAAATATCCGAATAGGCCTATTCCCACACCTGATATTATTAGAAGACTAAATAATAATTGTTTAAAATTTGGATCATTTGAAGCCAAAGTACGAAGAATTAAACCAATACTGGACAATGAGGTATTCGAAGTTACCATTTTAGCCTATTTTTACGCTTTCCCAAAAGACTCAATTCGTGAAGCTGCAATGCAATTAAGAGTTTCGTATTCCAGTATACAAAGAATTTTAAAAAAATATGGCTGGAGGCCATATTCATATGCCCAAGTTCAGCATCTAAAACCACAAGATTTGCCAGCTCGAGTCGAACTTTGCGAGTTTTTTCTAATCAAAACCCAAGAAAATGAGCAATTTACTAATTCTGTAATATGGAGTGATGAAGCCAAATTTACTCGTAATGGTTTTCATAACAGACACAACAGCCATTATTGGGCTCACGAAAACCCCCATATTGTCAGGATAGGACGTTACCAGGAATCATTTCAATTTAATGTTTATTGTGCTATTAAACATGACCGTATATTTTGCTTACACATTTACGACGAAAATTTAAATGGTCAGAATTATTTGACAATTCTTGAGGATCAGTTAGAAGAACGTCTGGATGATTTGCCGCTCCAAGAGCGAATAAATGCATGTTAAGACTGCCCTAAACAGACTTTTTCATGACCAGTGGATCGCAAACCAAGGTCCCTTCCACTGGCCAGCTCGTTCGCCAGACTTAACTCCACTGGACTTTTTCATCTGGGGAACCATTAAAGATAAAGTTTACGCGCGTCCCATCACCACGAAGGAAAATCTAATTGAAAGGGTGAAGGCAGCATTTCAATCTCTCACTGCACAAGAAATTAGGAATGCTACAAGAAATAGCATGATGAAAAGAATACATAAATGCTTGGAAGTAAATGGCAATCATTTCGAACATATTTTAAAAATATAATCAAAAGATATTAGGTATAATTTTCAAACACATTTTTAATTAAAGAATTTAAAGTTTATAAACTTGTTTCCTTGCTATTTTTAAAAAAATAATATTTAAACCATTAAATTTAAAACAATTTAAAACAATAAACTGCATTTTATTTATAAATTATTAAGAAACACTTTAGAATGTTGTATTTTCAAGCAATCAATCACTATTCCTCCGTATAGACATCAGTATACAGCCCCTAAGTACAATTGTTTTCATAGCACACTTGAACAAATAGTATTTTCGGAATAAAATTGGATTTTTTGAGAAAACGCTTTGATATAGGTATAGGACAGTAAATACTATTTATAAAGAACAACTAATTTGCCATCAAATTAAATAAAAATATACAGGGTGTTCCATTTAAAATAAGAAAGTTTTTAATGGTTGAATTTTTTCACAATGAGGCTTGAATTGTGACCACCCTGTACATTTTATGCCGAATTTGAAATGTTTTTGAGACTTGATGATCTTCTAGCTATTCGGTGAGCAAAAATGTTTAGTCCAAGCGCTAAGGTAAAAAAATTATATGGATTATTTCATCGTCATGCATTTGCCAAATAATTACAAAAATTACAGATATCTCAAAAACTATTAGAGTCTGACAAAAACATTTTCTATAAAATGTGCTTAGTATTTAATGCTTAATCGAAAAGTGTAATAAAAATTACCATGTTGTATTTAAAAAACGAAAGTAGGCAGCTACTTCCGGTATAACCGGAAATGACAGAAACATGTCAACATTTTAGTTAAAGAGAGCATATCGATAAACCCAAATTCCCAAAGTTTCAGGAACATATATTCAGTAGTTCTCCATAAAGTTCTAATGCAAGCTCGTCGTGAATCACCCTGTATACAAACACGTATTTCAGGATTTTGCTAAAAAAAAATTATTTTACAAAATATCCACACATGAGTTTTTGATAGTTTGCTGGATTTTCTGCAATCTTCTCATAAAATTGAATATCTCCAGTGTACTGTACGTATCAAGTTAGTTTCGAAGTGTATTAAAAAAAAGTCTTGTGAACAAATGCAAAATATTAACAATTTTATAGTTTAAATGGTTCTAACATGCTCGCCCCCCACCGTTTTGTCCTTTATTCTCTTATCTGCTAAACCAATTTTACGAAAAGTGGCTCCTCTATTAGATCGGTAGTTATTAAATATTTTCGAATATTGAAATTTTAACTTGTACACCCTGTATCTCGGTTATTACTAGCTATTGAACTAAACTAAGTTTGGAGAAATCGCAGTATTTTTACCCAAGGAATCTGCAGTTTTCCTATGTACCATTAATTATGGGACACCCTGTATAATCAATATTTTTTTCATCTGATTTATGTTAAATATTTCGTCCTCGGAAGCAAAAAATATATAATATATATGATTTTGAGGTTATAAGTAAGTATTGGTAGATTTAATTTACTCCTATAATAGGTTTTGCGGAAGGTACATATAGTGTTTTCCTGTGTGATATTAAAATCTACACTGTGTAAGTGTTCCCTATGCTAACTTTACTTTATAATCAGCGGCGTCGCTAGGGCTGTGTCACCTGGAGCGGTGTCGCCCGTTCTCCCAATTAAAAATGCTTAAAAGTAAAGCTGAAATAAACAAAAAAGCCGTCCAGATAGAAAACTAACCTTAGCCAAGCGGATAAGAAAAGGTATGGATTATAAAATGTAATATGTGATTTTGGAGTATTTAAGAGTATTTTCCGGCCGTGAAATAATGTCGTCCCGAACGGATATATTATTACTCGACGACTTTTTTATTTTTGCATGAAATTAAACATAAAATCCTAAAAATGTTGTAATTTTTCTCTGTTGGACGACTGATCGAAATATATATTCATCTACATTTTTCTTTATTCATTATTTATTGTGTTTTTTCTTTTTTGAGCAAAACCAATTTCTATTCTGAGATATTGAATCTTCGTTTTTTACTTTTCTTGTAATCTTCCAAAATACATTCGCCAAATTTACTTCTGATTTATTACTAATGCAACCTAACGTCGCAGAGAAATTACTAGAAAGTCGAACCTGTACGTAAGTCGGCACCGCTAAAGGATCGTTTTAAGCACCTCCCACTCACCCCGGCGGGTGCATGCCGGTGAAAAACATTTATTAAGAGGGCTGTAAATGAAATTATGCAATTGAGTAGATTGTTTTATTTTATCGGTCTGCCACTGTATATTTTCTTTGAAAGCGCTCGATTCGGCGTAAGTTATCAGGTACAAGTATTTTCAAATTATATTCTGAAAACAGGTGATGGAGTTATTTTATCAGGTGAGGCTATTTCAGTTGCATTTTCTCTAGACGCTCCTACTTTTCCTTCTAGTAAATATAGTATAGGGTGGCTCATCGAAAAGTTTCTAACCAGGTTCATTTTCTTGTAAGTAAATGAGTAAATCAAAATATGGTCAGACACGTAAAGGTTTGTTCACAGAGGGAATGTTTTTGAATATTTAACCCTCTCGCCCCTGCCTTTAACCCTACGACGGAGTGGCTTTCACTCTTAAAAACTTAAAGAGGGGGGGGGGGGGGGGGGTCGAGTGGAAAACAGTTTCTTTATAATTGCATGGAGGTTAGGGGTGGACATTTTCAACATTTCCTTAATTGGCATATATATTTTTTTTAATTTTCTTTTTATCGAGCAGGGCTCCGTTGAAAAGGCTATTCAATTCCCTTTAAAATAAGGTATTACTCGACCCCCCTACCTCGGGGTTGATAACTAACTTTCAGGTGTCCGAGCGAATTTTGATTTATTCACTTATAAGAAAATAAACCTGGGTGGAAAGTTTTCGCCACCTTGTATAATACGTATTTCTCCATTAGCGATTTAATAATTAGAAGGTGTAGAAATGGTTTGTTATATTTAAACCGGCAAATCGTGGTTTTGTTTTTTGGGAGACCGTGACTTTGAGTTCACCCCTTGTTAGTTACCAAACAGGTCTCTTGGAGAAAATAGACTTTTTCTTTATGGTCTTTTCTCTTGGTATGAAAACATAGAACTAATCATAGATGGCGCTTCAAGATATCAAGCGAGAAAATTCACCATATATATTTTTTCTTTAAAATCCCCTATTGGATCTTGAATCGTTGGAGGTTATATTCGTTGGGAAAACGACCTCGGGAAGGTCGTTCCACAAGGATGAAGTCCTCAAGATGAAAGAATTATTAAATAATGAAGTTCAAGGAGTACTAAGCTTAACCACATATGGATGGGCGGCAGTGGTTCGTCGTGTATTTCTGCTATTCATCGCTCTGGGCGGAATTAAGAGAGAGATCTGTAAACAAACCCTAATCGGCAACGTGTTGCTCAATTTTTTATACGCTCGATTTAAAAAAAAAAGTATGGAGTGATTCTCTGGGACACCCAAGGAGTCACCCACTTAAATATAATAAATTATTTCCATAACACCCTATATAACGAAACATCCAAGCAAAAATAAATAAAAGAAAATTTTATTAAATCACTTTAGTGGAAAAAATATGATGACCCTTATATTAATTATTACGATTTTGAAAGGGATTATCATTTTGCTATTTTTTTCTTTTTCACTAATTCTGAACAGTTTTTTTGTCTTTAAATACCTGCTTACTTATAAAATAATTTTCCTGTTTGTATCCGTGCCATTTATTTTCATTATATTGTCTCTGATCTCGATCTCTCTCTCTTTCTCTGTTGTATAAAATAAATTTTACCGCCTACTTGCTTATGTTATTATTTTTTATATGTTTCTTCAATGGCGCACTCTTTTATTTTTTAGCTTAATGTTGATTTAATAATGTTTAGGGTATCAGTCAATATTTAAGTTGGAAAACAATTTTTGAAACTTGCATGGTGATCGTGTCATTTTTCAACAACTTTCAGGCAATAACATTTGGAGAGAGGTTGTAATTACTATTAAATTCGAAAAATGATGATCCTATCTCAAATATTAAATTAATTCTCATGTATTAATTTATTATTATAATAGTACAGTTTACAGCAAAATGGAAATGAAAGAAAATGCATGGGCAGCAATTGCAATTGAAATCAAAAATGCTGGTCTAGATTCATTCGGTAACAATTTTGAAATTTAACTGGACGTTTCTCCAGTTTTTTTTATCAATATGGTTGCACTATGACACCTCAGTTCCAATAACGAAGGGTGAATCAAGAATCGTTTTTGGAGATACCACCAAAATAGTAAAACAGTCATAATTATTTCCTGTCTTGTGTTGGTTTGATGTGGTTTGTTAGTGAGTAGAATTCCAGTTGATAGTTCCTTCGAGGGTCTACCAATTACGGCCCGTGCGTGTGTTGGACCAGATACTGTTTATGTTGTTTTTGCGCCCATCTATCTAATGTTGTTCTGGTTGATATCCCAAGAGCGGATTCAGGGCTCCTGAAATTTTTAGCTGATCCAGCTCTGGCTAGTTCGTTTGCTATTTCACTTATATCCCTGAGTAACCAGGAACTCCACAAGAGTTCAGCCTTGTTTCTCCTGGCTTCCAGTTCTTTCAGGTCATTTAGGCACTCCAATGCGATTTTTGATGGAAGTAGGAACCTAAGTTCATCAGGTATGGATAATATATCAGTAAAAATTTTTAAAAATTTGCCGATAGCGCTCCCTCTGGATTGGTTGATGCCATTAATGAGTCTTTTAAAACAGACGCAATGGACATTCAAAGTGGCGTACCACAGGGTTCAGTGTTGGGCCCAGTTTTATTCTTATTGTATATATTATATTCGCTGATGATACTACAAGCTTGTGTTAAAAATGCAGATTAATTAAAGTTAATTGTACAGAATGACTTATTGCTTATCAAGCAGTGGTGAAATGCAAACCTATTGTTTCAATATCGGCAAGACTCGTATTCTTTCATTTAGATTTTCATTTAATCTAATTCTAGAAAATGATTGCCCAGAATGGGGACGTTGCCAGATTCTTGGGTGTCCAAAATCGACGACAAACATAAATTTAGGGACCATATTCTGGTATTAACTAGGACACTTGATTCTTAAGCTGTGAGAGTTATCTCTAAAGAATTTAGAACTCATGTGGGTCGTATTGTTTACTTTTCACTTATCGAAGGTCACATAAAATATGGCATAGCTTTATGTTCTCAGGGACTGTTGGGGTCTATTTTAATTTTGCAAAAGAGAATTTTAAGATATTTGTGTGGTGTCAATTCTCATACATTTTAGACATTTATTTGTTAGGAAAAATATTTTAAGTGTGATAGGAATTTGTATCCTAGAAACAGTATACCTCGAGTATACCTGATGCATAAAAAATATAAAAATTATCCTAATAACAGCTTCTTTCTATATGTGTAACGAAAATGATATTATAAGAGTATTAAGATTTATAATCATATACCAATAGCTTTTCACCAAACAGTAGATGATAGGACTTTTAAGCGAAAATTGAAGAGGTAACTAAGTAGACCATACTATACCCTTCGGGAGTTTTATAATTATGATTTCTAATCACTGGTTTGCGAGTCTTTTTTCTTCATCCTTAATTTTTGCTTATTGTATTCCTATCTTGTTTTAGTTCTATATATTATATAGTTTTGATTTATTTAAATTGTTTTTTTAACTAAAGTGATTTTATTTTATATATACAGTCATTTTTTTACCATTTGTTTTTGTATTAGATTTTCTGTATTTGTAATTAATTTTTTTAGCTTTGTTAGCAAGATAAGTTTCATATAACAATAAAGCATATTTTGATTTGATTAGATGTAAAACGATGGGCGTTCAGAGCCTTGAGAGCAGCTTGGCTGTCTGATACCATGTATATCTTCTGGTCGTGATAGCCATTTCAAGGTTCTTTTCTGCGCACGCTAATGTAACATAAATTTCCACTTGGTATATTGTGGCGTAGTTCCCCAGGGGGCCGTAGACAGACGTTATGTGATCAGATTTTTAGGTTATTGTAGTTCCCTATTTTCCTTCGTTTGGGGAATTGTACAGGAGCAGTCATTGCAGCGTTGACCGTGTCTATCAGTGGCTAACATCATCGGTATACAGGAGGCGTAGTCGAAAGCCCTTTCTATGTAAACGAAAACACTCGGAGCAAATTCTTTGTGGTGTGTAGGTTGTACAGGGCAGTTCTTTACGTTACCATGGCAACGTACGTCTAATATTTTAAATATTTTCAGACACTGTTTAATATAATAATAATAATAAATACTGGTATTTATTTTCTTATTATGGCTTGGATTTGGCAAAAAAATATCCTGAAAGGTATGATCTTTAATAACTAATGAAATCTTCTGAATAAAACTACAGTTAGGAAAAATATACCCTGATGGGTCTCAACGACTCTGAGCATCGCGATGTTCCTATTTCGTTTTTAAATGCCTATGCGTTTTTTTTATTAAAAAACATGAAAGCTAATTCTTCTACATAGGGTTTCACTTTTTTTAAAAATGGTAATTAAGATACAATGTAGTTTTAACTAGCTGATGAGGTGTATTTCCTTTCAGAACCAAGTTATGAAAGTATCCGGGTATTCTCGAGGCTAAGCAAAGATATATATAAACTTACGCCACCATTATTGTTGTCAGAAGATAGCGATTATGAGGAAAATGAAGATAACGAAATTTCAGAAGAGGAACTATTACTCTCTGACTATCTAAACATTATGAATAACTCCAGTAAAGTCAAGAAATACCTTCATTTTTTTGAAATAAATTCTGAAAACGAATTAGTACTTACTGGATTTATAAACTATTGTCAGAATTTACTGTTGGTCTATAAGAAGTCAATTAGGAAATATTTGTAAGTATTTTTTTTTATTTGTTGATAGTACATATTGGGATGCCAACTATGAGAATACTTCCGAAAGCACGATTCGCCAGAAGGCCTTTAATACATTTTTGTGTCCATTTTTTAATAATTCCAACTCTATATTTAGTACTGGTTTTGTCAGGTCAGTCAGTCATACAACCGATTTGGTTATTTTTCCATAACATAACATAAAAAAAGAAAATCAAACTGTGTTAGGTCTGGTGATCGGGGAGGCCACTGAATAGGAACGTTAATTCATATCTATTGATAATTAAAAATAGTAAGACCTCTGTAGTTGTGACTGAAAATGCGAATGCATCTGCTTATAAGACTCGGTTTGTCTAAGAAATTATTCAGAATTTCAAAAAAAAACATATCAACAATTCTTTCACCAATTAAATAACATTAAAAATGAAACGGAACTCTTCGCTGTTACTAACGAAAGATTTTTCATTGACCATTAATGATGGTTTTTGCTATTGTACATTCCCGAATTGGAGACATTTGAGTCATTCGTTCATGACATATAACAATAATATTAACATAACGATTACATAAAAATATAACATTTTGGTGACAGAAGTTAAGGTACTGAAAATGATCGACTGAATTCCATTATTCTGGCTGTAATCGTAAAATTTTGTGGTGTGACCATATCTACGTCGTTTACCTTGTGCAGGTTCTTTTAAAGTTTGGGATAATGGTTTGTCGGGTTTTAAGATTTGTTAGATTAAGACGTTTTCCCTAACTACTATTTGGTATTCCACTGCCAGGGATGTAAATTAAAGTTCAGTTAGTAGTTATTACAAATCGATATTGTATGCGAATATTTTTGACATTATAATAACAATTACATAAAACATGTTTCAGATTGTCTGTCTCCCATAATTTGGGCCGTTATTCACAAATACATGTCAATGATGTTTTCCCGTATTTACCTGTACTTATCCTTTCTTGTGTACCATGTTTGTTACATTTAATATTAAAAATGTTGAGAATATTCTTCAGGGTCAATACTTTTACATTTTTCATGACATTTCATTACAGTATTCAATAATTCGTTAACCACTGCTATGTGAATGATACAATTTTGTTTTTTGATTAGTATAACGCTTTTTCCTAAATGCGTCTTAATAGCGATCATGTAGGCCTAGCGAACAATTTAAAGATGTTAGTTAATGTTGAAAAAAATATTTGCAATTTTAGCTACATTTTTGTTACTACTTTAATTTAATAATAAAAAAATGTTAACCTTCACACTGCAGGTAATATTAATAATAAACATTATTTCAGAATTTACATTACATAACATAAAATGAAATAGTGTCAAAAATACAGTAGCATATTGCGATAATATAATTATAGATTGAATTGAATGACGTATTTGGCGTTTTCTTCAATATTATAGGATTTAATGTCTTTAAGAAGCTTAAATACACCTTTTTTAATGTTGTCACAATTTTCAATATGATGTCAAAGTCTATTGTATAGTTTTATACAGTTGTAATACGCACCATTTTCGTACAATGTCAGTATGTGTTTAAGAAACGTATAATTCAAAGTTCTTGTTTAACACAAATTTTGTAATTCACTATTTCTAAACAAAATTCTATTTTTGAAAAAGAATAATATGCATTCTTGTATGTAAATTACAAGGACAGTAAGAAGCCCATTCGCTTTAAATTTACCTCTACAACTTTCTCTAAAATTGTAACCAAATATAGTTTTCACTACTCTTTTTTGACATACAAACAACTGTTCTATATCCCTACATTTTCCATACAGAATAATTCCATATTTAATATGTGATTCGAAATTTGCATAGTATACCATTTTACATGTTTGTCTATCCAAGTGTTTAGATAAAATGCGCAAATTGTTGCATAACTTATTCAATTTACCAAGAAAATACTACACATGGTGATCCCATGACAGAGTATTGTCCAAGACCATTCCCAAAAATTTAGTTGTTCCTGATATTTTTAGTTGATCGGTATTAAGAGAGATATATTCCATTTCTTCTAATGTGAATATTGTTGTTTTAAATATCATAGTATTGGTTTTTGAGGTGTTTAATGAGCTTATTTTTGGCAAACCAATCATCTGCTTCCATCATGACTTTTTTTAGTCCAAGAATAAACTGACGAAGCCGTAATAAAAGAAAATTGGAATCGTCTGCGTAATTTGTTAGTGTAATTTCGGTTGAAAGCAGCTCGGTAATATCAAAGTCAAAGTCAAAATATAACAAATACCAATGTATGGAAAATTATTATTTCCAGACCATAATATAAAAAAGTAAAAATATAATACACAATAATAATAAATACAACATTACATACAATATCAAATACACCTAATATATCACTTCCAAAAGTCAATTAAAATTATCTTGAAAAAATTCATCTACTGAGTGATTTTACTTCTTTCCTAAATTTTTTATAATTATTAATTTGGCGAATATTCAATGGGAACTGATTAAATATTTTCTTACTCTTGTATATAATGGAATTCTTAGTTTGAGTAGAAATAGGTATAGGCAGATCTACATTGTATGTTTGGCGTGTATTGTATAATGAAACTGAATTAATTGCATTTAGAAATTTTTTGTGAACAAAAATAAATATGGCAGTGTTGAAATTTTATTCAATAAAAATAGTGGCTTACTTGAGTCTCTAGAATTGGCTTTATACATATATTTTATGTTTCGTTTTTGCAGAATAAACAAAACATATTCAATAAATACTGAGAGCAAATTCCCAAAAAGGTATACCATATCTCAGATGAGATTCTATTAGTGAATAGTAAGCATTTTTAACAGTTTCTATATCTAAACAATCTGCCATTACCCTAATTGCACAACAATCAGATGCCAGTTTTTTAGCCAAGTAATTTATATGGGCCTCAAATTTTAACTTATTATCACATAAAAATGTGTTTACAGTTTCACTGCTTACAACCTGATTCCCTACACTAATTTCATTTAAAGAACACTTAATAGTAATTATATTTGTTTTAGAAATATTAAGTGCCAAGAAATTTGCGTCAGTCCATTCTTTTACTTTAGTGAGAACATTGTGCATATGGACCTCGAGTTCCTTTGTATTTTTACTCTTCCAAAGTATGGTGGAATCAGCAAAAAGCGTAAACTTACCCCTTATATCAACATCGGTCAGATCATTAATATAAATTAGGAAAAGCAAAGGGCCGAGGACAGATCCCTGTGGCACTCCAGATCGAATTTTCAATTGTTCAGAACAACGGTTATTAAAATGTACCCTCTGAAATTAAGCCATTCCAAGGATCGGCCCCTTACCCCATACTTATCCAGCTTCCACAGCAGTATCCCATGATTGACACAGTCGAATGCCTTTGACAAATCACAGAACACCGCTGCAGCCAGCTCTCCATCATTGATACCCAAATACAATCCTT
This sequence comes from Barypeithes pellucidus, assembly GCA_963991005.1. Classification (NCBI taxonomy): domain Eukaryota; kingdom Metazoa; phylum Arthropoda; class Insecta; order Coleoptera; family Curculionidae; genus Barypeithes; species Barypeithes pellucidus. The sequence continues at coordinate 52,147,346 of OZ022557.1, read as the reverse complement.
CGAGAAATGCAAAAATTGCATCATTTGTGCTTTTCGACTCAAGATAAACCAAACTGCTCAAAGAATGTTATGTTTTTGTAAGAAAGACTGCATTTTTTTCACTATTTTAGCCAGAGTGGGCAACAGAGATATAGGTCTGAAATTTGAGGCAGATTCGGGATCACTTCCCTTGTACAAAAGCACAACCTTTGCTAGTTTAAAAAAAGAATTTAAGAGCCCTGATTCAAAAGATTGGTTAATACAATCAGCAAGTATGGTCAAGCACTATCGGGCAAACGTAAAATTATTTTCAGCGAGATTTCATCCCAACCTGAAGAACTTTTATTGTGAATTTCATTAAAAATATCTTTAATTTCAAGAATGTTGGTGGGAATTAAAAAGAAAGATTCTGACACGTTAACGTTACTTAGATATTGACGAAAATCGCTTTTCGAAGCACCACCCAATTTTCCAGCTATGGAGCAGTAAAATTCATTAAGTTTGTTGCAATCTAAACTCAAAACAACAGACTTCATATGTTTTTTCCCCTTAAATCGTTCACAATTTTCCACGTCTCCTGTTGCTTGTTCTTAGAGTTACACATTCGATTCTTATAGTAAAACTGTTTAGCAGCCCTCAAAGCTCTTTTAAATATTCTGGGGTAATTGTTAAAGTAATTTACAAAATTATCATTGTCTAAAGCAAATTTTCTAATATAATGCAAACAGCGCATATTCTTTGATGAAACTTTCAAACCTTTAGAAAACCATGTTTTTTATGAGTGACTTTTGTTGTTCTTAACGGAAATGATTTATTATCAATATCCAACAACAACACATGAAACATTTCCAGTGGTACAGCAGTTCCCAATACTCCACGCCAGTTCACTTCAAGACATAAATTTGAAAATTTTTCATAATTTGCGCTAGTAAAAAGCTCTACTTGATCCTTTCCCTTAGCCATTACACCTTTTGTTAGATACGTCCATTCCAAGACAAGCCCTCGAACGCCAGACAGTTATAATTTATCAAGTAAGATACTATAATTTATTAATATTATGAGGAACAATAAAACTACGTTATATTTTATTGTGTAATAATTTATTGTGTCATATGCCTTCGAGAGATCGAGAAATACCCCCAAAGGGATCAGTCCGTTATCCAGGGACACCAAAGTCTGTTCGGTAAATTGAAACAGAGCTTTTGCGTCGATCTACTCCTCAAATATCCACTAAAAAGGTCATGTGTTACTATGAACTCCATAATACGGTTACCCATCACTCGTTCAAAAATGATGGAAGCAAACTAATGGGACGATAGTTTTCAACTTTTGTGTCATCACCTTTTTTAAATGCCGGGACTACCAAGGCTAATTTTAATTGCTCCGGGAATATTCCATAGGTTAAGGAATTAATTATTTTGTGAACTATGGGTTCTAAAAATTTGTATAATACTGTATTTGATTAAAGAAGTTGATATTTCGTCGTGTCCGCTGCTAAGTTTGTTTTTAAGATTACTAACTATATTCAAAATTTCCTGTGGGTTTGATAACTTTATGGGAATCGTCCGGTAGAGAATGATATATTTTCTAGTTGATTTAAAAGATTAGGACCTGTGGTAGATACGTAGATATTGAAATTATTTGCTATTTGTAACAAGTCTCCCTCCAATTTTATATCGCGTTTCTTACTTTTTCTCTGTATTTCATTACCTACTTCCCACGCACTTTTTGATTTATTATCAGATGTACTTAACTTATTTACATAGTGTTTTTTTATTCTTTTAATAAATTATCATATTTGTTCTTCATATCGATATAAAGATTCTTATATGTCCTGTTATGATTTTGTAGTATATACATACAAGAAGTCTAACTAATTTTTAAAATTATTAAAGAAATCACTAATAAAATTGATGTTTTTGATTTTCACTATATTTTGTTAACATGACACGTGTTTCACCGTCACAGCGGCTTCATCAGATGTAAGATATAAACAATGATAATTGATAAATTAAATTGTGGCTCTTGTCCTATTTCATATATAAGCCACACAGGCCGTTCTTTTCGCACGAGAATTAAAGACCATAAACATTCCACATACGCAGATCATTTAAAATCAGAAAATCATATTTTTAACAGCAATTTCAAGATTTTGCATGTAGAACAAAAGGGCTTGAAGTTAAGTTTACTAGAGTCAATGGAGATTAACAAAATGATAAATTTCCCTAATTTACTGAATGACGAGCTTGATTCTTCGCCTTTGTTAAATTTAAGGTGTTAGTTTAATGTGTTTATTTCTTCTACCTTCATTAAATAATAAACTCTTATATTAAATAATTATCCCATAATATTATTGTAGGTCCTATTTTTACGAGACATATAAATTAAGTTATTATTGTTTATACCTTACATTTGATGAAGCCGCTGTGACGGTGAAACACGTGTCATGTTGGCAAAATATAGTGAAAATCAAAAACATCAAATAGTGTTTTCTTTAATAATTTTATTATGGATTTTCTTCAAGTTAAGGCTGAAAATATAAGAACTAATTTTTACATTCTCGAATCTCTGGGTCATTCTGCCTATGTTTACTTTTGTTAAAATTTCTATACGGTCTTTTTTGTATCCGAAAGCAACTGTTAAAGTGACTTAAAATTAATCTTAAAGGTAATTGGTTACTAGACCCCTTTAGGGACAAAACAAGAAGGTATGATATATTGATTGCGTCACTAGCCCTGAATATACGTCAATCGACAGAATTTATACATATATAATGCTAACCACTTTCTAACAAACAAAAAAGATAGTAGTAAGAAGAACTGAGTAGTAACTTAGTTCGCATGAAAATATGCGTAGTAATATCTGTAAATGTTTCTCGAAGTGTTAATAAAGTAATAACAGACGAATCGTATTTTAATAACCGTTAAACATTACAATATACTTTTGATTCACGTCCGTCGATTGTGTGTTTTTGCTAACTAAGACAGAACAGATGAAAATATATGGGGATTCTACAGATAGAATCATCTCCTTTTTGTTGTGTTTACTCACGTCACGTCACACTAACGGGTAGAAAGCAGATAGAAATACCGGGTCCTTGTTTGTTTCAAGTCAATGATATTCCCACTATTACAAAGCAACTAGTATCAACTAAGTACTCAAATATATAATTTTTATGTAAGCAATTTAATATTTTATTATTAAAAATAAACTTTAAAATATTACGTACTTATGGTATTGTATCCTTACATCCTGAAAAGAATAAATAACCATTATCCATTAACTTTTTACACCCCTCAACTAACCATTAATTTGATTTTGTGATTGCTTAGAGGTTTATTAATCCCAATTCATTTTTTTCTGTATGTTGAAAGCTGTAAGCATTTTGTAGTTTAATAGCATCTCTCTGCGACGTCGAAAGAAAAAAAATACAAGTGAAGCGCGATACATTTTTTAGTCTTTGCCGTATCAGTCCTGTCTCTCGCAAGATTTTTATTGGTTCATCGGTTTCGAACACTGATTATTCTGCCTCAGAAATTCTACAAAAACATGAACCGTTAGAGCAAACAATTTGATAAGTTGATTAAAACAAAATAGGTTATACCCATAAATAGTCAGAAAATTAGCAAATGTCTTAACTTAATTTCTTTAGACACCTTCTTAGAGAAAATTTGTGTGCCCATCTTTGTATAGGTATTTTTTTGAAATTCTGTGTTCTCACCCTTCAAAAGTGTTGATGGTGAAATGGCCGATTAGACGTTTATGAAGAACTAGTCAACGGATCACTTTGAAAATTTGGTAACTTACATAAGTGGACATGATCTCTTTCTTTAAAATTTTCAGCCGTGCCGTGCTGCCGCTTCTACTAGAAAGTATGAGCAACTTTTTTTTAGAATCCCTATAATTTCTTAATGACTTTCTTTAACATTACCCTATACCTATCCGTTATTGCTCTTGAGATAATAATTAAACTTTTTTTAAACATGTCCTTCAAAAAAGGCTGCTATTTATGACAAATTAGCGCACTAAAATTTGGCGGGGAGTCTCTGTTTCAAAATAAAGTACAGGTTGTTTCAAAATACATAAAATGGTAAAAAGTATGTTTTTTTTTAAAATGAAAATATGAAAAGTATTTTATCTGTGGTGGAAACGCTCTTGAAGTTGTCTATCTTTCTATGTGTAATGTTGCTATACCTATCTCGAATAGTTTTTGACTTTCAAAGTGATCCGTTAACTTGTTCTTCATAAACGTCTAATAGGCCATCCACCATCAATCACCCTCTATATGGTGTAGACAAGATGCGGACTGAAAAAAAAACAAAGATGCGAAGGACGAACACAGAAAGCTCGTGAAAAAATTGTAAATAGTACTGGGGGTACAATAACAGTATGGTAGCCATTGATAGATCTTGAGAAACCCCGACCTTCATGCCCAAAAAACAACGGTTGATAGAAAGAAAAAATATAATAACTACATATAATAGCCCTTTGTATTTATGATGATAAAAGTTTGAAAGTTTAAAAACTCGGCGACACCATTTTGCATTAATTAAATGACTTGAAATTTTGCACACGTTGTTTTCTTAGGCATTAAAATGGTGAGACCAAGAAAAAAAATGTGGGCCATTTGATATACATACCATTATGATGACTTAGTTTTTATAGAACTTAACAGCTGCAAAAATATCTTAAGTTTAAACTTTCCAGTGAGATAGACAGTGCGTACAGTTTGATATTATTGACTCTCATCACAAGCTGCTCGACTTACAATGCACATAACATTAAAAAAAATTACGCATAATCAGTAAGGACTAACTAACATCAACAAACTGAAAATAATCTACTAAATATTTCGCACTTTTAGGTTACTCTACAAGCTTGGACTTAATAGCATATTTTTAAAAAAATTGTGGAATACATTAGTAAACAAGCAAACAAATGATCTTCAAATAAATGGACCGTCGTTGGTCTCTTGGAAAGACTACCATACGAATCTGTTTGTATTCTGTGATATGTTTGCTTTTTATACCGAAACATTAACTGATAAAGGTAAGTTATACACAGGAATTTATAAGTTTATAATAATTACTTCCTTTGCTGTCTTATTTTACACAAATATTTATAATGTAATAAAAAAATCGCATAGGAGAAAACTCAAAATTTCACTCACGTCTCCTATTGGTGTCACTGGCCTACCATATTGATTTATTTACAAGTCAGCAATGGCGCAGACGAGTGTCACTTTTAAAGACATAAGGTGATTTTGGTCGCTTATTAACTCCGAGAGCCATTTATGGGTATTTCTGCAATTTGTTTTCAATCCAGGATTTGCGGGTTTAAATATAAAGCAGTTCCATAACAATCTATATCCGAGGTTTTATTATAAACTACATAAGAAATTAGAAAAAGACATTAAATTATTTTGTAACGAATGATGCAAGCGTAGTTACTATTGCTTTTGGTATTATCCAAACAATCCCACCCGATACATAATGCGTACAGTAAAGTAATCATTTACGGTATGAGGATCTACGTGCGAAGCCGCTAGTTAAATGAAATTATGTTAATATAATGGGGTTATTGCTAATAATGCTATTAATCTAAAAGATCAATATAAAACCCCAAACTGGTTCAAATCGGTGAAGCAGTCTCCGAGCTGAATACATTAAGGTGTTAAAAATTATTCGATTTGTTGATGATGAGTATATGTTAATATGTTAAGGCATTCTCTAGAACTATTACCGAACCCATTAAAATTTAACTCTCCAACGTAGATATAAATAAATATTGTAGGGGTGTTGCTAAAATTCGCCATCCACACTAATAGCAGACTAATAATGCGATTCTGTATAGTATAGTTTAGATTATAGAACGCTTTCATCTTTCCATTGTCGGGAATCCAGGAATTCTCCGTTATTCAAACAGACACTACAGAAAAACATGTAAGCTCTAAGCACAGCGGGTCCATTTTTCGATGGTTTTATTATTATTATTAAATTAAAAATTATTAGTAAAGATAGAAGGATGCGGTTTTCGCATCACTGTGCTACTTTTTGTGAACAAACCCGAACAAAAGATATTTTTTTGAGTAGGCCATGATGGATATTAAAAAAAACAATTACTAGTGCGATTAAATATAAGAAACAAAAACTGAACGTTTATGAATTTTCTCATAAATAGTTCTAAAATTGTCATCCATTATACCTTAAGACATATTTCACACATAATAATTATTATTCATTATTATAATATGATTTATTTCAATTGGAGCAAAAGCACATTTATTTTATCAGTTTCGCGATTTTCCTTATGATAGATTTTCGGCCAAGGTTTAGAAAATGAGCCATGTTCAATTAAATTTGATTTTATCCTTGGAAAAATTATTTTATCCCGCTGTCGTCTTTCGAGATATCTACAAGTAATTTAAGAAATTTTATAAATTTATTAGAATTACATATTACAAAAAGGCTTATATTTACCATTAAAATACACTTCTAATGCTCCATCTGCATTTTCGTTACACTGGATACAGCAAACGAGCAGCTGTAATAAATTAGGTCAAACTGATTTTTACTATTAATTAGGAATTATAAAACAACTTAATGAACCTGAATAGTCTTAACAGAGACAGACATTATGACACAACTGACTATGTTCTTTTTCAATAGCCGTCATGCTCCACTCATAAAAGTTTTATATTTTTTAAGAAACGTAAATTTCGGGAATAATATTAAGACTAAAAATAAAGTATTATATATTTCTGAGAAGCTTTGTTAAAAACTTAATTACATTATTAAAAAATATATAGGGTGACCCATTTAAAAAAAGTATATTTGTATTTTTACTTGAGAACTATTTAACGTAGAAAAAATATGTATACGCCACTGGATTCTACGTAAAAAAACTACAAGGAGAACATTTTATTTATTTTTGATAAGTTACATGGTAAATATGGGAGTGTCCCAAAAAGTAAAATTCTTAGAAACGTGGAGGCCTAGAAAATTTCTAATTGAGGCATCTTTTGTTTCACAAAAAAAGTAGCACAGTGCTGCGAAAATCTCATACTTCTATCTTTACTAGTAACGGAGATTCCTCGTAAAACCACCGAAAAATAGACACCCACATAGTGGAAGTCTTTTTTTTTATAAGAATAAAGAAGCTTAAACAAGTGTCATAACATTTATAAAATTTCTTAAAAATTAAAAATAAGATTCACCTAGTGGACGGCGTCTTTCTCAGTTTACTGAGATTTTATAAATGTTCAGACATTGAGCCCTTCATTATTACAAAAGAACTCTTCCACTATGTGGTGTCTACTCTTTTTTGGGAGATTTAAATATTTGTAAATATCACCTACTTAGAGCTTACAGGGTTTTTTAATGCCTGTTTGAATAACGGAGAATTCCTGGATTCACTGCATATGGCCGAATTGTTGAAAATTTTGCACTTAAATATAAAATAGTTTCACTGATCAATATTGAAAAGTGCATAAAGGCACACCAAAAAACTTTCAGACGCAATGCAATGCAAATTTGCGGCATTTTATGGTCGGAAAGTTAATTAGGCTTTTATCGCAGTCAAAAGATCCACGTTACATTGTAAACTTAAAAGGTTTTTTAATGATTTAATTTTAGTAATTTTTCTTTCTGATTTATTTTCAAATCCTATAAACCCGAAAATTGTTAATTCTATCGAGTTATAATAAGATTAAAAATACAAAATTCATATTTAAAGTAGGTACAATTAAGGAAAAGAATACACTTTTAGGAACTCTAGCATTTTAAGGAAAATGTTTATATGAACTTCTTGTTTTATTTTGGGGTATAGATTACACCCTGTATATGTAGAACTTTAATCAATTTCCGAGGTACGCCCATTGTATACAGTCTTTCTGTGGTTAATATAATTCAAAGAAGTTTTTTTAAATTTGTACCATTTATAGAGAATTCTGATACCAGCGAGACATTTACACAAAATGATCTTCAGATAATGTCAAAATTATTGAAAAGTATTGCTGTCGATTTAATAGAAATTGCATTTCCAATGTGCAGAGCAAGTTCGGTGAGTATATAAATATTTTTTAAATATATTTAATTTATGTTTTTACTTATTGTTTCCTTATACAGGGTGTTCGGGTAATGTATCAGGATACTTGAAAATCTGATTCTACATGTTAAAATAAGAGTCGTAAATCATATAACAAAATGTCTAAAACTCAATACTTTTTTTTGTTTTCATTTGAAAAATTGATTTTCCTGTTAACAAAAACTTTAATCTAGTGGGGCCTAAACGGTGGGATTTATCAACTAGAGTAAAGAGTACCTTTTTTTATTAGGTATTCTTTTGCCTCTAAAATTACATATCCTTTTTTCAATAACTGCCAGAACAAAATCATGTGCCAAAAATTTAATTTAAACTTCAGTTAAAATGGTCCTCTAGTGGCACAATGGAGAGACATTTTCACGTTAAGCGTAGTCTCTGTGCCAAATATCAACTTAATATTTTAAAAACTCACCGTTGAAAATATTTGACTCGAAAAGTACACATCTCCTGTGCGATAAAACAATGACGCGACTGCTAAACTATAAATTGTTCAGGACAGATGAGAAACAAATGTCAAGTTTTTATTATTAGGAAGAAAATATATAAATATGGTATTGAAAGTATTGGAGTATTGGTTGGGCCGCCAGTGATTGATTATACACTTTCGTCGTTGTTTTGCCATGTTAACTAAAAATGTCATTTTTGGCAGTTGAGTATTGAGTTTTATACTTTTTGTTATATGACTTACTAACCTCTATTTTAACATGTAGAATCACCGTTCCAAGTATCCTAATCCATTATCCGAACACCCTGTATATAATGTATATGTATATAAGCAGTGGCGGATCTAGGATCCAATGTAGGGGGCGGTTAAAAAAGGCTCGCCGACGGCGAATCATTTTTCTGAGCACGCCCAAATAACTAACTTCGATAAATAATTTATAGAAAATAGTACTAGAAAAACTGATACCCACTCATTACTTCAGCGGTATTGCCAAACTTATTTTTTAAGTACCTAGTCCGCTATTGGAATAATTTATCACAATTATTTTAAATGTTAGTCATGGAGGGACTATAGCCCCTCCCCCCTCCCCTTCACACCCGTAGATCCGCTACTGTATATAAGGGAATTAAAATCCTATTTAGATTTAATAGACAAATGAACGGTTAAAGTATTACGTAATCAGATTTAGGGCATGCTGCTCCAATATTTCTTTATTTTTTTGCTTATACAGTGAAAGGGGGACTAGATATTTTGTACGTGAATTGAAAAATAATGCATTCATTTATCATTTTTAACAAGTACCCAGGGTAAGCAACTCGAAAACACCACCCACATGTTGCCAATTACATAAAATTGACGTGATCTACCGTTTTTGACTGTTGGAAACAATCATGCGATCTGACAAAGGGTGAATGCGGTGAATCCCCTTATTACCGAATGTAACGAACCACATATTTTGAGATTTTAATTATATGAAATTAAAAAAGGGGAGTCTGGTTTTAATCTGCAGTTGTAAGTTGAGTTTTAAGCTAATGATATTTAAAGTAGTTTTATTGGCTAAAAAATCATATTTAATATTATGAGCTATTGATAACTTAAATTTGAATGTGATCACAACCTTTAAAAGCAAAACATAATTGGTCGTTTTAATACCCCAAAAGTATATGAACATGGTTTTAATACCCCAAAAGTATATGAACATGTCTAACAATTATTACTTACGGGAGGAGTGGAGGGACTGCGCCAAAGCTAGTGAAAATCTACTACTATTATACCGTACTGGCTGCAAGACTTATAAGTTTACTTTCACAGGGAGCTTCTTCCTTTATTAGTATGGGGCTGTTTCGAGGCCATCGATCTGGGTTCATCATAGTTTTAATATAGTTAGTCCTGTTTTTCGAAATAATTTTTTTTTTAAATAAACTTAGTTGATCAAGTTATTTAACTTGCGGAAAGGTAAGTTGTGACTGCGGGACGCAAGTTGCCGATTCCAGTTTTCGTGACTAATAAATTCTGAAAATATTACAAGCTTTTTTTAAAATTATGGGGTGACGTTCATAGAGATGCTCCTCCACACAACCATCAATGAATTTCTAAATACATACTGACTCAGCTAAGTCACACTATATATGTATAATAATAGTGTAATACTATAATAAATTAATAATAATTTTAAAAAACTTCTAAACTATACTATACTAAATACATTGTTTAACACAACTAATTAAAAACCAATGTATGGAAAAATTATTATTTCCCAGACCACCCGATGATACCTTATACAATGAGGGTGTAGTTTTGTCTACACAGTAGCACTTTAAAATACTAATTCAGATTGAATGGCACTACCAAGAAAAGGAAGCCTTTTCCATTAATAAGATGTCATCACCAGCAGACCGGTTTCGAACTCTTCTGTTCTCGTCAGTACAGGGTAGGTATCCATACCTATCATCTGATAAGACTCGATACTTCACGCAGACTCTATACAACGCGCAGTCCCGCACAATCTGAACCGACGCTATTTGAATAAATCAAAAATAAAAAGTCTATTCACTTTTCTTCAACTAATTAAACCACTTAGAAATGACAAAGTACAGAATTACATACACTCTTCCAGTACAAACTTATAGAAATTACTCTTGAAGGATTCGAAACTTGAAGAACTCTGGATGACTTGGATATTATTATAAATTTTTGCCGATTTAAAAAGGAAGGTCGTTGATTTAACGGAGTATGAATGTTTAAGAAGGATGATTATATTTTAAACGGTTATGTATGTACTTCCCTTAGATAATTTTTGATATATGTAAAGCGTTGTTTTAGTTATTAATTTTAAATACCAAATATGCTATATGTACCGTTCATCCAATTTGAGCCATTGTGAATCCCTCGAACAGGCCTAGTCATGGTCAAACTTACTCAAGTCGTAAAGAACATGATACAATAATTTTTTGCAAGGAATTAAATCTTGCTATTGGAACGGAGGCCAGTACGCCACATCACAGTAAGCAACAAGTGAAATAATCAGGAAGTCCCACAGTTTACTATTATAGTTTTGTCGTTAAGGGTAAAGATAGTATAGTTTGAAGTAGAATAAAGGGAAATATCCAACAGGATTACGAAAACTCGCAAGATCTACAATAATAATGTAATTTTCTACAATTACCATAAATCGAATACCGGTTCAATTATTTCTTACATCTTTCTTGTAATTCACTGAATATCAATGTGGGTATAACAAATTATTGAGACTTATTAATTTTGGATATATTTGCAGGTTCCAACAACACCTAAAATAAGTCATCTTTATCATTCCTGTCTAAATTGTGTCAAAATGCTTTACACTCTGGATTTACGAAAACAGTTTTGCCCGCCTGGATTTTGGACAGCTAAAAAAATTCACATATCTCCTGATTTGGCAAAGAAAAATTATTTGTCGAAAAAATGTGTACCGTTTGGCGGTATAGCATCAAATTTGGAGGGTAAGTATTATTGTGGATATTCGCATTTGTAATGCCGTGATTCCCGCTATATTTCTTTAATAGGTAGTTGAAGTGAAGTACAATCACGAACGTTAACGTATACGTAGTCGCGTTCGGTATTAGACACTTAAAGCCGAAACACAACGTAAACGGATCTCAACCACGTATACTTTAACACATCATGGTAACGTCTTAGAAAACTTGTTCGTTTAAAAAAGCACCGCTTCTTTGACAACCGTAAACTCAATATTTCTGACAGGCATCATATCATAAATAATTTTGGTTTGAGGTTATGATGTCTTTCAATCCATATTTTGATAATGAGATGCGTGTTGCGTTGAAAAGATCCCGTAACGATAAGTTCAACGTATAACTTATAACTATCCGTATCCAATCTGCGCAGTCGCAGATCGATACGGATACGATACGTGTTGATAACTGGTCTTGCTTTAAGTGCCTATTATAATAATAATGTATTTAAGGCCGTACTTTGTAGAGAAAGAAATTTATTAGCGACTGAAACTCCCGCGAGCTGGACATACTAGCGATATCACGACGTGGTGCAAAATATTCCTTGAACAGCGGCTACACACTGAAATACAACAACCATCGAATTGTGCCAATCGGTGAATCTTCCGTCTCGGCATATTTCAAAGGCAATGTTATTTTAATGCTCGCAGTAGTCATAGTCTTCCCCTTACCTCACCGCCCGGCACGGCAGTTCGAATAAAATATAATTTCTTCTATTTAGCCCTTTCTTGAATACTCAAGGTAGTGTCGCCGACTTGTAAAAGAAATTGGGAAATTTTGAAAGATCGGTGCGTACGTACATCATACTATGATATGAGTGGAGTACGTAGCCCGAAACGTCCGTCCGTTTTGCGCTTAGTAATTGATAAGTAACTCTGACGTTCTCCTTATCTGCGCGTTTTTACGTGGGACGTTTGTTGATAACCCCCGTATAACCAATTTACCCCTTGATTTTATTTTTGAATTTAATTTAATCTGATGATTAGCTAGATGGCAATTTAAGAATTTTTTAATTTTGTCCCTATTTTTGAATTCTATCCAGAGGTGAATTCCCCACCCAGGAATTATTTATTTAGAGCCAATCAACTATTTGAATCATTTTAATTTGGAAGATGTAAGAACTGGTCGACACTATCTGTAAAGTAATAATAATAATAATATATTTCTTTATTTAGCACTTGGCTAATCATATACATATACACAGTATTCACAATACATATTATTAACCATCAGTTAAATAACCAAACAGTCTTCGCTTAAAAATATTTAAACTAGGTGCACCCTTGATTTCGCCAGGCAAAGCATTGTACAGGCAAATGCCCTCATAAAAAAGTGTTTTTTGTAAGCTCGTTGTTTTAACGGAAGGTATATGATAGTTCTGTCTGGAACGAATATTATGTCCATGAAACCCTGATCTCCTTTCCAAAAAAAGATTCAAATATGCAGGTAACTGATTATGCTCTATTTTGTATATTAATATTAAATTTGCCTGTCTAATGCATTGCTCAACGGATAGCCAATTTAATGCTGCTAACATGCCTCTTATTGGAGTATACCTATCACAGTTTAACACAATTCTCATTGCTTTATTTTGTTGCACTTGTAGCCTTTCTAAATTTTCTTTGGTACATGAAATCATCAAAGAAGAGCAGTAATTAAAATGTGGCAAGACAATTGTGTTAAATACAAGCATTTTTGTCCACTGAGACAGGCAAGGAGACACTCGACGAAAAAAACCTATTTTTTTACCTAATTTTTTACATAAAAAATCTACATGATTATTAAAATTTAGTTGTGGATCCAAATATACTCCTAAGTATTTAATTTCAGTTACAAAATCAATAGGTGATCCATTTATGTTTAGAAATTCATCCAAAGCTAGAAATTTTTTACAGTTTGTTTTTGACCCTATTACCATACATTTGGTTTTTGATGAGTTAAGTTTTAATTTATTCTGACATAACCAGTCATATAATATAGCCAGTTGGGCATTCAATTTAATGATTAATTCACGAAAATTCTTCCCAGAAATAGAAATCAGTGTATCATCAGCAAATAAATTAACAAAACAATGTTTCAAAGAACTGTAAATATCATTAACATAAATTATAAATAATAGGGGACCCAACACACTACCCTGTGGGACACCCAATTTACTTTCTATTTTTCCTGATACTCTGTTATTTATCTTAGTTCTATGATACCTGTCCTTTAAATAATCCTGAATCCAAAGTAGTGCACTATCACCAACACCATATGATTTTAATTTTTTTACAAGGATTTCCCGATCTATGGTCTCGAACGCCCGCTTCAAGTCAACGAACACACTGAGTACCACCTTGTCATCGTTTATATCTTTCCTCCATGTTGCACACACGTACTGAAGAGCTGACTCACACGAATGTTTACTTCTGAATCCCGATTGTCCGACATACAATAAATTATTATTTTCAAAATAGTGTCTTAATTGATCACATACAATAGTTTCAAGAATTTTATCGACAACGGGCAATAAGTTGATTGGCCTAAATTCCGCAGGAATTTCAGGCTTTGTAACTTTCGGTACTGGAACTATGATGCTAGTCTTCAATTCACTTGGCACTTTTCCTTCAGCCAAAGACGTGTTAATTAAATACAATAGAGGATATCCTATAACGCAAAATAATTGTTTTACTAATTTAATATTTAGTAACTCATCTCCGGTACTTTTATTTTTTAGTGTAATAACGATCTTTTTTAGCCCTGAAAGTGTTACAGGGGCAAACTTAGTTAAACTTAATTCGTGAAGTTCATCATTTTTAAATTTCCAGGTTCGATTCTCTATTGTTTCTGCAATTTCGTTTAAACTATCTGCGTAATACTTATTAAAGTTTTCTTCCGCAGTATCATTATACTTGCCATAGTCAATAGCTCCAAAATTAATCTGTTGTTTTTTGTTTCCTGTTAAATCCTTTATTGTTCTCCACATTCGACTTCCGTTACCCTTACACTTATCAATATTCTCATTGTAATATTTGGTTTTTTCACTGCGAATCATAGATATCACCCTATTTCTCTGCACTCTATATTCCTCCCAATCAACGTGATGTCTTGTGAGACAAAATTTTTTATATGCCTTATCTCTTCCATGCTGTGCAGCATATATTCTGTGGTTCATCCAGGGGTATTTTTTTGGAATATATACTTTTACCGGAGCAATCTCATCGATAGCATCTTGAATATTTTGCACGAACTCGGAATACAGCCTATCTACCTCTACAGAGGTATAGTTCCAGTTTTTTTCTATCATTTTTGGAATAATGTCCGAGACTACTTCATCACTCAAGTATCTGCGGCAAATATTCTGTTCTTTGTGCATGATACCATCAAATAGTAACTCTACACCAATAATCTCATGGTCACTAATTATTGGAAAATTTCTGGAAATCTCTCGGGCATTAAAGTCGTTGGTAATGACGTGATCAATCAGCGTAGAAGATAAATTTGTGATTCTAGTATCTTTTGTTATAATTTGGTTGAAACCTGCTGCATATACAATCTGCTTTAATTTTTTTGTATCTGTGCTATCATACCTTGACCAGTTAATATTCAGGTCACCCAAAAGCACTGCCCTTTGCTGTTGAAAAACATCATCACTGAGTTTGTCTTCCAAATAGTTTAAAAAAACACCATAAGCAACATTTGGTGATCTATACAGGGCTCCAATAACAAGAGCTTCATTTTGTACCTTCGTTTTTATTATCAATCCCCAGTAATTGAAATCCACTGCGTCATTAAAAAGTACAGTAAACCCGAGGAACGCCTTAATGTAAATGACAATTCCTCCGGTATGCCTGCTGTTTGAATAGCACAAGATGGTATCATATCCAATTATACCTATTTCACTTTCTTCTATTTCTGTTGTAATATGTGTCTCACCTACACAAACAATCCATGGACTCCTTTCCAGTATAAATTGACTAAGCTCATCAAAATGTGATGTAAGTCCCTGTATATTTATATGAATGATAGTAACCCTAGAGGCACTTAGAGAACATGCAGTTTCCTTTTTTAGTTGCTATATATATTGAGTCCTAGATTTTACCCTATCTTTGGCTCTTTTGTAACTAAGACACTTTATGTCGAATACAGTATGATTAAATTGGATGTCTGGTATCTTCAGAATGTCATGTGCATATTTACAGTTTGCACACTCATGTGTCTCAGATTGGCATTCATTACTGGTATGATTTTTGTTACACAGAGGGCAAACAATACTTTCTTTACGACAATCTATGGCTTTATGACCATATTTCCAGCACTTGTAGCACCTCAATACGCCAACATATTCATATACTGGAAAGCAGTTCCAATCCATAAACACCTTCTTACTTCCCATGATGCACTTGAAAACTTGCGGTGATACTTCCAAAATAACATTGTTCAGCCGTTTATTTCTAGGGATGTACTTCCTAACTATTTTTATATCAGGATTATCCAGCTCCTGTAAACACCCTTGACTTTTCATTCGTAAAATAAAGTCAGCCTCACTATCCAGATACTCCAAATGTACTCCAATAACAATTATCTTCGGGCTTGCCTTTTTTGGGACTTCAATGTCATAGTTTTCTGCAAGTTCAGTAATCGCCCTTTGTTCTAACTTTTTTAGGGATTCACCATCATTACATTCAATAACAACACAACCTTGACCCACCTGCTTGATTTTGTTTATGTTTACTGATATTTCTGACGGATTTATTTTTTGCACGACCACATTTTTTGTGGTACTGCTATCTTGGCCAGCCTTTTTTGGTTTTATTAATAAAGGCGGAAATTTATTCTTTTTAACTATATTGCTCCATTGTTCTTTAATTTTTGGTTGATCGTTTCCACTGTGTATACTTTTTAATATCTCCTCTGTATTTAGTTTACATTCTTCAGCCATATGCTCCAACTTCTCCAATTTTCCAGTCACATTCAAATTATCCCTCACCAAAAGCACACACCCATCACAGTACCAAAATAAATTATCACAATCATTAATTGCTTTATGCAATTGATCCTTAATGTTAACGCAATGCAGATGATAACCCTGCTGACAAATTTGGCATATAACCGACTTTGAATTTACTATAAAATTATCGGCACAGCGCGCACACACATGCGGTCTGGCCGGAACCATGACTCTGACTGGTACTCTAGTGGCCAGTCTTAGCAAGTAATGAAAAGTCATCGCAACCGAAGACGTTCCTACTTAATTAGTTTTACGGACGCAGTTCTTTACGATTACGATTTCGATTGTTTATTAGTCAGGGATGCCAGGCATTAATGCCATTGCCGACTTGACACGCACGTGTCAGTCGGTCTTGGGTGGGCCCACCACCTTTCCCCGCCAACTGGAAGCTGTCAGCGGTCCACCAGCGCAATTGAAGAGATGAGGGCAAATTTGTCATAAGAAAGAATGAATGAGTTTAATTTAAAAGTATAGTTTGTTGAACGTAGGACGAGGCCTAACTGATGTTCAGACTATACTTTTGATTTATTGGCTCGGGCGCGTCCAATTAAATATAACAACAATGTCGAGTAACGCGACACGAAGTACTCGTAGTTAATTATGTACAATTTATATACAACCAGAATTAACCTGTACTATCATTCAATTGTTTCAACCAACCTATCATTCATCGGCACGTACTCTGTTTAAAATTTAGATATTTACAGTATTTACAATGTAAAATAAACCTAAGCTAGCATTTTGTTTTTTTAACTAAAGACAGTTTAAACTACCCTAATAATTTCCGAAAGAAAAATTATGACTCGCGGCAGTGACTACTAATACTAGCTTAAGATCTTTTATTTCGCACTAATAAATTTTCATGTCTCAATCAGGACTCTTTTTTGTTACCATCACTTATTGTTACCTCATAGGTATAGCAAAGTTCGTAGTTACCGTTACATTTTTTCCTTAATTTAAGGGGTATAAATTTTTACGTCACTCAGGCCGGACGTCGCCCTCAGTTCAGGGACAACGCTGCCTTTGCAACCGAGCTATGGCTATTCTGTTTGTTTCTCCACCTATAGCTTCCACTGTCAAAACAGTCGCTATTTTACGAACGCATGAGAAAACAAACTAGCCTGACACCGCCGAGATTTTAAGTCTTCAGGGTTTTTTCAATGATGGCTTCATTCTTGGCCTTTTCACTTACTAAATATTAGCGCTATTTAGCAAGGCTGGCGACTCAACATTATTGCCCTAGGGGTTGTCGACGCGATGGAAGGACGCCCCAGTGGGGAATATTTCAAGCCTGTACAGCGCCTTTTAGATTAATCCGCCGGTATATAGGTGATACCTTGCAAAGAAAAATCTATCAGGCCCGCACTGAAATCGCGGGTGGACGCGAACTGGGGTTGCGCACCAGTCTGCTTTTCCAACGGCGAGTCTCTGGAACTGTTGAACGTCAATCGATGGTGCTCTTTACTCTGTATTAATAAATACAAGTTTATCTCCCACGTTGCGTTAACGAATTTCTTTTCTAGATTTATTTATACTCGCTCCAAAATGCACGAGTCTTCGAAGATACTTTTGGCTTTTATTTATACTCGCGCCAAGACACGAGTGTTTGAAAATAAAATTTACTCGGGGAAAGGTCCGCATTTGACTTTTCTGGGCAATTTCGGCGACGAACGCTCTAAAACCTGTAGCCAAAACGTCGGACCCCCTTTTTAAAAAATAAAATCGCGGGCGAGCTAGGTGAACCTGGAACAGGCGGCCGCCCGCGTCGAGAGATCAACACCCACTAAAAAAAACTGCCTCCTGCAGAAATGTCTTTAGTCGTCTCTTTCAACGTTACATTACGTCATCCTGGCCGAGTTATCTACCGGTAAAGCCCGTAAAGCTGCGACATCAGAGATAAGGAACCAAATACTGCCGACATCGCAAAACTATAAAAGCCCGTCTAATTTTGCATGTGGGATTATTTAAAATAATTTAACAGAAAATAAAATTCATTAATTTTCTGGAATTGGAAAAAAGGTATTTTTACAACAGTAGGTCAGTGAGAGTTTTCGCGTTACCTACGTAACATAATAAGAAATAGCTCTTACCATATCACAACAATCGAAACTACATAATAATATTATTATATATATATATATATAGAGGGTCCGCAAACGAAGCGTGGACGGAAGATTAAATCGTCATCGAAGAACTTATCAACAATACTGAAACAGCTTGAGATATTGGATTAAAAGCGGCATGTTTTAAAAATATTTTACATTATACAGGGTGGCCCAAAAAAGTGTGACAGCATAAAGTTATATTTTTTTTAAATGGGACACCCAGTATTTTATTGCATATTTAGGTTCGTATTACTATCGTTTATAAGTGCCTCAAATTTTATTTAATTTGGTTTTGTAGTTTCGGAGAAATAAATTAAAAACTAAAAAAAAAAGTTTTGCAGTCCTGAATAAAAAAATCAAAAAAAACAATCCATAACTTTTTTTTTAACCTGGCATTGAGTGAAATTTATGACAAGAGGTCTAGAGATACTATGAATGTAATTCATAGTATCTCTATGAACGACTAATTCTACGTCAAATAGCAAAATAATATACAGGGTGTTCCATTTGAAAAACTTGAGAAAAATTATTTTAAAATGTGGTGTTTTTGAAAGCTTATTATGAACACCCTGTATAAAATAAATAAACGCAATTACATTCATAGTATCTCTAGACCTCTTGTCATAAATTTCACTCAATGCCGAGGTTAAAAAAATAGTTCTGGATTGTTTTTTTTGATTTTTTTATTGAGGACTGCAAAACTTTTTTTTTTAGTTTTTAATTTATTTCTCCGAAACTACAAAACCAAATTAAATAAAACTTGAGGCACTTATAAACGATAGTAATACGAACCTAAATATGCAATAAAATACTGGGTGTCCCATTTAAAAAAATATAATTTTATGCTGTCACACTTTTTTGGGCCACCCTGTATAATGTAAAATATTTTTAAAACATGCCGCTTTTAATCCAATATCTCAAGCTGTTTCAGTATTGTTGATAAGTTCTTCGATAACGATTTAATCTTCCGTCCACGCTTCGTTTGCGGACCCTGTATATATGCTCAAGAACACTAAATATGTTTAAATTAAAACAATCCAAATACACAATATTACACAAACGATCAATAATTATTAAAATTATTATAAATTCAAATAAAAAGAATGACGCTGCAAAAATGGCCAAACAACAGGCGATTTGCTGGAAAATATAGGCCGCATGCCGGTACTTCTACGGAAAGCTACCACCTCGCGTTCGCGAAATCAGAGAACCATAGATATAGGCTTTTATGGGACTCGTCAAGCGCATATAACTACGTTATTTTTGAACCTATTTAAAAAATGTAAAATAAAAATTATTTATGATTTTCTGCGTCCGTCGATGAGTTTAGAAATTCGATATTTTCGGTTTGAATTTAAAAAAAATTAATTTTGCCAAGAAATTATACACAAACTACACAAAAAATAGAAAATTTATTAAAATCGCACTAAAAATGATAAAGGATTGTTGGTTTTTTTGAAAAGGTGGTTTTAGACGAGTGGAAGATCAGCCTTAAAATCTTTGCTATGAAAAATCTGCCAAATATGGCATAATATTACGGAATCCACATGTAATTGGTTTCTATGTACTTAACCCTTTCGCTGCGGAGAGGTCTCCAACCTAACTCCAGTGCGTGATACTTTATAGTACTGTAGCATTGGAGCAGTTTGCAAAAATCCAAAATTTCCACAAGAAATACAATAATATCCAAATAATCAATGTTTACTCATGCTTATATAGGATAATAATAAATGTACTCGCATAAGTACTTTCACGCGCACTCGCAAAAGTATTTGCACACACAGTCGCATACCCGTAAGCATAAAAAACATTCATAGTAAATATACGCATATAAACACATACCGGCTGTTTCAGGAGGAACGATCCTATAAGTTTGTTGTTGTGTAAACTACTGAAATAAAATTTGGTGGGTTTGTATGTTTTTCATTTTACGAAATGACCGACTCCATTTTGTAACTGCCGGTTTAACCGGAAATGACCTTAACTTTTATTTTGTTAATAGAACACCCAGTATATTTTTGGCTATATCGATTCAGAACACCATTCCAATCGACGACCACACACTAAATAACTTTTCTTCGTATTTTTCATCTAGATTGCTATGACTGCCTAAAATGGTTTACTTTACTTCTAAGCCAATTTCTCGATAAAAATGCAATTTTCTAGTTTTATTGTGTTGTAAATTATGTACACACTTTTTAAATTTTTAAGAAGCCTTTTCTTAGAAAATTCAATTTTTTCGAATGGAAACCTATTGGCTCACTCCGGCAACAAGATAGAGCACTTTTTTCAAACAATTTGATAACACACACCCTTTTGTGAAGTTAAAAAAGGAGAGATAATTTATTTGCATTACAGCATGCACTTAGCCAAAATTATACTGGGTGTTCTATTTAAAAATCCAAAGTTGACGTCATTTCCGATTAAACCGGAAGTGACAAAATTTAGTCCGACATGTCATAAAATGCAAATTAATATCACATACAAACCACCAAATTTTATTTCTGTAATTAAAAAAATTAAAAAGGTATCGTTCCTGCTGAAACACCCGGTATAACACACCCAAGTATAACTAACAATTAGTAACATGCACACTCTCGCACACGAACTCGCTCAACGTAACAGGTATGATTTCAATTCATACTAAATATCGGGCGATCGCACCAACGACACGGAAAATCAAGGTCCGAAAATTGGGACGTCCGCAACGAACGGGTACTATTTCTTTAGGCAATATAAAAAACTGAAAAGTCAGGAAGAACAGGACATCCATTAACAATCACAACAACAAATCTAAAGTTAAATAACAAAAGAAAAATAGAAGTTATTTTTTAACAAGCCGCCATTTTGTTTTGGGTATCCAATATTCTGGGATCGTAAAGTGGTCGATAGCACCTTTAAAATGACGTATCGCAAGACCTCACTTCCTATTCAATTTTTCTTATCAAGATGTTACTCCGCGGCCATTTTGAATTTCAGCACCATGAAATATACAAGAAAGAGTAGCTCTCTAATTCCTACTATACTATGTCAAGTTGCTTTTATTTTCCTAAGACGATAAATGAAATAAAGGATAATAAAAAATAACAACTATGCAATTTTTTAAATGCCGCCATTTTGTTTTGGTTGGGCATACAGAAGTAATGTTCTGGGATCGTAAACTACTCGATAGTATCTTCAAAATGATGTACCGCAAGACCCCCCTTCCTATTTAATTTTCTTCCCTAAAATGGCGCCCATCCGCCATTTTGACAGTTAGTACTGTCATTATTCCTCCAAAATTAAGTTAATATTCCCCCATAACCCACACCCAAATTTTGTAAAAAAAAAATTTGCGGTTCAAAAGTTATTAAGCCATTTCACCAAAATTTTTCTAAAACATGCTTCGCGCGCTGTAAGATTACTCGCTTAGAAGGAAATTGTAATATCTAAATTTTTGGAATTGTAAAGTTAAGACATGAAAGTTCTAAGGTACATCGCTACTTTTTTCAAAAAAAAAATATCAGCGACGATATTAACCTTGAAAAATGCCTAAAAATATGCACTTTGGTCCGATTTTTAAAAAATGTTTACTTACTTTTTTCAAAAAAGGGCTATGTACCTTAGAAATAGAAACATTTCTTTACTAAAATTTAACTTGTCCCGTCAGGTAGTTCAAATAGCCTTTCCAGAATCCTGCAATAGCGAAACGTTGTTAATCATCCTATAAATTTGCGCATTATACGCCCTTAATGTCATAAAATGCAAAAAGAAATTGAACATGGAAACCGTCAAGTCTTATACTAAAAACAGTTAGGAACGATATAAAAGTAATAATATAATAAGTAAAGGTAAATATGTAAATAAGTAAAATACATTTCAATAATACCAACAACAATTAGCACAGATAAATATTCACACATACAGTCACAATTATAACAAATAAGCAGTAAATTGCTAGTGTAATAAAAATATAACACGTAATGTATAACATTAAATAAAATGAAAGTCTGCCTTCAACCTCACGTATCATTTAGATTTTAGGCAATAGTCAATAGAATAATATTCCTTCTGAATTAAGAATGTTTTAAGAAGGGTCCTAAATTTAATATCACTTCGCACCTGCCTCAAAGTTGGAGGCAGGGCATTGTAAACCTTTATGCACCCAATAATACCAACAACAATTAGCACAGATAAATATTCACACAATATACAGACCAGTCACAATTATAACAAATAAGCAGTAAATTGCTAGTGTAATAAAAAAATATAACACGTAATGTATAACATTAAATAAAATGAAAGTCTGCCTTCAACCTCACGCATCATTTAGGCAATAGTCAATAGAATAATATTCCTTCTGAATTAAGAATGTTTTAAGAAGGGTCCTAAATTTAATATTACTTCGCACCTGCCTCATAGTTGGAGGCAGGGTTATTGTAAACCTTTATGCACCCAATAACACCAACAACAATTAGCACAGATAAATATTCACACATACAGACCAGTCACAATTATAACAAATAAGCAGTAAATTGCTAGTGTAATAAAAAAATATAACACGTAATGTATAACATTAAATAAAATGAAAGTCTGCCTTCAACCTCACGCATCATTTAGGCAATAGTCAATAGAATAATATTCCTTCTGAATTAAGAATGATTTAAGAAGGGTCCTAAATTTAATATCACTTCGCACCTGCCTCAAAGTTGGAGACACGGCATTGTAAACCTTTCTGCACCCAATAAATGGACTCTTACCATAGAGTGCTGTATGGTGCATGGGAACATGCAGTTCATCTCTACCACGCGTTACCATATTGTAATAAAAATCGCCATTTCTCGAGAATAAATGTAAATTTTTTCTTGTAAAGCATTAAAAATATACAGAGATGGAACAGTCATGATATTCAGCTGTCTAAACTTACCCCTACAAGACTCATTGAACCCCAATCCAAGTATTAATCTAATGATTTTTTTTGGGCTACAAAAACTTTATGTGAGTTAAGCACTGATGCACGATACCAAAATATTATGCTATATGATATTATAGACTGGACACATGCATGATAAAACATCAAGATGCTGTTTAAACCTATCTGGTCCCTTAAATACCTAACGACATACAATGACAAGCTCATTTTTGACAAGACTGCAGCAACTTGCTTGCTCCACTGACCTCAATCACCTGACCGGAAAGGGCAGAGAGACTGAGGCCAGAAACGATGCAAGAAGTGTCATCCGCAAACTGATATAGAGCAGTCAAGTTAATTTTTTTTATGCAGATCGTTGACAAATATTAAAAAAGTATTGGGCCCAGAATAGAACCCTGAGGAACACCGACAGTCGACAGACCTCACGGGCCTTCCACCTCCAGCTGAATTGATTGACACAACAAATCTCCTATCAGTCAAATATGAACGGAATAAGTCATTTGGAGTTTCACGAACACCCAAATACTCAAGTTTAGCAAGCAGCAGTTCATGGTTAATAAGATCAAATGCCTTGCTAAGATCAAAATAAATACCACCCACCATTCTTTTCCTATCCCTTTGCTCCAATATATGATCCAGCGATTGAAATATTGCAGTAATTGTTGACCGTTTGGGTATAAATCCATGTTGACCAACAATAAAAAGATTGTTATTCATAAACTGATTTAATAATCTAATATATATAACTTAATATATATATATATATATATTAACTTAGAGGGCTTAACACGAACATCAATTCAGTCCACCAGCACTTACAATCTTCCAAGCCTCACGTACTCGCACTGACCGAGACAAAGGTCAGATCGTCAACAAACACCGTCAGCTATTTATACCCTGGATACGATTTTCATTTCCGATTCCGACGAAACTTCGGCGTGTGTCTTTTTATTCGAGATGATCTCTGCTGCCAACGAGAACCTACACTGGAACCGAAAGACTTTGATGTAATGTGGTTTAAAATATCAACACCGAAAATCACCAAGTTTATCTGCTGCCTTTACCGTCCTCCAAGTGATACCCATTACAGAGACCTTTTCTCATCACTAGCCAATACAATCGACTTCGTGCAAACCAACTATCCAAATGCCGAGATTGCTATCTTTGGTGACTTTAACGTCCACAATGTTAACTGGCTTAAATATTCAAATACAGACGATGAGCAAGGCCGCGAGGCCGAATCCTTCGCGATCAGTTCTGGTCTAACTCAACTCGTAGAAGAACCAACGCGGATTCCAGACCGAGCTGGAGATTTTGCTAGTCTTTTGGATCTTTTCTTAACGTCAAATCCCGATCTATATACAGTCACCGTACAGCCTCCGTTAGGATCTTCCGATCACAAACTTATTTCAACTCTAAGCGAACTACCAATTAATTCTGAACAACCTCCTAAACCTCGCAAGATATGGCATTACAGATCGGCCAAGTGGGAAGACCTGAAAGACCATTTTCGGACTTTTCCTTGGATGAGCGTATGTTTCTCTTCTGATGATCCATCCGTCTGTGCTGGGGAGGTCTCCGACGTCATTCTAACGAGCATGGAAGCATTTATCCCCTCCTCCCAAAAACGCCCTTCCAACGGCAAGCCCTGGTTTAGCAAGGATTGTGAGCGTGCTGTCAAATCAAAAAATCTGGCTTACCGACAGTGGCGTAAAAACCCTACCACTGAGAATCGTACCATCTTTATTACCGCTCGAAACCAATGTAAGCTAACAATAGATCAAAGCAAAGAAGCCCATAACGTGAGGATCAAAAACAAACTTCTTGACTGTCCAAACGGATCAAGGTCCTTTTGGTCAGTCGCTAAGGCCGTCAGCCAAAATTTTACCAAATCAACTATTCCACCTCTAATACGTCCCGATGGTACAATAGCATCCACAGCCGGAGACAAAGCAAACTTACTTGCTGAACTATTTTCTTCGCATTCCACTGTAGATTTCCAGGGAAGAACACCACCCGACATTCCTGCAGTTGAATCCGAAATGACCGAAATCGTGTTCCGTCAGTGTCCCGTCAAACGAATCCTGAAAGGACTCGACGTCAAAAAAGCTACTGGTCCAGACGAAATTCCTATTATAGTTCTCAAGACATGCGCCGATGAACTAACACCAGTATTTTGTAGACTTTTCAACTTATCCTACAAAAAAGGAATATTTCCATCTTGCTGGAAGACGGCGCGAGTCCAGCCTATTCCAAAGAAAGGTAAGAGAACCCTGCCTAACAACTATCGACCAGTCGCATTGCTTTCAGTTATATCAAAAGTAATGGAGAAAGCTATTAACCAACATCTTCTAAAGTACCTGGAAGGCTTCAGCATCATCAGCGATCATCAATATGGTTTTCGGAAGTCCAGATCAACTGGAGATCTTCTAGCCTATGTCACCCATATTTGGAACAACGCAATCGAACATCATGGGGAGTCTCGGGTTGTTGCGCTGGATATTTCTAAAGCTTTTGATCGTGTTTGGCATGAGGGGCTTCTAAGTAAACTGCGATCCTATGGTATGCCCAGTCGATTCTGTGCATGGTTATCTAGCTTTCTTAAGGACCGCTCTCTGCAAGTGGGGATTGACGGATTTCTCTCAGACACCTTCACCATCAATGCCGGTGTTCCTCAAGGGTCCATATTGTCTCCCACTCTCTTCTTACTCTACATTAACGACCTTCTAGTGAAAACTAAAAATCCGATATTTAGTTTTGCTGACGATAGCACACTTTTCTCATCTTTCTCTTTGAATGCGCAAACATCGGCTGCCGACGCACATCTTCGCAGACAGCATGAAGTATCACGCCTCAACAAAGACCTGGAAGAAATTTTGGCTTGGGGTGACAGTAACCAAGTCGAATTTAACGCTAAAAAAACCCAGGCAGCAGTTTTCTCTAAAAAGGTTAACATTACAGAACCGGAAATAGTCATGGCCGGACACGCAATCCCACTGGCTTCATCTATTAATTTGCTGGGTGTCAATCTGGGAGGAAATATGTCTTGGCATAACCACGTTGTGGCAATCGCCAAGATAGCTTCTCAGAAGCTTGGCGTACTCTTCCGAACCAGAAAGTTGTATACACCTCAACAACTTTTGACACTATACAAAGCCCAGATTCGACCATCACTAGAATACTGCTCTCATGTCTGGAGCTCTGCACCCAAACATACTCTTCGGCTACTGGATTCCATCGAAAGGAGGGCTATTCGTCTGATCGGAGACCACGAGCTGACGAAGAACCTCGACAGCCTAGAACATCGAAGACAGGTTGGGGATTTGACTCTCTTTTACAGATATTTTCATGGAAAGTGCTCGGCTGACCTTGCCCTCTTAATTCCGCCCAGAGCGACGAATAGCAGAAATACACGACGAACCACTGCCGCCCATCCGTATGTGGTTAAGCTTAGTACTCCTCGAACTTCATTATTTAAAAATTCTTTCATCTGGAGGACTTCATCCTTGTGGAACGACTTTCCCGAGGTCGTTTTTCCCAACGAATATAACCTCCAACGATTCAAATCCAACGTGAATCGCTTTCTGCGCACACGCACCACTCCCAGAGTGCCCTAAAGGATTTTTCCTATAGTGCTTGTGTTTGATCATAAAAAAAAAAAAAAAAAACTTTTTCAAAAAAATTTTAAAAGACTGGTAGCAGTGAGATATCTATCTATAGTTGCCAATATCTCCTCTATCCCCCTTCTTATAAACTGGAATAATCTTGGCGATTTTAAGTAGATCAGGAAATATACCATTTTCAAAACATTCATTAATTAAATTAGCTAAAGGAAAGCAAATACAGTCATAAATTTCCCTGATCACAGTCGAGGGAACATCGTCAATACCAGCAGAAAATTTAGGTTTCAACATTTTAATAATTTCAGCAATTTCACTGGGGGTTGTGGGCTCAAGAAAAAAAGAATGTGGTCAGGATCTAAATCCAAGTAATGAGCAACGTCTTCAGTTGTCGCACCATCATCAGATGGGTCAAAAACTGAAGCGAACTATGTCACAAGATCTCAGGGTCTCGAACAATGTCATTAACAACAACCCATAACAAACCCTAATTTCCAGCTTTAAAGAGTTCTTGTTTCTGGTTTTGTTAATCAATGACCAAGTGGTTTTAGAGATATTTGAACAGTTCTGGATAAGATTATTATTAAAGTGTATTTTTTCTGCTTAATAAAATTTTTTTATAATGTAGATGTGGAGCGATTTTTAGTCACTTTACTCTAGATGAGACATTGCATCGGCAATAAACAAATGAAATAGAACAGATTTGTGGTGGGTAAACCTATGACTATGGAATTTAACTTTATTTTATTTGCAATATTCAAACGATTGGACCGGTCTGACGTAAAAACAGTCGTGTAGATTGACATATACGCATGCGTAGTATTTTGACTTACATGTTTAAGGCAGTTTAACGGGACGTGAAACATTAACGTTACCCGAAGGATCTTGGAATCTAAAACATATGTAAAATTTGCATCTATTGCAAGTTAACTCCTAAACTAGCGTGCGTACATTTACTTACTACGCCTTCGTTGTACTTACTAATTTACGCAATATCGTTTATCCTATTTGCTTATTAAAATGGAGTAATATTCTTGTTAGTCGTAAAGTTGAGTAATTATGGTAGTCCATAATAATTTCTCTTAAAATAATAAACCAGATTATTTTACATATTTAAACAGCTTGTCAAAAAAAAAACCATAAATTAGTGACATATTTTTTAAATATCTGTATTTCAGTAAGACCTCACCAATTGATAATATTATATATATAAGTCTATATAATTTTAAGGCATTTTACTGGAATAAGACTATTTACCAAAAAAAATATATTACACCCTCTTATTCCACAATTTATTAATACGAACGGTAAGGTTTGCTGGCAATTGTTTAGTTAACTTTAACAATATTATGTTTGGTTCTAGTTTAAGAATTTTTCGAGTGTGTGGTAGTTTTAGAAAATATGTTTTAATCGAACAACCATATTTATATAGATATATTTAAAATTTAAGATTGTTAGGTATGTGTAGTAAGAACTTAAACCGCTAAATCTAATAATATTTTTTTCAGACGATGAACATCTGCCGCCCTTATCCACCATAGAGCAAAGATCCTTAGCAATCCTGCAAGAACTTCCTTTTCTAGTACCGTTTAATACTAGAGTCCTATTACTCAGGGATTTATGTCGTTATAGCTTAGGTGAAAATGATTATCAAAGAATGCATCACGAACTCCTTAATGATAATGTTGTAATAATTAGAAGAAATTATCTTTACGAAGACGCGTTTGAAAAGATCTCTTCTAAAAGTGGTAAGTTTTTTTACTATCCACATTATATTACTAGACGTCGAAATAAAACGACGCACACAAATTTGCATTTAAATCTATATTAACATCCCTATCCAAAAAAAAATATTACAATACTATTTTTATATAACTAAATGATCTAACGAATTCATCTGTGCTGTCGATAATAATTTTAGAAGACAACACTGGAAGCTTAATTCCATCATGAGTAATATATTAGTGTTTTCATTTAAGAACGCTTTATTATTTTTGTTACTTAAAAGCATTAAAAATGATTAGAAAGGATTTAACTTTAAATTATCCTCTAAAGAATAGTGCTTTCATGTATATTTATTAAACTTAACACGTTTTTTTTAATAACTTTAATTTATTAATAATAACACTGGGAAACAAATTTCAACTTTTTTTTTGTTTCCTGAACAAAACCTATTTTTTTGGATTCAACTGTACCCAAGTAACTAAAAAATACCTATTAAAGATTTTAGTTGGCTCGCAAAAAAAAAAATCTCAATTATTTGTTACAAAATTTTAATTCATAGGCATATACAATGGACATACAAAATACAGATAACAATATATTGTTGGTTCAACAAAAGCAACTAAATAGCACATTTTTATCATTGAATCCAAAGTTTAGACACTCATTTTGCGCTTCTTAGCTTGCCTTTTGAAAGCAGCCTCTGGGGCATCTCTCGTAATAGTCCAGCAGTAGTCGGCTAACATCTCACAGTTCCATTTTCCCTGATATCTTCTTTCCATGTTCGAAATATCCTGGTGGAACCTCTCACCGTGTTCGTCACTTACAGCACCACAATTTTCCGGAAAGTAATCCAGATGAGAATCCAGGAAATGAATTTTCAACGACATATTACACCCTAGGTTTTGGTAACACAAAAGAAGTTGGGCAACCAGGTCTTTATAATTTTCTGCTTTTATGTTTCCCAAGAAATTTTTTGCAACCATTTTAAAGGCATCCCAAGCGTCTTTTTCCTTGCCTTCAAGTATGGAATCGAATTGCGCATCTCCGAAAAGTTTCCTAATCTGGGGACCCACAAATATTCCCTCTTTAATTTTAGCGTCACTGATTCTAGGGAACTTTTCTTTTAAATAACTAAAAGCACGGCCTTCTTTGTCCATTGCCTTCACAAAATTTTTCATAAGTCCCAATTTTATATGAAGTGGCGGTAGTAAAATCTTTTCTGGGGCAACTAATGGCGCGCTGGTCACATTTTTCTTTCCTGGCTCAAAAGACTCTCTCGGTGGCCAAATTTTCTTTCTGTAGTGATCCGATCGTGCTCGACTGTCCCATTCGCAGAGGAAGCAGCAGTATTTGGTATAACCCTAGCTGCATTCCAAGCAAGATCGCCACAACTTTTAAATCCCCACAAATTTGCCATTTATATCTTTCATATTGTATGGTCTCAAGTAACAATTTCAAATTGCTATATGTTTCTTTCATATGGACTGCATGACCAATTGGGACTGAAGGCAATTTGTTTCCATTATGGAGTAACACAGCTTTAAGACTTACTTTTGAGGAATCAATGAAAAGTCTCCAGTCTTTTGGATCATAGTCCAGATTTAAAGCTGCCATTAATCCCTCACTGTCCCTACAGGCTACCAAATTGTTATCCATGTTAAAAAATGGTGTTAGGTTTTTCTGACGGCTTCGGTACACATAAACTTTTACTTCATCTTCAAGTAAATTCCATTGTTGCAATCGAGAGGCCAATAGTTCTGCTTTTGTCTTGGGCAGTTCCAAATCCCTTATAAGGTCACTTAATTCACTTTGACTTATTTTGTGAGGCTTTTTACTTGGAAGTTCACAGACAAAATCGGAGTCTTGCGAGGTTGATGGGCCGGCGACATTTTCCGGTACACTACCGTTTGAATCCTCTTGATCATCATCAGAATGAAGGGTATATTCCTGAGGTGGATTAGGTATAGGCAACTCGTCACTATGAGGCACCGGGCGTATGGCGGATTGTAAATTTGGATACTGTATCGCAGACCTTTTTTTCTCTGAAAAGCCTTTTTTGATGGGAGGTGTCAAACAAAAGTAACAGTCAGTAACGTGGTCTTTCGGTTCTCGCCAGATCATAGGAACAGCGAAGGGCATCTTACGGTTTTTTCCACTTAGCCAGCCGCGAATGTTGGACGCACATTTGTAGCAGCAGATATGGGGAGCCCAATTTTTATCCTGGTCTCCAACTTTGCAGCCAAAATACAAGTGGTAAGCCTTTTTTATTAAAGGGCTAAGCGTACGTTTTTGTTTCACAAAAGTCATTTCACCACATATATAACAAAAATGATCCGGCTTATTTACACAAACTCGCGACATGTTGCTCAAAACTCTCTAATTTCTCAAATACGAACAGCTCTCGATCAACTGGTGGTTGAAATACAACTAACTAACAATTTAGGATTTATATTATATGTATTTAAACCCCTTATAAAGTACACCTGTTATAATAAATCCAGGTATTTCTCATTTAATGGTGAAATTTTCCCATATATTAAGGGCAGGTAGGTAAATTATCATAATTGGGATGGATCTATAAAACCGGAGCCAACTGAGCCTTTTGCAAGACAGATTGTTAATTAGTATAATAAAATAAGTAAGATTTTGCTATTTTGGTCTCGGAAACATTTTTGCTGTTCCCCAGTGTAATCAATACAAAAGAACATTACAAAATAGTTCTTTAAACAGTGTTTTAAACACTGGTAACAAGAATATATGTGAGTGTCATAATTAAATAAAACCTTTAGAAAGTTATTTTGTAATAATTGCATTTTTTCAAATACGACCACACCCCAGGTGCGCCCGGAATGAGGTATCTAAAATTAGACTGAACGGAGGCGTTGTATATTTTCATTTTATTTGCCTGAGTTAGGTAATTCCTGCATCTAAATAATGCTCCCATCATTGGAGTTATTTTTCTTCTAATATAAGAAATGTGATCCTTTCAGATAAGGTTTTCATTATGATTAACCAAGATATTTGAAGTGCGTAACTCTTTCAATACTCACATTATTTAATTGAATTATGGGTGCTTCTACTATTTTACTTTTTTGTTTGAACAATATATATTTTGTTTTTGATAAATGTATTTTAAGCTTGTTAGGTAGTAATCAATGAGCGTACCTTTCAAGATCAGAATTTAAACTTTGCCCAAGGTTCTGCTCATTGTCTACACTATACACCAGTACCGTGTCATCGGCAAAAGTGTAGTAACGCGCTTTAAATTTTGCACAACTTAAACTTAGAACATACAAGGAATACAGCAAGGGTCCAAGGACTGTTTTCTTATCACTATTTACACATTCTAAATTAATATACTGCCGCCTATTTGTTAAATAAGTTTTTATAAGACTATAAACAAAACCAGAGCCGAGTTACGTTTCAGCTCCTTGATGATTTTATTTAGGTCTTCCTCACTTAAGTCTAAGTAAAGATACTGACGGTGGATTTAAGAATGTCAGATACCTAAAAAGTGGTGCAGTGGTATTGGAAAGTTACAATAAAGATCAACAAGAAAAGCTCAGAAATGCCCTTAAAGATAAAATAAATATAAAAATTAAAGAGACGCAAAGTATGGATCCAATGTTTATGGTAACAGGTTTGAGAAAGGGCTTAACAAATGAGGAATTCCTTGAAGATATTGTTGAATTAAATGAAGAAATAAAAACGGATTTGGGATGCGCAGTAACAGATAAAATAAAAATTGTGGCAAAAAAGACATGCAGAAACCAAAGCAAAGAAAATTGGATTATTCAGGCATCTCCAGATGTTGCTAAATGGTATCTGAAGAGGCAAAAAATCAATCTGGATTTAATGAAGGTATATGTGGAAGAGTACTTCAATCTGGCCATTTGCTTTAACTGCTCACAATTTGGACACGTGGCCAAATATTGCAAAGAAAAGCAATGCTGCCATAAGTGTGGTGGGGAACATCAAAGCAAAGATTGTATCAACAAAGGAGAAAAGTGTCCAAACTGTACTAAATTAAGGGTAAGGCCAGATGAAAGCAAACACTCGGCAAGAGACTCGCAGTGCCCTGTATATCAAAGAAGGCTAGGACAATACCAAAGTAACATAAATTACTCACCAGATCAAAAAAATTATGGAAACCAGATAACTATAGATGAGTCTTTTTTAGGTTAAATAATACTGTAGTAAAAAACAAATTCAGTGTGATACATCAAAATATTCAATCGATTGGGAACAGCGTTGATCGTATAGAAGCGTTACTTAAGGACAAGCCAGAATGTTTTTGTTTATGTCTTACAGAACACTGGAAAACACAACAACAGTTGTCAAAAATAGGAATAAAGGGTTTTAAATTAGCAGCATGTTTTTGCAGAGGAGAAGGTCAACATGGAGGTAGTGCAGTGTATATAAAAAAATCAATGAATTTTAAGGTCTTTAAAAGTATTAATAATTTATCTGTACAAAATGAATGTGAATGTGCCGCCATTGAATGTTTCATTAATGGTAAAAAAATTGTTATTATATCTGTATATCGACCACCCGCAGGTAGCAAAGAACTTTTTTATGTTAAGCTAGAAAATATGTTAAGTAAAATTGACAATAACTCCTTAGTTTTTATTGCAGGGGATTTTAATATTGAGATGCTGAAAGATAATGTAAATAAAATTTCTTTGTTTTCACTTTTAAATTTCTATAACATAAAAGGTACAGTTTTTCAAAGCACTAGAGTTACCCAGAGCACTGAGAGTTGTTTGGATAACATCTTTACCAGTCTGGAAACTGCTTATCATACTGACGTTATCGAAACACATATCTCTGATCACATGGCACAAGTAATAACCTTCGAGATGAACAAAACAAAAAACAATCTTATTCATAAAAGATTCTTTTCGG
This sequence comes from Barypeithes pellucidus, assembly GCA_963991005.1. NCBI lineage: Eukaryota > Metazoa > Arthropoda > Insecta > Coleoptera > Curculionidae > Barypeithes > Barypeithes pellucidus. The sequence goes on along the minus strand of OZ022557.1, from coordinate 52,113,548 downwards.
AAGAAAATAAACGCGAATTCCAAAGGGCTTTGAAAGAACAGAATTGGGAAGATGTTTTTCAAATAGATAAAAAAAAAGTTAATCGCCAGTGGGATACTTTTATGGATACCTATATCAGAATTTTTAATCAGTGTTTTCCTAAAACTCTAGTGTATGAAAACAAAAAAACAACACAGAGAAGTCGGGAAACTGTAGAATGTAAGAAAAGGTTGGACACATTGCTGGTATTATCGAGAAAATATAATTTATATAAACCTTTCTACACCGAGACAAAAAAAGAGTATGATAAGCTTCTCAAAGCAGAAAAATCTAACAGTTATGAAAAGAAGGTTAGGACCTCAGATAATAAAAATAAATGTTTATGGGCCATTTGTAATGAGATAAATGGTAAACTAAACATAAATGAAAATCATTTTGGTGAAAATCCTCAGAAGCTGGTGAATGATTTTAACAATCATCTATTAAGTATAATACCAGAAATGATGAGAAATAAAAATATAACCCCTTTTCAGTGTAAGATCCCAGACAATAACCAATCGATGTTTCTGCAACCTATCACTAACAATGAATTATTAGATATAACGCGCAAATTAAAAAACAAATACAGTAGCGGTGACGATGAAATCCCAACAAGTATAGTTAAACTCTCGATTGTAGATATTGTTAGTGTTCTGAAACATATAATAAATAATTCAATGAGATATGGTATTGTACCAAAACAACTTAAAGTTGCCAAGATAAAACCTCTTTATAAAAAAGGCTCTCCCAAAGATTTAAATAATTTTCGGCCTATAAGCTTACTTCCTAGTTTTTCTAAGATTTTTGAACTAGTAATGTGTTCTCGATTGATTAATTTTATGAATAAATGTAAGCTTTTCTCTCAAACACAGCATGGCTATTTGACAGGTAGATCCACCACTACTGCAATTTTTCAATTTACAAAGGCCATTTTAGATCAGTTGGAAAATAAAAACCTGGCTCTAGGTATATTTCTGGACTTAAGCAAAGCGTATGACTGCATCGATAGGAATTTATTATTGTATAAACTGAATAAATATGGAATTAGAGGAAATGCACATGAGTGGATAAGGTCTTATCTGTCGGATAGAATGCAAAGAGTGGTGTTTCAGGATTGTAACAACGAAGTAAAATCTGATTTACAAAGAAACAGTATTGGCATAGCTCAGGGGAGTATATTGGGGCCTATACTATTCATTATATTTTTAAATGACCTCAATAGTATCGAAAGCAGTTGTTGTTCAACAACAAATTATGCAGATGACACGAATCTCCTTGTATCAGGATCAAATATTGAGGATATTATTAACAATGCAGAAAATGCTTTTGTTATAATCGGCAACTGGTTTTCACAAAATAAATTAATTTTAAATGACGAGAAAACTAAATTACTTCTTTTCAGGACCAAGCAAAGTAAAGTGAATAAACCTGATAAAATCACTCTAGGCGACAAACAGATAATTTTAGATAATAACACAAAATTTTTAGGTATTACTATAGAAGAATTTTTATCATGGGGGAATCATATTGATGGTTTGTGTCTGAAACTGAGTAGTATAGGTTATGGAATAAAAGTAGTGGCTAAATATATGAACTTAAACACCTTAAAAATTCTATACTATGCAAATTTTGAGTCCGTCCTGAGATATGGCATACTGTTCTGGGGAAGTAGCTCTGAACTACAAAGGGTTTTTGTAATACAAAAGAGAGCAATAAGGATAATTAATAAAATGAACCTTTTAGATTCCTGTAGGGGAATATTTAAACGAATGAATATTCTAACAGTCTATGGGCTTTATATTTTTGAATGTCTGATGTTTTTGTTTAGGAATAAGAACAAGTTTGAAACTGTAAATGTCGATCTTAACTATACAAGAACAAAAAATTTATTATATCCTCGTCACCGTTTAACTATCACAGAAAAGAATCCTTATTATATGTGTATCAAACTTTTTAACAAGCTGCCAAATGATATAAAATCTATTACCAGTGTGTCAAAGTGGAAAAAAACATTAAAAAAAGTGTTAATAGATATTGAACCCTATACATTAGTGGACTTTTTAGACAAGGAATGGTAAACCCATTCCATTTTATGACGTCATTTCACTTTCATCCTACTTTGTAGAATCTAATTTGAAATAAAGAAGTATTATTATTATTATTATTATTATTAAACTACATACTACTACATACTATTATAATTATGACATGGCACTTCGTCAAAATCTAGTATCTCCCGAAGATTTGGAACTTTTGTATTTCAACGTCAATTTCTCTAACTATATTCTTACGCTTTCCACAATACTGTCATTCACAGACAATGCTTTAATAGTAGTAGTATTCACTCTTATTTTTCACCAGTATATTAATAATTTTCCATTGTTTTTTTTTGGGTTGCCACTCTACTTTTTATTTATATAGGGGAAAGTGTTCCACAGTGAGACAAAAATTACATATTGTTGAATAAGTGGAAGTTTAATGAAGATATTTATAATTTTTTGGAAATTTTCCATAGTTCTATATATATTCCAATAGTTTTGGTAGTAATACACTTAATATTTTGACAATTTTGGTTTCTAAAATTTTTTTTAAAAAGTTGGATTCTGTCTCATATTAGAACAACTATGTTCCACAGTAAAACATAAAACTTTTTTAAATAAAATTTTTTTACGAATATCAAAAACGATATTTTATTTAAGAGAAATATACAACTAAAAATATATATGATATAGATATAAAAGAATAAGTTTCTGCCTTGAAAATAGCAAAAAAAAAATATTTTAATGAGAACGAAATACAAATCGTTTCGATTAGTTATCACACATTTAATAACGATAGATTTACTTCAAAACATATTAAGGACTATTGTATTTTAGTCTTACCATGAATCGAATGCTGCGCGAGAATCAATTTAATATCATTTTCAAATCTAAGCTAATGTCTTTTTCAACTGGATAGATAAAACAGTTAGAATTAATAGATTCTAAATTGGCAAAAAATTGATCAATATCATATTAGTTGAATGAAGTAGCTCTAGAGAGAGTGCATCCTTCTGGTTGTCTTATACTTAAGTCTTTATTTCGGAGCATGAACCCTTGAAACCATTCCATGCCAGCTTTCCTAGTAGTTTCCCATGATTTAGGAATATTGGCTGAAGTATCTCGGTCAATGGCCTATTGAGTAATCAATAAAGTTCCTATAAATAAAAAAATAGGAATATTTAAATGGTTAGCAACTGCCACTTCGTAAGCCAGAATACGCAAATTATTTCTTGATTTTCCATAGCACATTTGATAGCATATTCGGCGTCCTCTCTTGATCGGAAGTAAAAATTCTAAGGCAAATTGGAATAAATCATATTTCTGTATCTTCGCCGGCAAGTTGTTTTTTCTTCACGTAGCGAAAAAGAGTTTGAAATTTTACCCCTGTTCTTTCAGCAGTAATTTTTACGTAATGGCGAGATTAACTCCATTTGTTCTTCATATTTTGGCCATATTTTGTTAATGTGTAATCGGAAAATAAAAAATTTTTTTAGCCCAAAACTACAAAAAGGTATTATTCCACAATGAAACACTATCTCACTGTGGAACAAAAATTGCTGTCTCATTGTGGAAATTTGTCGCTAATTCTTAGGAGAGCTTCCTACGCTGAATTGATAATTTCACACATCTCTATGTTTGATGAAAACATAACATATAAGTTACAAATTTGAGTTTTAAACCAGAATGTCATGTAATTAAAATTAAAATAGTTCTACAGCCATTGTAAATAAATGAATTTTAAAAAACTTACTTGAACCATAGCACAATAAGCTACAAAAACCTTAAAAATCCGCTATCGAAACACATAGTTCTGCAGACATAGAGGAACTAAAAAGCCGTTAAATTATACATAGAGAATGTTAGGAGGCAAATTTAAAAAGAAAACTAATTTGTTTTATTGTGGAAGATGTCTCATTGTGGAACACTTTCCCCTATGCTGGTTTTTTTAATGTCTTAATGTTGTTGGTAATTTTTGTTTCTTATTCTTCGTAATTCATTGGACACGCCATGGTTATTATTGTCTTCACATATTTTTGTATATAGTTTATTATGTTTTTTTTTATTAGCTCAAGAAGATTTTTTATAATCCATTCATTGTTCTCATTAATTCTTATCAAAGTTTCATTCTCAGATTAGTCCATACAAGCTGTACCATATCTATAAGTTCCTGAAACGTATGGTATTGTCTTAATTGTGTGATTTACCTTACGTTTATGAATATTAAACTGTTGTTGTACTTCAATAACATGCTTTTTATGATCAAACATTACACTCTTTTATGACTAAACATTACACTCTACACCAGGTATGGGCAACCTTTTCGGCTAAAGGGCCACATAATAAATGTAAAATGGGTAGCGGGCCACACGGGATTATTTCTATGGCACACCATACACCCTCCGCAGGCGAGCGAAGCGTGCCGTTTCCAATTAGCGCCATAGGCGAATTTTTTTGAAATTTTCAAGGTCAAGCGCTCTAATGAAAAGTTAGAAAATTACGATACAAAAATATTTTCTCCGAAAAAGAGGTTTCATCCAGTAAACTTTCTGAAAAACATATTGTTATTACGAAAATGGGCTAGTCCCGTAAATAAATAAATTAAAAAAACCCCGAGATGAGTGAAAAAATTGCGATACAAAAATATTTAATTTTATTTATTAAAATAAATAGATAAATATAAAAGAAACATAAATATATTATAAAAAAATATATAATGTTATATATAACTTGAGCTTGAATTTGGGAAACTAATCCATCGATGTTTGGATTAATTCCACTGATACAAAGACGTAAGGAATTTTCCAAATTATCGTCAGTCAGCCTTGTACGATGTTTTGACTTATTAACTTTCATCATTGAAAAGAACTGTTCGCATTTGTAAGGCACAAATCAATCTTCTTGCGAGTTTTCTAAGCTGTGGAAAATGGTCTTCTTCGAGGTATTTTTTGTAGAAATCGCACAACTCCACGTCTTCAAATTTAGATTTTAGAAGTGAGTTTTCTTGAATCTCGATCAACTCCATTTGCAAGTGTATTGGAGCATTTTGTACATTACTTTTTGTTGGAGTAGCAAATAAATTGAAACAGTCTTCCATGTTTTTGAAATCGGTAAATCTGTTCGAAAATTGCTCCGACAGTAACTTGAGTTCTTCAGCGTATTGAGCATAAGCAATATTTTCATACGCAGAGAGCGTGGTGAAATGGTAGCTGTTACCAGACAGCATCTGTGCCTCCCACAAGCGGATTTTGTTCTGAAACGCTTTCAAATGGCTGTACAAATCATTTACTAACTGTCCTTGTTTTTGAAGTTTCAAATTTAAATCATTCAAATAGCCTGTAAGGTCGACCAGAAATGCTAAGTCACATATCCATTTTGGGTCACTCAATTCAGATCATCTTTTATTTCCATAAAATCTGCTATCTCATTTCTAAGCTCGTAAAACAGTTTCAGCATTTTCCCTCTGCTTAGCCATCTGACCACAATAATATGTTACGTCGTCATATTCGGCTGATATTTCATCCAAAAACGCCTTGAACTGACGATGGTTAAGCCCTCGGGATCGAATAAAATTGATGGTTTTTACTACCACATTCATAACATTCTGGAGTCGAATGGACTTAGAACACAAGTTCTGTTGGTGGATAATACAATGAAGGACTATCAAATCATCTTTTTGCACATTTAATTCAGCTGCTTTTTCATTCAAAATTCCGCTGAAACCTTTACGTAAGCCGACCATAGAAGGTGCACCATCTGTGCATACTCCAACTAATTTTGACCATGGCAAGCCAAAACTTGTGAATACCTTTTGAACTTCATTCAAAATGTCCTCTCCTGTAGTGGTTCCTTTTAGCGGCTGTAAAGCAAGCAATTCCTCAGTAACAGTGAACTCTTTATCAACACCTCGAATAAATATAGCCAGTTGAGCTGTGTCAGACAAATCGGTGCTCTCGTCTAATGCTATGGAAAATGATTCAAAACCAGCCATACGGTCAGTCAATGTCAATAGCCATCATTTCTATGCGTCGGACAACAGTTCGTCTTGACAAACTAATTTTATCAAATTCATTTTTCTTTTCAGGACACAAAACACTTTGCCAATTTAGAACTAACTATAAAACTAGCTTTCACAACATTATCAAGTTGTGTTCTTTGTTTATGAAACATTTGCTGCTGTTTTTCCAAATTTGCGGTAAGCTTCTGGATTTTGTCATTTCTTATTTGTCCTGTCAGTGAGTGCACCATAGGATGCTTAGTTGAGTAATGCCTCTTTATATTGCATTCTTTCATCACTGAAATGGATTCATTACACAGCAAACAAATAGGCTTACCATTGTGCAAGATAAAAAATAATTCTTCAGTCCATTTTTCTTGAAACCGGCGACCCTCTGCATCTACTTTTCGTTTCTTTCCACCAGACATCATTTTCGTTTACTTTTCGTTCGATAAACTTAATAACAAAATATAATTAGTAAGCACTCAAGATGCAACAGTCACAAAGCAAATTGACCTCACTAGCAGTTCGCTAGGATATCGCTTGTCGAAGTTATCACCTCGGTAGCTCAAATAGAACTGAACTAAAGTTCGGGCCATCCACCCGCTTATATAGACAAAATGAAGGAATGATCTACAATTGTCTAATGTAGAACATTCTTTTGTTGCGCCGCCAGTGAGGCGGCAAACATCAAAGGCTTTGATGTTTGTTTGCCGCCTCACTCTTTGATGATCGCCGCCACTCGGCTTGCTCGTTCACTTGCTTCCGTGAGTATGAGTAAGTCGTGTAATATTTTTAATTTTATTTTTGAATTTTTTAATATAATTTTTAAGATTTTTCAAAATGTCTCGCGGGCCGGATCAAATCATACAGCGGGCCCCCGCCCGCCGGCCGGACGTTGCCCACCCATGCTCTACACTGTCTGTACATTTGTTTTTATAACTCCGGTCTACTATTAAATGATTTATCAACTACTGAACACATTCTCTAATAATTCTCTCTAAATAGTCTATGTTTTGGAAAGGTCTGTAGTGGGCATAGAATTCTTTTAAGAATCCTCATAAGAAAAAAAATCTAGAGGACTTACATCTGGGAACCTTGGTGGTAAGCAAATTCTGACCTTTGTCCAATCCACCAATGTGGAAATGTTCGGTTATAAATTATGTCACTCTTGCAGAGCTGTGACATGGATCACATTGTTTGTGTGCTTGTTTCTCTGAAGAAATATAATTTTTGGAATTTTGAAACTTTGCAAAAGGGATCTAAATACTTTTTCAAGTAACTTTTTTCGATGTCTGGTCACCTAATAACAGTTTTCCATAATAAAATATATTATTTTTATTTCGTCGCATTCGAGCGTTCGGAACGTGTTTTTTTAAGGCCCTTGTTGGAACGGCCGCCTTTCATACTTGCTTTCACGTTTGACAATACCGGGTTAACAACTATCATATTTGTTATTATTGTTGAATAAAATTCTTTGTGGTTTTTCAGTATTGTTAGTGGAAAAAAATAGTAATTCTTAACTCCATATAGTAAGACTGTGCCTGTGCCAAGTCTGTCATAAACTGGATAAAAATATAGATTTTTAAGTCACGTCCATAGATTATGTGTTTTCCTAAACAATACATATCAAACCGATCAGCTGTTAGAACGAAAACAGCAACAAAGCGAAGTGAATTAAAAAGAAACTGAGATTCTAGCTATAGAATTTTGTTGTGATAACTTTCGTAATAACAGGCGTCACATTGACGTGTACAAAGCAGATAGAAATCCGGGTCCATGTTAGTTTCAAGTTGATGTATTCAACAATCGTTTTATGGCCAAATATTATTTACTGATAGTTTTGAGGTGACATTATTATTTAATAATTATAATCTACCGCAGTATAAATAATTGATTACAGTTTCAGTTTTTTTTTAATAAAATATCCAAAACATTCATTTAAAAGGATAATGTATGATATATGAAACAATTTTTGTCAATAGCTTCTATTATTCTATTCGAATTTACCTACTGCGACTACAACACAATGCACTATCTTATAATAATAATTTAGGGAATATTTCTATACATTGTGTTTTATAATGAATGTTTATTCTACTTTAAGCGAACACATAATAATTAAAATTTTCTTAAGACTTGCTCGTTTGTAACTTTAAATAGAAATTGTGATATATGTTTAAAAACAATTAATAAACCTGTCTTTCCAGTGGAAAAAAAAACTCGCACACAAGAAACTTTCTATTTTTTGTGATCAAACCCACATATTCTCGTGTTATATCCTGACTTTGTTTTTAATTCCGTGGTAAAACTGTAAAGACACAAAATTCTGATTTATTTTTTTTTTATTTTAGACTCCGATTTAAAACATCGAATAAGAATTCAATTTATAAATAGCGCTGGACTCGAAGAGGCAGGCATTGATGGTGGAGGTATTTTTAAAGAATTTATTAATGAAGTGTTAAAGACTGCATTTGATCCTAACCGGGGATTTTTCATTATGACTGCTGATAACGCACTGTATCCTAATCCTAACGTTCACCTTATTGTGGAAAATTTTGCCAAACATTATAATTTTATTGGCCGCTTAGTCGGAAAGGTAAGATTTTTAACACGACATTTATACATTATCTCAGATTAAGTCTGCACTATGTATAACTTTTTTTATTGAAAGAACGACAGCGGGTAAATCAACGAACTAGTATCATTTTTACTGCGTATTAATTGAACAGGAACATCGCATTTATTATATGTTTTTGAATTCTGCTTTAAATTCTATAAATATTTTACATACATTATTTATGTCCAACATCAATTATTTTCATTGGAAAAATTAGATTTAGACACTTTGAGAGATATTGAATGTATAGTAGTTTACATTATACCGTTGACCTTTACTGTATTTTTTATGATCAAGCACTATAGAGAACCCTTTAAGGCACTCTGGGAGTGGTGCTTATGCGAATAAAGCGATTCACGATGATCTGGAATCATTGGGGAACACGACATCACCAGCGTCCTCAAGATGAAAGAGTTCTTAAAAATGACGTGTTCGAGAGGTACTAAGCTGAACCACATATGGATGGCCAGCAGTGGTTCGTCGTTTATTTCTGCTATTCGTCGCTCTAGGTGGTATAAATAAATCAATTAAACCTCATTGTTTGGTCCCAACAGCAATAAATGGATGCACTGTCGTCTTGAAAATATAGCTATATAATAAAAAACAAATAAAAATAAGTCAATACTACGTATTGATTTATTTTTATTTTGAATTAAAGAGACACCTACTTAAAATGGTAATATATAATAATGAAATTAGGGATGCAGGTAAATAAAATTTGTACTCCGTCCCTGCCCGAAAAAATACAAATTTGGGGCATTTTATGGTCAAAATAATAATTAGGGTTTAATGGCTGTGAAAAAATCAACGGTATATTGTAAACTAAACTGTATGCATAATACAAAAATTGAAAGATCAGGTGCTAAACCGATTAGGAAATTCCAAGTATTAGTAATAAATAATTATAATAATCATTTAATGCTTTTATAGCTTTGGGCGCAACTAACCCATGAAACTTTATCCCTCAGACTATTGGCAGGTAAAACTGACCAATCGCGCAAATAAACAACAGTCGATGTATTTATTACGAAATGCATAATTTAAAAACTAAAACTAGAGTTCCCTGAAATGATCCTTACGGTTTCTAATTTTCATACCTTTGGGTGGATCACTTGTGCGCGTGAATAGGATGTTTAGTGAAATAAGAAAGTCGTCTTACTATATTCCCTTAACTATATTTACATTAACATTACAATATTTACAAACGGACTCGACGGGGTTCGTCAGTGTATCTCAGAAGGCCGGTACCGTAGACTTCGGCAATAATAATATTCTAAGAAATGCCCTGGAACTAGAGGCCTGCTTATTTGCCTGAACCGAGTTGTTTAGTGCATTTATTTTTATTACTCTCTACCCCTGATGAGGTTTCAGCCGCAACGGACAGTCAAAATGCAATGCAGATGTTTTATTCCCTTTTCTCGCACGTACACTGCTTTGGCTAGGATAATACCCACAAAATACTTGTTAATCAATTGATATTCATCATAGATTATATACAATTTTCATTTTTCTTCAAATTAGAATCAGATCCGATTTCCAATATATTTTCTAGGAATAAAAGTAAATGCTTTTATTTAAAAGGAAATGCCCCGAAGAATACACGATATTCCCTTCTTGAAATTATAAATATCTATTGTATTTTTGCATAAAATATACTTATATACCGAATGTTATTTTACAATAAAAATGCCGTGGACCAAACCGTTTTGAGATATATAAAGTGCATGACATTGATATTCCGCAGATTTAATTTCACATGCACAATTTTTTGGCTGTGCCAATAAAACATTTTTTTTCTTCTTGCAATCGTTAAAAAATATTACATATGGAATCAAAAATTGTACCAAATCAAAACACACACTTTAGAAAATGCAACCTTCTGGACATTTTGCAATTCCTTGGACAAATGATTTGTTCGGGTGTATTTACTACCTACTGATTTTATTTTTTAAATAATACATGTCCTTTGTTTGTATGCATAATGTCTAGCCGTCTTATTCTATAAACCCAAAAACAATAAAAATAAAATAATTGATGCAAAGAATCGGATGTCCCAATCGATAGCGCGACATGTCATATATCCTCTCTCGTTAGTAGCAATTTTTTTAAATATTAGAATTGCATTGCACCACAGATATTACATATTTAGTTTTAAACTCCTGGTGATGATATATTCGATTGACCGAAACGCGTTGAGTAAATCAATATGGAAATAAGTATTTTTGGACGCTTTTTCTCATAACTAATAAAAAAATATCGTTCAATTTTTTAAAGAAATTAATAATTCGTTTGTTTTGTAGGCAATATTTGAAAATATATTAGTGGATCTTCCCTTGGCAGAATTTTTTTTAGCGAAATTACTAGTTGACAGTGCCAGCGCCTGCTATTTAAAATCGTTGGATCCTGTACTTTACAGAAATTTATTGTATCTTAGAGATTATAATGGCGATGTTAGCGATTTGGGATTGGATTTTACAACCGTCAATAATGATTTGGGAGAAACGAGGGTAAGTTGTTTTTTTTAACAGAAATATAGCGGCTGGAAGACAGGTAGATGTGTATTCCCTTTTGCATTAATGTACACGGGAAATGCCAAACTAATGGCATCCCTTGGCCACGTAGACAACAGCGGAAACGTATTGTCATTAGAACCAGAGACACCAGTCAACTTTCTTTATGAGTGCTATCTACCCTTGTACCCGTTTTTTTTAATAGTACACATAAGTGGTTACTTTAAGCTTAACAAGCCTGAAACCATAATGACGAAACATGTTTTGAAAAAATGGATTATCAAGATCGATTAAGCCATAAAAAGTTATAGGCCGCATTAGTTCCTCTTTTTGAAACCTGTTAAAAATATACTAACATGCCTAAAACGATATATGTCCCTTGTATCCAATATTTATATAACCTATTCTGCCAAATACCCATGACATTGTCCAGTAAAAATACTAAGAATTTTTTTTTAAATTATACTCTATTTCTAGTCTGTGTTCAGCTAGATTTGTAAAACGAATGATCGTGGTTAAAACTTGGTAACTTTATTTTGTTTTAAAACTAGGTAAGGTAGCGAAGGCAATTGAACGGGTGATTGGAAAAAGGATACAATTCCCGTGGAATTTTATCCTTTTTCCAATCGCCCATTCAATTACCGTATAGAATTCAATGCCGTATATGCCGTTTTTTACCTGCTATACATAAGTTAGTCTGTGTTTATTACATCGCTCGGTTGTCGAGTAATTGCTTCAACACGCCAAAACTGTTCCTTTTCTTTTAAAAGCATCTACGACGCAATAAACAGTAAGTGTTTTAATCATTACTTTTAACTAGGTGTATTTAAAAGATTGGAGTGCATGTAATGGTTTTTAAAATTTTTTCTGTGTTTGTTGTTGTTAGTCTGGTTCGGACAATACTGTATAGGTACCGTACGGTATTACCCACAATTGATTTGCTGATCGCCAAAATTATATTTTAAAAAACTTTTCGAATTTAGACGAGTATTGTACGGTAATATCCGACGCCTTCATGTAAAAGCGTACTTTGCCATTTTTACATACATACTAGAAATATTTTGGAAAAAGGTTTAGAACTTTAACTTCATTAGTTATTAACAATATGCCACCTGTCATAAAGCCCTAAATCCAATTACTAAGGTAGGTAATTTGAACAAAAATCGAATTCTTTCTAACTGTACGGTAATTGCCCTGCTGTCCTACCAATATAATCAATTTTCAAAAATTCATTTTCGAAATTTGTAGGTTATGGAGCTAAAACCAAATGGTAGAAATATTCCAGTTACAAATGAAAATAGGTTGGAATACATTCAAAGACTAGCAGATTTAAAATTGAACACACAACTGAAAAAACAATGCACCAGCTTCAGAGAAGGATTAAATAGCGTTGTACCTTTGTTGTGGTTGAAATTATTTAACCATAGAGAACTTCAGGTTATTATTGGTGGGGACACGCAGGAAATTGACCTTAATGATTTACGGGCACATACTGTATACTCAGGTAAAGTAAAATATTTTTTATTAATTGATTATTCCAATAAATACGTACAAATTAATAAACCTTGGTATAGTTGCCGACAATAAATTCATGGTTCAGTGTAGCTGTGCAACTCCTTACAACTTTACTACCTTTGCCACTGACAAATTATTTCTATCTTGTCACTAGAAAAATATAATGCAATTCCTATCCAGTATTATACAAGGTCCGCCAACGATGCGCGGATCGAAAATTTCATTTTTATCCAAGGATTTTTCAAAAATGTTTAAACGGTCAATGTGTGAAGTTAAAAACTTATACAGAGTGGTGCATCGTTGAGTTGAACATAGGAAATCCAATGTAATTTTTGAGGTAGCTGAATATTGGCTCCCTTGTACATTTTATAGGAAAACTGCATTATAACTTCTTGAAGAGGCCGACATGGTAAACCCATGTGCCAAGTTTGCAACGATGCACCACTCTGTATATTTTTTAATTGAACGCCCTTTATACTATGGGTCGGGACGATGGGAGTAAAGGTGATGATCATTTCAATATAGCGTTATGTGAGTTTATTGTTCGTAATTTTGAAAATGATGACCATTTTATCTTAAAAATATGTCTTGTATGTCTAAATTACTAAGAAGGATTTGATTCAATTTATAAACTAAAAAAAATACATTTTTAGAAAGTTCCCTAAGCCTTTATTTAATAATAATATTAGTGATTTTACTATACAAAATGCAAACACAAGAGAAGTATATTTATTTTTAAATGGAAATTCTTAAATTTTTAGAAATACCTTTTCGTATCCTCTCTGATGTTCCCTAAAATGTCTAGTGTTGAAATGTTGGAAATGTCTAGTGTCTGGGCAAATTACATTAATGCTATTTTATTTGCCTTTTAAATAGTCATCAATGCATTTCTAGCCTTTTTTGTCCATCACTATGACAGCAATTTTAAACAAACGTAATTGTGTGGTTTCATTTTTAAAATAATTTTTATTACATTATACTTAGTTTTCACTTTTTCTTTAAAAAAAAATGTGTGTTATTGATTTATCAAGAAATCTAAACTGAAATTTACTATAAAATAATGAATTACAATGCCAATTATAATCATAATGGCACCCCTCAGATTTAAAGAGCGAGACTAAACAAATCCTTATCTGTCAATGGGAACATTAAAATCTACTGTCTAATGTTGAGTTTCAAAGTTTTTTTTTTTTTGATGCATAAAGGTAGCCTTGGAGCAAAATGTTGTTGGAATTTTGTAGTTCCAACTTAATTTCTAAATATTTCATAAACAATATTTCTAAATGGTTTTCTTACGATCTTTCATATAGCGGTGGTTCGTAGCTATAGTAGTTCTTTTTCCCAGAGGAAGTGGTGTTGAATTCGGGTTTGTAGCCGTTATTCTGCCACCACGTCAAATCCACTGATTTTCTTTGAATTTAAAAATTACCTAGCCGACATGCATGCTATTCGATAAAATATCTTATTTTACTACACTAAATTACACAATCAATTTTCTGTCTTAAGAAATCATTTTCAAACGGTCTTGGTGTAATTTTATGTAGTATACAGGGTCCTGCAATAGTGTGTCGGGCTTCCATAGCTCCTATACGAATTAACTTAGGAATTTCATTCATATGCCGATTTATACTGTATTATAGGGTGCATTTCAGGAAAATATATTTAAATATACAGGGTGGCCCAATAATGTGTGGTAACAATGCTGTCTTTTTTAAATGGGACACCCAGTATTTTATTGCATATTTAGGTTCGTATTAGTGTTCTTTATAATCGCGTAAAGTTTTATTTTATTTGGTTATGTCGTTTAAAAGTAATAAAAAAAAAACTAAAAAAAGAAAGTTTTGTAGTCTTAGAAAAAAATCCAAAAAAACTACCTAAAACAACTTTTTTAATCAAGGCATTGGGTGGAATTTAAGACAAGAGATCTAGAGATACTGTGAATATAATAGCGTTTATATATTTTATATAGGGTGTTAATAATTAGGTTTCAAACACGACACATTTCAAAAATTTTCTCCAGATTTTCAAATGGAACACCCTGTATATTATTTGGTTATTGAAGAATTCATAAGCATTCTTTTTTGTAATGGAAGCATATAAGTTATTTCCAGCCGTTCCCGAAATAATTGAAAATTTCATAAATTATGTTGTTTAAATACAGTTTTTATTATGAAAATTAAACATAGGCGACTAGATTAATAATTATTATAAAATTTTCAAAATGCCTAACATATTGATCTCAGCACAAGTTAATACGCTCTCTGAAATGCACCCTATAATACAGTATAAATTGGCATATGCATGAAATTCCTCAGTTAATTTGTATAGGAGCTATTGAAGCCTGACACACTATTGCAGGACCCTGTATATTATGTTGATATTTTTACTTTTCCAAATCCTTCACACGTCTGTTTTCTTAACACCAGTTCCTTCAAAGATGTCTGTCTGACTTACGTTAGGATTTTCTTGTACAGAACCATAACTTCAATTTCGGCGATTCCTATTCAGCATACTCGTGACTCCCTGGAAGGTATTTCCACCAAAATCATATCTACCCCACAGTAGTAAAATTCGACATTTTGCGAAAGTTGGCACTAACATGTGCAGTTTTTTAAGTTTTTTTAGAATGCATTATCGACGTTGTCCAATTGTTTTTGATTCATGATTTGTTAAAAATCTCCACAATGAATTTCTTAATAACTCAAAAGGTTTTGATTGTAGAAAAACGCGCTTTAAATAAACACTTTATATATTTTTCTTTTCTATAAAATGGCGTTATCAGTTTTTTATGTCATTTTTTATAATATATATAATATAAAAATTTCATGGTCAACTTCAATTTTTTAAATACGGACCTGGATTTTTTTTTTAAATTTTCATAGTATTTTTGTCCCAAATACAATGACAAATCTATTTACCTTAGTTTCGGTACAAATTATACGTCATCAGGAAAATTTTGAGAATTTTCAACACGACCCCGATTTTTTAAAATAATAAATGCATGATATTTTCATTTGATTTAGGCGTTATTGAACTAAAATTAAAGCTAGTAAACATTTTATATTTAAAAGTAATATTGGCTAGATATCACCTAAAAACAACAACATTAAAAATAGGTACCAATTTAAACATTCAAACCCGTATAAAAAATAACTAAATATTTGACTTAGTAATCTAATTTCGTTAATTGTTCGAAATGGCATCCTTGATTTTCAATACGACGCGCGGGTTTGTTCTTTTTTCCAATAGTTCACCATGTTTGGAAGGCATCGATTATACGTCCCTGAAGTTCTTGGATATTATTAGATGGGGTGTAATATAATTTGTTCTGGATATTTCCCCACAAAAAATTGTCCAGCAGATGAAGACAGGCCTGTACCGTGGTCACCTCGCTCAACATTTTATATACGCGGTTGAATGTTTGAATTTGTACATATTTTTAATTTTATTGTTCTTAGACGAAATCTGGTCTTTTTAAAAATGAAATATTTTTACTAGTTTTAATTTTAGCTCTAGCTCAACAGCTAAATCAAATGAAAAAAAATCATGTATTTTAAAAAATCATGGCCGTACTTTACAAAAATTCTCAAAATTTTCCTTGTATATTTTGTATCGAAACTAAAGAAATAGATTTGAGTGATACATCATTGTATTTGAGGCAAACAATACTCTCAAAAAATAAAAAAAAATTTAGGTTCGTTTTAAAAAATTGAATGACCATGATATCTAAGTTATAAAAATTTGGGATAAAAACTGATAACGCCATTTCATAGAAAATAAAAAATATTAAATTTTTATTTAATGGGCGTCTTTCTAAACAAATCGCCCTCTATCTCATGAATCAAAAACAATTCGGTAACGTCAATTCCGGATTCTAAATAACCTTTAAAAACGTTTCTCTAATTTAATAAACTTCGTAGGAATTGCCGTTCAAAAGATACCCATAATGATCAATTAAACAGTTGACACTCTATATATAGAAATCCATTGATGTTTATTGATTGATTGAATTTAATATACAAATACTGAAAATTCAATCAATCCCGGGGGTTGTTCATCACAAATTATATGAATAGAATAATTAACTAAGTTACAACACAGATTTTTTTTTATTCGTTTGGGGTTTTAGGAGATTTTACAGCTGATCATCCTACAATTTTGATGTTCTGGAAGATTCTCTATAGTTGTACTGATGTTCAGAAAAGACAATTGCTTAAGTTTGTTACAAGTTGTTCCAGACCACCTTTACTAGGATTTAAGGTAACCATAGGTTTTAGACATATTTTATTAAGACGAATCAGAATAAATAACGAGTGAGTATAAAAAATGGCAACATTTTATTTACTTCTGGTCAAAACGGGGGTTTGTAGGAAATGATTATTCTATCCAAACAAGTAATTTTTGTCACAACAGGACAAAGCAATGCAAAACTATTTCAGACTCCAAGACCTGATATATTATATAAGGTTATTCACGGTGAGTGGCCTATTAAAAGATCCTGGGGAAATAATAAATATGAAACATTGATACTCACTATAAAAGATTCCGATCTTTTTAAGGAAGATATTTTGACATATCCATTACGGTTATACCGAAAGTTAGGTTAACATTGTTATTTTGGCATTTTTCGATTCGATGTAACTTGTTATCAATTTCCTATACCCATCTCCAACCGTGTTCTGCGATTAAATTCATTAAAGGGGTTTTTATAAAAAAAAACATGTTAAACGTAACATGACCTTACTTTGTAACTCGCGTGGCCCACTAAGAGAGGACGCCGGTTGTATATCGGGAACCGTTAAACTCGGGTGGCCCACTAAGAGGACGCCGACTGTATATCGGGAACCGTTAATCACACAGCTTTGGGAGTTTTTCTTGAAAGAAGTGGCCAAGAGAAATAGCCGCAGGGAGTAACATAGGGGTGCCAATCCCGAAGCTTTGTTCCCATCCCGGAATTTTCGGGATAAAGAGTATCTAATCTTGAGATTCCGGGACTAATCTAAAAAAAATTAAGATGAAAAAGATTGTGTTTACTAAATACTAGAGGTGGAAAAATATTGATAGTGCTCAAGTTTGATATATCGATAGTGCCAAACTATCAATAGTCCTAGAGATGTACAAATATCTAAAAAAAAAGTGTCATCACTTTGATTTCGCCGATTTTTCCGGCGAAAAATTTACAATTGACATCTAAGAAAATGTCATTATATTAGACATAATTACCAGTGGCGGCTCGCAACTAAAAACGTAGGGTCGGCAGAAAAACCGCCGGAGGCAATGGGCCGCAAAGTTTCAGGGCCACGCCCAAAGTTTAAAAAAAAATCACCTATTTAATACCGACTTATTTCATAAATTAAATTAGATTGCATTTTTTTATATTGTTTGTTAACTCAGATAGAACAATTTAATATACGATAACAGGTTTTTAAGATGCGTTTTAACGAACATAATTGATTTAAAATTCGAAAACAATTGAATGACAAGAATCCTAAAAATTTTAAGAAGTATGATAGTGGTCTGTCTAAACTTGTTTATAAATTAGTTCTAAGCGACTATCTTTTGATGTTGCAAAGTGATTAATAACGTCATCGTAAAATTAACAATATCAGATTTGTCCTTAATATTATTACTTACAGTATTTGTACCGGCTTCGGTTTCCATCATCTGCATATTTCCCTCCATTTTTGTTATAAATTAAATTACTAAAAACTTTGAAACCTACCGCTTTTCTATTTTACTAAAAATTATAAACAAATAACACAAAATACAAACCACACTACCACAAGTCAAGTAACTTTAACACTGAATTTATAATTTTCCGAAAATAGTCCGTATATCTCTTTAAAAAATCGAATACAAACCGTTACGAATCGAAATAATTAACCACTGATTTTGTTTCCCTAATTTCCCGCTCGCGAGAAAAGTCGGAACTACGTCATAGCGTGCGGCTCGGATTTGGTATTATTTATTTTTTATGAATAAGAATACACTGGTTGCATATCCCCAACAGAAAATGTTTCGTTTCCAAACCAATTAGGTGGTGATATTTCAAGGTCATTCGCTCCGGTCTCTTGACAACTACTATGTCTACGAGGGATTCGAATAGTAATCAAAGAATAGTAATCTTGGAGATGCCGCTACACGGGATATTTGAAAACTATAAATTTATTAAATTATTAAATATACGATAATTTATTGAATATTACAAATATTATAATTGAATTGGTTGAATAACGAATTATATTAAAATAAAAGATAAAAGTACATCTAGTATCTCGTCTCCTAAACTTGATCGTAACTTATTGCAAGTATAACCTGCTGACGAGAAGCAGCGTTCTGTTTCTACAATTAAACCTTAAACAAAATATGGATTAAAAACATTTAATTGAGGGATTAAAAAAAAATTAAAATTATGGTTTAAAAAATGGTTCCACGTTTATTAATTCTCTAATCTATGAAAATCGGCGCTAAGAAGATTATTTTGTAAATTATACAGGGTCGCTTTTAGGTATGGAAACGGTCGATTATTTGCTAAAGTAAGATAGCTATCGAAGAATGCTAAATACAAAACTTTTAGGGTTTTTAGAAATCTATATCCTATAAACTAAGTATACAGTCAAAAAGCCATGGAAGAACAAAGTTACTTTATTTTAAATGGAACCCCCTGTATATTCAATATTTCAATTATATACAAGATTCTAAAAAAAATGTTAAGCACACCACATACCCAATCTTAACCGTTTTCGAGATATCGAGTTTCGAATTTCGTTTTCAAATAAATCTAATAACAATAATAAAAAAGACAAACTAGTTTTAGTAAACAACAATTTAAAATCCTATTTTATCCGTTTACCTCCTGGCAGTAATGAATTCGGTGAACAAAATTTTGTAGCGAATCTAAAAGGATATTGGGAGCAATACTGGAAATTTCATGCATTATTCTTTGTTGCAAATCTTTGATATTTTGTGGCTTATTTTTGTACACTAAATTTTTGATATGGCCCCACAGGAAAAGTCAAGAGGGGTCATATCAGGAGACCTAGCAGGCCATTCAATTGCACCTCTGTGCCCAATCCATTTACCAGGAAAAGTTTCCTCTAGATATTCCCTCACCATCCGTCCAAAATGTGGTGGAGCCCCATTTTGTTGAAACCATATTTGTTCAGCCGGTAAATTGGGATTATTATGGTTCAGGAATAATCGTCTGAGCTGTGGAACAATATTCTCTTGTAAAAGTAATAAATATCGTTCAGAGTTCAAATTTCCATGTATAAAATAGGGTCATATGACGTTTCCACCAATAATGCCACACCAAACATTGGGTTTTTGTGGTCGTTGGGTATGAACTTGTTCCATCCAATGTGGATTTTGGTCCGACCAATATCTACAGTTGTGTCGATTTACGTGCCCGTTTAAACAAAACGTTGATTCATCAGAAAATAAAATGTGGTTGACAAAGTTGACATTTTCATTCAATTTATCCATCATGATTTCGCAAAACTGAATTCTGCGATCAAAATCGTCTTCACTCAATACTTGTAACAAACGAATTTTATATGGTTTGAATTTTTCTCTTATGGTAATTTTTTGAATGGAATATCGACTCATATTATGATTTAAAGCCCGCTGTTGCATCGAATTTATGGGATTTTCTACCACATCTAACATGAGATTTAGAGAATTTTCTTCATTAGTAACGCTTACGATCTTTCACACCTCCAGTTTCATGAAAACGCTGCAATGTTTTGGAAACAGTTGATTTTAACGTGCCATATTTACGCAAAAATTGTTCACAAATTGTAAATGTAAGCATTCTTGGCATATCTGTTATTGATGACAAAACAACATTGTTATGAAGATAAATATTTTCTAAGGTAACATGATGGCGTAGAATTAATGAATTTAATAATTTATTTGAAAACGAAATTCGAAACTCGATATCTCGAAAACGGTTAAGATTGAGTATCTGGTGTACTTTACATTTTTTTTTTAGAATCTTGTAAATAATTGAAATATTGAATAATATACAGGGGGTTCCATTTAAAATAAAGTAACTTTGTTCTTCCATGGCTTTTTGACTGATCCTGTATACTTAGTTTATGTGTAGTATAATAGATTTCTAAAAACCCTAAAAGTTTTGTATTTAACATTCTTCGATAGCTATCTTACTTTAGCAAATAATCGACCGTTTCCATACATAAAAGCGACTCTTGTATTAGGGGCTATAGAAACATGTTGCCAAGTTAGGGATTTATTAATAAAATACAATTTACAATAAAATTGTTAGTGTTAAAACAAATATTTTAAAACAAGTTAATTTTTAAAGAACTCTTTGGCACCCCTAGCGTAACGCTAATTACAAATAGAAAAATAAAGTTTCTCCTTTACCATTGAAACGTTTAGAAAATTTTTGCGCTGAATATTTTTCTCTAGTATCAAGTGGTAGGGAAGAGCAAACATTTATTTTTTTAAATGTTAATAAAATTTACCCAATTTAGTTTCAATGTAAGAACTTTTTTTGCTTTATTATTTATTTTATCAGTCACGTCGTTTAAGTTTTTACAGTGGAAGGTACAGTTCGCTAGTTACATTGCCAACAAATTTTGCATGTTTTCCTAAAAATTTCAAATTAAATGGCATATTTATTTTGACATGGTTAAGAAAAGTGTCAAACACAAAATAAAGTGAAAAATGCAAGTTTATATCTTTCTTATCTCTGCCGAATATACAGGGTGGCCAATTAGTGCGACAAAGCTCAATATCTCTTCCGAATGCCACCAAAATGTATGCACTTGTGATATTACTGGTCAAAGTGGTACCTTACAAATATTGGTTGATTTCATCTATAACAAGGAACATTATCGGTAATTTTTGGAAAATTGTTCCAAAAACTTACTTTAAAATTAATAAAGCTTGTTTAGATTAAACATAGTTTTAATTTAAAAGAAAAATGGAACAAAAGCAAACGATTGGGGATTAAACTACCATATTCGTGGGAGAATTTCATGAAAGAAAATATACTTGCTATTTGCAACGTTTATTGAACTAAATTTATGAAAATTGTATTATTTAGCAAAACGAATAATAAATTAAAATAATGTACTGAAATACATTGAAATCGCCTCTTGGTCATAAATTTGCAGAGTCTTATTATATTTATTACTTACAAGCGGCGGCGAGTCATATATGGTGTTAACTAGAAACAATTAATATTATTAAATTCAAAATTATTTTCCAGGCCTAAATATTTTTACATAATCGAATAAACTTTTTTCTTGTTTAAATGGTCCTGAAAACTACGTCTTTTGACCCTACTCTCATTTTCAATAGCGTTAATCTGAACCACAAAAACCTTCTTGTACAGAATCTCAACGAAAAATACACAAAATGTTCCATTCTACTAGGTCCCAAATTTGAATAAAATTCAAAGCCACTAGGCGAGTCAAGTGTGTCATGGAATTATTTTTAAAACAGTTCAGTTTTATTTGCACCCTTTCAAAGATATCATGTGCAAAATTTTATTATGAAATATACAG
This sequence comes from Barypeithes pellucidus, assembly GCA_963991005.1. NCBI lineage: Eukaryota > Metazoa > Arthropoda > Insecta > Coleoptera > Curculionidae > Barypeithes > Barypeithes pellucidus. The sequence continues at coordinate 52,091,313 of OZ022557.1, read as the reverse complement.
GGTGCTACTTTCTAAACGATCGTAAAATTAAAATATATGCTGAATTTATTGAAAGGTTTTTTTTATGATCAAACACAAGGACTATAGGAAAAATCCTTTAGGGCAGCTTGTGGTCTCCAATCAGACGATTGGCCCTCCTTGCGATGGAATCCAGTAACCGAAGAGTATGTTTGGGTGCAGAGCTCCAGGCATGAGAGCAGTACTCTAGTGATGGTCGAATCTGGGCTTTGTATAGTGTCAAAAGTTGTTGAGGTGTGTACAACTTTCTGGTTCGGAAGAGTACACCAAGTTTCTGAGAAGCTATCTTGGCGACTGCCACAACGTGGTTATGCCAAGACATATTTCCTCCCAGATTGACGCCCGGCAAATTAATAGATGAAGCCAGTGGGATTGTGTGTCCGTGACTATTCCGGTTCTATAATGTTAACCTTTTTAGAGAAAACTGCTGCCTGGGTTTGATCTTTTTCATAAGAACACTTTATGCGCGGGACACCGATTTTCACGGCAACACTGAACAACACATAGTGGAAGAGAACTAATAAGTATTTTGTAAAGACATTATCAGATTATTAGATTTTATTACACGCGACGCGACGAAATTTGACTTGTTGACGTTGTGAACGGCAGCTGTTGCGTCCAGAAGAAACTATCGGTCTTAAAATGAGCAATTTAGTTTCGTCAATAAAAACAATATTCATTTATTTATGGAGTGGCAAGATACACGCGTAAACCGAAAAATATTACATATTACACAACGACCCGAACAAACACCTACAAAACCGACCAGGTTGCTTGGTATCCCACAAAAACATCCATATCCCGACGCTGTCTGTTTTATACTGACAGCCAGCAGTCGCTAGCATGCACTCATATACAAACTACGTCTGCTCAGTCGAGCAGAGTGTGTGGCAAAGAGGGGGAGATGGCAGTGTGGGCGTCACTTCGTAATTTTGAGATTATACTTGGCAAGAGTTTTTTTCCTAAAACTTAGTTTTTTTTATAGAAATTATGAAACTGATATTGTTTTTAAATAAGTAAAGGTAAGAGAGCATGTGCCTTAAATAAAATTGAAAGAGTTTGAAAGATAACCATTCAATGACGTTTGATCTTTTACTTTCCTGTGCTTGTGACGAATTTGAAATTTGTGTGTGATATTACTATTATTTGTTTTGCAAAACGTTTTTCGCCGTCGGTTTTCTGGAATCATATTTGTTCATAAACGATAGAATGAAAAATTGTTAAAATTATAATTTCTTTTTAAAGAGTTGCCATGTAGATATGACAACACCGGCCGAAATACGCTGACGTCTTTTCACACTGCAGACCTTTTATTTTATTGATTGCGAGCGTCGTCACTAGCGGCCATGTCAATTTTCAGATTTCATATTTATTTCGCTTAATAATTCAAAGCGCCATTATGGTTATTTTTGTTCAATTTATTTTCATCTCAGGATTTTCCGGTTTAAATATAATACGTCATTTCCATAACACCCTGTATGTACCAGAAAGGTATAATTTTTAAAATAGGGTTTTTTTATGAAATAAAAATACCCATACCTTCCTAGGAAAAACTAGTTTTAACTTAGTCAATTCTAGATTTAACTAGTTAAAACTAGAATTGTCTTATAATTTTAGTTCAAATTAAAAATTTCATATTTGTTTAAATGTCCTACACTGAGAAAAACTCTAAATATCAGTTTGATATGATGATGTGATTTAAATTTCGTTCATATAATTTTCGTTTATAATTGCTTAATTTTAAATAAGTTTATATATGTTTTTAGAAGGTTTAAATGTAAAGATAAATAACCCTAAGCAGGGAAAAGCTATTGTGCTGAATTTTGTATATATTATGGACACATTTTGAAAAAAATACTTTAAAAAGTTACCAAACATAAGCGTTTTTCTGGGCGTAAGAAAATATATTTATTGTTTTAAACATTTTCAATCGGTGGTAAGACTGATAAGTGGCTTTGCAAGCATACGAATTTTTCTTTTCTGTAACTGCAGGATAATATTTATAAAGCGACTTTACTACTACAGCAATGATATACCCAGCAAAATCAATTTTACTGTCACAGCTATTTTTTTTTATTGTCCCCTATGAAAGTATTTTTTTTTTGCTGTCGTAAATCAAAATTTTATAAGGGTAGTAAAAATCTTATCTCAGTGTAGAAGAGATTCAATGTTACGGTTACACTTGTGCTCGAGAAGTGCTGGTAAAAACTAATTTTGACCAAAATAAATTTAGTAAAAAATTGAGAATGTTTGTTAATTCTAGATTTAACTAGTTAAATCGTCCCCGTGATTGTTACGCCATTGACAAGCCAAAGTAAAGGAGAAATAATGTTTTCGGTAAAAGTATAGTTGGTTGGTCCTTTGATTGGATAGAATTGATTGTGTAAAACATAAAAAATTATTATTATTATTTGTTTTCAGGAACTAAATCCACAATTTTGCGTTCAATCTTCTGGAACGGAAAATAGGATGCCAACTGCGAGCACCTGTTTAAACCTGCTAAAAATACCGATTATTAAGGAGGAAGAAGTATTACGTTCAAAACTATTAGCTGCAATACAACAACAAGCAGGCTTTGAGCTTTCATAAATTCTTATTTTAAATTGAACGTTTGATTGTAATTTATTATTGTGTATATAAATTATAAATTTAACCTCGTACCTACTTGTCCTTTCTTTTGCGAAGACATGGCGCGTCATATCATGTGATCATTTCGTAGTCCTACAAGTGGTGTAACGACTATTTACAGTTATAGTTTTAGGAACGTGTTATGAACCTTGTTGTGTCTATTCTTGTTCTTTTAAATATGAAGCAATGTTTTCGTTTTGTTTTTCAAATTGTTTAATATTTTTCATAGATTTAACCCTATACAAATTAATAAAAATAGCATAGGTGAAAATATCCTACTAATTTTTTTCGAATTTGGTAGTTTGTTTGACCACCGTACTACGTTGCAAATCTGTTATTCCTACCTAATTTACAAAGGAGACCGCTATCCAATTAGCAACAAAGTTATAGAAACTGTGACTGATTGACACTACTGTTGTGACTTAATTGGTACAAAAATTGGTAATTGGCGCCAAATTACTTAATAAAGTTTAAACCAGCCCGGTGAGACCTCTTATGGCGGGGATCGAAGCATATAAGTAGGCCGTGCAAGTGACGTCACAGCCAGGCAGGTTACTCCATACGTTTATCCTTTTGTGTCTATCGTTCTGTGTCAATATCAGACTCGGGTTTGTTCGATTTGACCTAGGCCATATTTATCTCCCTTTAATGAATCGGAGAAGGTTGATGCAGGCAGAGACAGACATAGAATGCGAGCAGCACAAGTTCTTAAATTATTCTACAACCGAACATCCTTCGTCTGGAATGGAATAAAAATCAAGTAACATATGATTTATAATGTGATTGAAAATGGTGGAGGAAACGTCATTAAATTCTAAAATAATTTTTAATTTTCTATTCTTTTCACGAAAGCGGACCTTTTCGTTTTGTTGCTGGTAAGTAATTTATGATTGAAATATTTTTTTATTAATTTTTATTCGTTATTGTTATTTTACATTATAAAATTGTCCCAAACTTCTCACGCAAACTAGCAACAAACACATTTTTAAAGAATTTTACTTAAATTTTACAATCTAAAAGTCAAAAGCTACAACATAATATTTACAGCTATATAAGTTATATTAACCCGTAGTCAGAATTTTGATAAGTCCGGTAATATATTATTATAATAATTCTTTCCTTTCATAGTTTAATTGAGAATCCCATAATGACTGAACATTAAAGAAGACTTCGATCACTAATGTTGCCAGGAGTATGCTACGAAACAAACAAATTGGAAGCCCATAATCATAATGATGGTGCATATATTTACTTGGTTAGTAGCTGTACATATAGTATTGTATTTACCTTGATTTGTTTGAAGTTTAAGATGGTAAAATATTTTATGTAAATTTTGATTTATTTCCTATTTTTTAATAAAACTAATTACAACCTTCAATGTCTGAATTCTGTATTTCTAGTATTGTTACTAGTTCAATAATAATATAAAAGTATGTAAGGACAATTTTAAAGCGATATTTACAACTGAAAACCTATGTCAAAATCCTAATATTTGATTTTCTCTACTTAGTAAATCAAATGAAAGGGTTTTGATGTTTTCTTTGCTTAAATGTCACTTTAAAATATTGACAGTAATACAAATTTGGACAAAAGTGACATTTGAAAAGCATGTGCGCGCCAGGCATAATGGATGTCGCCGTATCATCGCCTGCTTCGAATATTTAACACGGCAGTTTGTCTTCTTCCTGGTTATAAGTATTCGTTGGTTTAAACTGCTACTAAGTTAAAATAATAAGTAGAGTTTATGTAATACATGGTATGGTGACATTACTTTGTGGTTGGTATAAAGGTTACTAGAACCTTAGCGCATCAACATTTAGGTACTTATATGACACTAAAACTTTAAAGTAAAAAAAAATGTCGCCGTTACGACAAAAATGTAAACTTGTAAGTAAACGTTTTGCGACTACAGAGTGCTTAGTACTAGTACCTACCTACTACCTCTATACTACTAGAAAAATACCATGCAGTTAGCAACTTGTAAAGTAATCGATTCGTAAGCGCTTTGAATATATAGAGAAGTACGAATAAAGTGTTTTATTCCATCAGCTGCGTCGAATTCATAGATGGCATTATAGCACCCACCCAGTATTTTATCTTAAAATCCCGTATCAGTTATACATCAGTCGCCAGTTATAGCTTCCGATATCATATCTATTTTTGAAATCTGAGCGGCATAATTTCACACAAGTGGCTGGCTATATTAAAACACTTTTGCTGCGTTCGGAGGATTCCTGTGTTCGTTTGCAGACCACTTTCCTATTTTAATCTTATTCCCTGATAGAACCACTACCCTCTGTATATACTGTTAACATTCTTTATTTGGTCCAAAATGACCTTTTATAAACTTCTATCATGCCTAGAAATCAACAACACAATAAGTATTCAGGTACCGCACTATATAAAGCTGTCTATTATTTTATATCCGTTAAAATACAAATTCCCCCAAAATTCAAATTAAATCGAATGAGTGGCAACACTGCTACATTAAATGCATGCTTCTGGTACATCTCCCGTCAAAGTACTTCATAAAATAGGTGTCGGTTCTTGGTGTTGCCGGGACCCGGGCGTTACCCTCGTTAAAACAAACCCACCAAATTAATTGTTGGCCAAAAAAAGATGTGAACGGTACGGGCCCCCGGGGCGCGCTTCTAGTGAGCCCTTACCGTAATACGGCACTGCTTAAGTGTATATTCAGAAAATTTGACAGAATATAAAATATGGTAATAAACTATATTCACATTCAATAAATATATTTTTAAACTTAACAACCCAATTGCTACTAACTATTTACAAAGCAAATGTCTTAAGTTATTTCTAATCTCCAAATATATGTATTTTGGTCTTTTGTACTGCCCTTTTGCTATCAGAATTTCTCTTCACAACTAATAAATAAGGCCATCAAACTTACATTTTAAAAATTTACTATTTCTTGGTCAACTAATTTTTTTTCCTCAAGGGATGAACCAGAGGTTCTAGTTTTCCCTCAAGGGATGAACCAGAGGTTCTAGTTTTCATGCCAAATTATTTAGATAAAAAGTTGCCTCTCATGTGAGGGCCAGACCATCAAACATAAAAATAATTATCCATTGGACCTTATCTGTATCTGTAAAAACTCATAATCCGCGACAAAAATCACAAATATAACGTACCGAGTGGGCAAAAAAGAAAGAAGAAAATGTGATAAAATACTAAGGGTAAAGTAACATTAATTTACATGGTAGAATGACAAAATATAAAATAACGGTCATCTATGAAGAAAAGATATTTTCATCTATTTTTTCTTATCCAAAATATGGAAAACTTCATTATTTCTAAAGGTAAAGTACCCTGTGGATCGGGAAAATTTCCAAAATATACGTGACCTCGGAAAATTTTCCTATAATAATTTATGCACTGGGGGTATTACTAGTCATAATTCAAACGATGCTCGAGTTAGATTTCATTCGATTATTTCGGAATTTCCGGAACCTAAATTAATTCTTCTAGTTAATAATTTGCTAAAAACTAATGTACCGGGTGAGTAGATGAACTAGGCCGGTTCTGGGCCGTTTAGGGGTAGTTTTACATGTTATTTCTTATGGGAAAATTTAAGGTTCGAGTTGCATTTTTATGGCCATCATAGGGGTGGCACTTCCAAACCAGCGGTTCAGTTGTTTATTATGGCGGTTCAGCGGATCAGCCTAACCGCTGGTTTGGGTTCGTTCGGATCAGCCAAACCGCTGGTTCGGGTTTGTTCGGATCAGCCAAACCGCTGGTTCGGGTTTGTTCGGATCAGCCAAACCGCTGGTTCGGGTTTGTTCGGATCAGCCAAACCGCTGGTTCGGGTTTGTTCAGATCAGCCAAACCCAAACCGCTGGTTCGGGTTTGTTCGGATCAGCCAAACCCAAACCGCTGGTTCGGGTTTGTTCGGATCAGCCAAACCCAAACCGCTGGTTTGGCTGATCCGAACAAACCCGAACCGGCGGTTTGGCTGATCCGAACAAACCAGAACCAGCGGTTTGGCTAATCCGCTGAACCGCCATAATAAACCACTGAACCGCTGGTTTGGAAGTGCCACCCCTATGATGGCCATAAAAATGCAACTCGAACCTTAAATTTTCCCATAAGAAATAACATGTAAAACTCCCCTAAATGGCCCAGAACCGGCCTAGTTCATCTACTCGGGTGGTCAACTAAGAATGGTCGCCGGCTTTATCTCAATAGCTGGTAGTGATAGAGCATCCGGATGCGTTTTGACTAATCGAGAGGTATCGAAAACATCTGTATTTTAATCCTTACATATTTCCTAATACTTTTTGTCTTACATAAATTTTCCAATCTAGTAAAATAAAGTGGTTAGGGTGGGAGATTCAATTTAAAAGAAAAACTACGGTTACTCCGGTTTGGCTTAACCGATTTTAACAAACTTGGTCTCGTCTAAGAACGCCATATTTACCCTATAAGATGCGCTTTTTGTTTTTTTGCGTCACCGCTAGATGGCGTTAACTGAAATATAAGCAAATATTAGGTTTTTTCTTAAAAAAGTTAAACGCAATGATATACTTGTTTTAACAAAGTAATTAAATCCTTAAAATTTCGGTAAAAAATGCAAGTTTGTATCTTTTTTAGAACCGGAATTATTGACCAAAATAAATTATATATACATTTTTTTTCGTTTTACGGGCGTTTAAATTTTAACCCATTTATTCATAAATGAACAACATGGTACAAAAGAAGATGATAAGCTTCAAATTACAAATTTTCAAAAACACTAATTAATTTTCCAAATGTATTATTTATATTACGATTTACTATACTAAAAATTAACCCGAACAAATACTTATACTTTAATACAAAATCGGTTAATTAAATTAACTGGACACTGTAGCTTAATATATACAAAATTTGAGAACGGTTGATGGCCAGTTAAAGAGGATGGTACCTAATTTTCGAGAAAAAAAAATTTACACCGTATTGTCGCTTTCAGCGTAAACACTTTTTCTAAAACCAACGATCCATAAATGTTGACAGGAAAAGATCAAAATACAAATATTAAAGAGAAGTAAAAAATATACCAAAAGTATTTGCCATATTACAGCGCTTTTGCCATTTTTTCTTTCTCATCTTCCTCCTTAATTTTTCTATGCCACGCAAGATTTTGTTCTTGTAAGGTTGCTCCTAGTTTGGCATCCCTTTTACCCAGATAAACCATAACGATACATCCTACAATTGTGGCTCCTATCATATAGTTGGCAATTTTAATTCTCATACGATTTCTTGCACGTTCCATAATCTGTTGTCCAACAAACGATGGTACTTCCTGGACAGTCTTGTATTTTCCGGTCCAAACTAAAAATCTCTTTTCCAAATTATCAACTTTATGCGGCGCATTTAACTTATCCAAATCTGAATAAAACCTATGTGAAATTATCTGTCTGAACCATATCTTGTCTGGTATTAAGGTGGTCCTAATAACTGGTAATCCCATATTCCTGAAAGTAATTGAGCTTATTTATATATATACATATACCTACATGATAAAACTAGTTTATTTAAAATGTCTGTATTTCACTAGTCAGTTCTCAGAATAGTATGCGAAGGAGTTTAAGTTGGAGTAACAAATTATTTTTGCTAAAAGTGAAAAGAAAACTGATTTGGTAGGTTACAAGTACCGAACAGTAAATATCGAAATTCTGTGGCTGACATTCTCGCTCAATTGATCAGCTGGGTTGCAACTGCGCATGCCTCTGGGTAAGATCTCTTACAGGTAATCTTGCAGCATGTAAACGGCATTTAAGCAATATCTTCAGCGATAGGTAATAGCTGCAGGTTCAACCAATAACTTTAATTCATTGAAGGACAAGCAAAAGTAGTGAACTTTAAGTAAAAAGTAATAGCTTATTTTTTATTCATAACACCCATTATGTGAAGTACTTATGGGAAAAAAAATTCTTCCACATATAATTTGTTGAAACTATTTTACACACTATACACTGACCTCTAATTTTAAACAAATTTACACACGAATGATAGTAATTTATGAGCTATCATCATGTGTTTCTTTCTTCATTCATCTTCTGCAGTGTTTCATTCTATGGCCGAAATAATGGTACGAACAAACCGGAAATAATAGTACTTTTGGCATAGTATGACTAGACTTTTTTTATGACGTTCCTTCCCTTTTAACAATGAAATTAATTTACCAGCTGTGGTTTGATTTGTACCCAGTCGTTAAATGAAAATTATATAATCTTTCTTCTCTATTTTATTTAAATTCTATTTCTTGAACAATATCTTTAGAATATCATATTTATATGTGATGCGTTAATATTTCAGAGTGGGATTCGTTAAACGAAGATATGCCCGTAACGGCTTAAATTTTGAGTTACTTAAGTACTTTAAATATTATTTTCAGTTTTAGTATAAGTTAACGTGATATAAAATGTATTTAGTTAAAAAGGAGTTATTCTATCGGTCCACCAGTAGCGTCTCTGCAAACATGTTCTATTTATATGTGATGTGTTAATATTTCAGAGTGGGATTCGTTAAATGAAGATATGCCCGTAACGGCTTAAATTTTGAGTTACGGGCTGTAAAGTACTTTAAATATTATTTTCAGTTTTGGTATAAGTTAACAAGATATAAAATGTATTTAGTTAAAAAGGAGTTATTCTATCGATCCACTAGTAGCGTCTCTGAAAACATGTTCTCTGATATTTTTTACAAAAAAATGTGGATATGTTTTTTCTGATAGCCTGGGCAATTCCACATGAAAACGATCTCTTGCGTTTAAATTTAATTTCAAACTCATTATTAATACTGATAATGATAAATTTTTTTTCTTAATTATTTTTTTTAATCCCAATGATAAGTTTTATGCTAGTCGTTCCCAAATGCGGGATTGGGATTCGGGAAACTACTGCTATACCTACTATAATAGAGAGAACGCTTTTGTTTTGTCAAGTTATTTTTGTTTGACGTATCATTAAGAAACAAAAGGCTGTTTAAGTTCCAAAACCAATGTTTTACTACTTTTAAAAATTAACTCATATCCATATCCATATATGCATCCGATTCGCTTTCGGAGATCCCGGAATTCGAGAAACCACTGTTCTATACAATTATTAATTTATTATTGTTGCGATTTATGTCTATTTTATTTAAAGTAAAAGGTCGTTTTTTTTGGTTGAATAATTAAGTTAATAAAGTGATTTCGACATATTTTTCATTTTAAAATTTCTTATTATCTGCAGTTCTGTATTGAACCACACCAGGACACGTTTTTATGAGAGCTACTCTATCAATAATTTCAGTACAGTTTAAAAAAAGTTATACTATTAAAAACGAAATCTGCATTAACCGAATTTGAAATATCTGTCCAATCGGTGTCAGTAAGATTACTAACCAATATTTTCAAATGCCCCACAGAAATATTTCGAAAATATTGATTATTATTACGATCATTATTACCAACTTTTATTTATAAAACCAAACAAGACCACGGAATTGATCTGATATTTAAATAGAATTGTGCATCACAGAACCTTACAAAATGCTAGGTCAGTAAAAGATCTTGATCTGTACAGCGTGTCCATTTTTCGGTGGTTTTAACAGTTATTAGTACAGATAGAAGGATGCGGTTTTCGCAGCACTGTGCTTTTTGTGAAACAAAAGATACCCCTATTAGTTTTTGTGAATTTTACATTCTGGGACACCCCTCATATTTCGGTTACCCTGCAACTTATCAAAAAGAAATGAAATTTTCTATCTGTAGTTTTTACGTGGAATCCAGTGACGTACTCGCATTTTTTCTATGTTCAATAGTTTTCATGAAAAAACAAATTTGTTTTTTTTTTAGATGGGTCACCCTAGATATTTTTTAATAATGTAATTAAGTTTTTATCAAGCTTCTCAAAAATATATAATACTTTATTTTTAGTCTCAATATTATGGATTATGGAATATTAGGAATTAACGGGTTGTAACCCATTTCAGCAAATTTAAGTTCAATGACTTAAAAACTAAATAAATTTAAAATGACAAGAGTAATACATTAAAAATATTTAAAAATTTTTAAATTTAACATTTAAAAACTAACATTTAACATGCAGCACCTAATACACTATATCTCAACCTATAATTATAGAAGTAGTAATATTCAGTCTCAGATGTCTCTGAAATTCAGAATAGGAAACGCCGGCCACACTCCGCAACCGAAAGATTTGCCAATCTCAACATTCGGGACATGGAAGAAGAATAAGCATAATTTGTTCTATGGAATGGCAAATGAAATAGTGTTTCATATCTTGTGTTTCTGATAGTAGATCTTTGAAAGTAAGTAGGAGCAGTCAGTTCTGTAATTCAAAAAGTAGTAAATAAACCGGTCTCTATGCTGACGTCTGGTTTCAAGGGATAACAAGTTTAGTTGGGATTGCAAGATCTGGTAATCGGGTACAAGATTGCTCTTAAAGGAAATATAACGTAAGAATTTGTACTGTATACTTTCAAGGCTACGAATGTGGACTGTATTAGAAGACCATACACTAGCGCAGTACTCCAAACAGGGCCTGACCAGCGCAGAGTACAACAGTTTAATAGAGTTTGTGCCACAAAAATCATGAGTGGCTCTCTTCATAAAACCCAGCATCTGCAAGGCTTTGCTGACTATGTTGCTAACGTGTGGAATGAAAGAAAGAGAACTGTCAAGAGTGACACCCAAATCCCCAACAGTGTCCCTGGATTCAAGCTGAACCCGATTGAGGTGATAAGGAAATCTTACAGGATTTCTGGGGCGATAAAAACGCATAACATGACACTTTCAACATTCAAATCCATTCCATTATGCTCACACCACGTGCCAAGGGCATCAAGCTGTGTCTGCAGGTTTGAGCGTCATCCATTGAGGATACCTTGGTGTAGATCTTCAAATCGTCGGCAAACAAGAGGCCGCTACAGGACAGGGATTTCATTATGTCATTAATAAAATCATTAAAAAACAGGGGACTCAAATGGGATCCTTGGGGTACACCAGATGTTACCTCGATCTCTCTCGATATAAAGCCCTTCACACGTACTGTCTGGACTCGACCACTGAGGCCCATGCAAATCCCAAGCCCCCAACTTATAAACTATACATTTTTTTTGAGTAAGCCATGATGGATATTTAAAAGAAACAATTACTGGTGCGATTAAATATAAGAAACAAAAATTGAACGTTTTGTTTTTATCCTTGGAAAAATTATTTTATCCGGCTATCGTCTTTCGAGATATCTACCAGTAATTTAAAATTTTTTTATAATTTCACATAATTACATACTACAAAAAGGCTTATATTTACCATTAAAATAGACTTCTAATGATCCATCTGCACTTTGGTTACATTGGATATAGCAAACGAGCATTTCATATTATCGTTGTTAATAAAACAACTTAGAGAACCTGAATATTCTGGCAGAAACAGAAGAATTTTTCATTAAAACACTGACTGTATTCTTTTTTTTTATTATCCGTCATGGCAAAAATTTGAGTAAGTCAGTGGATTCTACGTAAAAAACTACAAATAGAACATTTTATTTCTGTTTGATAAGTTACAGGGTAACCGAAATATGGGGGGTGTCCGAAAATGTCAACATCCCGTATATAAAAAATTAAGCGGCCTAGAAAAATTATAATAGGGTCATCTTTTGTTTAATAAAAAAGAAGCACAGTGCTGCGAAAACCGCATCCTTCTATCTTTACTAATAAAGGATATACCCCGTAAACCCACCGAAAAATGGAAAACCCTGTACATGCATGGAATCTTTGTAAACTATCTTATTTACGTTACCTCCATTGGGAAAGGAAAAAAAATAAATGTTTATTTAATATTTTAATTTCTTTTTGGAAGTCGACACAAAAATTATATTCCTTATTTCAATTCTTATACACTAAAGGACATACGAAAGGAGTCAATATAATTTTAAATACTTTTTGTGACATCATATCTTTTGATCTGCTTAATGGATTGAGATCTTCTTACAGACGGCTATCCCCACTATTTAGCTACACGCTAATGTAGAAAATAATTATTTCCATTCATTTAACCTGAGGGTTTTATCAGGAATATCTAAGTAATCGGATACTCACGAGGATAAAGGTTAGTCTTTTCTCTACATCTTCATTTTTATTTGTCATTTTATCTTTAACAGTTTTAAAGTTATACCGCGAGAATATTACATTTTATGTATACCTACCATTCACATGATTCAACTACTTAGTTTTTGTCGCGTCAACGAAAAAATAAAATACTGGATCTCAAGAATTGACAGGTGATGTGCGGTCGTTTCAAGATCGAGATGGTGACCTTGAATGGTTCATGATTATTTATTTATTTCAATTTGTTTTTTTAGTAACTTTTGTATTGTTTAATTTCATATGTATTTTTGTTGTTAGGTTACCGATTATATTGTTTGGGTTTGTTCGTTTTTTTGTTAATAAACCTTCTATGCTCTTTGAAAAGACAAAAAAGTAAGTTGTCGCTTCATGTATGGTTGGTTGGTTGGTTGGTTAAAGGCGGGGATCGGTTTAAAGGCCCGAACTTCTATCACTGCAGCCTTTCGGCTTATTGTGTACCCCGATCTTGTTAGAAGATGTTTGTTCCTTCTATGAGGTCCAGTAACCTTCTACCAAGCATGTCATGTGGGAGGTTGTCACCGGGTTGTATGTTTCCGAAGATATTTTGTCTTCTACGAGACAGTGCTACGTATGAGTAGGTAGGTGATATACATAAAATGTAATGTTATGAAAGAAGCAGTATAACTATAAAACTGTTAAATATAAAGAGACAATTAAAAAAAGAAAATGGAGACAAAAACTAACCTTTACCCTTGTGAGCTTAGATATATCTGAAATCCGTGTCGCAGTTTAAATCTTAGTAAAAAATGTCACTTTTTATTTTATCCTGAGTATTGAATTAAATAAACGGAAAAATAAAACTCTGCTACGCCAGTGTGTAGCTAAATAGTGGGGCTACCCGGAAATAATAATAATAATCTTTATTTAGCACTTTGCTAATTATTACTAAAAAATGAAAGTTACAAACCAGTGTCTATGTCAGTTACAAAAATTATAAATCCTACTCTACTCTACATATCCTTCAAATAATGAAACAACCTTCTTAATGCCCTCTGGGAGGTCATGAATAGTTTTTCAAAATCCATTAAGGGGTTAAAAAGATATGATGTCAAAATAGTAATTAAATTATAATGAATTGTTTCATATGTCCTTCAGTGTATTATACTAGAACTTATCAGCTATATTATGTGATACAATAGCATTAGTTATGTCAAAACTCTAGATTGAAGGTTCTTTGCCTACCATTTAAAAAACCTTGCCTATTATTTAAAAAAGTAATGTGAGCTGATATTTATGTGGTATCAAAATTAAATATTCCTGCCGAAATTAAATAAAAGGGCAACTTTTTGATGTCAGAGATATAATCTTTTTTTATAAACCCTTGACTAGGTATACTGTAATAGATATTAAAGTATGCACTTACACTATGCACTACAAAATTATATTATCTACAAGTACAATTATAATTAATTATCTGAAAGACCTTGGTTTTCAAGATTATCCATTTGATTTCTGCACACACACTTTCTACTAAAAGCCTATAGCTAACATGTTTCCTTTTACTTTTTGATGTGATTAAATCCTCGCTGAAGTCTGCATTTTAACTTTTCAAATATGACTATGTAAAACACCATATTGTGACTTGTGAAAAGCATTTGATAGTTATGAAATGATGAACTCCACAAGAATGATACCTATGGCTTTTCGAGAAAAGGTTTAGAATCCACACCCAAAATGTAATCATGGGCTCTGAAACACCAAATGCTATTTAGGATATATTATGGAGTTCTTCAGGTCTCAGTAATTAGCCCTCTTCTTTTTCTAATTTTCAATAATGAACCTTGGTTTGTTTGGGTTTGTTTTGGTCTATAGATATTGCAGGACAGTTAAAATCTTTGCTAATGACACCTCTCTCCTTCCTAAAATTAGGCTAACGAATTTTTGGGTGTTCTTATTGACAACTATCTGGTTTAAAATGGTTTGGAGGTGTTATGTCGCGCATCTGATATCAATGGAAATTGGTTAGGCTGTGGCTAAGAGGGGTAAATCCTCCTAGCCACAGCACTTGCTACTGGAGTTCCAATTATAATATGAATTATGAAATACATTGAACTACCTCAACTACATCATCTTATGAGTGAAAAATAGATATCAATGTTTGCACAATAACTATGCTCAACATTATGAATTATAATAAAACTATATTATTTACAACCTGAACTGACTATTTTTTGCATATACAAGCACAAAGGCACCTTGTAAGTACCTGTACCTACTCTAGACAACCATGTGATCTGCACCTGTCAATACCATCTTATGCCTTAATAAGAGCTGTTCATTTACTCAATATACAAGACTGTCCTGTTCTTAAACTGTTTAAAAATGTAAAAGCGCTACTGGTGCCTATTCGTTTTTTACTACAATGACACATTTTAATTAAACTTGCCCCTTCATAATATAATAAGTGTTTTACCCTATTTCATATAGCTACGTCTTTTTTAAACACTTAATCCTTCTTTTTGGTGTTAGACCTTTAAACATTAATTTTTTTTAGATTATAATATTAACTAATTAGTTTTTTTGTTTTTTCTTGATAACAATAATGCGTGTTTTTAAAAATCAGCCAGACGTATTAAATGGAATTGAGATTATTCTTAATTAAATTAAATAAGGAAGGTGTTATTATAAACAAATCTATTTTCGTCAATACATCCCGGTACAAAACAAATTATAAAAAAATAATTAATTGCTCGAATCGGTTTATTTTACTTACCTATTCTTTGATCTATTTATTTTTATTTATTACAAATTAGATCACCGACTTTGATTTGAATGATGACTGTCAAACTGTCAATAACAGCTGTTGATTCTTTCTTTTCTAGTCTAAAGACCATAGACTAAAGACAGACCCCACCAGTTCCCAGCCCCACTCGTAATCGTCGTCGACCTCGAGTAGCGGGCGATCGGAGTAGGGATGGGCGATACTCCCAAAAGTACCGGTATTTTTGGATCGATATGAATCAACTTTAAAGTTATAATATCGTTAAGTGAAATACCGTTACTGTGAGTAGCAGGATATCACAAATGAACAAAAATATTTTTTGAAATTGCTTTTGGAGATAATTTCGTAAAGGCGACGAAATTTTAGTCAGTGGCAGCTCGTGAGAGAAAATATAGAGGAACAGCCAAACTAATCTAATTTCCCAATCCAATAATTGTCCACGAAATAAAATAATTAAAATAACACACTATAAAGCAAGAATATTCTTTCAATTCTTTGTATATCAGACTATAGTTACGCGTAAATATAATGTACGCCTGAGGTAAAGAAGTGGCACTTTCCTTATACCTGCCACTGTTTTTAGTATAACAAAATTAATGACCCAATTGTCATTTAATACAAAAAATATAAACAATAAATATAAAACAGTTTTATTTAAATATACAACAAAAACGATTTGTGTTTGTAATTGTTTTGTTATATGTTTTCCTGATAAATCTAACAAAAAATATATTTAAAGCATGATTTTGCTTTGAAAATAATTGAATGCACAATAATTTTTATTTTAAAATTGCCAAAAATCACATATACACGTATACGATAAGATAAAAAAAATAAAATATGATAAAAACTTTGTATATCGGAAAAAAAAATACGGGTACACAAAAATATCGTATCGTACTCAGGGTTGTTCGTAGTTAATGTAACATTTAATACGTAATTATTTATTGTTTTCTTTCACTCCTGTAGGTATCCATAAAGATTAAAAAACTTGTTAATCGCTGCTCTGCTGCTGATTTTCATTCCAGAAGCTTAAAAAATTAAATCGTTCATTTCGCAGCGTAACTTTAAAATCATACTTTAGCTCATATTTACTCGACATCGAAGGAAGAAGGAAGGTTGGAAGTTGACGTTTGGCTTGACATATGAATTCATTCGAGTCGTCGCGTCATTTCGAATTTAAAAGCGGTTTATTTCTGGGTATTGTTATTGTAATATGCCAAGACATGGTGAAAATGTTTAGTACATACAGAAAAATCAAGTCGAAGGCATATTAGAAAATGTTCCTTTAGTAAGAGACATGGACATTGGACAAGTCGCTTCGCCCCGCAAGGTCACCAGATCTTACACCGTGCAATTTTTTTCTATGGGGTACGATCATAGACAAAGGAAGAGAGGGGACGAATAATTCCGGTTTACGGGCCGTCGCAGAAAGTGTTACCTAAAATTGATCCACAGCCATTGATAGGGAGCCAGACAATCGAGGTGCACCCAATGTATTTTGGTGATTTGAGGTGAGAAGAGCTATTATAAGAGTTCAGTTTATTTACAGAAAAATGGTGAATTGTTGTGCTTATGGCTGTAAAAGCCGTAATGAACGAAAGAAGCTTGGAATTACTTCCCATCGGTAAATATTCAAATTGTATTTTTTGCATGTATTTATTTTATATTAGATATCTCACTTGTAAGTTTAGCAGTACATATTATTTGAAACTATGATTAAGGCCATAAGTTAAAGCTACCTTCCTTTGTAATTTGTACTAGATTTGTTGCACTTTTCATTCAAGATTTCTAATAAGAACCAGGTAATTGCCCTTGGAGAGGGTGTGTCACTCAATGGCGTACCTGCATGATTTATATACAGGGTGTTATGGAAATGACGTATTATATTTAAATGGGTGACTCCTGGGGTGTCCTAGAGAAGCGCTACACATTTTTTTTTTCAAATCAAACGTTTAAAAAGTGGGGTAATTCACCCCTAAACCTACCGGTGACTCCACGGCACCATATGATATTATCCGGCGGAGCTGTCTGACAAACACATGTTCCTACACTGTTGCCAAACTTTATAAAACTGTAGAACTTTTAGTTTCTTATAAAATTAATTATTTAGCTTACCTTAGGATACAAGGGAAGTAAATCGAGGATACTCTATGCTCACACTTTATGCTCTATACGTGCCCTGATAATAGTGTGGGACTGCCTAATAGCTATTAAGAAGTAAACTCAAAGTCACAGTCTACTCCTTGCTTGCAAACCCACTAAAACTGCTTTGTCCTCTTCTTCTGCATATCAAAACTAACTAAATCACTTAAAGAAACAGACAGACACCCACAAAACCACTATAAACACTACCATACGCTAGAATAAACGCACATAGGACGTCCAAATTTCAGTGACAATCCGTAAACTATGCTTGCAGAAGCCACATGTCCCTTATCCGACCTAAAGGAACATTTTCTAAAAGTTCTGGCAGGTCGTCTTGCAGGATATGTGGTCGTATTAGTTGATTATCAATAATACCTGCTGATATGTTCAAGAAAAACCTTATCTGGCTATTGGTCTCGCTAATTAAATATTCCATCTCGGGTAAAGCCAATCTCATCTGTGAACTATCATTCGGAATTAGTCAGGTACTTTGACTTGACTGTATGTACCACTGTTGTAACCTTCTTGTAAAATAAAGGAAGTCTTGTAGTCTCAACTTTTTAACTTTTGTAGTACAGTGGCTATCTCTCTCCTCTATAACTCGCTGATTAAATATTCCATCTCGGGTAAAGCCAACCTCATCTATGAACTATCCTTCGGAATTAGTCAGGTACTTCGACTTGACTGTATGTACCACTGTTGTAACCTTCTTGTAAAGTAAAGGAAGTCTTGTAGTCTCAACTTTTTAACTTTTGTAGTACAGCGGCTAACGTGTTTGGGTTTCTCTCTCCTCTATAACTCGCTGATTAAATATTCCATCTGCGAAGCTCCATGTATAGGGCATTTTCCTGTGCTGCTCCATAGCATAAGACCATGTCCGTTAGTTCGATTGAAGTTCTTGGCATTTTGAGTTTGAATAGCAAATTTATAATATTAGAAAATTATTTATATCCCTCTATCGCAATTTTAGCAAACTATTGCGCTGTTGCCAGTTTTGAAACTGTAACGTCGAAATTTTTCGCGCCAAAACATTAAATTGAAAATTCGATTAAAAAATATGAATTTTGTCCTAAAGCATGAATGAAAATTATACGGAGAAGTAATATTCAAAAGCAAATGACATAATTTATGGATATAATCTAATAAAACAGCATCTTATAAAAAATACGCCAGCAGGTGGCAACATTGTAGTGTTGTTGTGTAGTGATGCCATACAGATAAAAAGAAGAAAATGACAATGTCAAATCAAACTGTCCGAACTTGTTACGTTAAGTTCTTGAAGGGGTCTGTTTGTTTTTTAATTATTCAGAGAAAATTGAGTTTAAAGTTTTTTGTCTGGCGTCATCAGTACAATTACCTTCATCAACTTGTTATCTGTTATTTACCATTAGAACATTATTGAAAGTAGTTGTAAAAAATGTTATGTTATAAATCCTTCATCCATGTGAAAAACTTAAATGGGAGTGTTTTCTAAGCAGCAAAAGTGTTGTGTGTGCGTTAATTAATGTGAATTTATGTGCTGTTTTAAATAATACCGAAAAGGTAACAGAGCTTAAATAAAAAAAAATTTTCCCAGCGAACAACTCAAGGTAAAAGTTTAGAAATGTACCTTGAAAAATAAACATCTTCTGTCAACCGGTTATTGACCGTCTAAAGAGTTTAACCGACAACATTGCTCAAATTTCAGTGACGTTTTTGGCCATAACCTATCTCAATATTGTTTTGTTTAGGTATGGCCAAGGTTTGTTTACCTTTGGTCAGTAGTAACAGATATGTTTATTTGGTTTGACATAAGGTGTTATAATTCGGTTATTAATTGAAAGCGCCATTTTTGGTTATTTTTTTTCAATTTCTTTTCATCTCAGGAATTGCCGGTTTAAATATAATACGTCATTTCCATAACACCCTGTATTTTGACAAAATTAAATTATTTCTTATTTAATTTTGGTTAATTATTAGTGAAAGCATTGTATTATTTCGAATGTATACCAGTGTTATTTTTTAAAGATAGCGATTAACGTTTGTCTTGAATCGTTGAAGGTCATAGTCTTTGAGAAACACGACTTCAGGCGAAGGTCGTTTCACAAGGATGGCGTCCTGTTAAAACTTATTTTAAACCACTAAGCTCACACATTGTTGTATTGTTTTTAGATTTCCGAAAGATCCACAAAAAGCAAACATTGGAGATGCTGTACCAACAATATTTTCAAAACTACCAGTAATTACATTTTGTTGCTTCTTTGTAATAAATTTTGAATCGACCAATTTTGTTTTTTATCTTACATTTTCCCTAAAGTTGAAAGATATTTAAATTTCACAACCTTTCCTATATAAAATTATATTTTTGGCTAATAAAATTAATATTTACTAAGCATTCATAAATTATTGAGAAGGAGAAGAACATTTGTACTCAGTACGGGACACAATATACAAATTCAATTCAATAAAAATATTACTTCCATATTCCATAAATAATAATTTTGTACTGGGATAATACTAAGAAAATATTCATGTAACGCCACTGGTAAATCCGATAAGGAGCCAGGCGGTAACAAAATAGCTTCTGGTTTTACGCGTCCCCTCTCTTCCTTTGTCTATGGGTACGATGAATAAAGAATCAATCGAAGATGGATCAATTGTGAAATAAGATATTGGATGCAGCAGATAATCGATTTAATAGCAAAACCTCTGATTTGAAGCATATAATTTTGGCGTGCCTCAGGGTTCGGTTCTGGGACCATGTCTCTTTATCATTTATATGAATGATTTGGTGGCCTGCGATCCTAGCGCAGAACTTATTATGTTGGAAGATGATACAACGGCCACAATAGTACGAAAAAATGTTGCAGGGCTTCAGGAGAGTATGGGAGATACGCAGTCTAGGGTATCTGATTGGTTTTGTGCTAAGAATCTCAGTATTAATGTGTCGGGTGACTGAGAGAATGGTGTTTACTCTTAGCACTTCGTATGGAGTGGAAAATGACCATACCAATGAAAACTAGATTCCTGGGAGTGTATTTAGATCAGAAATTAACCGGGCATGACAATATCTCACAGAGGCTTATTATCGCTTTTCATGCCAAGGGTGGATCCAGAACTTCGGTTTGGGGGTGGTCAAACTTAGTTTTTTTTGGAGGGGGGGGGGGGGGGCATATAAGGAAAAGTTGCGAAAAGTAATACGCTGCAGCGTTAGTCAAACGGTATATATGTTATTTTTCGTGTTCCATTGTTTGAACCCATGATCCCCCCTCCTGGATCCGCGCTTGTTTCATGCACTGATTCAGTCTCATATCTTTGCTTTCTTGGGGGCATGCTGATGACGCTAACAGGACCTTCTCGTTGCAGCGTAGAGCGGTAAGGGTGATTAAAAGGTTCCCCTACCAAGCTGACTGCGCCAGTGACTTCTAAACTATATTTTTTAGGTAATCATTTATTTTTGATTATTTTTTCTCCCTTATAAAATTTCGATCAAATCAATCATGTGTTTTGGAGATAATTTGAAAAGCATGGATCCTTACCAGATGCCAGCGCGGTTGACGGTAATCCAATAATTTTCAAACGCTAAATCAAGTTAGCCGTTGTAGCATTACCATGGATACGGCATCGTTGTTTTATTTGCTGTCAAATTAAATACATATTACTTTTCACTGTGTTTTAAGATTTAAAAGTTTTTTAATTAAAAAGTCTTCTTTCAAGTAAAAAGAAACAATGGATGTTAGACGAGAACATTTATTACCGTTTTCTGAAATGACGGATATGATTTTAATGATGGGTAAGATTCATATTATCGTTAATGCTAAAAATTAATTTCCATTTCTCGAATAGGAAAATGTAACTCCAACGCTAGTTTGTCCGCTAGGCGCTATGCAGAAAAATTTCCAGATCGAGTTCACCCAAAAAGGAGATATTTTTCTAACTTAGTGAACCGACTTAGACAGAATGGACATTTTCGCGAAGATCGGAGAGGTAATTGCGGCAGGCCTCGTGTAATTCGGCTAGGCCAAGAGGAGGATATTTTAAGAATTGTCAAAGAAACACCAAACATAAGTTCCAGGGTTTTGTCTAGGCAGATTGAAAGCATTGGGAAAACTGAGGTACACCATGTTTTACAAGATCAGCAGCTTTACCCGTATCATATTCAAAAAGTGCACGCTCTTTTGCCTCAAGACTTCGAAGCAAGGCTTTTATTTTGTAGATGGTTATGTGAAATGAATAACCGAGATGTACGTTTCATCAGACACATTTTGTTTACTGATGAAGCTTCATTTACGAGAAACGGGATAACAAATATTCATAACACACACATATGAACAGAAGAAAATCCTCATGCCATAGTAGAGACGCATCATCAAGTCAATTTTAAAGTCAATGTGTGGGCAGGTGTCGTAAATAATTTTCTTCTTGGTCCTGTAATTTTACCAGGAAATTTGACTGGTCATTCATTTTTACTATTTCTTCAAAACACACTGCCCGATTTACTTGATGATTTGCCTCTACTAGTAAGACAAAATATTTGGTTCCAACTAGACGGTGCTCCCCCGCATTTTGCTATAAATGTTAGGAACTATTTACACCAAATCTTTCCTAATCGCTGGATTGGTCGGGGCCATGATGCTCATGTTAAATGGCCACCCCGTTCCCCAGACCTTACTCTTTTGAACTATTCAGTCTGGGGGTGTATGAAAGATTTTGTGTATATGGTTCCGATTTTGAGCGAGAATTATTTAATAGAAAGAATACTTCAAGCTGGACAGCAGTTCAGGTTAAAACCACATATTTTTCAAAGGTTAAGATTTTCTTTAATAAAGAGAGCTCGCATGTGTATTCAAAAAAATGGAGGTCGTATCGAGCAATTCCTTTAGACTATTTTTTTTGTTTGTTTTTTGTTACTAACGTTAATTTAAAAAAATAATATTTGAATATAGAAATTTGTTTCCATTTTACTTCGTCAGACTAATACCCAGACGCGTTTCGCCGTTTTTATGTACCACCGCGAGATGTCGCGGCGGTTATTATACTCCTTTCGAAAATAATATGTGTAGTGAACACGAAAAAGACTTTACGCAATTTTATTAAAATAAATATGGAATAAATTTCGGAATAAAATTAGAATAAAATTTATTAAATATAAAATAAAATATTATCAGATTCCGGAAAAAAATTAGAATTTATAAAAAAAATTTATGAAGTAAAATATTTAAAATAAAACTAAAAATAAATAAAAAATATTTAAATAAATTACAAAATTATTTAAATATTTAATTAGATTAAAAAGAATTTTTATCAAAAATTTAAATGAGTAAGATCGGAATTATTTGAAAATATTAAGAAATTTTTCTAAGTCCAGAAATCGGGAAAAATCTCAATAAAAATTCGGAAAAAATCGGGAAAAATCAGGAAAAATCAAAATTAACGCGGATATAAATTATAGAAAATTTAGGGAAATTTTTAAAGTAAAAACTCACGTTTATTTCCAAAAAAGGAGAATAATCCAGAAATTGCACAACACTTTAAATTCCACTTTATCACCGCACTTGGTCAGGTGAACAGAATAGAGACGCGAACGCGGACACGACATAACTGACCCGGAAAAAAAGCGCGATAACCGACGACGCTTACCCCCTCTCCTTAAAAGAAAGGGTTTTCACCCCATTTCTAATACGTAGACGCGGAATTAACCGAATGAATCTGGAAACGGTCGACCTAAAAACGCAGGTGTTCGATAGGGGGTCTGATGATGCAACCCTATGACTCATTGCCACCCAGGGAGGACGCGTGGGTCGATTCCTGGAAATAAAGGGGGAAATGAACACCTGTGACCTAAAAAGGGTAAAATTAAGCGACTTTCGCTCTTAAAGACCGATAAATAATCGAAAAATGACACTTATTCGCGGAAATAAGATGACTCATAGGCAATAAAACTGTCGCAGAAAAATTTGGGATGGAAAAGTGGGCGGAAAACTGAGTATTTAAGCGCGACCGATTCAATGCTAGAACCAGTCGACGATAAAGTTCAAGGGCGGAACCGGGATCTATGTACGCGGAACGGAATACAGTGCTAAGTGTCAAGTGAATTAATTGGCAAAGAAAATAATGCCATAAAGCTTATTGTGAATTAAGTGACGGAAAATTGTGAATTTTTTGGTAGAAAAGTATATTTAAAAATATTTTGAATTGGAAGTAAGTGTTTGTGGCCAATAAGTTAGAAAAATCCGCTGTAAGAAAGTTTTAAAAATAAGTTGACTCCGTAATAGTATAAGAATTGTGATGTCTGAAGATTTTTAAGGTTTTACCGAGATAAGTTGTTGAGAGTGTTGTCTCATATCCGGTGAACCATAAATTAAGATTGAGAATTTTGTGGAATTTATTAAGGAAATAAAACAAGTGTATGTCAAAACTGAATAGTGTGTTTTTGATTGACGAGGAGACCAGGATTAAGTAGTCTAGAGATAATGACAACAAATAGGCAAGTTCAAATTAAATCATTTTCTGGGAATGAATTAAAGGAACGTAGTTATGTTCTGCTAGCACAGGAATCTTCCGAATCTCGAAAAAGTTTTATATTATAGCCACCACCCTGTATAAAGAAATTAGACCGCTCGGATTTCAACATCAACCTGCGATACCGGACGTGTAACTGGCAACAGGTGCACCGACGATATCGTTTCCCTTTTAAAAATACAGAGTGCGCCCAATAACAAAGGCTGGGCACGCTTTCGGTGGGCTGGGTGCTATATATGTTTTGAGTATTTGTTATCTTGTTATGATGTTTCAAATTTATTTAATAAGTAATATTAAATTATTGTCTTAAGAACGAATGATAACAATGGTGTTTACTGTTATATGAAGATTAGCAATAGTAAGTTCTTAGTAGGTCAATAAACTAATTTCATTTAACTGAATTAGTACTACAGGTTTTTATCTGTACGCCACTGTCCTTATTTTTGGTTAGTCTTTTGTTTTCGGTATTGTCACTTATTGCAAAGTTTTACTTAATTATATCTTGTATCCATGGTAATGCCACAACGGCTGACTTGATTTAGCATTTGAAAATTATTGGATTACCGTCAGCCGCGCTGGCATCTGGTAAGGATCCATGCTTTTCAAATTATCTCCAAAACACATGATTTGATCAAAATTTTATAAGGGAGAAAAAATAATCAAAAATAAATGATTACCTAAAAATATAGTTTAGAAGTCACTGGCGCACACACTAAAAAATAGGGGTGGTCAGCGGGAACTGGACCCCCCTATTTTGAGTATTTGACAAAAGTTTCTTGTTTTGTTTCTCTCAAAAGATGTAGCTTTTTAGGCTGACGACCAAATTTGAAATTAATATCTCATTAAATACTCGAACTATTAAAAAAAAATCAGTTTTTAATTTCAACTTTAACACCCTGTATATCGCACATGAGGGTCAAAAATGAAAAATGGCATTATAAAAGTAATATTATTTTTGCTCAAGGAATATATGGTTAATGGATTGACCTCCTTTTCCCGGACACCCTGTATATTTGAATGTTTAAAACATATCAAAAACAATATTAACCATTGAATGATATCCATTCCCATCAGACTAGACATAGAGCAAACATTTTGATTGATTACCATAGAGTTTAAGATTTAATTATATAATATAAATAATTAATTATAAAACTATGATAAGAAATTAAAATGTTTAACCGCTTTCCATTATGTGTAAGTGAACTTACAACAATAACATTTTTAGCCAAAATCAAGAGTTTCTTTTAAATCATGCATTTTATTCTCTTGATGAATACTATATATGATTTTGAATTCAATAGTGAATCATTTGATTGATTTGAAGTGGTTTGACTCTGTAGAATGGTCCATGGCTAGGGCTAGGGAATCTATTATAGTTTTAATGATTATATTAAATATGTTTGTAGTACTATTTAATGTATGTTATATTGTAAGTTATTTTAACAATTACGAAATCTGTTTCCAAACTTTTTAACTTAAAATATCTTAAGATTGAACCTATTGACATGTGCAAACAAAACATTATACAAGCATGAATAATATATCAATTGTCTATTGGAGACATACGATACCTTTATTTTACTTTTTTTAGCACTATAGAAAAAATCCTTTAGGGCACTCTGGGAGGGTGCGTATCTGTAGAAGAGAGTCAAATCCCCAATCCGTCTTCGATGTTCTAGGCTGTCGAGGTTCTTCGTCAGCTCATGGTCTCCGATCAGACGAATGGCCCTTGCCGAAGAGTATGTTTGGGTGCAGAGCTCCAGACATGAGAGCAGTACTCCAGTGATTGGCGAATCTGGGCCTTGTATAATATCAAAAGTTGTTGAGGTGTGTACAAGTTTTTGGTTCCGAAGAGTGCACCAAGTTTCTGAGAAGCTATATTGGCGATTGCCACAACGTGGTTATGCCAAGACATATTTCCTCCCAAATTGACTCCCAGCAAATTAATAGATGAAGGATTGCGTGTCCTGTCATGACTATATTCGGTTCTGTAATGTTAACCTTTTTAGAGAAAACTGCTGCCTTTTTTTTAGCGTTAAATTCAGCTTGGTTACTGTCACCCCAAGCCTAAATTTCTTCCAGATCTTTGTTAAGGCGTGATACTAAATGCTGTCTCCGAAGATGTGCGGCTGCAGCCGATGTTTATGCATTCAAAGAGAAAGATGAGATAAGTTGCTATCGTCAGCAAAGCTAAATATCGGATTTTCAGTTTTCACTAGAAGGTCGTTAATGTAGAGTAAGAAGAAAGTGGGAGATAATATGGACCCTTGAGGAACACCGGCATGATGGTGAAGGTATCTGAGAGAAATCCGTCAATCGCCACTTGCACAGAGCGGTACTTAAGAAATCTAGACACCCATGCACAGAATCGACCGGCATACATAGGATCGCAGTTTACTTAGAAGCCCCTCATGCCATATACGACCAAACGCTTTAGAAATATCCAGTGCAACAGCCCGAGACTCCCCCTGATGTTCGATTGCATTGTTCCAAAGATGGATGACATGGCTAGAAGATCTCCAGTTGATCTGGACTTCCGAAAACCATATTGATGATCGCTGATAATGTTGAAACCTTCCAGGTACTTTAGAAGATGCTGGTTAATAGCTTTCTCCATGACTTTTGATATAACTGAAAGCAATGCGACTGGTCAATAGTTGTTAGGCAGGGTTCTCTTACCTTTCTTTGGTATTTATTTATTTATTTATTTATTTATTTATTTATTTATTTATTTATTTATTTATTTATTTATTTATTTATTTATTTATTTATTTATTTATTTATTTATTTATTTATTTATTTATTTATTTATTTATTTATTTATTTATTTATTTATTTATTTATTTATTTATTTATTTATTTATTTATTTATTTATTTATTTATTTATTTATTTATTTATTTATTTATTTATTTATTTATTTATTTATTTATTTATTTATTTATTTATTTATTTATTTATTTATTTATTTATTTATTTATTTATTTATTTATTTATTTATTTATTTATTTATTTATTTATTTATTTATTTATTTATTTATTTATTTATTTATTTATTTATTTATTTATTTATTTATTTATTTATTTATTTATTTATTTATTTATTTATTTATTTATTTATTTATTTATTTATTTATTTATTTATTTATTTATTTATTTATTTATTTATTTATTTATTTATTTATTTATTTATTTATTTATTTATTTATTTATTTATTTATTTATTTATTTATTTATTTATTTATTTATTTATTTATTTATTTATTTATTTATTTATTTATTTATTTATTTATTTATTTATTTATTTATTTATTTATTTATTTATTTATTTATTTATTTATTTATTTATTTATTTATTTATTTATTTATTTATTTATTTATTTATTTATTTATTTATTTATTTATTTATTTATTTATTTACAAACTCTACGGCAGAACCAATTACAGAGTAGGATAGTTGACACACAGTATATCAAAACTCAAAATATTTTGTTTAACATATTCTTCAGCTTGGCGTTACTAATATCAAATAAATCACATTGATTCTGAACTACATTATACAGCATGCACATTTGTATAATTGGTGAATTCCTATAGTAATTCGTACGGGTGTTATCAACATACAATGTTATAGGATGTCTAGTTCTATAAGACGGCACATAAAAATTTAAATTAGATATTAGGCTTGTATCATTAACCAAGTTATTCACTAGTTTATGCAAAAAAAGACAGATGCTATTTTCCTACGATCCTCTAAGGTCTTAAGATTGTATGTTTTCATAACATCCGTTTTGGGTATATGCATTTGATAGACTCCAGTTGCCTTATAGTGGATATATCTTAAAAACCTATTTTGTACCTTTTCTATACTATATTTATGGTTTTCATAGTATGGACTCCATACAACTGAGCCATACTCTAAAACACTTCTGACATATGCAACATATAGAACTCTTATACATTTAATATTTGTGAATAATCTGCAATTTCTTACTATAAATCCATACATTCTAGAGGCTTTTTTCGTTATTTCGGATACATGTGTTTTAAAGGTTAGCGCAGAATCGAAAATGACTCCCAGGTCCCGCATCTCCGTAACTCGGGCCAATGCCGTGCCATTAATTAAGTACCTATTCATAATTTATTTTGATTTTCTTCCTGCTATAGCTAAGAACATAACACTTACTTATGTTGAAATATTATCGATTTTTAATTGTCCACAGATATAGTTTATTTAAATCCTCCTGGAGCCTTCGACAATCATTGACATCTTTAATCCTAATATAAAGCTTCAAGTCATCTGCAAACATTAATATATTTGATTGATTGACTACTTTCACTAGACTATTAATATATAAAAGAAACAACAATGGTCCAAGGTTAGAGCCCTGCGGAATTCCGGAAGTAGCCGCAAAATAATCAGAATTATATCCTCTAACAACCACTCGTTGATTTCTATTTTGCAAGTATGACTTGAAGAGTTTAACCATATTTTCATGAAATCCAAATTCGGACCGCAGTTTTTCTATGAGGATGGAGTGTGATTCCTTATCAAACGCCTTTGCGAAATCAGTATATATTACATCTACCTGATATTTAGTGTCCAGGCTTTCAGCTATGTATTGCATAATATTACATAGGTTAGTAGTAGTAGACTTTTTATTTAAGAATCCATGTTGCCAATCCGTGATTTTGTTTATGACAAAGCTGTACACATACTTATATAAAACAGATTCATATATTTTAGCCGGGCATGACAGTATAGCAACTGGTCTATAATTTTGTATGTCGGATTTATCCCCTTTTTTGTATATAGGACATATTTTGACTTCCTTCCACACTCGCGGAAAGGTATTTGTCCGTAATGAAATATTAAACAGTGTTCTAAGAGGGTCATCAATGAAACCTATTAAGCCTTTAAAAATGTATGCCGGTATGTTATCAGGTCCGACAGCTTTGTTAATTTTTAGGCTCCGAATACCATCACACACATCCTCATAACTAACCTGCTCGATCCCAAAAACCTCAGATATCTCCGATATCTCCGGTCGAAGATCCCCAGGATTTTCCTTGACATAAACCGAACTAAAAAATGATGCAAATGCATTTGATATAGCCCTGCCTTCAGTGTACTCAACATCATCGATATGCATCTTGTTTGGAAATCCAGTGTCAGTCTTAGATACTACCCTTGATATATTGCCAAAATGACCTTGAGTCCTCATTAATATCTACCTGAATTTTATTGAGATATTGTGCATGTGCAGCTTTTAGTCTCTTTTTATTTTGGTTCTAAGTTCTGCAAACTGATTTCTTATTTCCAGATCACCAGTCTTCTTACTTTTGATTCTTATAATTTATCTTTAATTTTTATGTCCTTAATAATATTTTTATCAAAGTAAACAGGGTATTTCCGGCTGGGTATGCATTTCGGCACACATATCTCAAAAATAGTATTAATCTTATCATAGAAGTATTTCACAGCTAAGTCAGTGTCATCAAAGGATTCAAGATCACTCCAATCAGCACTCTGAAACAACTGATACATAGCATCAAAGTCGGCTTTTCTAAAGTTGAATTTAGAGACGTTGTTACCGTTTTCCAAACATTTTTGCTTGGGACTTTTGAGTATCATTTCGATGCTAAGAGGGGGATGATGTTGATCAACATCGACAAAGCTGCATGTACTTTCATGCACATTACAGTTTAGGTTAGTTAAAACAATGTCCAATATATGGTTATTGATATTTAAAACACGATTCAATTGCTGACAATTAAAAAATTCAATAAAGTTAGTCAGCATCTCTGTTTGACGATCCTTATACTTTTTTGTGTAGTAATCACTCAAATGTGTAATATTAAAATCCCCAACTATGATAAATTTATGTTCATAAAGAAATTCCAAGCCTTCCAGATAAGAAAAAAAATCATCCCGTTTAGAAGAAATACAGCTAGGTGTAATATAAACAACGAATACATATATGTAACTTATATCATTAATATATATCTTAACTCCTATTAGATCTATCTCGGGTATATTAAAATTCAGTTTCAATAGCGTACTTTTGTAAGTCCTTTTGACCGCTAGTAAGACACCTCCACCACGCATATTGACTTCTCTGTTCCGATTTTTGTAAACCAGAAAGTTTTCAGGAAACAGCTCACCATCCAAAACATGATTTGATAACCAGGTCTCACTTAGTGCCACAACATCATTTTCATTTTCCGTTATCCATATATTATTGTATAAATCTGCGGTTTTACTGTTCAATCCACGCACATTTTGGTACGCGATATTAAATGTTGATTCTTCGTTCTGATCTTCCAAAACTGAGTTTGTCATATAATCATCATTAAAGTATAGTATAGGTATAGGCTGGACTCGCGCCGTCTTCCAGCACGATGGAAATATTCCTTGATTGTAGGATAAGTTAAAAAGTCTACAAAATACTGGTGTTAGTTCATCGGCGCATCTCTTGAGAACTATAACAGGAATTTCGTCTGGACCAGTAGCTTTTTTGACGTAGTCCTTTCAGGATTCGTTTGACGGGACGCTGACGGAATAGGATTTCGGTTATTTCGGATCGAACTGCAGGAATGTCGGGTGGTGTTCTTCCCTGGAAATCTATAGTGGAATGTGAAGAAAGTAGTTCAGCAAGTAAGTTTGCTTTGTCTCCGGCTGTGGATGCTATTGTACCATCGGAACGTGTTAGAGGTGGAATTGGTAAAATTCTGGCTAACGGCCTTCGCGACTGACCAAAAGGACCTTGATCCGTTTGAACTGTCATGAAATTTGTTTTTGATTCTCACGTTATGGGCTTCTTTGCTTTGATCTATTGTTAGCTTACACTGGTTTCCAGCGGTAACAAAGATGGTACGATTCGCAGTGGTAGGGTTTTTACGCCAGATTTTTTGATCTGACAGCACACTCACAATCCTTGCTAAACCAGGGCTTGCCGTTGGAAGTGCGTTTTTTGGAGGAGGGGATAAATGCTTCCATGTTAGTTAGAATGACGTCGGAGACCTCCCCAGCACAGATGGATGGATCATCAGAAGAGAAGCATACGCTCATCCAAGGAAAAGTGCGAGAATGGTCATTCAGGTCTTCCCACTTGGCCGATGTATAATGCCAATTTCCAATTTGCAATTTCAGGTTTAGGAGGTTGTTCAGAATTAATTGGTTGTTCGCTTAGAGTTGAAATAAGTTTGTGATCGGAAGATCCTATCTGAGGCTGTACGGTGACTGTATATAGATCTGGATTTGACGTTAAGAAAAGATCCAAAAGACTAGCAAAATCTCCAGCTCGGTCTGAAATCCGCGTTGGTTCTTCTACGAGTTGAGTTAGACCAGAACTGATCGCAAAGGAATCGGCCTCGCGGCCTTGCTCATCGTCTGTATTTGAGTATTTAAGCCAGTTGACATTGTGGACGTTAAATTTGCCAAAGATAGCATATCTCGGCATTTGGATGGTTGGTTTGCAAGAAGTCGATTGTATTGGCTAGTGATGAGAAAAGGGTTCTGTAATGGGTATCGCTTAGAGGACGGTAAATGCAGCAGATAAGCTTGACGATTCTCTGCGTTGATATTTTAAACCACATTACATCAAAGTCTTTCGGTTCAAGTGTAAGTTCTCGTTGGCAGCAGAGATCATCTCGAATAAAAGACATACCCCGATGTTGCGTCGAAATCGGAAATGTATCCAGGGTATAAATAGCTGACGGTGTTTGTTGACGATCTGACCTTTGTCTCGGTCAATGCGAGCACGTGAGGATTGGAAGATTGTAAGTGCTGGTGGACTGAATTGATGTTCATGTTAAGCCAGCCCTGTAATATTGCAAAAATCAATTTTGAAGTTGCTAATTCTGGGTTGGTTAGCAACTGCAGGTGCCATACCATTTCTTCGTGAAGTGTTAGTAGAGGAATCCAGAAAATTGTCGGAAATAGTTGTTGTTTGATGAGATTTGCTTGATAGGGCTCCAAGACCAGCCCCCGCCCGGAGACCCGAATGGGGGGCGAGTTTACCTCCGGAGTATTTTGGGCCTGGAGCTTCCATCATGCTATTCTTGGGGTCCCACCCTGGTAACTGGAAACGTCGGTACAGCGACGAAACGTCAACTCAATGAGCAAACGTTAACTCAAGGAGCAAACTTCACGCCGCCTAAACCGACGATAGAAATTATGTTTAACGGTATTTATATTGATATCGTGACCCAACCGTGAGGCAAATAATACCCATAGTCCCGAACAAACCCAGAAAATAAAACTTGTAGGTCGTCCCATGTCTGGAAAATTGATAGATAGGCCAGCATAGAGTACGCTAGATAGCTTTCATAATCTCTGATACATGGGTCGGCTATTACTGGGTGCCATGCCAAGAGGGCGGGGTGTGTCCAATCCCCCCTCTTTGGTTACGCCACTGCCACCTTTTCCTTTGTCGGGAATTGAGGATGAGGATTTCTGACAGATTACTATAATTTACCAAAAAAAAAAGGTAATGAATTGGTACAAAATTTCGGGATTATACGAAGCAAATAATTCCGGGAAAATCCTAGCCATTCCCGAGCTGGCAATCCTAGTTGGGACACAACTGTTTCTTCTCGCCCTAAGGAACATGACTTGAAGGAACCTCTACGCAAAATGTTACACTTTTTGCCTGTTTTAAGCTCTTTCAAGATGATTAATTTTATGTATGTATTACTGAATCTAGATATATTGGCTATCTTGTTTTACCATATCGACTTTTTTTAGCGAAAAATATGCTGAGCTTTGGACTGTTAAAATATTGATTTCCATGTCAATTACTGGACGTGATTTCAATACTTCATTGTACTTGCACCACCCAACGAGGCAGATCTATTATTCCTACTTCTCCTCTGTGAATATATTTTATAATTTTACGTCAATTTAAGAGGTTGGCGACACTTCTGATTCATATATTCTAACCTATTTATTTTTCATTTTCTCTTCTCGTCAAGTCTACAACGTTGGAGGAACCTTGTGCTTGTTCTCTCTGGAGCTAAGGCCTTTGGCAACTTGCACACATACTTGAAATATTTTAAACGATAATAATGACTTCTAACGCTGAATTAGCGTGTGTCTATTCTGCTCTTATCCTTGCCGATGATGATATCGCAGTAACCGTAAGTAGGATAATTTCAACATTTTTCTAACGATGTTATTTTAAATCCGAATTTATTTTAGTAAACTAAGATCATCAGGTTATAAAATTTATCTAATATTATAGAAACCCCATAGAAATACTAAGACTTTCGCACATTTTTGGGTTTTACTTCTATGTTGTCACTGTGTTGAGAGATATTTGTTTCCAAAATCATTAATATCTTACGAATGAAAATTCAAAGGCGGGTTTGTTCGTCCACTTTCCGTTTGAATCGAGATTTCCTTTCCACAACTTTGTTAAATGAAAATATAACTTTTAGAACCGGTTTTTCTGTCTATTCTTTATTTACTCGTAATAGTAATTGTAACGACACTTATTATTTTGGTAAATACCTATTACCTTCAACCACTACCGTAAATAGCAAAAAACATGCTCTTACTATCAATGTAAGTTAAGCTTACAGCACGGTAAACGAGGCCGCCTCGTTTATTTTCAACAAAATTACATGTGTAGCATAGCTCTCCTTTCAATATAGTTTTTTTTTCAAACGTAACTTTGTTAAAATTAGGATAGCAATTTGACAAATATTCTTTACATAATTTCAGTGAAACCAAGTAACATAGTGATATCAAATTTAATTGTAAAATCAAAATGTGACGGCGAAGGTAAAATAAATAAAGTCCTATCCTAACCTAGCCCTAACCGACCTCCAAATGTAAAATAGATGCTTACTTTATTCCTAGTTGACTACGACGTTGAAAAACATTCAAGTACTAAAGATATGTATGAAGCTGTAATCTTAATCACTTACCATTTTTATTAATACTCACAGACCGAACCCCCAATGGTCCAATGGAACAGCTGGAATTCTGGCTAACGGATTGTGCTCTCTCGTTTAGACAACCAACGATGCTTGTATGTAATGCAGTTGGCATTTATGATGTCTTTTATTTTATTAAAAACCAGAATGGGGAAATCCTAGAGTAATATTCTGTATTTTGTGATGTGAGGGTGATAATCATTTCAGTGTTTGCTAGTGTGTCCATATATTTATTATTTTAGGACTAAAAGCCGATTCTCATTATCTTACAAGGCACATGCTCGGCACAGGCAAAATAATGTCTCTTGACAAGATGTTGAGTGTGAGTTTACTCCGCAAAATCCATAAGATTGAATGATGAACATATTTTGCAGAGCCAAGCATCAGCCTTAAGACTACTTTTTTTTCATACAATCTAGACAAATAAATAAAGTGTGTAGTAATCAATTTGCAATTTTTATAACAAGATCGTTTCAAGAAGAGGCAGTAGTAAAGCAACATCACCTTTAATAATGCATTTAAAACGACATCATCCTTCTGAACATGTGAAAAACTGTAAGAAAGATGATTAGGAAGTACCAACAGTTACAGGTAATCTATCAGTTTCAGCAGAGGTTCCCACGCTGCACACCGCGGCGCCGTGAAGAGTAAGGAGAGGCTCTCCTTTTTTTTGGGAACTCTTATTACTAAGGTCACTTTTTTTTCCTTATTTTTTACCAATAAAATTATGATTGAATAATGGTTTTAAATTTTTAAATAGATTCGGCTGGACTTAACCCTTGATCCGGCCGGAATAGTAGTTCCGGTGACTCAGTACTACTTCCGGATTTCCGTCGGATCCCTATTAAGAAGCTTTATTTCTTTAGCATTTGACTGTTTTCAACGCCGTCATAGCCAACTAGGAGTAACTGAAGTTACAATCCCCATATAAAAATATTATCTAAATATGTATTAATAGTATCAAAATATTATAAAAATCTATTAAAGCAGCTCCTTTTTAAGAGGGACTTCAAGCCAACTTAAAGAATAAAGGCTTTCTCATAGGAAAAATTAATTATAGGTCTGCACCATAAAAACTTAAATATGTCGAAATCACTTAGATTTAGTATAGGACGTGAATATGAAATCTGCCTAGAATCTTGCGTAGAACCCAAAAATATAATAATATAGGGAGTTCCATTTAAAATAGGCAAGTTGCACCGGTTTCCGTTACAGCCGAAATATTGAAAATATTTTTCCTGAGATGTCACCATCAATATTAGCAGCATACTGTCCAGTTTCAAAATTTTCCTATGTATAGTTTTTCATGTAGATCACGGCGGTGCCCGATGAGACACTGTATATAATATGCATTAGTATAAGCTGTCTTATACCTTACTGGGGACAATGAACTGAGCTGCAATATTTTGGAAGCAAGAGTAATCGTAAAATCTTCCACTTAGGACGGGTTTATCGCTAAATTTGTTCGTTTCAATTTATAACAGTTTGACGTCAAGATGACGAATAGCTAACACTTGACCAACAGCTAAAGTACATAACTACGCACTGATAAACTCGTCCTTAGTCTTGCAAAGAAACGTAATAAATGTCTTTAGTTTTTAGCATAACATTTGGTGTTGTAAACAAAACTGTTTAAATTTCATAACACTAGCAAAGAATGAAATTACATTTCCAGCTACATAACATCCTCTTGTAATGTAAATATGTGTACTTATGTATTTTTTTTAGTTTGCTTTCTGATTAATCCATAAAAAAATAGATGATTTTATGTGGGAATTCGAAACTTTTTTGACCAATGTTGTATAAGATTTTAAAATTCCCGATAAAAAAATTAGATGTCTATTTTCTTTCAGGGAGAAAAAATCCAAACTATCCTAAAGGCGGCCAATGTTGATGTAGAACCCTACTGGCCGGGGCTTTTTTCTAAAGCATTAGAAGGGGTAAACATCAAGGATCTCATCACGAAGATCGGTTCAGGAGCCGGTGCTGCTCCTGCTGCGGGTGCAGCTCCTGTTGGCGGAGCAGCTCCCGCTGCTGCTCCAGCCAAGGAAGAGAAGAAGAAAGAGTCTGAACCTGAAGAGGAGTCTGACGAAGATATGGGTCTCGGCTTTTTTGACTAAGTACAACTTTGTTATATATAAAAGTTGTCTTTAAGAATAAACCTATTGTTTTTAATTATTATGAGTTTGTTTAAACCGACGAATTCCGAATGTGTTATATAACGTGTCAGGGTTCGCCCAATTTAAATCATAATTTTTTTATAGATGTATAAAGTACTTCACAAGTCAGGTACAAAGTATTTAATAATGAATGAAATAATTAACAATGAATTTAAATAATTGATGAAGAGTAAAATTACATTCATATGAATAAGTACAATTATTAAAATTACAGCACATTACTGATTCAAATAATGTGACGGTTAAAATTTAAAATTTCTTTGGTTCTAAAGAATGCCCTACTGATGAGAAAGCCTTTGATGTTTGGTTTAAACGACTGACTGGTAAAGGCAACTTATTAAAAAACTTACCTGCGAGATGCCCAAGGCCGTCTTGGCATCTGCGGAGCCGACGATTAGGTATCGGATCATTTCGTCCGCGATGTACGAGTGGAAGTTTTCATGTCTGGCGCTGGTCTAGGCTAGTCCTGATTAATAGCGAGCACTGTTTAGCAGCCCGGTGAGACTGCTTATGGGGGAGGTCGAAACACGTAAGAAGGCCTTGGAAGTGATGCTAGTTAATATGGAAAGCCCAAAAGTGAGTGTTTATGCAGGCGACTTGATCCTGGTCATATTTGTCTCACTTTACTGAATTAGGGAAGGTTGCTGCAGACAGAGACAGGCATAGAATGCGAACAGCACGAATTGTTAAATAGTTTAACAAGCTAACTTCCTTCGTCTGGCGGGCATGGAAATCAAGCAACATCTGATATGATTTAAAATGGTGGAGAAGTGGAGAAGACGCATCTTTAAATTTTAAAATAATTTTTAATATTCTAATCTTTCACGAAAAACGTCGTTTCCTTTTTGGTGCAAGTGAGTAATTTGTAATTGAAACATTCATTTAGTCATCTTTACTGAGAGTAAGCTTCAATAATAATTTCTTTTCCTAAATCATATGGGGCCCAAAAATATGCTTGGACTTGAAGCTTGAAATATTTGCTAGGACCCAGAGCCCACTTAAAGATGGTAAAATATTTTATGTAAATTATGATTTACTTCCTATTTTTTAATAAAACTACTTACAAGCTTATTTCTGAAGTTTAATTTTTCATTTGTAGTTACGTTATTAGTTAAAAAAAATGATATAAGAGTATAAGGATTATTTTAAAGTGATATTTACAGCTTAAAACATGTCAGAATCCTAATATTTGATTTTCACTACTTAAGTAAATCAAATAAAAGGGTTTGAATGTTTTTTGTTGGTTAAATGTCACTTTAAAATATTGACAGTAATAAAAATTTTGACAAAAGTGACATTTGAAAAGCACGTGCGTTTGTCAGCTGATTCCAGACGGAATGGATGCCTGGTTTGTTCGTTTGTTCATACTTGCTTCGATGTGTTAACACGGCTGTTTGTCTTCTTCCTGTTTATAAGTATTCGTTGCTGTTTAGTATGAAGGGGGACGGCGTGTTGGTATCCCCCGGGCAGTTTTGACTAACTAAAAATTTCCGATTTCTGGTGATTTTTAGGTTATTTCAAAATCGGCGAGTTTTTTTTATGGATTTGCAACTATTTTTTAGTGCTAATACTAGGATCATAAAAATATTTTTTTTTGCTAATACGACCCATAAGCGTATACTGTCCCCTCTTGTTTTCCTCCTACCTTTTTTGCTAATATGGTTAATTATAAAAATATAGAGTACCCCTTTTCTTACTATTATAATGCAGTTAATTATAAAAATGTACAGTACCTACTATCCCTTTTT
The DNA here is from genome assembly GCA_963991005.1 of Barypeithes pellucidus. NCBI lineage: Eukaryota > Metazoa > Arthropoda > Insecta > Coleoptera > Curculionidae > Barypeithes > Barypeithes pellucidus. The sequence goes on along the minus strand of OZ022557.1, from coordinate 52,053,269 downwards.
TGCTAATATGATCATAAAAATATACTTTTAAAATTCCTGGTGTTATTTCAAAATTTATTATGTGTTTGTTCTTTATTTTCGTTTAAAAAATTTTTCCATGTACAGTAGAACCCCGATTATCCGTGCTCCATGGGACCGGACGAGGCACGGATAATCCGAACATTCATTTATTACATGTTACATACATACATACATATATACATATTATGTATATAGTATACTCAAAATATGACAGAAAAAAAAAGATCTCATAATTTCAAACTAAGTTTATATGTAGGTATTGCATAAAAAGATAACAGAACAAAAAATATAATTCTACATAAGGTAAAATGTAAACTACACAAAATAAGAAAAATAAAAACTCTACATCATAGGTACATAATGTTAATTTGCGTTTAAATAAAGCGGATATGGTATTTTATGTAGCTATGCGTTTGAAACAAGTCAGTCACCTTGGTCTGTGTTAAAATTTGTCGATCTTTTTTAATTGTCTGACGTATTCTGCGCGAGTTCAAAATGTCGGTAAGGTCCAAAGATTTTCGTTACTCAAAATAATCTAGTAGAACGTTGGCAGCTTCTTCAGCCTCTCGGTTAGAAACTCTTTTGATTGATACCGACCCATCATTTTCTTCGTCTTGACTATCATTTTCGGATGAATCAGGTTGTGACGTACCGGGCTGATTCAAAACTTGTACGACAATATCGTCGTCATTGAAGAGTTGATAACCTGGCTCATTTTTGTCACACTGAATCCATCTTTCAACTTCGGTTTCGTCAACTTCTTTGAACTCATCGGCGCTGCGCACTAATGCAGTTAATTCAGTTGTGGTCGCTTCTTCCTCCTCAGATTCCACGATGGTTTCATCTTCCTCTAGCGTCATTATTTTGTAAAAAGCTCTTTTAAAATTTGTTTCTTTCACTCCATTCCATGCATTTGCCACTGTAAAAATTGCGTCTTTGATCGTAAACGATTTCCAAAACTTCATTAGATCAACTTCATCCAACAAATTCATCATAACTTCTTTGCGGTAGAGGCGTTTCATTGCCTCAATAACGCCTTGATCCATTGGTTGGGCAATGGAAGTGACATTGGGTGGGAAAAAAACAACAAAAAAGTTTCCATCGTCAGATCTTAGGACTGTCTCATTGGGATGAGAACGAGCATTATCCAGAAGAAGAAGTGCCTTTTGTGGCAACTTTTCCTGCTTCAAATAAGACCCCAGGAATGAACTTTTTATGAAACCAATCTTGAAATATATCACAAGTTATCCAAGCAGCTGGCTGGTTATAATAGTGAACTGGGAGATTGTGCAATTTCCTGTTTTTAAAAGGGCGAGGATTTTTTGACTTTCCAATCACAACCAGCTTTAGTCTATGACCACCAGACGCATTAGCACAACACAACACTGTTATTCGGTCTTTACTCTTTTTATATCCCGGTGCACTCATCTCATTACTTGCAGCTATAGTCTTTGTTGGCATTGCTCGCCAGTATAGCCCTGTTTCGTCAGCGTTATAAATTTGAGAAGGTTGTAGATTATTCTCTGTAATTATGGTCTCCAGCTCATAGCAAAATGCTACCATTACTTCTCCATCGGCACTGAGCTTTTCGCCTTGAATTGCAAGCTCACGGATCCCTCGACGTTTTTTGAATCGATGCAACCAACCGCTGGATGCATTAAAAGGTTCTTTGATTTTCAAGCGTTTGTGAAAAATCTCCGCTTGTTTAGCACACATTGGTCCAGAAATTGGTACGCCCTCTGATCTTTTCTGCAAAAACCACTTGGAAAGTGCTTCATCGAGTTGTTGAAAAGTTGATCCTTTCAATGATTTCCGTGTGTAAATGTTTTTAAAAGAGTCGGACTGCGATATAAAATTTTGTAGTTTCAATTTGTTTTTATTGATATCGCGTATTGTTTGTTTGCCAACTTCATAGACTCGTGATAACATGCTACACTTTCGCCCTTTTCAAGTTTATTTAAAATCTCTAGTTTTTGCTCAATTGTTAAAACATTTCTTTTGCGTTTAACACTGGTTGTTGCCATTTTAAAAAGAAACGCACGCGTTGTTATTATAGCAGTGTAGTCGTCACTCGTCTTTAGCACGCAATTAAATAAATTAAACCTGAAACATATTCTGTACTTCACAAAGGCATATCAAAAGTGCGTGATTTCTAGGAATTCCCCGAGTTCGAGCACTGGGATTACCTGACATCAATATTGTATCCATGCGTCTCTCTGGTCTCTCTCGCGGCGCGCCATATAGAGAGTTTTGGTCGAGTGATTTCCGGTAACGCTATTTCGATAGAACTTCAAAATTTCGATGATGGGAAATCATAGCACGGATAATCCGCAGCCCGGATAATCCGCGCACGGATAATCGGGGTTCTACTGTATTTTTGAAAAACAACTTTTTGCTCCAGTTGTCAACACCTATTTAAAGGAATTATCCAGTGGTCGTCACCTAGATAACCCATTTGTCGACACCCAATTATTTTGTAAAAACTGGGTAGTTAATCTTGTGTACATAAATTCTTACATTTTGACTTTGAATCTCCTTTTACTTTTACCTCACTGGGATTCCAAGGTACAAGACCACATTTTCTAAAACCGTTTGTAATGATTGTTGGCGTTAAAGTTTGAAGACGACGGTTTAATAGGGGAGCAAAATCTTGCTTTCTTAATTGTCTTCCTTCGTTTTCCATTCTCCATTCCTGTACTTTTTGCCGCCACTCTGTTTTGAGTGAGTGGAAAACTGCTACATCCATAGGCTGAAGAAGTTGCGTCGCATTTGGGTATAACGCAACAAGTTCTACCCCTTGTTCCCTGCAACACTGAGTCAGTGGTAAGGTAATGTGTGACGTATGTCCGTCTATAAAGAAAATAATGGACAGGGGGGATATTGTGTTCATTTACCCACGGCAAGAAAACATTTACAATATATTAAAAAAAAAGCTCATGGGTCATCCACCCATTATCACTTTTTCCCATAGAAAATTCTGGTGGAAATGATTCAACTATTAATTGGGGTATTCTACTGTATCTATAAACTATCATGGGTGCATGGTGGCAGTTGTCCAGATGCATTAGCAGTTAGCAAAACAGTTAAATTCAACTTTTCATCATTACCTGATGTAGTATATACAGTTATGCAGCCTCTTTCGGCCAGAACTTTATCTGGCTTCGGATTTAGGAAAAATGCCCACTCATCCGTGTTAAATACTCGTTTAGGATCATCAATCACGTCCATTAAATTATTTTCTTTTAGATAGCTCTGGACCTCGTTGAACCAACTCTGTATATTCTCCTGAGTTACATTTCTCCGGATGATTGTCAAATTTTGACTACTTTGAAAGCTTAATTCCGGATGTCTGGCCAAGAAAAGAGAAAACCATTTACGCCCAGGTTTGTCGTTTTGACCAAATTTTAACTTTAACTCTGGCTAATTTTCCTGCGCTATTTAGGAACGTTTGCTTGCTGTGAATCTCGCTCTAGCCATATAGCCTTCACCCATTCAACAAGAATTGCCTCCTGATCCGGAGAGAACATACTGGTTTGTTCGGTTTGTTTCATCTTTGCATTTATTGGTACTGTGCCCTTTTCTGATTTGACGTCAGGTCACTTTTACCGCTGAATGAATTGAAAACGTCATTTATGGGTATTTCTTCAATTTGTCTTTATCTCAGGAATTGCCGGTTTAAATATAATACGTCATTTCCATAATACCCTGTATTGCAGTTAAAGGCTTTGGTAAATTACACGAGAGCGTCGATTTGTTAAGTTCATGTCGTTTCGCGCTTTTTTTTCAGAGAATATTCGCTTGCCAGCTCATCGGCAGTTCCAATAAACGTTCGTTGTGTAACACGTTTTGGACAATTGTCCAAACCCTCCCTCAATATAACTCATCTATAAAAGGATATAAGGAAGGATATAAATATTAATGGGATTAAAGGCAAAAAACTCGAACTCATTAAATTCTCAGAAGAGCATAGCCTTGATGTGATTTTGATACAGGAAACATGGCTAAAAGAAACAAGATTCTCTTTTCCAAACTATAACATATTCAGAAATGATAGACCTATCAGAAAACAAGGCGGAACCATGGTTCTTGTGAAAAAGCACATCCAAGCGAGCTGAATGCCAAATCCGGATAGGTGCAATAAAATAGAAGGTACATACGTCAAGATCAGGACGAGCAATGGGAGCGTAGTGATCGGCTCGATCTACTACGGTCCTGCTGTGACTTCTGATTTTGACAGGCACTGTATACAGGACATCTTCGACAATGACAACACCATGATAATCGGCGGAGATCTGAATGCTAAAAACCGTATCTGGAAATGCAGAGTAACTAATAGTAGAGGACAGCTGCTTTACAATAAGTCAGATGTTTTTGATTACCACATGTTACCCCCTGAGGACCACACTCATCTAGGACCTATCGGATTACCGGAAACACTGGACATATTCGTGATCAAAAACACTGATAGGATATCGCAGCCCATAATAAGTCACGATCTCACATCAGATCACCTGCCCGTGATAATAGAATACGGTGACCCTCGCAGGAGAGGGAAGCGCACCGTATCCTCTGCCAAGACTAACTGAAAAAAATTCAAAGATGAATTAAAAGGATACGATGCGATTCCTCCAATTGTGAGCAAACCAGATATTGACGAGGCAGTGAAGGTGCTAACCAACAACATACAGCAAGCATTTGCTAGATCAACAAGCACAGTGACTTCAACCTACACCAAATACGGCGTCATAAGCCAAGCAATAAAGGATGAAATAAGAGCGAAGAACCGACTCAAAAATCAAGCCTACAGAACTGGTGATCCGAGAATCAAAATACAGGCAAACCAGGCAACTCTGCGCATCAAAAGATTACTATATAAGGGATACCGAATCTGAAAATTGGGATAGAAAGGTCGAAGGCCTTAATATTGTAGATAACAGCCTATACAGAATGACAAGGACACTGACAAAAGGCAGCAAACAGCAAACAAAAAAAACACCCGACAACGTGACGATCACTGAGCCCCGAGAAAAAGCTGAAAAATTCGCTGAAGCCCTTTACGAGCAGTTCAGCGAAAACCCAACAACCAACCAAGCAGCAGAGGATCGGATCAACAGAACTGTGGAGATATTCAAAAGCATGGATCATCCGCCCGAGCCAAACCTGCAACACATCACAGCAGAAGAAGACTGATTGCCAAGACCAAAATTAAAAAAGCACCCGGTATAGATGGCATATCAAATAGATCTCTAAAAAATCTACCGGATAACACCATAAATGATATAGTCTGCATAACAGAAGCAATGCAGAAGCTTGGACACTTTCCTATAGCCTGGAAGAAGGCAAAGATCATCATGATAGGAAAGGCAGGCCAGAATAAAAATCTGATAGGTAGTTATAGGCCGATCAGTCTGACGTGGGCAAATTAGCGGAAATGTTAATCTCGGGTAGGCTTTGCCTTTGTCGAAATTAATCACTGTTTACCAGAGGAGCAGTTCGGCTTTAGAGCAAATCTGTGCACAGTTAGACAGGCGACAAGGTTCGCTTCTAACATACTTAAAGGATTTAACAAAAGGAAGCATACAGGAGCCGTGCTGTTTGACATCAGTAAAGCGTTTGACAAAGTATGGCACAACGGGCTAATATTAAAAATGATAAGACTAGGAGTGCCGAACTATCTGATAAAGCTAATAGCCTCTTATCTGGAAGATCGAACATTCCAAACTTGGATAGATGACGAACTGTCTACACTGAAAAACATAAGAGCTGGCGTTCCACAAGGTTCAGCAATAGCCCCCCTACTTTTCAACATTTACACAGCGGATATTCCTCAGTGTGACAAATATATATATGCGGATGACACGGGCATCGCAGTAACAGCCCTTGATTAGTAATGATCAGGCTAAAAAGGAACATTCTAGAAGAATGGCTGAACAAATGGAAGATAACGTTAAACCCTGACAAGACACAGGCAATTTTCAATTTACTTTTCAAAATCGTGCCACAAATTCCCGGCGGGGAAAGTCAAAGTTGGAAACAAAGAAATGGACTGGCAACAAAGCGTTAAATATCTAGGTTTGCACTTTGACAGGAGGCTCAATTGGAAAGTAAATACAGCCAACACAATAAGGAAAGCCAATCAACAACTAGGCGCAATCTACTGTCTGCTGAACAAGCGCAACAAGATAAACATGAAAACGAAGGTCACCCTGTACAAAACATTCATCAGGTCAACGATGACATATATGGAGCTCCAGCTTGGTGCACCATAAGTAAGAGTGACATCAAAAGAATTCAGGTTATGCAAAACAAGGTACTAAAAATCATAGTAAACGTGCCGCGATACACAAGAAACACAATTTCCGAGTTCTTTGACAAAACAATCGCAAAATACCACACTAGGGCTAACAACAGTACGATCGCACATACACTCACAGCCTAACACTTGTTACAAGCTACCTAAAGACTGGATCACTCGAAACCGCGATTGATCCAAAAACAAATGTCTCATGAACACAAGAATATGGCCTTGATTGCAGAAACAAAATTCGCAAAAACCCAAATAGACAAACTACGCCTACTCTCTACCCTATACGTTCGGAGCTCTTGATTGTTTGTTCATTCGATTAAATTCGAATGGAAAAATATCAAGAGCTGGCACCAAACATAAGTGTATAGCTTAGAAGCTAAAACCAAAGAAATCATACATGATTCAAAAATAACACTAATTAGTGAAAAAGAGTAACAGGCTTCTAGCCTGGCTCCCACGGTGAGTCGGCCCTCCTCATTCGAGGCGGATCCTTCCCTTCAGGAAGGATGGTATTGTCGAAGGTTCATCCCCACAGGTTGCTAAACCCGACACTACTTTTCATACTCTGTGCATCGTGTCTGTATGCAGATTCTCATCGGCTGTATAAGGAAACCTGTTTGGGCACTGATGAAGCGGAAATGCATGGGGTTGTTTGAATAACAAATTTAATAGATGGTCAGATTTTAATTTGTCCCCTCTCCTACTAAGAAAAGTACCTGCCTAATGTTAGAATTACAATTATAGACGAATAAATTATATAGGTAGGTGAATCATTTCTCTTTGTAATAAATTATTGCTGCTGATATTAGATTGTATAAGAATTTGATTATCTTGAAAAAAATAAAAGTCGACGTTTTCAAATTTTTGTTTTAGTTTTCCAAAATTTACACCTACCAAAATTGTGTTCCTACGAGTGCGGTACCAAGTCCGTTCCTGGCTATGTACAACAATGATGCTAGTATACGTTTCATAGTACATATGGGCTGTACAAAGTTACAAAATTTCATTAAAGTATACAGGGTTGCTCAAAAGTTATAATTGACGACGTAAATATATAGGTGCGTCTTTGGCAGGAGGGACATTAGGAAAAATATTTATATGGACTACTAGTATTTTTTTTTACCTACACTAGCAAAATATTGCCCATTACTTACCGGAGACTCTGCATACTAATGTTGTATCTTTTTCTATAATGAATGCAACTCAAATCTAATGTTTATACCGGGTGATGCATCGTTGAGTTGAACACAGGAAATCCCGTGTAATTTTTGAGGTGGGTGAATATTGGCGCCCCCGTACATTTTATAGAAAAACTGCATTATAACTTCTTGAAGAGGCCCCTTGTTAAATCCAAGCGCCCTTTTTGAATGCATTTTGGTAAGCCAATCCTAAATTATTCAATTAAATGTAATGGCAAAACCACGAAAGTCGCATAGGTAATACAAGCACCACAAATAATTTCTGCTATTGCATAACGAATAATGAAAATATTGTCACCGAAACTAATTTTCTTTTTTGTCAATGTCATAATTGAATTTGCTGGTGTTTGCTGTGTGACTATGAGAGTTTCGTGGTTTTGCAATCACGTTTAATTGAATAGCTTAGGATTTCCTCACCGAAATGTCGGCCTCTTCAAGAAGTTTTTCTATAAAATTTACAGGGGAGCCAATATTCAGTCACCTCAAAAATGACATGGGATTTAACTTGAAGATGCATCACCTGGTATAACAGGTGTAGAAAGAAAATTGTGCGATATATTTTTGGTCATCTCGAATGATGCCCTCATCAAAAAGGTAGTACCTATTTCGCGCACGAGTTACAAAAATGCTATATGTTAACTAAAAATTCTAATTAAATCCAAATTTGACTTAAACAATCTCGTTTTTTATTTGTATAATACATAACATATTAATCGTTAACTCACAAGCCTCTTAACCGTTGTGAACAATACTCTTCTTAATAATTTAAAATAAACTATGTATATTATGTACACATCTAAAAAAATACATTACAAGAAAAAATATTATCTTATAATAATCTACATATACATACAATATATACAACAATCGTCACTTGGACAGATTTTTAACATAATTTACAAAAAACACAAGGTTTAGAACAGCATGCAAGAACAGGTGCGTGTAGTGATTATTTAATTTATATAATATAAATTTTAGTTAATAGGTTACATTTACTCAAGTTTGATAAAAATCCTTAGATGGCACTACTTTATCATAAGCGATTTCTTGCTAGCTTTCTGTAACTGTTATCTTAATATCGATAACAGTTAATTAACCGTTAATTAACCTCTAAAAAATAATTTCAAGGTGAAAATTCATGAATAATATAGTAATATTTATTCACTTTTTTATATGACGCCCAGTAATACTTTCGCAATTTGTAAACCATAATAAATGTCAAATTGATTGATTATTAAGCTCAGTTGTCAGTGTTCTTCTAATAACTGCCAGTAACTGAGCACACAGTATACCAGTAACTTAGCTCAGAGAATCGGCAACCAAATTATTTATCTTTTTATAAATTGCGACGTCCCATGATGTCCACTTATTTAAATTTTGAAATCCCCTGATTTTCCCCGTTTCTCGACATAGTATACAGTTTCCCCAGACATCAATATAAAAATAAATACATTTTGAAAAAAGAAGCAATTGCATAAAAGGGAATTATAACCATACGGGTAAGTACGCCAAAAAACTAAATCCCTACAATTGGAACTATAAATCGTAAAGATCGTTTCTTGTTTAATCACCCATGCACATATTGACCGATCTAAATAAAATTCTATAGACAGATATTTTACTTCACTTCCCGGCATAAGAATTACTATTTATTGAAAAAGGGGGTTTAATAATTTATCACACCATTCACACCTGTCTAGTAGGTACCAAACAGAGGATGTTATTTTAAATATTCATATTTGTGTAGTGTATCTTCCATTAAAGGATAACAACTATGCAAAGGTTGTTTCGTAAATAAATTATATTATTTCCTATAGTACGATTATTTGATTATACCTTGTTTCTTACTAAAAAAACATATAGTAAGAAATATACAGTCTACTTAAATTGTAGCCATACCGCTATTCCGGTAGTATTTGAATTATTGGTTGGGCCGCGAGTGATTATACACTTTTGTTGTTGTTTTACCGTATAAAGGAGTTAATTTAGAAACGAATCACAATGTTAAGTGAAAATATCTCAATTTTGTAGTTGCGTCATTGTTTTGTCGGGACAGCGGTATGGAAAACTTTTTATTATTAATTTTAGTTTGACCGTGGACACGGACTTAGAAGTAATGTTATCGTCGTAGAATTTCCAAAAATTTCATTGCGCATTTCATTTTCATGGTAGATGGATGTAATTGCATATTGAAATGTAGTTTTCAAATCTGATCAACTTTTTTTTTGTAACAATTTTCGATCTACATTTTAGATTTTAGACCATGCAGAACATTGTATGATGAATCACTTTTTTTCTTAAAATTAATGATTTGATTAAGTTTCCCATATAGCTATAACTTAAGTAGACATTGTATATATTATTTTAAATATTTAGCCAATTATAATAATTTTATTGTTTGTTTAAAAGTAGCAGACAATAATATAGTATTATAAAAAGATTGATTTTGCGGAACTTGCATGGTCTTTATTTTGTTACTGAATATAACGCTTTGGTTAATTATTATCTATCTATTTTCAAATGTAAACTGAGAGGTACTGTCTCTAATAATAATTATTTATAGTAAAGCCTGACGAGTCGCCATTGTCTTTACTGAACTGTTAAGTTGCAACAGCTTGTTTAGAGCAAAAAGTAGTTTGCAGATGTTCGGAATATTATTGCTGTTTATGGGAAATGCTTCCATAAACTCATCCTTTTTCATTCACTTACTTCGATATTTAAAATCAGTTAAATTACAAAAAATGCTTTTTAAAATCTTTGTCTATAATAAAGACTGCCATCTATTATCCATCAAACTACAATATTTTAAAACTCTATTTTAATAGTGTTAAAAAGTTCAGCGAATACAAGAATATTGTCATGTTACCGGTCTGTTTGGAAATTATTACGGATATTATAATCAATAAATTAAGTTTCTTCTACTGGTCTAAGTTGAATCTCTGCAACAAAAAAAAAACATAATCTTTATAGAATATATTAATACAAATACACCCAAGGAATTGAATTTCTTGTACCAATAATGTATTCATTGTTTTATTATGTATTTATTTCTTGGATGTTTCAGTTTATTTAGATTTTCTTAAATTGCGTATAGTTCCTTAAAATATGTAGACGTTTCGGCAAAAATTTTGCCTATATTAATGTAAACGTTTTCTTTTCGAATTATTACCAAGTATGTATTATATATAGGGTCTTATATTAGGGCCAGCCACCGGTCATATCTCGGTAACTACTGTATATAAAAATTCAGGGGATAAATTTATTATTAAAGTGACTATGAGAAAATCCTGTAAATGACGTGTAAGTTCTGTATTATGCTGCAAGGGGGCACAATTAAAAAGTAAATATTAAAATTAAAAATTTCTTCGAATATTCCCACGTATACCTTTGGTAACATCGTTAGAAAATTTGGAAAATTCTGTATCATTTTGGTCAAAAGCTCATTGGCGTACCGACCAATAAGATATATTGAAAATTTAATTCGCTGTAACTTCTAAACAACTTATTCAATTTTAGTAAACCTTAGCTTGTTTGGAAGAAAAATGTAAATACTTTTAATTGTAGTATCCAAGTATCCAGTGGTACATGATAGTTCCTAATAAAATTAACAGTTTTGTTGATTTTATCCTGAAAATATAAATCATACGGAATAATTATCATCATATCAGAATCGTAATCGGAAAGTAGATTCAATTTGCAAGAAAAAATGTGAGATCCGCAATTCTACATATTAAAAAAATTATACATTTCTGGTATAATATAATAAATACTCATAAGTCAAATGTCTCTTACTTAAAAAAAATACCCTGTATAAAAAATGTATGATGTATGAATAAATATTTTTATAAAATAAAAACCCCCATACTTTACAAACTTTTCTCAAATTTTTAAATCTTTAACTGCATAGTTACAAAGTAAGGTCAGATCACTTGACATGTTTTCTTTTATAAAAAAATTCCTTAATGAATTTTATCTCAGAAACAGTTGGAGATGGGTATATGAAATTGATAAAAAAAAGTTGCTTGAATTTTTACATAGAAACGAAAAATGCCAAAACATACTTAAAGTCTTAAAAACCTTCTTCTGGCAATAACTCTGAGTCGAAGACGATCTAGAACTCCGATTTTCACGTTTTTTCTTACAAATTTAACTACTTTCCGATGACCCATTAAGGTTACTCGACCAGATTTTTTCTTTGCTAAAAATTTAACATGTAACATAAAAAAACATTATGCTTTAAAATAAGTATATAATATATTAAAAATATTATTTTTATTCAAGCATCATAATTTGATAAACATAATACCTTAATCTCTCCAAAACTCCATTAAGCCTTTGTTCAGAAATAGATGGCACTAATTTTTGCACCAATTCGGAAACAAACATATCGCTAATCCCATGACTTGTTCGCTCTGCTATTTCAAAAGCATTTTTTAATTCTTCTATAGTGTCATTTGATTTTTGGGATCCATCTGTGCTTCTTCCTACAAAAATTAATAATAATACCTCAAAAGTTCTGATTTCTAGTAGTTTACACTTTTTTCGCTCTTTAGCTTGACAAACGAGAACAATGAGAGTAGCAAAGCTGTCACAATTAGTGATCGATTTTATGATTTAAATACATTTTTTGATTCTAAATCTTTTTCCTGAAAGTGATTTTTGATTTATAATTTAAATCTTTCTAAAAAAGATCTTTTATCTTTTCTATAAAAATCGAATTTAAATCATAAAAAGATTTAAATCTTTCCTAAAATGATTTTAAATGTAAAAAATTTTTAAATACAAAAAAGATTCGTTATTTAAATCTTTCCTTACAAACAAAAATATCTTTGATTTTTTTACCATCGCCTGACCATAGGCTGAGTTTGTTTGCACACACTAATTTTTGATAAACTAATCGAACATTTAAGAAGTTGGGTTTAGACACTTGGATGACAAAGAAACTATTACTACAACTACTGACTGCAAACAAAAAAATCTTACTTTTAAAAAACCCTTTTAACGTCACAAAAACGGTTTCATAAAATTTATTAAACTTACCATTATAATGGTGCTTTCTTTGTAAATCTGTCATTAATGGATAGATAAAGCCAGTTAACGTCGTCGATCTTCCACCACTTTTTTCTTGACCTACGCCCCCTGAAGTTGTTCTACGGATTGGCTTCTTGTTCTCTAAAATTAGAATCAATATCAATTATACATTCATATATGGGCCATTCTTTTACAAACCGCACTTTTTAACCTCGACATTTTAGAATCGTTCGAAAAAATTTTTACAAATATACATAATATTTGAAGATTTTGCAGAAAAAAAATTATTTTGCAAAATATACACCAATGTATTTTTGATAATTTGCTGGATTTTCTCCAATCTTCTCTTGAAATTTAATATAGTTGTACTGATATCAATGTCGGTCTTTATTTAAGACTTTGTTATCTTAGCTTTCGAGGTGTATTAAAAAAAAATTGTCATTCTGAACAAATGCAAAATAATAACATTTTAATTGTTTAAATATTATTAGCAGGTTTCTCCTTAAATTAATTTAAAACCCATTTTACGAAAAAGTGCCACCTCTATTAGATCGGTAGTTATTAAATATTTCGATCGCAAGTCAACAAGCGCGCGAAGCGCGATGGACCGAACTGGCAGAACTACGCTTTCGAACGACGGAAAGTATGGAAATATTAATTTGTAGGTGCCTCGACACGTCGCGCTGGTGCAATCAAATATTTGAGAACAATGTATTTCAGTACGTGCAGTTAATGGAACAATATTATTTTGGCAACAACATTCCGGTAAAAATATTCATCGGTAAAACGCATTAACTGCAAAAATATTAACTAACTAAAAATTTGAACCTCCGATAATGACATAAAGAAAACACATTTGGCCTACCTACAATTTGTTTCCATGATTATTATCCGTACTAAATTTAAAACTCCTTTAATGAATACGGTCGTGAGTATTCTTATAAGTGGACTGAGAATGATGGCAAAAGGATTAATATAAAATAAGAAGATTCCTCGTAATTACTGTAGAGACACAAAGGCCAATATAATAATACAAAACGAACAAAATAAATCTTGCAAATTTTTTCACACTAGAAAACACCAAATATGTTGGGTGGAATGGCACTTGAGTATCATTAAATGCATTCCAATAAATAAAACAAAATTCTTCTAAAAAGATAAATGTTTTATGGCTCGGTACACTAAAAAATCTTATCCTGATCAAATGGACTACACCATACCTTTTGAGTCCAAGGAGATAATATCTCCTCGATGATCTAATGGGCTTGGTTCTCTAGCGGATGTTTGTGATACCGAACTTCGTTTCTCTCGTTCTTTGTCTCGATCTCGATCAGTACGATGATGGTGGTCGCGGTCATTTCTGTCTTTACGATTGTCTGCTGCTGGCGGTGATGGCTGAATGACAGGCTAGAAAGTATGTTAGTTAACTATTTACAAGATAAGGACTGAGACGGGAAAATCATTGATCAAATCAGTACGACATTTTTTTAAGCCACATGATGAAACTAAAATGTTCATTCCCGAGTCCAGTCTATTAGCATAATTTTAGCTGTTTTCACTATACATCAAATGTATTTACTACCATGATAGTATCCATCAACTATGCTCTATTTTTCTGACAGAAGAGATACATAGAACTTATCGTGATAATACACAATTACCACAATGAACTACAATATCAAAATTTAAAATCTACACAGAACAGAACAACATTGGTTCGGCATAAAATCTATAAAGTTAAAAGTGAAAAAAAAAAAAATTACAAAATTACATGCTTGTCGAACGATCTTCTTTACTAGTGGCCGGTGGTATACCCGTAATTTTATAAATCCCCTCTGGAAAAAATCTAATGGGGTTAAAAGGTATTATGAAAGTTTCAGGTGTTATTTATTTAAAAATTCGTAATTAAAAGTAAGTAAGAGCAAGAGTAGAGTGAATGTAACAAATTTCAGCTTACTTAATTAGATGTTGACGGAGAATTGTACTTTATCATATAAGTTACTTTAATTGTTTTGTTGGGTGTAAAAAATATAAAGAAAAACAAATCACCTGTATGTTTTTATCTGGTCTGTAATGATTAAGATTAGAATCTTTAGGCGGCGATCTGGCAATAGCGGGACCCGATCCGTTTTGATAGTTTGAATTTTTTTGATTCGAGGGTGCAATTTCTTCCGATTGAGCTTTGATGTTATTTCCCTTGACTGTCATAACCCAATCAGTTGATTCTATGTCACTGTCCTGTTTTGGCTCTTCACTAAAAAATATTTAAAAGATAAAAACCATATAAACAAGAATATTGACTTTCTTTTGATATGTAGTGTATAGTATTAAGGTGCCCACGTTTTTCGTCAGCAAGATGACAAGTCACTTCGAACAAAAAAGCCGAACCTGATTATTTGCATCGGCTTTGTACCCGAACATAAGCGACCGACTTCGAGCCATACACTTGAGTTTTGCGACGTTCTTGTTGGAACTAACTTGTCGTCGCACAAAATATTCACGAAAAACGCAGTCTGTGGGCTTTATAAAGTATATAGGGAAAGTAAAGGGTGTCGACAGGGTAATTCGAGCCTCATCATAAGGCTCTAGTAAACTACATAGAAGAGATACAGCGTCCATCGAATAGCGGCAACGTTGCGGAATTTGGTATATCTATTTTAATTTGGAAAATTTTCGAGAAAAACTTAAATTTAGAAATATTGTTTTTAAACTTGCTAGGCCCATTTTAATCCTATGAGAAATGGACATTTTCCGTTCTATACTAGGATGTTTTTAAAATTTTTGTACAGGGTTGTTCATTTTTGCCACGTTTGCTGGGCTTGTTCAATTATTTGAATAATAAAATATATTGTGTGTTATATATTTATAAGGAGAAATACAAATTTTTTACCTAAAAATATACAGGGTGTCCCATTTAAAATAAGAAAGTTAGACCTGATAACTTTTTACCTTACCCAGTAGATGCGATTTTTAGGTGGCATCATATTCTACTTAGCACACTATGAAACTTTTATATAAAATATTGTCTTGTATTATTAGTAATAAAAGATACGAAGGACGAGTCTAAAATCGCAAATGTTCCAATTTACCCTCGTATCTTTTAAACCACCGATTATTTTTAAGTTCCGCTTCTATCATTTTTAGTTTCCCCCAAATACATCTCATGACATGCCTATCAGTTTTTTGACAAGTTCAATAATAACCGAGATACCCAGCAAAAGTTACACAAATGGATAACCCTATACTTTTCGTTTCTTTAGAACCATAATCAACTTTAATCTTTTATAAGGATCTGCAAAAATGTTTTGATATAACTTTGGCATTATCAGAAATGCATTGATCATTTTTACATATACAGGGTGATTCACGACGAGCGTGCATTAGAACTTTATGGAGAACTACTGAATATATGTTGCTGAAACTTTGGGGATTTGGGTTTATCGATATGCTCTCTTTAACTAAAATATTGACATGTTTCTGTCATTTCCGGTTATACCGGAAGTAGCTGCCAACTTTCGTTTTTTAAATACAACATTGTAATTTTTATTTTTCGATTAAGCATTAAATACTAAGCACATTTTATAGAAAATGTTTTCGTCAGACTCTATTAGCTTTTGAGATATCTGGACTTTTTTTAATTATTTGGCAAATGCATGACGATGAAATAATCCATATAATATTTTTACCTTAGCGCTTGGACTAAACATTTTTTCTCACCGAATAGCTAGAAGATCATCAAGTCTCAAAAACATTTCAAATTCGGCATAAAATGTACAGGGTGGTCACAATTCAAGCCTCATTGTGAAAGAAGTCAACCATTAAAAACTTTCTTATTTAAAATGGAACACCCTGTATATTTTTATTTAATTTGATGGCAAATTAGTTGTTCTTTATAAATAGTATTTACTGTCCTATACCTATATCAAAGCGTTTTCTCAAAAAATCCAATTTTATTCCGAAAATACTATTTGTTCAAGTGTGTTATGAAAACAATTGTACTTAGAGGCTGTATACTGATGTCTATACGGAGGAAAAGTAATTGATTACTGGAAAATACAATATTCTAAAGTGTTTCTTAATAATTTATAAATAAAATGCAGTTGATTGTTTTAAATTTAATTGTTTAAATATTATTTTTTTAAAAATAGCAAGGAAACAAGTTTATAAACTTTAAATTCTTTAATTTAAAATGTGTTTGAAAATTATACCTAATATCTTTTGATTATATTTTTAAAATATGTTCGAAATGATTGCCATTTACTTCCAAGCATTTATGTATTCTTTTCATCATGTTATTTCTTGTAGCATTCCTAATTTCTTGTTAGAGATTGAAATGCTGCCTTCACCCTTTCAATTAGATTTTCCTTCGTGGTGATGGGACGCGCGTAAACTTTATTTTTAATGGTTCCCCAGATGAATAGTCCAGTGGAGTTAAGTCTGGCGAACGAGCTGGCCAGTGGAAGGGACCTTAGTTTGCGATCCACTGGTCATGAAAAAGTCTGTTTAGGGCAGTCTTAACAACTTGGGCGTTGTGTGCTGGAGCCCCATCGTTTTGATACCAATCACTTTTCCTCCAGTATCAGTATACAGCCCCTAAGTACAATTGTTTTCATAGCACACTTGAACAAATAGTATTTTCGGAATAAAATTGGATTTTTTGAGAAAACGCTTTGATATAGGTATAGGACAGTAAATACTATTTATAAAGAACAACTAATTTGCCATCAAATTAAATAAAAATATACAGGGTGTTCCATTTAAAATAAGAAAGTTTTTAATGGTTGAATTCTTTCACAATGAGGCTTGAATTGTGACTACCCTGTACATTTTATGCCGAATTTGAAATGTTTTTGAGACTTGATGATCTTCTAGCTATGCGGTGAGAAAAAAATTTTAGTCCAAGCGCTAAGGTAAAAAAATTATATGGATTATTTCATCGTCATGCATTTGCCAAATAATTAAAAAAAGTCCAGATATCTCAAAAACTAATAGAGTCTGACAAAAACATTTTCTATAAAATGTGTTTAGTATTTAATGCTTAATCGAAAAATGTAATAAAAATTACCATGTTGTATTTAAAAAACGAAAGTTGGCAGCTACTTCCGGTATAACCGGAAATGACAGAAACATGTCAATATTTTAGTTAAAGAGAGCATATCGATAAACCCAAATCCCCAAAGTTTCAGGAACATATATTCAGTAGTTCTCCATAAAGTTCTAATGCACACTCGTCGTGAATCACCCTGTATAGCTGCGGCATTTAATTGTGGAGCTGCATGCAATGTAATAAAAAATTAAACCAACTTTAGTAATTATTTTTATATAAATAATTAGATTTTTTAAACATTTTTACTGGACAAGTGAAGAGGCCTAGTTTTACTTTCCCTTCTAACTAACCTATCTTATCAAATTCAGATTCGTTTTTTACCCATATTTCAATTGTTTCGTTGGGTCTAAAGAATATAATGAAAAATAAATCACCTGTATATTTGATGATGATCTCAAGAAACAATACGCTATAATTTATGAAATTGAAAATTAAAATAGATAGCGCGGATGTTTTCACGATATTACTAGGAACTAAATTCCGTAACTATTCTATATAACTTAGATCCCAATGACATGCCTCGAAATTGTGAAAAAAATCGAAAACGAGATGTCGCATTGATTGACTTTGGGGGTCCATGAAGATACTAGATAAATTTGTGGAAAATATCTGAATGTGTGGTCCATTTTGTGGCACACTTTTACAAGATCAATCTTTGTTGAATTGCTACCAAAAATAGGTTAGGCATAATGTCTCAAAGTGATTAAAAGATTGGTTTTAAAAATGCTAATACGTAGATATATATATTTTAAATGTGAAATAAAAACTTCATTTTTTATAACTGAATTGACATTATCTATGTAACATAGTATTTAATTTTTAATTGTCGCTTCAATGGAATTTGAATGCAAGAAATATAAAAATAATAGCAGGTGTAGGATCAATGAAAATAATTCTTTGTTATTAAAAAATTGCCGACGTTTCGACCATTATTGAGTTTATCAAGGCTATATTCCGTTTAAACTTATTCTTTCTTATTGGGAATCTATACTTTTTATATAATTTATTTTAGTGCAAGGAATCTAAAACTTAATTTTTATAAAATTCGAATACAAAAAAATTTAAAAAATGTTAACAATAGGGTTCTAACATAATTATTTGGTTTTGGTTTATCGCTGACATGAAACAAATTTATGCCAAGGACTTAAGAAACAAACATTTTTCTTATTTGACTAATGTCATGTCTTTTTCGCTGTATCGCATAATAAAAAAAATATTTAGATGTTTTAATTCTGTATATAGAAATAAAAATCGTAGGCTATACTTACGAGTCAGAATTTTCAGATTCTGTCTCACTTTCCTCATTTCTTGTACATTTCCATTTCTTATACCTATCTATTAGATCAATTAAATAGGAATTCTTCTTTGCTTTTCTAATAAATGGATATTTGAGAAGTTCTTTGGCTGTCGGTCTCTGTAAATTAATAAAGCAATATTTAGAACTGTGTATTTGAACAATAATAGGTATTAATGTAAAGAGGTCTTTAAAATTTGAGTGTGTATATGGTTTCTCAGTAGTAATTTAAATTAGCTAAAAACTATAAGCTATTTTTTGTAAACACTAGCATGCTATAGACATAAATCTTTTCGTGTTGATTTTACCTTGCTGTTTCAGCATACTGCTCTTCAATAACTTAATTAATTATTACTTAAGAGCTGCGTTTAATCACAGGTTGCCAAGCAGGCACTATTTTATGCGAACGTTTAGCTAAATATACTTAGTTTATTTCTAATCTAAAACTGGATTCGTAATGTTAAGATTGGAAAACGCTATGAAAAAAATTGCGTTAAAAAATATAATGTTATAAGAATAATAATAACAAATATGAATAATTTTCAAATTTTTGTCACGGATCTTCCTGAAACTTGTTGATACCCCAATCGACATGACAGACAATCTAAATATCAATAAATTAACTAAAAAACTTTATTATTAACGGCTAAAACTACACGAAAAGAAATATTGATCAGCTGATGACTCTCGTCTCTTTCTAACCTGCCAAAAAGCGGCATATTTTTTAATTAAATTGATGCAACAAGATGGCTCTGATTGCTAATTTGGAATAGTTTGGAATCCTCATCTTAATGCAGTTCGTTTCTATAAATGCGCTTCTTATTCCTGTATGATATTAGCTACAGTTCCGTTTGCAGATCATGTGTAGTTAGAGACACTAACACCGGGCTCGCAAAACAAACAAAAGGATGCCTTTATGTTAAGTAAGGAATAAATTCGGTTTGGGGTTTTCAAGTACGCGGTATACCGTCGATTGGGGATTCCCAGAGTCGTACTCAAACGCGATTTAGTTTTTTTAAATTTTTACGTAAGAAGGGGGTCCGTATTTTCGGCTACAGGTTTTAGAGTGTTTATCACCGAAAATTCCGAGAAAAGTCAAACCGCGCTATCCTTCACAACATGCTTGCCAAGGTAATCTGCATGCTAACTAATCCCAGCATGGCCTTTGACGCAGATGAACGTTATTTGTATATTTGTATGACTTTTTAATATAAAAATGTTCTGTGTAATATCTACAATAATGGGATTATTATATAGGTATAGGTATAGAGCTTGGAGCAAGGGTCAGGAATATAAAAAAATTACATAGTATGAGACTTGTTGAGCTCCAATTATAAATTCTAATACTTCGGTGCAAATTCAGCTGAGAAAATTTGATGTATTATGATAAAGTTCAATTGTTGCTACTTGATTATTGATAAAGTATTATCATCCATAAAATATTGAACCACCCGGCATCGCCCGGTGAGATACCATTGCATCGGTTTAGGTGGCGTGAAGTTTGCTCCTTGAGTTAACTTTTGCTCATTGAGTTGCCGTTTCGTCGCTGAGCCAATGTTTCCGGTTACCAGGGTGGGACCCCCCAAAAATAGCATGATGGAAGCTCCAGGCCCAAAATTCTCCGGAGGTAAACTCGCCCCCCATTCGGATCTCCGAGCAGGGGCTGGACTTGGGGCCCCATCAAGCGAAGTTCATCAAACAACAACTATTTCCGACAATTTACTGGGATCTAACAACACTCAACGAAGAAATGGTGTGGCACCTGCAGTTGCTAACCAACCCAGAACTAGCAACTTCAAAATTGATTTCTGCAATATTAGAGTGCTTAACACGAACATCAATTCAGCCCGCCAGCACTTACAATCTTCCAAGCCTCACGTACTCGCACTGACCGAGACAAAGGTCAGATCGTCAACAACACCGTCAGCTATTTATACCCTGGATATGATTTTCATTTCCGATTCCGACGCAACTTCAGCGTATGTCTTTTTATTCCAGATGATCTCTGCTGCCAACGAGAACCTACACTGGAACCGAAAGACTTTGATGTAATGTGGTTTAAAATATCAACGCCAAAAATCACCAAGTTTATCTGCTAACCATCCAAATGCCGAGATTGCTATCTTTGTCGACTTTAACGTCCGCAATGTCAACTGGCTTAAATATTCAAATACAGACGATGAGCAAGGCCGCGAGGCCGAATCCTTCGCGATCAGTTCTGGTCTAACTCAGCTCGTAGAAGAACTGGAGATTTTGCTAGCCTTTTGGATCTTTTCTTAACGTCAAATCCCGATCTATATACAGTCACCGTACAGCCTCCGTTAGGATCTTCGGATCACAAACTTATTTCAACTCTAAGCGAACTACCAATTAATTCTGAACAACCTCCTCAGTGGCGTAAAAACCCTACCACTGAGAATCGTACCATCTTTATTACCGCTCGAAACCAATGTAAGCTAACAATAGATCAAAGCAAAGAAGCCCATAACGTGAGGATCAAAAACAAACTTCTTGACTGTCCAAACGGATCAAGGTCCTTTTGGTCAGTCGCTAAGGCCGTCAGCCAAAATTTTACCAAATCAACTATTCCACCTCTAACACGTCCCGATGGTACAATAGCATCCACAGCCGGAGACAAAGCAAACTTACTTGCTGAACTATTTTCTTCACATTCCACTATAGATTTCCAGGGAAGAACACCACCCGACATTCCTGCAGTTCAAACCGAAATGACCGAAATCCTATTCCGTCAGCGTCCCGTCAAACGAATCCTGAAAGGACTCAACGTCAAAAAAGCTACTGGTCCTGACGAAATTTCCTATTATAGTTCTCAAGAGATGCGCCGATGAACTAACACCAGTATTTTGTAGACTTTTCAACTTATCCTACAAAAAAGGAATATTTCCATCTTGCTGGAAGACGGCGCGAGTCCAGCCTATTCCAAAGAAAGGTAAGAGAACCCTGCCTAACAACTATCGAGCAGTCGCATTGCTTTCAGTTATATCAAAAGTAATGGAGAAAGCTATTAACCAACATCTTCTAAAGTACCTGGAAGGCTTCAACATTATCAGCGATCATCAATATGGTCCAGATCAACTGGAGATCTTCTAGCCTATGTCACTCATATTTGGAACAACGCAATCGAACATCATGGGGAGTCTCGGGTTTTTGCACTGGATATTTCTAGAGATTTTGATCGTGTTTGGCATGAGGGGCTTCTAAGTAAACTGCGATCCTATGGTATGCCCAGTCGATTCTGTACATGGTTGTCTAGCTTTCTTAAGGACCACTCTCTGCAAGTGGCGATTGACGGATTTCTCTCAGACACCTTCACCATCAATGCCGGTGTTCCTCAAGGGTCCATATTGTCTCCCACTCTTACTCTACATTAACGACCTTCTAGTGAAAACTAAAAATCCGATATTTAGTTTTGCTGACGATAGCACACTTATCTCATCTTTCTCTTTGAATGCGCAGACATCGGCTGCCGACGCACATCTTCGCAGACAGCAGGAAGTATCACGCCTCAACAAAGACCTGGAAGAAATTTTGGTTTGGGGTGACAGTAACCAAGTCGAATTTAACGCTAAAAAAACCGGCGGCGTTTTCTCTAAAAAGGTTAACATTACAGAACCGGAAATAGACATGGCCGGACACGCAATCCCACTGGCTTCATCTATTAATTTGCTGGGCGTCAATCTGGGAGGAAATATGTCTTGGCATAACCACGTTGTGGCAATCGCCAAGATAGCTTCTCAGAAGCTTGGGGTACTCTTCCGAACCAGAAAGTTGTACACACCTCAACAACTTTTGACACTATACAAAGCCCAGATTCGACCATCACTAGAGTACTGCTCTCATGTCTGGAGCTCTGCACCCAAACATACTCTTTGGCTACTGGATTCCATCGAAAGGAGGTATATTCGGAGACCACGAGCTGACGAAGAACCTCGACAGCCTAGAACATCGAAGACAGGTTGGGGATTTGACTCTCTTTTACAGATATTTTCATGGAAGGTGCTCGCCTGACCTTGCCCTCTTAATTCCGCCCAGAGCGACGAATAGCAGAAATACACGACGAACTACTGCCGCCCATCCATATGTGGTTAAGCTTAGTATTCCTCGAACTTCATTATTTAAGAATTCTTTCATCTGGAGGACAACATCCTTGTGGAACGACCTTCCCGAGGTCGTTTTTCCCAACGAATATAACCTCCAACGATTCAAAACCAACGTGAATCGCTTTTTGCGCACACGCACCACTCCCAGAGTGCCCTAAAGGATTTTTCCTATAGTGCTTGTGTTTGATCATAAAAAAAAAATTAATGATGATATGCGTCTCCCAAATACGTTTCTGATCCAGGAACATACATCTTATAATCCGGTTTGATTATTTAACTGGCGACAGATATCAAGGATGTAAACAATGCAATATTGGGATAGGTTATGTCAAAAAACGTCGGTGAATTCTGACTGTTTCGAAGTTGTTTATTTTTCCAAGGTTCATTTATATACTTTTATGTTCAGTTGCGTTGCGCTCGCAGTTGCAGTTCGCTGGGAAACAATTTCTGATTTATAAACTTGAACTGACTCGAACGTACCGCCGCGGATTTTATAAATGGTCACGTATGTTTTCATTTGTTCAATTCGAACGACACCATTGTTTTAAGGAATTAATTATATGAAGATTAAGAATAATAGGAATTTGTGTCACAAGAGTATGATGTAGATCATTTCTTAATGTCTTCTTATTTCAACAACGAAGTACTGTATAAATAATACTGAAAAATAAATTTTTAAAAGAATGCAAATCGAGGTATGAGACATTGTGCTCTATGGCCAGATTTCCAAGATACTAACCCATTGTTCAATAAAGTAGGTCACGCTCTTGAGATAATTAAAACCATATTTAAAACTTGAAACAATCATATATAAACCCGCGACTCTGCTGAGAAAATAACCTCTTTCGATATAACGAATAAGGTCGATCAACCTTTCCTTATGGGTTCCGTAAGTTATTTATTACTGTAGACAACTGTTGATGTGTTATTGTTGTAGTGGTCTTTGGCATGTATTGAATAACCACAATTCCTTCTTCGTACCAAAAGACGGTAGCAAAGAGCTTTCCAGCTAACGATAACCAATAGAAAAAAGATTGTCTATTGTGAAGGCAAACAGGAATTATACAGGGTATGTCTTAATAACATGATAATATTTAAGGAAGTAATTCTTGGGTCCATTTTCCGAAAAAAACTTCATACGAACATATGTCCTAAACGTCTTAACTTTTGAGATACAGGGTGTTATGTTCATGTATGAAATTTTTTTCTGAAAATGGACCCAATAATATTCTCCTAGAAGATACCCAGTTGTATATCTGCTTGACGGCTTTCACTCCAAACAAATAATTGCCGTTATATTTTTCTTTATGTCTTCAAAAGATGTTTCTCTTATGAAATACTAACTGCTAAAGGTTTTTGATGATCTATTTAATTAAAACAACTGATCATCATACTCTTATGAATTGTTAACTTTGTCTACAATTAGCTGTTCGGTGGTCCGGATGGCGCGTCACAGACTGGTTTTGTGGTTCAGTCCTGATCCATAAAATCACTGGATTACATATCCCCAGTTGAAACGACGTTCAGAGGACTATTGACTAAAAAACTCGTGGTCATATACGAAATTTGTAATCAATTTTAATATGTCCAAAATTACTAAGAGGATAATTAAAAGAGTCACGGCATAACCCTATTTTATTTCATGCATGCCAGAGTAAGACGGAACTCACACCGAAGGAATCGACAACAAGCCATAAGCGACACGCAGCAAGCGATAGGCTATATCGCATCGTATTTGATTCGCATTGGCGCGATAAAATATTTAGCAAACATCCTATGCCATTCCAGTGTGTAGTGTAGAATTAACAATATATTGTTTTTCATCTGTAGTCTCAAAGCAATTTTCAACTAGCAACATAACCCAAATAGTGATTGCGATACAGATTGTCGTTTTCAGGAGATATATTATTACCTATTGCTTTGGTGTGAATTCTGCCTTAAAATGCCGTAGGGGAATTCACATCCAAGCAATGCGGTGTGTGTTTATAACATTGTATTGGCTTCAACTTGTTCATACTAGAACGATAGTGATATCGTCTTAAAACGGTAATCTGTATGGCAAGCAATATTCGGGTTGTGTGATAGTTGTGAATTGTTTCTAAATGACCAATAAAAAAACAGGATGTGCTACACTATACAACGGCAGATTGGATGTCGCGATGTGATATTGCCTATCGCTTGTTGCCAATTGCTTTGGTGTGAATCCGGCCTTATACTTGTCAAGTCTCTGCGAAATTAAATCATGTGTTGTAAAAGGCAGTATTACTTACTTATAGTAAAGCTACTAAAAAACTATTTGGAGACATAAGTACTAACACTACACAACTAAATAAAATTTATTCTGTAGACTAATACCATTATCAACATATAAAAGTATCGGGACTACTACTTACATTTTCTGGGTCTTTATTTAAACATGCTTCAACAAAATCCTTAAATTGTTTAGTATAGCTACCAGTGAGTTGTGGGGGATTATTTTTTGGTATGAGAAATAAAACTCTCATCGGATGGAGTTCTGAGTTTGGAGGCTCTCCTTTGGCTAATTCAATTGCTGTAATACCTAATGACCAAATGTCTGCTTTAGAGTCGTAGGCCGATTGCTTTATTACTTCTGGTGCCATCCAAAATGGCGTTCCTAGAATAATAAAATAGATTTGTAAAGAAACTAAACGGTTTTATATAAATATATATATAAAACCGGAAATAACCGGCAGAATTCTCGCTCACTAATGTTATTCTTGATAAATCAACTCATGTAATAAAATGTATATTTAAATGTGTAGTTTTTGAATCCTCTTTTACAGCGATAAAAATGTCTCCCTAAAAATTAGGTTGTAAAAATGTCCCCAGCTCAAAATTAGTATCCTGTCTTTTCCGTTGCCTACCAACGTAACATATTGTTACAATTAAATTTGATGCTGTCAAGCAATTTTTGTCAGTGATAGAATCGTTGGCGTTGATTTGCGATTTAATTATTAAAAATGAACTAGCGTTAGAAAATAAACATAGTATTATTTTTGAGTATCTATAAATGAATTCATGAATTTGTCTTGTATACAAATACTCCATCTTTTTTTTTTAATATGTCAATAATTGGCTTATGGTTATAAAACGCGAGAGAGATTTTTGAAAAAACACATACAAAAAATGTAAATTATATCTTCAATTACAGAAATATATATTTCTATTGATGATGCATTTACTTGATGAAAATGCATATTAGCAAAATAAATAGAACAAACCATATAAAAAAGTGAGAACGTTCAACATTTATTTTGTTATTTTATTTCGTTCACGGTTACTATCATACCATAATTTTAGATAGTTTTAGAAGGTATATATTACAGTGGTCTTCTTGTCTTCCCTTTTAATTAAAAAATATGCTTGAATGGCGCTGATCATATTCAGATAATAAAAAAAATTATTATTCAAGTAGCTTTCCTGACTCACCAACAAATGTATTTCTCTTGCTAGTCGTGTTGGTCAGCTGTCCAGCCACTCCAAAGTCTGCCAATTTTACGTCACCCATTTCGCTCAGTAGCACGTTGGCCGCTTTAATATCTCTGTGAAGTTTGCGTTCACTGTGTAGATAATCCAATCCCTTAAGAACCTCACGCAAAATAATGGCAATATGCATCTCTTCAAAATTGCCGGCTTTCATTAGGTCCAGGGCCGAGCCGCCTCCCAGATATTCCATAATGATCCAGAGCTTAGTACCCTAAAAATGATTTGATGTTAGTTTCTCATAGAAGCTCTTATGAAAGTCTAAACTAGAAAATGAATATCAATAACGCTGTCAAAGTTAGCATAGGTCATAATAAGTTTTAACTTTATTTGTCTAATTCAAAATACTTAATGCTAATTGAAAGTTACTTAAATTTAAGATATATATATAAAATATAAGGCACATTCTTTGACGTAATCCATAACATACACTTTTTTGACAAGCCCTTTACTGTTTTAAAGATTTTAACATGCAGGATTCCGGCACAACTTTTAGCCGTCTGTATACATAACTTTATGTTATGTCACCTAATAATTTATATCATATTGGAAGCTAGTTTGACAATCTCGTATTTATGTTTTTTAAAGTTGTTTTTGAGATTGAATTTACAACAGTTGTTTATAGAATTAATTTTAACTTGTATTGTATGTAGTTTTACATGCACTTAAGCAGTATTTTGTTTATTGGTTCCTTAGCCCTGCTGATGATGACTAAAACTAATTTAATTAATCAAAAACTGTCTAGAGCTAAAATCAAATTAATTTTTTGAAATAAGGGCAAGGATTTTTTTTGCTTAAATAATGAAAGTGGACCTAAATCTACATTCAGCACTATACAACAATTACTGGTTTTGTTCGTTAAATTGACCATCTTCATTAAAATACCCCTAGTACGTTCCTGTAATTTACTTTTGTTTCGAAGAAAATGAAGACTTTTAAATTATTATTTCTAATTCTGTCCTTAATTATTATTATTATTATTACATACTACTACTGATTTTTTAAATGTCAAACTAATAGTTTTAATTAAATTTCTACTTAATTTAAGTACAAGTAATTTGGCTATTAAAGCCAGCAAGACTTAAAAAAATACATCGAGTTTCACATTTTCGAATTATACCGAATTATTTTAAATATTATAGTGACCGGCACAACGTTGGGAAACTTTTTTTAACATTTATCCCATGACTACTTCTTTGCTGAAAAATTGAAAAGAGTATATTTAACTGGGTATGGCCAGACCTTATATCTGGCAACCATATTTGCCATTTATTATTTGTGAAACAATATGCTTACAAAAGGCTGTTTTTCTAATTTTCAACAAATGTCAAAAAAATGAAAACAAAAATTACTGGAATCTAAATATTTTTTCAAATAACTTTTTTCGATATCTCGTCATCTAATATCAGTTTTTCATGATAATATATATTTTTTTCAATTTTCCAGCCAAATGAGCAGTCAGGTGACAAATGAAAAAAAAATAAGTATTTAGGTTAAAAATCATGCAGAAAGAATAGATGTAAAAAGTTTTTTTATTATTCCAGTAATAAATAAGTTTCCTATATGTGGGTAATTTTTTGCTGGTCACTATATTTGTCAATAATGTAAGTTAATTAATAATTACGACAAATGCTGTATTAAGTTAAAGCGACCCGATGGTAAAATCTGAGTACAATTAGCTATTCAGGAAACGTTTAAATTTCAAATTGGTGAAGTCATTTTGGAACACAAAATATTATATTCGAAAAATGTGCCTTGTTGCAATCTTTTTGGAAAGGAGTTTATTTCTATAATTTCTTGGAATATAATTACAGACACATATTTATAACATAGTTAAATTTAGCCATATCATTTCATTAATAGTGGATACAGCTTTTAGAATCACTGTTGTTCTGTGAGCGTCATTAACCTAAGTAAATAAGTAAAATATGTTTCTTACCTTAAGGTAAGATCCGAAATACTTAGTGACAAAAGGACTGTCACATTGCGAGAGCACCATGATTTCTTGCTGAATATCTTCAATTTCATCTTCGGCTTCTTCTAAATCTATAATTTTGATGGCAACTACCTGTGTAGTTCTGTTGTCGATTCCCTTAAAGACTTCGCCAAATGATCCTTTACCAATGCGCTCCTGTTTCGTGAAAATCAGTTCTGGATCGACCTTCTGAAATAAATTGAAAATAGTAACAGTAATCTTCTTAAGTAGTCATTAAACACTTCTTTTTCTAATAATAGTCGGAGCTGTCACAATTAGTGATTCGATTCTAAATATTTTTACTGAAAATGATTTTTAATTTAAATCTTTCTAAAAAGGCTCCTTGATCTTTTCTATAAAAATCGGATTTAAATCATTTTAGAATGATTTAAATCTTTATAAAATTATTTAAATATTTTGAATTTGACGATTTGAATCTTTATGAACTGATTTGAATCTTGACCATCACACAACGAGAGAATCACCTGATTCATCGTGATCATGCCTGAATAATTCTACATAATACTGCCTCTAATCCGAGCATTTATTCGACATATGCTCACATTGTCGCCATGTTGAAAATAACAAACACTATTATTTCCAGGTATATATATATTTTCGTACATACCGGGTGTTGCAGAAATGTGTGAAAGGTCAAAAAAGTAGATATCTTTGATTCTTTGAATCTTTGATTTAAATCATTTGTGGATTGAGAAATATCTTTGATTTAAATATTTTTTTAAAATGAATAATCTGCATATTTTAAAAGGTTCTCTATGGAGTCGTTTTTTATAGAATATTTTAGGCTAAATTTTTTATTTTTATTAATTTAAATATATTTATGTTTTTATTTACGAAAAGTTCTGTTCTTTAAAATTTTCAAAAAGGAACACATTTATGATGTATTCAGGAAGTAGCGTAGAAATTAATTCTTCTCTGACTTCTGAGTCAGTTGTGCAATTGCATTTGGAAATTTCTGACTCAGATAGAATGTAATAGGGAGAAATAACCCAACCAAGGGCGGATCTAGAACTTCGGTTTAGGGGTTTGTTGTGTAATTTAGTTTTTTTTTTGGGGGGGGGGGGGGGGGGGGTAAATGCATGGAACAATTATGAAAAGTATTACCCTGCCGCGTTAGTCAAACCAGTATATATGGTTTTTTCGTGTTAAATTGATGGTTTGGGGGTCATGACCCCCATGACCACCCCTGGAACCCAATTTCAGTAATTATATAAAGGACGAGTTATTAAAATTATAGATGACAAGACTCGATGGATTTTTGGTATTAAACTAAATATTGACAGAATGATAAATGCCTTTGTTATACAAAAAGAGAATTAATATATAAGAGTTAGCACCGGCGGCACCACTCGCAAACTTTCGCTATTAGGTCAACAGCTAAAAAATATTACAAGTTATAATAATTCTGAAAAATAAAATAGCTAATTACATAACTACAAAATAGTGAACAATGAGGTCAAATAGGTTGGAATAAATTCATTTCAAATGAAACCTTTAATATTTCCGTACAAATGTTTGGACTCGTCGATTTTAATTTTTTGATGGACATTTTTAAAACTCTCCTTCCGTAATCCGGACAAAATTAAAAAATGTAAATTTTATATTATATACTTCGTAATCCGGACCGAATCCGGATCGCATAATTTTGAGTTTACTTTCGATTCATAATAATATACAGGATGTGTGGTAGAAAGTGTAACAAATGGAAAAATTTTTATCCTTCATCTTATCGAAAAAAGTCACTTTTGCTTGGTCGAATGTCCGAAATATTGCACAGAGTGGCCCAAAAATGTGAAATTGATCTAAATATAAAATGCTACATAAAAATGAGGGACTGTCTAGAGAGATAACATAATTCGAGAAATAGCTTCAAAACGGTATTGTGATGTATTTTTAGAAATAAGAATATTTTATTCTTAGATCAATTTCACATTTTTGGCCACTCTGTATAATATTTAGGATATTCGACTATGGCTAAGGAGGTTTTCAAGCAAGCAAAACCTTTTAGCAAAAGTGACCCAAACAAAACTTTATAGCAAGAGGGACTTTTTTGATAAAATTTGTTACACGCCCTACCACACGCGCTGTACTCGTATATATTTATGTAAACTAGTGATGCCACCGGAAACGGATCTGGACTGTTCGGCCGGATTTTGTACCGGATCCCGCCGGAATCGAACTTAAAAAAATGTGCTAAAGAAATTATGAACAGAACCACAGCGACACAGTAGATCACATTAATATTTGTAATTAATAATGGGCAGATTTAGATGCAGAAAATTGGGATTTCTCCGTTGCTTCCAGAGAGTCTATTTATTTTTGTTTTCGTTGACATCGCCGGCCTCTTCGCGTTTTATTCGTAAGTAAAATTGATTTTGATTTCTTTTGAGAATGTTTTGTTGTAAATACAGGATTCGGTTGGCGCTAGTTCCGGTATCTGGCATTTTCAAAAAGTGGATCCGGTGGCATCACTACTTGTAACAATAATTATCTTAAAAGGTTTAGTCTTGTTTAGTTTTCCTTGAAAATATATTTTACTCTCAATTTTAATATTGCTCCAGTAATCCGGGCGGTTCACTAATCCGGATTGATATAGTGTCAAAAGTTGTAGAGGTGTGTACAACTTTCTGGTTCGGAAGAGTACACCAAGTTTCTGAGAAGCTATCTGGCGATTGCCACAACGTGGTTATGCCAAGACATATTTCCTCCCAGATTGACGCCCAGCAAATTAATAGATGAAGCCAGTGGGATTGCGTGTCCGTCAATGACTATATCCGGTTGTGTAATGTTAACCTTTTTAGAGAAAACTGCTGCCTGGTTTTTTTAGCGTTAAATTCGACTTGGTTACTGTCAACCCAAGCCAAAATTTCTTCCAGGTCTTTGTTGAGGCGTGATACTTCATGCTGTCTGCGAAGATGTGCGTCGGCAGCCGATGTTTTTGCATTCAAAGAGAAAGATGAGATAAGTGTGTGTTATCATCAGCAAAACTAAATTTTTCGTTTTCACTAGAAGGTCGTTAGTGTAGAGTAAGAAGAGAGTGGGAGACAATATGGACCCTTGAGGAATGGTGAATGTGTCTGAGAGAAATCCGTCAATCGCCACATACAGAGAGCGGCCCTTAAGAAGGCTAGACAACCATGCACAGTTTACTTAGAAGCCCCTCATGCCAAATACGATCAAAAGCTATAGAAATATCCAGTGCAACAGCCCGAGACTCCCCATGATGTTCGATTGCGTTGTTCCAAATATGGGTGACATAGGCCAGAAGATCTCCAGTTGATCGGGATTTCCGAAAACCATATTGACGATCGCTGATAATTTTGAAGCCTTCCAGGTACTTTAGAAGATGTTGGTTAATAGCTTTCTCCATTACTTTTGATATAACTGAAAGCAATGCGACTGGTCGATAGTTATAACAGGAATTTCGTCTGGACCAGTAGCTTTCTTGACGTCGAGACCTTTCAGGATTCGTTTGACGGGACGCTGACGGAACACGATTTCGGTCATTTCGGATTGAACTGCAGGAATGTTGGGTGGTGTTCTTCCCTGGAAATCTACCGTGGAATGCGAAGAAAATAGTTCAGCAAGTAAGTTTGCTTTGTCTCCGGCTGTGGATGCTATTGTACCATCGGAACGTGTTAGAGGTGGAATAGTTGATTTGGTAAAATTTTGGCTGACGGCCTTTGCGACTGGTCAAAAGGACCTTGATCCGTTTGGACTGACAAGAAGTTTGTTTTTGATCCTCACGTTATGGGCTTCTTTGCTTTGATCTATTGTTAGCTTGCATTGGTTTCAAGCGGTAATCTCAGTGGTAGGGTTTTTACGCCACTGTCGGTAAGCCAAATTTTTTGATCTGACAGCACGCTCACAATCCTTGCTAAACCAGGACTTGCCGTTGGAAGGGCGTTTTTTGGAGGAGGGGATAAATGCGGAGACCTCCCCAGCACAGATGGATGGAAAGGAAAGGTGCGTAAATGGTCTGTCAGGTCTTCCCACTTAGCTGATGTTCTACAACACATGAACAACCTGGCGCCTACTATTAAGTTTACTATGGAGAAAGAAAATAATAACAGACTACCGTCCCTAGACGTAACAGTCCAGAAAAACAGGAATACCATCCGGACATCTGTATACAGAAAACAAACTCGCACAGGGCAATACCTTAATAATGCCTGAAACCTTTCGAAGAACACCAAGCATGGGATAGTTAAAATACTGGTTGACAGAGCATCCACACTTTGCAAATTCACAGGAGGCTATAACGCTAGAAGTTAACAACATCACGAAGGACCTTGGTATGAATGGTTATCCCACGAGACTATTAGACCAAACCATCAAAAAACGTCAAATCACAAACATAGATCAACAACACCGAAGCTGGACCCACCATCAACAGACCTTGTCAAGGGAATTTCTGCAAAGATTTGAAGGATAGGACAACAATACAAAACAAATCAACCAATAAGACAGGAAGAATTGTGTATATAGAATACCCTGCGAGTGCGGACAATCCTATGTTATTGAAACTTTACGACCATTTGAAACAAGGATCAAAGAACATCAGAACGACACACGAAAGGGAGAAACAAACCACCACAGACCACGCTTGGGCCCACGGCCATCACTTGCAATGGGAACAGTCGGAAATCATACTCAAATAAGCACATTGGCGAAAAAGGAAATTCAAAGAAGCAGCCGTCATAACTCAAAATCCTGATTGCTTTAGCAAACCTTCCTTAGATATAGGAAACATTTGCAAACCCCTGTTAAGTAAATATAAACTTATTTACAGGGTGTTCGGAAATGATAAGCAAAAAATTTAGGGCATAATTGTAGACTGAAAATAAATGCTACCTCTTCCTATAACATTTTTTCAAAAATTGATTATTAACGGAATTACAGGGTGTTAAAGTTAAATTTTATTTGCAGTTCTTTTGCAATACCTTTTGTCACGCTCATATTTTGACGAAATCTCGTATATGAGGCTTTTTCGGGATGAGGAATACAAATTTGCCTACCGTTTTTTCCCATTTTGTAGAGGGCACCACATACGAACCTATACTTTAATTTGAATGGTCCCAACTTTTTTGTGCTACCCTGTATGCGCATTTTGACTGAATATTTTTATTCCCCTAACCTTTTGAAATAAAAAATACTACTTTTGTTTCGATAAATCTAACCGTTTTCGAGAAAAACGCTAAAATAACATTGCTTGCATGTGATAAATACGAAATCATTTAAATTTATTTTATTTATTTATTTCTTGTTTACTAACAAAACTATAAGGTTAAAATACATAAGTTACTAACAATAAATTAAACATCTAAATCAAAGATTTAAAGTGACGTCCTTCCTCTTCAATGCATAAATTAATTCTTCTTAAAAAATTCCGGCGAATTCTATGGAATATTCCTTCCTTTTGCTTAATTACCTCATAATTAGCAACAATTCTCTCTCTCATCTCTTCGAAGCTATTCACAGGTGTCCTGTATACAAGTGCCTTCAGATAGCCCCAAAAAAATTAATCCGGAATAAAAAATATTCATTTATATTAAATAATAATAATAATCTTTATTAATATCACACGGCTAGCATTGTTACATATTTATAATTTTACAAATAATAATTTAAAAAAACAATAATAACAATTTTAAAAATTTCCAATTCAAGCACCAGTTACCCAACCATGCAAGTGCCATGACAATTACCCAATTTCAAAATTTTTCAATTACTCAATTCACTGTTATATTTTGATATGTTGTTTAATATATGATTTACATGACCTTTTAAAAGTTAGTAAACTGTCAGTACCCTTAACATGCTCAGGAAGCTCATTGTATTGCCTCAACCCCTTATAAAATAGACTATTCTGACTGAAAATAGTTCTGACTCTATCCAAATAAAAGTAATTTCTTGAACGGGTATTGTATGTATGGATGTCCCTAACAAACTGCAATTACCTATGAGATGCTCTGGTACCAGGTGATTCAACATTTTATACACAAATATCATTGTATTATATGTTACAGTTTGTCTCACACTCAAAAAGTTTGTAGAATTTAACATAACAGACGGTCTAGTATATTTATTACATCCCAGTATTATTCTCAGAGCCTTATTTTGTTTTTTTTGTAATGTATCTAATTCTGAATTATTCATTAAAAACAACAATGTGGAACAAAAGTAAAAATGTGAAAAAATTCATTGAATATCATTCGTCGTATAAAGTCCGACCCTCCCTAATATTTTATCGTACCGCCAATTATCGTATAAAGTCCGACCCTCCCTAATATTTTATCGAATAAACCCGAACAAACCCGTCAACCAAACTGTACATTATAGGCTCTCGATCCGGCTGCCGTGCCTCGGTCGAGGTTAATGACGATTATGACGAGACTTGCTCGCATGTGCGATTAAGTAGGCGGGGCATAATGCAGTTTCTCTGTAGTAACAGGTGGCGGGAGACAGCGGGCTATGGCGATTTAACATGGGAAAGACGCACAATTTTAGTGTGCGCCGCGCCGTTGTCTGTTCGTACATCTAGTTAGAAATTCGAGCGTGTATGTTTTAATATTATATATTTATAAGTTAAAATGAATAGTTTGACGGTGGATTATTTAAAAAATAACTTTGAGTTTCGAGCAAAAAATTGAAGTAAAGAATGCGGGAAGACCTAAACCCGAAATTAATTTAACGCAGACCACAAAGGGTAAATCTAGGGACTTTATTAAAAAGTTTAAAAATTAAATATATGAAAAAAAATTTATAGATGGTATTCCAAACTTTAATGATGAGGCTGTTATTGATCAATGTTCTACAATTAAGAACCGAAGAACGGACTTTACGTTTAAGCACTATACACACTAAGAAAACCTTTCTTATTTTCCAAGAGTTGTAATTCCTTGTGTAAAATTAAAAAATAAATAAAAATATGTTTTATCTAACGCATTTTCTTATGATTTATTTTCTTTCTACATTTAAAACGCCTAGAAAGTAATTGTTTGGTCGTTACACAAAAAGAAAATTTTAAAAATAATTTCACCATACTTGTGAACCCCCGCTATCATAGGTCACGAGCCGCCACTGATCTAGGGGCCCACTGTGCAAAACAACCGCGTCCTATCCACCTTTTAGGAAAAGTAAGTGGTTTCTTAAAAATCCAAGTAAACTTCACCATCGAGTCTTTGTGGAAGAAATGCGGCCCAATTAAGTAGTCCCCTTCAATAGCAGCCCACAGGTTGACGACAACGGTAGCCACGCTCTATTGATAAATGAGGATTCTCATCAGACCAAAAATGCTCATTGTGGAGGTTTATTAAGCCATCATGCTCAAATCCAGATTCGTCAGTGAAAAGGATATTACGAACAAAATTTGGGTCACTATTATGAAGTATTCGGGTACCAAGTATTCTAATTGTATTGCAGAAATTCACAGGAGCAGCATGATCCTCGGGAGATATGGCTTGCAACTTTTGGTAGTGGTACGGATAAAGGTTTTCTTGGTGTATTGTTTCATGTACGGAGCTCTTTGGAATGCCCTTCTGGATAGCAAATTTTTCTTACACTTACATTGAGTTTATTCCCCACCGAATTCAAAATACGAGCTTCTGCTGTTCTAGTATTCCGTTGTCGGCCTACATAAAAAATTCTAGTTTTGAACGATCCAAATTCTCCCAGTCTTCGATGGAACATGGAACATTTGCGATTAGGACAGGTTTCTATTTGGAAATGCTTCGCGATACAAACGTCGTGCTGCAACAGCATTGCCAGCAGCTAAACCGTAATAATAATGCATGTCCCGCAACTCCACATTAGAGTAATTGTTGTTCATTTTTATTGTTATTTTTATGATAACAATTATTACAAAAGAAAATTACTAACTGTCAAAACTAAATCTCCACAAATTGGTTTCTACGGCAATTATAGCGCATGTTTCCAAAGCATGCTATGTTTAAGGTTGAAAATAAATTTAAATGATTTCGTATTCATCATCTGTTCATCATCTGCAAGCAATGTTATTTTAGCGTTTTTCTCGAAAACGGTTAGATTTATCGAAACAAAAGTACTAACTACCTAGTCAAAAGGTTAGGAGCATAAAAATATTCAGTCAAAATGCGCATACAGTGTAGCACAAAAAGTTGGGACCATTCAAATTAAAGTATAGGTTCGTATGTGGCGCCCTCTATAAAATGCGAAAAACGGTGGGAAAATTTGTATTCCTCATCCCGAAAACGCCCCATATACGAGATTTCGTCAAAATATTATGGGCTTGGCAAAAAAGATATTGCAAAAAACTGGAAATAAAATTTAACTTTAACACTTAACCAATTTTCAAAAAAATGTTATAGGAAGAGGTAGCATTTATTTTCGGTCTACAATTATCCCCTAAATCTTATACTTTGTTATACTTTTTTAAGCCCTTTTTTCCAACGATGTATCAGAAGTTGTCTTTTGTTTTCAAAATGGTGGCAACGTTTTTGTTAATTTCAGTATACCGCCATTTTCAAGTAAAGTAAGTAAATTTTTTAGAAAATAATTCAACAGATATGTCAAATATATTGTATCTAATTTCACTTAGATAATTAGTATTTTCAACTAAAATTACTTCTGCTAAAATCATCAATTTTTAATCCAATTTTCATAAATGCTTCAAATGGAAAGTAATGTAAATTAAATAGCCATAAGAAAGTAAATCCGTTTAACTATCTTAACACAATGTAGAAAAAAGTTAAATTCTAAAAATTTCACTTAATTAAGTACTTCAAAATGGCGAAAAATTAGCAAAAACGCTTCCTACGCCGCCATAAGATAATAAGATTTTATTTTTTGCACGAGCTTCTTTGTCACTCTGTATACCATTGAAGAGCATAGATTACGTCATACGGGTGTCATGCAACCAATCTAATCCATGTAGCAGTTTCTGAACTATAGGCCTGCTAGGTGCTAAAAAAATAGTTTATCGAACTTTCTGGCGCGCAGTTTATTTGATTCTAACCGTACAACCTCTAACTAGCTATGGGTTGAGTAACGTCACTTTGGTAAAAGTAAAAATGTAAATAATAGTAACTTACAGATGCGAATCTACTGCCAACCCCTCTATTCAGCGATGGCAAGTGCTCATTTATCTCGGGAGAAAAAATTATAACATTAGGAGGTGCCGCCCAGGATGCGGGCCTGTTATTCCATTTTTTGTTGCCTCCAACGAAACCTCCGGTTCTGTGAGGGTGCTCTAGGGTTGAGGGGTGACGGGAAATAGCTGCACCTTTTGTTTGCTGATCGGGACCCCACATTATTAAAACAATTTATAAATTATTACTCCACTGGCTATCACATAACTTCATGGTACCTATAGTAGTACTTTCACTTTTAGTTTGTCGTTCTTTAGCTGTTGCAATACTGCACGTAACGTTATCAGGTGCCGAAATAACGATACTTTAATTACCACTTCGAAAACGTATCGCACTATATAAAAATTTTCTACAATCTTCAGGCTAAATTAAATAAAATTTGTAATGTTTCCAGCTAGGCAGTCGTTATTGTCGTTACACCCTAGATAATAAATGCGACTTAATCTAGCCTTATCAAAAACAAACTGTATATTTATTCCCCCACTTTCATAATGTTTAATTATTTTATCTAGGTACCTGTAATCGTAAGCTCATATGATTCATTTCAGACAGGGCCGTAGCTAGATCCTCAGATTGGTTCGAAACATTTATTATTCGCACAAGTTAGTCGATTTCGACATTACTTAAAGTCATAGTAAAGTACGTTTCACGAAATTTGGATACGACTTAATGATTTCCTGGGTAGGTCCCATTGTGTCGACAAGAGCTTGGCAATAAACAAGTGAAGTATGAAGGGACGGACTAAGGAAAACACGTAATGATATGATTATATTAATGTAATTATTATAAATGATTTTTTATACGTTTGGTAAAATAATATCGGTAATACAACTACACTCTTCCAGCAAGAAATAAAAACTAACAAATTTTACCACAAAAAGATATTTAAATATAAATTAAGCAACCTAACCTACCTGATGTGCCTATATTTAATTATAATTATTACAATCCGGTCCTTCCACATAATAATAACAAACGGTCATAAATAATGGGATCGCCGCAGGTACTTTTACTGCAGTCATTACGTTATATCCATTTTTCGTGAAACAATCTTTACCAGTATGCTACATAGATGTTTTCTATACTTTATATAGGCAATAGCAAGAGAATTCACAATTTTTATAAAAAAATTATTACGTCAGATATTTGGACAAAACTATAAATAACTACTTATCTACTGTATTAAAATAATCATATCCATCCCGTATTCATTCTAATTGCTAATAGTATTTATATCTAAGAAATGGTAAAAGCTAACTAAAAAGTATGCTAAATTAGAGAAAAACTGCCATGTTTGAGGGTTATTGAGTTGCTAAATGGATTAAAGTTTTTTGTGAAAATTTATTCCCGTCAATATAATTTTGTAGCTACAGCATGTCCCAGTATAAGCGAGCCTATAGGTGTAAACGACAAAAAAAATGTTTGAATTGAATCATTTAGGCCTGCTTGATTAGAAAATAAACTTTTAACATATTTTGATTTTTATGAAATGCCTTATTTTTTTTATATCTAGGTTCTTCGCAAAATATTGAAAATTTTTTATTAAGAAAAGTTGTTCAGAATTTAAAATCATGCCAAGCATACTGAATTTAATGACAATAAGACATAATTTTTTTGCATTTTTTAAACCTCTAAACTAAACAAAAAAAATTCTTCATAGTATTAATACATTTATTAGAAAGAATTATTTAGGAAATAACTCAAATAACAATATTTCATTTCCTAGGCTTATATAACAAACGAAGAGGAAATTTAAGAAATTATAAATTTCTAACTAGGGAAAGTATTGTATAAAATGAAAACAATCAATATAGGCTCATCGTTATTAAATTCGACACACCCGCATGATTTTGAATTCTCAGCAATTTTTCTTAATACATTTTTTCGATATTTTGTGCAAAAGAGGCACTTTACCTAGACAGAAAATAAAAAATAATGCTGCTTGATTTCATAAAAATATGTTAAATTTTCTAATCAAGCAGGCCCAGATTCCAAATGGCCAAATTTCACTTCGAACATTTCTCGTCATTTACACCTGTAGGTTCGCTTATCCTGGGACACACTGTATATTGCTTTTAATTTTTTCTTGTTATATGCGGTGTGGTATTAGGA
The DNA here is from genome assembly GCA_963991005.1 of Barypeithes pellucidus. Lineage (NCBI taxonomy): Eukaryota > Metazoa > Arthropoda > Insecta > Coleoptera > Curculionidae > Barypeithes > Barypeithes pellucidus. Next base: position 52,013,449 of record OZ022557.1, on the reverse strand, counting down.
CCCCAAATCTGTTTCCTGAAACTATAGTCTGATTCACAGGATTCATGTTTGTTTTGATCGTTTAATCGAAGTGTAAATAGGTAAACTAGAAAATAGAAAATTTTGTTTCTGATCATTCCTTGCATTTTCTGGTCCACAGAATAAAAAGTTTAATTTTTCCATACATATCCCTTTTATCTTGTTATTCGAGCAAGATTAGCTTTATATATTATTTTAATTAGTTACTAAAATAGTTATGAATAATATACAAGATAAATAAATTTTATATGATAAAATTTGAAGATACTATATACGATAAGGCCGGGAAAAGGATGAACGCGCGTCATAACTTTACAGTAATATCAAAGGCCTGTCATTTCTGTCTTTTTGTTTTATCCCTCAATGAAAAATGCTAAACATACGTATTTCTTTGGAAACGAAATACAATTCCAGTGTATTAGACCGAAATGGCAAAATTAAAATATTAACATGTCATCATTTGTCATTATTGACTATTTATATTTTATGTTTTGTGTGGTTCACAAATTTTCAACTTTCTAAACGAAAGTACTTTGCTATAAAGAATTTAATCATCAAAATCAGTTTATAAGAACTATTAGTAACAAATGTGTTTCCTTTTTCGTAAGTAGTGTTAAATATTATATATTTAGTTATAAAAAATTATATTTTGTTTGAATAACCTATAACAACCAGTTCTGGAAACCGGGAGTTTGTATGTCCCATCGGTAAGGACAAGCATTTCATCTTTAAAGCTTGGTTTCTACGAACATATTTTGCAAATCGCCATAGTATTCATAAACGTGAAATTATTTTTCTAGATGCAACGTGGATCTATACCAAGGGTAACGAAACATGTTCTTTTCTTGGCTTAGTAAAATAAAGAAGTTTTTATATCTACGACCTTCATAATGTTAATTGTGTCCATTAGCTGCTGACGTGGTTTTTCTTATTTGATCTATTATATATAATCTCGCTTTGAATCATATTGTTACAGGTGATAACGCACGTCTATTATTTCTCCAGTTCAACTGTATAACTAGGTATATTTTACTAGACAAAAATAACACCACATACAAATTAGAAATATTATGATTTAGGCTTTTTGTTTGAATTAATTGGTTAATATAATATAATGCTTAAAATAATTCAATAAAACATTTATTTACAAGGCTACTGGAACTACCGGAAATTTAAAAAATTAGAATAACGTTAACTTTATTACAAGGGTAGTTGAGAAGTCAGTGAAGAGATTAGTCAAGAAAGCCTTAAGGGGAGAACAAAGTGGAATAATAAGAAAATTACTACCCAGAAAGAAAGGGTTCGAGCCAGTGAATACTGATCTGAGAGTAGGTATTTTAGTTTTTTTTTGTTGCAGATTAAACAAAAATTATACCAATTTAATTTCCTATGGAACCCTATATATATATATATATCGAACCGAAAGTGTATCCAGTTTTGAGCAGGGTTAATGCCTAATCCAGATACATAATTTCGTCGTTCTCCGTCAAGCAGTTATTGAGCTTCTGGGTCTATTTCCTTCCTGGGGTCAAAAGAAAATAAAAATGAACGATACAGGCGAAGTAGAAAATAGTTAAATATCAGAACAAACCCAAACATCCTGGAGATATTGTCAGTTTGAGCGCCGCTGAGAATGACACATTCTTAACCGGTAGCACGACCAAAGAAATGCGAACGCATTGATAGAACAATTTTTTGTAAATCTCTTAGGACTAAATAAAACCTGTAAGCTGTCCACATTTTGGTCATGCTATTCGATATTGAAGATAGTAATTAGAAATACGTACTTACAAAAAATAGATTTAAATTTATCATCAATATTGCACCTCAACTTTCTATGAGACAGAGGACAACCTCAATGTATACTATATCATATAACAGTTACAGGCAAGCAACAATAAAAATTATTAATGATGATAATAACGTGCAAAATTGTTATTTGAAATAAATTTATCACTCAATAAGGGCTCACTTGGTTCCCGTTATCGAACGAATAGCAGTCACGTTAGGTATGCAACCCACAAAATGAAGGGCCATTTATGTTATGATTCTCAAACAATATTTACGTTTACACTAATGTTTTGGGGTAAAAAAACTATTTTTAAAGTTGAGGAAGAAGAGGTAGGTTTAATAATAAAAGAACAGCTTGCTCCGAAAAGGGTAAAAATCGTTAAATATTAATGAAAATCTTTATAGTCCTGCTTCGTTAAGATTTACATAGTTGTTGATCTAACTTTCATAATTCATGTTCACCTCGAAACCATGTCGCAGAGAGAATAAAATGGTTAATTCATAGCTTTATCGTCCGTTATCTGTACATTCCGCAGTTTAATCACCATATGATAAAAGGTGTGTAATAATAATGTGACGCATAACAAACAATATTGAAATTTAGCGACTCCCTAAAACGAATAGCAGTCACGTTCAAAATTGTAAAAAAAGTTTGCTTCACGCTCTAACCAATTTCTATTTAAAAATAATGATAGACTCTTATACAGCTTCAACATAAAATAGGCTAGAAATTTTTGGAATAAAAGTGAAAAAAACTTATAAATTCAAGCGATATGTTAAGTATTATAGAGCACGAGTTAACTCTAAAGGTCTTAATCCATGCGTGCTGGTTGGTCCATATAGATTGCCAAATAATTGCATTTGCTTGCTAAATGATGCTTAAATGTCAAGTTACAATGTTCTGTTTAGATAGTTCAGAGAGCACATTATATTTGTTTAAAAGATTCAGGTCGTCTAAGAAATTATTCAGAATTTGTCATAAATTCCACATACCTTTAGCTAGGATGCCCTCATGAAAAAAAAACGGACGGAACGGTAATTCTTGAACCAAATAAACCGTACCAAACATTAAAATTCTGTACCATCCGTGAATAAGTGGATAAGTCTAAAATTCCAAAATCAGTCTCGATTGCGACAAGTAATTATATTCACGGAATCCTAGTATCACAACCTAATTGATAATTGACGCTACGTTTCAAATACCTATAATTTTAAAATCATATATATTTTTTGTCGTAATTTTAAATTTAAACATGTTCTATTTTGCAATCTTGACTTTTAAATTTGTTTACACTTTCTGGATAACGCAATTATAATGTTTCATTATTATGGAAAAATATGAAGTTTATACTACCTTTGATTTTTTTGAAATTGTATATTTGAGGAGATTCATGTCTCGATCGCCATGAATTGTACAGTTCGGTGGTATTGTTGAAAAGCCCACACTTTTCAAGGGAATCATTTTATTTTGCAAACCGTATTACCAGAAAAGTTCGAATGGTAATTATTTTCTAAATGCAGTACTTTAAGGTTTGGAAATGGGTCAAAAGTCAAATATGTATATGTATCTATCAAAATAATTAATTGCCCACCACATTTTAATACTTTTTCCTGTTTTTTTTTCAGGGAAGTCAGCAAAGAATCATAATATTTGAGGTTTGAATATCAATTAACAGAATAAAAATTGTACGGGATCAGAAAATAGTAGTCACAACAACATATAACTTTATGCACATTAAATAGCATGTATCTAAAACTATTTATAGAAAATATTCTGATGTGACCCTTATATACAGTCCGAAATTCTGATACAGAATAAGCAAAGATTGCATTAAACACTATTTTCCAAAACCAGAATTATCTCAGAAATAAACCACTGGTTTTATAAAGGTAGCTTAACTTCCTGATTTAATTAAAATAATGTAAATTTTAAAATCACACCTAATACCCAGGGGTCCAATTACACCAAAATACTTTACAACTTTTCGTTCCCTACTTACTTTTTACTAGGTATTCAATAAAATTTAAATGATCTGTCACTATAAAATAACTGCCTTTTTTGAAAATCAATTGAAAAACAATGTACTTTGGTAGAATTGACCCCAAGTCTCTTTTATCTATACAATTTTTAATTTACATCATATATTAAGGCATTCGTGCTTCATGGGTTTTATGATTTGAACCACAACCACAATTGCTGACATAAATTATATGAGCTATGCGAACACTCCTACAATACCGAATTCCTTTCTATTATAGTAATAGGAAAATAATAACAAATGGCACTAAAATTACCATCACGAATTGATTTTTTAGGAACATTAGGGAGCTCGTGACGTTTGAAAACTTTTAGGGCTAGAAACAAGTACCGCCAATATGAAAACCGTACCGGAAACGAAGAAAATTATTCAGGTACCCGTAAAAACAAAACAACAACCGCACGGGTCCGCGGATGACTACCATTCGATGGCTTTCGAATAAAAGCATTGTTGTGCATTACGTTATCATGCCACGGTGGTACTCGTTCAGAGGTGTGTCCTACCGCGGTCGCACAGTGGTCCTAAACGCGAAAAATGCCGCATGGGTTTTCATAGGGAATCCATCCGGCTCTATCGTATTGAGCTTACAGGTTTATAACATGATAATTTACATATATTATTAATAACCTTTAATTTTATACACATGTCACAAATTATCATTAAATCCGACTGAATTCAACTGAAAGGTTTTAATAGCGAGATGTTTATTATTATTAATAACGTCGATTATTTATAACATATTTTACTGTTATTATTTTAAGATTTATTTATGTACAGAGACGCCAAAACGGGGCATCTATTAAACAAGCACGGGTAACCGCGCGGCAGTGTTGTTAAAGTAATTACTGTAACCTTTAGTACCGTAGTAAATGTAATTTGCTACATACTCTTACTGTATATTTTGTTATATTTACTACATTTGATACATTTACTACTTTCACATTTAATTTTTAGAATACTCTTATTTAGATTAAATCGTAAAGCAAAAAGCAACAGAAGAGTAATAACCAAAAACTACTTTTCAACTCAAACTTCCAACTTTTAACATCAAATTTACAATAATAAAGTTGAGGTTATATAGTATTTGTGACACTTTCAGCCAATCAAACAATAATTACATTTATTACATTTACTACGTAGCAAATGTAACAATGCAGTACTAGTACATTCAATTTTTCTGCGACATTAACAATCCTGTCCCGCGGTAAGTAAATTGCGTTTTAGTAAAACAAACCTCAGTTAAATCTGACTCTATAATAAGACATAGAGTAAGTTTTCAATTTAAAATTTTGAGACATCGGATATCCGTCTTTTAGAATAAGCAAAATGAATTCGTGCACTTTTTGACATTTCCTTTAAAAGTGCGTTAATTTGGGCTTAAAAATGGCCCACTCTTAGAGGAAGCTCAAAAGAGTGAACACATTTTTATTGTTTTAAAATATCTCTATAAATTTCCAAAAATTGTTAAATTTTAAAATTTAAATAGTCAAACATGAATAATTTCAATTGATATTAATTGATCAATTGATATTAATACCACCTGAACAGTATAGACTTTTTATTTTTGATGAATAATTTCACCAAAAATGTGTTAATGGAAATGTAACTAATAAGAAACATTCGATGGCCTGCTTTTGAAATTACGCCGCTCTTGCAATCCGATTTTATAAGTCAACGATTTTGTAATTAACAGTCATTATTCCCCATTGTAGGGGGGCACTGACAGACATTTTTAATTTTGATTTTTTTATGTAGTATTTTTATTATGTAACTGTTTTGGTGTTAGTTTTTAGTACTATCGTTCTTTACTCAGTTACGTATTAAAATGTACTCGGCTATTTTATGTTTATTTGTTAGACTTGTAGACTTTACAAAAACCTATCAACACTTATTAGGTATATCATGTACGATTAATGCAAAACAGAATACATGCCAAAAGTTAGCTGTTCAAACTTCTTTTGATTAATTTGAACTAATCTACAATCTATCAAAGTTGTTTTCTTTAAATTGCACTTACCAATATATTTGAATTTTGATTATTCTATTTTGATTTTTCTTTATTTATTTATATTTATATGTTTCTTTATTTACTTCAAGTTAGTTCTAGGCTTCTGGACCCTAGTAAGACCAATGCCAGGTAGCTAAATAAAATAAATTCCGAAATAAAATGCAAATTTCGGAATTAAGACTAATTCTGAGTCAGAGTTTGAGGTGGTACAAAATAGTATTGATAAATAATTTTAAAAAAATGGCAGACAGGTACGTTTATGTTTGGTAAATCTTTAGAACCAATCAAATGGTCACGTTGACATTCATTTTTCAAATATCAGATTAAATAAACAGCCTTGCTAAATGACGTGAAATAATTACACTAGCTATATCCTCCAATTTTGGGTGAACGATGCATATCATGTAACCTTGTCAAATGGCTGTTGTCAAGGAATAATAAATATTCCCAATCACGCTAGCACTACTGTAGCTCTCTTTACCACACTTACTGCGAACTTCTTCAATTATCTTGCGAAAATTTAAGAGGCTTAAAGTTTCCGTCTCTTTAAGATAGTTTAAAAAGGTATATTTTATAATATATGAAAATTCAGTTTAGAGGCGCACATACATCGGAATTGGGCGGCACGCAACGGAAAAATATAAAACAAATTTAATCTTATGGTATAAAGCACATTCATGCGGGCGACAGAGTCAGCATTTTAAAAATCCGTTGGCACTCCTGCCGGGAGCTTCATACAAATAGTATAACCATATCTGGATTTTATTTTTTCAAATTGTAAAATTTAATGTTTTCCAATTCTTTTAGATTCTTTGAATTCTTCATAAATGTAATTTCAAATATTATTCAATTCGTTTTCGAGTTCCATTATTTAGAAACAATTTATTATAAAATGTAATTTTCTAAATTTAATTTTTGCTTTATGACTTTATCAATGTTGTTGAGCTATTTCTTGGGTTTTCAAAAATTATTTAAGATATTCGTGTTTCTTGAGCTAATTTTGCCCGTCTTTGAGCTAATTTCTGACTAACTTTTTAACCTTATTCTTAGTTTATGTTTGTCTTAGATTTATATTTTACGCTAACCTTTGCCAGAACTGGTACTTTGTCTAGAACAACTTTCAATAAAATAAAAAATATATACACAGTGATACTTTGAGATACGAGTTTAATTCGTTCCGTAACGTTGCTCGTAAGTCAATTTGCTCGTATCTTAAGCAATTTTCCCCATTAAAATTGAATTGAAATGCCATTAATCCGTTCCAGCCCCAAAAATGCTACCCACAATTGTTGTTGTTACGTGTTCTTGAATAAGAAAAATGTATTTATAAATGACAAATATTGTATAAAAACATAATAAAAGATAATGTAAAGCAAAAAAATGGTTTTAAAGTGTACATACATATTTGTATTTTGGTCACTTAAATGCAACTTACACACAAGTTAAATGCTACTGTATGCTTAAGTTTAGTCACTGCTTTTCTCTTCACTGGTCTTTATCTTTTTCGACGGATTAAAAAAAAACTGTCCTATGAGGTTTGTTGCTTCCTCTCTTTCAGAATGCTGCGGAAATGAGTTAGGCAAGTGTCATTAAATAGCTGCGATGCACGACCAGTTGCAACTTGTGTTTGGGTTTGTACGACTGCTGACCGTTCCTCATATCTCAAATAACTCGCATGTTAGGGCACTCGTACCTCGAGGTACCAGTGTACTACATATATAGGTATGTATTATGTATTCTATTTGATAACACACAGTCTTGATAACTCGAATTTTTTGTGGCAACTCAGGGTTCGAAGGGAATTTCCTTAATTGATGCCAATAAAAAATAAAACTTTTCTTTGCTCATTCGCAAGTAATTAAAAAATTTCCTGTCATCCCGCACTAAGTCTGGAAATAAATAAGCATATTCGCCTATCCAAATTTGTTTGTTGTGCTCTTTTTCATTTATTATAATGTTCTGCTTCTTCCAAAACCGCAATGAATGTTTCCTCCGTGGAACAATTAAAATGGCGCCTGCCCCATTTCTGGTAATGAGAGACAGCTGATCGGGAACAGTGTACTGCGCATGAATCCGTGTCATTTTAATTGTCAGAAGAGTAGAATTTCTGACTGTAGTACGGAGAACGGTGTACTGCGCCTGAATCCTTGAATTATAATTGCCATTGCTGGCGCCATAAAAATTCCCGACTGTACGGCCTTAAGAGGTACTTTAGGAATATTTTTTTGACAAATTAGGTTTATTTTAATCTCCTCTATATGCCCCGAGAGATAAGAAGGTACTTACCGGACACCCTGTATATTGTTGTTTTGAAACTATGGGTACTTACTTTTTATTACGAATAAAAATATTTTTATTACTTTTTCAGTTTTCAAATTAACAGTTGTGTTGGATAACTTTTCGCAAGTTGTTATGGGTTCACATTATTTTCTGAGAAGCAGAAAGAAGCTTGTAATAATTAATTAACTTTTCTAAAGTTAAAAAAAAGGTTCGATATGTAGCGAATTTTTACAGACATAATGTATATTATTTCAAGTACAAGATGTATATTTATCTATGGACTGGTAAGAGCTATAAGTTTCGAGATAAATTAAAATATTATGTAAAAGAGTACTTTTTAGAATTAATTGAAACTCTTTTGACAGAGATGCGATAATATTTTTGTTTACATAACATAATTTTCAAAATTAATTTATTGACTTATGAATTTTAAAAAATGTCGAGCAAATGCGATATTCTTTCTCTATAAAATATCCCTTCACGATTCTATAAGATATTTATTTTTCTATACTACTTAAATAATTACAATTTTACTCACAGCCAAGCTCAAAAGTTAGTTACATGGCCTCCAAGCATATGTCTTGTAAATCATAATAAATATTATTGAAATAATATTTACTCAAGAACAAACCCGAACAACCCAAACCAACTTGGTCTGATAATTGTTTCGATTTATACATAATAAAAATGTCGTTCACCATTAAGCCCAGATAATGAAGTTAGCCTATGATAAAAAAAATAAGGCCAATTCGTAGAATATTCTAGTATTAGCTAATCTTAATCCATAAGATAATTGACATATTGATTTTAGTTTCTTTCAGATTCATCAAAAAACTTTATCTACAAACACTATTAAAAGTAGACACGCTTGTTGCCAGTGTCTAAAATGCAATTATTTGGTACTTGTGTTAAAATAAATACAAAGATCTTTTGATTCAGTTATTGACAGTGAGTTTTTCCATAACTGACAACATACACATTGGTTGCCATGTGTTTTTTGATTTTTATGGTTTTAATTTTAAATTTGGTAGAATAGGTATTAATTTTTTTGTTCATTTTAGTGTCTGGTTAATAATATTTGTAGATAAAATATTATGTATGTATGATGCGCGTGCGTGTTCGAACAAAATGCAAATAGACTTTCAACACTAATATAAATAATTATTATTAGATTTTAATAATACTTTTAAACATTATAACAATAGTACAGAATATATCCTAATCCACCACTGGAAAGTAAGGTGAGTGCCCAAATGTAAATCGTCAAAGAAGTCAAAGTGTGCGATGAGATGAAATAAAGTTATAGTATTTTAATTTTTAATTTAGAAATATTAGAATTGTTTGCAGGGAAATTATACTAAAAAAATGTATGTGCCTATCTATTTATTTGTATATATTAGCACATGTATAGGGTGGCCAACTAAGAGAGGTACGCGGATATCTCTCGGAAACCGTTCACATACGGCTTTCGGAAGAAAATATTTATAAGAAAAGTTACCAAGATAAGGTAGGATGGCCACTACGGGGCATAACACTAATAGTAATTTGTTAACAGTGGGTTTCTCTACAATTTGCTCAGATCATGTATATTGAAAATACTTACAAATACATCTCACGTGTATCATGAACAATTTACTTATTGATTTAGAAAAATAGCAATATCTCAGGAACGCCTTATCGGAAATATTATAATTAGTGTCAGTTAACAGAGTTTTTCAGCTACACTACAAGCAATCGCTGTCATTTTTACTGTAGTCGCTAGGTGGCGCTTTCTAAAGATTTAAGATTTTTCCTCGGAAAACTTAAATGCGATGGTAAAGATGTTATTAGGCCGGTATAAAGAGGAGTAAAGGCCAAAACAAACGGTCAAAACTGGAAATATTATCTTTTCTCTACCGATAGGGAGAGATTTTAATGAAAAATTAATTCATGATTACTACTAATTAATCGCCCCGCAATTTAATATATTGTAAAACATAAGATATTGTTTATCTTCCCGAGTTAATTATGGATAGTAACAAAGCAGAATACAGAAAAAAGCATGGAGAATATGTATATGAATATGATTGACATAACGTTCTGCACACTTTGAAGTTAAGAATGAGCTTTTTAGCATATTTTACAATACCACTATGTATGTCTTTTACTTATATTAAATATGCTTCCTAAATATTAATTTGTTTTCGAATAGTGCCTCAAGAATCAGTAGACTTGATGATGAAAATCTCCAATGTCTAGATTTTGCAGACAAATCAATGTTTTACCAGAACACATGAACATATTTGACATTTTTAATTCTAATTCTCAATTTAAGAACTCTTTCAAGAATAGGTTATGGCGAACATTCAAGATCAAATTTCAAACTGTTTTAAATTCTTATTTTATAATGGTTTGTATACACCGTATACAGAACTATTTCAAATCATTTTAAAATGATTTAAATGAAACATCGTTTTGTATGTAAGGAAAGATTTACATAACAAATCTGTTTTATATTTAAATCTTTTTCACATGTTAAAATCATCATCATAGGTATATGTCTATTGAATATCGATATTCCATAGTGAATTTTCAATATAGCCCAGCCCTAGACGTATGTACGAAATATCTATTTATCAAATCATTTCATAAATATTTAAATCTTTGTAGATATTTTAAAGTTTTTAAAGATTTAAATCATTTGAAAAGTATTTAAATTATTTTATAAAGATTTAAATAGTTTTAATGATTTAAATCACTCTGAAATTATTTATATCCGATTTTTATAGAAACGATCAAATATTTTTTTTAGAAAGATTTAAATCATAAATCATTTTCAGGAAAAAGATTTAGAATCAAAGTATTTAAATCAAAAAACGTATTTAAATCATAAAAACGATTTAAATCTGACAAATTGTGACAGCTCTGACTGTATATACAGCGTGTCTTCGGAAGTTCTTACCAAATGGGAAACTTTTTAATTATTAACTCTACGAAAAAAAGTGCCTCTTCCTAAAAAGTCCTGCTTGGTGAGAAAATAAATTTGCACAAGAATATTTGTATATTGGACATACAGGGTGGCTTCAAAAAGTACCGGGTTTAAAATTTATAAAATACGTCGGCTATATTTACAATACTAAAAACTTGGAGAGTGCATGTTTAAAGGCTAACTAATAACAATTACAATTACACAATAAAAACTCCACTTAAGAGAACTACTTTTATGACGGATAAAAATTAGTTCACTAATTTCTATGAGGTGGCCAATTTCTAATTTCCCAATAACAAATAAAACTAAATGACTCCAAAAATAATCTAGGTCTCCACATGGCCCCCGTCTTTTTGCATACAAATGATTGTCCTTCTAGAAAACTCTGCGTTTCTGATCATATGAGGAGTAACTAGACATATACACTACCTTATAGTTTCTTCTAGGTGATCAATATCACGGAATGGTCTGTGCTTGTACACCAATTGCTTCAAACGACCCCACAAGAAAAAATCTAGGGGTGTAATGTCCGGTGACATAGGTGGCCAGGGTACTTCTGAACGGCGTCCTATCCATCTTTGTGGAAAAGTTCTATCCAAATATTCGTTGACCCTGGCTGCGCTGTGACAAGGAGCTCCATCATGCTGATACCAAACAGCTTGTCGCGCGTTTCATGACAGGCCGTTAATAAATATAAAAATTTCGGTTCTTAGGAAATTTAAGTAAATCTCACTACTAATATTTTGATTAAAAAAATATGGACCCACTATTTGATTATTTAAAATACCGCACCAAACATTCGTTTTGAAATACGTTTGGTCACGGCATTCGATTACGAAATTGTGGTTAACATCGCTCCACCAACGACAATTCTGGGAACATACGACACCATTGGAAGTAAATGTTTCCTCGTCACTGAATAAAATTCTCCTTGAAAAGAAAATGTCGTCTTCAACTTCTCCTTGAAACCAGCACAGAACATGAAACGCGATTCCATATTTCCAGGTTTGAGCGTGTGCACAAATTTTGGATTATACGGATAAAATTTATTTATTCTAAGTATCTTACTAGCAGAAACTCTTGACACGTTATCTTTCATCTTTCACTGTCTGCTTTATTCCTTCCAATGAAATTTTTGGATTTTCCACAACCGCTTGCAATACTTGTAATTGATTTTATTCAATAAGTTCTCGAACTGCATGTTTCTTCTTAAAATTATTTTCGACAGAGCCAGTATTTTCAAATTTATTGACGACATTGCCGACAGTAACGTGGCTAATATGTTTATTTGGGTATCTAGTATTAAAAATGTCGGCAGCCTCGCGATGCGTCTTATAATTATCGCCAGCAATAAGAACTATTTCAATTTTTTCATTAACAGTTAGTTTAATCATCACTATTATTGTTTAAAGTAACTAAGAAACGGAGAAACCTTTTTTTAACAAGAAGTTCACGTTTTGAAACAGAAATTATAATTGCCAAACTGTCACTGCTAAAACGCCTATTCTGTTACCAACAACAATCAATTGTTCAAAGCCTACTTATCCAGAAATACTTATTACCAAATCTTTACGACTATTAGTTTTGTAAATATAGCCGACGTTTTTTATAAATTTTAAACCCGGTACTTTTTGAAGCCATATCCAATATACAAATATTCTTGTGCAAATTTATTTTCTCACCAAGCAGGACTTTTTAGGAAGAGGCACTTTTTTTCGTAGAGTTAATAATTAAAAAGTTTCCCATTTGGTAAGAACTTCCGAAGACACGCTGTATGCAGGGAGTCAACGATAGAGTAAAATTAATTTTCTCCTTTAATTCGAAATACAAAAGTTGTAGAGATCATTCAGGTACACATTCTAATATTATATTTGAGTATACGGGGTGACCCACAAGCAAGTGGCGAATATAACTTAGATTTTTTTATTATCATTTTTTGGAATATGCATAAAATTCCGATTTTTTTTATATATAATGTTATACCAGTTTTCAGCGTTGGATTTAGTTGTGAATACCTACACTACTTTTGCAAACTATATGAATCTATAGTTACATGGAGCTAAGGCAACATAACGTAAAATGTGGGAAATGAACAATAAAAAATAGAAAAAAATTAAAATATGTCGAAAAGTACTAAAAATAAGTATATGATATACTAAACAAAAGTTAGAGAGAATTACATATTCTACCAGAGAAAAATAAAATATACAGGGTGTGATATTTAGAAAAACCGACATTTTTTAGTTTGAAGTTACTGAAATTCACCCTGGAAAAACTGAGGTAAATTTGTTTCCATAATTTAGTTGCCTTAGCTCTATGTAATCTCTATACCAAATATGAATCTATAATTTGAAAATGTAGTGCAGGTATTCCCAATTAAATCGAACGCTAACCACTAGCATTTTTCTGAAAAAATGAAAATATTGGAAAAACTTAAAAGAAAAAGAAAGATTTAGATATAATATTAAAAAATATTCAGACTTTTATGCATAGTCTAAAAATTGATATAAATACAGGGTGTTCCATTTAAAAACCTAAGTTATATTCGCCACGTGTTTGTGGGCCACCCTGTATACTCCAATATAATTTTAGAATGTGCACCTTAATGATCTTTATAACTTTTGTATTTAGAATTTTTATCTAATTCTTAACATAAAGGAGAAAATGAACTTTACTCTATCGTTGACTCACCCTATAGAATGGCATAATCTTATGCTAAAAATTATCACAGTAAAACTCGTCCAAACCATAATGAGCTCACCCTCTAAAAATTACTCTCCTTCTAAAGTAGGGAAGGACTTGATATTAAATTCTTTGGTAAATGATTATAGATCTTAATACTTTGGTATAAATCAAGTATATCTATTATCTTGTAAGATCTTTGCTATTATCAGAAGCTCAAAGACCGCTAAGGTTATCAATAAAAAATTCATCTACAGAATAATATGGTTTTAAGCATAGTAGAGCTGTTACTTCCCTTCTAAATCTCTAAAAACTATTAATCCTTCGAATATGTAATGGAAGGTGATTAAAAATTTGTTTACTCTTCTACACAACAGAGTGCCTAGTGTGGCTAGAAGTTGGTATAGGTCACAGGGCCAACACTCCATTCATAAATATGTTGGAAAGTGAGTTTGTGATTGTTTGAAATGTTATTGAAAATCAGTAATGGGTGGAAGAGTGATAAAACATGTTGGTCTCGCTAATGGCAACAATGTTGAAGTCTGGTTAAATCAATGATCTTACAAGGTTAAATCCAATAACGTTTAAAAGGTTATGGAGCGGTCTTCATCGTGTGGGAGCGGAGCTAGTCTGGGCAAAAAGCCCAACAAGGGCGTATAATTTACTTTGAGATTCTTTACGTTTAACTATATTATCTATTCAAAAAGTGTAGTTTCGAATATTGGATATTTATAAAAAAGATAGAAATATTGATCCAGTTTTTATATACAGTGTATCCAAGGATGGATTTAACTATTTATGCTTAGCATCAATATTTTTGGTGTATTCATTACTGGATGATACTCTCCAGATATAAAAGTGTATATTTCTAGCCAGATTGTCATATTTATCACTAAGACATCTTGCAAAATCCCATTTAAAAATTTGTAAATTTGACAATTACAACTGATTTAAGGCCACTAAGGCATATTGTACACTAAAGTGATTAATTAAATAAGTAAATTAAAATAATATGTACCTAAACAAGTTAGATCAAATATATAAAAATAAATAAATAAATTATATAAAACCTGTCTTCCCGTACTTGGTACACTGCAAACGTTGTTTAAATATAGAAAAATAAAGATGTAAAATATTTTGACGGGACTGTTCCTTTCTTCAGTATTTTATTCCCATGTACATTACCTACATAATCTTCTTTTGTGAAGTGTTTCTCACAAATAACTGTTGTATCACCTGGACTATAATTATTCCTTCTAAGGGCATGTATCCAAATTTGCCGTAGGCTACGGCCCTTTAGTATCCTAACGAAGTGGATAAACATTTGGTACATTCTTAAACAAACCGAATTTTCATAGTGATGCAAACTCAAAATCAAATTTCTAAATATATTTACTAACCTGTGAAATTTTAATTTAACACCATTGCATCTTCTAGTGAAGTATTTTATGGCCGCACAAGACTCAACCATCTTGTAAATGCAAGATTTATATTAAGAAATAAACCAACTCGACTACTTTTTGCCCGGACTAGCACCACGGACCGGTCCATAACCTTTTAAACGTCAATGGTTAGTCAGAAATCATATCAAGACAATCATATTAAAACATAACCATACTTACCGAAGAAAAGATAAATCCTTGCTTAAATGATCCACTCTTTTACAAACTATACATGAATGCACCATCATTGTTTATAATAAAGACGCTTTTTCACCAATACTCACAAAAAAAAAATAAAAACAACCAAGTATATAAACACTCCCTTAAAAGCTGTTAGCAGCGAGTAGCAACAGTGTATCCTTCTTCCATTGATAAAGTTTGATCGTTTGCCGTCGAGCGTACTATCTTTTAACTTGATGTTGTCAGAGTGCAGTCGGTTTATTTCAAACTTTTATGTATAATAATAATATTTTTTTTCTAAATCTCTCAAGGCCTATTCACAATTTATATTAAAATTATTGGGAAATAAATTTATTTTAAAAGCAATTGCGGATTAACCTTAAACCAGTTGCAATTGGCAAATTAACAAATTTTTAATTGGGATTTTGCAGATACCTTAGCGATAAATAGGACAATCTGGCTATGCTGCAAGCATAACAGCAAGGTGGGGAGTGCACGTTTACAATCCTTACGTCGACTTCAAATGTAAACAATTCTATCTGGAGTTTGTAAGATCTTTGGTATAGGTAGATAAGTAACATATGTCTGGCGCGTATCACACACTGAAACCGAATTAACCTCATTCCGGAATTTTTTATATACCAGACATGATGACACCAGCAAAAATAGGCAAGGCAAGGCAAGGCGACCAATCTAGTATTGTTAGGTGATAATTTTCCCTCACACATTTCTGTTTTGGCACAATGGCTTGTCACGGTCACTGATGAAAAATCAAGTCTGTGACGGGCTTTATTATATTAAAACTAGCAAATCCTGAGATGAAATCAAATAGGGTTAGAAAAACAACTATAAATAGTGCTTTGAGAAAAATCACCTTCCCTCATTGTCATAAAAAGGTGCATGCACTACTGACGTTTTGTAAACAAACACATTATCAGTCAGTCATCAACGATGTAGCGTATTTTACCAATAATTTGAAACTTTAGATTAAATATATATATACATATAATTTTACAACACAGCAGAACTCCCGATCTCTAGGCAACCGTAGTCAACGTAATGTCGCCTCCACGTCCACGCCTCGAACACAGAGAGAGAAATTTATAGAACAAGTGCTCAAAAATTTATGAGTTACTTTCTGTAATGAACATCTCAAAATAGGATACTCCTGGGGTGTCCTGGAGAAACACTATATGTGTAATACTCCATAGGCCCCCTTGACAGGTCATTCAATCTCAAAACATATGGTAGCATAACAGCTAGCTTGCAGTAGCAGTGTTGCTAACCTCAAATTTCAGATTAGAAATTAATGAAATATAAAGTGGTTACCTGCATAATTAATATAAATCAGTTTAAAGGAACAAATTAATGTTACAAGCTTACATAGGTATGGCGACAACGCGATTCATTCTGTATTCCTGTATCAATAAACTGTGATCTCTCAACCTAGGTCTTTTAACTAATCATGTGTGTTCGTTTACGAAAAGTCAGTAATGCACGCGTTTGTTATGAGAATCAGATAAGTTGATATTGCTCAGTTCTTACCTCAAAGCGCCATTTTGTTTTCATCTCAGGATATGCGTGTTTAAATACAAATAAGTAATTTCCATAACACCCTGTAGATATCATATAAGTAAAGCATTTTATTCACTTGATGACTTTTTTGTTCATAAATATAGTTGTTGTGTTAACGTTGTAATTTTCGAAGTTCTTTTTTTTCCCTACCCACAAAAATGAAAACTATTTTTAAGTTTGTTTAAGTATATTTTGATTTTTAACAATATTCCACACCCTTTGGCTTTGTATTGTAATTGTATTAATTACAAAGGAATAACTAAAACCAGGGTTTGGAGGATATATATCAAGTGATATATATCATGATATATATCACGATATATATCATGATATTTATAACTTGATATATATCCGATATATTCGACAATTTCATTTATTAAATTAAAGTGACATTATAAAGATAGTCAATGATGCTCAGGTTGCATTAAATGCCACTGACCTAATTGCTCGTCTACATCCAATAGCCATAGCTCTTGATAGAGTTCAAAGAGACTATACAACTATATCTGTGTGTGTAGAGGTCTGGCATAAATTAGAATTGGATTTCTCAGAACAGCCACTTTTGGTGAAAAAAGTTTCTTTAAAAGAAAAAATATGGCACTTGGGGCAATGCATTATCTAGCAAATATTATTGATCATCGATTTTTGGGACGACATTTAACAGCTATTCAAAAAGGAGAGGCTTTTGAATATGTGAATAATATCAATAGTTCTTTTGTTCCATTTGTGATGTCTCTTATATCACAAGTTAGCCCATTTCCAAAGTACTTTTTTGGGGATCATTTTAGACTTACTCCACCAGTAACGTGGTGGAAATCGATCCCTGTATTGGACTCAGACTGGCCAGACAAGGACGCTTTTTTGAAATTATGTGAACAGTTGGGATTGAAAGGGCCTTTTCTTCTTTCGGTTTGGTTCAATCAGATTTACGAAACCGCTTAGGAAACCAAAAAGCCAGTAAGCTGGTTTTTATGTTCAAGTATATGAACCAAAATACAGACAAAAAGAAAACCAACCTTGATTGGGCATGGGAACCAGCATTATCAGAAGATTCTGAAGTTATGGTCACTAAGAATAACATTATTGATATTGATGATAATGATGATTCATCAGATGAGGATGATATACCAATATCAATGTTAATAAAATAATGTTAACATCTGTTTGTTTTTAATTCTTTTCTTTTTACCTAATTGGAGTTATGAGCAAATGTTAGAATAAAAAGTTTTTTTGTTTACAATATAAGTTTTAATTTTGTGATTGTGTTGAAATATTAATGTTAATAAAATAATACTAAAATCTGTTTATTTTAATATTTTTAATAATGACAATGCCGTTTTTTAATTAAGAAAATAAATTTTAAACATGATTGTATATTGGATATATATCCAATATATATCCGATATATATCGGATATATATCATGTGATATGATATTTATATAAATATCATGATATTTTCGAACCCTGACTAAAACATTATCAATGTATCTATGTATAAAGTAAAA
This sequence comes from Barypeithes pellucidus, assembly GCA_963991005.1. Classification (NCBI taxonomy): domain Eukaryota; kingdom Metazoa; phylum Arthropoda; class Insecta; order Coleoptera; family Curculionidae; genus Barypeithes; species Barypeithes pellucidus. The sequence goes on along the minus strand of OZ022557.1, from coordinate 51,994,960 downwards.
TAAATATTTTTTTAAATAATAAGATTTTGCTTTGCTTAATCAATAAAAACTGGTAAGGAAGGTAATCACCTACTCTTAGGATCAATAATTTTTCTGATGTGTTGTCCCTAATAAAATCTGAAGAGGTAACTTTCCAGAGTGGAAAGACTGTTTTATTCTTTTAATTTTTCCCTCAATGAGCTATAAAATAGATTAGAAAATGGAAGTAATGATCTATATCTATACTGTCTATACTTTTCCTTTAAAATCATTAAATATAAAAATGTCATCTTAATATAATATTATGATATGGCATTATTCATTTCTATCTACATAGTTGCTTCGCTCATTTTTGTTGTCATTAACAGGTAAATATACTTGTCTGGGCAATAATATTTAAATTAATTCGTTTTCAAAGATAAATATAAATAAATATTGTGATAGGGATGCACTGGGTACCCGGTATTATCTCCAGGATTGCAGACTGGCTTTTACAATTTCCTCTCAAAACATTTTCTAATTACTCACAATGGGATGGCGCTTTCGCTTTTCTCATTTTATTTTACTACTGTAAGTACCTACCTAAATTTTCTTTATTTTTTTTAGGAAATTCTATTTTTTCTGCATGTCGAATATTATGTCTCGTAAACTTGCTTCCACAAATATTATTAAATCACATGAAAAATTGTGTATTTGTGTGACTAAAAGAGTGTAATTCGTCCTATTTATCATGTAATTTCACAAACTCAAGCCGAAATTAAGATTTTTAACAGGAAGGTAACCATTTTATTTTTAAAAATAACTACCAAGAATATATGTTGATCTCCCAATTACTCACAATTGCCCTTTACTCACAAAATTTCTCACAGACTAGTAAAATATTCATGTTTCTCTCACAAAATACTTTTAGACATTTATAATAAAAATAAAACTTATTTAAGAGACATTCCAGGAAAATTTTCATCGGCCCCTAAATTTGTTCACAATACTAATGACCATCTAAAAAAAATGGGGTTTTACACTGAGACCTAACCAGTTTTCAATCAGGTAGCACCCGAAGAAACCAGGTCTTTTGAAACAACACTGTGTGGTGCATCTCTACTGTCTAGTGTCTAGGTTAATAAAATCGTATTTAAAATAAAAATATACTTACATAGGTATACCACCTATAAATAAAAAAAATCTCTAGGAGTTTACTAAATTTTTGTCTGGTCTTAGTTGATGGTCAGGTCATGTACATTTTATAGCACGTGTTAATAAATGCAAAAAATATTAATAAAGTAAAAATTTTAATTTTTTCTTACCTCATTAAAGGCCATGTCGCTGAAGGTAGTTAGTTCAATGTCCTGTTAGAGTTCAAATATGTAAGATGTCAAGCAAAAATCCTTATAATTTTCAGGAAGGTGTAGCAAGTAGCGACACAATTTCACCCTTCAGCACTTTTTTAGTGTTGCCAACACTGTCTTTAGAAACATTACCAATCAAATTATGATTAAAACTAATTAATACTTTAAACAAAAAATTAACTGATCAGATGGATTATCTTCAGAAGGTACTATTCACTGTTCTTTCAAAAATGTTTCTCCTGTCTGAAATAATAAAGTCATAGCATATGTAACAAAGTTCACTTGTATAATCCAAAAAACTTAAAAATATGTCTGTATAAAAATCACAACATTGCCCTGTACATCTGATTCTGATAGATAAGCAAATTTAGACAAGTGGCAAGGCACAACGCCATTTCTCTGCCTCTACGCACGTCACTCGGATTCTCGTTTACTAGTTCAGGCCGTGACCATCACGTGAGTTGCTGTCGAAGGTAGTGAGGACTACCCAGTACCCAAGGGGTCTACCGCTGACCATACAACCATACAAGGAAGATATCTAGCTGCGCCAATTTCGTATGGCGCTCCCAGTGATGTCAAGTGCTGAACAATTTTTAAATTGCTTATGGAGATTTAAATTGGTGTTTAAATGTGGTTTCCCTTTCAGAGGTATTAATTAATAGGTTTGCGCGGCTGGAAAATATTTCACACCCGGTGGAGATTGATTTTTAAATCTCTTACGGAGATTTATATTGATATTTCATAGAAATATACTACACATTACAGCTAAAATACTAGTGTTAAGAAAAACGAGTACATGATACTCGAGCGATTTTAATAATCCAGTGGATCGCTCGAGCGATTAATCATTTGAAATTTTTATGACTAAGACGAATGTGTTGATAAAACACCAGGGGTTGTTTTTGTAAGTTTTAGAAGTTTAGTCTAGAGTTTTTATTAAGGAAGAATAGTTCATTCTGATTTTTTTTAAAAATTACATGCTTTAATTTTTTAAGAATTTACAATCGCCGCTGGCTAGCCAGTCCCAGTCAAAACAAACCCCATGTCGCGATGAATCCACTAAGGGATTTAGCATTCTTTTTATATGGACCTTCTCGTGTATGTGCCTTTAAGAAAGACGTATGTCGTGTCTTCCTTCTGAGCGCCAAACGAACGTCGCCAATCGGCACATTTCTGGTGGAGCGCGAAGCAAATTTATAACTCGAGCGGTTTTTTTAATAATCGAGCGATGTCGGTTATTTAAATAATCGAGTACTCAAGCGGTTTTTCGCTCGAGCGATCACAACACTATAAAATACCACTAATATAAGAAAAGATTCCGACAAACTTTTAAAACATCCAGCGCCCCAATCGAACAGGTCTACGATAGCTGAAGCTGCTCGGCAACCCCTGCTGGTTGACACCAGCGTTGTCAGACTTTTACAATTGTAATATATCCATTACTATTCTAACCATTTTTAGATGTTCATTCTTGTTGTCCATATGAAATTTATGTTCAATCTGGAGGTGGCCCCATATCATAGGAAACTAACGACCTTTTTTTCGTATTCTTCTTACTCTGACACCGTTTTTTTTTATTATATTAGGTTTCCAACGTTAACCTATTACCTTTGATTAAAGACTTCTGGCAACACTGGTCGCCACATAGTGCCGTTCGCCATCAGCCCGGTGAGACCGCTTATGGCGGGGATCGAAGCACATAAGTAGGCCATGCAAGTGACGTCACAGCCAGGCAGGTTACTCCATACGTTTATCCTTTTGTGTCTATCTTTCTGTGTCAATATCAGACTTTGGGTTTGTTCGATTCGATCTAGGCCATATTTATCTCCCTTTAATGAATCGGAGAAGGTTGATGCAGACAGAGACAGACATAGAATGCGAGCAGCACAAGTTCTTAAATTATTTTACAACCGAACATCCTTCGTCTGGAATGGAATAAAAATCAAGTAGGTAACATATGATTTATAATGTGATTGAAAATGGTGGAGGAAACGTCATTAAATTCTAAAATAATTGAAAAATAGAAAAATTATTCCTTTTCGTTTCGCCAGACTCACATCCCCAGACGCGTTTCGCCGTTTACGGCTCATCAGTGGGGCTCAACAGTCTGGCAAAACGAAAAGTTTTTTTTTTTTTTTTTTTTTTTTGGACACACGATGAGAAATCTGCTTACAGACACCTGCCCCTCGCGGGGGCCAGGTAGTGTCAGGTTAGCAACATTGCGGGGAAAGACCAGACCAATGTCAACTTACAGAGTGTAAGTTTCGCCTACGAGGTAGACGAGCCGACTGACTAAAACTCACCGTCTGAATTAGGTATCATACCTATAACTCGATTTCGCTATATGACTGGTTAACTGCATATTCTGATTTTGATTTAGCTATGCTATACATTTATGTTGGGTGCCAGCTCTAGAGATTTTTTCACTCGAAGTTAATCGAGTGAACAAATTTCGAGAGCTCCGAACGTATAAGGTAGTGGGTAGTAGGGTAGGCGTAGTCGTCATGTTACACCTGGTTTTTGCAGGTTGTGCAAAGCAAGGCAATCTTTGTTGTTTTTTGTATTTTGATTGTTTTGGACTCAGACGCGGTTGCGCGTGAGCCAGTCTTTCGGTAATTTGTATGTAGCGTTAGGTCGTGAATGTATGTGTGAAGCAGCGATCGTGCTATTGTTGGCAATGTTAGCCTTAGTATGGTATTTGGTGATGGTTTTGTCTAGAAACTCCGAAATTGTAGCAATTTCGAGGTCTCTGTGTATAATGTCGTTCCGTGTGTATCGAGGAGTGTCAACTATTATCTTTAGTACCTTGTTTTGAATTACCTGTATTTGTTGAAGGCTCGACTTACATAGGGTGCACCAGGCTGGGGCACCATACATCATCGCTGATCTGATGAATGTCGTGTAGAGGTTTACCTTCGTTCTTAGATTGAGTTTACTCCTTCTGTTGAGTAAACAGTATATAGCGCCAAGTTGTTGGTTGGCCTTCTTCATGATGTTGGCTGAGTTTACCCTCCAGGTCAGCCTTTTATCGAAGTGTAAACCAAGATACTTAACACTCTGTTTCCAGTCGATATCCTGGTTTCCCACTTTGAGTTTCCCCGTTGGGAGTTTGAGGCGTGCCCTGGAAAAGTAAATTGCCTGAGTCTTGTCCGGGTTTATTTTGATCTTCCATTTTGAGAGCCACTCTTCAAAGAGGGCGATGTTCCTGTTGAGCCTTAGGGTTAGTATTCTAGGGCTTTTTCCTGATACTGCAAACGCCGTGTCGTCTGCGTATATGTAATTGTCGCACATGGGAAACTTCGGCATGTCAGCAGTGTAGATGTTGTAAAGCAGGGGGGCTATTGCTGAACCCTGAGGTACACCAGCTCGAATATTCTTTGATGATGACAGTTCTTCGTCAATCCATGTTTGGAAAGACCTGTCTTCCAGATAAGACGCAATCTGTCTTATCAGGTAGTCAGGTACTCCCATCCTAATCATTTTTAGTAGAAGCCCGTTGTGCCATACTTTATCAAACGCCTTGCTTACATCGAATAACACGGCCGCTGTGTGTCTCCTGGTGTTGAAACCCCTAAGAATATTAGAGGCGAACCTTGTCGCCTGTCTAACGGTGCACAGATTTGCTCTAAAGCCGAACTGCTCCTCTGGTATACAGTGATTAATTTCGACAAAGGCTGATAGCCTACCCGAGATTAACCTTTCCGCTAATTTGCCCAAGTTAGACAGTAGACTGATTGGCCTATAGCTACTCAGGAGTTTCTTATTTTGTCCAGCCTTCCCTATCATTACGATCTTTGCCTTCTTCCAGGCGACAGGGAAGTGTCCGAGGGTCTGCATTGCTTCTGTTATACAGACTATGTCGTTTATGATGTTGTCCGGTAGATTTTTTAAGGCTTTGTTGGAGATGCCATCAATACCGGGTGCCTTCTTTATTTTGGTCTTGGCTATTAGACCTTTCACTTCATCTGCTGTGATGTGTTGCAGGTTGGGATCGGGGTGGGGATCCATGCGTTTATAGATCTCTACAGTTCTGTTAATCCGGTTTTCTGATGCTTTGTTGTTGGCTGGATTTTCGCTGAACTGTTCGTAAAGAACTTCAGCAAATTTCTCAGCTTTTTCTTTAGCGTCTGTCAGAATGACGTTGTCTGCGGTTGTTAGTGGCGGCATCTGTTTGCGTGAGCCCTTCGTTAGAGTTCTTGTCATTCTGTAGAGACTGTTATCTTCGATATTCAGGCTTTTGACCTTCCTATCCCACATATCAGACTCTGCATCTATCAGTTGTTTCTTGATACGCTGTGTTGCCAGATTTGCTTGGATTTTGATCGCCGGATCACCAGTTCTATAGGCTTGATGTAAGAGTCTGTTCTTCTCTCTTATCTCGATTTTTATCTCATGACTTAGATCACCGTATTTGGAGTAATTTATTGTCCCAGTGCTCGATGCTCTAGCAAGTGCTTGCTTTATGTTGTTGACTAGCACTACCGCTGCCTCGTCAATGTCTGGTTTGTTCGCAATAGGAGGAATCGCATCGCAGCCCTTTAATTCATTTTTGAATTTTTCCCAGCTCGTTTTGGTTAAGGCTACGGTGTTTTTCCCCCTCCTGCGAGGGTCACCATATTCCATTATCACGGGCAAGTGATCTGACGTTAGATCATGACATACTTTAGGCTGAGATATCCTGTCAGTGTTCTTGATCACGAATATGTCCAGTGTTTCCGGTAATCCGATAGGACTTAGATGGGTGTGGTCCTCAGGTGGGAGCATATGGTAGTCAAGAACGCCTGACCTATTGTATAACAGCTGACCTCGTTTGTTTGTGGCTCTGCATCCCCAAATACGATTTTTGGCATTCAGATCTCCCCCGATTATCATGGTGTTATTGTTGTCGAAAATGTCTTCGATACACTGCCTGTCAAAATCAAAGATCGCAGCAGGACCGCAGTACACGGAGCCGAGCACTACGCTCCTTCCGCTCACCCTGATCTTGACGTATGTCCCTTCTATTTTTCTGCAACTATCCGGATTAGGCATAGAGCTCGCCTGAATGTGTTTTTTAACAAGAACCATGGTTCCACCTAATCTAGTTACTCTGTCATTTCTAAAAACGTTGTAGTTTGGGAAAGAAAAACGTATTTTTTCTTTTAACCATGTTTCTTGTAACAGAATCACATCGAGGCTGTGCTCTTCTGAGAATTTTATTAGTTCGAGTTTTTTGCCCTTAATCCCATTAATGTTTATAGTGCAAATCTTTAGAAAGTCCACTGGGCGTGCAACCACTATTGGTTCAGCTTGGACATTTGCAGTACTGGTGTGAGAGTCTGCATCATCTTGGTGAACTCCATCATCAAGGTTTGCATACTCTGAAGCGTTGCTTGTAGCGCGTTGACTTCCTTTGCAGGCTGCGCTGTAGCTGTAACTATCTGGTTAGTATTTTTCAGTTTATTGTTATTTTGGCTTCCCCAAACGAACTTGCCTGGGCCTGCTGCTGTCTTTCGAGCAGCAGCAGCCTCCTGCAGATTCCTGGGGTGCCGAGGACACTCCCTAGAATTCGATTGGTGCGCACCACTGCAGTTGCAGCACTTGGTTTGTGAGCTGCTTGGACAATCTCTAGAGACATGACTCTCCGCGCATCTCATACATTTTATTTGTGCTGTGCACTTTACTTGGGTGTGGCCGTACAGCTGACACCTGTGACACTGCGTATCAGTGTGTTTAGAGCGATGGGTATCTACGCGCACCCTGAGATTGTCCAAGTAGGTAATTTTATATATGTCACTTTGTGTTTTGGGAACCAAAACCGTACAAAATGGCATGGCGGTTCCATCTCGCCTCTTCCACGTTCTTACACTGGAGGGTGTGAAGCCGAGCTCCTCCAGGTCGGCCTTTATCTTATCCTCGGACCAGGTCTCGAGGATACCGCGGATTACTACATGAAGTAGCTTCTCATCCGTGAAGCGGAATGAGTGACTCGGGATTTTGTTATCGTTTAGATGTTTTAGTATCTTATTATAATCGTTAGGGGTGGCAGGGTGGATCTTTACACCCTCAGACACATTTATTGCCTTCCTATAATCGATATTTAGGGCCTTTAGGTGCCGCGTTACGTCGTTATACCGAGTTTTATCCCTGATTACGATGGGGGGGACTCGGATTCTAGGGGATGGCTCGGTCACAATGTTCTCTTTCTGTGTTGTATTGGACACTGATGACGTTTGTTCGGGTTTGTTCGGGTTTGTTCGGGTTTGTCTGGGGGTTGGCCGTGCCTTCGGGGTATTTTTGGCTATATTTTTAAGCATATGTTGTTGTAGGGCTACATTTGTGGTTATGGGGAGACGGGGGGGGCACAAGCAACGGGGGGAACTCCGCGTCAGCGCGTTTTACCGAGCTACCCTCGCTGTCGGAGTGAGATTCCCTCAGTCTCGCCCTTTTTTGTTTTCTGTTCTCTACTGGTGTAAAACTCTGTGAAGCAGGGCTTACGTTTTCTGGGGAGATGTCGACCTCTAGCTCCATCTCCTCGTCCTCACTACTATCTACTTCTACTGGTGAGTTCACTAGAACGTTCACCTCTAAAGCGTTTGGATGCAAATTAGTTGATTCTACTTTACTAACCTGTTTTTCAATGATTGCTCGAAGTTCAGCCTTGAGCCTGTCGATCTCTTTATCTTTCTCTGCCAGCAGGGATTGGAACTGCAGTTCCATGGCCCTGTTTGACTTTGCTACAGCATCAGTGGTGTACTGCTGTTGCTGCTGTTTGAGCACGTTCATCTCTATGATGTTTTGTTTCTTCCACTCTAGGTTTTGTTCTTCGCTTCGCTGTTGCCATGCGGCCATTTCAGACCGCATGTCGAGGGATGCGTTGGCGGCATTAGCTCTTTTTTGAATGTCCTGCGCTTGCCGGTACATCGCTTCTTCCTCCCGTTTTTGTCCGTCGAGGAACTTTTGCACAGATGATGGTGCCTCCGACATCTTGATATCCTATAATTGAGTGAATCTAAAAAAAATTATCAAAGGGGTTATGTATAGCGTGGGTGTCGTAACACTTAGGTATAATGGCACCGATTCGTCTTTAAAAAGACAAATACGGCACGAGGGCTTCTTCTTCGCTCTGTCACGGGATCGCTGTTAAAAGTCGACGTTCTCTCACGCTGGTCGCGGTCGAACTGGCGAAAAAAAAAAAAAAAAAAAAAAAAAAAAAAAAAAAAAAAATTCTCACAGCACTTTATGAAGTGCTCGACAAATGTTAAAAGTAAGATACACGAAATGTCTACATCTCGCGGTGTATTTGCGTACCACAAGGCTGGGTCAAAGCCCATGAAGCCAATGGTCGGTTCTCTAAAAAGAGAAAAACCCGCAAAACACATCTCAAAACGGTGTAGGTGTTGAGCCCCACTGATGAGCCGTAAACGGCGAAACGCGTCTGGGGATGTGAGTCTGGCGAAACGAAAAGGAATAATTTTTCTATTTTTCAACACTCAGTTGCGGTACATTACACCGTTTTGAGATGTGTTTTGCGGGTTTTTCTCTTTTTAGAGAACCGACCATTGGCTTCATGGGCTTTGACCCAGCCTTGTGGTACGCAAATACACCGCGAGATGTAGACATTTCGTGTATCTTACTTTTAACATTTGTCGAGCACTTCATAAAGTGCTGTGAGAATTCCTTTTCGTTTTGTGTTAAAACGGGAGGAAGAAGCGATGTACCGGCAAGCGCAGGACATTCAAAAAAGAGCTAATGCCGCCAACGCATCCCTCGACATGCGGTCTGAAATGGCCGCATGGCAACAGCGAAGCGAAGAACAAAACCTAGAGTGGAAGAAACAAAACATCATAGAGATGAACGTGCTCAAACAGCAGCAACAGCAGTACACCACTGATGCTGTGGCAAAGTCAAACAGGGCCATGGAACTGCAGTTCCAATCCCTGCTGGCAGAGAAAGATAAAGAGATCGACAGGCTCAAGGCTGAACTTCGAGCAATCATTGAAAAACAGGTTAGTAAAGTAGAATCAACTAATTTGCATCCAAACGCTTTAGAGGTGAACGTTCTAGTGAACTCACCAGTAGAAGTAGATAGTAGTGAGGACGAGGAGATGGAGCTAGAGGTCGACATCTCCCCAGAAAACGTAAGCCCTGCTTCACAGGGTTTTACACCAGTAGAGAACAGAAAACAAAAAAGGGCGAGACTGAGGGAATCTCACTCCGACAGCGAGGGTAGCTCGGTAAAACGCGCTAACGCGGAGTTCCCCCCGTTGCTTGTGCCCCCCCGTCTCCCCATAACCACAAATGTAGCCCTACAACAACATATGCTTAAAAATATAGCCAAAAATACCCCGAAGGCACGGCCAACCCCCAGACAAACCCGAACAAACCCGAACAAACCCGAACAAACGTCATCAGTGTCCAATACAACACAGAAAGGGGACATTGTGACCGAGCCATCCCCTAGAATCCGAGTCCCCCCCATCGTAATCAGGGATAAAACTCGGTATAACGACGTAACGCGGCACCTAAAGGCCCTAAATATCGATTATGGGAAGGCAATAAATGTGTCTGAGGGTGTAAAGATCCACCCTGCCACCCCTAACGATTATAATAAGATACTAAAACATCTAAACGATAACAAAATCCCGAGTCACTCATTCCGCTTCACGGATAAGAAGCTACTTCATGTAGTAATCCGCGGTATCCTCGAGACCTGGTCCGAGGATAAGATAAAGGCCGACCTGGAGGAGCTCGGCTTCACACCCTCCAGTGTAAGAACGTGGAAGAGGCGAGATGGAACCGCCATGCCATTTTGTACGGTTTTGGTTCCCAAAACACAAAGTGACATATATAAAATTACCTACTTGGACAATCTCAGGGTGCGCGTAGATACCCATCGCTCTAAACACACTGATACGCAGTGTCACAGGTGTCAGCTGTACGGCCACACCCAAGTAAAGTGCACAGCACAAATAAAATGTATGAGATGCGCGGAGAGTCATGTCTCTAGAGATTGTCCAAGCAGCTCACAAACCAAGTGCTGCAACTGCAGTGGTGCGCACCAATCGAATTCTAGGGAGTGTCCTCGGCACCCCAGGAATCTGCAGGAGGCTGCTGCTGCTCGAAAGACAGCAGCAGGCCCAGGCAAGTTCGTTTGGGGAAGCCAAAATAACAATAAACTGAAAAATACTAACCAGATAGTTACAGCTACAGCGCAGCCTGCAAAGGAAGTCAACGCGCTACAAGCAACGCTTCAGAGTATGCAAACCTTGATGATGGAGTTCACCAAGATGATGCAGACTCTCACACCAGTACTGCAAATGTCCAAGCTGAACCAATAGTGGTTGCACGCCCAGTGGACTTTCTAAAGATTTGCACTATAAACATTAATGGGATTAAGGGCAAAAAACTCGAACTAATAAAATTCTCAGAAGAGCACAGCCTCGATGTGATTCTGTTACAAGAAACATGGTTAAAAGAAAAAATACGTTTTTCTTTCCCAAACTACAACGTTTTTAGAAATGACAGAGTAACTAGATTAGGTGGAACCATGGTTCTTGTTAAAAAACACATTCAGGCGAGCTCTATGCCTAATCCGGATAGTTGCAGAAAAATAGAAGGGACATACGTCAAGATCAGGGTGAGCGGAAGGAGCGTAGTGCTCGGCTCCGTGTACTGCGGTCCTGCTGCGATCTTTGATTTTGACAGGCAGTGTATCGAAGACATTTTCGACAACAATAACACCATGATAATCGGGGGAGATCTGAATGCCAAAAATCGTATTTGGGGATGCAGAGCCACAAACAAACGAGGTCAGCTGTTATACAATAGGTCAGGCGTTCTTGACTACCATATGCTCCCACCTGAGGACCACACCCATCTAAGTCCTATCGGATTACCGGAAACACTGGACATATTCGTGATCAAGAACACTGACAGGATATCTCAGCCTAAAGTATGTCATGATCTAACGTCAGATCACTTGCCCGTGATAATGGAATATGGTGACCCTCGCAGGAGGGGGAAAAACACCGTAGCCTTAACCAAAACGAGCTGGGAAAAATTCAAAAATGAATTAAAGGGCTGCGATGCGATTCCTCCTATTGCGAACAAACCAGACATTGACGAGGCAGCGGTAGTGCTAGTCAACAACATAAAGCAAGCACTTGCTAGAGCATCGAGCACTGGGACAATAAATTACTCCAAATACGGTGATCTAAGTCATGAGATAAAAATCGAGATAAGAGAGAAGAACAGACTCTTACATCAAGCCTATAGAACTGGTGATCCGGCGATCAAAATCCAAGCAAATCTGGCAACACAGCGTATCAAGAAACAACTGATAGATGCAGAGTCTGATATGTGGGATAGGAAGGTCAAAAGCCTGAATATCGAAGATAACAGTCTCTACAGAATGACAAGAACTCTAACGAAGGGCTCACGCAAACAGATGCCGCCACTAACAACCGCAGACAACGTCATTCTGACAGACGCTAAAGAAAAAGCTGAGAAATTTGCTGAAGTTCTTTACGAACAGTTCAGCGAAAATCCAGCCAACAACAAAGCATCAGAAAACCGGATTAACAGAACTGTAGAGATCTATAAACGCATGGATCCCCACCCCGATCCCAACCTGCAACACATCACAGCAGATGAAGTGAAAGGTCTAATAGCCAAGACCAAAATAAAGAAGGCACCCGGTATTGATGGCATCTCCAACAAAGCCTTAAAAAATCTACCGGACAACATCATAAACGACATAGTCTGTATAACAGAAGCAATGCAGACCCTCGGACACTTCCCTGTCGCCTGGAAGAAGGCAAAGATCGTAATGATAGGGAAGGCTGGACAAAATAAGAAACTCCTGAGTAGCTATAGGCCAATCAGTCTACTGTCTAACTTGGGCAAATTAGCGGAAAGGTTAATCTCGGGTAGGCTATCAGCCTTTGTCGAAATTAATCACTGTATACCAGAGGAGCAGTTCGGCTTTAGAGCAAATCTGTGCACCGTTAGACAGGCGACAAGGTTCGCCTCTAATATTCTTAGGGGTTTCAACACCAGGAGACACACAGCGGCCGTGTTATTCGATGTAAGCAAGGCGTTTGATAAAGTATGGCACAACGGGCTTCTACTAAAAATGATTAGGATGGGAGTACCTGACTACCTGATAAGACAGATTGCGTCTTATCTGGAAGACAGGTCTTTCCAAACATGGATTGACGAAGAACTGTCATCATCAAAGAATATTCGAGCTGGTGTACCTCAGGGTTCAGCAATAGCCCCCCTGCTTTACAACATCTACACTGCTGACATGCCGAAGTTTCCCATGTGCGACAATTACATATACGCAGACGACACGGCGTTTGCAGTATCAGGAAAAAGCCCTAGAATACTAACCCTAAGGCTCAACAGGAACATCGCCCTCTTTGAAGAGTGGCTCTCAAAATGGAAGATCAAAATAAACCCGGACAAGACTCAGGCAATTTACTTTTCCAGGGCACGCCTCAAACTCCCAACGGGGAAACTCAAAGTGGGAAACCAGGATATCGACTGGAAACAGAGTGTTAAGTATCTTGGTTTACACTTCGATAAAAGGCTGACCTGGAGGGTAAACTCAGCCAACATCATGAAGAAGGCCAACCAACAACTTGGCGCTATATACTGTTTACTCAACAGAAGGAGTAAACTCAATCTAAGAACGAAGGTAAACCTCTACACGACATTCATCAGATCAGCGATGATGTATGGTGCCCCAGCCTGGTGCACCCTATGTAAGTCGAGCCTTCAACAAATACAGGTAATTCAAAACAAGGTACTAAAGATAATAGTTGACACTCCTCGATACACACGGAACGACATTATACACAGAGACCTCGAAATTGCTACAATTTCGGAGTTTCTAGACAAAACCATCACCAAATACCATACTAAGGCTAACATTGCCAACAATAGCACGATCGCTGCTTCACACATACATTCACGACCTAACGCTACATACAAATTACCGAAAGACTGGCTCACGCGCAACCGCGTCTGAGTCCAAAACAATCAAAATACAAAAAACAACAAAGATTGCCTTGCTTTGCACAACCTGCAAAAACCAGGTGTAACATGACGACTACGCCTACCCTACTACCCACTACCTTATACGTTCGGAGCTCTCGAAATTTGTTCACTCGATTAACTTCGAGTGAAAAAATCTCTAGAGCTGGCACCCAACATAAATGTATAGCATAGCTAAATCAAAATCAGAATATGCAGTTAACCAGTCATATAGCGAAATCGAGTTATAGGTATGATACCTAATTCAGACGGTGAGTTTTAGTCAGTCGGCTCGTCTACCTCGTAGGCGAAACTTACACTCTGTAAGTTGACATTGGTCTGGTCTTTCCCCGCAATGTTGCTAACCTGACACTACCTGGCCCCCGCGAGGGTCAGGTGTCTGTAAGCAGATTTCTCATCGTGTGTCCAAAAAAAAAAAAAAAAACTTTTCGTTTTGCCAGACTGTTGAGCCCCACTGATGAGCCGTAAACGGCGAAACGCGTCTGGGGATGTGAGTCTGGCGAAACGAAAAGGAATAATTTTTCTATTTTTCAACACTCAGTTGCGGTACATTACACCGTTTTGAGATGTGTTTTGCGGGTTTTTCTCTTTTTAGAGAACCGACCATTGGCTTCATGGGCTTTGACCCAGCCTTGTGGTACGCAAATACACCGCGAGATGTAGACATTTCGTGTATCTTACTTTTAACATTTGTCGAGCACTTCATAAAGTGCTGTGAGAATTCCTTTTCGTTTTGCCAGACTGTTGAGCCCCACTGATGAGCCGTAAACGGCGAAACGCGTCTGGGGATGTGAGTCTGGCGAAACGAAAAGGAATAATTTTTCTATTTTTCAACACTCAGTTGCGGTACATTACACCGTTTTGAGATGTGTTTTGCGGGTTTTTCTCTTTTTAGAGAACCGACCATTGGCTTCATGGGCTTTGACCCAGCCTTGTGGTACGCAAATACACCGCGAGATGTAGACATTTCGTGTATCTTACTTTTAACATTTGTCGAGCACTTCATAAAGTGCTGTGAGAATTAGCCCGACACTACCTTGCAGCCGCGTCTGTAAGGTGTCTGTGTGCAGATTTCTCATCGTGTGTCCAAACAAAAAAAAAAAAAAAAAAAAAAAAACTTTTCGTTTTGCCAGACTGTTGAGCCCCACTGATGAGCCGTAAACGGCGAAACGCGTCTGGGGATGTGAGTCTGGCGAAACGAAAAGGAATAATTTTTCTATTTTTCAACACTCAGTTGCGGTACATTACACCGTTTTGAGATGTGTTTTGCGGGTTTTTCTCTTTTTAGAGAACCGACCATTGGCTTCATGGGCTTTGACCCAGCCTTGTGGTACGCAAATACACCGCGAGATGTAGACATTTCGTGTATCTTACTTTTAACATTTGTCGAGCACTTCATAAAGTGCTGTGAGAATTCCTTTTCGTTTTGCCAGACTGTTGAGCCCCACTGATGAGCCGTAAACGGCGAAACGCGTCTGGGGATGTGAGTCTGGCGAAACGAAAAGGAATAATTTTTCTATTTTTCAATTATTTTAGAATTTAATGACGTTTCCTCCACCATTTTCAATCACATTATAAATCATATGTTACCTACTTGATTTTTATTCCATTCCAGACGAAGGATGTTCGGTTGTAAAATAATTTAAGAACTTGTGCTGCTCGCATTCTATGTCTGTCTCTGTCTGCATCAACCTTCTCCGATTCATTAAAGGGAGATAAATATGGCCTAGATCGAATCGAACAAACCCAAAGTCTGATATTGACACAGAAAGATAGACACAAAAGGATAAACGTATGGAGTAACCTGCCTGGCTGTGACGTCACTTGCATGGCCTACTTATGTGCTTCGATCCCCGCCATAAGCGGTCTCACCGGGCTGATGGCGAACGGCACTATGTGGCGACCAGTGTTGCCAGAAGTCTTTAATCAAAGGTAATAGGTTAACAGTCTTAACAGGGAGTGTTTAGGAAATATCTTCGACAATAACAGGACAACAATAATCGGAGGAGATCTGAATGCCAAAAATCGAGAATGGAACTGTAGAGCAACCAACACCAGAGGGCTAATGTTATACAACAATTCTGATGTTTTTAATTACCATATATTACCACCAGAGGGCCACACACATCTAAGTGCTAACGGATTACCGGAGCTACTAGATATATTCGTAATTAAAAACACAGATCACATGTCACAGCCTGTAGTAATCAATGATCTAACATCTGATCATCTCCCAGTGATTATCGAATATGGTGACCCACGCAGGAGGGGTCTTAGCATCATAACCAAAACCAGAACTGACTGGAAAAAATTCCAGACTCAGCTGGAGGGTTGCGATTCTATCGCTCCTCTTCTAGGCAAACCAGATATCGACGAGGCTGTAAATGTGCTCACAAAGAACATACAGCAAGCACTTGCTAGAGCAACAACAACAAAAACAGCTGATTACACTAAATATGGTAATCTCAGTCATGACATAAAGAACGAAATAAGAGCGAAGAACCGTCTCAAAAATAGAGCGTACAGAACTGGAGATCCGAGGATCAAACAACAGGCAAACCAGGCAACACAGAGGGTCAAACAGCTGCTTAGCGGCTTGGAATCCGAGAGATGGGAAAGGAAGGTCGAAAGCCTAAATACACAAGATGGATCCCTCTATCGGATGACAAGATCGCTTGTCAACGGAAGTAGGACACCAATGCCGCCCATAACAACGAGCGGCAACACTGTAATCACTGAACCTCAGGAAAAAGCGGAAAAATTCGCTGAAGCACTCTACGAGCAATTCAGCGAAAATCCGGCTACAGATGTAGACCTAGAAAATCGGATCAACAGGACTGCCGAAATATATAAAAGCATGGATCACCCTCCTGAACCAAATCTGCAAGAAGTCACCGCAGAAGATGTCAAAAAGATCATACGTTACGTAAAGGTCAAAAAAGCTCCCGGGCTAGATAGAATCACCAACCTATCACTGAAAAATCTACCGGAGAAGACAATAAAGGATATAGCCAACATCGCAAATGCTATACTGAAAACTGGACATTTTCCCGCCCCATGGAAACAGGCAAAAATCATTATGATAGGGAAATCAGGCCAAGACAGAAGAAAATTGACAAGTTACAGGCCAATCAGTCTTCTGTCTAACATAAGCAAGATAGTGGAACGGTTAATTTCGGGTAGGCTCACAACCTTTGTCGAAACTAACAACTGTCTACCAGTGGAGCAGTTTGGCTTTAGAGCTAACTTGTGCACCGTTAGACAGACAACAAGACTGGCTTCTAACATAATCAATGGATTCAATAGACGGAGGAGCACGGGAGCCGTCCTATTCGATATCAGTAAAGCCTTTGACAGGGTATGGCATAACGGGTTAATTGTCAAAATGATCAGGCTAGGAGTACCAAACTATATGATAAAACTTATAGCCTCCTATCTTGAAAATCGATCGTTTAAAACTTTTGTTGAAGAGTGTTACTCTACGTCAAAAATAATCAGGGCCGGAGTCCCGCAAGGTTCGGTAATAGCCCCCCTACTTTTCAATATCTTTACTTGTGATATCCCAATGCATCCGTCTTGCGAAAAAATCATATACGCTGATGACACAACCATAGCAGTGACATCAAGAAATCCAAAACAAATAATGCTGGCGCTAAAAGAAAACATCATTACTCTGGAAAAATGGCTCAGCAAGTGGAAAATAAAAATCAATCCAGAAAAAACACAGGCAATTTACTTTACCAAGAACTCATCAAGGTTCAGAAGACCGGAAGGCAGGGTCACTGTAGGAAACAAACCAATCGATTGGAGCCCAAGCGTAAAATACTTGGGACTTCACTTCGACAAACGCCTCAATTGGAAAGTAAATACAGCCCACAGGAGAAAGATGGCTCACGCCCAACTGAGCACTCTATACCCGCTGCTCAACAGTAAGAGCAAGCTAACAACCAGGACAAAAGTCATGATGTACAAAGTGCTCATCAGGCCGGTGCTCACATACGGAGCACCGACATGGTGCACACTGGGTAAGCAGGACTTGCAAAGACTACAGGTAATACAGAACAAGGCACTTAAAATAATACTGAATACACCTAGATATACCCGAACTCACGTCATACATCGAGACCTCCAAATTGACACAATTTCGGAGTTTCTCGATAAAATAATCACGAAATACCACACCAAGGCTAACTTGGCCAACAACGCCAAGATAGCCTCATCGCACATACGCAGACTACCGCGTCAAAAACACAGAATGCCCAAAGACTGGATCACTCGCTAAATCCACACTCCAAATTATTTAAGAACTTGTTCTGTATAAAATAATGGTACACGCACACTACGCGCACACTATACGCCTCTGTAAACAATTACAATAACTACCCCTCTACCTCTAACCTCTACACCCAATATGTTAACGGAGCTCTTAAAACTTGCTAATTTGATTAAATTCAAATAAGAAAGGGTTAAGAGCTGTAACCGAAACACACAAAGCAACGCTTCAAGGCCTAACCTAAAAAATCATACTGATGATAAACAAAAATAACACGTCTAAGTGAAAGGAGTTACAGGTATCATGCCTGACTCAGACGGTGAGTTTTAGTCGGTTGGCTCGTCTCCTTCTGAGGCGGATCCCCTCCTTCAGAGCGGATGATATTGATGGTCTTTCCCCACAATGTTGCTAGCCCGACACTACCTTGCAGCCGCGTCTGTAAGGTGTCTGTGTGCAGATTTCTCATCGTGTGTCCAAACAAAAAAAAAAAAAAAAAAAAACTTTTCGTTTTGCCAGACTGTTGAGCCCCACTGATGAGCCGTAAACGGCGAAACGCGTCTGGGGATGTGAGTCTGGCGAAACGAAAAGGAATAATTTTTCTATTTTTCAACACTCAGTTGCGGTACATTACACCGTTTTGAGATGTGTTTTGCGGGTTTTTCTCTTTTTAGAGAACCGACCATTGGCTTCATGGGCTTTGACCCAGCCTTGTGGTACGCAAATACACCGCGAGATGTAGACATTTCGTGTATCTTACTTTTAAAATCTAAAATAATTTTTAATTTTCTATTCTTTTCACGAAAGCGGACCCTTTCGTTTTGTTGCTGGTAAGTAATTTATGATTGAAATATTTTTTTATTAATTTTTATTCGTTATGGTTATTTTACATTATAAAATTGTCCCATTATGTCCCAAACTTCTCACGCAAACGAACAAACACATTTTTAAAGAATTTTATTTAAATTTTACAATCTACAAGTCAAAAGCTACAACATAATATTTACAGCTTAGTCAGAATTTTGATAAGGCCGGTAATATATTATTATAATAATTCTTTCCTTTCATAGTTTAATTGAGAATCCCATAATGACTGAACATTAAAGAGGACTTCGATCACTAATGTTGCCAGGAGTATGCTACGAAACAAACAAATTGGAAGCCCATAATCATAATGATGGTGCATATATTTACTTGGTTAGTAGCTGTACATATAGTATTGTATTTACCTTGATTTGTTTGAAGTTTAAGATGGTAAAATATTTGATGTAAATTTTGATTTATTTCCTATTTTTTAATAAAACTAATTACAACCTTCAATCGCTGAATTCTTTAGTTCTAGTTTCGTTGCTAGTTCAATAATAATATAAAAGTATGTAAGGACAATTTTAAAGCGATATTTACAGCTGAAAACCTATGTCAAAATCCTAATATTTGATTTTCTCTACTTAGTAAATCAAATGAAAGGGTTTTGATGTTTTCATTGCTTAAATGTCACTTTAAAATATTGACAGTAATACAAATTTGGACAAAAGTGACATTTGAAAAGCACGTGCGCGCCAGGCATAATGGATGTCGCCGTATCATCGCCTGCTTCGAATATTTAACACGGCAGTTTGTCTTCTTCCTGGTTATAAGTATTCGTTGTTCGCCATAGTTTTCCGTAGAAATTTTGAAAGATCACCAAAATTTTTTCTTATTTTAGTCGTGTGTGTTTATTAAAATAAATATCTAAATTTTCATAAAATGGGGTGCGCTGTGTTCGGCGGCAAAGAAATTTGATAGAAATATAAGGTGATTGATGCGGTTTCCTAAGGATAAGAACTAAAAATTAGAATGGATACGGTTTTATTTACTTTGTTAACATTTACTTCTTAGTATTTTCCACTGAAACTGATGAGGGTATATGCTTTCGAAACATGTATGGAAATTAAAATATTGTTTATTTACCTCTTCATAATTTCACTCCACTGCGAGTTGGACTATTTAAAAAAAATTGTTTAATTTGTTTAAACTAGGTTGTATTTTGCTTAAATCTTTGTTGTATGTTTATGAAATAAATATACCTAAATTCCATGATATTTTTCTTCCATTTTACATACTATTAAATGCGTAAAACCTTTTAATACCTTTCAAAGCGAATTAAAAACGCTTACAGCAATATAAATCTCCATAATCAATCGCCACCATCGGCGTGGAATCATACCTCTTACATCTTTATACCGTGAGCAAACGATACTACGTGGCGACCAGTGTTGCCTAATAGAATAATAAGAAACGACGTCAGAGTAAGAAGAGTGCGAAAAAAAAAGGTCAAGGTCAAGGTTGTTACTTTCCTATGATATACAGGGTGTTATAGAAATGACGTATTATATTTAATCCGGCAATACCTGTGAGATTAGATTAATAATACGTCATTTCCATAGCACCCTGTATAATGGTATAAGAAATTTAAAATCACTCCCCCTGTAACATCACTGACGCGCGCGCGGCACATGAAATTGAAACGGTTATATCTTACTTTAGTTATTTGTATCATCGGTAACTAGGCAGAATGATAACGGATATCTCGTGAGGTATGGAGGTGGGACGCATTCACTAAGTTTCTGATCAAATACGAGCACTACAGGAAATATCCTTTAATTCATTCTGGGAGTGGTGCGTGTGCGAATAAAGCGATTCATGTTGATTTTGAGCCGTTAGAGGTTATATTCGTTGAGAAACACGACCTCAGGAGGATCGCTTCACAAGGATGATTTCCTTCAAGAAGAACTAAGCTGAACCACATACGGATGAACGGCAGTGATTAGTCGTGTCTTTCTGATATTTGCTGCTCTATGTAGAATTAAGCGGGCAATGTCACTAACATTTACCATGGAAATATCTGTAAAAGAGAATCAAATCACCAACCTGTCTTCGATGTTCAAGGTTGTAGAGGTTCTTGGTCAGCTCGTGGTCTCCGATCGGACGAGTGGCTCTCATTTCGATGGAATCAAGTAGCCGGCTTGGGTGCAGAGCTGAAGAGATAAGAGCAGTTTGAATGAAATCAGTATAGTAATGAACGAATCTGGGCTTTGTAGAGTGTCAGAAGTTGTTGAGATGTATACAACATTTTGATCCTGAAAAGTACCTAGGTACCTACATCAAGTTTCCATGAAGCTGTCTTGGTGATTACTAGAATATATAGTTGTGCCAAAACATATTTTCTCCCAAATTGAGTCCCAGTTAATTAGTGAAAACTGCCCTATTGGTTTTCTTACCATTAAATTCGACTTAGTTTCTGTCACCACAAGAGAAAATTTCTTCCAAGTCTGAGGCGCGTTACTTCATGATGTCTGCGAAGATGTGCATCGGCACCCGAGAAGAGGATGAGAGACCAATACGGAACAATATGGAACCTTGAGGAACTCCGGCATTGGTTATGAAGGTGTCTGAGAGAAACCCGTCACTAGCTGAGAATGGTCCTTAAGAAGTTAAATATGCATACACAGAATCGACTGGGCATACCATAAGATCGCGCAGTTTACTTAGGTTAGGAGCCCTTTATGCCAAAGACGATCAATCTCTATGATGTTCGATTGCGTTGCTCCAAAGATGAGTGACATAGCTAGAAAATCTATTATTAATCTGGATCGGAATCCATATTGATGATAGCAGATAATGTTAAGGCCTTCCAGGTACTTTAGAAGTCGTTTGTTAATAGCTTTATCCATTACTTTAGATATAACTGAAAACAAACAGTTGTTTGGTAGGGTTCTCTTACATTTCTTTGGAATAGGTCGCCGTCTTCCAGCACGATGGAAATATTCTTTTTTTAAAGATAAGTTGAAAGTGTACAAAATATGATTTCGGTTATTTCCGATTGAACTACGGGAACGTTGGTGGTGTTTTCCTTGAAGCCTACAGTGGAATGCGAAGAAAATAGTTCATCAAGTAGGTTTGCTTTGTCTCCGGCTGTGGATGCTATTGTACCATCGGAACATGCTAGAGGTGGAACAGTTGATTTGGTACGATTTTGGCTAACGGTCTTATTAGCGACTGACCAAAAAACCTTAATCCGTTAGGACTGGCCAGAAGTTTGTTTCTGATCCTTTCGTTATATTCTTCTGTCATTTGATTTGACACTGGTTTCGAGCGGTAACAAAGATGGTGCGATGCTCAGCGGTATGGTTTTTACGCTACTGTCGATAAGTAAGATTATTAGGTCTGTTATCATGCTCACAATTCTTGTTAAACCAGGGCTTGCCGTTGGAATGGCGCTTTTTGGAGAACGGAATAAAGGCTACTATACTAGTTCGAATGACATCGGCGACCTTCCCAGCACAGATGGATGGATCATCAGAAGAAAATAATACGCTCAGTCAAGGTTAAAATGATATTTCAGATCTTCCCACTGTGTAGTGCCAAATCTTGCGAAGTTCAGGAAGTTGTTTAGCAATAATTGCCAGACATCTTTGGTTAAAAGTAATAGATTGACGGACCGAAAGGTAATAGAATAGTAAAAAACGGCGAAGAGAAATGCCACAACAAAGGCCGTAACTTTACATAAGATTGATATAATATGAGCCTCCACAAGATTCAATATCTAAAAAAAGGGTCGGTAGTTTGTCACTTTGATGGACAGCCTAAGTGATGACGTCAGAAACGTCAAATTTTTTAAAACCTTTCCAATCAAAAAAAGATTGCATTGAATTCTATGCATTGAATTTCCCATAAGAGATTTTTTATAGCATCGGTGTACGTTTATTAGTGATAAATAAGCAACTTCTTGATATTATTTATATTTTAGGTGTTATTATTGATCTATTTTCAACCACACATTGAGGTAGTGTTTTAGGTAGATTTTTAATCACCATCTGAACAAGTTTGAGGTTATGTTATTGTTGCCAAACCACGTGACTTTTCATCTGTCAAAATTTCCTTGGTGGGCAACATAGACAAAGGAAGAGAGGGGACGCGTAAAACCAGATGCTATTTTGTTACCGCCTGGCTCCTTATCGGATTTAGCAGTGG
Organism: Barypeithes pellucidus; assembly: GCA_963991005.1. Lineage (NCBI taxonomy): Eukaryota > Metazoa > Arthropoda > Insecta > Coleoptera > Curculionidae > Barypeithes > Barypeithes pellucidus. Next base: position 51,972,310 of record OZ022557.1, on the reverse strand, counting down.
CGTTACATGAATATTTTCTTAGTATTATCCCAGTACAAAATTATTATTTATGGAATATGGAAGTAATATTTTTATTGAATTGAATTTGTATATTGTGTCCCTTACTGAGTACAAATGTTCTTCTGCTGCTCAATAATTTATGAATGCTTAGTAAATATTAATTTTATTAGCCAAAAATATAATTTCATATAGGAAAGGTTGTGAAATTTAAATATCTTTCAACTTTAGGGAAAATGTAAGATAAAAACAAAATTGGTCGATTCAAAATTTATTACAAAGAAGCAACAAAATGTAATTACTGGTAGTTTTGAAAATATTGTTGGCACAGCACCTCCAAGTAATCGTACTCTTTCCTCAACTTTATAAAGAAGGACTTCTCAAAATGCTCTGAACAAATCCTGTAGGCAGGAGAAGGTGTCCAATCTCTAAGTCCCATGTTCTGCACCCAAATGTTTGCTTTTTGTGGATCTTTCGGAATTCTAAAAACAATACAACAATGTGTGAGCTTAGTGGTTTAAAATAAGTTTTAGCAGGACGCCATCCTTGTGAAACGACCTTCGCCTGAAGTCGTGTTTCTCAAAGACTATGACCTTCAACGATTCAAGACAAACGTTAATCGCTTTCTTTAAAAAAATATCACTGGTATGCATTCGAAATAATATAATGCTTTCGCTAATAATTAACCAAAATTAAATAAGAAATAATTTAATTTTGTCAAAATACACAAATCATGCAGGTACGCCATTGAGTGACACACCCTCAGTAGATAGGCTACAACAGTTCTGGGCCATTTAGGGGTAGTTTTACATGTTATTCCTTATGGGAAAATTTAAGGTTCGAATTGCAATTTTATGGCCATCATAGGGGTAGTACATGAACATAGGTACAGGCGCGTAGGCTATAACTATATGGAGACTACCAGTGGCCATAACTACTTGAGCGCTAACTACCATGGGCCCTAACTACATGAGCACCCCATAGGTACTAACTACATAGGCCCTAACTACTGGCGCGGGCTTCCGGGATTCGCGGGGCCCAAAGCCGCGTCTAGCGCGCGTGATACACGGCCCGCCAGGTACCCCCTTTGAGGGGCCCAAAGTCGCGGGGTTTGTCCCACCTGATCTCGAGGGGGCCCACTAGGCTACCCCATCTGATGACGTCGATGGTCCCCGTGTAATATTAATCCTGAAAAAAAGTTTTCCATCTGCCAGTCTCGAACCGCCGTCCTCTAGATTACCAATCATAGAAATTTCCTCTGAGCTATCAGGGATTGTTCGAAAAAACCGCAAACTATTGATAGATATGAACACGTGGGGGACAAGCATTAAAACAACTAATTTATATGACGATATTTATTTCACAATATTACACATCTGGTTTCTAGTAATGGTGACTACACAATTTGTTAATAATATCAAACAAGATATGGATATAAATACTACTAAACTATAAATAATGTTAGAATGCTCCATGGGTGGGTCTGATCGGGTACTTTCGATCATATATTCGCTGCCATAGGTCTTCCAAGGAGTTTCTCCAACGGTGGAATCTCTAAAGATAAACTTGATCTTATATCGAAGAAAAGCATCAGAGGATACGTTTGCAGCAAAAACAGGAATCTGTCTATTAAACAACATCTCATAACGCATCTTAACCCATGTATTGTTCGAGGACTCAATCATTACCGATGCATCCATGACATTTGGCGGCATGTATACATAAAATACATTTTGAACGAGCGCCACCAGGATGATGTAAGATGAACTTAACACGGCCATTGGTGGCGAATAACTGATCTATAATAATTTCTTTGCAGCTCTTATAGAGTCATAGCTATTATAAAGAACCGATATAAATATTATCAGAAAAATAATTATATAGAAATAACCGGGGCTATAACGATCTGGTTTTATCTCATTTGCTTTAAACTGCCTACATTTCCATAATATTTTTGCAAAATCGCAATCCTCGGAATACTTGTAGTGATCTGCAAGAGGGTCATCTCCTTTTTTCCATCCGTTAAATTCGCAATGGCAAAAAGCGCATCTTACTATGTCAGAATGTTGGGTGTAATAAAATCCAGCACGAGCCAAATCTTCAGGGCAGACTTTCTTACGCGTATATGTAATTAATCTATCTTCAAAATTATACATGGTGCCATCATCAGCGCAATCTAAACAATCCATGCTATACTAGCTGACGCCAAAGCCGCTTCAACTATACTAAGTAATAAAACACTAAAGTCTTTATTTATACATTTATTAAACATCTGAATTCATATACAATTTATCAAAATCATCTAGAACTTTCTGCGGGTTATAATATAATAGCTCCAAGACATAAGAATCTTTCTCCGTAAGGACACTACAGATACGTTTTTTTAGTTTATCAATAAAATTATCCTTTACATCCATATTACCTACATAAGATAAAATCCTTTCATAATTAGCTTGAACATCAAGCTCTCTCGCTAATTCTAACTTATAACTAATCAAATCTCGAATGTTAAAAACAGAATCGAGATCAGTACAACAAAAACATAAAGTAATATCGTCACACTTTAGTTTTATAATTGTTTCACCTAAAAGAAGTACAGGAGACATAGTGAAATTCTCGTCTATAGATGTCATATCAGCGCCACCAGACCCAGCCAATATATTTTCAGCCATTTCCAAAAATTCCTGCCAGCTAGTAGCCGAAAATGAGATGGATACTTGATCCTCGGGCAAATTTAACAGCGTATAAATCAGCCGAACGCTTGGAATCATCCCCCGGGCAACGCTCAAACCTACAGCTACCTTGAAATTACCGGCAGGATAACATACTTCATTTAAAAATCGTCGTTCTTTTCTAATCTCGTTCTTACTTCGCAGCAACATACTATCAAGATATTTCTCGAATGGTGACGAACACGATGACTCACTCATTTCACTAAGCTCATCGGAGAAGGTAGGATATTCTTCAACCATGATTGGAACAAAACTAACTGTAGATGGGATTCCAGCCTATATATCAGCTATACCCCCACCCCTCAATATATGATACGTAACAAACCGGTTCTTAAAAACCGCTTGAACAAGTTTCACGTCAGAATCAAAGTATATACTACAAGTCTGCTTATGTTTTGTGGTACGCCTATGATGACCGATTAAAACTATTTCATATTTATACAAATTTAAACAACGTCTTTTGATACGTCTATCCAGCTGTTATGTGACGCATCAAACCCCACCCATTTGACATACATCTTTCTACCCTTTTTACGCAAAATCTGCTCGATAAGAAATACATCTGGTTGTTTAGTTTTTTGCAGTTCTTCTTCATAAAAACCGCCACTGATTGGACGACCGTGCATATCTTCTAATAAATATGTTGTAGGAGCAGTAATTTTTACTTTTAAAATTTTAAATAATTCCGCCGTCCAATTAGGCACATATCCTTTTTCAAACACGTGTTTAGCTTTACTTATCCGAACAATATCCCCCACTTTAAATTTCTGTCTACCAACAACCTTGAGATTGTTATAAGCCGAATCCAACATCATTTTTTCATTATTCGTAGAAACATTCTTTGGCTTCATTTTGGTTGTGGAATGTTTTGTATTATTATAAGTATTTACAACATGTTCCAACAAGTCGATCCATTTATGGTTGCCATTCAAGGTAAACAACTTAAAAAGCTTTTCCTTGACTGTTCGAATTACGCGCTCGGCAATAGTTGCTTTTAAAATACTAAATGTGCTGTAATGATGGATGCCATGTTTCTTCATAAGACCTTGAAAGCTAGCGTTGTAATATTCCTTCCCATTATCTGTAACTATCTTTTTCGGAATTCTCTTAGACTGCGCGAGTATCTGCGCCATAGCATTAGTCACATCTTTGGCATTTTTAGACTTTATAGGTCGAGTCCATAAATATTTCGAAAAACAATCAATAACAACCAATATATACTTAAACCCCCTATTTTCGCGAGAATACTGATCAAGCTGAGCAAGATCAGAGGCAAAAGTATCATCTAAGCCATATTGAATAAATCTACGTCGTTTAAATTTTGTTCTGGCGGGCTTATGCAGCTCATTAACAACTTGTTCTCTCGCTTTAGTAATACTCGCCGCCATTTTCAAACATGTAATAAAAACTAATTACTATGCAGTTGCTTTTATATCTTACTTCTATCAATCCGCTGTTTCAATTTATTGACATTTGTATTTATTTTTTTAACATCATCAGTAATAGGCTTAATAGATTGTTTAACAGTAGTAGTTATACAGCCTGTACCAAGTTAAGTGCGCACTATTGCTAACTTTTTTATTATTGTAGATACAAAGTCGGTCAAATTAGCAAAGTAGTAGCATTTTTTCTGCCGATTAAGGTGGTGAGAACAAAAAAACAATTGAACATAGGGTTTTCAAATAAATGAGAAAAATGCCATTTTTTTAAACGGAACACCCTGTATATTTTTGACTAAAAGGTTTGTAAATTATTTACAGAACAAAAAAGTTCATATGCATTATTGGCCTAAAACTGAAAATAACCGAATTATTACCATATTTATTTTTTAGACAAGTTGGCTGTGTCTTCTTGAAATAAAACTCAAATATCTCCTTATTATTTTATTTAAATGAAATAAATGAAAACACACAACCTACATTAAATGTGCAAAGATATTTCCGTTCTGTTCGATACATTTTCTGGCATTATTTAATACACGTTTTGTGGCTTTTAAAACTGTTCTGCCATCGAGGGATGCTATAATGCGTCTGATGTCATCTTGAAGTTCGTCCAGGTTCGCATATTTCTTTTTATAGACGTTGTCTTTGACATAACCCTAAAAGTAACAGTCTTATGGACTTATGTCAGGAGATCTTGGGGGCCAATGTGTAAGACCATTTGTTGCTATCCACCTATCTTGGAAAAGCTTTTCTAACAACATTCTCACCTCGTGGAACTGATGGGGAGGAGCTCCATCTTGTTGAAAGTAGATTCGGTTTCGTGCCTCTAAGTTGACATGATGTAAATATTATTCCAGTAATTCTGACAGCATATCAACATATCTTCGGCCTGTTAAAACGCCATCATAAAAAATTGGGCCAATTATTTGGCGGCCTATTAGACCACACCAAACATTAATACTAAATCTTACTTGCGGATTTCTGGGATGAGCAATAAATAGATTTTCTCTAGACCAATAGTGCATGTTTTTATGATTAAACATACCCCTGTTTGAAAAATTCGCTTCATCGCTCCACAATATGTGCGTTAAAAAGTTGAAAGTGAAGCTGATTCTTTCAGTGTCGCCAGGTAATAATGGTTGCACTAGTCGGTACTTATACGGTACAACCTTATTTTTTTTTTAAATTCTTCAAATTGTAAATAAACTTAAACCACTGTCCCTTGCCAAATCTCTGGACGAATTATTTTTGTACACTTCAAAATACACATTTACTTCTACCTGTTCACTTATTATAAACTGTTTTCCAGTTCTACCCTTTCCAAGAACGTCTTCATTATTTCTGAATTTTCTATAAAGATTTAAAAAATACCTTCTGATTGCTTGATCACGTTCAGGATACGTTTGACCATATTGTTCTAGTGCTCGGAAACTATTTTTTTTGCAAACAAGATATGCTTCTAACATATCGCATTTTTCTAAATGCGTGAACGCCATTTTATATTATTTTTATAACTAGAGAACATTACATTACAACAATTACCAAAAATGCTTGGCTCTTATTGACAGCAGAATAATCTAATGACACATCGAATAAAGCTTTTATTTTGAAAATACACAGCCAACTTGTCTAAAAAATAAATATGCTAATAATTCGGTTATTTTCAGTTTTAGGCCAATAATGCATATGAATTTTTTGTTCTGTAAATAATTTACAAACCTTGCAGTCAAAAATATACAGGGTGTTCCGTTTAAAAAAATGGCATTTTTCTCATTTATTTGAAAACCCTATGTTCAATTGTTTTTCTGTTCTCACCATCTTAATCAGCAGAAAAAATGCTACTACTTTGCTAATTTAACTGACTTTGTATCTACAATAATAAAAAAGTTAGCAATAGTGCGCACTTAACTTGGTACAGGCTGTATACCCCTTTAAAATATTTTCAAGGTTATCAAATTGTGCAGATACCTGCACTATAGATGCTTGATGTTTAGTACGAATCTCTTGAAGCTGTGTTGTTAATTGCATATCTAATTTCAAAATCTCGCTCTTCAACTTATCATCAATGCCCTTAAGCGAATTTTTATAATCCGACATTTCTTTATTTAAAATAGTCATATGATCACGCATTTGCGCAGATATTAATTCCGTATTAACCTTACTAGAATTCGTCAATTCATTCTTAACTCTATCAATAGAGTTGTAGGCATCTTGCATTCTAACCGCAACCAAATGATTAAGATTAGCCGAAAGAGAACTTATTGAATCATCTATAAATTTTTTATTCGCAGCATCAGAGCCATCTGTAGGTAGCTTTACGTTTACAAGTTTATGATCGCGAAGATTATAGTCACCATCTTTATTAACGGGTATTTGATTAGGGGCTTTCCTTATGCCTTTTTGACGCGTCGGCAGGGCACGTCCAAACTTGTTCATGGCTAAGCTGATACTAAGACGAGAGACGGTATATAACTATTTATAAAACTCAATCACCCCCAACCGCTCCAGCTCATGCAAAATATTCATAATTTCATTTAGGTTATTGGTGTTGCCAGCTTGACGAGACGCATGTAGCTTTCTAAAACGATCTACCAACTCGTTAATATCATCATAATACACAAACTCTTTCGGGGCCTCGTCATATTCTAGCAAAGCCTGCCCTGTCCTCCCAGAGTTTAATCGAGTCGTTCTGCTAGGCACTGACGACGTAGATTTAGAGGCTCTAGGAGTTGATGAAGACGGTGATGGTAATTTAGATGTGGTGCTTAGGAGTGGCTTAACAATCGTCATATATTTTTGAGATCTATTTCCCTTTAAGGCACCACTTTCCTTCCTGTATACGCCTGTTCGTTTAAGGATATCTTTATATTCTAAGTTATCGGAATTGGTGTTATATTGGGGATTCTTTAAAAATAACAAGTCATACAACCCCTGCGTACCCTTATACGTGACATCTCCTACTTGTATATCGCCACTCGGCAAAAAGTCTACTCGCTCGGTCCCCAATTGCCAAGCATCATTATCTGAATTATAGGATACTCCTTTAGCATCTATCGATGAAGAGTTGTCCCAATATTTTTTTAAATAACTCTGAGCAATCGGGGGATATTGTGCGATAAACTGATTTGCAACCTCTGGATATTTAAGTAACGTAGTGAAATCCTCTTGTACTTCATGGAATGAAGGATACGATGGCTCATCAGTAAACACGTCATCCTCGGCATCGCCGTAACGCGTCTCATCTGCTAGAAAGCTAGGTTGCTTTACTTCTCGGGCTTCTATCTTTTGCGGTTCAATCTTTATGAGAGGCGCCTCCTCTGTTTTAATTTTGCGTTTACGAGTCTGTTTTTCAACAGAAGCTTCCACAAGTTTATTTAAAGGATCGGTAATAGGTGTTAGAAATTTATTTAGTGCATCGTCTTCTTCGCCACGCTCCAACTTTAACGCCAAGTATTTTTTCCGTATAACATTTGAGGTGTTAATAATGCGTTGCTTAACATCCATAAGGATGTTAAGCAACGCACTCAAATTAGAAGCCATGATATACAACAGGAATAGCCACTCCAGAAACAGAAAAACCAGAAACAGGAAAACCGCTCCAGAAACAGGAAAAACCGCTCCAGAAACAGGAAAACCACTTTAATAAACCGCTAGAAACAGGAAAAACCGCTCCAGAAACAGGAAAAACCGCTCTAGAAACAGGAAAACCGCTCCAGAAACAGGAAAAACCGCTCTAGAAACAGGAAAACCACTTTAATAAACCGCTAGAAACAGGAAAAACCGCTCCAGAAACAGGAAAAACCGCTCTAGAAACAGGAAAACCACTTTAATAAACCGCTAGAAACAGGAAAACAACCACACAATACGACCGCCCTCTATGACGTCAAGTGGTAGACTGATGTAATATATTTAGGGGATTAAATATATATCAAACTTGTTCCTGTATCGTCCTTTATCAATATCACAGTCTTTGACCAAAACTAAAAACCCATGTTTGTCTTTCCAGCATGTGGAACATAGCCGTTTAAAGACATCGAAGGACATGTCGGTATTTACATGATCGGTATATACATGCTTCAAATTCAAATCATCCTGTTTAAATAGAATTAATACGTTGGCATTGTCGCGAACCAGCTGTTTGGGAATTTTTGAATATGTTTGCGTTAAATAAAACGAATCGATATCATGGTGTCTGCCCATACAGAAATAATTGCGTATTTTATCCTGTTTCTCACAAGCAACATCGTCAAATATAATAATAGAATGAGGTTTGGCGCTAGAAGGATCTAGAACATCGTCATTGTCGCTGTACCCGAAATATCCAAGTCGGGCTTGTTTTAATGTTTTCTGCAGAAATACATATTTGTCTTGCTGTAGAGATTTTGAATATACGTATACATTCTCAAATTTCAAGCCATTTTCATCAGCCAATAAACTTATCATAACAGCAGTTTTACCACACGAACTAGGTCCGCAGATTATTGCCCTAATGGTTGATGGCAAAACGGTACTATGCTTATTCGGATTTTGCTGGGTCCCCATATTGAAATCATGTATTTGAATTGAACGTTTCTGCTTTTCTTGACGCATCTTTCTATAAGTACCACTCTGCATTCATTCGCAACTACATTAGTAATGCAGACGTCACAGGGTGCAGGTGTGTTAAATAGTATCATCAATAAATTACCAGTCGAACTTCATCTACCCGGATATTCTTATTGCGGCCCTGGTACAAAGCTTCAAGAACGTTTAGCTCGTGGAGATAAACCCAAGAATAAATTGGATAGTTATTGCAAAGATCACGACATTGAATACGCAAAGTCCACAGACTTGAGCCATCGTAATCAAGCTGATCAGGTGTTGGAAAACAAAGCTTGGAAACGACTGAAGGCCAACGATTCGAGTTTTGGAGAGCGAACCTCTGCGTGGTTAGTAACAAACATCATGAAGGTCAAGCGAAAGTTGGGCGCAGGATGCGAGAAGCATGAATTATGTAAGCTTATTAGACCGCTAAAGAAACATGGTTCTGGTACTGATAAAAAAGCGTTGAGTGGCATGCTCAAAGCTGCACGCATCAAAGTTAAGAAGCTAGGCGGAAAAAGAAAAATCAAAATACCTAGAATCATACCCCTGCCAAAACAAGGCGGCATCTTACCTTTGATCCCGATATTCGCTGGGCTTAGCGCCCTCGGGGCATTAAGTAGCGGCGTAGCCGGAATTACCAAGGCGGTTAATGATGTACAGAATGCTAAAGCCAAGTTGCAAGAATCACAGCGTCATAATGAAACAATGGAAGCCATCGCCTTGGGCAAGAAGGGGGATGGCTTGTATTTGAAAAAACACAAGACCGGATATGGATTGTTTTTACGTAAAATGCCAAAAAACTCTCAATAAAGCTGCCCAAACGTCCTTTATCCGATCAAGATATTAAATCATATGTAAAACGTCTAAAGATACCTAATTTTAGAAGTGTATTTATGCGAGATACTTTACCAAAATCACCGAAACATACAGAGAGCGGTGTTTTAAATTTAGATGGATACAAAGGAGATGGGACACACTGGGTAGCTTACAAGAAGAAAGGAGATAGAGTTGTTTATTTTGATAGTTTTGGCAACTTGAAGCCGCCAAAAGAATTTGTAGAGTATATGAAAAATTATAAGATTTATTTCAACTATGATCAATATCAGGATTATGGTACGATAAATTGCGGCCATCTGGCGTTGACGTTTCTCGTTAATTCATTATAAATCGAAATGACGCCATTAACCATCATCAGTCATGTCTCAAACATTCACTTTAAAGGGTCGTTCTCACCGGCTTGAAGCATACTTTGTGCCGCCTATAGAACTAGACTCGAGATTTGATTACTCTCTGGCATTAATATCTCTAAATACGTGGAATACCATACCAAATATAGAACCTGGACGTAATAAGGTTTATTATACAATCAACGACAAGGAGCACGTTTTAAAAATACCAACCGGTTCTTACGAGTTGGAGGATATCGAGTACTATTTGCAAAGTCAGCTTGCTGATGCGGAACTATCGGATGCTGAACGTAAAGAAATCCTTTCACTTCGAGCTAATAACAATACCTTAAAGTGCGAGCTGCAGAGTATCTACAATATAAATTTCAAGCCCAAGGATAGCATTGCTCAGTTATTAGGGTTCTCTCCACAAGTGTTGACGGCTGGCCAATTTCATGAATCTGACTTACCAGTTGAAATTATACAAGTGGTTACTATTAGGGTTGAGTGCAACATTATTTCTGGTTCTTACTATACAAATAATCCGGCGCATACTTTATACGAATTTTCTCCAACTGTTGACCCCGGATATAGTATTAATATAGAACCCCGAAATCTTATTTATCTACCTGTCAACGACAAAAATATATATAATATTACTCTAACGCTATTGGATCAAGATTCGAGACCGGTTAATTTCAGAGGCGAAGAAGTTGTAATCAGATTAGAACTTAGACGAAATGGGCTTAGTATTTAATAGTTATTTAAATACCTCTACTCCTACTTCGGAATCATTCTGTAATCAGAAGCCAAAGAGAACACTCGCGCTTGTTAATATTATTTTTTTACAGTCCGCCAGCAGTCTATATAACTATCATGTCAGAAAAACTTCAGCTATTTAACCCCATTAAAAGCGATGAGTCAATCATGCGCGAAGAATGGCATACTTACCATCCTTTCACCAAGTCTTTTAATAACAACGATGAAATTGAGATTGTCATCAATCAACAAGATGTATTTTTAGACATGAGCGAGGCTCAGCTTTATATCGAAGGGTCGTTTAAAGCAGAGAACACAGCTGGCAAGACTGGTGACTGTACATTAACCAATAATGCCGCAGCCTTTATTTTTGACAGCATGACGTATGAAGTGAATGGTAAAGAGATTGAAAAAGTTCGCGATCCTGGCATAGTTAGCGCCGTTAAAAACCTGCTATGCTTAAATGATGCAGAAAGTCGCGCTTTAGATATTGCCGGCTGGAATTGGCCTAGCGGTACTATAAAAACATTGGATGAAACTAGTAAAGAATTCAACTTTCGCATTCCGCTACACATGCTGTTTGGGGTGTTTGCCGATTACAAGAATGTTCTGATGGGTAAACAGAAGCTTAAACTGGTTCGAGCTCGTCACGATGAAAATTGCTACAAGTCAACTGGCGATAAAAAGGCGGAGATTACGCTAAAGACTGTTGAATTGAAGGTTAAGCACATTTATCCTAGTGACGCGGTTAAACTTAGCCTTTTGGATGACATTGCAGAAAATAAGCCTATATTTATCCCGTTTAGAACTTGGGAGATACACGAGCTTCCTACTTTGAGAACGGCAAAGAGAGATATTTGGACGGTAAAGACGATGACAGAGAGGGCAAGATATGTTATTGTATTTTTTATGAAGAATCGCAAAGACAACTTCAAGTCTGACTGCTGCTATTTTGATAACTTAAATATTACCGATGTCAAGTTGCATCTAAACTCTGAGATATACCCCTATGAGGCTCTAAATTTAGATTTTGCCAATCGCCAATATTCAGAAATCTATAAGATGTATACAGACTTTCAAAAATCTTATTTAGGCAAGCCTCTAAGCGAGCCTATTTTAGACTTTACAACTTTTGCTGGTAGGGCCCTATTTGTTATTGATTGTACCAAGCAAAATGAATCCCTAAAGAGTGCCGCTATTGATGTTAAGTTGGAGTTTCAGAGTTCTTATAATTTTCCCAACGATACACGAGCCTTTTGTATTATTATCCACGATCGTGTCCTTGAGTACCAGGCTTTAACAGGCCAGGTGAGAGAACTATCGCAATCAGTTGCTCTCCGTCCCTTGTAAGATGAAGTTTGCTGTAGTCGACGTCCAAGGATTCCAGGTACCAGAATTTCAAGCTAAAGAACTGGCCATTTATGATGGAAAACACATGACGAGATACCTGTTTAAACCTACTACCCCATTTCATACCTTGAGTGATGATTGCAAGAAGCAGGTATTATTCCTACATAGAAACCATCATGGTCTCTTTTATAAATTATGGTGTGACCGATTACAGAGACCTCTACACAATCATCAGCAACGATTTGCGAGGCGTTGACCAGATATATGTCAAGGGCCAAAATAGAGAAGAGCTTTTTAGACGAAATTTATTCCCAAATGAAATTTATACGTGATAAACCCTATGTTGTTAATTTAGAATCAAGTATCAATGTGCCAAAACTCTCTAAAGATGTAACCACATGTTCTAACCATGATATAGAAGTTTGTAATTGTAGTATTAGGAATGCTTATATACTGTATGATTATATTTATGATTTTTTACCAAAATAAATAATTGAAAATGTCATGTGTATTTTAATATATCGCGTTCTAATAATATTTAATCATTTGCCCTCGAGCTTGTGATGGCATCGGTCAGAGTCAAGTTGCAAGAACACTTACGTAATATACATAACCTCAAAAAAGATATAAAGTGCTACGAAGATTATCGGTTTATATCACGTGGTTTTTTAAACCTCTCCATGGATACTTCTGGCTGGGACAAGGTGTGTCCTAGGACTGTGGAAGCCTCCCCCCTTTATAGGATTAGACCAAACAGAGTATATGAAATTGATGACTATATAACCGTCATATTTAAAAACACAGGACAAGTAGTAGTGGATACTATAGGATATGGAAAGATTTATTTCACTAGTGTGGAATTTGAAGAATTTTTATGCAATTTTGATTGTTTCAACACTCACTGGGTTGACATATTTATGATTATTGGAAAGTATACTTTGGTGTTTCATCGTAATGCAGAAAAACGAAGCCTAAAATTCGAAGAGGCGGATACAGACAAGTACCTGTTTCGGTGGACCGATAACTTAATTAGATTATTTGCGCAACATATGCATCAATTGTATAAACTAAATACTGAATATTATTCCATGAAATAAAATATTGAACTAACATGTTGTTTTATTTATAGGGTATAGGTGGGTAAGTAAAACACTTTAGGAATGTCGAGTAAATAAAACATTTATTTAACACAGGTTCTTTATATAAAATATTTAGAAATAATCAGTCTTATAGCGGGTGATATACAATATTAATACAATACTTGAACTATAATAAATACTTAAAATAACTATATAACTATAATCATTGGTTTAAAGTCGCGTGCTTTTTAATATTATGCATGTATGATGCAACACTTTAAAAACTATTTGCAAGGTCATAGATATGCTGTAGTTATGTCATCTTTCCTGTTCCAACGCCGTTGATATGCACGCGCTTCCTGTCTTGGCGATTTATTAACGGTATATATGTTTGTATTTTTTCACAATTCTATTTTAGTTACAGGTCCGTACTTAGCAGAAAGGGTGTGTATTCTATTGTCCCACCCAATCGTTGTATTTTTAAATCTATTTTAGTTACAGGACCGTACTTAGCAGTAGAGGCGTGTATTATATTGCACATGAAGTATCGTTCGTGTTTAATATATCATGTTTGATGTATTACATGTCATCCTCACTTCTCACCTGCTGCTCGTTAATAGTCACATCTTGGGCATTTTTAGACGTTATAGGCCTTGCGCTAATGTGTACCCGAAGCAGCTGCTGTTTAAAATATGTAGCTGTTCCATGTACGCTTTAGTGTATTTCCTATATCACCTACGGCACCCTACCTTAATAGTATAATAATAAATTTCTGTACATCAACCTCTTTTTGTGTTAGGTGTGAATATATTTTGTGCTTGGTTTTTCCTAAGTTTACTACTAGTACTGTTGATTTACCCATATACATCCAATGATCATTTATTATACTTTTTAGATAGTATGAACCTGTTGTCTCATGGATATATTGTTATCTTAGGGTATATGTTTATATTTTTCATGATTCTATTTTAGTTACAGGTCCGTACTTAGCAGACAGAGTGTGTATTATATTGCCCCCGTCAATCGATGTATTTTTAAATCTATTTTAGTTGCAGGCCCGTACTTAGCAGTAGAGGTATGTATTATATTGCACATGAAGTATCGATCGTGTTTAAGAGCTCGTTATCTCATGTGTGATGTATTACATCCCCAATTCTCGCCTCAACATCCTTCGTTCTATTTTTAATTACATAATATATATCCAGGAGTAGTAAATAGAATTTATATGCGTTGCGCTAATGTATGCATGTAACAGACACTGTGATAATACGATATTCTATACATTGTACCATATATTTTATTTACCTTTAACAGGTGTTTTCTATATATTATTGCGCTCATGTACTGAGGGCGTTTGTTAATAACTGTTTATTGTTGGCACTTATTAGTCATAGTTTATTATTTTTAGTAGTTTTTATATCCATTTAAAATTATTAACAGGCACCATTACTATTTAATGTGTAATATTGTGAAATAAATGCCGTCTTGTAACGTAGTAGTTTTAATGCTTGTCCCCACGTGTCCATATCTATCAATAGTTTGCGGGTTTTCTGAACAATCCCTGATAGCTCAGAGATAATTTCTATGATTAGTAATCTAGAGGTCTGTGGTTCGAGCCTGGCAGATGGAACTTTTTTTCAGGATTAATATTGGCGGCATTGGTCGGACACGTGACTTTGAACTCCCTCATGACGTCATCAGATGGGGTAGCCTAGTGGGCCCCCTCGAGATCAGGTGGGACACCCCCCGCGACTTTGGGGCCCCTCGAAGACCCGCGGTAATTGGGGGTACCTGGCGGGTCGTGTGTCACGCGCGCTAGACGCGGCTTTGGGCCCCGCGAATCCCGGAAGCCCGCGCCAGTAGTTAGGGCCTATGTAGTTAGTACCTATGGGGTGCTCATGTAGTTAGGGCCCATGGTAGTTAGCGCTCAAGTAGTTATGGCCACTGGTAGTCTCCATATAGTTATAGCCTACGCGCCTGTACCTATGTTCATGTACTACCCCTATGATGGCCATAAAATTGCAATTCGAACCTTAAATTTTCCCATAAGGAATAACATGTAAAACTACCCCTAAATGGCCCAGAACTGTTGTAGCCTATCTACTACCCTCTCCAAGGGCAATTACCTGGTTCTTATTAGAAATCTTGAATGAAAAGTGCAACAAATCTAGTACAAATTACAAAGGAAGGTAGCTATAACTATGGCCTTAATCATAGTTTCAAATAATATATACTGCTAAACTTACAAGGAAGATATCTAATATAAAATAAATGCATGCAAAAAATACAATTTGAATATTTACCGATGGGAAGTAATTCCAAGCTTATTTCGTTCATTACGGCTTTTACAGCCATAGGCACAAAAATTCACCATTTTTCTGTAAATAAACTGAATTCTTATAATAGCTCTTCTCGCCACAAATCACCAAAATACATTGGGTGCCACCTCGATTGTCTGGCTCCCTATCAATGGCGGCCGATCAATTTTAGGTAACACTTTCTGTGACGGCCCGTAAACCGGAATTATTCGTCCCCTCTCTTCCTTTGTCTATGGTGGGCAAACAAACCCATTGTTTGCATTGATTTAGATAGGTTTATTACCTTTCTTGGGAGTTTTAAACCATCTAAATTCTAAATATTTGCTGGTTCTGTAAGACCATTTAATTGTGAAAACGTACTGTGATGACCCACCCTTATTCTATCCCGTCAGGATTTATTCTCTTATATGTTATCAACTCAATAAGGGCGAGCACCGCAGGTCTGGTTGGCTTGATATTTATCTAGTCTCGCCTTATAACTTCCCTTGGTCAACAGGAAACCCGAGCGGAAGATTCCCTATCGATCCTTCTTCTTCTCTTGATAGAAAAACACTTCCTAATTTTTGAAGGTATTTTTATTCACCAATTTTTGTAGTTTCCAATATTTACTTCGTACAATTTAACACAAGTATGCACATTTAACTTAAGCAAAACCACCCCTTTAGGGTATAATAATATATAAGGAAATCTCACTTTTATTGACTCGCTTAATTCGTGAACGTAGTCACAGAAAACCCGAAGCCGCGTATCTATCTAGCGTTTATTTGCTTCGCGCACCAAATGTGAAAATATGACGTCGACCGTTGGATTACCCGAGCGATTCAAAAGTTCATTTGGTGAATTATTTTAATAACTGTTCTTTTTCGCGATTATAACTTTTTCTCGAACAACTGATTTTTGCAAGACTTTTTATCAACGATTAAATTTAGCTCTTCGACTATGACAGTTGGAATCTGACTGTTTGACTGACTTTGACTGACTGACTTGACTTCTGACTTCTGACTTCTTGACTCTGGGCTTATTTATACCGAAAAATTAGACGCATGTTGAATCTCGAAAAAAGGTGATTTTTCGTGCCTACGCAAGAGTCGTGCTGTTTGTTCAAGTTTTTACAATAATCTTATTATCCGGTGGTTACTTGTCGATTCTTGTTTGGACCTAGATCCGGCAACTTTCCTAACGTGACGCGAGAATTCTCTTGTCTCAGCTTGTAGCTTCTGACATCACCATGGTATACGCGTGTCGGTTCCCCTCCTTTTGGATTATTTGGCTTTTGGGGCGAGAGAATTAGAATCTTAAATTTTTAGTTTTTGATTGAAAGTTGGTGCGGTTAGTAATGTGAAGCTCTTGACTTACGAATATAAAGGTAGGTTTTTTTGTTACTGAATTTTGAATAAATACTTCAAGTGTCTTTTGATTTTCCATGTTAGATTATTATTTTGATTTTTATTTATTTATTTTTTTAAATAAAAGAAGGATCACCCGCTCCAGGGCGTTACATCCCTCCTTTTCCCCCATAAAAAGGAAATGACTATTCATTTGCTTTTTCCGATTTATTCCGTCGCGGCCGTATTACTAATTACTAGCGGAGTCCCGCATCCTTCACGCGGCCTTGGTGGCGTTCGAAGTCTAGACGTACGCGGCTTAAGTAAACATATGGTTATGTTTACTTGGTTAATGTCGAGTAGGATAATTTTCTACATTAAACGGACAAGTGAAATTTCCTTTGTATCTAGCTCTTCTAGAGTTAAACAATTGGTTATAAATGTAAAATAGTAATATTTAAATAATAATGCTGCAGATATATGCATCTCTTTGTTTTCATGAACGGTATTTTTTACCTGAATGTAGAGTATTGTTTACCAACCCTTAAGGGATGAAACCCGACCACTGAAATGCATATATTGCGATAACTATTAATACGTTTGGAAATACACGAAACAATTAAAATAACCCACATTAAATTGGTCTATAAATTATAACTGCACTGAACATACCTTTCAAAAATAATTAACCCACTATAAAATTTGACAAGACAACTTTGTGTGTCTATTAACTTTATGCACTTTTACGCACTTGACATTACCTTACTTTTGTCTTTCTCGAACATGTGGTTCTCTTATGGTTCCTTCTTAGGACTATCTGTATTGTTGTCATCTGGGTTGCTTGCTTGGCGTGCCGGAGGTCTGCTTAGGATGGCTCTCAGACCTCCTGGGATGGGCTCGAATTCATAATAGGGTGAATCTGGTAATGGAGGGGGTTGTGACGCTGCCGGTGCACTTCTGCTGGGTCCTGGAACTTCTGTTGGAGGTAATACTGGACTTATTACCCGCAACGGATTGATTGGTTGCACAGAGGGTAGGAGCTGAACAGGTTGCCGTGGAACAGCTGGGCGAATGGACCTGGCCAGTTTGTTGTGAAACAGTACCCGTATCCCACTAACAACACGCTTAATAATTCGCTTATTATATTCAAGAACGTACAAAACATGTCCATGCAATTTATAACACGTCAGAATAGGCACGGATCGATAATAGCCAAATAATCTATCAGTTTAACCATTAACAATAACTCCGTTCATGTAATTTGCGCTATATACCCATCATAAACATACGTTCAGAGCCTAATATTTGCATAATCAAGGAATACTTAATATATAAATGCCCAAATCAGCATAAAACCATATTTGCATGTTTTGACACAACTGTACATTCATACAACTTCTAACATGCAAATTCTCTAAGTATCAAAATTACCCTCTAGTTACTTCCTTTGTTGTCTGGAAATAACTTATATATAAACACCCAAGGATTCACGGGTAAAATGACAAAATTACCTTCCGTTTTTGTCCAAACTTGC
Organism: Barypeithes pellucidus; assembly: GCA_963991005.1. Taxonomy (NCBI): domain Eukaryota; kingdom Metazoa; phylum Arthropoda; class Insecta; order Coleoptera; family Curculionidae; genus Barypeithes; species Barypeithes pellucidus. Next base: position 51,954,024 of record OZ022557.1, on the reverse strand, counting down.
ATAAACATATTATTCTAAAAACTCAAACTGGCTAAATTAAATCAATAAAGACCATAATCGCCTAACACGCTACCTACAAAACGCCAGACAAGTGTACCACACTTCCACGAATTCAGTTGTTGTCGACAGTCAAAAACCTAATCCAAGTGAGACACAAACTACCCTCTTTCTCACACCCATACCGTGAAAATAATTAAATATAATATTCCGTATTTAAAAACCGCAAAAATCGATATCAGCATCACCAGCATCTACCCCTTCCGTCGTAGGCGAGTCGTGTGATTGGTTGTGACATCAGGTACGTCACCGGCCTCCAAGACATTGCGAATAATCTCGCCACTGTTGATCTAGTTTTCAGACGAAATAGGTTGTCCTTTAGCGATCGGAAATTGGTGATTTCTTACGTAAAGTGGGTCGACAGTCAGTGCGGTGACAGAATAGCCGTACTTTAGATAATACAAAACTTGACCCGGGTTCGAATTAACGGAGTTTGATACGGTGCCGCGAGCGAGTTTTCGGTATTCAGTAAGATAAGGTATTGAAATAACCTTTTCTTTCTTTAGTTACACTCAGGAGTAAGGGTATTGAAATAACCTTTGCTTCTTTAGCTACCCGTCGGAGTGAACCGAATTATTAGATGAAGTATTGCAATAACTTTGTCGTTCTTTAGTTACCCGTCGGAGTAAACCGAATTATTAGTAGACTACCAGTGCATGACAGGGTGTGTAGAGGTTATTCGTAACCTATATGTAGTGATATTAGATATGGTATTGAAATAACCTTTTTATCCTTCAGTGTGACTAGACAGTGAGTCTAGTCCCCACCGTTTTATTGTTATACTACCAGAAATACTACCGTTTTGACCAGAATATGGTTATAGTTAGTGATTACAGGCAAGGCTGTGCAGAGAAGTAGTCAACGCTGTTTGTAATAACCCCCATTCTACCGAAGAAAATAGATTCAGTTTATTTTATTAATTAAAAACCTGTGTTTGACTTCTACTATCATAAAACCAACCAGCGACCCCAAACCTATGGAAACCAGTAGTACCCAAACTGAGCCGCGCATAGCAAACTGTTCATGCACGGAACTGTTCATGGTCCATCACAGCCGGATTGTGGATTGTCAGACGGGAAGCAGGAAAGTAAAATAAACAAAAATCACGAGGAGGAAATTAGTAGAACTGCAAAAATAGTTCAAGAAGAAGAAACCAAAAATATCTAAGTCAAGGAGAATAGATATTTCCAAGGAAAACTAACAGAACTCGAGGAAAATAGTAAGAAGAAATAAAGAAAGGTGATAGAACATTCCGCAGCGGAAAAACTTTCAGTATTGACAAAGGGCAGAACCAAGTGAAACAGTTAAGTGTGCCGAAAGAGACTTTCTAGTACCCAGGATCCCTAGGGTAACCCTGCAAAACGACTAGAGCGATAGTGATCAATCGAAGTGCAGCCTAGACAGCATTCCAGCCGGAGCAGTAATTGGTATAAAGTGGTAGCACAAGGTACCTAGAGTAATAGAAATAGTTTGAACAATAAATAACATTGATTAAGAAAGTTTTAGTAAAAAAGAAACTAAAAGTACAAAAAGTTGATAAATTTATTTCAGGAAAATAGTAGCTATAAGCAGATTTATTTCAGGCATTGTTGATAAAAAAAATATTAGTGTTTTTATAGATATATAAAAAGTAGAATCAGTGATAAATTTATTTCAGGAAATTTGTTGACAACCGTACAAAGGTACATAAAATTTATTGTAGTGTATTTTCGTATTTTAGATAATAATAGTCAAAGTAACATCAGGTTTTGATATCACATTTTCGAACAAGTACTGTTTTTCAAGGTCATAACTGTTTAAATATAATTGTTTTTGTAAAAAAAAATGGACGGGCAAGACCTAGATGCGCTCATAAAATCACGCGCTAGAGCAAAAGGCTCAATTACGAGGGTGAAAAATTGGTTTGAGCTAAACAAAGATGATCAAAAACAAATGACACAAGTTTCCCACAGGGAAGAAGGTTTAAAAAAAGCTTTTATCTCATATTGCGAGTTACAAGATGACATAGAAGATCTAGACCCTGACGATTTAGACAGAGATGAAGTAGAAAACAAGTACTATGAGTTAGTGACTGAGTTTAATATGGTTAAAAATAGTTGTGTAGCGCCAAGCACCAGTTCAAAAAGTATGTCGCAGCCCCAAGTAATGAGTCACGTCAAATTACCCGATCTGAAGGTTCCTCTCTTTCAAGGCACGATAGCTGAGTGGCGTTCATTCGCAGAAGTTTTTGATGCATTAATCATCCAGAACTCAAATTTGAGCAAGGTCCAAAAATTAATTTATTTAAAATCAGCCTTAAAAGGAGAAGCGCTCAAGTTGGTAGACTCCCTAGAGTTAATAGGAGACAACTTCGAATTGGCATGCGACATACTTAGAAATCGATACGAAAACATAACATGTGTGTTAAATAGTCATTTAAATAACCTGTTAGACGCGCCTGTCCTGACTGCTAAGTCAACTTCAGAAAACTTACGGGATTTCGTGGCCGCGAATAAGAAAACAATAGATTCATTTAAAAAGTTGAAGTTAACGGAAACCCAATTGTTTGAGTACATGTTAGTCTACATACTGGAAACTAAATTGGATTTTGAGACCAAGCGAGCGTTTGAAATTGACAGAGACATAAATGAATTACCAATGCTGCAAGACCTTTTTGATTTTTTGGAAAAACGATGCATAATTTTTGAAAACTTGTCAAGTACCAATAGTAGTCCAAAGTATAAAAGCGAAAAAGTTTCTTTATTTACTAGTAACCGTCAAAACGCAGTTCAGTGTTATATTTGTGGCACTGCGGACCACAGATTGTTTAAATGTCAAAGATTTCTGGAATTGTCCGTTAATCAGCGCACCGATTTGATAAAAAGTAAAAATTTATGCTTAAAGTGTTTCGGCAGACATTCCGGAGTTCAGTGCTTGTCAAACAGTAAATGCTTGTATTGCAACAACCCTCATAATACTTTATTGCATGGGCAACAGTTTCAGTCAAATCCAAATGCTTTGCGACATGATCACAACCCTCACTACACAGGTGAGCAGCATTCAGCAATGAACCGTAACAATCAACCTTTAAACGTAAGGTCACAACCTCGCGTGCATCCTTCGCGTTTAAATCAACAGCCAGTAGTCCCACCGGCAAATAACCAAGAAATACACCTCCCGAAAGGTTTAACACGTGACATCACTACGCATCCGAGGCGTGATCGCGATGGCTCTAGTGAAAATACCGAAAGGCAAGCAGTGGCCTTGTCGGCAACTGTCAATAAGCAAAACACCGTGTTATTGTCTACGGCGCAAGTTAATTTAATTAATCACGACACCGGAAGTATAATTTCAGCAAAGGTTTTGTTGGACAACGGAAGTCAAAGTTCATTTATAACACAGAAACTAGTAAATAAGATCGGAAGCAAGGTATATAGGCATAACCTAAACATTTCGGGAATAGCAAAAAGCGGGTTTCCTTCTAACAAAATGACAGATGTCACGGTACATTCTAAAGTTCAAGCTGAAAGCTATTCATTGTCATGCATAGTTTTAGATCACATTACTTATAACTTACCCCAGGTACCGATCGACATAAACAAATTAGACATTCCAAATGAGTTAAGAACCAATTTAGCCGATCCAACATTTTATGTAAGTTCACAAATAGATATGCTGATTGGGGCAGGGATGTATTACAATATTTTGCGCCATGGCTACCATGCGCTAGGCACCAATAAACCTACCTTGTTATGTACCTCTCTAGGGTGGTTAATAGGGGGAAGTATACCCGATAATTGTAAATTTACAGGAAAGAATAATAATTTAAACAAGTCACAGAACAAGGCATCCTTTTTTGTACAAACAAACGAACTAGACGACATGTTAACAAAGTTTTGGAACATAGAAGAAACACCAGTAAAAAACATTTTGACGACTGACGAACAACTGACAGAAATAATATTTTCTAACACTACAAACATTTTACAGGACGGATCATTTCAAGTAGATATGCCCTTTAAAAATATTGACGAACACAAAAAGTTGGGTGATTCCTATAAAATGGCAGAAAAAAGGTTTATTTCTTTAGAAAAAAGATTACACGGTGATTCAAAATTATTTGCGGAATATAAAAATTTTATAAATGAATACGTAGAACTAGGCCACGCCAAGTATGTTCCTTTAACCTTGACTAACATTAATAATGACAATAAGTATTTTATTCCTCACTTATGTGTCTTACGAGAGGACAGTGTTACGACAAAATTACGAGTAGTATTTGACGCGTCCGCGAAGTCTTCATCGGGTTATTCTCTGAATGATGCAACTTTGAAAGGGTACCAGGTGCAGCCTGAACTTTTTGACATTTTGTGCAGATTTCGTTATTATCAGTTTGTTTTGACATCCGATATCCAGAAAATGTACCGACAGATCAAAATAAATCCAGATCACACGTTTTTACAGAATATACTTTGGAGAGAAAGTCCGCAGGACACTTTAAAATGCATAGAACTCCAAACGGTAACATACGGGACAAACTTTGCACCATTTGCAGCTACAAGGACGATACAAGAAATAGCTAATAACAATTTGGAAACCTATCCAGAGGCGTCTCAGGCCCTCAGCTCACAGTGCTATGTCGATGACATTTTAGCAGGTTGTAACAACATAGAACAGTTACCGCAGTTACACTCACAGCTAAATACACTGCTCAACAAGTCAGGTTTTTCGTTACACAAGTGGTGTTCAAATTCACAAGATTTCTTAAAGTCAATATCACAAACTCAGCTTAGTGAATTCGATTTAAATTTTGATAGCGCTCCAAATAAAGTATTAGGTCTAAAATGGCTCCCTGAAGAGGATGTTTTAAAAATCGCGATTCCAATAGACACGTCACATAAACAGCCGACAAAAAGAATTATGTTGTCCACCATAGCTCAATGTTTCGACCCTTTAGGTCTCATCTACCCCGTCATAGTAAAAGGTAAAATTTTAATGCAAAAATTATGGATTATTAAGATAGGGTGGGACACAGTAGTAACAAACACAGACTTACTAACCGAGTGGCACGCTTTTCTAAATACTGTTTCTTTTTTGAAATCTTTAAAAATTCCCAGAATGATTTGCGACAATAAAAATATTTCAAAAATTGAATTTCACGGATTTGCGGATGCAAGCACATTAGCGTACGGAGCTTGCATATATCTCAGAGTGTTATATGAGAATAAAACAGTAGCGATGAATTTAATCTCTTCAAAATCGAGAGTAGCCCCTATAAAGACAATAACCCTACCGAGACTTGAACTCTGTGCCTTGGTAATTTTAGCGAAACTAACAAGTAGAATTTTAGACATATTTAAAGATACGTCCACGCATGACTCAATAAACCTATGGTCAGATTCGAAAATTACTATAGCCTGGTGTAGTGACTTACCTAACAGATGGTCTACGTTTGTGTCACACCGAGTGTCTCAAATTCAAACTCTTACTCAAAATAGTAACCTGAGATATGTCAAATCTGCAGACAACCCAGCTGATCTGTTATCAAGAGGAAACTTTTCTACCGACACAACAATTTCAAATTTTTGGTTTCACGGTCCTAAGTTCTTACATAATTTTGATGTAGTTTTGGATTCTTTTGATAAAGAAGTAAAAATAGAGAACATTCCCGAACAAAAGAAAATCTCACTTATTTCAGTTCAACAACCAAAGGCGTACGAATTTTGGGTGGAATATTTTTCACATTTTTCAATATTTTCTCGACTTACACGCTCATTGGCGTACGTGTTAAGGTTCATTCATAATGCAAAAAATAAAAATAATAAAATTATAGATTCAATCATTACAGTTAATGAGATAACAAAGGCTCAAACATTCATAGTGAACATTTTACAGACTCAATGTTTCTCAAAAGAAATCTCAGAATTAAAAAAGAATGAAATAATTTCAAACCATCAGTTAAAAATGCTCAAATTATTCTTAGACGAAGACAAGTTAGTCAGAGTTGGAGGTAGGCTAGAGAACGCTGACATTTCATTCGATCAGAAACATCCTTATTTACTACCATCTCACAACGCCACTGTCAGAATCATGCTGAAGCAAGAACATTTAAGGTTAGGACACGCAGGTGCACAATCAGTATTGTCAAATTTTAGGTTACGGTACTGGCCTTTGAACGGTTTGAAAGAAGTTAAAAACGTTATACGGAACTGCATAGTATGCAGCAGATTTCGAGCTCTTCCAGCACAACAAATTATGGCAGATTTGCCAGGAGACAGAGTTCAAATTTCACGCCCATTTCAGAAAGTAGGTATCGATTACGGAGGCCCGTTCCTAATAAAATCATCACGGTTAAAGAAAGCACCAAAAATCAAAGCTTACATTGCCATCTTTGTTTGTATGACTACAAAAGCAGTTCACATAGAATTAGTTACAAGTTTATCGTCTGAAGCTTTTATTATGACCCTGAAACGTTTCATTTCACGGAGAGGTAACCCTACAATTATTTATAGCGACAACGGTACCAATTTTCAGGGTGCTAACAACCAGCTGCACGACGTGTATACTTTTTTCAAAAATTCGACAGCTTGTGAAACTTTTATAAACTATCTCTTACAAAATGAAATACAATGGAAATTTATTCCACCGAGATCTCCACATTGGGGCGGTCTATGGGAGGCTGCAGTGAAAAGCACTAAACATCATATTCATAGAATAATCGGAAATTTAACTTTCACTTTTGAGGAATTTTACACGATCCTAACGCAAATAGAAGCAATCTTAAATTCACGACCTTTGTGTCCAATGACAAATGATCCTTCAGATTTCAGTTACCTTTCCCCAGGACATTTTTTGATTGGTGAAAATTTAACGGCTTATCCGGAAAAAGATGTAAGTGAAATTTCAGATAACAGATTAAAGTTTTGGCAACAATGTACTAAGATCCAACAAATATTCTGGAAACGATGGTCTGTAGACTACTTGAGTCGTCTTCAAAATTGCCCAAAATGGTTGAAGAACACCGCGAACATTAAAATAAACGACATCGTGTTACTACTAGAAGACAACGTACCTCCGTTACAGTGGCCTTTAGCCCGAGTGTTAGAAACATATCCCGGTAAAGACGGTAAAGTTCGTGTTCTTAAATTAAAAACTCCCACTAGTACGTTCACTAGAGCTATCACTAAAGTATCCCCGATTCTATATAATGACTTAAATATAAATGTTGACTAAAAATTATGCAGCAACGAAAATTGCGTATACTTTTCTTGCGTTGAAATACAATAAATGATATTGTGTTTATGTTACATTCTACTTACTACATTTCGGTTTGGTATCGTACCATAAACGTTACTGGGAGCTACGGCCTGTCTCCCTGGGAAACCTAAATAAGTCATTGATCTTTGCTTTTTATTTGGCCCTTTGTTTCAAGGTGAAACATCGTACCGAGTTTGCTTAAGCTTAACCGCCTAACAGCTCTTTAATCTATATTCTTTTTCTACACTAGATACGCTCCTAGTGGCTAAACTTAATAGCGTGTTTTCACGGCAGATTTTTCTTCTGCACTTTCGTTGTATGTTACAGTTTACCTGTCCGCAACACCGGCTAGACTCTCTAGCACGCTCTCAGAGCATTTTTGTTTCTACCTTTCTCACTGGGGCATTACAGTGTCTATCAAACCAAAAATGTCAGTGTTCAGGAACAAGGCACCCTTCTTTCCTTCTACTTGTCTATCCTTCTAGGCAGCAAGTTCTTTTTAGGAGAGTATTCCTAAAAAATAAGTTTCTACCCGTTGCCAAGTGTGCAAAAAAGTTTCTACCCGTTGCCAAGTGTGCAAATAAGTTTCTACCCGTTGCCAAGTGTGCAAAAAAGTTTCTACCCGTTGCCAAGTGTGCAAATAAGTTTCTACCCGTTGCCAAGTGTGCAAAATAAGTTTCTACCCGTTGCCAAGTGTGCAAAATAAGTTTCTACCCGTTGCCAAGTGTGCAAATAAGTTTCTACCCGTTGCCAAGTGTGCAAAATAAGTTTCTACCCGTTGCCAAGTGTGCAAAAAAGTTTCTACCCGTTGCCAAGTGTGCAAAATAAGTTTCTACCCGTTGCCAAGTGTGCAAAACAATTTTCTACCCATTGCCAAGTGTGCAAAACAATTTTCTACCCGTTGCCAAGAGTGCAAAAAAGTTTCTACCCGTTGCCAAGTGTGCAAAATAAGTTTCTACCCGTTGCCAAGTGTGCAAAATAAGTTTCTACCCGTTGCCAAGTGTGCAAAACAAGTTTCTACCCGTTGCCAAGAGGGCACAATTTTCTATCCATTACTTTCTACCTTCACTACTTGTGAAACCCATAGTTCAGCCTTACAACCTGTGCAGTGGTGTTCATGAGTACTGATGTCTACCATGGTAAGATGTTACCATTACCACGCTCGGATTGAGCTTTCTACCCTTTATTTAGTTATTATCTTGTTCGGTGAAACCTAGGTGGATTTACAACCTATCTGGAGCTTTCATTCATATTTACACTTTATCTAATAGTTATTTTCGTTAACGCCAGAGTGGCATTATTATTTATATTCTCTTCAGTCGTATTAGCTTAATAATACTGGTCCTTCGAGCATAACTTCATTTACTTCGAGCATAACTTCATTTACTTCGAGCTTAACTCATCAGATCGATTTTTTATTTAAATTTCAAAATATTGTGAGTCAGTTTAGTTGAATCGCAGGAGGATTCAACAGGGGGGAGAATGTTGTGAAACAGTACCCGTATCCCACTAACAACACGCTTAATAATTCGCTTATTATATTCAAGAACGTACAAAACATGTCCATGCAATTTATAACACGTCAGAATAGGCACGGATCGATAATAGCCAAATAATCTATCAGTTTAACCATTAACAATAACTCCGTTCATGTAATTTGCGCTATATACCCATCATAAACATACGTTCAGAGCCTAATATTTGCATAATCAAGGAATATTTAATATATAAATGCCCAAATCAGCATAAAACCATATTTGCATGTTTTGACACAACTGTACATTCATACAACTTCTAACATGCAAATTCTCTAAGTATCAAAACTACCCTCTAGTTACTTCCTTTGTTGTCTGGAAATAACTTATATATAAACACCCAAGGATTCACGGGTAAAATGACAAAATTACCTTCCGTTTTTGTCCAAACTTGCATAAACATATTATTCTAAAAACTCAAACTGGCTAAATTAAATCAATAAAGACCATAATCGCCTAACACGCTACCTACAAAACGCCAGACAAGTGTACCACACTTCCACGAATTCAGTTGTTGTCGACAGTCAAAAACCTAATCCAAGTGAGACACAAACTACCCTCTTTCTCACACCCATACCGTGAAAATAATTAAATATAATATTCCGTATTTAAAAACCGCAAAAATCGATATCAGCATCACCAGCATCTACCCCTTCCGTCGTAGGCGAGTCGTGTGATTGGTTGTGACATCAGGTACGTCACCGGCCTCCAAGACATTGCGAATAATCTCGCCACTGTTGATCTAGTTTTCAGACGAAATAGGTTGTCCTTTAGCGATCGGAAATTGGTGATTTCTTACGTAAAGTGGGTCGACAGTCAGTGCGGTGACAGAATAGCCGTACTTTAGATAATACAAAACTTGACCCGGGTTCGAATTAACGGAGTTTGATACGGTGCCGCGAGCGAGTTTTCGGTATTCAGTAAGATAAGGTATTGAAATAACCTTTTCTTTCTTTAGTTACACTCAGGAGTAAGGGTATTGAAATAACCTTTGCTTCTTTAGCTACCCGTCGGAGTGAACCGAATTATTAGATGAAGTATTGCAATAACTTTGTCGTTCTTTAGTTACCCGTCGGAGTAAACCGAATTATTAGTAGACTACCAGTGCATGACAGGGTGTGTAGAGGTTATTCGTAACCTATATGTAGTGATATTAGATATGGTATTGAAATAACCTTTTTATCCTTCAGTGTGACTAGACAGTGAGTCTAGTCCCCACCGTTTTATTGTTATACTACCAGAAATACTACCGTTTTGACCAGAATATGGTTATAGTTAGTGATTACAGGCAAGGCTGTGCAGAGAAGTAGTCAACGCTGTTTGTAATAACCCCCATTCTACCGAAGAAAATAGATTCAGTTTATTTTATTAATTAAAAACCTGTGTTTGACTTCTACTATCATAAAACCAACCAGCGACCCCAAACCTATGGAAACCAGTAGTACCCAAACTGAGCCGCGCATAGCAAACTGTTCATGCACGGAACTGTTCACAGTTGTTGAATCTGTACTAACTGCTGGGGCCAATTTCTTTCCATCGGCTGCAGGGTTGGCGGTCGTCTAATGGGTCCCGGATGGCTTGGGATTCCAGCTCTGGAAGGGTCGGTTTGGCATGAACTATCTCTCCTTGGTTTTAGGGGTAGTATATTTTCCGGCTTCTGTACACATACTGCACACGTGCATCTTATAAGTTTCAACGTTTCCCAGGCTTTCCAGAAATATTGCGGGGTAAACAATCCCTCTAACGGAGTCACGCACAATGCACACGTACACGGTTTGAGAGTTTGTCTTTCTTGCGTTGCCCGTTGGATACGTAAACCTTGGTATCCCGCATGAACCATCTCGGTCCATAGGGCGAGGGTAGCGCGTATCGGCCAATAAGGGGCGGCACATGGGAAATCGGCACCAAAATACATGCGTAGTTCGCGTAAATGGTATAGGGCTAATCGATATAGTACTTCTTTTACTTTAGGGTCTTCAATCAGTCCTATATACGTTAGGAGCACTATTAGCCACGACATTTTGAAAGTTAGATTGTAGAAATTATCTTCGTCACGTAACCCGGCTAAAGTTTTTCGGAAATTAAATGGATTCTTCCTTTCGTCTGGTTTTTAAGGACTAACTTTTTCTAGTCAGCAATTTTTATTTTGTGGGAAGCTAGTTTTGTTCCCACGAAATTTTGGTGTGTCAAAATTCTTGAGCTCTTATCTACATTTTTCTTATCTTGGTACAGCGAGAGCGGTATGCTCCTTTGATCTATAGTTTCGCAATTTCCGTTCCATTTTTGTGGGTGGTCTGTCTTCCTGCTTCTATGAGTCACTCTTTGGGTTCTTATACGTGGTGAATTGTTGGTTGCCTATATATTTCACTCAATCGAATTCTTCTTGACTCGTAGAATTCTTCGTTAACTTGGTTCCTGCTAATTCTTAGTTGTAACGTTTTTCATAGATGGCTCCATGGATCTCGTTTAATAATTTAAATTGTTTCTTATTTCCTCGTGGTGTTAGGATTTCTTTAAGATAATGGCGGCGTCGCGCGATTCGCGTGCTTGGCGACCTTTGTTGCGTAATATACGTCCTTTGATGCTTAGTGTTTATATTTTGGCGCGTTTTAGTGACTACGTTTATTCCGGATACTTTTAATTATTATAGTTAACTTTATAAATTAAATTATTTAGTTTGGTTAATAATGTTTAAGATAATGATGAACTGTTACGTTAGAGTTTAATTAAATTTAGCTTTTCGGGGTTGCTTCGTTTCGTCCAAAAATACTCCAGCTTATAGTCGGAATAGTGCTTAACTCCTGTCGCAATCTAGGAAAAGTTCGTGATTTAATCTGTACCTCGGGGCTCTTTGTTGAGGGTAGTGATTTATTTTCATTTTCAACATAAAAAGTCACTTCTTTAGGCGGACGTTCTGTAGTTGGTTCCATAATATTCGGAAAGCTGTTATTTAATAGTGTTGCTGGATCGTCGCCTTGTTGATAGGTGTTTCTCTCTCCATTTAGGTCCTGATTGGCCTCCTTATCTTTCTGTTGTATATGATGCAATACGAAAAGGGTTAGGGTGTCCCAGAATGAGGCTAGTATGTGGAATGAACATCCATTTATTCGATGCAATGCGATTGCATTTATTAATGCTTCTATCATGAATTTAATCATTCTAAAAATAAAATAAATGCCAAGTACCCCACTGGACCATTCTCCAATAAGCGTAAAATAGTGGTAAATTTTCTGTATCGTTGAATTAGCTAGTTTCTCCATTTCTTCTTTATTAAACAAATTTAACGCTGAAAATCCTTGAGTTTCAATTTCTTGTCCTGCGATTTTTCGAACTAGAATATTATTTAAGGCAGTACGTTCCTGATTAAACATTAAAGCATCCTGTGCTTGTTTTATTTCTTTGTAAGTATAAAGGCCTCCAGCTCCTAGATCCTTTATAGTGTGAAACTTTGGCAGTTCTTCGGCATCAACTTGCAGTTCTTCAGGAATCATTCCTGGGGTTGGAAGGGGGTCAAATCCAATCCATTTGTTACCAATAGCGTACATAGATGGAATTAATGTATTGCATTCTATCTGTTCTCCTCTCTCTTGCAATATTCGGGTTATAGGGGACATAAAATAACTTTTATTATTTGCGGTTACTGGTAATTCAATATAACAATGCTTTTCTCTTCTTACTTCTACTGCTACGGCTAGGCAACGCATTACATATAAAATTTCTCCTCCTAGGACTCCGATAAAACCTAGGTTCTGTTTTTGGCGCATCTAAGTTCATAATTTTCAAAATTTCTTCGGCATCTTTTTGGTTCACTTTTCTTATAGCATAATTACTATCTACTTGATCTTTGATTTCTTCATCTGTTTCATAAGCTTTTGCGATAATAAAATTCTTTCTGACTATCAATTGGGAATTTGTTACATTGACAATTCTTACAGGCACTGTCCTTCCTGTTTTACATAAAACTCTTGCTACTAACAGTCCTATCGGAGTATCCTCACTTGGTTCTAGAACCATGTAACGAGTCGTTACTTGGGACACTCTTCGCACGAATGCTGGACAGACTGCTTGGCAATTCGCAGGTATCACCATATCCTGCTTAAAAATGACTGAGACACTGTCTTCCGGTTTGTTTGTCTCATTACACTTTTTCTTTTCTTCTACCTTCTTTTCTTCCATTTTCTTTTGTTCCATTTTCTTTTCATCTTCTTCAAACTTCTTTCCTTCTCTTTGCTTTTCTGTTTTACTCTCCTTTTTCTTACTTTTCGGGCTTTTTCTGTGCACCTCACTCATTTTATGTGAGCTGGCCTTAAGGTGAGAATCGCGCGATTTCTCCAAGGATGTAGAATGTTCCTCATGTACTTCTGGATGTAGGTTAGATTCCAAGCGACCCCAATCGCTTATCCTCTGTACCCTATCGTCATTTGGGGATGACGAAGGATTTTCCATTTCAGAATCATTAGACATCACTCTTTTTTCTTCTGGCTCACGTTGCTCAAGATGTTTTTGTAAGAACTCCAATTTTTTTTCTATTCTCTTGTCGACTTCATTTTTTAATTTTAACATCATTATTTCCGCTACCTCAACTGGCTTCTCATCACATAAGGGGATTACCTTCTCAAAGGCGTACATACACTCGTTTCCCCAGTCTATCTTTACTCCATGTTCTCTTAAAAAATCTATTCCCAAAAGTATTTCAGCTCGGAATGCTTCCGTATCAACTACTACAAATCTGTGCGGTACCACTATATCCGCATCAAGTCCTATAGGCACTGTTGCCTTTCCTAACACTGGTATTCTGTTATCCTGTATATCTACTAAACTCACGTCGGTACAACTTTCTATGAACCCCTGGGCAATCTCGGGTTTAATTAGGGATACAACTGCTCCGGAATCTATTAAAGCAAAGCATGGCTTAGCATTAATTTTCACTTTAATTACGTTACACGGTCTCGGGGTTCCTTCCTCTGAGCATGCATATATCCCTACCCTACTTCTTCTTTCTATTCCCATTGTGCCTCGTTGACAGCCTGGCTCCGGGGTTGGAAAGAGGCTGCGTTGGAGTTTAACGACTCTTGATTCCTTGGTGGGTATTGGTTTCTGATCTGGTTTCCTTGGTTGTTCCTGGATGGATACTGATTTCTTTGTTGCTGGCGATTTCCATTGGATGAGCAATTCCTGGCTATGTGTCCTGTTTTCTTACATGAGTAACATCGTATTTCAGCTGGCTTCCATTGATCTCTCTTACTTCGATATTTATTTCGGGGACAATCTGCACTAAAATGTCCCATTTCATGGCAAGTGAAACAGCTTCTTCCATTAGATGTATCCTTGTATCGAGAAGTATGTGGATTAGTGTTTTCTGGATTTGTTTTATAATTAACTATTCGGCATTCTCGGCTTCCAGAGGGATGGAGTAAATTTTCTATGGATTGCTCTCTTTCAGCTATAACTAGGGCTGTATCTAAATCTTTTGGATTCCCTGACAATACTCTCTGTTTAATAGGCATAGTTAATCCTAATGAAAATTGAGTGGTAAGATCTTGCGCAAGTTTTTGTTTGATGGGATCGTCATATGCTGCATCTCCCGTAAGAGTAATTGTTCTATTGGCAAGGATTTTTAATCTGGTCAAAAATTGTCTGCATGTTTCATTTGTTCTTTGTCGACATTCCATAAAATTTTTCATTGCAGAACCCTTTACATATTGTCTAGTAAATTGTGTTTTTAAATTATCTTTTAATAATTTCCAATCAGTTGTTGTTTGTAGAGAAGGTTCAGAGTCAATAAATTGTTTAGCTGTGTATCTTAATTTTAATCTAGTTATAGATGCCATTTCTTTGTCAGTCCAATTTGCTAATACGCCTGTTTCATTAATAATAGTGAGAAATTCGTCGATACTAGTTGTTCCATCATATAAAGGTATAGATTCTATTCCTACTAAAATTTTTGGAGTATTCATAATAATACTAGTTGGGCTTGGAGCAACGGGTGTAGGGCTAGTCATTCTGACCACAAAATTACTTTTCTAAAAATATTTATCTTCAATAAAACTTCACACTAATGTAGGGTAGTCTTTTCAATCTGTTTAAACAATCCGTTTAAACCCCACACACCGGACACCAATGTGATGACCCACCCTTATTCTATCCCGTCAGGATTTATTCTCTTATATGTTATCAACTCAATAAGGGCGAGCACCGCAGGTCTGGTTGGCTTGATATTTATCTAGTCTCACCTTATAACTTCCCTTGGTCAACAGGAAACCCGAGCGGAAGATTCCCTATCGATCCTTCTTCTTCTCTTGATAGAAAAACACTTCCTAATTTTTGAAGGTATTTTTATTCACCAATTTTTGTAGTTTCCAATATTTACTTCGTACAATTTAACACAAGTATGCACATTTAACTTAAGCAAAACCACCCCTTTAGGGTATAATAATATATAAGGAAATCTCACTTTTATTGACTCGCTTAATTCGTGAACGTAGTCACAGAAAACCCGAAGCCGCGTATCTATCTAGCGTTTATTTGCTTCGCGCACCAAATGTGAAAATATGACGTCGACCGTTGGATTACCCGAGCGATTCAAAAGTTCATTTGGTGAATTATTTTAATAACTGTTCTTTTTCGCGATTATAACTTTTTCTCGAACAACTGATTTTTGCAAGACTTTTTATCAACGATTAAATTTAGCTCTTCGACTATGACAGTTGGAATCTGACTGTTTGACTGACTTTGACTGACTGACTTGACTTCTGACTTCTTGACTCTGGGCTTATTTATACCGAAAAATTAGACGCATGTTGAATCTCGAAAAAAGGTGATTTTTCGTGCCTACGCAAGAGTCGTGCTGTTTGTTCAAGTTTTTACAATAATCTGATTATCCGGTGGTTACTTGTCGATTCTTGTTTGGACCTAGATCCGGCAACTTTCCTAACGTGACGCGAGAATTCTCTTGTCTCAGCTTGTAGCTTCTGACATCACCATGGTATACGCGTGTCGGTTCCCCTCCTTTTGGATTATTTGGCTTTTGGGGCGAGAGAATTAGAATCTTAAATTTTTAGTTTTTGATTGAAAGTTGGTGCGGTTAGTAATGTGAAGCTCTTGACTTACGAATATAAAGGTAGGTTTTTTTGTTACTGAATTTTGAATAAATACTTCAAGTGTCTTTTGATTTTCCATGTTAGATTATTATTTTGATTTTTATTTATTTATTTTTTTAAATAAAAGAAGGATCACCCGCTCCAGGGCGTTACAGTACCAGTGTGTTTTATCATGCAGAGTTCATATTTGAAGAAATTATTGCAATAATGCTCAGACGTAGACCAGAGGTATGTTTGTTTACATTTTGATTATACTTTCAATTTAAGATTCATGAGCATTTCTCTCATTTAAATAGTGTAGCGCAATGATTCTCTCCACCCTGCCTATACGGCAGTAGTTCCAGGGCGCGCCGCTAATACGCTCTCCGAGCGCCACCGGTCTTCAGCGAGCCACCCTTCCACTAGGCCCTACCACCCGGCGCATCACCGGACACCGCTGGAGCGGATAAAAGCAGCCCGCAGCCCTAGGAACGACAGAGTTTGCCGCCGACTCTCAACTCAACCGCTCTTCCCGCTCTGTCTTGACTGCTTCCTCCGGGGACTATCACTGATAGACGAGATAAGCCGAGAGATCCGTAGTCATACCAAGTGTTTCCGAAGCCAGGGACATTTGACGCACATATCATTACCATTGTATTCTTGACTATTACTAATTGTACATATTGTTTATACATTAACCCGTGGATAATAAAAGCTTTTACAGTCAGCGATTCCGCATTTGTTCATAGCACGAGTAACCGTCGTGTTAAAATAGTAAAATTCTATTCTTGAATATCATATTCAAATGATATAAAATTATAATTTGTTTTAGATTTCTAATGAAGCTGAAATTAATAAAGGATTTGAATCTTTTTACCATGGCAGTTGTTGATTTGGACTACACCATTAATGGGATTCTACCAGTGGCCTATCATCTCGTATTTCGTTTTTTGTAGCCTTAACACATAGTTTTTATTCACATGAGCAGATGAAAGCCTACAAAACCCTTGAAGCTCATTAATATTTTTCAGCCAGTTCTGTTATAAATCTTGGAACGAAGGTTGTAAATGAGTTCTATGTCATGCTTGGGAAGGTAATTATTCATGTGTTTGATACCTAGTGCAGGAGTGACCAACTTTTTTATAAGATCTTTCACTTTTGAACTAAAAAAATTTAAGGTGTGTCACTCAATTTTCGGAATGCAATACTTTATGTTACTTAATGTATATAATATTCTTTTTCAGGTGAAGCATTCACAAAAAGCCAGTGCTAAACCAATCTTTGCTGTGGAATATATCAACAGAAATAAAGGTATGATTTTTTGTACCGATGTACCTGCCGTTATTGTCCACGGAACTGCCCATAATCCCAATTGCAAATATGAACTTCGGCACAGTTTCTGGTTCGTTAAGACAGAGATAGCTTTACCTTCAGTGTTCAAAGAAGGGATGGTAAATCTATTCAAATATGAACTCAAAACCTTGCTTACTTATTTTTATTTAATAATAATTTGTTTCCATATTTTCCATTTGGTAAATATATTATTTATATTGAATGTATTGTTTTATATAAATCTTTCTATCATTATTGATTCCGTACATCGACACGTTACATTTATTGTTGAGTCCAGGGCATTATTGAGACCGTATATCGGACTCAATAAAGTCAGCCCGTGTAAAACATATTTCCCGCCATTTTTTTCTACAAATGTGATCTGGTCAGTGACAATTCCCGCTTTAAAATTTAAATGCCGACCACGCTGTGCCGCTATCCAATAGGATTACAGAGATATTCAAGGATGTTTAATTTGAAGTGGACGTAATAATGTTCTCAGGATGTAAAATGATATACAATTTTAGTTCAGCGAAATTCCGATAGAGGCACTGAAAACTTGAGTATATTAATTATTATTTTCGTACATTATTAGATCCATAAATATGGCAATGTCGCAATCTTTTTATAGATCTAACGTATATTTTCGGTATATTTTAAGTATAATATTGAGACCCGGTACTTCTGTGAATTATCTACTTGGTTACTCATTTCCTTATATTTTTATATATGAATTAGTGCGGTTGCAGTGATTAGTTCATCCATATCGGTTAAATTAATATGTCGTCCAGGCCACTGAGAATCGTACCATCTTTATTACCGCTCGAAACCAATATAAGCTAACAATAGATCAAAGCAAAGAAGCCCATAACCTGAAGCTCAAAAACAAACTTCTTGGCAGTCCAAACGGATCAAGGTCCTTTTGGTCAGTTGCAAAGGTCGTCAGCCAAAATTTTACCAAATCAACTATTCTACCTCTAACACGTTCCAGTGATACAATAGCATCCACAGCCGGAGACAAAGCAAACTTACTTGCTGAACTATTTTCTTCGCATTCCACGGTAGATTTCCAGGGAAGAACACCACCCATTCCTGCAGTTCAATCCGAAATGACCGAAATCGTGTTCCGTCAGCGTCCCGTCAAACGAATCCTGAAAGGTCTCGACGTCAAGAAAGCTTCTGGTCCAGACGAAATTCCTGTTATAGTTCTCAAGAGATGGGCCGATGAACTAACACCAGTATTTTGTAGACTTTTCAACTTATCCTACAAACAAGGAATATTTCCATCGTGCTGGAAGACGGCGCGAGTCCAGCCTATACCAAAGAAAGGAGAACCCTGCCTAGCAACTATCGACCAGTCGCATTGCTTTCAGTTATATCAAAAGTATATTATAGATATTAGACACGCAAACTATTAACCAACATCTTCTAAAGTACCTGGAAGGCTTCAACATTATCAGCGATCATCAATATGGTTCTCGGAAGTCCAGATCAACTGAGATCTTCTAACCTATGTCTCCCATCTTTGGAACAACGCAATCGAACATCATGGGGAGTCTCGGGCTGTTGCACTGGATATTTCTAAAGCCTTTGATATCGTGTTTGGCATGAGGGACTTCTAAGTAAACTGCGATCCTATGGTATGCCCACTCGATTCTGTGCATGGTTGTCTAGCTTTCTTAAGGACCGTTCTCTGCAAGTGGCGATTGACGGATTTCTCTCAGACACCTTCACCATCAATGCCGGTGTTCCTCAAGGGTCCATATTATCTCCCATTCTCTTCTTACTCTACATTAACGACCTTGTAGTGAAAACGAAAAACTCGATTGTTAGTTTTGCTGATGATAGCACACTTATTTCATCTTTCTCTTTGAATGCACAATCATCGGCTGCCGACGCACATCTTCGCAGACAGCATGAAGTATGACGCCTCAATAAAGACCTGGAAGAAATTTTGGCTTGGGGTGACAGCAACGAAGTCGAATTTAACACTAAAAAAACCCAGGCAGCAGTTTTCTCTAAAAAGGTTAACATTACAGAACCGGATATAGTCATGAACGGACACGCAATCCCACTGGCTTCCTCTATTAGTTTGATCGGCGTCAATCTGGGAGGAAATATGTCTTTGCATAACCACGTTGTGGCAATCGCCAAGATAGCTTCTCAGAAACTTAGTGTACTCTTCCAAACAAGAAAGTTGTACACACCTCAACAACTTTTGACACTATACGAAGCCCAGATTCGACCATCACTAGAGTACTGCTCTCATGTCTGAAGCTCTGCACCCAAACATACTCTTCGGCTACTGGATTCCATCGAAAGGAGAGCCATTCGTCTGATTGGAGACCACGAGCTGACAAAGAACCTCGACAGCCTAGAACATCGAAGACAAGTTGGGGATTTGACTCTCTTTTACAGATATTTTCATGGCTGACCTTGCCCTCTTAATTCCGCCCAGAGCGGTGAATTTCCGAAATATACGACGAACCACTGCCGCCCATCTATATGTGGTTAAGCTTAGTACTCCTAGAACTTCATTATTTAAGAACTCTTTCATCTGGAGGACTTCATCCTTGTGGAACGATCTTCCCGAGGTCGTTTTTCCCAACGAATATAACCTCCAACGATTCAAAACCAACGTGAATCGCTTTTTGCGCCCACGCACCACTCCCAGAGTGCCCTAAAGGATTTTTCCTATAGTGCTTGTGTTTGATCATAAAAAAATAATTATTTATTCCAATTATGCCGGGTTGCACAAAAATGTTAACAACAATTAGCTAACCAGAAAATTTTGAATGTGACATTCAGGACGTTAGCAAAAATAATTTTCTCACAATCAAAGTGACCTGATAAGCTTAATTGTGGATTTACCTGGTCACTTTGTGTGTAAATTATTTCTGCCAATATAACAATCAACGTTGACTGATTAGGTAATAATTATTATTGTTTAAAATCGCCGTGCAATCCAACATTAACGTCAGATATTTTTCAATAAAAACTAAACGATATTTACCACAATAGTTTGTGCCGATTTATCTGCCTTTTTGCAATTCTTACAAGTTTTTCAAGTTTCAATATCAGTAAGTATTCGCAGGAGAAAATTAAATAATGCAATTTTAATTCTTCTTCAAGATTGTTTCTTTTTTTTATTAAATTAAACAGTGCGTCTGCAGATGATAATGTAAGCCTTGAAGGAACAACAACTATCAAAAGTATCATCTTCCAGTTCTCATTCAATTGATAGAAGGTTAAAATCGATCAGTATTAGAAATTTAGAGCATACTTATTTCTTAATGATTCACAGGTGTTACAAAATGAAATGTTGCATCCATCGAAATTTGCGCTCTTATTGCGTCCAGAAGTTTGGCAACACCACATGGACGTAACAATGTATAATACCCGCAAAAAACGGAGTCACCGATGGTTAATTTTTGAAAGGTCTTAATAATGTATCAAACATGAAATGGGTATTCGTATACTTAAACTTTATTGGATCCAATTTTAGAATAGGGACCGCCCCCCCAAAAAAAATTCTTAATCAATATACGCAACTAAAAATGGCGGGAATTCAAGTTTTCTAGGAGACGCAATAAGGCTGGATTTTGAACGGACGCAATAATGATAGAAGTATTTATATATAATTTATATATAATTCAGTGCGTATCAAACATTTAAATATAAGTACTTATACTAAATATCCTTATTTAACATGAATTGTTTTTAAAAATACGTATTATCAAAATGGGTTTATTTACAAATTGTATGTACTATATGTTCTACAAGATTCAAAATATATGTTTTAAAACTGTAAGTATATTTTTAATTATTATAAAACTTAAGTAGATGTGATACGCATAAATTGCCCAAAGTCGAAACCTTGCAGAATTTGTTCCACTCAGAAATTGGCATAGAAGTGTTTAGTCTAACGATCTTAACTGAAACATACCCATAGCCGCACCTTTGAGCCTTTGTACAGGGTCGAGGCTAATAATTCGAGAAAACATAAATTTGCCAAAGTCGAAACCTTGCAGAATTTGTTCCACTCAGAAATTGGCATAGAAGTGTTTAGTCTATCGATCTTTAACCGAAAAATACCCATAATCGCACCTTTGAGCCTTTGTACAGGGTCGAGGCTAATAATTCGAGAAACATAAATTGGCCAAACTCGAACACTTGCAGAATTTGTTCCACATCGAAATTAGCATAGAAGTGTTAGTCTATCGACCTTTAACCGAAAAATACCCATAGTCGCACCTTTGAGCCTTTGTACAGGGTCGAGGCTAATAATTCGAGAAAACATAAATTGGCCAAAGTCGAAACCTTGCAGAATTTGTTCCACATCGAAATTAGCATAGAAGTGTTTTGTCTATCGACCTTTAACCGAAAAATACCCATAGTCGCACCTTTGAGCCTTTGTACAGGGTCGAGGCTAATAATTCGAGAAAACATAAATTGGCCAAAGTCGAAACCTTGCAGAATTTGTTCCACATCGAAATTAGCATAGAAGTGTTTAGTCTATCGACCTTTAACCGAAAAATACCCATAGTCGCACCTTTGAGCCTTTGTACAGGGTCGAGGCTAATAATTCGAAAAATATAAATTGGAAAAAGTCGAACACTTGCAGAATTTGTTCCACTCAGAAATTAGCATAGGAGTATTCAGTCTATCGACCTTTAACTGAAAAATACCCATAGTCGCACCTTTGAGCCTTTGTACAGGGTCGAGGCTAATAATTCGAGAAAACATAAATTGGCCAAAGTCGAAACCTTGCAGACTTTGTTCCACTCAGAAATTGGCATAGAAGTGTTTAGTCTAACGATCTTTAACTGAAAAATACCCATAGTCGCACCTTTGAGCCTTTGTACAGGGTCGAGGCTAATAATTCGAGAAAACATAAATTTGCCAAAGTCGAAACCTTGCAGAATTTGTTCCACTCAGGAATTGGCATAGGAGTACTCAGTCTATCGATCTTTAACTGAAAAATGCCCATAGTCGCACCTTTGAGCCTTTTTACAGGGTCGAGACCAGTTATTCGAGAAAACATATATTGGCCAAAGTCGAAACCTTGCAGAATTTGTTCCACTCAGAAATTGGCATAGAAGTGTTTAGTCTAACGATCCTTAACTGAAAAATACCCATAGTCGCACCTTTGAGCCTTTGTACAGGGTCGAGGCTAATAATTCGAGAAAACATAAATTGGCCAAAGTCGAAACCTTGCAGAATTTGTTCCACATCGAAATTAGCATAGAAGTGTTTTGTCTATCGACCTTTAACCGAAAAATATCCATAGTCGCGCCTTTGAGCCTTTGTACAGGGTCGTGGCTAATAATTCGAGAAAACATAAATTGGCCAAAGTCGAAACCTTGCAGAATTTGTTCCACTCAGAAATTGGCATAGAAGTGTTTAGTCTAACGATCTTTAACTGAAAAATACCCATAGTCGCACCTTTGAGCCTTTGTACAGTGTCGAGACCAGTTATTCGAGAAAACATAAATTGGCCAAAGTCGAACACTTGCAGAATTTGTTCCACATCGAAATTGGCATAGAAGTGTTTAGTCTATCGATCTTTAACCGAAAAATACCCATAGTCGCACCTTTGAGCCTTTGTACAGGGTCGAGGCTAATAATTCGAGAAAACATAATTTGGCCAAAGTCGAGCACGTGCAGAATTTGTTCCACTCAGGAATTGGCATAGGAGTATTCAGTCTATCGACTTTTGACTGAAAAATACCCATAGTCGCACCTTTGAGCCTTTGTACAGGGTCGAGACCAGTTATTCGAGAAAACATAAATTAGTCAATTCGAAACCTTGCAGAATTTGTTCCACTCAGAAATTGGCATAGAAGTGTTTAGTCTAACGATCTTTAACTGAAACATACCCATAGCCGCACCTTTGACCCTTTGTACAGGGTCGGGACCAGTTATTCGAGAAAACATAAATTGGCCAAAGTCGAAACCTTGCAGAATTTGTTCCACTCAGAAATTGGCATAGGAGTATTCAGTCTATCGATCTTTACCCGAAAAATACCCATAGTCGCACCTTTGAACAGGGTCGAGGCTAATAATTCGAGAAAACATAAATTGGCCAAAGTCGAACACTTGCAGAATTTGTTCCACTCAGAAATTAGCATAGTAGTACTCAGTCTATCGATCTTTAACCGAAAAATACCCATAGTCGCACCTTTGAACCTTTGTACAGGGTCGAGGCTAATAATTCGAGAAAACATAAATTTGCCAAAGTCGAAACCTTGCAGAATTTGTTCCATTCAGAAATTGGCATAGAAGTGTTTAGTCTATCGATCTTTAACCGAAAATACCCATAGTCGCACCTTTGAGCCTTTGTACAGGGTCGAGGCTAATAATTCGAGAAAACATAAATTGGCCAAAGTCGAACACTTGCAGAATTTGTTCCACATCGAAATTAGCATAGAAGTGTTTAGTCTATCGACCTTTAACCGAAAAATACCCATAGTCGCACCTTTGAGCCTTTGTACAGGGTCGAGTCTAATAATTCGAGAAAACATAAATTGGCCAAAGTCGAAACCTTGCAGAATTTGTTCCACATCGAAATTGGCATAGGAGTACTCAGTCTATCGATCTTTAACTGAAAAATACCCATAGTCGCACCTTTGAGTCTTTGTACAGGGTCGAGACCAGTTATTCGAGAAAACATAAATTGGCCAAAGTCGAACACTTGCAGAATTTGTTCCACATCGAAATTGGCATAGAAGTGTTTAGTCTATCGATCTTTAACCGAAAAATACCCATAGTCGCACCTTTGAGCCTTTGTATAGGGTCGAGGCTAATAATTCGAAAAATATAAATTGGCCAAAGTCGAACACTTGCAGAATTTGTTCCACTCAGAAATTAGCATAGGAGTACTCAGTCTATCGATCTTTAACCGAAAAATACCTATAGTCGCACCTTTGAGCCTTTGTACAGGGTCGAGGCTAATAATTCGAGAAAACATAAATTTGCCAAAGTCGAAACCTTGCAGAATTTGTTCCACTCAGAAATTGGCATAGAAGTGTTTAGTCTATCGATCTTTAACCGAAAAATACCCATAATCGCACCTTTGAGCCTTTGTACAGGGTCGAGGCTAATAATTCGAGAAACATAAATTGGCCAAACTCGAACACTTGCAGAATTTGTTCCACATCGAAATTAGCATAGAAGTGTTTAGTCTATCGACCTTTAACCGAAAAATAGCCATAGTCGCACCTTTGAGCCTTTGTACAGGGTCGAGGCTAATAATTCGAGAAAACATAAATTGGCCAAAGTCGAAACCTTGCAGAATTTGTTCCACATCGAAATTAGCATAGAAGTGTTTTGTCTATCGACCTTTAACCGAAAAATACCCATAGTCGCACCTTTGAGCCTTTGTACAGGGTCGAGGCTAATAATTCGAGAAAACATAAATTGGCCAAAGTCGAAACCTTGCAGAATTTGTTCCACTCAGAAATTGGCATAGAAGTGTTTAGTCTATCGACCTTTAACCGAAAAATACCCATAGTCGCACCTTTGAGCCTTTGTACAGGGTCGAGGCTAATAATTCGAGAAAACATAAATTGGCCAAAGTCGAAACCTTGCAGAATTTGTTCCACATCGAAATTAGCGTAGAAGTGTTTTGTCTATCGACCTTTAACCGAAAAATACCCATAGTCGCACCTTTGAGCCTTTGTACAGGGTCGAGGCTAATAATTCGAGAAAACATAAATTGGCCAAAGTCGAAACCTTGCAGAATTTGTTCCACTCAGAAATTGGCATAGAAGTGTTTAGTCTAACGATCTTTTACCGAAAAATACCCATAGTCGCACCATTGCGCCTTTGTACAGGGTCGAGGCTAATAATTCGAGAAAACATAAATTGGCCAAAGTCGAAACCTTGCAGAATTTGTTCCACATCGAAATTAGCATAGAAGTGTTTAGTCTATCGACCTTCAACCGAAAAATACCCATAGTCGCACCTTTGAGCCTTTGTACAGGGTCGAGGCTAATAATTCGAAAAATATAAATTGGAAAAAGTCGAACACTTGCAGAATTTGTTCCACTTAGAAATTAGCATAGGAGTATTCAGTCTATCGACCTTTAACTGAAAAATACCCATAGTCGCACCTTTGAGCCTTTGTACAGGGTCGAGGCTAATAATTCGAGAAAACATAAATTGGCCAAAGTCGAAACCTTGCAGACTTTGTTCCACTCAGAAATTGGCATAGAAGTGTTTAGTCTAACGATCTTTAACTGAAAAATACCCATAGTCGCACCTTTGAGCCTTTGTACAGGGTCGAGGCTAATAATTCGAGAAAACATAAATTTGCCAAAGTCGAAACCTTGCAGAATTTGTTCCACTCAGGAATTGGCATAGGAGTACTCAGTCTATCGATCTTTAACTGAAAAATGCCCATAGTCGCACCTTTGAGCCTTTTTACAGGGTCGAGACCAGTTATTCGAGAAAACATATATTGGCCAAAGTCGAAACCTTGCAGAATTTGTTCCACTCAGAAATTGGCATAGAAGTGTTTAGTCTAACGATCCTTAACTGAAAAATACCCATAGTCGCACCTTTGAGCCTTTGTACAGGGTCGAGGCTAATAATTCGAGAAAACATAAATTGGCCAAAGTCGAAACCTTGCAGAATTTGTTCCACTCAGAAATTGGCATAGAAGTGTTTAGTCTAACGATCTTTTACCGAAAAATACCCATAGTCGCACCATTGCGCCTTTGTACAGGGTCGAGGCTAATAATTCGAGAAAACATAAATTGGCCAAAGTCGAAACCTTGCAGAATTTGTTCCACATCGAAATTAGCATAGAAGTGTTTAGTCTATCGACCTTCAACCGAAAAATACCCATAGTCGCACCTTTGAGCCTTTTTGCAGGGTCGAGACCAGTTATTCGAGAAAACATATATTGGCCAAAGTCGAAACCTTGCAGAATTTGTTCCACTCAGAAATTGGCATAGAAGTGTTTAGTCTAACGATCCTTAACTGAAAAATACCCATAGTCGCACCTTTGAGCCTTTGTACAGGGTCGAGGCTAATAATTCGAGAAAACATAAATTGGCCAAAGTCGAAACCTTGCAGAATTTGTTCCACATCGAAATTAGCATAGAAGTGTTTTGTCTATCGACCTTTAACCGAAAAATATCCATAGTCGCGCCTTTGAGCCTTTGTACAGGGTCGTGGCTAATAATTCGAGAAAACATAAATTGGCCAAAGTCGAAACCTTGCAGAATTTGTTCCACTCAGAAATTGGCCTAGAAGTGTTTAGTCTAACGATCTTTAACTGAAAAATACCCATAGTCGCACCTTTGAGCCTTTGTACAGTGTCGAGACCAGTTATTCGAGAAAACATAAATTGGCCAAAGTCGAACACTTGCAGAATTTGTTCCACATCGAAATTGGCATAGAAGTGTTTAGTCTATCGATCTTTAACCGAAAAATACCCATAGTCGCACCTTTGAGCCTTTGTACAGGGTCGAGGCTAATAATTCGAGAAAACATAATTTGGCCAAAGTCGAGCACGTGCAGAATTTGTTCCACTCAGGAATTGGCATAGGAGTACTCAGTCTATCGATCTTTAACTGAAAAATGCCCATAGTCGCACCTTTGAGCCTTTGTACAGGGTAGAGACCAATTATTCGAGAAAACATAAATTGGCCAAAGTCAAAACCTTGCAGAATTTGTTCCACTCAGAAATTGGCATAGAAGTGTTTAGTCTAACGATCTTTAACTGAAAAATACCCATAGTCGCACCTTTGAGCCTTTGTACAGTGTCGAGATCAGTTATTCGAGAAAACATAAATTGGCCAAAGTCGAACACTTGCAGAATTTGTTCCACATCGAAATTGGCATAGAAGTGTTTAGTCTATCGACCTTTAACCGAAAAATAGCCATAGTCGCACCTTTGAGCCTTTTTACAGGGTCGAGACCAGTTATTCGAGAAAACATATATTGGCCAAAGTCGAAACCTTGCAGAATTTGTTCCACTCAGAAATTGGCATAGAAGTGTTTAGTCTATCGACCTTCAACCGAAAAATACCCATAGTCGCACCTTTGAGCCTTTGTACAGGGTCGAGGCTAATAATTCGAAAAATATAAATTGGAAAAAGTCGAACACTTGCAGAATTTGTTCCACTTAGAAAT
The DNA here is from genome assembly GCA_963991005.1 of Barypeithes pellucidus. Taxonomy (NCBI): domain Eukaryota; kingdom Metazoa; phylum Arthropoda; class Insecta; order Coleoptera; family Curculionidae; genus Barypeithes; species Barypeithes pellucidus. The sequence continues at coordinate 51,926,642 of OZ022557.1, read as the reverse complement.
TAGCATAGGAGTATTCAGTCTATCGACCTTTAACTGAAAAATACCCATAGTCGCACCTTTGAGCCTTTGTACAGGGTCGAGGCTAATAATTCGAGAAAACATAAATTTGCCAAAGTCGAAACCTTGCAGAATTTGTTCCACTCAGGAATTGGCATAGGAGTACTCAGTCTATCGATCTTTAACTGAAAAATGCCCATAGTCGCACCTTTGAGCCTTTTTACAGGGTCGAGACCAGTTATTCGAGAAAACATATATTGGCCAAAGTCGAAACCTTGCAGAATTTGTTCCACTCAGAAATTGGCATAGAAGTGTTTAGTCTAACGATCCTTAACTGAAAAATACCCATAGTCGCACCTTTTAGCCTTTGTACAGGGTCGAGGCTAATAATTCGAGAAAACATAAATTGGCCAAAATCGAAACCTTGCAGAATTTGTTCCACATCGAAATTAGCATAGAAGTGTTTAGTCTATCGACCTTCAACCGAAAAATACCCATAGTCGCACCTTTGAGCCTTTGTACAGGGTCGAGGCTAATAATTCGAAAAATATAAATTGGAAAAAGTCGAACACTTGCAGAATTTGTTCCACTTAGAAATTAGCATAGGAGTATTCAGTCTATCGACCTTTAACTGAAAAATACCCATAGTCGCACCTTTGAGCCTTTGTACAGGGTCGAGGCTAATAATTCGAGAAAACATAAATTTGCCAAAGTCGAAACCTTGCAGAATTTGTTCCACTCAGGAATTGGCATAGGAGTACTCAGTCTATCGATCTTTAACTGAAAAATGCCCATAGTCGCACCTTTGAGCCTTTTTACAGGGTCGAGACCAGTTATTCGAGAAAACATATATTGGCCAAAGTCGAAACCTTGCAGAATTTGTTCCACTCAGAAATTGGCATAGAAGTGTTTAGTCTAACGATCCTTAACTGAAAAATACCCATAGTCGCACCTTTTAGCCTTTGTACAGGGTCGAGGCTAATAATTCGAGAAAACATAAATTGGCCAAAGTCGAAACCTTGCAGAATTTGTTCCACATCGAAATTAGCATAGAAGTGTTTTGTCTATCGACCTTTAACCGAAAAATATCCATAGTCGCGCCTTTGAGCCTTTGTACAGGGTCGTGGCTAATAATTCGAGAAAACATAAATTGGCCAAAGTCGAAACCTTGCAGAATTTGTTCCACATCGAAATTAGCATAGAAGTGTTTTGTCTATCGACCTTTAACCGAAAAATACCCATAGTCGCACCTTTGAGCCTTTGTACAGGGTCGAGGCTAATAATTCGAGAAAACATAAATTGGCCAAAGTCGAAACCTTGCAGAATTTGTTCCACTCAGAAATTGGCATAGAAGTGTTTAGTCTAACGATCTTTTACCGAAAAATACCCATAGTCGCACCATTGCGCCTTTGTACAGGGTCGAGGCTAATAATTCGAGAAAACATAAATTGGCCAAAGTCGAAACCTTGCAGAATTTGTTCCACATCGAAATTAGCATAGAAGTGTTTAGTCTATCGACCTTCAACCGAAAAATACCCATAGTCGCACCTTTGAGCCTTTGTACAGGGTCGAGGCTAATAATTCGAAAAATATAAATTGGAAAAAGTCGAACACTTGCAGAATTTGTTCCACTTAGAAATTAGCATAGGAGTATTCAGTCTATCGACCTTTAACTGAAAAATACCCATAGTCGCACCTTTGAGCCTTTGTACAGGGTCGAGGCTAATAATTCGAGAAAACATAAATTGGCCAAAGTCGAAACCTTGCAGACTTTGTTCCACTCAGAAATTGGCATAGAAGTGTTTAGTCTAACGATCTTTAACTGAAAAATACCCATAGTCGCACCTTTGAGCCTTTGTACAGGGTCGAGGCTAATAATTCGAGAAAACATAAATTTGCCAAAGTCGAAACCTTGCAGAATTTGTTCCACTCAGGAATTGGCATAGGAGTACTCAGTCTATCGATCTTTAACTGAAAAATGCCCATAGTCGCACCTTTGAGCCTTTTTACAGGGTCGAGACCAGTTATTCGAGAAAACATATATTGGCCAAAGTCGAAACCTTGCAGAATTTGTTCCACTCAGAAATTAGCATAGAAGTGTTTAGTCTAACGATCCTTAACTGAAAAATACCCATAGTCGCACCTTTGAGCCTTTGTACAGGGTCGAGGCTAATAATTCGAGAAAACATAAATTGGCCAAAGTCGAAACCTTGCAGAATTTGTTCCACTCAGAAATTGGCATAGAAGTGTTTAGTCTAACGATCTTTTACCGAAAAATACCCATAGTCGCACCATTGCGCCTTTGTACAGGGTCGAGGCTAATAATTCGAGAAAACATAAATTGGCCAAAGTCGAAACCTTGCAGAATTTGTTCCACATCGAAATTAGCATAGAAGTGTTTAGTCTATCGACCTTCAACCGAAAAATACCCATAGTCGCACCTTTGAGCCTTTTTGCAGGGTCGAGACCAGTTATTCGAGAAAACATATTGGCCAAAGTCGAAACCTTGCAGAATTTGTTCCACTCAGAAATTGGCATAGAAGTGTTTAGTCTAACGATCTTTAACTGAAAAATACCCATAGTCGCACCTTTGAGCCTTTGTACAGTGTCGAGACCAGTTATTCGAGAAAACATAAATTGGCCAAAGTCGAACACTTGCAGAATTTGTTCCACATCGAAATTGGCATAGAAGTGTTTAGTCTATCGATCTTTAACCGAAAAATACCCATAGTCGCACCTTTGAGCCTTTGTACAGGGTCGAGGCTAATAATTCGAGAAAACATAATTTGGCCAAAGTCGAGCACGTGCAGAATTTGTTCCACTCAGGAATTGGCATAGGAGTATTCAGTCTATCGACTTTTGACTGAAAAATACCCATAGTCGCACCTTTGAGCCTTTGTACAGGGTCGAGACCAGTTATTCGAGAAAACATAAATTAGTCAATTCGAAACCTTGCAGAATTTGTTCCACTCAGAAATTGGCATAGAAGTGTTTAGTCTAACGATCTTTAACTGAAACATGCCCATAGCCGCACCTTTGACCCTTTGTACAGGGTCGGGACCAGTTATTCGAGAAAACATAAATTGGCCAAAGTCGAAACCTTGCAGAATTTGTTCCACTCAGAAATTGGCATAGGAGTATTCAGTCTATCGATCTTTACCCGAAAAATACCCATAGTCGCACCTTTGAACAGGGTTGAGGCTAATAATTCGAGAAAACATAAATTGGCCAAAGTCGAACACTTGCAGAATTTGTTCCACTCAGAAATTAGCATAGTAGTACTCAGTCTATCGATCTTTAACCGAAAAATACCCATAGTCGCACCTTTGAACCTTTGTACAGGGTCGAGGCTAATAATTCGAGAAAACATAAATTTGCCAAAGTCGAAACCTTGCAGAATTTGTTCCATTCAGAAATTGGCATAGAAGTGTTTAGTCTATCGATCTTTAACCGAAAATACCCATAGTCGCACCTTTGAGCCTTTGTACAGGGTCGAGGCTAATAATTCGAGAAAACATAAATTGGCCAAAGTCGAACACTTGCAGAATTTGTTCCACATCGAAATTAGCATAGAAGTGTTTAGTCTATCGACCTTTAACCGAAAAATACCCATAGTCGCACCTTTGAGCCTTTGTACAGGGTCGAGTCTAATAATTCGAGAAAACATAAATTGGCCAAAGTCGAAACCTTGCAGAATTTGTTCCACATCGAAATTGGCATAGGAGTACTCAGTCTATCGATCTTTAACTGAAAAATACCCATAGTCGCACCTTTGAGTCTTTGTACAGGGTCGAGACCAGTTATTCGAGAAAACATAAATTGGCCAAAGTCGAACACTTGCAGAATTTGTTCCACATCGAAATTGGCATAGAAGTGTTTAGTCTATCGATCTTTAACCGAAAAATACCCATAGTCGCACCTTTGAGCCTTTGTACAGGGTCGAGGCTAATAATTCGAAAAATATAAATTGGAAAAAGTCGAACACTTGCAGAATTTGTTCCACTTAGAAATTAGCATAGGAGTATTCAGTCTATCGACCTTTAACTGAAAAATACCCATAGTCGCACCTTTGAGCCTTTGTACAGGGTCGAGGCTAATAATTCGAGAAAACATAAATTTGCCAAAGTCGAAACCTTGCAGAATTTGTTCCACTCAGGAATTGGCATAGGAGTACTCAGTCTATCGATCTTTAACTGAAAAATGCCCATAGTCGCACCTTTGAGCCTTTTTACAGGGTCGAGACCAGTTATTCGAGAAAACATATATTGGCCAAAGTCGAAACCTTGCAGAATTTGTTCCACTCAGAAATTGGCATAGAAGTGTTTAGTCTAACGATCCTTAACTGAAAAATACCCATAGTCGCACCTTTTAGCCTTTGTACAGGGTCGAGGCTAATAATTCGAGAAAACATAAATTGGCCAAAGTCGAAACCTTGCAGAATTTGTTCCACATCGAAATTAGCATAGAAGTGTTTTGTCTATCGACCTTTAACCGAAAAATATCCATAGTCGCGCCTTTGAGCCTTTGTACAGGGTCGTGGCTAATAATTCGAGAAAACATAAATTGGCCAAAGTCGAAACCTTGCAGAATTTGTTCCACATCGAAATTAGCATAGAAGTGTTTTGTCTATCGACCTTTAACCGAAAAATACCCATAGTCGCACCTTTGAGCCTTTGTACAGGGTCGAGGCTAATAATTCGAGAAAACATAAATTGGCCAAAGTCGAAACCTTGCAGAATTTGTTCCACTCAGAAATTGGCATAGAAGTGTTTAGTCTAACGATCTTTTACCGAAAAATACCCATAGTCGCACCATTGCGCCTTTGTACAGGGTCGAGGCTAATAATTCGAGAAAACATAAATTGGCCAAAGTCGAAACCTTGCAGAATTTGTTCCACATCGAAATTAGCATAGAAGTGTTTAGTCTATCGACCTTCAACCGAAAAATACCCATAGTCGCACCTTTGAGCCTTTGTACAGGGTCGAGGCTAATAATTCGAAAAATATAAATTGGAAAAAGTCGAACACTTGCAGAATTTGTTCCACTTAGAAATTAGCATAGGAGTATTCAGTCTATCGACCTTTAACTGAAAAATACCCATAGTCGCACCTTTGAGCCTTTGTACAGGGTCGAGGCTAATAATTCGAGAAAACATAAATTGGCCAAAGTCGAAACCTTGCAGACTTTGTTCCACTCAGAAATTGGCATAGAAGTGTTTAGTCTAACGATCTTTAACTGAAAAATACCCATAGTCGCACCTTTGAGCCTTTGTACAGGGTCGAGGCTAATAATTCGAGAAAACATAAATTTGCCAAAGTCGAAACCTTGCAGAATTTGTTCCACTCAGGAATTGGCATAGGAGTACTCAGTCTATCGATCTTTAACTGAAAAATGCCCATAGTCGCACCTTTGAGCCTTTTTACAGGGTCGAGACCAGTTATTCGAGAAAACATATATTGGCCAAAGTCGAAACCTTGCAGAATTTGTTCCACTCAGAAATTAGCATAGAAGTGTTTAGTCTAACGATCCTTAACTGAAAAATACCCATAGTCGCACCTTTGAGCCTTTGTACAGGGTCGAGGCTAATAATTCGAGAAAACATAAATTGGCCAAAGTCGAAACCTTGCAGAATTTGTTCCACTCAGAAATTGGCATAGAAGTGTTTAGTCTAACGATCTTTTACCGAAAAATACCCATAGTCGCACCATTGCGCCTTTGTACAGGGTCGAGGCTAATAATTCGAGAAAACATAAATTGGCCAAAGTCGAAACCTTGCAGAATTTGTTCCACATCGAAATTAGCATAGAAGTGTTTAGTCTATCGACCTTCAACCGAAAAATACCCATAGTCGCACCTTTGAGCCTTTTTGCAGGGTCGAGACCAGTTATTCGAGAAAACATATATTGGCCAAAGTCGAAACCTTGCAGAATTTGTTCCACTCAGAAATTGGCATAGAAGTGTTTAGTCTAACGATCTTTAACTGAAAAATACCCATAGTCGCACCTTTGAGCCTTTGTACAGTGTCGAGACCAGTTATTCGAGAAAACATAAATTGGCCAAAGTCGAACACTTGCAGAATTTGTTCCACATCGAAATTGGCATAGAAGTGTTTAGTCTATCGATCTTTAACCGAAAAATACCCATAGTCGCACCTTTGAGCCTTTGTACAGGGTCGAGGCTAATAATTCGAGAAAACATAATTTGGCCAAAGTCGAGCACGTGCAGAATTTGTTCCACTCAGGAATTGGCATAGGAGTATTCAGTCTATCGACTTTTGACTGAAAAATACCCATAGTCGCACCTTTGAGCCTTTGTACAGGGTCGAGACCAGTTATTCGAGAAAACATAAATTAGTCAATTCGAAACCTTGCAGAATTTGTTCCACTCAGAAATTGGCATAGAAGTGTTTAGTCTAACGATCTTTAACTGAAACATACCCATAGCCGCACCTTTGACCCTTTGTACAGGGTCGGGACCAGTTATTCGAGAAAACATAAATTGGCCAAAGTCGAAACCTTGCAGAATTTGTTCCACTCAGAAATTGGCATAGGAGTATTCAGTCTATCGATCTTTACCCGAAAAATACCCATAGTCGCACCTTTGAACAGGGTCGAGGCTAATAATTCGAGAAAACATAAATTGGCCAAAGTCGAACACTTGCAGAATTTGTTCCACTCAGAAATTAGCATAGTAGTACTCAGTCTATCGATCTTTAACCGAAAAATACCCATAGTCGCACCTTTGAACCTTTGTACAGGGTCGAGGCTAATAATTCGAGAAAACATAAATTTGCCAAAGTCGAAACCTTGCAGAATTTGTTCCATTCAGAAATTGGCATAGAAGTGTTTAGTCTATCGATCTTTAACCGAAAATACCCATAGTCGCACCTTTGAGCCTTTGTACAGGGTCGAGGCTAATAATTCGAGAAAACATAAATTGGCCAAAGTCGAACACTTGCAGAATTTGTTCCACATCGAAATTAGCATAGAAGTGTTTAGTCTATCGACCTTTAACCGAAAAATACCCATAGTCGCACCTTTGAGCCTTTGTACAGGGTCGAGTCTAATAATTCGAGAAAACATAAATTGGCCAAAGTCGAAACCTTGCAGAATTTGTTCCACATCGAAATTGGCATAGGAGTACTCAGTCTATCGATCTTTAACTGAAAAATACCCATAGTCGCACCTTTGAGTCTTTGTACAGGGTCGAGACCAGTTATTCGAGAAAACATAAATTGGCCAAAGTCGAACACTTGCAGAATTTGTTCCACATCGAAATTGGCATAGAAGTGTTTAGTCTATCGATCTTTAACCGAAAAATACCCATAGTCGCACCTTTGAGCCTTTGTATAGGGTCGAGGCTAATAATTCGAAAAATATAAATTGGCCAAAGTCGAACACTTGCAGAATTTGTTCCACTCAGAAATTAGCATAGGAGTACTCAGTCTATCGATCTTTAACCGAAAAATACCTATAGTCGCACCTTTGAGCCTTTGTACAGGGTCGAGGCTAATAATTCGAGAAAACATAAATTGGCCAAACTCGAACACTTGCAGAATTTGTTCCACATCGAAATTAGCATAGAAGTGTTTAGTCTATCGACCATTAACCGAAAAATAGCCATAGTCGCACCTTTGAGCCTTTGTACAGGGTCGAGGCTAATAATTCGAGAAAACATAAATTGGCCAAAGTCGAAACCTTGCAGAATTTGTTCCACATCGAAATTAGCATAGAAGTGTTTTGTCTATCGACCTTTAACCGAAAAATACCCATAGTCGCACCTTTGAGCCTTTGTACAGGGTCGAGGCTAATAATTCGAGAAAACATAAATTGGCCAAAGTCGAAACCTTGCAGAATTTGTTCCACTCAGAAATTGGCATAGAAGTGTTTAGTCTATCGACCTTTAACCGAAAAATACCCATAGTCGCACCTTTGAGCCTTTGTACAGGGTCGAGGCTAATAATTCGAGAAAACATAAATTGGCCAAAGTCGAAACCTTGCAGAATTTGTTCCACATCGAAATTAGCGTAGAAGTGTTTTGTCTATCGACCTTTAACCGAAAAATACCCATAGTCGCACCTTTGAGCCTTTGTACAGGGTCGAGGCTAATAATTCGAGAAAACATAAATTGGCCAAAGTCGAAACCTTGCAGAATTTGTTCCACTCAGAAATTGGCATAGAAGTGTTTAGTCTAACGATCTTTTACCGAAAAATACCCATAGTCGCACCATTGCGCCTTTGTACAGGGTCGAGGCTAATAATTCGAGAAAACATAAATTGGCCAAAGTCGAAACCTTGCAGAATTTGTTCCACATCGAAATTAGCATAGAAGTGTTTAGTCTATCGACCTTCAACCGAAAAATACCCATAGTCGCACCTTTGAGCCTTTGTACAGGGTCGAGGCTAATAATTCGAGAAAACATAAATTGGCCAAAGTCGAAACCTTGCAGACTTTGTTCCACTCAGAAATTGGCATAGAAGTGTTTAGTCTAACGATCTTTAACTGAAAAATACCCATAGTCGCACCTTTGAGCCTTTGTACAGGGTCGAGGCTAATAATTCGAGAAAACATAAATTTGCCAAAGTCGAAACCTTGCAGAATTTGTTCCACTCAGGAATTGGCATAGGAGTACTCAGTCTATCGATCTTTAACTGAAAAATGCCCATAGTCGCACCTTTGAGCCTTTTTACAGGGTCGAGACCAGTTATTCGAGAAAACATATATTGGCCAAAGTCGAAACCTTGCAGAATTTGTTCCACTCAGAAATTGGCATAGAAGTGTTTAGTCTAACGATCCTTAACTGAAAAATACCCATAGTCACACCTTTGAGCCTTTGTACAGGGTCGAGGCTAATAATTCGAGAAAACATAAATTGGCCAAAGTCGAAACCTTGCAGAATTTGTTCCACTCAGAAATTGGCATAGAAGTGTTTAGTCTAACGATCTTTTACCGAAAAATACCCATAGTCGCACCATTGCGCCTTTGTACAGGGTCGAGGCTAATAATTCGAGAAAACATAAATTGGCCAAAGTCGAAACCTTGCAGAATTTGTTCCACATCGAAATTAGCATAGAAGTGTTTAGTCTATCGACCTTCAACCGAAAAATACCCATAGTCGCACCTTTGAGCCTTTTTGCAGGGTCGAGACCAGTTATTCGAGAAAACATATATTGGCCAAAGTCGAAACCTTGCAGAATTTGTTCCACTCAGAAATTGGCATAGAAGTGTTTAGTCTAACGGTCCTTAACTGAAAAATACCCATAGTCGCACCTTTGAGCCTTTGTACAGGGTCGAGGCTAATAATTCGAGAAAACATAAATTGGCCAAAGTCGAAACCTTGCAGAATTTGTTCCACATCGAAATTAGCATAGAAGTGTTTTGTCTATCGACCTTTAACCGAAAAATATCCATAGTCGCGCCTTTGAGCCTTTGTACAGGGTCGTGGCTAATAATTCGAGAAAACATAAATTGGCCAAAGTCGAAACCTTGCAGAATTTGTTCCACTCAGAAATTGGCCTAGAAGTGTTTAGTCTAACGATCTTTAACTGAAAAATACCCATAGTCGCACCTTTGAGCCTTTGTACAGGGTCGAGGCTAATAATTCGAGAAAACATAAATTGGCCAAAGTCGAAACCTTGCAGACTTTGTTCCACTCAGAAATTGGCATAGAAGTGTTTAGTCTAACGATCTTTAACTGAAAAATACCCATAGTCGCACCTTTGAGCCTTTGTACAGGGTCGAGGCTAATAATTCGAGAAAACATAAATTTGCCAAAGTCGAAACCTTGCAGAATTTGTTCCACTCAGGAATTGGCATAGGAGTACTCAGTCTATCGATCTTTAACTGAAAAATGCCCATAGTCGCACCTTTGAGCCTTTTTACAGGGTCGAGACCAGTTATTCGAGAAAACATATATTGGCCAAAGTCGAAACCTTGCAGAATTTGTTCCACTCAGAAATTGGCATAGAAGTGTTTAGTCTAACGATCCTTAACTGAAAAATACCCATAGTCACACCTTTGAGCCTTTGTACAGGGTCGAGGCTAATAATTCGAGAAAACATAAATTGGCCAAAGTCGAAACCTTGCAGAATTTGTTCCACTCAGAAATTGGCATAGAAGTGTTTAGTCTAACGATCTTTTACCGAAAAATACCCATAGTCGCACCATTGCGCCTTTGTACAGGGTCGAGGCTAATAATTCGAGAAAACATAAATTGGCCAAAGTCGAAACCTTGCAGAATTTGTTCCACATCGAAATTAGCATAGAAGTGTTTAGTCTATCGACCTTCAACCGAAAAATACCCATAGTCGCACCTTTGAGCCTTTTTGCAGGGTCGAGACCAGTTATTCGAGAAAACATATATTGGCCAAAGTCGAAACCTTGCAGAATTTGTTCCACTCAGAAATTGGCATAGAAGTGTTTAGTCTAACGGTCCTTAACTGAAAAATACCCATAGTCGCACCTTTGAGCCTTTGTACAGGGTCGAGGCTAATAATTCGAGAAAACATAAATTGGCCAAAGTCGAAACCTTGCAGAATTTGTTCCACATCGAAATTAGCATAGAAGTGTTTTGTCTATCGACCTTTAACCGAAAAATATCCATAGTCGCGCCTTTGAGCCTTTGTACAGGGTCGTGGCTAATAATTCGAGAAAACATAAATTGGCCAAAGTCGAAACCTTGCAGAATTTGTTCCACTCAGAAATTGGCCTAGAAGTGTTTAGTCTAACGATCTTTAACTGAAAAATACCCATAGTCGCACCTTTGAGCCTTTGTACAGTGTCGAGACCAGTTATTCGAGAAAACATAAATTGGCCAAAGTCGAACACTTGCAGAAGTTGTTCCACATCGAAATTGGCATAGAAGTGTTTAGTCTATCGATCTTTAACCGAAAAATACCCATAGTCGCACCTTTGAGCCTTTGTACAGGGTCGAGGCTAATAATTCGAGAAAACATAATTTGGCCAAAGTCGAGCACGTGCAGAATTTGTTCCACTCAGGAATTGGCATAGGAGTACTCAGTCTATCGATCTTTAACTGAAAAATGCCCATAGTCGCACCTTTGAGCCTTTGTACAGGGTAGAGACCAATTATTCGAGAAAACATAAATTGGCCAAAGTCAAAACCTTGCAGAATTTGTTCCACTCAGAAATTGGCATAGAAGTGTTTAGTCTAACGATCTTTAACTGAAAAATACCCATAGTCGCACCTTTGAGCCTTTGTACAGTGTCGAGATCAGTTATTCGAGAAAACATAAATTGGCCAAAGTCGAACACTTGCAGAATTTGTTCCACATCGAAATTGGCATAGAAGTGTTTAGTCTATCGACCTTTAACCGAAAAATAGCCATAGTCGCACCTTTGAGCCTTTTTACAGGGTCGAGACCAGTTATTCGAGAAAACATATATTGGCCAAAGTCGAAACCTTGCAGAATTTGTTCCACTCAGAAATTGGCATAGAAGTGTTTAGTCTATCGACCTTCAACCGAAAAATACCCATAGTCGCACCTTTGAGCCTTTGTACAGGGTCGAGGCTAATAATTCGAAAAATATAAATTGGAAAAAGTCGAACACTTGCAGAATTTGTTCCACTTAGAAATTAGCATAGGAGTATTCAGTCTATCGACCTTTAACTGAAAAATACCCATAGTCGCACCTTTGAGCCTTTGTACAGGGTCGAGGCTAATAATTCGAGAAAACATAAATTTGCCAAAGTCGAAACCTTGCAGAATTTGTTCCACTCAGGAATTGGCATAGGAGTACTCAGTCTATCGATCTTTAACTGAAAAATGCCCATAGTCGCACCTTTGAGCCTTTTTACAGGGTCGAGACCAGTTATTCGAGAAAACATATATTGGCCAAAGTCGAAACCTTGCAGAATTTGTTCCACTCAGAAATTGGCATAGAAGTGTTTAGTCTAACGATCCTTAACTGAAAAATACCCATAGTCGCACCTTTTAGCCTTTGTACAGGGTCGAGGCTAATAATTCGAGAAAACATAAATTGGCCAAAATCGAAACCTTGCAGAATTTGTTCCACATCGAAATTAGCATAGAAGTGTTTAGTCTATCGACCTTCAACCGAAAAATACCCATAGTCGCACCTTTGAGCCTTTGTACAGGGTCGAGGCTAATAATTCGAAAAATATAAATTGGAAAAAGTCGAACACTTGCAGAATTTGTTCCACTTAGAAATTAGCATAGGAGTATTCAGTCTATCGACCTTTAACTGAAAAATACCCATAGTCGCACCTTTGAGCCTTTGTACAGGGTCGAGGCTAATAATTCGAGAAAACATAAATTGGCCAAAGTCGAAACCTTGCAGAATTTGTTCCACATCGAAATTAGCATAGAAGTGTTTTGTCTATCGACCTTTAACCGAAAAATATCCATAGTCGCGCCTTTGAGCCTTTGTACAGGGTCGTGGCTAATAATTCGAGAAAACATAAATTGGCCAAAGTCGAAACCTTGCAGAATTTGTTCCACTCAGAAATTGGCCTAGAAGTGTTTAGTCTAACGATCTTTAACCGAAAAATAGCCATAGTCGCACCTTTGAGCCTTTGTACAGGGTCGAGGCTAATAACTCGAGAAACATAAATTGGCCAAACTCGAACACTTGCAGAATTTGTTCCACATCGAAATTAGCATAGAAGTGGTCTATCGACCTTTAACCGAAAAATAGCCATAGTCGCACCTTTGAGCATTTGTACAGGGTCGAGGCTAATAATTCGAGAAAACATAAATTGGCCAAAGTCGAAACCTTGCAGAATTTGTTCCACATCGAAATTAGCATAGAAGTGTTTTGTCTATCGACCTTTAACCGAAAAATACCCATAGTCGCACCTTTGAGCCTTTGTACAGGGTCGAGGCTAATAATTCGAGAAAACATAAATTGGCCAAAGTCGAAACCTTGCAGAATTTGTTCCACTCAGAAATTGGCATAGAAGTGTTTAGTCTAACGATCTTTTACCGAAAAATACCCATAGTCGCACCATTGCGCCTTTGTACAGGGTCGAGGCTAATAATTCGAGAAAACATAAATTGGCCAAAGTCGAAACCTTGCAGAATTTGTTCCACATCGAAATTAGCATAGAAGTGTTTAGTCTATCGACCTTCAACCGAAAAATACCCATAGTCGCACCTTTGAGCCTTTGTACAGGGTCGAGGCTAATAATTCGAAAAATATAAATTGGAAAAAGTCGAACACTTGCAGAATTTGTTCCACTTAGAAATTAGCATAGGAGTATTCAGTCTATCGACCTTTAACTGAAAAATACCCATAGTCGCACCTTTGAGCCTTTGTACAGGGTCGAGGCTAATAATTCGAGAAAACATAAATTGGCCAAAGTCGAAACCTTGCAGACTTTGTTCCACTCAGAAATTGGCATAGAAGTGTTTAGTCTAACGATCTTTAACTGAAAAATACCCATAGTCGCACCTTTGAGCCTTTGTACAGGGTCGAGGCTAATAATTCGAGAAAACATAAATTTGCCAAAGTCGAAACCTTGCAGAATTTGTTCCACTCAGGAATTGGCATAGGAGTACTCAGTCTATCGATCTTTAACTGAAAAATGCCCATAGTCGCACCTTTGAGCCTTTTTACAGGGTCGAGACCAGTTATTCGAGAAAACATATATTGGCCAAAGTCGAAACCTTGCAGAATTTGTTCCACTCAGAAATTAGCATAGAAGTTTTTAGTCTAACGATCCTTAACTGAAAAATACCCATAGTCGCACCTTTGAGCCTTTGTACAGGGTCGAGGCTAATAATTCGAGAAAACATAAATTGGCCAAAGTCGAAACCTTGCAGAATTTGTTCCACTCAGAAATTGGCATAGAAGTGTTTAGTCTAACGATCTTTTACCGAAAAATACCCATAGTCGCACCATTGCGCCTTTGTACAGGGTCGAGGCTAATAATTCGAGAAAACATAAATTGGCCAAAGTCGAAACCTTGCAGAATTTGTTCCACATCGAAATTAGCATAGAAGTGTTTAGTCTATCGACCTTCAACCGAAAAATACCCATAGTCGCACCTTTGAGCCTTTTTGCAGGGTCGAGACCAGTTATTCGAGAAAACATATATTGGCCAAAGTCGAAACCTTGCAGAATTTGTTCCACTCAGAAATTGGCATAGAAGTGTTTAGTCTATCGACCTTCAACCGAAAAATACCCATAGTCGCACCTTTGAGCCTTTGTACAGGGTCGAGGCTAATAATTCGAAAAATATAAATTGGAAAAAGTCGAACACTTGCAGAATTTGTTCCACTTAGAAATTAGCATAGGAGTATTCAGTCTATCGACCTTTAACTGAAAAATACCCATAGTCGCACCTTTGAGCCTTTGTACAGGGTCGAGGCTAATAATTCGAGAAAACATAAATTTGCCAAAGTCGAAACCTTGCAGAATTTGTTCCACTCAGGAATTGGCATAGGAGTAATCAGTCTATCGATCTTTAACTGAAAAATGCCCATAGTCGCACCTTTGAGCCTTTTTACAGGGTCGAGACCAGTTATTCGAGAAAACATATATTGGCCAAAGTCGAAACCTTGCAGAATTTGTTCCACTCAGAAATTGGCATAGAAGTGTTTAGTCTAACGATCCTTAACTGAAAAATACCCATAGTCGCACCTTTTAGCCTTTGTACAGGGTCGAGGCTAATAATTCGAGAAAACATAAATTGGCCAAAATCGAAACCTTGCAGAATTTGTTCCACATCGAAATTAGCATAGGAGTATTCAGTCTATCGACCTTCAACCGAAAAATACCCATAGTCGCACCTTTGAGCCTTTGTACAGGGTCGAGGCTAATAATTCGAGAAAACATAAATTTGCCAAAGTCGAAACCTTGCAGAATTTGTTCCACTCAGGAATTGGCATAGGAGTACTCAGTCTATCGATCTTTAACTGAAAAATGCCCATAGTCGCACCTTTGAGCCTTTTTACAGGGTCGAGACCAGTTATTCGAGAAAACATATATTGGCCAAAGTCGAAACCTTGCAGAATTTGTTCCACTCAGAAATTGGCATAGAAGTGTTTAGTCTAACGATCCTTAACTGAAAAATACCCATAGTCGCACCTTTTAGCCTTTGTACAGGGTCGAGGCTAATAATTCGAGAAAACATAAATTGGCCAAAGTCGACACCTTGCAGAATTTGTTCCACATCGAAATTAGCATAGAAGTGTTTTGTCTATCGACCTTTAACCGAAAAATATCCATAGTCGCGCCTTTGAGCCTTTGTACAGGGTCGTGGCTAATAATTCGAGAAAACATAAATTGGCCAAAGTCGAAACCTTGCAGAATTTGTTCCACTCAGAAATTGGCCTAGAAGTGTTTAGTCTAACGATCTTTAACCGAAAAATAGCCATAGTCGCACCTTTGAGCCTTTGTACAGGGTCGAGGCTAATAACTCGAGAAACATAAATTGGCCAAACTCGAACACTTGCAGAATTTGTTCCACATCGAAATTAGCATAGAAGTGGTCTATCGACCTTTAACCGAAAAATAGCCATAGTCGCACCTTTGAGCATTTGTACAGGGTCGAGGCTAATAATTCGAGAAAACATAAATTGGCCAAAGTCGAAACCTTGCAGAATTTGTTCCACATCGAAATTAGCATAGAAGTGTTTTGTCTATCGACCTTTAACCGAAAAATACCCATAGTCGCACCTTTGAGCCTTTGTACAGGGTCGAGGCTAATAATTCGAGAAAACATAAATTGGCCAAAGTCGAAACCTTGCAGAATTTGTTCCACTCAGAAATTGGCATAGAAGTGTTTAGTCTAACGATCTTTTACCGAAAAATACCCATAGTCGCACCATTGCGCCTTTGTACAGGGTCGAGGCTAATAATTCGAGAAAACATAAATTGGCCAAAGTCGAAACCTTGCAGAATTTGTTCCACATCGAAATTAGCATAGAAGTGTTTAGTCTATCGACCTTCAACCGAAAAATACCCATAGTCGCACCTTTGAGCCTTTGTACAGGGTCGAGGCTAATAATTCGAAAAATATAAATTGGAAAAAGTCGAACACTTGCAGAATTTGTTCCACTTAGAAATTAGCATAGGAGTATTCAGTCTATCGACCTTTAACTGAAAAATACCCATAGTCGCACCTTTGAGCCTTTGTACAGGGTCGAGGCTAATAATTCGAGAAAACATAAATTGGCCAAAGTCGAAACCTTGCAGACTTTGTTCCACTCAGAAATTGGCATAGAAGTGTTTAGTCTAACGATCTTTAACTGAAAAATACCCATAGTCGCACCTTTGAGCCTTTGTACAGGGTCGAGGCTAATAATTCGAGAAAACATAAATTTGCCAAAGTCGAAACCTTGCAGAATTTGTTCCACTCAGGAATTGGCATAGGAGTACTCAGTCTATCGATCTTTAACTGAAAAATGCCCATAGTCGCACCTTTGAGCCTTTTTACAGGGTCGAGACCAGTTATTCGAGAAAACATATATTGGCCAAAGTCGAAACCTTGCAGAATTTGTTCCACTCAGAAATTAGCATAGAAGTGTTTAGTCTAACGATCCTTAACTGAAAAATACCCATAGTCGCACCTTTGAGCCTTTGTACAGGGTCGAGGCTAATAATTCGAGAAAACATAAATTGGCCAAAGTCGAAACCTTGCACAATTTGTTCCACTCAGAAATTGGCATAGAAGTGTTTAGTCTGACGATCTTTTACCGAAAAATACCCATAGTCGCACCATTGCGCCTTTGTACAGGGTCGAGGCTAATAATTCGAGAAAACATAAATTGGCCAAAGTCGAAACCTTGCAGAATTTGTTCCACATCGAAATTAGCATAGAAGTGTTTAGTCTATCGACCTTCAACCGAAAAATACCCATAGTCGCACCTTTGAGCCTTTTTGCAGGGTCGAGACCAGTTATTCGAGAAAACATATATTGGCCAAAGTCGAAACCTTGCAGAATTTGTTCCACTCAGAAATTGGCATAGAAGTGTTTAGTCTAACGATCCTTAACTGAAAAATACCCATAGTCGCACCTTTGAGCCTTTGTACAGGGTCGAGGCTAATAATTCGAGAAAACATAAATTGGCCAAAGTCGAAACCTTGCAGAATTTGTTCCACATCGAAATTAGCATAGAAGTGTTTTGTCTATCGACCTTTAACCGAAAAATATCCATAGTCGCGCCTTTGAGCCTTTGTACAGGGTCGTGGCTAATAATTCGAGAAAACATAAATTGGCCAAAGTCGAAACCTTGCAGAATTTGTTCCACTCAGAAATTGGCCTAGAAGTGTTTAGTCTAACGATCTTTAACTGAAAAATACCCATAGTCGCACCTTTGAGCCTTTGTACAGTGTCGAGACCAGTTATTCGAGAAAACATAAATTGGCCAAAGTCGAACACTTGCAGAATTTGTTCCACATCGAAATTGGCATAGAAGTGTTTAGTCTATCGATCTTTAACCGAAAAATACCCATAGTCGCACCTTTGAGCCTTTGTACAGGGTCGAGGCTAATAATTCGAGAAAACATAATTTGGCCAAAGTCGAGCACGTGCAGAATTTGTTCCACTCAGGAATTGGCATAGGAGTACTCAGTCTATCGATCTTTAACTGAAAAATGCCCATAGTCGCACCTTTGAGCCTTTGTACAGGGTAGAGACCAATTATTCGAGAAAACATAAATTGGCCAAAGTCAAAACCTTGCAGAATTTGTTCCACTCAGAAATTGGCATAGAAGTGTTTAGTCTAACGATCTTTAACCGAAAAATACCTATAGTCGCACCTTTGAGCCTTTGTACAGGGTCGAGGCTAATAATTCGAGAAAACATAAATTTGCCAAAGTCGAAACCTTGCAGAATTTGTTCCACTCAGAAATTGGCATAGAAGTGTTTAGTCTATCGATCTTTAACCGAGAAATACCCATAATCGCACCTTTGAGCCTTTGTACAGGGTCGAGGCTAATAATTCGAGAAACATAAATTGGCCAAACTCGAACACTTGCAGAATTTGTTCCACATCGAAATTAGCATAGAAGTGTTTAGTCTATCGACCTTTAACCGAAAAATAGCCATAGTCGCACCTTTGAGCCTTTGTACAGGGTCGAGGCTAATAATTCGAGAAAACATAAATTGGCCAAAGTCGAAACCTTGCAGAATTTGTTCCACATCGAAATTAGCATAGAAGTGTTTTGTCTATCGACCTTTAACCGAAAAATACCCATAGTCGCACCTTTGAGCCTTTGTACAGGGTCGAGGCTAATAATTCGAGAAAACATAAATTGGCCAAAGTCGAACACTTGCAGAATTTGTTCCACATCGAAATTGGCTTAGAAGTGTTTAGTCTATCGATCTTTAACCGAAAAATACCCATAGTCGCACCTTTGAGCCTTTGTACAGGGTCGAGGCTAATAATTCGAGAAAACATAAATTGGCCAAAGTCCAAACCTTGCAGAATTTGTTCCACTCAGAAATTGGCATAGAAGTGTTTAGTCTAACGACCTTTAACTGAAAAATACCCATAGTCGCACCTTTGAGCCTTTGTACAGGGTCGAGGCTAATAATTCGAGAAAACATAAATTTGCCAAAGTCGAAAACTTGCAGAATTTGTTCCACTCAGAAATTGGCATAGAAGGGTTTAGTCTATCGATCTTTAACCGAAAAATACCCATAATCGCACCTTTGAGCCTTTGTATAGGGTCGAGGCTAATAATTCGAGAAACATAAATTGGCCAAACTCGAACACTTGCAGAATTTGTTCCACATCGAAATTAGCATAGAAGTGTTTAGTCTATCGACCTTTAACCGAAAAATACCCATAGTCGCACCTTTGAGCCTTTGTACAGGGTCGAGGCTAATAATTCGAGAAAACATAATTTGGCCAAAGTCGAAACCTTGCAGAATTTGTTCCACATCGAAATTAGCATAGAAGTGTTTTGTCTATCGACCTTTAACCGAAAAATACCCATAGTCGCACCTTTGAACCTTTGTACAGGGTCGAGGCTAATAATTCGAAAAATATAAATTGGCCAAAGTCGAACACTTGTAGAATTTGTTCCACTCAGAAATTAGCATAGGAGTATTCAGTCTATCGATCTTTAACCGAAAAATACCTATAGTCGCACCTTTGAGCCTTTGTACAGGGTCGAGGCTAATAATTCGAGAAAACATAAATTTGCCAAAGTCGAAACCTTGCAGAATTTGTTCCACTCAGAAATTGGCATAGAAGTGTTTAGTCTATCGATCTTTAACCGAGAAATACCCATAATCGCACCTTTGAGCCTTTGTACAGGGTCGAGGCTAATAATTCGAGAAACATAAATTGGCCAAACTCGAACACTTGCAGAATTTGTTCCACATCGAAATTAGCATAGAAGTGTTTAGTCTATCGACCTTTAACCGAAAAATAGCCATAGTCGCACCTTTGAGCCTTTGTACAGGGTCGAGGCTAATAATTCGAGAAAACATAAATTTGCCAAAGTCGAAACCTTGCAGAATTTGTTCCACTCGGAAATTGGCATAGAAGGGTTTAGTCTATCGATCTTTAACTGAAAAATGCCCATAGTCGCACCTTTGAGCCTTTTTACAGGGTCGAGACCAGTTATTCGAGAAAACATATATTGGCCAAAGTCGAAACCTTGCAGAATTTGTTCCACTCAGAAATTAGCATAGAAGTGTTTAGTCTAACGATCCTTAACTGAAAAATACCCATAGTCGCACCTTTGAGCCTTTGTACAGGGTCGAGGCTAATAATTCGAGAAAACATAAATTGGCCAAAGTCGAAACCTTGCAGAATTTGTTCCACTCAGAAATTGGCATAGAAGTGTTTAGTCTAACGATCTTTTACCGAAAAATACCCATAGTCGCACCATTGCGCCTTTGTACAGGGTCGAGGCTAATAATTCGAGAAAACATAAATTGGCCAAAGTCGAAACCTTGCAGAATTTGTTCCACATCGAAATTAGCATAGAAGTGTTTAGTCTATCGACCTTCAACCGAAAAATACCCATAGTCGCACCTTTGAGCCTTTTTGCAGGGTCGAGACCAGTTATTCGAGAAAACATATATTGGCCAAAGTCGAAACCTTGCAGAATTTGTTCCACTCAGAAATTGGCATAGAAGTGTTTAGTCTAACGATCCTTAACTGAAAAATACCCATAGTCGCACCTTTGAGCCTTTGTACAGGGTCGAGGCTAATAATTCGAGAAAACATAAATTGGCCAAAGTCGAAACCTTGCAGAATTTGTTCCACATCGAAATTAGCATAGAAGTGTTTTGTCTATCGACCTTTAACCGAAAAATATCCATAGTCGCGCCTGTGAGCCTTTGTACAGGGTCGTGGCTAATAATTCGAGAAAACATAAATTGGCCAAAGTCGAAACCTTGCAGAATTTGTTCCACTCAGAAATTGGCCTAGAAGTGTTTAGTCTAACGATCTTTAACTGAAAAATACCCATAGTCGCACCTTTGAGCCTTTGTACAGTGTCGAGACCAGTTATTCGAGAAAACATAAATTGGCCAAAGTCGAACACTTGCAGAATTTGTTCCACATCGAAATTGGCATAGAAGTGTTTAGTCTATCGATCTTTAACCGAAAAATACCCATAGTCGCACCTTTGAGCCTTTGTACAGGGTCGAGGCTAATAATTCGAGAAAACATAATTTGGCCAAAGTCGAGCACGTGCAGAATTTGTTCCACTCAGGAATTGGCATAGGAGTACTCAGTCTATCGATCTTTAACTGAAAAATGCCCATAGTCGCACCGTTGAGCCTTTGTACAGGGTAGAGACCAATTATTCGAGAAAACATAAATTGGCCAAAGTCAAAACCTTGCAGAATTTGTTCCACTCAGAAATTGGCATAGAAGTGTTTAGTCTAACGATCTTTAACCGAAAAATACCTATAGTCGCACCTTTGAGCCTTTGTACAGGGTCGAGGCTAATAATTCGAGAAAACATAAATTTGCCAAAGTCGAAACCTTGCAGAATTTGTTCCACTCAGAAATTGGCATAGAAGTGTTTAGTCTATCGATCTTTAACCGAGAAATACCCATAATCGCACCTTTGAGCCTTTGTACAGGGTCGAGGCTAATAATTCGAGAAACATAAATTGGCCAAACTCGAACACTTGCAGAATTTGTTCCACATCGAAATTAGCATAGAAGTGTTTAGTCTATCGACCTTTAACCGAAAAATAGCCATAGTCGCACCTTTGAGCCTTTGTACAGGGTCGAGGCTAATAATTCGAGAAAACATAAATTGGCCAAAGTCGAAACCTTGCAGAATTTGTTCCACATCGAAATTAGCATAGAAGTGTTTTGTCTATCGACCTTTAACCGAAAAATACCCATAGTCGCACCTTTGAGCCTTTGTACAGGGTCGAGGCTAATAATTCGAGAAAACATAAATTGGCCAAAGTCGAACACTTGCAGAATTTGTTCCACATCGAAATTGGCATAGAAGTGTTTAGTCTATCGATCTTTAACCGAAAAATACCCATAGTCGCACCTTTGAGCCTTTGTACAGGGTCGAGGCTAATAATTCGAGAAAACATAAATTGGCCAAAGTCGAAACCTTGCAGAATTTGTTCCACTCAGAAATTGGCATAGAAGTGTTTAGTCTAACGACCTTTAACTGAAAAATACCCATAGTCGCACCTTTGAGCCTTTGTACAGGGTCGAGGCTAATAATTCGAGAAAACATAAATTTGCCAAAGTCGAAAACTTGCAGAATTTGTTCCACTCAGAAATTGGCATAGAAGGGTTTAGTCTATCGATCTTTAACCGAAAAATACCCATAATCGCACCTTTGAGCCTTTGTATAGGGTCGAGGCTAATAATTCGAGAAACATAAATTGGCCAAACTCGAACACTTGCAGAATTTGTTCCACATCGAAATTAGCATAGAAGTGTTTAGTCTATCGACCTTTAACCGAAAAATACCCATAGTCGCACCTTTGAGCCTTTGTACAGGGTCGAGGCTAATAATTCGAGAAAACATAATTTGGCCAAAGTCGAAACCTTGCAGAATTTGTTCCACATCGAAATTAGCATAGAAGTGTTTTGTCTATCGACCTTTAACCGAAAAATACCCATAGTCGCACCTTTGAACCTTTGTACAGGGTCGAGGCTAATAATTCGAAAAATATAAATTGGCCAAAGTCGAACACTTGTAGAATTTGTTCCACTCAGAAATTAGCATAGGAGTATTCAGTCTATCGATCTTTAACCGAAAAATACCTATAGTCGCACCTTTGAGCCTTTGTACAGGGTCGAGGCTAATAATTCGAGAAAACATAAATTTGCCAAAGTCGAAACCTTGCAGAATTTGTTCCACTCAGAAATTGGCATAGAAGTGTTTAGTCTATCGATCTTTAACCGAGAAATACCCATAATCGCACCTTTGAGCCTTTGTACAGGGTCGAGGCTAATAATTCGAGAAACATAAATTGGCCAAACTCGAACACTTGCAGAATTTGTTCCACATCGAAATTAGCATAGAAGTGTTTAGTCTATCGACCTTTAACCGAAAAATAGCCATAGTCGCACCTTTGAGCCTTTGTACAGGGTCGAGGCTAATAATTCGAGAAAACATAAATTTGCCAAAGTCGAAACCTTGCAGAATTTGTTCCACTCGGAAATTGGCATAGAAGGGTTTAGTCTATCGATCTTTAACCGAAAAATACCCATAATCGCACCTTTGAGCCTTTGTACAGGGTCGAGGCTAATAATTCGAGAAACATAAATTGGCCAAACTCGAACACTTGCAGAATTTGTTCCACATCGAAATTAGCATAGAAGTGTTTAGTCTATCGACCTTTAACCGAAAAATACCCATAGTCGCACCTTTGGCCTTTGTACAGGGTCGAGGCTAATAATTCGAGAAAACATAATTTGGCCAAAGTCGAAACCTTGCAGAATTTGTTCCACATTGAAATTAGCATAGAAGTGTTTTGTCTATCGACCTTTAACCGAAAAATACCCATAGTCGCACCTTTGAGCCTTTGTACAGGGTCGAGGCTAATAATTCGAGAAACATAAATTGGCCAAAGTCGAACACTTGCAGAATTTGTTCCACATCGAAATTGGCATAGAAGTGTTTAGTCTATCGATCTTTAACCGAAAAATACCCATAGTCGCACCTTTGCGCCTTTGTACAGGGTCGAGGCTAATAATTCGAGAAAACATAAATTGGCCAAAGTCGAAACCTTGCAGAATTTGTTCCACATCGAAATTAGCATAGAAGTGTTTAGTCTATCGACCTTTAACCGAAACATACCCATAGTCGCACCTTTGAGCCTTTGTACAGGGTCGAGGCTAATAATTCGAGAAAACATAAATTGGCCAAAGTCGAGCACGTGCAGAATTTGTTCCACTCAGGAATTGGCATAGGAGTACTCAGTCTATCGATCTTTAACTGAAAAATGCCCATAGTCGCACCTTTGAGCCTTTGTACAGGGTCGAGGCTAATAATTCGAAAAATATAAATTGGCCAAAGTCGAACACTTGCAGAATTTGTTCCACTCAGAAATTAGCATAGGAGTACTCAGTCTATCGATCTTTAACCGAAAAATACCCATAGTCGCACCTTTGAGCCTTTGTACAGGGTCGAGACCAGTTATTCGAGAAAACATAAATTGGCCAAAGTCGAACACTTGCAGAATTTGTTCCACATCGAAATTGGCATAGAAGTGTTTAGTCTATCGATCTTTAACCGAAAAATACCCATAGTCACACCTTTGAGCCTTTGTACAGGGTCGAGGCTAATAATTCGAAAAATATACTTTGGCCAATTTATGTTTTCTCGAATTATTAGCCTCGACCCTGTACAAAGGTTCAAAGGTGCGACTATGGGTTTTTTTCGGTTAAAGGTCGATAGACTAAACACTTCTATGCTAATCCCGATGTGGAACAAATTCCGCAAGGTTTCGACTTTGGCCAATTTATGTTTTCTCGAATTATTAGCCTCGACCCTGTACAAAGGTTCAAAGGTGCGACTATGGTTATTTTTCGGTTAAAGATCGATAGACTGAGTACTCCTATGCTAATTTCTGAGTGGAACAAATTCTGCACGTGTTCGACTTTGGCCAATTTATATTTTTCGAATTATTAGCCTCGACCCTGTACAAAGGCTCAAAGGTGCGACTATGAGTATTTTTCGGTTAAAGGTCGATAGACTAAACACTTCTATGCCAATTTCGATGTGGAACAAATTCTGCAAGTGTTCGACTTAGGCTAAACACTTCTATGCCAATTTCTGAGTGGAATAAATTCTGCCACTTTTCGACTTTGGCCAATTTATGTTTTCTCGAATAACTGGTCTCGACCCTGTACAATGGCTCAAAGTTGCGACTATGGGCATTTTTCGGTTAAAGATCGATAGACTGAGTACTTCTATCCAATTTCTGAGTGGAACAAATTCTGCACGTGTTCGACTTTGGCCAATTTATGTATTCTCGAATTATTAGCCTCGACCCTGTACAAAGGCTCAAAGGGGCGACTATGGGTTTTTTTCGGTTAAAGGTCGATAGACTAAACACTTCTATGCTAATCCCGATGTGGAACAAATTCTGCAAGGTTTCGACTTTGGTCAATTTATGTTTTCTCGAATTATTAGCCTCGACCCTGTACATAGTTTCAAAGGTGCGACAGTGGGAATTTCTCGGTTAAAGATCGATAGACTGAGTACTCCTATGCTAATTTCTGAGTGGAACAAATTCTGCACGTGTTCGACTTTGGCCAATTTATATTTTTCGAATTATTAGCCTCGACCCTGTACAAAGGCTCAAAGGTGCGACTATGAGTATTTTCGGTTAAAGGTCGATAGACTAAACACTTCTATGCTAATTTCTGAGTGGAACAAATTCTGCAAGGTTTCGACTTTGGCCAATTTATGTTTTCTCGAATTATTAGCCGCGACCCTGTACAAAGGCTCAAAGGTGCGACTATGGGTATTTTTCGTTTAAAGATCGATAGACTAAACACTTCTATGCCAATTTCGATGTGGAACAAATTCTGCAAGTGTTCGACTTAGGCAAATTTATGTTTTCTCGAATAACTGGTCTCGACCCTGTACAAAAGCTCAAAGGTGCGACTATGGGTATTTTTCAGTTAAAGATCGTTAGACTAAACACTTCTATGCCAATTTCTGAGTGGAACAAATTCTGCCACTTTTCGACTTTGGCCAATTTATGTTTTCTCGAATAACTGGTCTCGACCCTGTACAATGGCTCAAAGTTGCGACTATGGGCATTTTTCGGTTAAAGATCGATAGACTGAGTACTTCTATCCAATTTCTGAGTGGAACAAATTCTGCACGTGTTCGACTTTGGCCAATTTATGTATTCTCGAATTATTAGCCTCGACCCTGTACAAAGGCTCAAAGGTGCGACTATTGGTATTTTTCGGTTAAAGATCGATAGACTAAACACTTCTATGCCAATTTCGATGTGGAACAAATTCTGCAAGTGTTCGACTTTGGCCAATTTATGTTTCTCGAATTATTAGCCTCGACCCTGTACAAAGGCTCAAAGGTGCGACTATGGGTATTTTTCAGTTAGTCGATAGACTGAATACTCCTATGCTAATTTCTGAGTGGAACAAATTCTGCAAGTGTTCGACTTTGGCCACTTTATGTTCTCTCGAATTATTAGCCTCGACCCTGTACATAGTTTCAAAGGTGCGACAGTGGGAATTTCTCGGTTAAAGATCGATAGACTGAGTACTCCTATGCTAATTTCTGAGTGGAACAAATTCTGCAAGGCTTCGACTTTGGCCAATTTATGTTTTCTCGAATTAATAGCCTCGACCCTGTACAAAGGCTCAAAGGTGCGACTATGGGTTTTTTTCGGTTAAAGATCGATAGACTAAACACTTCTATGCCAATTTCGATGTGGAACAAGTTCTGCACGTGTTCGACTTTGGCAAATTTATGTTTTCTCGAATAACTGGTCTCGACCCTGTACAAAGGCTCAAAGGTGCGACTATGGGTATTTTTCAGTTAAAGATCGTTAGACTAAACACTTCTATGCCAATTTCTGAGTGGAACAAATTCTGCCACTTTTCGACTTTGGCCAATTTATGTTTTCTCGAATAACTGGTCTCGACCCTGTACAAATGCTCAACGGTACGACTATGGGTATTTTTCAGTTAAAGGTCGATAGACTGAATACTCCTATGCTAATTTCTGAGTGGAACAAATTCTGCAAGTGTTCGACTTTGGCCAATTTATATTTTTCGAATTATTAGCCTCGACCCTGTCAAAAGTTCAAAGGTGCGACTATGGTTATTTTTCGGTTAAAGATCGATAGACTGAGTACGCCTATGCTAATTTCTTAGTGGAACAAATTCTGCACGTGTTCGACTTTGGCCAATTTATATTTTACGAATTATTAGACTCGACCCTGTACAAAGGCTCAAAGGTGCGACTATGGGTATTTTTCGGTTAAAGGTCGATAGACTAAACACTTTTATGCCAATTTCTAAGTGGAACAAATTCTGCCACTTTTCGACTTTGGCCAATTTATGTTTTCTCGAATAACTGGTCTCAACCCTGTACAAAGGCTCAAAGGTGCGACTATGGGTATTTTTCGGTTAAAGATCGATAGACTGAGTACTTCTATCCAATTTCTGAGTGGAACAAATTCTGCACGTGTTCGACTTTGGCCAATTTATGTATTCTCGAATTATTAGCCTCGACCCTGTACAAAGGCTCAAAGGTGCGACTATGGGTTTTTTTCGGTTAAAGGTCGATGACTAAACACTTCTATGCTAATCCCGATGTGGAACAAATTCTGCACGTGTTCGACTTTGGCCAATTTATGTATTCTCGAATTATTAGCCTCGACCCTGTACAAAGGCTCAAAGGTGCGACTATGGGTTTTTTCGCTTAAAGGTCGATAGACTAAATACTTCTATGCTAATCCCGATGTGGAACAAATTCTGCAAGGTTTCGACTTTGGCCAATTTATGTTCTCTCGAATTATTAGCCTCGACCCTGTACAAAGGCTCAAAGGTGCGACTATGGGTATTTTTCAGTTAAAGATCGATAGACTAAATACTCCTATGCCAATTTCTGAGTGGAACAAATTCTGCAAGTTTTCGACTTTGGCCAATTTATATTTTTCGAAATATTAGCCTCGACCCTGTACAAAGGCTCAAAGGTGCGACTATGAGTATTTTTCGGTTAAAGGTCGATAGACTAAACACTTCTATGCCAATTTCGATGTGGAACAAATTCTGCAAGTGTTCGACTTAGGCTAAACACTTCTATGCCAATTTCTGAGTGGAATAAATTCTGCCACTTTTCGACTTTGGCCAATTTATGTTTTCTCGAATAACTGGTCTCGACCCTGTACAATGGCTCAAAGTTGCGACTATGGGCATTTTTCGGTTAAAGATCGATAGACTGAGTACTTCTATCCAATTTCTGAGTGGAACAAATTCTGCACGTGTTCGACTTTGGCCAATTTATGTATTCTCGAATTATTAGCCTCGACCCTGTACAAAGGCTCAAAGGGGCGACTATGGGTTTTTTTCGGTTAAAGGTCGATAGACTAAACACTTCTATGCTAATCCCGATGCGGAACAAATTCTGCAAGGTTTCGACTTTGGTCAATTTATGTTTTCTCGAATTATTAGCCTCGACCCTGTACATAGTTTCAAAGGTGCGACAGTGGGAATTTCTCGGTTAAAGATCGATAGACTGAGTACTCCTATGCTAATTTCTGAGTGGAACAAATTCTGCACGTGTTCGACTTTGGCCAATTTATATTTTTCGAATTATTAGCCTCGACCCTGTACAAAGGCTCAAAGGTGCGACTATGAGTATTTTCGGTTAAAGGTCGATAGACTAAACACTTCTATGCTAATTTCTGAGTGGAACAAATTCTGCAAGGTTTCGACTTTGGCCAATTTATGTTTTCTCGAATTATTAGCCGCGACCCTGTACAAAGGCTCAAAGGTGCGACTATGGGTATTTTTCGTTTAAAGATCGATAGACTAAACACTTCTATGCCAATTTCGATGTGGAACAAATTCTGCAAGTGTTCGACTTAGGCAAATTTATGTTTTCTCGAATAACTGGTCTCGACCCTGTACAAAAGCTCAAAGGTGCGACTATGGGTATTTTTCAGTTAAAGATCGTTAGACTAAACACTTCTATGCCAATTTCTGAGTGGAACAAATTCTGCCACTTTTCGACTTTGGCCAATTTATGTTTTCTCGAATAACTGGTCTCGACCCTGTACAATGGCTCAAAGTTGCGACTATGGGCATTTTTCGGTTAAAGATCGATAGACTGAGTACTTCTATCCAATTTCTGAGTGGAACAAATTCTGCACGTGTTCGACTTTGGCCAATTTATGTATTCTCGAATTATTAGCCTCGACCCTGTACAAAGGCTCAAAGGTGCGACTATTGGTATTTTTCGGTTAAAGATCGATAGACTAAACACTTCTATGCCAATTTCGATGTGGAACAAATTCTGCAAGTATTCGACTTTGGCCAATTTATGTTTCTCGAATTATTAGCCTCGACCCTGTACAAAGGCTCAAAGGTGCGACTATGGGTATTTTTCAGTTAGTCGATAGACTGAATACTCCTATGCTAATTTCTGAGTGGAACAAATTCTGCAAGTGTTCGACTTTGGCCACTTTATGTTTTCTCGAATTATTAGCCTCGACCCTGTACATAGTTTCAAAGGTGCGACAGTGGGAATTTCTCGGTTAAAGATCGATAGACTGAGTACTCCTATGCTAATTTCTGAGTGGAACAAATTCTGCAAGGCTTCGACTTTGGCCAATTTATGTTTTCTCGAATTAATAGCCTCGACCCTGTACAAAGGCTCAAAGGTGCGACTATGGGTTTTTTTCGGTTAAAGATCGATAGACTAAACACTTCTATGCCAATTTCGATGTGGAACAAGTTCTGCACGTGTTCGACTTTGGCAAATTTATGTTTTCTCGAATAACTGGTCTCGACCCTGTACAAAGGCTCAAAGGTGCGACTATGGGTATTTTTCAGTTAAAGATCGTTAGACTAAACACTTCTATGCCAATTTCTGAGTGGAACAAATTCTGCCACTTTTCGACTTTGGCCAATTTATGTTTTCTCGAATAACTGGTCTCGACCCTGTACAAATGCTCAACGGTACGACTATGGGTATTTTTCAGTTAAAGGTCGATAGACTGAATACTCCTATGCTAATTTCTGAGTGGAACAAATTCTGCAAGTGTTCGACTTTGGCCAATTTATATTTTTCGAATTATTAGCCTCGACCCTGTCAAAAGTTCAAAGGTGCGACTATGGGTATTTTTCGGTTAAAGATCGATAGACTGAGTACGCCTATGCTAGTTTCTTAGTGGAACAAATTCTGCACGTGTTCGACTTTGGCCAATTTATATTTTACGAATTATTAGACTCGACCCTGTACAAAGGCTCAAAGGTGCGACTATGGGTATTTTTCGGTTAAAGGTCGATAGACTAAACACTTTTATGCCAATTTCTAAGTGGAACAAATTCTGCCACTTTTCGACTTTGGCCAATTTATGTATTCTCGAATTATTAGCCTCGACCCTGTACAAAGGCTCAAAGGTGCGACTATGGGTTTTTTTCGGTTAAAGGTCGATGACTAAACACTTCTATGCTAATCCCGATGTGGAACAAATTCTGCAACGTTTCGACTTTGGCCAATTTATGTTTTCTCTAATTATTAGCCTCGACCCTGTACAAAGGCTCAAAGGTGCGACTATGGGTTTTTTCGGTTAAAGGTCGATAGACTAAATACTTCTATGCTAATCCCGATGTGGAACAAATTCTGCAAGGTTTCGACTTTGGCCAATTTATGTTCTCTCGAATTATTAGCCTCGACCCTGTACAAAGGCTCAAAGGTGCGACTATGGGTATTTTTCAGTTAAAGATCGATAGACTAAATACTCCTATGCCAATTTCTGAGTGGAACAAATTCTGCAAGGTTTCGACTTTGGCCAATTTATGTTTTCTCGAATAACTGGTCTCGACCCTGTACAAAGGCTCAAAGGTGCGACTATGGGTATTTTTCGGTTAAAGGTCGATAGACTAAACACTCCTATGCTAATTTCTGAGTAGAACAAATTCTGCAAGGTTTCGACTTTGGCCAATTTATGTTTTCTCGAATAACTGGTCTCGACCCTGGACAAAGGCTCAAAGGTGCGACTATGGGTATTTCTCGGTTAAAGATCGATAGACTGAGTACTCCTATGCAAATTTTTGAGTGGAACAAATTCTGCAAGGTTTCGACTTTGGCCAATTTATGTTTTGTCGAATTATTAGCCTCGACCCTGTTCAAAGGCTCAAAGGTGCGACTATGGCTATTTTTCGGTTAAAGATCGATAGACTAAACACTTCTATGCCCATTTCTGAGTGGAACAAATTCTGCAAGGTTTCGACTTTGGCCAATTTATGTTTTCTCGAATAACTGGTCTCGACCCTGTACAAAGGCTCAAAGGTACGACTATGGGTATTTTTCAGTTAAAGGTCGATAGACTGAATACTCCTATGCTAATTTCTGAGTGGAACAAATTCTGCAAGTGTTCGACTTTGGCCAATTTATATTTTTCGAATTATTAGCCTCGACCCTGTACAAAGGTTCAAAGGTGCGACTATGGATATTTTTCGGTTAAAGATCGATAGACTGAGTACTCCTATGCTAATTTCTGAGTGGAACAATTTCTGCACGTATTCGACTTTGGCCAATTTATGTATTCTCGAATTATTAGCCTCGACCCTGTAGACACGACCCTGTACTGCTCAAAGGTGCGACTATTGGTTTTTTTTCGGTTAAAGATCGATAGACTGAGTACTCCTATGCCAATTTCTGACTTTGGTCAATTTATGTTTTCTCGAATTATTAGCCTCGACCCTGTACAAAGGCTCAAAGGTGCGACTATTGGTATTTTTCGGTTAAAGATCGATAGACTAAACACTTCTATGCCAATTTCGATGTGGAACAAATTCTGCAAGTGTTCGAATTTGGCCAATTTATGTTTCTCGAATTATTAGCCTCGACCCTGTACAAAGGCTCAAAGGTGCGACTATGGGTATTTTTCAGTTAAAGGTCGTTAGACTAAACACTCCTATGCTAATTTCTGAGTGGAACAAATTCTGCAAGTGTTCGACTTTGGCCACTTTATGTTTTCTCGAATTATTAGCCTCGACCCTGTACATAGTTTCAAAGGTGCGACAGTGGGAATTTCCCGGTTAAAGATCGATAGACTGAGTACTCCTATGCTAATTTCTGAGTGGAACAAATTCTGCACGTGTTCGACTTTGGTCAATTTATGCTTTCTCGAATTATTAGCCGCGACCCTGTACAAAGGCTCAAAGGTGAGTCTATGGGTATTTTTCGGTTAAAGGTCGATAGACTAAACACTTCTATGCTAATCCCGATGTGGAACAAATTCCGCAAGGTTTCTACTTTGGCCAATTTATGTTTTCTCGAATTATTAGCCTCGACCCTGTACAAAGGTTCAAAGGTGCGACTATGGGTTTTTTTCGGTTAAAGGTCGATAGACTAAACACTTCTATGCTAATCCCGATGTGGAACAAATTCCGCAAGGTTTCGACTTTGGCCAATTTATGTTTCCTCGAATTATTAGCCTCGACCCTGTACAAAGGTTCAAAGGTGCGACTATGGGTATTTTTCGGTTAAAGATCGATAGACTGAGTACTCCTATGCTAATTTCTGAGTGGAACAAATTCTGCACGTGTTCGACTTTGGCCAATTTATATTTTTCGAATTATTAGCCTCGACCCTGTACAAAGGCTCAAAGGTGCGACTATGAGTATTTTTCGGTTAAAGGTCGATAGACCAAACACTTCTATGCCAATTTCGATGTGGAACAAATTCTGCAAGTGTTCGACTTAGGCTAAACACTTCTATGCCAATTTCTGAGTGGAATAAATTCTGCCACTTTTCGACTTTGGCCAATTTATGTTTTCTCGAATAACTGGTCTCGACCCTGTACAATGGCTCAAAGTTGCGACTATGGGCATTTTTCGGTTAAAGATCGATAGACTGAGTACTTCTATCCAATTTCTGAGTGGAACAAATTCTGCACGTGTTCGACTTTGGCCAATTTATGTATTCTCGAATTATTAGCCTCGACCCTGTACAAAGGCTCAAAGGGGCGACTATGGGTTTTTTTCGGTTAAAGGTCGATAGACTAAACACTTCTATGCTAATCCCGATGTGGAACAAATTCTGCAAGGTTTCGACTTTGGTCAATTTATGTTTTCTCGAATTATTAGCCTCGACCCTGTACATAGTTTCAAAGGTGCGACAGTGGGAATTTCTCGGTTAAAGATCGATAGACTGAGTACTCCTATGCTAATTTCTGAGTGGAACAAATTCTGCACGTGTTCGACTTTGGCCAATTTATATTTTTCGAATTATTAGCCTCGACCCTGTACAAAGGCTCAAAGGTGCGACTATGAGTATTTTCGGTTAAAGGTCGATAGACTAAACACTTCTATGCTAATTTCTGAGTGGAACAAATTCTGCAAGGTTTCGACTTTGGCCAATTTATGTTTTCTCGAATTATTAGCCGCGACCCTGTACAAAGGCTCAAAGGTGCGACTATGGGTATTTTTCGTTTAAAGATCGATAGACTAAACACTTCTATGCCAATTTCGATGTGGAACAAATTCTGCAAGTGTTCGACTTAGGCAAATTTATGTTTTCTCGAATAACTGGTCTCGACCCTGTACAAAAGCTCAAAGGTGCGACTATGGGTATTTTTCAGTTAAAGATCGTTAGACTAAACACTTCTATGCCAATTTCTGAGTGGAACAAATTCTGCCACTTTTCGACTTTGGCCAATTTATGTTTTCTCGAATAACTGGTCTCGACCCTGTACAATGGCTCAAAGTTGCGACTATGGGCATTTTTCGGTTAAAGATCGATAGACTGAGTACTTCTATCCAATTTCTGAGTGGAACAAATTCTGCACGTGTTCGACTTTGGCCAATTTATGTATTCTCGAATTATTAGCCTCGACCCTGTACAAAGGCTCAAAGGTGCGACTATTGGTATTTTTCGGTTAAAGATCGATAGACTAAACACTTCTATGCCAATTTCGATGTGGAACAAATTCTGCAAGTGTTCGACTTTGGCCAATTTATGTTTCTCGAATTATTAGCCTCGACCCTGTACAAAGGCTCAAAGGTGCGACTATGGGTATTTTTCAGTTAGTCGATAGACTGAATACTCCTATGCTAATTTCTGAGTGGAACAAATTCTG
The DNA here is from genome assembly GCA_963991005.1 of Barypeithes pellucidus. NCBI lineage: Eukaryota > Metazoa > Arthropoda > Insecta > Coleoptera > Curculionidae > Barypeithes > Barypeithes pellucidus. The sequence goes on along the minus strand of OZ022557.1, from coordinate 51,893,407 downwards.
CAAGTGTTCGACTTTGGCCACTTTATGTTTTCTCGAATTATTAGCCTCGACCCTGTACATAGTTTCAAAGGTGCGACAGTGGGAATTTCTCGGTTAAAGATCGATAGACTGAGTACTCCTATGCTAATTTCTGAGTGGAACAAATTCTGCAAGGCTTCGACTTTGGCCAATTTATGTTTTCTCGAATTAATAGCCTCGACCCTGTACAAAGGCTCAAAGGTGCGACTATGGGTTTTTTTCGGTTAAAGATCGATAGACTAAACACTTCTATGCCAATTTCGATGTGGAACAAGTTCTGCACGTGTTCGACTTTGGCAAATTTATGTTTTCTCGAATAACTGGTCTCGACCCTGTACAAAGGTTCAAAGGTGCGACTATGGGTATTTTTCAGTTAAAGATCGTTAGACTAAACACTTCTATGCCAATTTCTGAGTGGAACAAATTCTGCCACTTTTCGACTTTGGCCAATTTATGTTTTCTCGAATAACTGGTCTCGACCCTGTACAAATGCTCAACGGTACGACTATGGGTATTTTTCAGTTAAAGGTCGATAGACTGAATACTCCTATGCTAATTTCTGAGTGGAACAAATTCTGCAAGTGTTCGACTTTGGCCAATTTATATTTTTCGAATTATTAGCCTCGACCCTGTCAAAAGTTCAAAGGTGCGACTATGGGTATTTTTCGGTTAAAGATCGATAGACTGAGTACGCCTATGCTAATTTCTTAGTGGAACAAATTCTGCACGTGTTCGACTTTGGCCAATTTATATTTTACGAATTATTAGACTCGACCCTGTACAAAGGCTCAAAGGTGCGACTATGGGTATTTTTCGGTTAAAGGTCGATAGACTAAACACTTTTATGCCAATTTCTAAGTGGAACAAATTCTGCCACTTTTCGACTTTGGCCAATTTATGTTTTCTCGAATAACTGGTCTCAACCCTGTACAAAGGCTCAAAGGTGCGACTATGGGTATTTTTCGGTTAAAGATCGATAGACTGAGTACTTCTATCCAATTTCTGAGTGGAACAAATTCTGCACGTGTTCGACTTTGGCCAATTTATGTATTCTCGAATTATTAGCCTCGACCCTGTACAAAGGCTCAAAGGTGCGACTATGGGTTTTTTTCGGTTAAAGGTCGATGACTAAACACTTCTATGCTAATCCCGATGTGGAACAAATTCTGCACGTGTTCGACTTTGGCCAATTTATGTATTCTCGAATTATTAGCCTCGACCCTGTACAAAGGCTCAAAGGTGCGACTATGGGTTTTTTCCGTTAAAGGTCGATAGACTAAATACTTCTATGCTAATCCCGATGTGGAACAAATTCTGCAAGGTTTCGACTTTGGCCAATTTATGTTCTCTCGAATTATTAGCCTCGACCCTGTACAAAGGCTCAAAGGTGCGACTATGGGTATTTTTCAGTTAAAGATCGATAGACTAAATACTCCTATGCCAATTTCTGAGTGGAACAAATTCTGCAAGTTTTCGACTTTGGCCAATTTATATTTTTCGAATTATTAGCCTCGACCCTGTACAAAGGCTCAAAGGTGCGACTATGAGTATTTTTCGGTTAAAGGTCGATAGACTAAACACTTCTATGCCAATTTCGATGTGGAACAAATTCTGCAAGTGTTCGACTTAGGCTAAACACTTCTATGCCAATTTCTGAGTGGAATAAATTCTGCCACTTTTCGACTTTGGCCAATTTATGTTTTCTCGAATAACTGGTCTCGACCCTGTACAATGGCTCAAAGTTGCGACTATGGGCATTTTTCGGTTAAAGATCGATAGACTGAGTACTTCTATCCAATTTCTGAGTGGAACAAATTCTGCACGTGTTCGACTTTGGCCAATTTATGTATTCTCGAATTATTAGCCTCGACCCTGTACAAAGGCTCAAAGGGGCGACTATGGGTTTTTTTCGGTTAAAGGTCGATAGACTAAACACTTCTATGCTAATCCCGATGTGGAACAAATTCTGCAAGGTTTCGACTTTGGTCAATTTATGTTTTCTCGAATTATTAGCCTCGACCCTGTACATAGTTTCAAAGGTGCGACAGTGGGAATTTCTCGGTTAAAGATCGATAGACTGAGTACTCCTATGCTAATTTCTGAGTGGAACAAATTCTGCACGTGTTCGACTTTGGCCAATTTATATTTTTCGAATTATTAGCCTCGACCCTGTACAAAGGCTCAAAGGTGCGACTATGAGTATTTTCGGTTAAAGGTCGATAGACTAAACACTTCTATGCTAATTTCTGAGTGGAACAAATTCTGCAAGGTTTCGACTTTGGCCAATTTATGTTTTCTCGAATTATTAGCCGCGACCCTGTACAAAGGCTCAAAGGTGCGACTATGGGTATTTTTCGTTTAAAGATCGATAGACTAAACACTTCTATGCCAATTTCGATGTGGAACAAATTCTGCAAGTGTTCGACTTAGGCAAATTTATGTTTTCTCGAATAACTGGTCTCGACCCTGTACAAAAGCTCAAAGGTGCGACTATGGGTATTTTTCAGTTAAAGATCGTTAGACTAAACACTTCTATGCCAATTTCTGAGTGGAACAAATTCTGCCACTTTTCGACTTTGGCCAATTTATGTTTTCTCGAATAACTGGTCTCGACCCTGTACAATGGCTCAAAGTTGCGACTATGGGCATTTTTCGGTTAAAGATCGATAGACTGAGTACTTCTATCCAATTTCTGAGTGGAACAAATTCTGCACGTGTTCGACTTTGGCCAATTTATGTATTCTCGAATTATTAGCCTCGACCCTGTACAAAGGCTCAAAGGTGCGACTATTGGTATTTTTCGGTTAAAGATCGATAGACTAAACACTTCTATGCCAATTTCGATGTGGAACAAATTCTGCAAGTGTTCGACTTTGGCCAATTTATGTTTCTCGAATTATTAGCCTCGACCCTGTACAAAGGCTCAAAGGTGCGACTATGGGTATTTTTCAGTTAGTCGATAGACTGAATACTCCTATGCTAATTTCTGAGTGGAACAAATTCTGCAAGTGTTCGACTTTGGCCACTTTATGTTTTCTCGAATTATTAGCCTCGACCCTGTACATAGTTTCAAAGGTGCGATAGTGGGAATTTCTCGGTTAAAGATCGATAGACTGAGTACTCCTATGCTAATTTCTGAGTGGAACAAATTCTGCAAGGCTTCGACTTTGGCCAATTTATGTTTTCTCGAATTAATAGCCTCGACCCTGTACAAAGGCTCAAAGGTGCGACCATGGGTTTTTTTCGGTTAAAGATCGATAGACTAAACACTTCTATGCCAATTTCGATGTGGAACAAGTTCTGCACGTGTTCGACTTTGGCAAATTTATGTTTTCTCGAATAACTGGTCTCGACCCTGTACAAAGGCTCAAAGGTGCGACTATGGGTATTTTTCAGTTAAAGATCGTTAGACTAAACACTTCTATGCCAATTTCCGAGTGGAACAAATTCTGCCACTTTTCGACTTTGGCCAATTTATGTTTTCTCGAATAACTGGTCTCGACCCTGTACAAATGCTCAACGGTACGACTATGGGTATTTTTCAGTTAAAGGTCGATAGACTGAATACTCCTATGCTAATTTCTGAGTGGAACAAATTCTGCAAGTGTTCGACTTTGGCCAATTTATATTTTTCGAATTATTAGCCTCGACCCTGTCAAAAGTTCAAAGGTGCGACTATGGGTATTTTTCGGTTAAAGATCGATAGACTGAGTACGCCTATGCTAATTTCTTAGTGGAACAAATTCTGCACGTGTTCGACTTTGGCCAATTTATATTTTACGAATTATTAGACTCGACCCTGTACAAAGGCTCAAAGGTGCGACTATGGGTATTTTTCGGTTAAAGGTCGATAGACTAAACACTTTTATGCCAATTTCTAAGTGGAACAAATTCTGCCACTTTTCGACTTTGGCCAATTTATGTTTTCTCGAATAACTGGTCTCAACCCTGTACAAAGGCTCAAAGGTGCGACTATGGGTATTTTTCGGTTAAAGATCGATAGACTGAGTACTTCTATCCAATTTCTGAGTGGAACAAATTCTGCACGTGTTCGACTTTGGCCAATTTATGTATTCTCGAATTATTAGCCTCGACCCTGTACAAAGGCTCAAAGGTGCGACTATGGGTTTTTTTCGGTTAAAGGTCGATGACTAAACACTTCTATGCTAATCCCGATGTGGAACAAATTCTGCAACGTTTCGACTTTGGCCAATTTATGTTTTCTCGAATTATTAGCCTCGACCCTGTACAAAGGCTCAAAGGTGCGACTATGGGTTTTTTCGGTTAAAGGTCGATAGACTAAATACTTCTATGCTAATCCCGATGTGGAACAAATTCTGCAAGGTTTCGACTTTGGCCAATTTATGTTCTCTCGAATTATTAGCCTCGACCCTGTACAAAGGCTCAAAGGTGCGACTATGGGTATTTTTCAGTTAAAGATCGATAGACTAAATACTCCTATGCCAATTTCTGAGTGGAACAAATTCTGCAAGGTTTCGACTTTGGCCAATTTATGTTTTCTCGAATAACTGGTCTCGACCCTGTACCACGGCTCAAAGGTGCGACTATGGGTATTTTTCGGTTAAAGGTCGATAGACTAAACACTCCTATGCTAATTTCTGAGTAGAACAAATTCTGCAAGGTTTCGACTTTGGCCAATTTATGTTTTCTCGAATAACTGGTCTCGACCCTGGACAAAAGCTCAAAGGTGCGACTATGGGTATTTCTCGGTTAAAGATCGATAGACTGAGTACTCCTATGCAAATTTTTGAGTGGAACAAATTCTGCAAGGTTTCGACTTTGGCCAATTTATGTTTTGTCGAATTATTAGCCTCGACCCTGTTCAAAGGCTCAAAGGTGCGACTATGGCTATTTTTCGGTTAAAGATCGATATGCACTTCTATGCCAATTTCTGAGTGGAACAAATTCTGCAAGGTTTCGACTTTGGCCAATTTATGTTTTCTCGAATAACTGGTCTCGACCCTGTACAAAGGCTCAAAGGTACGACTATGGGTATTTTTCAGTTAAAGGTCGATAGACTGAATACTCCTATGCTAATTTCTGAGTGGAACAAATTCTGCAAGTGTTCGACTTTGGCCAATTTATATTTTTCGAATTATTAGCCTCGACCCTGTACAAAGGTTCAAAGGTGCGACTATGGATATTTTTCGGTTAAAGATCGATAGACTGAGTACTCCTATGCTAATTTCTGAGTGGAACAAATTCTGCACGTATTCGACTTTGGCCAATTTATGTATTCTCGAATTATTAGCCTCGACCCTGTAGACACGACCCTGTACTGCTCAAAGGTGCGACTATTGGTTTTTTTCGGTTAAAGATCGATAGACTGAGTACTCCTATGCCAATTTCTGACTTTGGTCAATTTATGTTTTCTCGAATTATTAGCCTCGACCCTGTACAAAGGCTCAAAGGTGCGACTATTGGTATTTTTCGGTTAAAGATCGATAGACTAAACACTTCTATGCCAATTTCGATGTGGAACAAATTCTGCAAGTGTTCGAATTTGGCCAATTTATGTTTCTCGAATTATTAGCCTCGACCCTGTACAAAGGCTCAAAGGTGCGACTATGGGTATTTTTCAGTTAAAGGTCGTTAGACTAAACACTCCTATGCTAATTTCTGAGTGGAACAAATTCTGCAAGTGTTCGACTTTGGCCACTTTATGTTTTCTCGAATTATTAGCCTCGGCCCTGTACATAGTTTCAAAGGTGCGACAGTGGGAATTTCTCGGTTAAAGATCGATAGACTGAGTACTCCTATGCTAATTTCTGAGTGGAACAAATTCTGCACGTGTTCGACTTTGGTCAATTTATGCTTTCTCGAATTATTAGCCGCGACCCTGTACAAAGGCTCAAAGGTGAGTCTATGGGTATTTTTCGGTTAAAGGTCGATAGACTAAACACTTCTATGCTAATCCCGATGTGGAACAAATTCCGCAAGGTTTCTACTTTGGCCAATTTATGTTTTCTCGAATTATTAGCCTCGACCCTGTACAAAGGTTCAAAGGTGCGACTATGGGTTTTTTTCGGTTAAAGGTCGATAGACTAAACACTTCTATGCTAATCCCGATGTGGAACAAATTCCGCAAGGTTTCGACTTTGGCCAATTTATGTTTCCTCGAATTATTAGCCTCGACCCTGTACAAAGGTTCAAAGGTGCGACTATGGGTATTTTTCGGTTAAAGATCGCTAGACTGAGTACTCCTATGCTAATTTCTGAGTGGAACAAATTCTGCACGTGTTCGACTTTGGCCAATTTATATTTTTCGAATTATTAGCCTCGACCCTGTACAAAGGCTCAAAGGTGCGACTATGAGTATTTTTCGGTTAAAGGTCGATAGACTAAACACTTCTATGCCAATTTCGATGTGGAACAAATTCTGCAAGTGTTCGACTTAGGCTAAACACTTCTATGCCAATTTGTGAGTGGAATAAATTCTGCCACTTTTCGACTTTGGCCAATTTATGTTTTCTCGAATAACTGGTCTCGACCCTGTACAATGGCTCAAAGTTGCGACTATGGGCATTTTTCGGTTAAAGGTCGATAGACTGAATACTCCTATGCTAATTTCTGAGTGGAACAAATTCTGCAAGTGTTCGACTTTGGCTAAACACTTCTATGCCAATTTGTGAGTGGAATAAATTCTGCCACTTTTCGACTTTGGCCAATTTATGTTTTCTCGAATAACTGGTCTCGACCCTGTACAAATGCTCAACGGTACGACTATGGGTATTTTTCAGTTAAAGGTCGATAGACTGAATACTCCTATGCTAATTTCTGAGTGGAACAAATTCTGCAAGTGTTCGACTTTGGCCAATTTATATTTTTCGAATTATTAGCCTCGACCCTGTCAAAAGTTCAAAGGTGCGACTATGGGTATTTTTCGGTTAAAGATCGATAGACTGAGTACGCCTATGCTAATTTCTTAGTGGAACAAATTCTGCACGTGTTCGACTTTGGCCAATTTATATTTTACGAATTATTAGACTCGACCCTGTACAAAGGCTCAAAGGTGCGACTATGGGTATTTTTCGGTTAAAGGTCGATAGACTAAACACTTTTATGCCAATTTCTAAGTGGAACAAATTCTGCCACTTTTCGACTTTGGCCAATTTATGTTTTCTCGAATAACTGGTCTCAACCCTGTACAAAGGCTCAAAGGTGCGACTATGGGTATTTTTCGGTTAAAGATCGATAGACTGAGTACTTCTATCCAATTTCTGAGTGGAACAAATTCTGCACGTGTTCGACTTTGGCCAATTTATGTATTCTCGAATTATTAGCCTCGACCCTGTACAAAGGCTCAAAGGTGCGACTATGGGTTTTTTTCGGTTAAAGGTCGATGACTAAACACTTCTATGCTAATCCCGATGTGGAACAAATTCTGCAACGTTTCGACTTTGGCCAATTTATGTTTTCTCGAATTATTAGCCTCGACCCTGTACAAAGGCTCAAAGGTGCGACTATGGGTTTTTTCGGTTAAAGGTCGATAGACTAAATACTTCTATGCTAATCCCGATGTGGAACAAATTCTGCAAGGTTTCGACTTTGGCCAATTTATGTTCTCTCGAATTATTAGCCTCGACCCTGTACAAAGGCTCAAAGGTGCGACTATGGGTATTTTTCAGTTAAAGATCGATAGACTAAATACTCCTATGCCAATTTCTGAGTGGAACAAATTCTGCAAGGTTTCGACTTTGGCCAATTTATGTTTTCTCGAATAACTGGTCTCGACCCTGTACCACGGCTCAAAGGTGCGACTATGGGTATTTTTCGGTTAAAGGTCGATAGACTAAACACTCCTATGCTAATTTCTGAGTAGAACAAATTCTGCAAGGTTTCGACTTTGGCCAATTTATGTTTTCTCGAATAACTGGTCTCGACCCTGGACAAAGGCTCAAAGGTGCGACTATGGGTATTTCTCGGTTAAAGATCGATAGACTGAGTACTCCTATGCAAATTTTTGAGTGGAACAAATTCTGCAAGGTTTCGACTTTGGCCAATTTATGTTTTGTCGAATTATTAGCCTCGACCCTGTTCAAAGGCTCAAAGGTGCGACTATGGCTATTTTTCGGTTAAAGATCGATATGCACTTCTATGCCAATTTCTGAGTGGAACAAATTCTGCAAGGTTTCGACTTTGGCCAATTTATGTTTTCTCGAATAACTGGTCTCGACCCTGTACAAAGGCTCAAAGGTACGACTATGGGTATTTTTCAGTTAAAGGTCGATAGACTGAATACTCCTATGCTAATTTCTGAGTGGAACAAATTCTGCAAGTGTTCGACTTTGGCCAATTTATATTTTTCGAATTATTAGCCTCGACCCTGTACAAAGGTTCAAAGGTGCGACTATGGATATTTTTCGGTTAAAGATCGATAGACTGAGTACTCCTATGCTAATTTCTGAGTGGAACAAATTCTGCACGTATTCGACTTTGGCCAATTTATGTATTCTCGAATTATTAGCCTCGACCCTGTAGACACGACCCTGTACTGCTCAAAGGTGCGACTATTGGTTTTTTTCGGTTAAAGATCGATAGACTGAGTACTCCTATGCCAATTTCTGACTTTGGTCAATTTATGTTTTCTCGAATTATTAGCCTCGACCCTGTACAAAGGCTCAAAGGTGCGACTATTGGTATTTTTCGGTTAAAGATCGATAGACTAAACACTTCTATGCCAATTTCGATGTGGAACAAATTCTGCAAGTGTTCGAATTTGGCCAATTTATGTTTCTCGAATTATTAGCCTCGACCCTGTACAAAGGCTCAAAGGTGCGACTATGGGTATTTTTCAGTTAAAGGTCGTTAGACTAAACACTCCTATGCTAATTTCTGAGTGGAACAAATTCTGCAAGTGTTCGACTTTGGCCACTTTATGTTTTCTCGAATTATTAGCCTCGGCCCTGTACATAGTTTCAAAGGTGCGACAGTGGGAATTTCTCGGTTAAAGATCGATAGACTGAGTACTCCTATGCTAATTTCTGAGTGGAACAAATTCTGCACGTGTTCGACTTTGGTCAATTTATGCTTTCTCGAATTATTAGCCGCGACCCTGTACAAAGGCTCAAAGGTGAGTCTATGGGTATTTTTCGGTTAAAGGTCGATAGACTAAACACTTCTATGCTAATCCCGATGTGGAACAAATTCCGCAAGGTTTCTACTTTGGCCAATTTATGTTTTCTCGAATTATTAGCCTCGACCCTGTACAAAGGTTCAAAGGTGCGACTATGGGTTTTTTTCGGTTAAAGGTCGATAGACTAAACACTTCTATGCTAATCCCGATGTGGAACAAATTCCGCAAGGTTTCGACTTTGGCCAATTTATGTTTCCTCGAATTATTAGCCTCGACCCTGTACAAAGGTTCAAAGGTGCGACTATGGGTATTTTTCGGTTAAAGATCGCTAGACTGAGTACTCCTATGCTAATTTCTGAGTGGAACAAATTCTGCACGTGTTCGACTTTGGCCAATTTATATTTTTCGAATTATTAGCCTCGACCCTGTACAAAGGCTCAAAGGTGCGACTATGAGTATTTTTCGGTTAAAGGTCGATAGACTAAACACTTCTATGCCAATTTCGATGTGGAACAAATTCTGCAAGTGTTCGACTTAGGCTAAACACTTCTATGCCAATTTGTGAGTGGAATAAATTCTGCCACTTTTCGACTTTGGCCAATTTATGTTTTCTCGAATAACTGGTCTCGACCCTGTACAATGGCTCAAAGTTGCGACTATGGGCATTTTTCGGTTAAAGATCGATATACTGAGTACTTCTATCCAATTTCTGAGTGGAACAAATTCTGCACGTGTTCGACTTTGGCCAATTTATGTATTCTCGAATTATTAGCCTCGACCCTGTACAAAGGCTCAAAGGGGCGACTATGGGTTTTTTTCGGTTAAAGGTCGATAGACTAAACACTTCTATGCTAATCCCGATGTGGAACAAATTCTGCAAGGTTTCGACTTTGGTCAATTTATGTTTTCTCGAATTATTAGCCTCGACCCTGTACATAGTTTCAAAGGTGCGACAGTGGGAATTTCTCGGTTAAAGATCGATAGACTGAGTACTCCTATGCTAATTTCTGAGTGGAACAAATTCTGCACGTGTTCGACTTTGGCCAATTTATATTTTTCGAATTATTAGCCTCGACCCTGTACAAAGGCTCAAAGGTGCGACTATGAGTATTTTCGGTTAAAGGTCGATAGACTAAACACTTCTATGCTAATTTCTGAGTGGAACAAATTCTGCAAGGTTTCGACTTTGGCCAATTTATGTTTTCTCGAATTATTAGCCGCGACAATGTACAAAGGCTCAAAGGTGCGACTATGGGTATTTTTCGTTTAAAGATCGATAGACTAAACACTTCTATGCCAATTTCGATGTGGAACAAATTCTGCAAGTGTTCGACTTAGGCAAATTTATGTTTTCTCGAATAACTGGTCTCGACCCTGTACAAAAGCTCAAAGGTGCGACTATGGGTATTTTTCAGTTAAAGATCGTTAGACTAAACACTTCTATGCCAATTTCTGAGTGGAACAAATTCTGCCACTTTTCGACTTTGGCCAATTTATGTTTTCTCGAATAACTGGTCTCGACCCTGTACAATGGCTCAAAGTTGCGACTATGGGCATTTTTCGGTTAAAGATCGATAGACTGAGTACTTCTGTCCAATTTCTGAGTGGAACAAATTCTGCACGTGTTCGACTTTGGCCAATTTATGTATTCTCGAATTATTAGCCTCGACCCTGTACAAAGGCTCAAAGGTGCGACTATTGGTATTTTTCGGTTAAAGATCGATAGACTAAACACTTCTATGCCAATTTCGATGTGGAACAAATTCTGCAAGTGTTCGACTTTGGCCAATTTATGTTTCTCGAATTATTAGCCTCGACCCTGTACAAAGGCTCAAAGGTGCGACTATGGGTATTTTTCAGTTAGTCGATAGACTGAATACTCCTATGCTAATTTCTGAGTGGAACAAATTCTGCAAGTGTTCGACTTTGGCCACTTTATGTTTTCTCGAATTATTAGCCTCGACCCTGTACATAGTTTCAAAGGTGCGACAGTGGGAATTTCTCGGTTAAAGATCGATAGACTGAGTACTCCTATGCTAATTTCTGAGTGGAACAAATTCTGCAAGGCTTCGACTTTGGCCAATTTATGTTTTCTCGAATTAATAGCCTCGACCCTGTACAAAGGCTCAAAGGTGCGACTATGGGTTTTTTTCGGTTAAAGATCGCTAGACTAAACACTTCTATGCCAATTTCGATGTGGAACAAGTTCTGCACGTGTTCGACTTTGGCAAATTTATGTTTTCTCGAATAACTGGTCTCGACCCTGTACAAAGGCTCAAAGGTGCGACTATGGGTATTTTTCAGTTAAAGATCGTTAGACTAAACACTTCTATGCCAATTTCTGAGTGGAACAAATTCTGCCACTTTTCGACTTTGGCCAATTTATGTTTTCTCGAATAACTGGTCTCGACCCTGTACAAATGCTCAACGGTACGACTATGGGTATTTTTCAGTTAAAGGTCGATAGACTGAATACTCCTATGCTAATTTCTGAGTGGAACAAATTCTGCAAGTGTTCGACTTTGGCAAATTTATATTTTTCGAATTATTAGCCTCGACCCTGTCAAAAGTTCAAAGGTGCGACTATGGGTATTTTTCGGTTAAAGATCGATAGACTGAGTACGCCTATGCTAATTTCTTAGTGGAACAAATTCTGCACGTGTTCGACTTTGGCCAATTTATATTTTACGAATTATTAGACTCGACCCTGTACAAAGGCTCAAAGGTGCGACTATGGATATTTTTCGGTTAAAGGTCGATAGACTAAACACTTTTATGCCAATTTCTAAGTGGAACAAATTCTGCCACTTTTCGACTTTGGCCAATTTATGTTTTCTCGAATAACTGGTCTCAACCCTGTACAAAGGCTCAAAGGTGCGACTATGGGTATTTTTCGGTTAAAGATCGATAGACTGAGTACTTCTATCCAATTTCTGAGTGGAACAAATTCTGCACGTGTTCGACTTTGGCCAATTTATGTATTCTCGAATTATTAGCCTCGACCCTGTACAAAGGCTCAAAGGTGCGACTATGGGTTTTTTTCGGTTAAAGGTCGATGACTAAACACTTCTATGCTAATCCCGATGTGGAACAAATTCTGCACGTGTTCGACTTTGGCCAATTTATGTATTCTCGAATTATTAGCCTCGACCCTGTACAAAGGCTCAAAGGTGCGACTATGGGTTTTTTCGGTTAAAGGTCGATAGACTAAATACTTCTATGCTAATCACGATGTGGAACAAATTCTGCAAGGTTTCGACTTTGGCCAATTTATGTTCTCTCGAATTATTAGCCTCGACCATGTACAAAGGCTCAAAGGTGCGACTATGGGTATTTTTCAGTTAAAGATCGATAGACTAAATACTCCTATGCCAATTTCTGAGTGGAACAAATTCTGCAAGGTTTCGACTTTGGCCAATTTATGTTTTCTCGAATAACTGGTCTCGACCCTGTACAAAGGCTCAAAGGTGCGACTATGGGTATTTTTCGGTTAAAGGTCGATAGACTAAACACTCCTATGCTAATTTCTGAGTAGAACAAATTCTGCAAGGTTTCGACTTTGGCCAATTTATGTTTTCTCGAATAACTGGTCTCGACCCTGGACAAAGGCTCAAAGGTGCGACTATGGGTATTTCTCGGTTAAAGATCGATAGACTGAGTACTCCTATGCAAATTTTTGAGTGGAACAAATTCTGCAAGGTTTCGACTTTTTCCAATTTATGTTTTGTCGAATTATTAGCCTCGACCCTGTTCAAAGGCTCAAAGGTGCGACTATGGCTATTTTTCGGTTAAAGATCGATAGACTAAACACTTCTATGCCAATTTCTGAGTGGAACAAATTCTGCAAGTGTTCGACTTTGGCCAATTTATATTTTTCGAATTATTAGCATCGACCCTGTACAAAGGTTCAAAGGTGCGACTATGGATATTTTTCGGTTAAAGATCGATAGACTGAGTACTCCTATGCTAATTTCTGAGTGGAACAAATTCTGCACGTATTCGACTTTGGCCAATTTATGTATTCTCGAATTATTAGCCTCGACCCTGTAGACACGACCCTGTACTGCTCAAAGGTGCGACTATTGGTTTTTTTCGGTTAAAGATCGATAGACTGAGTACTCCTATGCTAATTTCTTACTTTGGTCAATTTATGTTTTCTCGAATTATTAGCCTCGACCCTGTACAAAGGCTCAAAGGTGCGACTATTGGTATTTTTCGGTTAAAGATCGATAGACTAAACACTTCTATGCCAATTTCGATGTGGAACAAATTCTGCAAGTGTTCGACTTTGGCCAATTTATGTTTCTCGAATTATTAGCCTCGACCCTGTACAAAGGCTCAAAGGTGCGACTATGGGTATTTTTCAGTTAAAGGTCGTTAGACTAAACACTCCTATGCTAATTTCTGAGTGGAACAAATTCTGCAAGTGTTCGACTTTGGCCACTTTATGTTTTCTCGAATTATTAGCCTCGACCCTGTACATAGTTTCAAAGGTGCGACAGTGGGAATTTCTCGGTTAAAGATCGATAGACTGAGTACTCCTATGCTAATTTCTGAGTGGAACAAATTCTGCACGTGTTCGACTTTGGCCAATTTATATTTTTCGAATTATTAGCCTCGACCCTGTACAATGGCTCAAAGGTGCGACTATGAGTATTTTTTGGTTAAAGGTCGATAGACTAAACACTTCTATGCTAATTTCTGAGTGGAACAAATTCTGCAAGGTTTCGACTTTGGCCAATTTATGTTTTCTCGAATAACTGGTCTCGACTCGACTATGGGTATTTTTCAGTTAAAGATCGTTAGACTAAACACTTCTATGCCAATTTCTGAGTGGAACAAATTCTGCCACTTTTCGACTGGCCAATTTATGTTTTCTCGAATAACTGGTCTCGACCCTGTACAATGGCTCAAAGTTGCGACTATGGGCATTTTTCGGTTAAAGATCGATAGTACTTCTATCCAATTTCTGAGTGGAACAAATTCTGCACGTGTTCGACTTTGGCCAATTTATGTATTCTCGAATTATTAGCCTCGACCCTGTACAAAGGCTCAAAGGGGCGACTATGGGTTTGTTCGTTTTGACCGAAAAAAACCCATAGTCGCACCTTTGAGCCTTTGTACAGGGTCGAGGCTATTAATTCGAGAAAACATAAATTGGCCAAAGTCGAAGCCTTGCAGAATTTGTTCCACTCAGAAATTAGCATAGGAGTACTCAGTCTATCGATCTTTAACCGAGAAATTCCCACTGTCGCACCTTTGAAACTATGTACAGGGTCGAGGCTAATAATTCGAGAAAACATAAAGTGGCCAAAGTCGAACACTTGCAGAATTTGTTCCACTCAGAAATTAGCATAGGAGTATTCAGTCTATCGACTAACTGAAAAATACCCATAGTCGCACCTTTGAGCCTTTGTACAGGGTCGAGGCTAATAATTCGAGAAACATAAATTGGCCAAAGTCGAACACTTGCAGAATTTGTTCCACATCGAAATTGGCATAGAAGTGTTTAGTCTATCGATCTTTAACCGAAAAATACCAATAGTCGCACCTTTGAGCCTTTGTACAGGGTCGAGGCTAATAATTCGAGAAACATAAATTGGCCAAAGTCGAACACTTGCAGAATTTGTTCCACATCGAAATTGGCATAGAAGTGTTTAGTCTATCGACCTTTAACCGAAAAAAACCCATAGTCGCCCCTTTGAGCCTTTGTACAGGGTCGAGGCTAATAATTCGAGAATACATAAATTGGCCAAAGTCGAACACGTGCAGAATTTGTTCCACTCAGAAATTGGATAGAAGTACTCAGTCTATCGATCTTTAACCGAAAAATGCCCATAGTCGCAACTTTGAGCCGTTGTACAGGGTCGAGACCAGTTATTCGAGAAAACATAAATTGGCCAAAGTCGAAAAGTGGCAGAATTTGTTCCACTCAGAAATTGGCATAGAAGTGTTTAGTCTATCGACCTTTAACCGAAAAATACCCATAGTCGCACCTTTGAGCCTTTGTACAGGGTCGAGGATAATAATTCGAAAAATATAAATTGGCCAAAGTCGAACACTTGCAGAATTTGCTCCACTCAGAAATTAGCATAGGAGTATTCAGTCTATCGACCTTTAACTGAAAAATACCCATAGTCGCACCTTTGAGCATTTGTACAGGGTCGAGACCAGTTATTCGAGAAAACATAAATTGGCCAAAGTCGAAACCTTGCAGAATTTGTTCCACTCAGAAATTGGAATAGAAGTGTTTAGTCTAACGATCTTTAACTGAAAAATACCCATAGTCGCATCTTTGAGCCTTTGTACAGGGTCGAGACCAGTTATTCGAGAAAACATAAATTGGCCAAAGTCGAAGCCTTGCAGAATTTGTTCCACTCAGAAATTAGCATAGGAGTACTCAGTCTATCGATCTTTAACCGAGAAATTCCCACTGTCGCACCTTTGAAACTATGTACAGGGTCGAGGCTAATAATTCGAGAAAACATAAATTGACCAAAGTCGAAACCTTGCAGAATTTGTTCCACATCGGGATTAGCATAGAAGTGTTTAGTCTATCGACCTTTAACCGAAAAAAACCCATAGTCGCCCCTTTGAGCATTTGTACAGGGTCGAGGCTAATAATTCGAGAATACATAAATTGGCCAAAGTCGAACACGTGCAGAATTTGTTCCACTCAGAAATTGGATAGAAGTACTCAGTCTATCGATCTTTAACCGAAAAATGCCCATAGTCGCAACTTTGAGCCATTGTACAGGGTCGAGACCAGTTATTCGAGAAAACATAAATTGGCCAAAGTCGAAAAGTGGCAGAATTTGTTCCACTCAGAAATTGGCATAGAAGTGTTTAGTCTAACGATCTTTAACTGAAAAATACCCATAGTCGCACCTTTGAGCTTTTGTACAGGGTCGAGACCAGTTATTCGAGAAAACATAAATTGGCCAAAGTCGAAACCTTGCAGAATTTGGTCCACTCAGAAATTGGATTAGAAGTGTTTAGTCTAACGATCTTTAACTGAAAAATACCCATAGTCGCACCTTTGAGCATTTGTACAGGGTCGAGACCAGTTATTCGAGAAAACATAAATTGGCCAAAGTCGAAACCTTGCAGAATTTGTTCCACTCAGAAATTGGATTAGAAGTGTTTAGTCTAACGATCTTTAACTGAAAAATACCCATAGTCGCACCTTTGAGCTTTTGTACAGGGTCGAGACCAGTTATTCGAGAAAACATAAATTTGCCTAAGTCGAACACTTGCAGAATTTGTTCCACATCGAAATTGGCATAGAAGTGTTTAGTCTATCGATCTTTAAACGAAAAATACCCATAGTCGCACCTTTGAGCCTTTGTACAGGGTCGCGGCTAATAATTCGAGAAAACATAAATTGGCCAAAATCGAAACCTTGCAGAATTTGTTCCACTCAGAAATTAGCATAGAAGTGTTTAGTCTATCGACCTTTAACCGAAAAATACTCATAGTCGCATCTTTGAACCTTTGTACAGGGTCGAGGCTAATAATTCGAGAAAACATAAATTGGCCAAAGTCGAAACCTTGCGGAATTTGTTCCACATCGGGATTAGCATAGAAGTGTTTAGTCTATCGACCTTTAACCGAAAAAAACCCATAGTCGCACCTTTGAACCTTTGTACAGGGTCGAGGCTAATAATTCGAGAAAACATAAATTGGCCAAAGTAGAAACCTTGCGGAATTTGTTCCACATCGGGATTAGCATAGAAGTGTTTAGTCTATCGACCTTTAACCGAAAAATACCCATAGACTCACCTTTGAGCCTTTGTACAGGGTCGCGGCAAATAATTCGAGGAAACATCAATTGGCCAAAGTCGAAACCTTGCAGAATTTGTTCCACTCAGAAATTAGCATAGAAGTGCTTAGTCTATCGACCTTTAACCGAAAAATACCCATAGTCGCACCTTTGAGCCTTTGTACAGGGTCGAGGCTAATAATTCGAAAAATATAAATTGGCCAAAGTCGAACACTTGCAGAATTTGTTCCACTCAGAAATTAGCATAGGAGTATTCAGTCTATCGACCTTTAACTGAAAAATACCCATAGTCGCACCTTTGAGCATTTGTACAGGGTCGAGACCAGTTATTCGAGAAAACATAAATTGGCCAAAGTCGAAGCCTTGCAGAATTTGTTCCACTCAGAAAATAGCATAGGAGTACTCAGTCTATCGATCTTTAATCGAGAAATTCCCACTGTCGCACCTTTGAAACTATGTACAGGGTCGAGGCTAATAATTCGAGAAAACATAAATTGACCAAAGTCGAAACCTTGCAGAATTTGTTCCACATCGGGATTAGCATAGAAGTGTTTAGTCTATCGACCTTTAACCGAAAAAAACCCATAGTCGCCCCTTTGAGCCTTTGTACAGGGTCGAGGCTAATAATTCGAGAATACATAAATTGGCCAAAGTCGAACACGTGCAGAATTTGTTCCACTCAGAAATTGGATAGAAGTACTCAGTCTATCGATCTTTAACCGAAAAATACTCATAGTCGCACCTTTGAGCCTTTGTACAGTGTCGAGGCTAATAATTCGAAAAATATAAATTGGCCGCCAAAGTCGAACACGTGCAGAATTTGTTCCACTCAGAAATTAGCATAGGAGTACTCAGTCTATCGATCTTTAACCGAAAAATACCCATAGTCGCACCTTTGAACCTTTGTACAGGGTCGAGGCTAATAATTCGAGAAAACATAAATTGGCCAAAGTCGAAACCCTGCGGAATTTGTTCCACATCGGGATTAGCATGAAGTGTTTAGTCTATCGACCTTTAACCGAAAAAAACCCATAGTCGCACCTTTGAACCTTTGTACAGGGTCGAGGCTAATAATTCGAGAAAACATAAATTGGCCAAAGTAGAAACCTTGCGGAATTTGTTCCACATCGGGATTAGCATAGAAGTGTTTAGTCTATCGACCTTTAACCGAAAAATACCCATAGACTCACCTTTGAGCCTTTGTACAGGGTCGCGGCTAATAATTCGAGAAAACATAAATTGGCCAAAGTCGAAACCTTGCAGAATTTGTTCCACTCAGAAATTAGCATAGAAGTGTTTAGTCTATCGACCTTTAACCGAAAAATACCCATAGTCGCACCTTTGAGCCTTTGTACAGGGTCGAGGCTAATAATTCGAAAAATATAAATTGGCCAAAGTCGAAACCTTGCAGAATTTGTTCCACTCAGAAATTGGAATAGAAGTGTTTAGTCTAACGATCTTTAACTGAAAAATACCCACAGTCGCACCTTTGAGCCTTTGTACAGGGTCGAGACCAGTTATTCGAGAAAACGGTTAAAGATCGATATACTAAACACTTCTATGCCAATTTCGATGTGGAACAAATTCTGCAAGTGTTCGACATTGGCCAATTTATGTTCCTCGAATTATTAGCATCGACCCTGTACAAAGGCTCAAAGGTGCGACTATGGGTATTTTTCGGTTAAAGGTCGATAGGCTAAACACTTCTATGCTAATTTCTGAGTGGAACAAATTCTGCACTTGTTCGACTTTGGCCAATTTATATTTTTCGAATTATTAGCCTCGACCCTGTACAAAGGTTCAAAGGTGCGACTATGGGTATTTTTCGGTTAAAGATCGATAGACTGAGTACTCCTATGCTAATTTCTGAGTGGAACAAATTCTGCAAGTGTTCGACTTTGGCCAATTTATGTTTTCTCGAATTATTAGCTTCGACCCTGTACAAAGGCTCAAAGGTGCGACTATGGGTATTTTTCGGTTAAAGGTCGATAGACTAAACACTTCTATGCCAATTTCGACGTGGAACAAATTCTACAAGTGTTCGAATTTGGCCAATTTATGTTTCTCGAATTATTAGCCTCGACCCTGTACAAAGGTTCAAAGGTGCGACTATGGGTATTTTTCGGTTAAAGATCGATAGACTGAGTACTCCTATGCCAATTTCTGAGTGGAACAAATTCTGCAAGGTTTCGACTTTGGCCAATTTATGTTTTCTAGAATTATTAGCTTCGACCCTGTACAAAGGCTCAAAGGTGCGACTATGGGTATTTTTCGGTTAAAGATCGATAGACTAAACACTTCTATGCCAATTTCTGAGTGGAACAAATTCTGCAAGGTTTCGACTTTGGCCAATTTATGTTTTCTCGAATTATTAGCCTCGACCCTGTACAAAGGCTCAAAGGTGCGACTATGGGTATTTTTCAGTTAAAGGTCGATAGACTGAATACTCCTATGCTAATTTCTGAGTGGAACAAGTTCTGCAAGTGTTCGACTTTTTCCAATTTATATTTTTCGAATTATTAGCCTCGACCCTGTACAAAGGCTCAAAGGTGCGATATGGGTATTTTTCGGTTAAAGGTCGTTAGACTAAACACTATGATAATTTCTGAGTGGAACAAATTCTGCAAGGTTTCGACTTTGGCCAATTTATGTTTTCTCGAATTATTAGCTTCGACCCTGTACAAAGGGTCAAAGGTGCGAATATTAAAATAAAAAATAATAAATATTAGAATAAAGAATAATAAATATTAAAATAAAAAATAATAAATATTAAAATAAAAAATAATAAATATTAGAATAAAAAATAATAAATATTAGAATAAAAAAATAATAAATTTAAAATAAAAATGGTAAATATTAAAATAAAAAATAGTAAATATTAGAAAAAAAAATAATAAATATTAGAATAAAAAATAAAAATAGTAAATATTAAAATAACAAATATCAAATATTAAAATAAAAAATAGTAAATATTTAAATAAAAAATAGTAAATATTAGAATAAAAAATAATAAATATTAGAATAAAGAATAATAAATATTAAAATAAAAAATAGTAAAAATTAAAATAAAAAATTGTAAATATTTAAATAAAAAATAATAAATATTAGAATAAAAAATAATAAATATTAGAATAAAAAATAATAAATATTAAAATAAAAAATATTAAATATTAAAATAAAAAATAGTAAATATTAAAATAAAAAATAGTAAATATTAGAATAAAAAATAATAAATATTAGAATAAAAAATAATAAATATTAAAATAAAAATAGTAAATATTAAAATAACAAATAGTAAATATTAAAATAAAAAATAGTAAATATTAAAATAAAAAATAATAAATATTAGAATAAAAAATAATAAATATTAAAATAAAAATAGTAAATATTTAAATAAAAAATAGTAAATATTAAAATAAAAAATAGTAAATATTAAAATAAAAAATAATAAATATTAGAATAAAAAATAATAAATATTAGAATAAAAAATAATAAATATTAGAATAAAAAATAATAAATATTAAAATAAAAATAGTAAATATTAAAAAATAGTAAATATTAAAATAAAAAATAATAAATATTAAAATAAAAATGGTAAATATTAAAATAAAAAATAGTAAATATTAGAAAAAAAAATAATAAATAGAATAAAAAATAAAAATAGTAAATATTAAAATAACAAATATTAAATATTAAAATAAAAAATAGTAAATATTTAAATAAAAAATAGTAAATATTAGAATAAAAAATAATAAATATTAGAATAAAGAATAATAAATATTAAAATAAAAAATAGTAAATATTAAAATAACAAATAGTAAATATTAAAATAAAAAATATTAAATATTTAAATAAAAAATAATAAATATTAGAATAAAAAATAATAAATATTAGAATAAAAAATAATAAATATTAGAATAAAAAATAATAAATATTAAAATAAAAATAGTAAATATTAAAAAATAGTAAATATTAAAATAAAAAATAATAAATATTAAAATAAAAATAGTAAATATTTTAAATTCACCATTGATATATTTAAGAAGTGCAGTGTTTTTTTTAAATTTCACTGTCCCCATCATCACCATTCTCACAGGGACGATTTATGACTAGACATTTACCATTAGTTTCTGTCTCAAATTCAGATATTCTATTTTGTAAGGTGACCATATCTGCCCGTAGTAACATTTTTCCTTTTAACTTTATCTATAATTTCTCAATTAATCTCGTTCTCCTGCACTGGTCCAGATGCACTCTTCGGAATGTTACTGTCACATGCACCAAACCGGGGGGCTCCTTTTGGGGGACTCATCGCTAATTGAGAAAAGGAACAAGAAAGAGAAGGATCCGCCAACAATGTCGCCGCATAGGACCGAAAAACGTAAACAAATGCACGTTGTCCAAATAGATAAAGTTTAAAAATCAGCCGAAAACAGGACAAACTTTATTAACATCTCTGTAAAATGATATAGTACTTAATCATTGTGTCTTTTATTTTTAATGTCTGATTGTCGGATGGATATGAAAATGTTTATAATGAAAAACAATCTTTATTCATTATATTCATCTTTACGTTAATTTTGACAATGTTGTCGTACAAATTATTGTGGAACAAATTCTGCAAGGTTTCGACTTTGGCCAATTTATGTTTTCTCGAATTATTAGCCTCGACCCTGTACAAAGACTCAAAGGTGCGACTATGGGTTTTTTTTTTTTTTTTTTGGAGAAGCGATGAGAATCTGCAGACGCGGCTGCAAGGTAGTGTCGGGCTTGGCAACTTGGGGGAATTATATGGCCCTCTCAACATCATCTTTTCTGAAGGAAAAGAACATCCTCGTAGGTTAACGAGGGTAGGCTAACCGACTAAACTCACCGCGGGAGTGAGGCAATTAGCCTTTGACTCATATTCACTCGATAGTGTTGTCTGCAATCGTGTATGTTTGTCTCTGTATCTAGCTTTTAAGCTATGCGCTTTGTTTGGTGACAGCTCCTGCAATTTTTCCATTCGAACTTAATCGAATGAACAAATTTTCAGGAGCTCCGAACGTATAGGGTAGGCGTAGGCTGTCGTTTTTGGAGTTGTGGTTGAATTTGGTTCAGCAATCAAGGCCCTATATTTTTGTTTTTGAGACCCTTATTCTTGGATCAATCGCGGTTGCGACTGATCCAGTCTTTAGGTAGTTTATAACATGTATTTGGCTCTGAATGCACGTGTGATGCACGTATCAGACTGTTGTCGGCAATGTTAGCCTTGGCGTGGTATTTCGCGATGGTTTTATCGAAGAACTCGGGGATATTTTCTACTTCGAGATCTCTATGGATGACGTCATTTCTTGTGTATCGCGGCATGTTAAGTATGATTTTTAGAACCTTGTTTTGCATCACCTGAATTCTATTCCTGTCACTCTTACTAATGGTGCACCACGCTGGCGCACCATATGTCATCGTTGACCTGATGAAAGTCTTATAGAGGGTGACCTTCGTTCTTAAGTTGATCTTGCTGCGCTTGTTCAGCAGACAGTATATTGCGCCTAGTTGTTGATTGGCTTTCTTGATGGTGTTGGCTGTATTTACTTTCCAATTGAGCTTTCTGTCAAAGTGCAAACCTAGATATTTAACGCTTTGTTGCCAGTCTATATCTTTGTTTCCAACCTTGACTTTCCCCGCCGGGAATTTGTAACGCGATTTTGAAAAGTAAATTGCCTGAGTCTTATCGGGATTTATCTTTATCTTCCACTTTTTTAGCCACTCTTCCAGAATGGCTATGTTCCTTTTAAGCCTGACCAGTATTAGTCGGGGGCTCCTTCCTGTCACTGCGATGCCTGTGTCATCCGCATATATATATTTGTCACACCACTGGAGCTGGGGAATATCCGCTGTGTAAACGTTGAATAGTAGGGGGGCTAAAGCTGATCCTTGAGGCACGCCTGCTCTTATGTTTTTAACTGTAGATAGCTCATCATCTACCCAGGTTTGGAAAGTTCTATCTTCCAGATAAGAAACTATCACCTTTATCAAGTAGTTGGGGATTCCTAACCTTATCATTTTTAGAATTAGCCCGTTGTGCCATACTTTATCAAACGCTTTACTGATGTCAAACAGCACAGCTCCAGTGCTTTTTCTCTTGTTGAATCCTTTAAGTATGTTGGAGGCCAACCTCGTCGCCTGTCTAACTGTGCACAGATTTGCTCTAAAGCCGAACTGCTCCTCTGGTATACAGTGATTAATTTCGACAAAGGTGAAAGCCTACCCGAGATTAACCTTTCCGCTAACTTGCCCACGTTAGACAGTAGACTAATCGGCCTATAACCACTTATCAGATTTTTCTTCTGGCCTGCCTTTCCTATCATTATGATTTTTGCCTTCTTCCAGGCGATAGGAAAGTGTCCAAGGATCTGCATTGCATCTGTTATGCAGACTATGTCATTAATGGTGTTATCCGGTAGATTTTTCAATGCTTTGTTGGATATGCCATCTATACCGGGTGCCTTCTTTATTTTGGTCTTTGCTATCAGACCCTTTACTTCTTCTGCAGTGATGTGTTGCAGGTTTGGATCGGGCGGATGATCCATGCTTTTGAAGATCTCTACAGTTCTGTTGATCCGATCCTCTGCTGCTTTGTTGGTGGTTGGATTTTCGCTGAACTGCTCGTAAAGAGCTTCAGCGAATTTTTCAGCTTTTTCTCGGGGCTCAGTGATCGTCACGTTGTCTGTTGTTATTATGTGTGGCATTTGTTGTCTGCTGCCTTTTGTCAGTGATCTAGTCATTCTGTACAGACTATTATCTTCAATATTCAGGCTCTCAACCTTCCTATCCCAGATTCCAGATTCTGTATCTCTTAATAACCTTTTGACGCTCTGAGTTGCCTGGTTTGCCTGTGTTTTGATTCTCGGATCACCAGTTCTGTATGCTTGATTCATGAGTCGGTTCTTCGCTCTTATTTGATCCTTGATTTCTTGACTTATGTCACCGTATTTCGAGTATATAGATGTCACTGTGCTTGTTGCTCTAGCAAGTGCTTGCTTTATGTTGTTAGTTAGCACATTTGCTGCCTCGTCAATGTCCAGTTTGCTCACAATAGGAGGAATAGCATCATATCCTTTTAATTCATCTTTGAATTTTTTCCAGTTGGTTTTGGCGAAAGATATGGTGCATTTCCCCCTCCTGCGAGGGTCACCATATTCCATTATCACGGGGAGGTGATCTGATGTTAGATCGTGACATACTACAGGCTGCGATATCCTATCAGTGTTTTTGATCACGAATATATCCAGTGTTTCGGGTAATCCGACAGGTCCTAGATGTGTGTGGTCCTCAGGAGGTAACATATGGTAATCAAAAACATCTGACTTGTTGTAAAGCAGCTGTCCTCTTCCATTGGATGTTCTGCATCCCCAGATACGGTTTTTTGCATTCAGATCTCCGCCGATTATCGTGATGTTGTCATTGTCGAGAATATCTTGAATGCATCGCCTGTCAAAATCAAAAGTCGCAGCAGGACCGCAGTAAACCGAGCCGATCACTACGCTCCCTTTGCTCGTTCTGATCTTGACGTATGTACCTTCTATTTTATTGCAACTATCCGGATTTGGCATTGAGCTCGCCTGGATGTGCTTTTTCACAAGAATCATGGTTCCACCTAGTTTTCTAATAGTTCTATCATTTCTATAAATTCTGTAGTTTGGGAAGGAAAATCTTGTTTCTTTTAACCATGTTTCCTGTATCAAAATAACATCAAGGCTATGCTCTTCTGAGAATTTTATTAGTTCGAGTTTTTTGCCTTGAATCCCATTTATGTTTATAGTGCAAATCTTTAGAAAGTCCACAGGGCGTGCAACCACTATTGTGTGAGTTTGGCTAGCGACATGATTGGAGCCAAGGTTTGCATAACCTTAGCAAACTCCTGCATAAAGAGCTTCATGCTCCTTATGGTATCCTGCATTGTGTCTTCCTTTTCAGGCTGCTCTGTAATTTTATTGTTAATATTTTTCGCATTTACGTTTTTGTTTGTTTGGAGATTGCTGTTCTTTTGCGATCCCCATACAAACTTGCCTGGGCCTGCTGCTTTTTTGATAGCAGCAGCCTCCTGCAGGTTCTTAGGATGCCGTGAGCACACCCTAGAGTTTGATTGATGCTCTCCCCCGCAGTTGCAGCATTCGGGTTTGGCATCTGGACCGTTTGTACAATCTCGCGAGATATGACTCGCAGCGCACTTCATGCATTTGATCTGTGCAGTGCACTTTATTTGAGTGTGACCATAGATCTGACATCTATGGCATGGCCTTTTCCAGATCCTTACACTGGAGGGTGTGAAGCCAAGCTCCTCCAGGTCGGCTTTTATTTTTTCCTCAGACCAGGTCTCGAGGATTCCGCGAATTACGACGTGTAGTAGTTTTTCGTCCGTGAAGCGGAACGAATGACACGGTATACGACTCTCCGTTAGTAAACGCATAATTTTATTATAGTCTGCTGGTGTAGTTGGGTGTATTTTAACGCCCTCAGACACGTTTACAGCCCTGCCATAATCGATTTTGTTAGCCTTCAAATGTTGAGTTATTTCGTTGTATTTTGATTTGTCTCTGATGACAATGGGTGGCACCTTAACTCTGGGGGGTGTCATGGTCACATTTTCTGATTCGCATGCATTTGACGTTTCACCTTCATTTTGTCTAGGGACTGACATGGTCACAATTTTTGACCGTAACCTCGGGTCATTTTTCACTATATTTTTTCTCATATGTTCTCTAAGAGTGTCATTGGTTGTTGTAGGGAGCCTGGGGAGCACTGGCAAGGGGGGGAACTCCGCGTTTATGCGTTTTGTCGAGCTGCCCTCGCTGTCAGAGTTATTTTCCCTCAGTCTTAACCTTTTCTGTTTTCTGTTTTCTACGGCAATAAAACCCTGTGAGGCAGGATTTTCATTGTGAGAGGATGAATCTTCTACGATCATATCCTCATCGTCGCTAAGTATGTCTACAGGTGTGTTTTCTAAAACATTCACCTCTAAAGCCGTGTTATCATGCAAGGTAGCCATTTCTACGTTACTACTATTTGATTTCACGTACCTTTCTTTCATCGCCAAAAGCTCAGCCTTGAGCTTGGCTATCTCTTCCTCTTTGGCTGCTAGAATTCTGCTGAACTCCAGTGACAGTCTTGTTTCCACCTCTGCTACTGCAAGGGCTACATGTTTTTCTGATTCGGTTTTTTGCAGCGCAAGTCTGTTGACCATCTCTTGGTGTTTTTCATCCTGTTGAGAGGCGAACATTTCTTGGCTCCTCCGGAACTGTGCCTGCAGTCGGGTTTCCATCTGGTTATTACTTTCAGGGGTATCATCCTTTCCAATCAGCAGGAGGCCTTCCGATGCCATCCTGCAGCTGTATTTTATTTTTCGCCCTTATGGGAGGAATCTAAAAAGTTGTGTTTTAGTATTTGACTAATTTATTACTATATATTGTGCAGTAAAACACCAGTATTTAGTAATATTTATTGGATATGCGAATTTTCGCCACCGATTTTGTCTTGAAAAAGATGAAAACGGGGCCAGCTTGGCGCCAAAACTCCTCTGCCCGTCACCAACGGTTTTTCGCTCCACAGATCGACGTGCTCCGGCAGCGGCGAGGATGGAACTGATGCGACTATGGGTATTTTTCGGTTAAAGATCGATAGATTAAACACTTCTATGCCAATTTCGATGTGGAACAAATTCTGCAAGTGTTCGACTTTGGCCAATTTATGTTTTCTCGAATTATTAGCCTCGACCCTATACAAAGGCTCAAAGGTGCGACTATGGGTATTTTTCAGTTAAAGATCGTTAAACTAAACACTTCTATGCTAATTTCTGAGTGGAACAAATTCTGCAAGGTTTCGACTTTGGCCAATTTATGTTTTCTCGAATTATTAGCATCGACCCTGTACAAAGGCTCAAAGGTGCGACTATGGGTATTTTTCGGTTAAAGGTCGATAGACTAAACACTTCTATGCTAATTTCTGAGTGGAACAAATTCTGCACTTGTTCGACTTTGGCCAATTTATATTTTTCGAATTATTAGCCTCGACCCTGTACAAAGGCTCAAAGGTGCGACTATGGGTATTTTTCGGTTAAAGATCGATAGACTAAACACTTCTATGCCAATTACGATGTGGAACAAATTCTGCAAGGTTTTGACTTTGGCCAATTTATGTTTTCTCGAATAACTGGCCTCGACCCTGTACAAAGGCTCAAAGGTGCGACAATGGGTATTTTTCAGTTAAAGATCGATAGACTAAACACTTCTATGCCAATTTCGATGTGGAACAAATTCTGCAAGTGTTCGAATTTGGCCAATTTATGTTTCTCGAATTATTAGCCTCGACCCTGTACAAAGGCTCAAAGGTGCGACTATGGGTATTTTTCAGTTAAAGATCGTTAAACTAAATACTTCTATGCCAATTTCTGAGTGGAACAAATTCTGCAAGTGTTCGACTTTGGCCAATTTATGTTTCTCGAATTATTAGCCTCGACCCTGTACAAAGGCTCAAAGGTTCGACTATGGGTATTTTTCGGTTAAAGATCGATAGACTAAACACTTCTATGCCAATTTCTGAGTGGAACAAATTCTGCAAGGTTTCGACTTTGGCAAATTTATGTTTTCTCGAATTATTAGCCTCGACCCTGTACAAAGGCTCAAAGGTGCGACTATGGGTATTTTTCAGTTAAAGATCGTTAAACTAAATACTTCTATGCCAATTTCTAAGTGGAACAAATTCTGCAAGTGTTCGACTTTGGCCAATTTATGTTTCTCGAATTATTAGCCTCGACCCTGTACAAAGGCTCAAAGGTTCGACTATGGGTATTTTTCGGTTAAAGATCAATAGACTAAACACTTCTATGCCAATTTCTGAGTGGAACAAATTCTGCAAGGTTTCGA
Source organism: Barypeithes pellucidus (assembly GCA_963991005.1). Lineage (NCBI taxonomy): Eukaryota > Metazoa > Arthropoda > Insecta > Coleoptera > Curculionidae > Barypeithes > Barypeithes pellucidus. The sequence goes on along the minus strand of OZ022557.1, from coordinate 51,865,605 downwards.
CTTTGGCAATTTTATGTTTCTCGAATTATTAGCCTCGACCCTGTACAAAGGCTCAAAGGTGCGACTATGGGTATTATTCGGTTAAAGATCGATAGACTAAACACTTCTATGCCAATTTCGATGTGGAACAAATTCTGCAAGTGTTCGACTTTGGCCAATTTATGTTTCTCGAATTATTAGCCTCGACCCTGTACAAAGGTTCAAAGGTGCGACTATGGGTATTTTTCGGTTAAAGATCGAGACTGAGTACTCCTATGCTAATTTCTGAGTGGAACAAATTCTGCAAGTGTTCGACTTTGGCTAATTTATGTTTTCTCGAATTATTAGCTTCGACCCTGTATAAAGGCTCAAAGGTGCGACTATGGGTATTTTTCAGTTAAAGATCGATAGACTAAACACTTCTATGCCAATTTCGATGTGGAACAAATTCTGCAAGTGTTCGACTTTGGCCAATTTATGTTTCTCGAATTATTAGCCTCGACCCTGTACAAAGGTTCAAAGGTGCGACTATGGGTATTTTTCGGTTAAAGATCGAGACTGAGTACTCCTATGCTAATTTCTGAGTGGAACAAATTCTGCAAGTGTTCGACTTTGGCTAATTTATGTTTTCTCGAATTATTAGCTTCGACCCTGTACAAAGGCTCAAAGATGCGACTATGGGTATTTTTCGGTTAAAGATCATTAGACTAAACACTTCTATGCCAATTTCTGAGTGGAACAAATTCTGCAAGGTTTCGACTTTGGCCAATTTATGTTTTCTCGAATAACTGGCCTCGACCCTGTACAAAGGCTCAAAGGTGCGACTATGGGTATTTTTCGGTTAAAGATCGATGGACTAAACACTTCTATGCTAAATTCGATGTGGAACAAATTCTGCAAGGTTTCGACTTTGGCTAATTTATGTTTTCTCGAATTATTAGCCTCGACCCTGTACAACGACTCAAAGGTGCGACTATGGTTATTTTTCGGTTAAAGATCGATAGACTAAACACTTCTATGCCAATTTCGATTTGGAACAAATTCTGCAAGTGTTCGACTTTGGCCAATTTATGTTTTCTCGAATTATTAGCCTCGACCCTGTACAAAGGCTCAAAGGTGCGACTATGGGTATTTTTCAGTTAAAGATCGTTAGACTAAACATTCTATGCCAATTTCTGAGTGGAACAAATTCTGCAAGGTTTCGACTTTGGCCAATTTATGTTTTCTCGAATTATTAGCTTCGACCCTGTACAAAGGCTCAAAGGTGCGACTATGGGTATTTTTCGGTTAAAGATCGATAGACTAAACACTTCTATGCCAATTTCTGAGTGGAACAAATTCTGCAAGGTTTCGACTTTGGAAAAATTTATGTTTTCTCGAATTATTAGCCTCGACCCTGTACAAAGGCTCAAAGGTGCGACTATGGGTATTTTTCAGTTAAAGGTCGATAGACTGAATACTCCTATGCTAATTTCTGAGTGGAACAAGTTCTGCAAGTGTTCGACTTTTTCCAATTTATATTTTTCGAGTTATTAGCCTCGACCCTGTACAAAGGCTCAAAGGTGCGACTATGGGTATTTTTCGGTTAAAAGTCGTTAGACTAAACACTATGATAATTTCTGAGTGGAACAAATTCTGCAAGGTTTCGACTTTGGCCAATTTATGTTTTCTCGAATTATTAGCTTCGACCCTGTACAAAGGGTCAAAGGTGCGAATATTAAAATAAAAAATAATAAATATTAGAATAAAGAATAATAAATATTAAAATAAAAAATAATAAATATTAAAATAAAAAATAATAAATATTAGAATAAAAAATAAAAAATATTAGAATAAAAAAATAATAAATATTAAAATAAAAATGGTAAATATTAAAATAAAAAATAGTAAATATTAGAAAAAAAAATAATAAATATTAGAATAAAAAATAAAAATAGTAAATATTAAAATAACAAATAATAAATATTAAAATAAAAAATAGTAAATATTTAAATAAAAAATAGTAAATATTAGAATAAAAAATAATAAATATTAGAATAAAGAATAATAAATATTAAAATAAAAAATAGTAAAAATTAAAATAAAAAATTGTAAATATTTAAATAAAAAATAATAAATATTAGCATAAAAAATAATAAATATTAGAATAAAAAATAATAAATATTAAAATAAAAAATATTAAATATTAAAATAAAAAATAGTAAATATTAAAATAAAAAATAGTAAATATTAGAATAAAAAATAATAAATATTAGAATAAAAAATAATAAATATTAAAATAAAAATAGTAAATATTAAAATAACAAATAGTAAATATTAAAATAAAAAATAGTAAATATTAAAATAAAAAATAGTAAATATTTAAATAAAAAATAATAAATATTAGAATAAAAAATAATAAATATTAGAATAAAAAATAATAAATATTAAAATAAAAATAGTAAATATTTAAATAAAAAATAGTAAATATTAGAATAAAAAATAATAAATATTAGAATAAAAAATAATAAATATTAAAATAAAAATAGTAAATATTAAAATAACAAATAGTAAATATTAAAATAAAAATAGTAAATATTTAAATAAAAAATAATAAATATTAGAATAAAAAATAATAAATATTAGAATAAAAAATAATAAATATTAGAATAAAAAATAATAAATATTAAAATAAAAATAGTAAATATTAAAAAATAGTAAATATTAAAATAAAAAATAATAAATATTAAAATAAAAAATAGTAAATATTTTAAATTCACCATTGATATATTTAAGAAGTGCAGTGTTTTTTTTAAATTTCACTGTCCCCATCATCACCATTCTCACAGGGACGATTTATGACTAGACATTTACCATTAGTTTCTGTCTCAAATTCAGATATTCTATTTTGTAAGGTGACCATATCTGCCCGTAGTTAACATTTTTCCTTTTAACTTTATCTATAATTTCTCAATTAATCTCGCTCTCCTGCACTGGTCCAGATGCACTCTTCGGAATGTTACTGTCACATGCACCAAACCGGGGGGCTCCTTTTGGGGGACTCATCGCTAATTGAGAAAAGGAACAAGAAAGAGAAGGATCCGCCAACAATGTCGCCGCATAGGACCGAAAAACGTAAACAAATGCACGTTGTCCAAATAGATAAAGTTTAAAAATCAGCCGAAAACAGGACAAACTTTATTAACATCTCTGTAAAATGATATAGTACTTAATCATTGTGTCTTTTATTTTTAATGTCTCATTATCGGATGGATATGAAAATGTTTATAATGAAAAACAATCTTTATTCATTATATTCATCCTTACGTTAATTTTGACAATGTTGTCGTACAAATTATTGTGGAACAAATTCTGCAAGGTTTCGACTTTGGCCAATTTATGTTTTCTCGAATTATTAGCTTCGACCCTGTACAAAGGCTCAAAGGTGCGACTATGGGTATTTTTCGGTTAAAGATCGATAGATTAAACACTTCTATGCCAATTTCTGAGTGGAACAAATTCTGCAAGGTTTCGACTTTGGCCAATTTATGTTTTCTCGAATAACTGGCCTCGACCCTGTACAAAGGCTCAAAGGTGCGACTATGGGTATTTTTCGGTTAAAGATCGATAGACTAAACACTTCTATGCCAATTTCGATGTGGAACAAATTCTGGAAGTGGTCGACTTTGGCCAATTTATGTTTCTCGAATTATTAGCATCGACCCTGTACAAAGGCTCAAACGTGCGACTATGGGTATTTTTCGGTTAAAGGTAGATAGACTAAACACTTCTATGCTAATTTCGATGTGGAACAAATTCTGCAAGTGTTCGACTTTGGCCAATTTATGTTCCTCGAATTATTAGCCTCGACCCGGTACAAAGGCTCAAAGGTGCGACTATGGGTATTTTTCGGTTAAAGATCGATAGACTAAACACTTCTATGCCAATTTCTGAGTGGAACAAATTCTGCAAGGTTTCGACTTTGGCAAATTTATGTTTTCTCGAATTATTAGCCTCGACCCTGTACAAAGGCTCAAACGTGCGACTATGGGTATTTTTCGGTTAAAGGTAGATAGACTAAACACTTCTATGCTAATTTCGATGTGGAACAAATTCTGCAAGTGTTCGACTTTGGCCAATTTATGTTCCTCGAATTATTAGCCTCGACCCGGTACAAAGGCTCAAAGGTGCGACTATGGGTATTTTTCAGTTAAAGATCGTTAAACTAAACACTTCTATGCCAATTTCTGAGTGGAACAAATTCTGCAAGGTTTCGACTTTAGCCAATTTATGTTTTCTCGAATTATTAGCCTCGACCCTGTACAAAGGCTCAAAGGTGCGACTATTGGTATTTTTCAGTTAAAGGTCGATGGACTGAATACTCCTATGCTAATTTCTGAGTGGAACAAATTCTGCAAGTGTTCGACTTTGGCCAATTTATGTTTTCTCGAATTATTAGCCTCGACCCTGTACAAAGGCTCAAAGGTGCGACTATGGGTATTTTTCAGTTAAAGATCGTTAAACTAAACACTTCTATGCCAATTTCTGAGTGGAACAAATTCTGCAAGGTTTCGACTTTGGCCAATTTATGTTTTCTCGAATTATTAGCCTCGACCCTGTACAAAGGCTCAAAGGTGCGACTATGGGTATTTTTCGGTTAAAGATCGATAGACTAAACACTTCTATGCCAATTTCGATGTGGAACAAATTCTGCAAGTGTTCGACTTTGGCGAATTTATGTTTCTCGAATTATTAGCCTCCACCCTGTACACAGGCTCAAAGGTGCGACTATGGGTATTTTTCGGTTAAAGATCGATAGACTAAACACTTCTATGCCAATTTCGATGTGGAACAAATTCTGCAAGTGTTCGACTTTGGCGAATTTATGTTTCTCGAATTATTAGCCTCCACCCTGTACACAGGCTCAAAGGTGCGACTATGGGTATTTTTCGGTTAAAGATCGATAGACTAAACACTTCTATGCCAATTTCGATGTGGAACAAATTCTGCAAGTGTTCGACTTTGGCGAATTTATGTTTCTCGAATTACTCCACCCTGTACAAAGGTTCAAAGGTGCGACTATGGGTATTTTTCGGTTAAAGATCGATAGACTGAGTACTCCTATGCTAATTTCTGAGTGGAACGAATTCTGCAAGTGTTCAACTTTGGCGAATTTATGTTTCTCGAATTACTCCACCCTGTACAAAGGTTCAAAGGTGCGACTATGGGTATTTTTCGGTTAAAGATCGATTGACTGAGTACTCCTATGCTAATTTCTGAGTGGACCAAATTCTGCAAATGTTCGACTTTGGCCAATTTATGTTTTCTCGAATTATTAGCCTCGACCCTGTACAAAGGTTCAAAGGTGCGACTATGGGTTTTTTTTCGGTTAAAGGTCGATAGACTAAACACTTCTATGATAATTTCTGAGTGGAACAAATTCTGCAAGGTTTCGACTTTGGCCAATTTATGTTCTCTCGAATTATTAGCCTCGACCCTGTACAAAGGTTCAAAGGTGCGACTATGGGTATTTTTCGGTTAAAGATCGATAGACTGAGTACTCCTATGCTAATTTCTGAGTGGAACAAATTCTGCAAGTGTTCGACTTTGGCCAATTTATGTTTTCTCGAATTATTAGCTTCGACCCTGTATAAAGGCTCAAAGGTGCGACTATGGGTATTTTTCAGTTAAAGATCGATAGACTAAACACTTCTATGCCAATTTCGATGTGGAACAAATTCTGCAAGTGTTCGACTTTGGCCAATTTATGTTTCTCGAATTATTAGCCTCGACCCTGTACAAAGGTTCAAAGGTGCGACTATGGGTATTTTTCGGTTAAAGATCGATAGACTGAGTACTCCTATGCCAATTTCTGAGTGGAACAAATTCTGCAAGGTTTCGACTTTGGCAAATTTATGTTTTCTCGAATTATTAGCCTCGACCCTGTACAAAGGCTCAAAGGTGCGACTATGGGTATTTTTCGGTTAAAGATCGATAGACTAAACACTTCTATGCCAATTTCTGAGTGGAACAGATTCTGCAAGGTTTCGACTTTGGCAAATTTATGTTTTCTCGAATTATTAGCCTCGACCCTGTACAAAGGCTCAAAGGTGCGACTATGGGTATTTTTCGGTTAAAGATCGATAGAGTAAACACTTCTATGCCAATTTCTGAGTGGAACAAATTCTGCAAGTGTTCGACTTTGGCAAATTTATGTTTTCTCGAATTATTAGCTTCGACCCTGTACAAAGGCTCAAAGGTGCGACTATGGGTATTTTTCGGTTAAAGGTCGATAGACTAAACACTTCTATGCCAATTTCGACGTGGAACAAATTCTGCAAGTGTTCGAATTTGGCCAATTTATGTTACTCGAATAATTAGCCTCGACCCTGTACAAAGGTTCAAAGGTGCGACTATGGGTATTTTTTGGTTAAAGATCTATAGACTGAGTACTCCTATGATAATTTCTGAGTGGAACAAATTCTGCAAGGTTTCGACTTTGGCCAATTTATGTTTTCTCGAATTATTAGCTTCGACCCTGTACAAAGGCTCAAAGGTGCGAGTATGGGTATTTCTCGGTTAAAGATCGATAGACTAAACACTTCTATGACAATTTCGATGTGGAACAAATTCTGCAAGTGTTCGACTTTGGCCAATTTATGTTTCTCGAATTATTAGCCTCGACCCTGTACAAAGGTTCAAAGGTGCGACTATGGGTATTTTTCGGTTAAAGATCGATAGACTGAGTACTCCTATGCTAATTTCTGAGTGGAACAAATTCTGCAAGTGTTCGACTTTGGCCAATTTATGTTTCTCGAATTATTAGCCTCGACCCTGTACAAAGGCTCAAAGGTTCGACTATGGGTATTTTTCGGTTAAAGATCGATAGACTAAACACTTCTATGCCAATTTCGATGTGGAACAAATTCTGCAAGTGTTCGACTTTGGCCAATTTATGTTTCTCGAATTATTAGCCTCGACCCTGTACAAAGGTTCAAAGGTGCGACTATGGGTATTTTTCGGTTAAAGATCGATAGACTGAGTACTCCTATGCTAATTTCTGAGTGGAACAAATTCTGCAAGTGTTCGACTTTGGCCAATTTATGTTTTCTCGAATTATTAGTTTCGACCCTGTATAAAGGCTCAAAGGTGCTACTATGGGTATTTTTCGGTTAAAGGTCGATAGACTAAACACTTCTATGCCAATTTCGACGTGGAACAAATTCTGCAAGTGTTCGACTTTGGCCAATTTATGTTTTCTCGAATTATTAGCTTCGACCCTGTACAAAGGCTCAAAGGTGCGACTATGGGTATTTTTCGGTTAAAGATCGTTAGACTAAACACTTCTATACCAATTTCTGAGTGGAACAAATTCTGCAAGGTTTCGACTTTGGCCAATTTATGTTTTCTCGAATAACTGGCCTCGACCCTGTACAAAGGCTCAAAGGTGCGACTATGGGTATTTTTCGGTTAAAGATCGATAGACTAAACACTTCTATGCCAATTTCGATGTGGAACAAATTCTGGAAGTGTTCGACTTTGGCCAATTTATGTTTCTCGAATTATTAGCATCGACCCTGTACAAAGGCTCAAACGTGCGACTATGGGTATTTTTCGGTTAAAGGTAGATAGACTAAACACTTCTATGCTAATTTCGATGTGGAACAAATTCTGCAAGTGTTCGACTTTGGCCAATTTATGTTCCTCGAATTATTAGCCTCGACCCGGTACAAAGGCTCAAAGGTGCGACTATGGGTATTTTTCGGTTAAAGATCGATAGACTAAACACTTCTATGCCAATTTCTGAGTGGAACAAATTCTGCAAGGTTTCGACTTTGGCAAATTTATGTTTTCTCGAATTATTAGCCTCGACCCTGTACAAAGGCTCAAACGTGCGACTATGGGTATTTTTCGGTTAAAGGTAGATAGACTAAACACTTCTATGCTAATTTCGATGTGGAACAAATTCTGCAAGTGTTCGACTTTGGCCAATTTATGTTCCTCGAATTATTAGCCTCGACCCGGTACAAAGGCTCAAAGGTGCGACTATGGGTATTTTTCAGTTAAAGATCGTTAAACTAAACACTTCTATGCCAATTTCTGAGTGGAACAAATTCTGCAAGGTTTCGACTTTAGCCAATTTATGTTTTCTCGAATTATTAGCCTCGACCCTGTACAAAGGCTCAAAGGTGCGACTATTGGTATTTTTCAGTTAAAGGTCGATGGACTGAATACTCCTATGCTAATTTCTGAGTGGAACAAATTCTGCAAGTGTTCGACTTTGGCCAATTTATGTTTTCTCGAATTATTAGCCTCGACCCTGTACAAAGGCTCAAAGGTGCGACTATGGGTATTTTTCAGTTAAAGATCGTTAAACTAAACACTTCTATGCCAATTTCTGAGTGGAACAAATTCTGCAAGGTTTCGACTTTGGCCAATTTATGTTTTCTCGAATTATTAGCCTCGACCCTGTACAAAGGCTCAAAGGTGCGACTATGGGTATTTTTCGGTTAAAGATCGATAGACTAAACACTTCTATGCCAATTTCGATGTGGAACAAATTCTGCAAGTGTTCGACTTTGGCGAATTTATGTTTCTCGAATTATTAGCCTCCACCCTGTACACAGGCTCAAAGGTGCGACTATGGGTATTTTTCGGTTAAAGATCGATAGACTAAACACTTCTATGCCAATTTCGATGTGGAACAAATTCTGCAAGTGTTCGACTTTGGCGAATTTATGTTTCTCGAATTATTAGCCTCCACCCTGTACACAGGCTCAAAGGTGCGACTATGGGTATTTTTCGGTTAAAGATCGATAGACTAAACACTTCTATGCCAATTTCGATGTGGAACAAATTCTGCAAGTGTTCGACTTTGGCGAATTTATGTTTCTCGAATTACTCCACCCTGTACAAAGGTTCAAAGGTGCGACTATGGGTATTTTTCGGTTAAAGATCGATAGACTGAGTACTCCTATGCTAATTTCTGAGTGGAACGAATTCTGCAAGTGTTCAACTTTGGCGAATTTATGTTTCTCGAATTACTCCACCCTGTACAAAGGTTCAAAGGTGCGACTATGGGTATTTTTCGGTTAAAGATCGATTGACTGAGTACTCCTATGCTAATTTCTGAGTGGACCAAATTCTGCAAATGTTCGACTTTGGCCAATTTATGTTTTCTCGAATTATTAGCCTCGACCCTGTACAAAGGTTCAAAGGTGCGACTATGGGTTTTTTTTCGGTTAAAGGTCGATAGACTAAACACTTCTATGATAATTTCTGAGTGGAACAAATTCTGCAAGGTTTCGACTTTGGCCAATTTATGTTCTCTCGAATTATTAGCTTCGACCCTGTACAAAGGCTCAAAGGTGCGACTATGGGTATTTTTCGGATAAAGCTCGATAGACTAAACACTTCTATGCCAATTTCGATGTGGAACAAATTCTGCAAGTGTTCGACTTTGGCCAATTTATGTTTCTCGAATTATTAGCCTCGACCCTGTACAAAGGTTCAAAGGTGCGACTATGGGTATTTTTCGGTTAAAGATCGATAGACTGAGTACTCCTATGCTAATTTCTGAGTGGAACAAATTCTGCAAGTGTTCGACTTTGGCCAATTTATGTTTTCTCGAATTATTAGCTTCGACCCTGTATAAAGGCTCAAAGGTGCGACTATGGGTATTTTTCAGTTAAAGATCGATAGACTAAACACTTCTATGCCAATTTCGATGTGGAACAAATTCTGCAAGTGTTCGACTTTGGCCAATTTATGTTTCTCGAATTATTAGCCTCGACCCTGTACAAAGGTTCAAAGGTGCGACTATGGGTATTTTTCGGTTAAAGATCGATAGACTGAGTACTCCTATGCCAATTTCTGAGTGGAACAAATTCTGCAAGGTTTCGACTTTGGCAAATTTATGTTTTCTCGAATTATTAGCCTCGACCCTGTACAAAGGCTCAAAGGTGCGACTATGGGTATTTTTCGGTTAAAGATCGATAGACTAAACACTTCTATGCCAATTTCTGAGTGGAACAAATTCTGCAAGGTTTCGACTTTGGCAAATTTATGTTTTCTCGAATTATTAGCCTCGACCCTGTACAAAGGCTCAAAGGTGCGACTATGGGTATTTTTCGGTTAAAGATCGATAGAGTAAACACTTCTATGCCAATTTCTGAGTGGAACAAATTCTGCAAGTGTTCGACTTTGGCAAATTTATGTTTTCTCGAATTATTAGCTTCGACCCTGTACAAAGGCTCAAAGGTGCGACTATGGGTATTTTTCGGTTAAAGGTCGATAGACTAAACACTTCTATGCCAATTTCGACGTGGAACAAATTCTGCAAGTGTTCGAATTTGGCCAATTTATGTTACTCGAATAATTAGCCTCGACCCTGTACAAAGGTTCAAAGGTGCGACTATGGGTATTTTTTGGTTAAAGATCTATAGACTGAGTACTCCTATGATAATTTCTGAGTGGAACAAATTCTGCAAGGTTTCGACTTTGGCCAATTTATGTTTTCTCGAGTTATTAGCTTCGACCCTGTACAAAGGCTCAAAGATGCGAGTATGGGTATTTCTCGGTTAAAGATCGATAGACTAAACACTTCTATGACAATTTCGATGTGGAACAAATTCTGCAAGTGTTCGACTTTGGCCAATTTATGTTTCTCGAATTATTAGCCTCGACCCTGTACAAAGGTTCAAAGGTGCGACTATGGGTATTTTTCGGTTAAAGATCGATAGACTGAGTACTCCTATGCTAATTTCTGAGTGGAACAAATTCTGCAAGTGTTCGACTTTGGCCAATTTATGTTTCTCGAATTATTAGCCTCGACCCTGTACAAAGGCTCAAAGGTTCGACTATGGGTATTTTTCGGTTAAAGATCGATAGACTAAACACTTCTATGCCAATTTCGATGTGGAACAAATTCTGCAAGTGTTCGACTTTGGCCAATTTATGTTTCTCGAATTATTAGCCTCGACCCTGTACAAAGGTTCAAAGGTGCGACTATGGGTATTTTTCGGTTAAAGATCGATAGACTGAGTACTCCTATGCTAATTTCTGAGTGGAACAAATTCTGCAAGTGTTCGACTTTGGCCAATTTATGTTTTCTCGAATTATTAGTTTCGACCCTGTATAAAGGCTCAAAGGTGCTACTATGGGTATTTTTCGGTTAAAGGTCGATAGACTAAACACTTCTATGCCAATTTCGACGTGGAACAAATTCTGCAAGTGTTCGAATTTGGCCAATTTATGTTACTCGAATAATTAGCCTCGACCCTGTACAAAGGTTCAAAGGTGCGACTATGGGTATTTTTTGGTTAAAGATCGATAGACTGAGTACTCCTATGATAATTTCTGAGTGGAACGAATTCTGCAAGGTTTCGACTTTGGCCAATTTATGTTTTCTCGAATTATTAGCTTCGACCCTGTACAAAGGCTCAAAGGTGCGAGTATGGGTATTTCTCGGTTAAAGATCGATAGACTAAACACTTCTATGACAATTTCGATGTGGAACAAATTCTGCAAGTGTTCGACTTTGGCCAATTTATGTTTCTCGAATTATTAGCCTCGACCCTGTACAAAGGTTCAAAGGTGCGACTATGGGTATTTTTCGGTTAAAGATCGATAGACTGAGTACTCCTATGCTAATTTCTGAGTGGAACAAATTCTGCAAGTGTTCGACTTTGTCCAATTTATGTTTCAGTTAAAGATCGTTAAACTAAACACTTCTATGCCAATTTCTGAGTGGAACAAATTCTGCAAGGTTTCGACTTTGGCCAATTTATGTTTTCTCGAATTATTAGCCTAGACCCTGTACAAAGGCTCAAAGGTGCGACTATGGGTATTTTTCAGTTAAAGATCGTTAAACTAAACACTTCTATGCCAATTTCTGAGTGGAACAAATTCTGCAAGGTTTCGACTTTGGCCAATTTATGTTTTCTCGAATTATTAGCCTCGACCCTGTACAAAGGCTCAAAGGTGCGACTATGGGTATTTTTCGGTTAAAGATCGATAGACTAAACACTTCTATGCCAATTTCGATGTGGAACAAATTCTGCAAGTGTTCGACTTTGGCGAATTTATGTTTCTCGAATTATTAGCCTCGACCCTGTACAAAGGTTCAAAGGTGCGACTATGGGTATTTTTCGGTTAAAGATCGATAGACTGAGTACTCCTATGCTAATTTCTGTGGAACAAATTATGCAAGTGTTCGACTTTGGCCAATTTATGTTTCTCGAATTATTTGCCTCGACCCTGTACAAAGGTTCAAAGGTGCGACTATGGGTATTTTTCGGTTAAAGATCGATTGACTGAGTACTCCTATGCTAATTTCTGAGTGGACCAAATTCTGCAAGTGTTCGACTTTGGCCAATTTATGTTTTCTCGAATTATTAGCCTCGACCCTGTACAAAGGTTCAAAGGTACGACTATGGGTTTTTTTTCGGTTAAAGGTCGATAGACTAAACACTTCTATGATAATTTCTGAGTGGAACAAATTCTGCAAGGTTTCGACTTTGGCCAATTTATGTTTTCTCGAATTATTAGCTTCGACCCTGTACAAAGGCTCAAAGGTGCGACTATGGGTATTTTTCGGTTAAAGATCGATAGACTAAACACTTCTATGCCAATTTCGATGTGGAACAAATTCTGCAAGTGTTCGACTTTGGCCAATTTATGTTTCTCGAATTATTAGCCTCGACCCTGTACAAAGGTTCAAAGGTGCGACTATGGGTATTTTTCGGTTAAAGATCGATAGACTGAGTACTCCTATGCTAATTTCTGAGTGGAACAAATTCTGCAAGTGTTCGACTTTGGCCAATTTATGTTTTCTCGAATTATTAGCTTCGACCCTGTATAAAGGCTCAAAGGTGCGACTATGGGTATTTTTCAGTTAAAGATCGATAGACTAAACACTTCTATGCCAATTTCGATGTGGAACAAATTCTGCAAGTGTTCGACTTTGGCCAATTTATGTTTCTCGAATTATTAGCCTCGACCCTGTACAAAGGTTCAAAGGTGCAACTATGGGTATTTTTCGGTTAAAGATCGATAGACTGAGTACTCCTATGCCAATTTCTGAGTGGAACAAATTCTGCAAGGTTTCGACTTTGGCAAATTTATGTTTTCTCGAATTATTAGCCTCGACCCTGTACAAAGGCTCAAAGGTGCGACTATGGGTATTTCTCGGTTAAAGATCGTTAGACTAAACACTTCTATGCCAATTTCTGAGTGGAACAAATTCTGCAAGGTTTCGACTTTGGCCAATTTATGTTTTCTCGAATAACTGGCCTCGACCCTGTACAAAGGCTCAAAGGTGCGACTATGGGTACTTTTCGGTTAAAGATCGATGGACTAAACACTTCTATGCTAATTTCGATGTGGAACAAATTCTGCAAGGTTTCGACTTTGGCCAATTTATGTTTTCTCGAATTATTAGCCTCGACCCTGTACAAAGACTCAAAGGTGCGACTATGGTTATTTTTCGGTTAAAGATCGATAGACTAAACACTTCTATGCCAATTTCGATTTGGAACAAATTCTGCAAGTGTTCGACTTTGGCCAATTTATGTTTTCTCGAATTATTAGCCTCGACCCTATACAAAGGCTCAAAGGTGCGACTATGGGTATTTTTCAGTTAAAGATCGTTAAACTAAACACTTCTATGCTAATTTCTGAGTGGAACAAATTCTGCAAGGTTTCGACTTTGGCCAATTTATGTTTTCTCGAATTATTAGCATCGACCCTGTACAAAGGCTCAAAGGTGCGACTATGGGTATTTTTCGGTTAAAGATCGATAGACTGAGTACTCCTATGCTAATTTCTGAGTGGAACAAATTCTGCAAGTGTTCGACTTTGGCCAATTTATGTTTTCTCGAATTATTAGCTTCGACCCTGTATAAAGGCTCAAAGGTGCGACTATGGGTATTTTTCAGTTAAAGATCGATAGACTAAACACTTCTATGCCAATTTCGATGTGGAACAAATTCTGCAAGTGTTCGACTTTGGCCAATTTATGTTTCTCGAATTATTAGCCTCGACCCTGTACAAAGGTTCAAAGGTGCGACTATGGGTATTTTTCGGTTAAAGATCGATAGACTGAGTACTCCTATGCCAATTTCTGAGTGGAACAAATTCTGCAAGGTTTCGACTTTGGCAAATTTATGTTTTCTCGAATTATTAGCCTCGACCCTGTACAAAGGCTCAAAGGTGCGACTATGGGTATTTTTCGGTTAAAGATCGATAGACTAAACACTTCTATGCCAATTTCTGAGTGGAACAAATTCTGCAAGGTTTCGACTTTGGCAAATTTATGTTTTCTCGAATTATTAGCCTCGACCCTGTACAAAGGCTCAAAGGTGCGACTATGGGTATTTTTCGGTTAAAGATCGATAGAGTAAACACTTCTATGCCAATTTCTGAGTGGAACAAATTCTGCAAGTGTTCGACTTTGGCAAATTTATGTTTTCTCGAATTATTAGCTTCGACCCTGTACAAAGGCTCAAAGGTGCGACTATGGGTATTTTTCGGTTAAAGGTCGATAGACTAAACACTTCTATGCCAATTTCGACGTGGAACAAATTCTGCAAGTGTTCGAATTTGGCCAATTTATGTTACTCGAATAATTAGCCTCGACCCTGTACAAAGGTTCAAAGGTGCGACTATGGGTATTTTTTGGTTAAAGATCGATAGACTGAGTACTCCTATGATAATTTCTGAGTGGAACAAATTCTGCAAGGTTTCGACTTTGGCCAATTTATGTTTTCTCGAATTATTAGCTTCGACCCTGTACAAAGGCTCAAAGGTGCGAGTATGGGTATTTCTCGGTTAAAGATCGATAGACTAAACACTTCTATGACAATTTCGATGTGGAACAAATTCTGCAAGTGTTCGACTTTGGCCAATTTATGTTTCTCGAATTATTAGCCTCGACCCTGTACAAAGGCTCAAAGGTGCGACTATGGGTATTTTTCGGTTAAAGATCGATAGACTGAGTACTCCTATGCTAATTTCTGAGTGGAACAAATTCTGCAAGTGTTCGACTTTGGCCAATTTATGTTTCTCGAATTATTAGCCTCGACCCTGTACAAAGGCTCAAAGGTTCGACTATGGGTATTTTTCGGTTAAAGATCGATAGACTAAACACTTCTATGCCAATTTCGATGTGGAACAAATTCTGCAAGTGTTCGACTTTGGCCAATTTATGTTTTCTCGAATTATTAGTTTCGACCCTGTATAAAGGCTCAAAGGTGCTACTATGGGTATTTTTCGGTTAAAGGTCGATAGACTAAACACTTCTATGCCAATTTCGACGTGGAACAAATTCTGCAAGTGTTCGAATTTGGCCAATTTATGTTACTCGAATAATTAGCCTCGACCCTGTACAAAGGTTCAAAGGTGCGACTATGGGTATTTTTTGGTTAAAGATCGATAGACTGAGTACTCCTATGATAATTTCTGAGTGGAACAAATTCTGCAAGGTTTCGACTTTGGCCAATTTATGTTTTCTCGAATTATTAGCTTCGACCCTGTACAAAGGCTCAAAGGTGCGAGTATGGGTATTTCTCGGTTAAAGATCGATAGACTAAATACTTCTATGACAATTTCGATGTGGAACAAATTCTGCAAGTGTTCGACTTTGGCCAATTTATGTTTCTCGAATTATTAGCCTCGACCCTGTACAAAGGTTCAAAGGTGCGACTATGGGTATTTTTCGGTTAAAGATCGATAGACTGAGTACTCCTATGCTAATTTCTGAGTGGAACAAATTCTGCAAGTGTTCGACTTTGGCCAATTTATGTTTCTCGAATTATTAGCCTCGACCCTGTACAAAGGCTCAAAGGTTCGACTATGGGTATTTTTCGGTTAAAGATCGATAGACTAAACACTTCTATGCCCATTTCTGAGTGGAACAAATTCTGCAAGGTTTCGACTTTGGCAAATTTATGTTTTCTCGAATTATTAGCCTCGACCCTGTACAAAGGCTCAAAGGTGCGACTATGGGTATTTTTCAGTTAAAGATCGTTAGACTAAACCCTTCTATGCCAATTTCTGAGTGGAACAAATTCTGCAAGGTTTCGACTTTGGCCAATTTATGTTTTCTCGAATTATTAGCTTCGACCCTGTACAAAGGCTCAAAGGTGCGACTATGGGTATTTTTCGGTTAAAGATCGATAGACTGAGTACTCCTATGCTAATTTCTGAGTGGAACAAATTCTGCAAGTGTTCGACTTTGGCCAATTTATGTTTTCTCGAATTATTAGCTTCGACCCTGTATAAAGGCTTAAAGGTGCGACTATGGGTATTTTTCGGTTAAAGATCGATAGACTAAACACTTCTATGCCAATTTCGATGTGGAACAAATTCTGCAAGTCTTCGACTTTGGCCAATTTATGTTTCTCGAATTATTAGCCTCGACCCTGTACAAAGGTTCAAAGGTGCGACTATGGGTATTTTTCGGTTAAAGATCGATAGACTAAACACTTCTATGCCAATTTCGATGTGGAACAAATTCTGCAAGTGTTCGACTTTGGCCAATTTATGTTTCTCGAATTATTAGCCTCGACCCTGTACAAAGGCTCAAAGGTGCGACTATGGGTATTTTTCGGTTAAAGGTAGATAGACTAAACACTTCTATGCTAATTTCGATGTGGAACAAATTCTGCAAGTGTTCGACTTTGGCCAATTTATGTTTTCTCGAATTATTAGCCTCGACCCTGTACAAAGGCTCAAAGGTGCGACTATGGGTATTTTTCGGTTAAAGGTAGATAGACTAAACACTTCTATGCTAATTTCGATGTGGAACAAATTCTGCAAGTGTTCGACTTTGGCCAATTTATGTTCTTCGAATTATTAGCCTCGACCCGGTACAAAGGCTCAAAGGTGCGACTATGGGTATTTTTCGGTTAAAGATTTATAGACTAAACACTTCTATGCCAATTACTGAGTTTAACAAATTCTGCAAGGTTTCGACTTTGGCAAATTTATGTTTTCTCGAATTATTAGCCTCGACCCTGTACAAAGGCTCAAAGGTGCGACTATGGGTATTTTTCAGTTAAAGATCGTTAAACTAAACACTTCTATGCCAATTTCTGAGTGGAACAAATTCTGCAAGGTTTCGACTTTGGCCAATTTATGTTTTCTCGAATTATTAGCCTCGACCCTGTACAAAGGCTCAAAGGTGCGACTATGGGTATTTTTCAGTTAAAGATCGTTAAACTAAACACTTCTATGCCAATTTCTGAGTGGAACAAATTCTGCAAGGTTTCGACTTTGGCCAATTTATGTTTTCTCGAATTATTAGCCTCGACCCTGTACAAAGGCTCAAAGGTGCGACTATGGGTATTTTTCGGTTAAAGATCGATAGACTAAACACTTCTATGCCAATTTCGATGTGGAACAAATTCTGCAAGTGTTCGACTTTGGCGAATTTATGTTTCTCGAATTATTAGCCTCGACCCTGTACAAAGGTTCAAAGGTGCGACTATGGGTATTTTTCGGTTAAAGATCGATAGACTGAGTACTCCTATGCTAATTTCTGTGGAACAAATTCTGCAAGTGTTCGACTTTGGCCAATTTATGTTTCTCGAATTATTTGCCTCGACCCTGTACAAAGGTTCAAAGGTGCGACTATGGGTATTTTTCGGTTAAAGATCGATTGACTGAGTACTCCTATGCTAATTTCTGAGTGGACCAAATTCTGCAAGTGTTCGACTTTGGCCAATTTATGTTTTCTCGAATTATTAGCCTCGACCCTGTACAAAGGTTCAAAGGTGCGACTATGGGTTTTTTTTCGGTTAAAGGTCGATAGACTAAACACTTCTATGATAATTTCTGAGTGGAACAAATTCTGCAAGGTTTCGACTTTGGCCAATTTATGTTTTCTCGAATTATTAGCTTCGACCCTGTACAAAGGCTCAAAGGTGCGACTATGGGTATTTTTCGGTTAAAGATCGATAGACTAAACACTTCTATGCCAATTTCGATGTGGAACAAATTCTGCAAGTGTTCGACTTTGGCCAATTTATGTTTCTCGAATTATTAGCCTCGACCCTGTACAAAGGTTCAAAGGTGCGACTATGGGTATTTTTCGGTTAAAGATCGATAGACTGAGTACTCCTATGCTAATTTCTGAGTGGAACAAATTCTGCAAGTGTTCGACTTTGGCCAATTTATGTTTTCTCGAATTATTAGCTTCGACCCTGTATAAAGGCTCAAAGGTGCGACTATGGGTATTTTTCAGTTAAAGATCGATAGACTAAACACTTCTATGCCAATTTCGATGTGGAACAAATTCTGCAAGTGTTCGACTTTGGCCAATTTATGTTTCTCGAATTATTAGCCTCGACCCTGTACAAAGGTTCAAAGGTGCAACTATGGGTATTTTTCGGTTAAAGATCGATAGACTGAGTACTCCTATGCCAATTTCTGAGTGGAACAAATTCTGCAAGGTTTCGACTTTGGCAAATTTATGTTTTCTCGAATTATTAGCCTCGACCCTGTACAAAGGCTCAAAGGTGCGACTATGGGTATTTCTCGGTTAAAGATCGTTAGACTAAACACTTCTATGCCAATTTCTGAGTGGAACAAATTCTGCAAGGTTTCGACTTTGGCCAATTTATGTTTTCTCGAATAACTGGCCTCGACCCTGTACAAAGGCTCAAAGGTGCGACTATGGGTACTTTTCGGTTAAAGATCGATGGACTAAACACTTCTATGCTAATTTCGATGTGGAACAAATTCTGCAAGGTTTCGACTTTGGCCAATTTATGTTTTCTCGAATTATTAGCCTCGACCCTGTACAAAGACTCAAAGGTGCGACTATGGTTATTTTTCGGTTAAAGATCGATAGACTAAACACTTCTATGCCAATTTCGATTTGGAACAAATTCTGCAAGTGTTCGACTTTGGCCAATTTATGTTTTCTCGAATTATTAGCCTCGACCCTATACAAAGGCTCAAAGGTGCGACTATGGGTATTTTTCAGTTAAAGATCGTTAAACTAAACACTTCTATGCTAATTTCTGAGTGGAACAAATTCTGCAAGGTTTCGACTTTGGCCAATTTATGTTTTCTCGAATTATTAGCATCGACCCTGTACAAAGGCTCAAAGGTGCGACTATGGGTATTTTTCGGTTAAAGGTCGATAGACTAAACACTTCTATGCTAATTTCTGAGTGGAACAAATTCTGCACTTGTTCGACTTTGGCCAATTTATATTTTTCGAATTATTAGCCTCGACCCTGTACAAAGGCTCAAAGGTGCGACTATGGGTATTTTTCGGTTAAAGATCGATAGACTAAACACTTCTATGCCAATTTCTGAGTGGAACAAATTCTGCAAGGTTTCGACTTTGGCAAATTTATGTTTTCTCGAATTATTAGCCTCGACCCTGTACAAAGGCTCAAAGGTGCGACTATGGGTATTTTTCGGTTAAAGATCGATAGACTAAACACTTCTATGCCAATTTCGATGTGGAACAAATTCTGCAAGTGTTCGACTTTGGCCAATTTATGTTTCTCGAATTATTAGCCTCGACCCTGTACAAAGGTTCAAAGGTGCGACTATGGGTATTTTTCGGTTAAAGATCGATAGACTGAGTACTCCTATGCTAATTTCTGAGTGGAACAAATTCTGCAAGTGTTCGACTTTGGCCAATTTATGTTTTCTCGAATTATTAGCTTCGACCCTGTATAAAGGCTCAAAGGTGCGACTATGGGTATTTTTCAGTTAAAGATCGATAGACTAAACACTTCTATGCCAATTTCGATGTGGAACAAATTCTGCAAGTGTTCGACTTTGGCCAATTTATGTTTCTCGAATTATTAGCCTCGACCCTGTACAAAGGTTCAAAGGTGCAACTATGGGTATTTTTCGGTTAAAGATCGATAGACTGAGTACTCCTATGCCAATTTCTGAGTGGAACAAATTCTGCAAGGTTTCGACTTTGGCAAATTTATGTTTTCTCGAATTATTAGCCTCGACCCTGTACAAAGGCTCAAAGGTGCGACTATGGGTATTTCTCGGTTAAAGATCGTTAGACTAAACACTTCTATGCCAATTTCTGAGTGGAACAAATTCTGCAAGGTTTCGACTTTGGCCAATTTATGTTTTCTCGAATAACTGGCCTCGACCCTGTACAAAGGCTCAAAGGTGCGACTATGGGTACTTTTCGGTTAAAGATCGATGGACTAAACACTTCTATGCTAATTTCGATGTGGAACAAATTCTGCAAGGTTTCGACTTTGGCCAATTTATGTTTTCTCGAATTATTAGCCTCGACCCTGTACAAAGACTCAAAGGTGCGACTATGGTTATTTTTCGGTTAAAGATCGATAGACTAAACACTTCTATGCCAATTTCGATTTGGAACAAATTCTGCAAGTGTTCGACTTTGGCCAATTTATGTTTTCTCGAATTATTAGCCTCGACCCTATACAAAGGCTCAAAGGTGCGACTATGGGTATTTTTCAGTTAAAGATCGTTAAACTAAACACTTCTATGCTAATTTCTGAGTGGAACAAATTCTGCAAGGTTTCGACTTTGGCCAATTTATGTTTTCTCGAATTATTAGCATCGACCCTGTACAAAGGCTCAAAGGTGCGACTATGGGTATTTTTCGGTTAAAGGTCGATAGACTAAATACTTCTATGCTAATTTCTGAGTGGAACAAATTCTGCACTTGTTCGACTTTGGCCAATTTATATTTTTCGAATTATTAGCCTCGACCCTGTACAAAGGCTCAAAGGTGCGACTATGGGTATTTTTCGGTTAAAGATCGATAGACTAAACACTTCTATGCCAATTACGATGTGGAACAAATTCTGCAAGGTTTTGACTTTGGCCAATTTATGTTTTCTCGAATAACTGGCCTCGACCCTGTACAAATTTTTCAGTTAAAGATCGATAGACTAAACACTTCTATGCCAATTTCGATGTGGAACAAATTCTGCAAGTGTTCGAATTTGGCCAATTTATGTTTCTCGAATTATTAGCCTCGACCCTGTACAAAGGTTCAAAGGTGCGACTATGGGTATTTTTCGGTTAAAGATCGATAGACTGAGTACTCCTATGATAATTTCTGAGTGGAACAAATTCTGCAAGGTTTCGACTTTGGCAAATTTATGTTTTCTCGAATTATTAGCCTCGACCCTGTACAAAGGCTCAAAGGTGCGACTATGGGTATTTTTCAGTTAAAGATCGTTAAACTAAATACTTCTATGCCAATTTCTGAGTGGAACAAATTCTGCAAGTGTTCGACTTTGGCCAATTTATGTTTCTCGAATTATTAGCCTCGACCCTGTACAAAGGCTCAAAGGTTCGACTATGGGTATTTTTCGGTTAAAGATCGATAGACTAAACACTTCTATGCCAATTTCTGAGTGGAACAAATTCTGCAAGGTTTCGACTTTGGCAATTTTATGTTTCTCGAATTATTAGCCTCGACCCTGTACAAAAGCTCAAAGGTGCGACTATGGGTATTATTCGGTTAAAGATCGATAGACTAAACACTTCTATGCCAATTTCGATGTGGAACAAATTCTGCAAGTGTTCGAGTTTGGCCTTGGCCAATTTATGTTTCTCGAATTATTAGCCTCGACCCTGTACAAAGGCTCAAAGGTGCGATTATGGGTATTTTCCGGTTAAAGATCGATAGACTAAACCCTTCTATGCCAATTTCTGAGTGGAACAAATTCTGCAAGTTTTCGACTTTGACCAATTTATGTTTCTCGAATTATTAGCCTCGACCCTGTACAAAGGCTCAAAGGTGCGATTATGGGTATTTTTCGGTTAAAGATCGATAGACTAAACACTTCTATGCCAATTTCTGAGTGGAACAAATTCTGCAAGGTTTCGACTTTGGCAAATTTATGTTTTCTCGAATTATTAGCCTCGACCCTGTACAAAGGCTCAAAGGTGCGACTATGGGTATTTTTCAGTTAAAGATCGTTAAACTAAATACTTCTATGCCAATTTCTGAGTGGAACAAATTCTGCAAGTGTTCGACTTTGGCCAATTTATGTTTCTCGAATTATTAGCCTCGACCCTGTACAAAGGCTCAAAGGTTCGACTATGGGTATTTTTCGGTTAAAGATCGATAGACTAAACACTTCTATGCCAATTTCTGAGTGGAACAAATTCTGCAAGGTTTCGACTTTGGCAATTTTATGTTTCTCGAATTATTAGCCTCGACCCTGTACAAAAGCTCAAAGGTGCGACTATGGGTATTATTCGGTTAAAGATCGATAGACTAAACACTTCTATGCCAATTTCGATGTGGAACAAATTCTGCAAGTGTTCGACTTTGGCCAATTTATGTTTCTCGAATTATTAGCCTCGACCCTGTACAAAGGTTCAAAGGTGCGACTATGGGTATTTTTCGGTTAAAGATCGAGACTGAGTACTCCTATGCTAATTTCTGAGTGGAACAAATTCTGCAAGTGTTCGACTTTGGCTAATTTATGTTTTCTCGAATTATTAGCTTCGACCCTGTATAAAGGCTCAAAGGTGCGACTATGGGTATTTTTCGGTTAAAGATCGATAGACTAAACACTTCTATGCCAATTTCTGAGTGGAACAAATTCTGCAAGGTTTCGACTTTGGCAAATTTATGTTTTCTCGAATTATTAGCCTCGACCCTGTACAAAGGCTCAAAGGTGCGACTATGGGTATTTTTCAGTTAAAGATCGTTAGATTAAACCCTTCTATGCCAATTTCAGAGTGGAACAAATTCTGCAAGGTTTCGACTTTGGCCAATTTATGTTTTCTCGAATTATTAGCCTCGACCCTGTACAAAGGTTCAAAGGTGCGACTATGGGTATTTTTCGGTTAAAGATCGATAGACTGAGTACTCCTATGCCAATTTCTGAGTGGAACAAATTCTGCAAGGTTTCGACTTTGGCAAATTTATGTTTTCTCGAATTATTAGCCTCGACCCTGTACAAAGGCTCAAAGGTGCGACTATGGGTATTTTTCGGTTAAAGATCGATAGACTAAATACTTCTATGCCAATTTCTGAGTGGAACAAATTCTGCAAGTGTTCGACTTTGGCGAATTTATGTTTCTCGAATTATTAGCCTCCACCCTGTACAAAGGTTCAAAGGTGCGACTATGGGTATTTTTCGGTTAAAGATCGATAGACTGAGTACTCCTATGCTAATTTCTGAGTGGAACAAATTCTGCAAGTGTTCGACTTTGGCCAATTTATGTTTCTCGAATTATTAGCCTCGACCCTGTACAAAGGTTCAAAGGTGCGACTATGGGTATTTTTCGGTTAAAGATCGAGACTGAGTACTCCTATGCTAATTTCTGAGTGGAACAAATTCTGCAAGTGTTCGACTTTGGCTAATTTATGTTTTCTCGAATTATTAGCTTCGACCCTGTATAAAGGCTCAAGGTGCGACTATGGGTATTTTTCGGTTAAAGATCGATAGACTAAACACTTCTATGCCAATTTCTGAGTGGAACAAATTCTGCAAGGTTTCGACTTTGGCAAATTTATGTTTTCTCGAATTATTAGCCTCGACCCTGTACAAAGGCTCAAAGGTGCGACTATGGGTATTTTTCAGTTAAAGATCGTTAGATTAAACCCTTCTATGCCAATTTCAGAGTGGAACAAATTCTGCAAGGTTTCGACTTTGGCCAATTTATGTTTTCTCGAATTATTAGCCTCGACCCTGTACAAAGGTTCAAAGGTGTGACTATGGGTATTTTTCGGTTAAAGATCGATAGACTGAGTACTCCTATGCCAATTTCTGAGTGGAACAAATTCTGCAAGGTTTCGACTTTGGCAAATTTATGTTTTCTCGAATTATTAGCCTCGACCCTGTACAAAGGCTCAAAGGTGCGACTATGGGTATTTTTCGGTTAAAGATCGATAGACTAAACACTTCTATGCCAATTTCTGAGTGGAACAAATTCTGCAAGTGTTCGACTTTGGCGAATTTATGTTTCTCGAATTATTAGCCTCCACCCTGTACAAAGGTTCAAAGGTGCGACTATGGGTATTTTTCGGTTAAAGATCGATAGACTGAGTACTCCTATGCTAATTTCTGAGTGGAACAAATTCTGCAAGTGTTCGACTTTGGCCAATTTATGTTTCTCGAATTATTAGCCTCGACCCTGTACAAAGGTTCAAAGGTGCGACTATGGGTATTTTTCGGTTAAAGATCGATTGACTGAGTACTCCTATGCTAATTTCTGAGTGGACCAAATTCTGCAAGTGTTCGACTTTGGCCAATTTATGTTTTCTCGAATTATTAGCCTCGACCCTGTACAAAGGTTCAAAGGTGCGACTATCGGTTTTTTTTCGGTTAAAGGTCGATAGACTAAACACTTCTATGATAATTTCTGAGTGGAACAAATTCTGCAAGGTTTCGACTTTGGCCAATTTATGTTTCTCGAATTATTAGCCTCGACCCTGTACAAAGGTTCAAAGGTGCGACTATGGGTATTTTTCGGTTAAAGATCGATTGACTGAGTACTCCTATGCTAATTTCTGAGTGGAACAAATTCTGCAAGTGTTCGACTTTGGCCAATTTATGTTTTCTCGAATTATTAGCTTCGACCCTGTATAAAGGCTCAAAGGTGCGACTATGGGTATTTTTCAGTTAAAGATCGATAGACTAAACACTTCTATGCCAATTTCGATGTGGAACAAATTCTGCAAGTGTTCGACTTTGGCCAATTTATGTTTCTCGAATTATTAGCCTCGACCCTATACAAAGGCTCAAAGGTGCGACTATGGGTATTTTTCAGTTAAAGATCGTTAAACTAAACACTTCTATGCTAATTTCTGAGTGGAACAAATTCTACAAGGTTTCGACTTTGGCCAATTTATGTTTTCTCGAATTATTAGCATCGACCCTGTACAAAGGCTCAAAGGTGCGACTATGGGTATTTTTCGGTTAAAGGTCGATAGACTAAACACTTCTATGCTAATTTCTGAGTGGAACAAATTCTGCACTTGTTCGACTTTGGCCAATTTATATTTTTCGAATTATTAGCCTCGACCCTGTACAAAGGCTCAAAGGTGCGACTATGGGTATTTTTCGGTTAAAGATCGATAGACTAAACACTTCTATGCCAATTACGATGTGGAACAAATTCTGCAAGGTTTTGACTTTGGCCAATTTATGTTTTCTCGAATAACTGGCCTCGACCCTGTACAAAGGCTCAAAGGTGCGACAATGGGTATTTTTCAGTTAAAGATCGATAGACTAAACACTTCTATGCCAATTTCGATGTGGAACAAATTCTGCAAGTGTTCGAATTTGGCCAATTTATGTTTCTCGAATTATTAGCCTCGACCCTGTACAAAGGTTCAAAGGTGCGACTATGGGTATTTTTCGGTTAAAGATCGATAGACTGAGTACTCCTATGATAATTTCTGAGTGGAACAAATTCTGCAAGTGTTCGACTTTGGCCAATTTATGTTTTCTCGAATTATTAGCTTCGACCCTGTATAAAGGCTCAAAGGTGCGACTATGGGTATTTTTCAGTTAAAGATCGATAGACTAAACACTTCTATGCCAATTTCGATGTGGAACAAATTCTGCAAGTGTTCGACTTTGGCCAATTTATGTTTCTCGAATTATTAGCCTCGACCCTATACAAAGGCTCAAAGGTGCGACTATGGGTATTTTTCAGTTAAAGATCGTTAAACTAAACACTTCTATGCTAATTTCTGAGTGGAACAAATTCTGCAAGGTTTCGACTTTGGCCAATTTATGTTTTCTCGAATTATTAGCATCGACCCTGTACAAAGGCTCAAAGGTGCGACTATGGGTATTTTTCGGTTAAAGGTCGATAGACTAAACACTTCTATGCTAATTTCTGAGTGGAACAAATTCTGCACTTGTTCGACTTTGGCCAATTTATATTTTTCGAATTATTAGCCTCGACCCTGTACAAAGGCTCAAAGGTGCGACTATGGGTATTTTTCGGTTAAAGATCGATAGACTAAACACTTCTATGCCAATTACGATGTGGAACAAATTCTGCAAGGTTTTGACTTTGGCCAATTTATGTTTTCTCGAATAACTGGCCTCGACCCTGTACAAAGGCTCAAAGGTGCGACAATGGGTATTTTTCAGTTAAAGATCGATAGACTAAACACTTCTATGCCAATTTCGATGTGGAACAAATTCTGCAAGTGTTCGAATTTGGCCAATTTATGTTTCTCGAATTATTAGCCTCGACCCTGTACAAAGGTTCAAAGGTGCGACTATGGGTATTTTTCGGTTAAAGATCGATAGACTGAGTACTCCTATGATAATTTCTGAGTGGAACAAATTCTGCAAGGTTTCGACTTTGGCAAATTTATGTTTTCTCGAATTATTAGCCTCGACCCTGTACAAAGGCTCAAAGGTGCGACTATGGGTATTTTTCAGTTAAAGATCGTTAAACTAAATACTTCTATGCCAATTTCTGAGTGGAACAAATTCTGCAAGTGTTCGACTTTGGCCAATTTATGTTTCTCGAATTATTAGCCTCGACCCTGTACAAAGGCTCAAAGGTTCGACTATGGGTATTTTTCGGTTAAAGATCGATAGACTAAACACTTCTATGCCAATTTCTGAGTGGAACAAATTCTGCAAGGTTTCGACTTTGGCAAATTTATGTTTTCTCGAATTATTAGCCTCGACCCTGTACAGAAGCTCAAAGGTGCGACTATGGGTATTTTTCAGTTAAAGATCGTTAGATTAAACCCTTCTATGCCAATTTCAGAGTGGAACAAATTCTGCAAGGTTTCGACTTTGGCCAATTTATGTTTTCTCGAATTATTAGCCTCGACCCTGTACAAAGGCTCAAAGGTGCGACTATGGGTATTTTTCGGTTAAAGATCGATAGACTAAACACTTCTATGCCAATTTCTGAGTGGAACAAATTCTGCAAGTGTTCGACTTTGGCGAATTTATGTTTCTCGAATTATTAGCCTCCACCCTGTACAAAGGTTCAAAGGTGCGACTATGGGTATTTTTCGGTTAAAGATCGATAGACTGAGTACTCCTATGCTAATTTCTGAGTGGAACAAATTCTGCAAGTGTTCGACTTTGGCCAATTTATGTTTCTCGAATTATTAGCCTCGACCCTGTACAAAGGTTCAAAGGTGCGACTATGGGTATTTTTCGGTTAAAGATCGATAGACTGAGTACTCCTATGCCAATTTCTGAGTGGAACAAATTCTGCAAGGTTTCGACCTTGGCAAATTTATGTTTTCTCGAATTATTAGCCTCGACCCTGTACAAAGGCTCAAAGGTGCGACTATGGGTATTTTTCGGTTAAAGATCGATAGACTAAACACTTCTATGCCAATTTCTGAGTGGAACAAATTCTGCAAGTGTTCGACTTTGGCGAATTTATGTTTCTCGAATTATTAGCCTCCACCCTGTACAAAGGTTCAAAGGTGCGACTATGGGTATTTTTCGGTTAAAGATCGATAGACTGAGTACTCCTATGCTAATTTCTGAGTGGAACAAATTCTGCAAGTGTTCGACTTTGGCCAATTTATGTTTCTCGAATTATTAGCCTCGACCCTGTACAAAGGTTCAAAGGTGCGACTATGGGTATTTTTCGGTTAAAGATCGATTGACTGAGTACTCCTATGCTAATTTCTGAGTGGACCAAATTCTGCAAGTGTTCGACTTTGGCCAATTTATGTTTTCTCGAATTATTAGCCTCGACCCTGTACAAAGGTTCAAAGGTGCGACTATGGGTTTTTTTTCGGTTAAAGGTCGATAGACTAAACACTTCTATGATAATTTCTGAGTGGAACAAATTCTGCAAGGTTTCGACTTTGGCCAATTTATGTTTCTCGAATTATTAGCCTCGACCCTGTACAAAGGTTCAAAGGTGCGACTATGGGTATTTTTCGGTTAAAGATCGATAGACTGAGTACTCCTATGCTAATTTCTGAGTGGAACAAATTCTGCAAGTGTTCGACTTTGGCCAATTTATGTTTTCTCGAATTATTAGCTTCGACCCTGTATAAAGGCTCAAAGGTGCGACTATGGGTATTTTTCAGTTAAAGATCGATAGACTAAACACTTCTATGCCAATTTCGATGTGGAACAAATTCTGCAAGTGTTCGACTTTGGCCAATTTATGTTTCTCGAATTATTAGCCTCGACCCTGTACAAAGGTTCAAAGGTGCGACTATGGGTATTTTTCGGTTAAAGATCGATAGACTAAACACTTCTATGCCAATTTCTGAGTGGAACAAATTCTGCAAGGTTTCGACTTTGGCAAATTTATGTTTTCTCGAATTATTAGCCTCGACCCTGTACAAAGGCTCAAAGGTGCGACTATGGGTATTTTTCGGTTAAAGATCGATAGACTAAACGCTTCTATGCCAATTTCTGAGTGGAACAAATTCTGCAAGTGTTCGACTTTCCAATTTATGTTTTCTCGAATTATTAGCTTCGACCCTGTACAAAGGCTCAAAGGTGCGACTATGGGTATTTTTCGGTTAAAGGTCGATAGACTAAACACTTCTATGCCAATTTCGACGTGGAACAAATTCTGCAAGTGTTCGAATTTGGCCAATTTATGTTTCTCGAATTATTAGCCTCGACCCTGTACAAAGGCTCAAAGGTGCGACTATGGGTATTTTTCGGTTAAAGGTCGATAGACTAAACACTTCTATGCCAATTTCGATGTGCAACAAATTCTGCAAGTGTTCGACTTTGGCCAATTTATGTTTCTCGGATTATTAGCCTCGACCCTGTACAAAGGTTCAAAGGTGCGACTATGGGTATTTTTCGGTTAAAGATCGATAGACTGAGTACTCTTATGCTAATTTCTGAGTGGAACAAATTCTGCAAGTGTTCGACTTTGGCCAATTTATGTTTCTCGAATTATTAGCCTCGACCCTGTACAAAGGCTCAAAGGTTCGACTATGGGTATTTTTCGGTTAAAGATCGATGGACTAAACACTTCTATGCCCATTTCTGAGTGGAACAAATTCTGCAAGGTTTCGACTTTGGCAAATTTATGTTTTCTCGAATTATTAGCCTCGACCCTGTACAAAGGCTCAAAGGTGCGACTATGGGTATTTTTCAGTTAAAGATCGTTAGACTAAACCCTTCTATGCCAATTTCTGAGTGGAACAAATTCTGCAAGGTTTCGACTTTGGCCAATTTATGTTTTCTCGAATTACTAGCTTCGACCCTGTACAAAGGCTCAAAGGTGCGACTATGGGTATTTTTCGGTTAAAGATCGATAGACTAAACACTTCTATGCAAAATTTCGATGTGGAACAAATTCTGCAAGTGTTCTACTTTGGCCAATTTATGTTTTCTTGAATAACTGGTCTCGACCCTGTACAAAGGCTCAAAGGTGCGACTATGGGTATTTTTCAGTTAAAGATCGTTAGACTAAACACTTCTATGCCAATTTCTGAGTGGAACAAATTCTGCAAGGTTTCGACTTTGGCCAATTTATGTTTTCTCGAATTATTAGCTTCGACCCTGTACAAAGGCTCAAAGGTGCGACTATGGGTATTTTTCGGTTAAAGATCGATTGACTGAGTACTCCTATGCTAATTTCTGAGTGGACCAAATTCTGCAAGTGTTCGACTTTGGCTAATTTATGTTTTCTCGAATTATTAGCTTCGACCCTGTACAAAGGCTCAAAGGTGCGACTATGGGTATTTCTCGGTTAAAGATCGTTAGACTAAACACTTCTATGCCAATTTCTGAGTGGAACAAATTCTGCAAGGTTTCGACTTTGGCCAATTTATGTTTTCTCGAATTATTAGCTTCGACCCTGTACAAAGGCTCAAAGGTGCGACTATGGGTATTTTTCGGTTAAAGTTCGATAGACTAAACACTTCTATGCCAATTTCGATGTGGAACAAATTCTGCAAGTGTTCGACTTTGGCCAATTTATGTTTCTCGAATTATTAGCCTCGACCCTGTACAAAGGTTCAAAGGTGCGACTATGGGTATTTTTCGGTTAAAGATCGATAGACTGAGTACTCCTATGCTAATTTCTGAGTGGAACAAATTCTGCAAGTGTTCGACTTTGGCCAATTTATGTTTCTCGAATTATTAGCCTCGACCCGGTACAAAGGCTCAAAGGTGCGACTATGGGTATTATTCGGTTAAAGATCGATAGACTGAGTACTCCTATGCTAATTTCTGAGTGGAACAAATTCTGCAAGTGTTCGACTTTGGCCAATTTATGTTTCTCGAATTATTAGCCTCGACCCTGTACAAAGGCTCAAAGGTGCGACTATGGGTTTTTTTTCGGTTAAAGGTCGATAGACTAAACACTTCTATGATAATTTCTGAGTGGAACAAATTCTGCAAGGTTTCGACTTTGGCCAATTTATGTTTCTCGAATTATTAGCCTCGACCCTGTACAAAGGTTCAAAGGTGCGACTATGGGTATTTTTCGGTTAAAGATCGATAGACTGAGTACTCCTATGCTAATTTCTGAGTGGAACAAATTCTGCAAGTGTTCGACTTTGGCCAATTTATGTTTTCTCGAATTATTAGCTTCGACCCTGTATAAAGGCTCAAAGGTGCGACTATGGTTATTTTTCGGTTAAAGATCGATAGACTAAACACTTCTATGCCAATTTCGATTTGGAACAAATTCTGCAAGTGTTCGACTTTGGCCAATTTATGTTTTCTCGAATTATTAGCCTCGACCCTGTACAAAGGCTCAAAGGTGCGACTATGGGTATTTTTCAGTTAAAGATCGTTAGACTAAACACTTCTATGCCAATTTCTGAGTGGAACAAATTCTGCAAGGTTTCGACTTTGGCCAATTTATGTTTTCTCGAATTATTAGCTTCGACCCTGTACAAAGGCTCAAAGGTGCGACTATGGGTATTTTTCGGTTAAAGATCGATAGACTAAACACTTCTATGCCAATTTCTGAGTGGAACAAATTCTGCAAGGTTTCGACTTTGGAAAAATTTATGTTTTCTCGAATTATTAGCCTCGACCCTGTACAAAGGCTCAAAGGTGCGACTATGGGTATTTTTCGGTTAAAAGTCGTTAGACTAAACACTATGATAATTTCTGAGTGGATCAAATTCTGCAAGGTTTCGACTTTGGCCAATTTATGTTTTCTCGAATTATTAGCTTCGACCCTGTACAAAGGGTCAAAGGTGCGAATATTAAAATAAAAAATAATAAATATTAGAATAAAGAATAATAAATATTAAAATAAAAAATAATAAATATTAAAATAAAAAATAATAAATATTAGAATAAAAAATAAAAAATATTAGAATAAAAAAATAATAAATATTAAAATAAAAATGGTAAATATTAAAATAAAAAATAGTAAATATTAGAAAAAAAAATAATAAATATTAGAATAAAAATAGTAAATATTAAAATAACAAATAATAAATATTAAAATAAAAAATTGTAAATATTTAAATAAAAAATAGTAAATATTAGAATAAAAAATAATAAATATTAGAATAAAGAATAATAAATATTAAAATAAAAAATAGTAAAAATTAAAATAAAAAATTGTAAATATTTAAATAAAAAATAATAAATATTAGGATAAAAAATAATAAATATTAGAATAAAAAATAATAAATATTAAAATAAAAAATATTAAATATTAAAATAAAAAATAGTAAATATTAAAATAAAAAATAGTAAATATTAGAATAAAAAATAATAAATATTAGAATAAAAAATAATAAATATTAAAATAAAAATAGTAAATATTAAAATAACAAATAGTAAATATTAAAATAAAAAATAGTAAATATTAAAATAAAAAATAGTAAATATTTAAATAAAAAATAATAAATATTAGAATAAAAAATAATAAATATTAGAATAAAAAATAATAAATATTAAAATAAAAATAGTAAATATTTAAATAAAAAATAGTAAATATTAGAATAAAAAATAATAAATATTAGAATAAAAAATAATAAATATTAAAATAAAAATAGTAAATATTAAAATAACAAATAGTAAATATTAAAATAAAAAATAGTAAATATTTAAATAAAAAATAATAAATATTAGAATAAAAAATAATAAATATTAGAATAAAAAATAATAAATATTAGAATAAAAAATAATAAATATTAAAATAAAAATAGTAAATATTAAAAAATAGTAAATATTAAAATAAAAAATAATAAATATTAAAATAAAAAATAGTAAATATTTTAAATTCACCATTGATATATTTAAGAAGTGCAGTGTTTTTTTTAAATTTCACTGTCCCCATCATCACCATTCTCACAGGGACGATTTATGACTAGACATTTACCATTAGTTTCTGTCTCAAATTCAGATATTCTATTTTGTAAGGTGACCATATCTGCCCGTAGTTAACATTTTTCCTTTTAACTTTATCTATAATTTCTCAATTAATCTCGCTCTCCTGCACTGGTCCAGATGCACTCTTCGGAATGTTACTGTCACATGCACCAAACCGGGGGGCTCCTTTTGGGGGACTCATCGCTAATTGAGAAAAGGAACAAGAAAGAGAAGGATCCGCCAACAATGTCGCCGCATAGGACCGAAAAACGTCAACAAATGCACGTTGTCCAAATAGATAAGGTTTAAAAATCAGCCGAAAACAGGACAAACTTTATTAACATCTCTGTAAAATGATATAGTACTTAATCATTGTGTCTTTTATTTTTAATGTCTGATTGTCGGATGGATATGAAAATGTTTATAATGAAAAACAATCTTTATTCATTATATTCATCTTTACGTTAATTTTGACAATGTTGTCGTACAAATTATTGTGGAACAAATTCTGCAAGGTTTCGACTTTGGCCAATTTATGTTTCTCGAATTATTAGCCTCGACCCTGTACAAAGGTTCAAAGGTGCGACTATGGGTATTTTTCGGTTAAAGATCGATAGACTGAGTACTCCTATGCTAATTTCTGAGTGGAACAAATTCTGCAAGTGTTCGACTTTGGCCAATTTATGTTTCTCGAATTATTAGCCTCGACCCGGTACAAAGGCTCAAAGGTGCGACTATGGGTATTATTCGGTTAAAGATCGATAGACTGAGTACTCCTATGCTAATTTCTGAGTGGAACAAATTCTGCAAGTGTTCGACTTTGGCCAATTTATGTTTCTCGAATTATTAGCCTCGACCCTGTACAAAGGCTCAAAGGTTCGACTATGGGTATTTTTCGGTTAAAGATCGATAGACTAAACACTTCTATGCCAATTACGATGTGGAACAAATTCTGCAAGGTTTTGACTTTGGCCAATTTATGTTTTCTCGAATAACTGGCCTCGACCCTGTACAAAGGCTCAAAGGTGCGACAATGGGTATTTTTCAGTTAAAGATCGATAGACTAAACACTTCTATGCCAATTTCGATGTGGAACAAATTCTGCAAGTGTTCGAATTTGGCCAATTTATGTTTCTCGAATTATTAGCCTCGACCCTGTACAAAGGTTCAAAGGTGCGACTATGGGTATTTTTCGGTTAAAGATCGATAGACTGAGTACTCCTATGATAATTTCTGAGTGGAACAAATTCTGCAAGGTTTCGACTTTGGCAAATTTATGTTTTCTCGAATTATTAGCCTCGACCCTGTACAAAGGCTCAAAGGTGCGACTATGGGTATTTTTCAGTTAAAGATCGTTAAACTAAATACTTCTATGCCAATTTCTGAGTGGAACAAATTCTGCAAGTGTTCGACTTTGGCCAATTTATGTTTCTCGAATTATTAGCCTCGACCCTGTACAAAGGCTCAAAGGTTCGACTATGGGTATTTTTCGGTTAAAGATCGATAGACTAAACACTTCTATGCCAATTTCTGAGTGGAACAAATTCTGCAAGGTTTCGACTTTGGCAAATTTATGTTTTCTCGAATTATTAG
Organism: Barypeithes pellucidus; assembly: GCA_963991005.1. NCBI lineage: Eukaryota > Metazoa > Arthropoda > Insecta > Coleoptera > Curculionidae > Barypeithes > Barypeithes pellucidus. The sequence continues at coordinate 51,831,802 of OZ022557.1, read as the reverse complement.
CCTCGACCCTGTACAGAAGCTCAAAGGTGCGACTATGGGTATTTTTCAGTTAAAGATCGTTAGATTAAACCCTTCTATGCCAATTTCAGAGTGGAACAAATTCTGCAAGGTTTCGACTTTGGCCAATTTATGTTTTCTCGAATTATTAGCCTCGACCCTGTACAAAGGTTCAAAGGTGCGACTATGGGTATTTTTCGGTTAAAGATCGATAGACTGAGTACTCCTATGCCAATTTCTGAGTGGAACAAATTCTGCAAGGTTTCGACCTTGGCAAATTTATGTTTTCTCGAATTATTAGCCTCGACCCTGTACAAAGGCTCAAAGGTGCGACTATGGGTATTTTTCGGTTAAAGATCGATAGACTAAACACTTCTATGCCAATTTCTGAGTGGAACAAATTCTGCAAGTGTTCGACTTTGGCGAATTTATGTTTCTCGAATTATTAGCCTCCACCCTGTACAAAGGTTCAAAGGTGCGACTATGGGTATTTTTCGGTTAAAGATCGATAGACTGAGTACTCCTATGCTAATTTCTGAGTGGAACAAATTCTGCAAGTGTTCGACTTTGGCCAATTTATGTTTCTCGAATTATTAGCCTCGACCCTGTACAAAGGTTCAAAGGTGCGACTATGGGTATTTTTCGGTTAAAGATCGATTGACTGAGTACTCCTATGCTAATTTCTGAGTGGACCAAATTCTGCAAGTGTTCGACTTTGGCCAATTTATGTTTTCTCGAATTATTAGCCTCGACCCTGTACAAAGGTTCAAAGGTGCGACTATGGGTTTTTTTTCGGTTAAAGGTCGATAGACTAAACACTTCTATGATAATTTCTAAGTGGAACAAATTCTGCAAGGTTTCGACTTTGGCCAATTTATGTTTCTCGAATTATTAGCCTCGACCCTGTACAAAGGTTCAAAGGTGCGACTATGGGTATTTTTCGGTTAAAGATCGATAGACTGAGTACTCCTATGCTAATTTCTGAGTGGAACAAATTCTGCAAGTGTTCGACTTTGGCCAATTTATGTTTTCTCGAATTATTAGCTTCGACCCTGTATAAAGGCTCAAAGGTGCGACTATGGGTATTTTTCAGTTAAAGATCGATAGACTAAACACTTCTATGCCAATTTCGATGTGGAACAAATTCTGCAAGTGTTCGACTTTGGCCAATTTATGTTTCTCGAATTATTAGCCTCGACCCTGTACAAAGGTTCAAAGGTGCGACTATGGGTATTTTTCGGTTAAAGATCGATAGACTAAACACTTCTATGCCAATTTCTGAGTGGAACAAATTCTGCAAGGTTTCGACTTTGGCAAATTTATGTTTTCTCGAATTATTAGCCTCGACCCTGTACAAAGGCTCAAAGGTGCGACTATGGGTATTTTTCGGTTAAAGATCGATAGACTAAACGCTTCTATGCCAATTTCTGAGTGGAACAAATTCTGCAAGTGTTCGACTTTCCAATTTATGTTTTCTCGAATTATTAGCTTCGACCCTGTACAAAGGCTCAAAGGTGCGACTATGGGTATTTTTCGGTTAAAGATCGATAGACTAAACACTTCTATGCCAATTTCTGAGTGGAACAAATTCTGCAAGTGTTCGACTTTGGCGAATTTATGTTTCTCGAATTATTAGCCTCCACCCTGTACAAAGGTTCAAAGGTGCGACTATGGGTATTTTTCGGTTAAAGATCGATAGACTGAGTACTCCTATGCTAATTTCTGAGTGGAACAAATTCTGCAAGTGTTCGACTTTGGCCAATTTATGTTTCTCGAATTATTAGCCTCGACCCTGTACAAAGGTTCAAAGGTGCGACTATGGGTATTTTTCGGTTAAAGATCGATTGACTGAGTACTCCTATGCTAATTTCTGAGTGGACCAAATTCTGCAAGTGTTCGACTTTGGCCAATTTATGTTTTCTCGAATTATTAGCCTCGACCCTGTACAAAGGTTCAAAGGTGCGACTATGGGTTTTTTTTCGGTTAAAGGTCGATAGACTAAACACTTCTATGATAATTTCTGAGTGGAACAAATTCTGCAAGGTTTCGACTTTGGCCAATTTATGTTTCTCGAATTATTAGCCTCGACCCTGTACAAAGGTTCAAAGGTGCGACTATGGGTATTTTTCGGTTAAAGATCGATAGACTGAGTACTCCTATGCTAATTTCTGAGTGGAACAAATTCTGCAAGTGTTCGACTTTGGCCAATTTATGTTTTCTCGAATTATTAGCTTCGACCCTGTATAAAGGCTCAAAGGTGCGACTATGGGTATTTTTCAGTTAAAGATCGATAGACTAAACACTTCTATGCCAATTTCGATGTGGAACAAATTCTGCAAGTGTTCGACTTTGGCCAATTTATGTTTCTCGAATTATTAGCCTCGACCCTGTACAAAGGTTCAAAGGTGCGACTATGGGTATTTTTCGGTTAAAGATCGATAGACTAAACACTTCTATGCCAATTTCTGAGTGGAACAAATTCTGCAAGGTTTCGACTTTGGCAAATTTATGTTTTCTCGAATTATTAGCCTCGACCCTGTACAAAGGCTCAAAGGTGCGACTATGGGTATTTTTCGGTTAAAGATCGATAGACTAAACGCTTCTATGCCAATTTCTGAGTGGAACAAATTCTGCAAGTGTTCGACTTTCCAATTTATGTTTTCTCGAATTATTAGCTTCGACCCTGTACAAAGGCTCAAAGGTGCGACTATGGGTATTTTTCGGTTAAAGGTCGATAGACTAAACACTTCTATGCCAATTTCGACGTGGAACAAATTCTGCAAGTGTTCGAATTTGGCCAATTTATGTTTCTCGAATTATTAGCCTCGACCCTGTACAAAGGCTCAAAGGTGCGACTATGGGTATTTTTCGGTTAAAGGTCGATAGACTAAACACTTCTATGCCAATTTCGATGTGCAACAAATTCTGCAAGTGTTCGACTTTGGCCAATTTATGTTTCTCGGATTATTAGCCTCGACCCTGTACAAAGGTTCAAAGGTGCGACTATGGGTATTTTTCGGTTAAAGATCGATAGACTGAGTACTCTTATGCTAATTTCTGAGTGGAACAAATTCTGCAAGTGTTCGACTTTGGCCAATTTATGTTTCTCGAATTATTAGCCTCGACCCTGTACAAAGGCTCAAAGGTTCGACTATGGGTATTTTTCGGTTAAAGATCGATGGACTAAACACTTCTATGCCCATTTCTGAGTGGAACAAATTCTGCAAGGTTTCGACTTTGGCAAATTTATGTTTTCTCGAATTATTAGCCTCGACCCTGTACAAAGGCTCAAAGGTGCGACTATGGGTATTTTTCAGTTAAAGATCGTTAGACTAAACCCTTCTATGCCAATTTCTGAGTGGAACAAATTCTGCAAGGTTTCGACTTTGGCCAATTTATGTTTTCTCGAATTACTAGCTTCGACCCTGTACAAAGGCTCAAAGGTGCGACTATGGGTATTTTTCGGTTAAAGATCGATAGACTAAACACTTCTATGCAAAATTTCGATGTGGAACAAATTCTGCAAGTGTTCTACTTTGGCCAATTTATGTTTTCTTGAATAACTGGTCTCGACCCTGTACAAAGGCTCAAAGGTGCGACTATGGGTATTTTTCAGTTAAAGATCGTTAGACTAAACACTTCTATGCCAATTTCTGAGTGGAACAAATTCTGCAAGGTTTCGACTTTGGCCAATTTATGTTTTCTCGAATTATTAGCTTCGACCCTGTACAAAGGCTCAAAGGTGCGACTATGGGTATTTTTCGGTTAAAGATCGATTGACTGAGTACTCCTATGCTAATTTCTGAGTGGACCAAATTCTGCAAGTGTTCGACTTTGGCTAATTTATGTTTTCTCGAATTATTAGCTTCGACCCTGTACAAAGGCTCAAAGGTGCGACTATGGGTATTTCTCGGTTAAAGATCGTTAGACTAAACACTTCTATGCCAATTTCTGAGTGGAACAAATTCTGCAAGGTTTCGACTTTGGCCAATTTATGTTTTCTCGAATTATTAGCTTCGACCCTGTACAAAGGCTCAAAGGTGCGACTATGGGTATTTTTCGGTTAAAGTTCGATAGACTAAACACTTCTATGCCAATTTCGATGTGGAACAAATTCTGCAAGTGTTCGACTTTGGCCAATTTATGTTTCTCGAATTATTAGCCTCGACCCTGTACAAAGGTTCAAAGGTGCGACTATGGGTATTTTTCGGTTAAAGATCGATAGACTGAGTACTCCTATGCTAATTTCTGAGTGGAACAAATTCTGCAAGTGTTCGACTTTGGCCAATTTATGTTTCTCGAATTATTAGCCTCGACCCGGTACAAAGGCTCAAAGGTGCGACTATGGGTATTATTCGGTTAAAGATCGATAGACTGAGTACTCCTATGCTAATTTCTGAGTGGAACAAATTCTGCAAGTGTTCGACTTTGGCCAATTTATGTTTCTCGAATTATTAGCCTCGACCCTGTACAAAGGCTCAAAGGTGCGACTATGGGTTTTTTTTCGGTTAAAGGTCGATAGACTAAACACTTCTATGATAATTTCTGAGTGGAACAAATTCTGCAAGGTTTCGACTTTGGCCAATTTATGTTTCTCGAATTATTAGCCTCGACCCTGTACAAAGGTTCAAAGGTGCGACTATGGGTATTTTTCGGTTAAAGATCGATAGACTGAGTACTCCTATGCTAATTTCTGAGTGGAACAAATTCTGCAAGTGTTCGACTTTGGCCAATTTATGTTTTCTCGAATTATTAGCTTCGACCCTGTATAAAGGCTCAAAGGTGCGACTATGGTTATTTTTCGGTTAAAGATCGATAGACTAAACACTTCTATGCCAATTTCGATTTGGAACAAATTCTGCAAGTGTTCGACTTTGGCCAATTTATGTTTTCTCGAATTATTAGCCTCGACCCTGTACAAAGGCTCAAAGGTGCGACTATGGGTATTTTTCAGTTAAAGATCGTTAGACTAAACACTTCTATGCCAATTTCTGAGTGGAACAAATTCTGCAAGGTTTCGACTTTGGCCAATTTATGTTTTCTCGAATTATTAGCTTCGACCCTGTACAAAGGCTCAAAGGTGCGACTATGGGTATTTTTCGGTTAAAGATCGATAGACTAAACACTTCTATGATAATTTCTGAGTGGAACAAATTCTGCAAGGTTTCGACTTTGGAAAAATTTATGTTTTCTCGAATTATTAGCTTCGACCCTGTACAAAGGGTCAAAGGTGCGAATATTAAAATAAAAAATAATAAATATTAGAATAAAGAATAATAAATATTAAAATAAAAAATAATAAATATTAAAATAAAAAATAATAAATATTAGAATAAAAAATAAAAAATATTAGAATAAAAAAATAATAAATATTAAAATAAAAATGGTAAATATTAAAATAAAAAATAGTAAATATTAGAAAAAAAAATAATAAATATTAGAATAAAAATAGTAAATATTAAAATAACAAATAATAAATATTAAAATAAAAAATAGTAAATATTTAAATAAAAAATAGTAAATATTAAAATAAAAAATAATAAATATTAGAATAAAGAATAATAAATATTAAAATAAAAAATAGTAAAAATTAAAATAAAAAATTGTAAATATTTAAATAAAAAATAATAAATATTAGGATAAAAAATAATAAATATTAGAATAAAAAATAATAAATATTAAAATAAAAAATATTAAATATTAAAATAAAAAATAGTAAATATTAAAATAAAAAATAGTAAATATTAGAATAAAAAATAATAAATATTAGAATAAAAAATAATAAATATTAAAATAAAAATAGTAAATATTAAAATAACAAATAGTAAATATTAAAATAAAAAATAGTAAATATTAAAATAAAAAATAGTAAATATTTAAATAAAAAATAATAAATATTAGAATAAAAAATAATAAATATTAGAATAAAAAATAATAAATATTAAAATAAAAATAGTAAATATTTAAATAAAAAATAGTAAATATTAGAATAAAAAATAATAAATATTAGAATAAAAAATAATAAATATTAAAATAAAAATAGTAAATATTAAAATAACAAATAGTAAATATTAAAATAAAAAATAGTAAATATTTAAATAAAAAATAATAAATATTAGAATAAAAAATAATAAATATTAGAATAAAAAATAATAAATATTAGAATAAAAAATAATAAATATTAAAATAAAAATAGTAAATATTAAAAAATAGTAAATATTAAAATAAAAAATAATAAATATTAAAATAAAAAATAGTAAATATTTTAAATTCACCATTGATATATTTAAGAAGTGCAGTGTTTTTTTTAAATTTCACTGTCCCCATCATCACCATTCTCACAGGGACGATTTATGACTAGACATTTACCATTAGTTTCTGTCTCAAATTCAGATATTCTATTTTGTAAGGTGACCATATCTGCCCGTAGTTAACATTTTTCCTTTTAACTTTATCTATAATTTCTCAATTAATCTCGCTCTCCTGCACTGGTCCAGATGCACTCTTCGGAATGTTACTGTCACATGCACCAAACCGGGGGGCTCCTTTTGGGGGACTCATCGCTAATTGAGAAAAGGAACAAGAAAGAGAAGGATCCGCCAACAATGTCGCCGCATAGGACCGAAAAACGTCAACAAATGCACGTTGTCCAAATAGATAAGGTTTAAAAATCAGCCGAAAACAGGACAAACTTTATTAACATCTCTGTAAAATGATATAGTACTTAATCATTGTGTCTTTTATTTTTAATGTCTGATTGTCGGATGGATATGAAAATGTTTATAATGAAAAACAATCTTTATTCATTATATTCATCTTTACGTTAATTTTGACAATGTTGTCGTACAAATTATTGTGGAACAAATTCTGCAAGGTTTCGACTTTGGCCAATTTATGTTTCTCGAATTATTAGCCTCGACCCTGTACAAAGGTTCAAAGGTGCGACTATGGGTATTTTTCGGTTAAAGATCGATAGACTGAGTACTCCTATGCTAATTTCTGAGTGGAACAAATTCTGCAAGTGTTCGACTTTGGCCAATTTATGTTTCTCGAATTATTAGCCTCGACCCGGTACAAAGGCTCAAAGGTGCGACTATGGGTATTATTCGGTTAAAGATCGATAGACTGAGTACTCCTATGCTAATTTCTGAGTGGAACAAATTCTGCAAGTGTTCGACTTTGGCCAATTTATGTTTCTCGAATTATTAGCCTCGACCCTGTACAAAGGCTCAAAGGTTCGACTATGGGTATTTTTCGGTTAAAGATCGATAGACTAAACACTTCTATGCCAATTACGATGTGGAACAAATTCTGCAAGGTTTTGACTTTGGCCAATTTATGTTTTCTCGAATAACTGGCCTCGACCCTGTACAAAGGCTCAAAGGTGCGACAATGGGTATTTTTCAGTTAAAGATCGATAGACTAAACACTTCTATGCCAATTTCGATGTGGAACAAATTCTGCAAGTGTTCGAATTTGGCCAATTTATGTTTCTCGAATTATTAGCCTCGACCCTGTACAAAGGTTCAAAGGTGCGACTATGGGTATTTTTCGGTTAAAGATCGATAGACTGAGTACTCCTATGATAATTTCTGAGTGGAACAAATTCTGCAAGGTTTCGACTTTGGCAAATTTATGTTTTCTCGAATTATTAGCCTCGACCCTGTACAAAGGCTCAAAGGTGCGACTATGGGTATTTTTCAGTTAAAGATCGTTAAACTAAATACTTCTATGCCAATTTCTGAGTGGAACAAATTCTGCAAGTGTTCGACTTTGGCCAATTTATGTTTCTCGAATTATTAGCCTCGACCCTGTACAAAGGCTCAAAGGTTCGACTATGGGTATTTTTCGGTTAAAGATCGATAGACTAAACACTTCTATGCCAATTTCTGAGTGGAACAAATTCTGCAAGGTTTCGACTTTGGCAAATTTATGTTTTCTCGAATTATTAGCCTCGACCCTGTACAGAAGCTCAAAGGTGCGACTATGGGTATTTTTCAGTTAAAGATCGTTAGATTAAACCCTTCTATGCCAATTTCAGAGTGGAACAAATTCTGCAAGGTTTCGACTTTGGCCAATTTATGTTTTCTCGAATTATTAGCCTCGACCCTGTACAAAGGTTCAAAGGTGCGACTATGGGTATTTTTCGGTTAAAGATCGATAGACTGAGTACTCCTATGCCAATTTCTGAGTGGAACAAATTCTGCAAGGTTTCGACCTTGGCAAATTTATGTTTTCTCGAATTATTAGCCTCGACCCTGTACAAAGGCTCAAAGGTGCGACTATGGGTATTTTTCGGTTAAAGATCGATAGACTAAACACTTCTATGCCAATTTCTGAGTGGAACAAATTCTGCAAGTGTTCGACTTTGGCGAATTTATGTTTCTCGAATTATTAGCCTCCACCCTGTACAAAGGTTCAAAGGTGCGACTATGGGTATTTTTCGGTTAAAGATCGATAGACTGAGTACTCCTATGCTAATTTCTGAGTGGAACAAATTCTGCAAGTGTTCGACTTTGGCCAATTTATGTTTCTCGAATTATTAGCCTCGACCCTGTACAAAGGTTCAAAGGTGCGACTATGGGTATTTTTCGGTTAAAGATCGATTGACTGAGTACTCCTATGCTAATTTCTGAGTGGACCAAATTCTGCAAGTGTTCGACTTTGGCCAATTTATGTTTTCTCGAATTATTAGCCTCGACCCTGTACAAAGGTTCAAAGGTGCGACTATGGGTTTTTTTTCGGTTAAAGGTCGATAGACTAAACACTTCTATGATAATTTCTAAGTGGAACAAATTCTGCAAGGTTTCGACTTTGGCCAATTTATGTTTCTCGAATTATTAGCCTCGACCCTGTACAAAGGTTCAAAGGTGCGACTATGGGTATTTTTCGGTTAAAGATCGATAGACTGAGTACTCCTATGCTAATTTCTGAGTGGAACAAATTCTGCAAGTGTTCGACTTTGGCCAATTTATGTTTTCTCGAATTATTAGCTTCGACCCTGTATAAAGGCTCAAAGGTGCGACTATGGATATTTTTCAGTTAAAGATCGATAGACTAAACACTTCTATGCCAATTTCGATGTGGAACAAATTCTGCAAGTGTTCGACTTTGGCCAATTTATGTTTCTCGAATTATTAGCCTCGACCCTGTACAAAGGTTCAAAGGTGCGACTATGGGTATTTTTCGGTTAAAGATCGATAGACTAAACACTTCTATGCCAATTTCTGAGTGGAACAAATTCTGCAAGGTTTCGACTTTGGCAAATTTATGTTTTCTCGAATTATTAGCCTCGACCCTGTACAAAGGCTCAAAGGTGCGACTATGGGTATTTTTCGGTTAAAGATCGATAGACTAAACGCTTCTATGCCAATTTCTGAGTGGAACAAATTCTGCAAGTGTTCGACTTTCCAATTTATGTTTTCTCGAATTATTAGCTTCGACCCTGTACAAAGGCTCAAAGGTGCGACTATGGGTATTTTTCGGTTAAAGGTCGATAGACTAAACACTTCTATGCCAATTTCGACGTGGAACAAATTCTGCAAGTGTTCGAATTTGGCCAATTTATGTTTCTCGAATTATTAGCCTCGACCCTGTACAAAGGCTCAAAGGTGCGACTATGGGTATTTTTCGGTTAAAGGTCGATAGACTAAACACTTCTATGCCAATTTCGATGTGCAACAAATTCTGCAAGTGTTCGACTTTGGCCAATTTATGTTTCTCGGATTATTAGCCTCGACCCTGTACAAAGGTTCAAAGGTGCGACTATGGGTATTTTTCGGTTAAAGATCGATAGACTGAGTACTCTTATGCTAATTTCTGAGTGGAACAAATTCTGCAAGTGTTCGACTTTGGCCAATTTATGTTTCTCGAATTATTAGCCTCGACCCTGTACAAAGGCTCAAAGGTTCGACTATGGGTATTTTTCGGTTAAAGATCGATGGACTAAACACTTCTATGCCCATTTCTGAGTGGAACAAATTCTGCAAGGTTTCGACTTTGGCAAATTTATGTTTTCTCGAATTATTAGCCTCGACCCTGTACAAAGGCTCAAAGGTGCGACTATGGGTATTTTTCAGTTAAAGATCGTTAGACTAAACCCTTCTATGCCAATTTCTGAGTGGAACAAATTCTGCAAGGTTTCGACTTTGGCCAATTTATGTTTTCTCGAATTACTAGCTTCGACCCTGTACAAAGGCTCAAAGGTGCGACTATGGGTATTTTTCGGTTAAAGATCGATAGACTAAACACTTCTATGCAAAATTTCGATGTGGAACAAATTCTGCAAGTGTTCTACTTTGGCCAATTTATGTTTTCTTGAATAACTGGTCTCGACCCTGTACAAAGGCTCAAAGGTGCGACTATGGGTATTTTTCAGTTAAAGATCGTTAGACTAAACACTTCTATGCCAATTTCTGAGTGGAACAAATTCTGCAAGGTTTCGACTTTGGCCAATTTATGTTTTCTCGAATTATTAGCTTCGACCCTGTACAAAGGCTCAAAGGTGCGACTATGGGTATTTTTCGGTTAAAGATCGATTGACTGAGTACTCCTATGCTAATTTCTGAGTGGACCAAATTCTGCAAGTGTTCGACTTTGGCTAATTTATGTTTTCTCGAATTATTAGCTTCGACCCTGTACAAAGGCTCAAAGGTGCGACTATGGGTATTTCTCGGTTAAAGATCGTTAGACTAAACACTTCTATGCCAATTTCTGAGTGGAACAAATTCTGCAAGGTTTCGACTTTGGCCAATTTATGTTTTCTCGAATTATTAGCTTCGACCCTGTACAAAGGCTCAAAGGTGCGACTATGGGTATTTTTCGGTTAAAGTTCGATAGACTAAACACTTCTATGCCAATTTCGATGTGGAACAAATTCTGCAAGTGTTCGACTTTGGCCAATTTATGTTTCTCGAATTATTAGCCTCGACCCTGTACAAAGGTTCAAAGGTGCGACTATGGGTATTTTTCGGTTAAAGATCGATAGACTGAGTACTCCTATGCTAATTTCTGAGTGGAACAAATTCTGCAAGTGTTCGACTTTGGCCAATTTATGTTTCTCGAATTATTAGCCTCGACCCGGTACAAAGGCTCAAAGGTGCGACTATGGGTATTATTCGGTTAAAGATCGATAGACTGAGTACTCCTATGCTAATTTCTGAGTGGAACAAATTCTGCAAGTGTTCGACTTTGGCCAATTTATGTTTCTCGAATTATTAGCCTCGACCCTGTACAAAGGCTCAAAGGTGCGACTATGGGTTTTTTTTCGGTTAAAGGTCGATAGACTAAACACTTCTATGATAATTTCTGAGTGGAACAAATTCTGCAAGGTTTCGACTTTGGCCAATTTATGTTTCTCGAATTATTAGCCTCGACCCTGTACAAAGGTTCAAAGGTGCGACTATGGGTATTTTTCGGTTAAAGATCGATAGACTGAGTACTCCTATGCTAATTTCTGAGTGGAACAAATTCTGCAAGTGTTCGACTTTGGCCAATTTATGTTTTCTCGAATTATTAGCTTCGACCCTGTATAAAGGCTCAAAGGTGCGACTATGGTTATTTTTCGGTTAAAGATCGATAGACTAAACACTTCTATGCCAATTTCGATTTGGAACAAATTCTGCAAGTGTTCGACTTTGGCCAATTTATGTTTTCTCGAATTATTAGCCTCGACCCTGTACAAAGGCTCAAAGGTGCGACTATGGGTATTTTTCAGTTAAAGATCGTTAGACTAAACACTTCTATGCCAATTTCTGAGTGGAACAAATTCTGCAAGGTTTCGACTTTGGCCAATTTATGTTTTCTCGAATTATTAGCTTCGACCCTGTACAAAGGCTCAAAGGTGCGACTATGGGTATTTTTCGGTTAAAGATCGATAGACTAAACACTTCTATGCCAATTTCTGAGTGGAACAAATTCTGCAAGGTTTCGACTTTGGAAAAATTTATGTTTTCTCGAATTATTAGCCTCGACCCTGTACAAAGGCTCAAAGGTGCGACTATGGGTATTTTTCGGTTAAAAGTCGTTAGACTAAACACTATGATAATTTCTGAGTGGATCAAATTCTGCAAGGTTTCGACTTTGGCCAATTTATGTTTTCTCGAATTATTAGCTTCGACCCTGTACAAAGGGTCAAAGGTGCGAATATTAAAATAAAAAATAATAAATATTAGAATAAAGAATAATAAATATTAAAATAAAAAATAATAAATATTAAAATAAAAAATAATAAATATTAGAATAAAAAATAAAAAATATTAGAATAAAAAAATAATAAATATTAAAATAAAAATGGTAAATATTAAAATAAAAAATAGTAAATATTAGAAAAAAAAATAATAAATATTAGAATAAAAATAGTAAATATTAAAATAACAAATAATAAATATTAAAATAAAAAATAGTAAATATTTAAATAAAAAATAGTAAATATTAGAATAAAAAATAATAAATATTAGAATAAAGAATAATAAATATTAAAATAAAAAATAGTAAAAATTAAAATAAAAAATTGTAAATATTTAAATAAAAAATAATAAATATTAGGATAAAAAATAATAAATATTAGAATAAAAAATAATAAATATTAAAATAAAAAATATTAAATATTAAAATAAAAAATAGTAAATATTAAAATAAAAAATAGTAAATATTAGAATAAAAAATAATAAATATTAGAATAAAAAATAATAAATATTAAAATAAAAATAGTAAATATTAAAATAACAAATAGTAAATATTAAAATAAAAAATAGTAAATATTAAAATAAAAAATAGTAAATATTTAAATAAAAAATAATAAATATTAGAATAAAAAATAATAAATATTAGAATAAAAAATAATAAATATTAAAATAAAAATAGTAAATATTTAAATAAAAAATAGTAAATATTAGAATAAAAAATAATAAATATTAGAATAAAAAATAATAAATATTAAAATAAAAATAGTAAATATTAAAATAACAAATAGTAAATATTAAAATAAAAAATAGTAAATATTTAAATAAAAAATAATAAATATTAGAATAAAAAATAATAAATATTAGAATAAAAAATAATAAATATTAGAATAAAAAATAATAAATATTAAAATAAAAATAGTAAATATTAAAAAATAGTAAATATTAAAATAAAAAATAATAAATATTAAAATAAAAAATAGTAAATATTTTAAATTCACCATTGATATATTTAAGAAGTGCAGTGTTTTTTTTAAATTTTACTGTCCCCATCATCACCATTCTCACAGGGACGATTTATGACTAGACATTTACCATTAGTTTCTGTCTCAAATTCAGATATTCTATTTTGTAAGGTGACCATATCTGCCCGTAGTTAACATTTTTCCTTTTAACTTTATCTATAATTTCTCAATTAATCTCGCTCTCCTGCACTGGTCCAGATGCACTCTTCGGAATGTTACTGTCACATGCACCAAACCGGGGGGCTCCTTTTGGGGGACTCATCGCTAATTGAGAAAAGGAACAAGAAAGAGAAGGATCCGCCAACAATGTCGCCGCATAGGACCGAAAAACGTCAACAAATGCACGTTGTCCAAATAGATAAGGTTTAAAAATCAGCCGAAAACAGGACAAACTTTATTAACATCTCTGTAAAATGATATAGTACTTAATCATTGTGTCTTTTATTTTTAATGTCTGATTGTCGGATGGATATGAAAATGTTTATAATGAAAAACAATCTTTATTCATTATATTCATCTTTACGTTAATTTTGACAATGTTGTCGTACAAATTATTGTGGAACAAATTCTGCAAGGTTTCGACTTTGGCCAATTTATGTTTCTCGAATTATTAGCCTCGACCCTGTACAAAGGTTCAAAGGTGCGACTATGGGTATTTTTCGGTTAAAGATCGATAGACTGAGTACTCCTATGCTAATTTCTGAGTGGAACAAATTCTGCAAGTGTTCGACTTTGGCCAATTTATGTTTCTCGAATTATTAGCCTCGACCCGGTACAAAGGCTCAAAGGTGCGACTATGGGTATTATTCGGTTAAAGATCGATAGACTGAGTACTCCTATGCTAATTTCTGAGTGGAACAAATTCTGCAAGTGTTCGACTTTGGCCAATTTATGTTTCTCGAATTATTAGCCTCGACCCTGTACAAAGGCTCAAAGGTTCGACTATGGGTATTTTTCGGTTAAAGATCGATAGACTAAACACTTCTATGCCAATTACGATGTGGAACAAATTCTGCAAGGTTTTGACTTTGGCCAATTTATGTTTTCTCGAATAACTGGCCTCGACCCTGTACAAAGGCTCAAAGGTGCGACAATGGGTATTTTTCAGTTAAAGATCGATAGACTAAACACTTCTATGCCAATTTCGATGTGGAACAAATTCTGCAAGTGTTCGAATTTGGCCAATTTATGTTTCTCGAATTATTAGCCTCGACCCTGTACAAAGGTTCAAAGGTGCGACTATGGGTATTTTTCGGTTAAAGATCGATAGACTGAGTACTCCTATGATAATTTCTGAGTGGAACAAATTCTGCAAGGTTTCGACTTTGGCAAATTTATGTTTTCTCGAATTATTAGCCTCGACCCTGTACAAAGGCTCAAAGGTGCGACTATGGGTATTTTTCAGTTAAAGATCGTTAAACTAAATACTTCTATGCCAATTTCTGAGTGGAACAAATTCTGCAAGTGTTCGACTTTGGCCAATTTATGTTTCTCGAATTATTAGCCTCGACCCTGTACAAAGGCTCAAAGGTTCGACTATGGGTATTTTTCGGTTAAAGATCGATAGACTAAACACTTCTATGCCAATTTCTGAGTGGAACAAATTCTGCAAGGTTTCGACTTTGGCAAATTTATGTTTTCTCGAATTATTAGCCTCGACCCTGTACAGAAGCTCAAAGGTGCGACTATGGGTATTTTTCAGTTAAAGATCGTTAGATTAAACCCTTCTATGCCAATTTCAGAGTGGAACAAATTCTGCAAGGTTTCGACTTTGGCCAATTTATGTTTTCTCGAATTATTAGCCTCGACCCTGTACAAAGGTTCAAAGGTGCGACTATGGGTATTTTTCGGTTAAAGATCGATAGACTGAGTACTCCTATGCCAATTTCTGAGTGGAACAAATTCTGCAAGGTTTCGACCTTGGCAAATTTATGTTTTCTCGAATTATTAGCCTCGACCCTGTACAAAGGCTCAAAGGTGCGACTATGGGTATTTTTCGGTTAAAGATCGATAGACTAAACACTTCTATGCCAATTTCTGAGTGGAACAAATTCTGCAAGTGTTCGACTTTGGCGAATTTATGTTTCTCGAATTATTAGCCTCCACCCTGTACAAAGGTTCAAAGGTGCGACTATGGGTATTTTTCGGTTAAAGATCGATAGACTGAGTACTCCTATGCTAATTTCTGAGTGGAACAAATTCTGCAAGTGTTCGACTTTGGCCAATTTATGTTTCTCGAATTATTAGCCTCGACCCTGTACAAAGGTTCAAAGGTGCGACTATGGGTATTTTTCGGTTAAAGATCGATTGACTGAGTACTCCTATGCTAATTTCTGAGTGGACCAAATTCTGCAAGTGTTCGACTTTGGCCAATTTATGTTTTCTCGAATTATTAGCCTCGACCCTGTACAAAGGTTCAAAGGTGCGACTATGGGTTTTTTTTCGGTTAAAGGTCGATAGACTAAACACTTCTATGATAATTTCTAAGTGGAACAAATTCTGCAAGGTTTCGACTTTGGCCAATTTATGTTTCTCGAATTATTAGCCTCGACCCTGTACAAAGGTTCAAAGGTGCGACTATGGGTATTTTTCGGTTAAAGATCGATAGACTGAGTACTCCTATGCTAATTTCTGAGTGGAACAAATTCTGCAAGTGTTCGACTTTGGCCAATTTATGTTTTCTCGAATTATTAGCTTCGACCCTGTATAAAGGCTCAAAGGTGCGACTATGGGTATTTTTCAGTTAAAGATCGATAGACTAAACACTTCTATGCCAATTTCGATGTGGAACAAATTCTGCAAGTGTTCGACTTTGGCCAATTTATGTTTCTCGAATTATTAGCCTCGACCCTGTACAAAGGTTCAAAGGTGCGACTATGGGTATTTTTCGGTTAAAGATCGATAGACTAAACACTTCTATGCCAATTTCTGAGTGGAACAAATTCTGCAAGGTTTCGACTTTGGCAAATTTATGTTTTCTCGAATTATTAGCCTCGACCCTGTACAAAGGCTCAAAGGTGCGACTATGGGTATTTTTCGGTTAAAGATCGATAGACTAAACGCTTCTATGCCAATTTCTGAGTGGAACAAATTCTGCAAGTGTTCGACTTTCCAATTTATGTTTTCTCGAATTATTAGCTTCGACCCTGTACAAAGGCTCAAAGGTGCGACTATGGGTATTTTTCGGTTAAAGGTCGATAGACTAAACACTTCTATGCCAATTTCGACGTGGAACAAATTCTGCAAGTGTTCGAATTTGGCCAATTTATGTTTCTCGAATTATTAGCCTCGACCCTGTACAAAGGCTCAAAGGTGCGACTATGGGTATTTTTCGGTTAAAGGTCGATAGACTAAACACTTCTATGCCAATTTCTGAGTGGAACAAATTCTGCAAGTGTTCGACTTTGGCGAATTTATGTTTCTCGAATTATTAGCCTCCACCCTGTACAAAGGTTCAAAGGTGCGACTATGGGTATTTTTCGGTTAAAGATCGATAGACTGAGTACTCCTATGCTAATTTCTGAGTGGAACAAATTCTGCAAGTGTTCGACTTTGGCCAATTTATGTTTCTCGAATTATTAGCCTCGACCCTGTACAAAGGTTCAAAGGTGCGACTATGGGTATTTTTCGGTTAAAGATCGATTGACTGAGTACTCCTATGCTAATTTCTGAGTGGACCAAATTCTGCAAGTGTTCGACTTTG
This sequence comes from Barypeithes pellucidus, assembly GCA_963991005.1. Taxonomy (NCBI): domain Eukaryota; kingdom Metazoa; phylum Arthropoda; class Insecta; order Coleoptera; family Curculionidae; genus Barypeithes; species Barypeithes pellucidus. The sequence goes on along the minus strand of OZ022557.1, from coordinate 51,814,895 downwards.
GCCAATTTATGTTTTCTCGAATTATTAGCCTCGACCCTGTACAAAGGTTCAAAGGTGCGACTATGGGTTTTTTTTCGGTTAAAGGTCGATAGACTAAACACTTCTATGATAATTTCTAAGTGGAACAAATTCTGCAAGGTTTCGACTTTGGCCAATTTATGTTTCTCGAATTATTAGCCTCGACCCTGTACAAAGGTTCAAAGGTGCGACTATGGGTATTTTTCGGTTAAAGATCGATAGACTGAGTACTCCTATGCTAATTTCTGAGTGGAACAAATTCTGCAAGTGTTCGACTTTGGCCAATTTATGTTTTCTCGAATTATTAGCTTCGACCCTGTATAAAGGCTCAAAGGTGCGACTATGGGTATTTTTCAGTTAAAGATCGATAGACTAAACACTTCTATGCCAATTTCGATGTGGAACAAATTCTGCAAGTGTTCGACTTTGGCCAATTTATGTTTCTCGAATTATTAGCCTCGACCCTGTACAAAGGTTCAAAGGTGCGACTATGGGTATTTTTCGGTTAAAGATCGATAGACTAAACACTTCTATGCCAATTTCTGAGTGGAACAAATTCTGCAAGGTTTCGACTTTGGCAAATTTATGTTTTCTCGAATTATTAGCCTCGACCCTGTACAAAGGCTCAAAGGTGCGACTATGGGTATTTTTCGGTTAAAGATCGATAGACTAAACGCTTCTATGCCAATTTCTGAGTGGAACAAATTCTGCAAGTGTTCGACTTTCCAATTTATGTTTTCTCGAATTATTAGCTTCGACCCTGTACAAAGGCTCAAAGGTGCGACTATGGGTATTTTTCGGTTAAAGGTCGATAGACTAAACACTTCTATGCCAATTTCGACGTGGAACAAATTCTGCAAGTGTTCGAATTTGGCCAATTTATGTTTCTCGAATTATTAGCCTCGACCCTGTACAAAGGCTCAAAGGTGCGACTATGGGTATTTTTCGGTTAAAGGTCGATAGACTAAACACTTCTATGCCAATTTCGATGTGCAACAAATTCTGCAAGTGTTCGACTTTGGCCAATTTATGTTTCTCGGATTATTAGCCTCGACCCTGTACAAAGGTTCAAAGGTGCGACTATGGGTATTTTTCGGTTAAAGATCGATAGACTGAGTACTCTTATGCTAATTTCTGAGTGGAACAAATTCTGCAAGTGTTCGACTTTGGCCAATTTATGTTTCTCGAATTATTAGCCTCGACCCTGTACAAAGGCTCAAAGGTTCGACTATGGGTATTTTTCGGTTAAAGATCGATGGACTAAACACTTCTATGCCCATTTCTGAGTGGAACAAATTCTGCAAGGTTTCGACTTTGGCAAATTTATGTTTTCTCGAATTATTAGCCTCGACCCTGTACAAAGGCTCAAAGGTGCGACTATGGGTATTTTTCAGTTAAAGATCGTTAGACTAAACCCTTCTATGCCAATTTCTGAGTGGAACAAATTCTGCAAGGTTTCGACTTTGGCCAATTTATGTTTTCTCGAATTACTAGCTTCGACCCTGTACAAAGGCTCAAAGGTGCGACTATGGGTATTTTTCGGTTAAAGATCGATAGACTAAACACTTCTATGCAAAATTTCGATGTGGAACAAATTCTGCAAGTGTTCTACTTTGGCCAATTTATGTTTTCTTGAATAACTGGTCTCGACCCTGTACAAAGGCTCAAAGGTGCGACTATGGGTATTTTTCAGTTAAAGATCGTTAGACTAAACACTTCTATGCCAATTTCTGAGTGGAACAAATTCTGCAAGGTTTCGACTTTGGCCAATTTATGTTTTCTCGAATTATTAGCTTCGACCCTGTACAAAGGCTCAAAGGTGCGACTATGGGTATTTTTCGGTTAAAGATCGATTGACTGAGTACTCCTATGCTAATTTCTGAGTGGACCAAATTCTGCAAGTGTTCGACTTTGGCTAATTTATGTTTTCTCGAATTATTAGCTTCGACCCTGTACAAAGGCTCAAAGGTGCGACTATGGGTATTTCTCGGTTAAAGATCGTTAGACTAAACACTTCTATGCCAATTTCTGAGTGGAACAAATTCTGCAAGGTTTCGACTTTGGCCAATTTATGTTTTCTCGAATTATTAGCTTCGACCCTGTACAAAGGCTCAAAGGTGCGACTATGGGTATTTTTCGGTTAAAGTTCGATAGACTGAGTACTCCTATGCTAATTTCTGAGTGGAACAAATTCTGCAAGTGTTCGACTTTGGCCAATTTATGTTTCTCGAATTATTAGCCTCGACCCGGTACAAAGGCTCAAAGGTGCGACTATGGGTATTTTTCGGTTAAAGATCGATAGACTGAGTACTCCTATGCTAATTTCTGAGTGGAACAAATTCTGCAAGTGTTCGACTTTGGCCAATTTATGTTTCTCGAATTATTAGCCTCGACCCTGTACAAAGGTTCAAAGGTGCGACTATGGGTATTTTTCGGTTAAAGATCGATAGACTGAGTACTCCTATGCTAATTTCTGAGTGGAACAAATTCTGCAAGTGTTCGACTTTGGCCAATTTATGTTTCTCGAATTATTAGCCTCGACCCGGTACAAAGGCTCAAAGGTGCGACTATGGGTATTATTCGGTTAAAGATCGATAGACTGAGTACTCCTATGCTAATTTCTGAGTGGAACAAATTCTGCAAGTGTTCGACTTTGGCCAATTTATGTTTCTCGAATTATTAGCCTCGACCCTGTACAAAGGCTCAAAGGTGCGACTATGGGTTTTTTTTCGGTTAAAGGTCGATAGACTAAACACTTCTATGATAATTTCTGAGTGGAACAAATTCTGCAAGGTTTCGACTTTGGCCAATTTATGTTTCTCGAATTATTAGCCTCGACCCTGTACAAAGGTTCAAAGGTGCGACTATGGGTATTTTTCGGTTAAAGATCGATAGACTGAGTACTCCTATGCTAATTTCTGAGTGGAACAAATTCTGCAAGTGTTCGACTTTGGCCAATTTATGTTTTCTCGAATTATTAGCTTCGACCCTGTATAAAGGCTCAAAGGTGCGACTATGGTTATTTTTCGGTTAAAGATCGATAGACTAAACACTTCTATGCCAATTTCGATTTGGAACAAATTCTGCAAGTGTTCGACTTTGGCCAATTTATGTTTTCTCGAATTATTAGCCTCGACCCTGTACAAAGGCTCAAAGGTGCGACTATGGGTATTTTTCAGTTAAAGATCGTTAGACTAAACACTTCTATGCCAATTTCTGAGTGGAACAAATTCTGCAAGGTTTCGACTTTGGCCAATTTATGTTTTCTCGAATTATTAGCTTCGACCCTGTACAAAGGCTCAAAGGTGCGACTATGGGTATTTTTCGGTTAAAGATCGATAGACTAAACACTTCTATGCCAATTTCTGAGTGGAACAAATTCTGCAAGGTTTCGACTTTGGAAAAATTTATGTTTTCTCGAATTATTAGCCTCGACCCTGTACAAAGGCTCAAAGGTGCGACTATGGGTATTTTTCGGTTAAAAGTCGTTAGACTAAACACTATGATAATTTCTGAGTGGAACAAATTCTGCAAGGTTTCGACTTTGGCCAATTTATGTTTTCTCGAATTATTAGCTTCGACCCTGTACAAAGGGTCAAAGGTGCGAATATTAAAATAAAAAATAATAAATATTAGAATAAAGAATAATAAATATTAAAATAAAAAATAATAAATATTAAAATAAAAAATAATAAATATTAGAATAAAAAATAAAAAATATTAGAATAAAAAAATAATAAATATTAAAATAAAAATGGTAAATATTAAAATAAAAAATAGTAAATATTAGAAAAAAAAATAATAAATATTAGAATAAAAAATAAAAATTGTAAATATTAAAATAACAAATAATAAATATTAAAATAAAAAATAGTAAATATTTAAATAAAAAATAGTAAATATTAGAATAAAAAATAATAAATATTAGAATAAAGAATAATAAATATTAAAATAAAAAATAGTAAAAATTAAAATAAAAAATTGTAAATATTTAAATAAAAAATAATAAATATTAGGATAAAAAATAATAAATATTAGAATAAAAAATAATAAATATTAAAATAAAAAATATTAAATATTAAAATAAAAAATAGTAAATATTAAAATAAAAAATAGTAAATATTAGAATAAAAAATAATAAATATTAGAATAAAAAATAATAAATATTAAAATAAAAATAGTAAATATTAAAATAACAAATAGTAAATATTAAAATAAAAAATAGTAAATATTAAAATAAAAAATAGTAAATATTTAAATAAAAAATAATAAATATTAGAATAAAAAATAATAAATATTAGAATAAAAAATAATAAATATTAAAATAAAAATAGTAAATATTTAAATAAAAAATAGTAAATATTAGAATAAAAAATAATAAATATTAGAATAAAAAATAATAAATATTAAAATAAAAATAGTAAATATTAAAATAACAAATAGTAAATATTAAAATAAAAAATAGTAAATATTTAAATAAAAAATAATAAATATTAGAATAAAAAATAATAAATATTAGAATAAAAAATAATAAATATTAGAATAAAAAATAATAAATATTGAAATAAAAATAGTAAATATTAAAAAATAGTAAATATTAAAATAAAAAATAATAAATATTAAAATAAAAAATAGTAAATATTTTAAATTCACCATTGATATATTTAAGAAGTGCAGTGTTTTTTTTAAATTTCACTGTCCCCATCATCACCATTCTCACAGGGACGATTTATGACTAGACATTTACCATTAGTTTCTGTCTCAAATTCAGATATTCTATTTTGTAAGGTGACCATATCTGCCCGTAGTTAACATTTTTCCTTTTAACTTTATCTATAATTTCTCAATTAATCTCGCTCTCCTGCACTGGTCCAGATGCACTCTTCGGAATGTTACTGTCACATGCACCAAACCGGGGGGCTCCTTTTGGGGGACTCATCGCTAATTGAGAAAAGGAACAAGAAAGAGAAGGATCCGCCAACAATGTCGCCGCATAGGACCGAAAAACGTCAACAAATGCACGTTGTCCAAATAGATAAGGTTTAAAAATCAGCCGAAAACAGGACAAACTTTATTAACATCTCTGTAAAATGATATAGTACTTAATCATTGTGTCTTTTATTTTTAATGTCTGATTGTCGGATGGATATGAAAATGTTTATAATGAAAAACAATCTTTATTCATTATATTCATCTTTACGTTAATTTTGACAATGTTGTCGTACAAATTATTGTGGAACAAATTCTGCAAGGTTTCGACTTTGGCCAATTTATGTTTCTCGAATTATTAGCCTCGACCCTGTACAAAGGTTCAAAGGTGCGACTATGGGTATTTTTCGGTTAAAGATCGATAGACTGAGTACTCCTATGCTAATTTCTGAGTGGAACAAATTCTGCAAGTGTTCGACTTTGGCCAATTTATGTTTCTCGAATTATTAGCCTCGACCCGGTACAAAGGCTCAAAGGTGCGACTATGGGTATTATTCGGTTAAAGATCGATAGACTGAGTACTCCTATGCTAATTTCTGAGTGGAACAAATTCTGCAAGTGTTCGACTTTGGCCAATTTATGTTTCTCGAATTATTAGCCTCGACCCTGTACAAAGGCTCAAAGGTTCGACTATGGGTATTTTTCGGTTAAAGATCGATAGACTAAACACTTCTATGCCAATTACGATGTGGAACAAATTCTGCAAGGTTTTGACTTTGGCCAATTTATGTTTTCTCGAATAACTGGCCTCGACCCTGTACAAAGGCTCAAAGGTGCGACAATGGGTATTTTTCAGTTAAAGATCGATAGACTAAACACTTCTATGCCAATTTCGATGTGGAACAAATTCTGCAAGTGTTCGAATTTGGCCAATTTATGTTTCTCGAATTATTAGCCTCGACCCTGTACAAAGGTTCAAAGGTGCGACTATGGGTATTTTTCGGTTAAAGATCGATAGACTGAGTACTCCTATGATAATTTCTGAGTGGAACAAATTCTGCAAGGTTTCGACTTTGGCAAATTTATGTTTTCTCGAATTATTAGCCTCGACCCTGTACAAAGGCTCAAAGGTGCGACTATGGGTATTTTTCAGTTAAAGATCGTTAAACTAAATACTTCTATGCCAATTTCTGAGTGGAACAAATTCTGCAAGTGTTCGACTTTGGCCAATTTATGTTTCTCGAATTATTAGCCTCGACCCTGTACAAAGGCTCAAAGGTTCGACTATGGGTATTTTTCGGTTAAAGATCGATAGACTAAACACTTCTATGCCAATTTCTGAGTGGAACAAATTCTGCAAGGTTTCGACTTTGGCAAATTTATGTTTTCTCGAATTATTAGCCTCGACCCTGTACAGAAGCTCAAAGGTGCGACTATGGGTATTTTTCAGTTAAAGATCGTTAGATTAAACCCTTCTATGCCAATTTCAGAGTGGAACAAATTCTGCAAGGTTTCGACTTTGGCCAATTTATGTTTTCTCGAATTATTAGCCTCGACCCTGTACAAAGGTTCAAAGGTGCGACTATGGGTATTTTTCGGTTAAAGATCGATAGACTGAGTACTCCTATGCCAATTTCTGAGTGGAACAAATTCTGCAAGGTTTCGACCTTGGCAAATTTATGTTTTCTCGAATTATTAGCCTCGACCCTGTACAAAGGCTCAAAGGTGCGACTATGGGTATTTTTCGGTTAAAGATCGATAGACTAAACACTTCTATGCCAATTTCTGAGTGGAACAAATTCTGCAAGTGTTCGACTTTGGCGAATTTATGTTTCTCGAATTATTAGCCTCCACCCTGTACAAAGGTTCAAAGGTGCGACTATGGGTATTTTTCGGTTAAAGATCGATAGACTGAGTACTCCTATGCTAATTTCTGAGTGGAACAAATTCTGCAAGTGTTCGACTTTGGCCAATTTATGTTTCTCGAATTATTAGCCTCGACCCTGTACAAAGGTTCAAAGGTGCGACTATGGGTATTTTTCGGTTAAAGATCGATTGACTGAGTACTCCTATGCTAATTTCTGAGTGGACCAAATTCTGCAAGTGTTCGACTTTGGCCAATTTATGTTTTCTCGAATTATTAGCCTCGACCCTGTACAAAGGTTCAAAGGTGCGACTATGGGTTTTTTTTCGGTTAAAGGTCGATAGACTAAACACTTCTATGATAATTTCTAAGTGGAACAAATTCTGCAAGGTTTCGACTTTGGCCAATTTATGTTTCTCGAATTATTAGCCTCGACCCTGTACAAAGGTTCAAAGGTGCGACTATGGGTATTTTTCGGTTAAAGATCGATAGACTGAGTACTCCTATGCTAATTTCTGAGTGGAACAAATTCTGCAAGTGTTCGACTTTGGCCAATTTATGTTTTCTCGAATTATTAGCTTCGACCCTGTATAAAGGCTCAAAGGTGCGACTATGGGTATTTTTCAGTTAAAGATCGATAGACTAAACACTTCTATGCCAATTTCGATGTGGAACAAATTCTGCAAGTGTTCGACTTTGGCCAATTTATGTTTCTCGAATTATTAGCCTCGACCCTGTACAAAGGTTCAAAGGTGCGACTATGGGTATTTTTCGGTTAAAGATCGATAGACTAAACACTTCTATGCCAATTTCTGAGTGGAACAAATTCTGCAAGGTTTCGACTTTGGCAAATTTATGTTTTCTCGAATTATTAGCCTCGACCCTGTACAAAGGCTCAAAGGTGCGACTATGGGTATTTTTCGGTTAAAGATCGATAGACTAAACGCTTCTATGCCAATTTCTGAGTGGAACAAATTCTGCAAGTGTTCGACTTTCCAATTTATGTTTTCTCGAATTATTAGCTTCGACCCTGTACAAAGGCTCAAAGGTGCGACTATGGGTATTTTTCGGTTAAAGATCGATAGACTAAACACTTCTATGCCAATTTCTGAGTGGAACAAATTCTGCAAGTGTTCGACTTTGGCGAATTTATGTTTCTCGAATTATTAGCCTCCACCCTGTACAAAGGTTCAAAGGTGCGACTATGGGTATTTTTCGGTTAAAGATCGATAGACTGAGTACTCCTATGCTAATTTCTGAGTGGAACAAATTCTGCAAGTGTTCGACTTTGGCCAATTTATGTTTCTCGAATTATTAGCCTCGACCCTGTACAAAGGTTCAAAGGTGCGACTATGGGTATTTTTCGGTTAAAGATCGATTGACTGAGTACTCCTATGCTAATTTCTGAGTGGACCAAATTCTGCAAGTGTTCGACTTTGGCCAATTTATGTTTTCTCGAATTATTAGCCTCGACCCTGTACAAAGGTTCAAAGGTGCGACTATGGGTTTTTTTTCGGTTAAAGGTCGATAGACTAAACACTTCTATGATAATTTCTGAGTGGAACAAATTCTGCAAGGTTTCGACTTTGGCCAATTTATGTTTCTCGAATTATTAGCCTCGACCCTGTACAAAGGTTCAAAGGTGCGACTATGGGTATTTTTCGGTTAAAGATCGATAGACTGAGTACTCCTATGCTAATTTCTGAGTGGAACAAATTCTGCAAGTGTTCGACTTTGGCCAATTTATGTTTTCTCGAATTATTAGCTTCGACCCTGTATAAAGGCTCAAAGGTGCGACTATGGGTATTTTTCAGTTAAAGATCGATAGACTAAACACTTCTATGCCAATTTCGATGTGGAACAAATTCTGCAAGTGTTCGACTTTGGCCAATTTATGTTTCTCGAATTATTAGCCTCGACCCTGTACAAAGGTTCAAAGGTGCGACTATGGGTATTTTTCGGTTAAAGATCGATAGACTAAACACTTCTATGCCAATTTCTGAGTGGAACAAATTCTGCAAGGTTTCGACTTTGGCAAATTTATGTTTTCTCGAATTATTAGCCTCGACCCTGTACAAAGGCTCAAAGGTGCGACTATGGGTATTTTTCGGTTAAAGATCGATAGACTAAACGCTTCTATGCCAATTTCTGAGTGGAACAAATTCTGCAAGTGTTCGACTTTCCAATTTATGTTTTCTCGAATTATTAGCTTCGACCCTGTACAAAGGCTCAAAGGTGCGACTATGGGTATTTTTCGGTTAAAGGTCGATAGACTAAACACTTCTATGCCAATTTCGACGTGGAACAAATTCTGCAAGTGTTCGAATTTGGCCAATTTATGTTTCTCGAATTATTAGCCTCGACCCTGTACAAAGGCTCAAAGGTGCGACTATGGGTATTTTTCGGTTAAAGGTCGATAGACTAAACACTTCTATGCCAATTTCGATGTGCAACAAATTCTGCAAGTGTTCGACTTTGGCCAATTTATGTTTCTCGGATTATTAGCCTCGACCCTGTACAAAGGTTCAAAGGTGCGACTATGGGTATTTTTCGGTTAAAGATCGATAGACTGAGTACTCTTATGCTAATTTCTGAGTGGAACAAATTCTGCAAGTGTTCGACTTTGGCCAATTTATGTTTCTCGAATTATTAGCCTCGACCCTGTACAAAGGCTCAAAGGTTCGACTATGGGTATTTTTCGGTTAAAGATCGATGGACTAAACACTTCTATGCCCATTTCTGAGTGGAACAAATTCTGCAAGGTTTCGACTTTGGCAAATTTATGTTTTCTCGAATTATTAGCCTCGACCCTGTACAAAGGCTCAAAGGTGCGACTATGGGTATTTTTCAGTTAAAGATCGTTAGACTAAACCCTTCTATGCCAATTTCTGAGTGGAACAAATTCTGCAAGGTTTCGACTTTGGCCAATTTATGTTTTCTCGAATTACTAGCTTCGACCCTGTACAAAGGCTCAAAGGTGCGACTATGGGTATTTTTCGGTTAAAGATCGATAGACTAAACACTTCTATGCAAAATTTCGATGTGGAACAAATTCTGCAAGTGTTCTACTTTGGCCAATTTATGTTTTCTTGAATAACTGGTCTCGACCCTGTACAAAGGCTCAAAGGTGCGACTATGGGTATTTTTCAGTTAAAGATCGTTAGACTAAACACTTCTATGCCAATTTCTGAGTGGAACAAATTCTGCAAGGTTTCGACTTTGGCCAATTTATGTTTTCTCGAATTATTAGCTTCGACCCTGTACAAAGGCTCAAAGGTGCGACTATGGGTATTTTTCGGTTAAAGATCGATTGACTGAGTACTCCTATGCTAATTTCTGAGTGGACCAAATTCTGCAAGTGTTCGACTTTGGCTAATTTATGTTTTCTCGAATTATTAGCTTCGACCCTGTACAAAGGCTCAAAGGTGCGACTATGGGTATTTCTCGGTTAAAGATCGTTAGACTAAACACTTCTATGCCAATTTCTGAGTGGAACAAATTCTGCAAGGTTTCGACTTTGGCCAATTTATGTTTTCTCGAATTATTAGCTTCGACCCTGTACAAAGGCTCAAAGGTGCGACTATGGGTATTTTTCGGTTAAAGTTCGATAGACTAAACACTTCTATGCCAATTTCGATGTGGAACAAATTCTGCAAGTGTTCGACTTTGGCCAATTTATGTTTCTCGAATTATTAGCCTCGACCCTGTACAAAGGTTCAAAGGTGCGACTATGGGTATTTTTCGGTTAAAGATCGATAGACTGAGTACTCCTATGCTAATTTCTGAGTGGAACAAATTCTGCAAGTGTTCGACTTTGGCCAATTTATGTTTCTCGAATTATTAGCCTCGACCCGGTACAAAGGCTCAAAGGTGCGACTATGGGTATTATTCGGTTAAAGATCGATAGACTGAGTACTCCTATGCTAATTTCTGAGTGGAACAAATTCTGCAAGTGTTCGACTTTGGCCAATTTATGTTTCTCGAATTATTAGCCTCGACCCTGTACAAAGGCTCAAAGGTGCGACTATGGGTTTTTTTTCGGTTAAAGGTCGATAGACTAAACACTTCTATGATAATTTCTGAGTGGAACAAATTCTGCAAGGTTTCGACTTTGGCCAATTTATGTTTCTCGAATTATTAGCCTCGACCCTGTACAAAGGTTCAAAGGTGCGACTATGGGTATTTTTCGGTTAAAGATCGATAGACTGAGTACTCCTATGCTAATTTCTGAGTGGAACAAATTCTGCAAGTGTTCGACTTTGGCCAATTTATGTTTTCTCGAATTATTAGCTTCGACCCTGTATAAAGGCTCAAAGGTGCGACTATGGTTATTTTTCGGTTAAAGATCGATAGACTAAACACTTCTATGCCAATTTCGATTTGGAACAAATTCTGCAAGTGTTCGACTTTGGCCAATTTATGTTTTCTCGAATTATTAGCCTCGACCCTGTACAAAGGCTCAAAGGTGCGACTATGGGTATTTTTCAGTTAAAGATCGTTAGACTAAACACTTCTATGCCAATTTCTGAGTGGAACAAATTCTGCAAGGTTTCGACTTTGGCCAATTTATGTTTTCTCGAATTATTAGCTTCGACCCTGTACAAAGGCTCAAAGGTGCGACTATGGGTATTTTTCGGTTAAAGATCGATAGACTAAACACTTCTATGATAATTTCTGAGTGGAACAAATTCTGCAAGGTTTCGACTTTGGAAAAATTTATGTTTTCTCGAATTATTAGCTTCGACCCTGTACAAAGGGTCAAAGGTGCGAATATTAAAATAAAAAATAATAAATATTAGAATAAAGAATAATAAATATTAAAATAAAAAATAATAAATATTAAAATAAAAAATAATAAATATTAGAATAAAAAATAAAAAATATTAGAATAAAAAAATAATAAATATTAAAATAAAAATGGTAAATATTAAAATAAAAAATAGTAAATATTAGAAAAAAAAATAATAAATATTAGAATAAAAATAGTAAATATTAAAATAACAAATAATAAATATTAAAATAAAAAATAGTAAATATTTAAATAAAAAATAGTAAATATTAGAATAAAAAATAATAAATATTAGAATAAAGAATAATAAATATTAAAATAAAAAATAGTAAAAATTAAAATAAAAAATTGTAAATATTTAAATAAAAAATAATAAATATTAGGATAAAAAATAATAAATATTAGAATAAAAAATAATAAATATTAAAATAAAAAATATTAAATATTAAAATAAAAAATAGTAAATATTAAAATAAAAAATAGTAAATATTAGAATAAAAAATAATAAATATTAGAATAAAAAATAATAAATATTAAAATAAAAATAGTAAATATTAAAATAACAAATAGTAAATATTAAAATAAAAAATAGTAAATATTAAAATAAAAAATAGTAAATATTTAAATAAAAAATAATAAATATTAGAATAAAAAATAATAAATATTAGAATAAAAAATAATAAATATTAAAATAAAAATAGTAAATATTTAAATAAAAAATAGTAAATATTAGAATAAAAAATAATAAATATTAGAATAAAAAATAATAAATATTAAAATAAAAATAGTAAATATTAAAATAACAAATAGTAAATATTAAAATAAAAAATAGTAAATATTTAAATAAAAAATAATAAATATTAGAATAAAAAATAATAAATATTAGAATAAAAAATAATAAATATTAGAATAAAAAATAATAAATATTAAAATAAAAATAGTAAATATTAAAAAATAGTAAATATTAAAATAAAAAATAATAAATATTAAAATAAAAAATAGTAAATATTTTAAATTCACCATTGATATATTTAAGAAGTGCAGTGTTTTTTTTAAATTTCACTGTCCCCATCATCACCATTCTCACAGGGACGATTTATGACTAGACATTTACCATTAGTTTCTGTCTCAAATTCAGATATTCTATTTTGTAAGGTGACCATATCTGCCCGTAGTTAACATTTTTCCTTTTAACTTTATCTATAATTTCTCAATTAATCTCGCTCTCCTGCACTGGTCCAGATGCACTCTTCGGAATGTTACTGTCACATGCACCAAACCGGGGGGCTCCTTTTGGGGGACTCATCGCTAATTGAGAAAAGGAACAAGAAAGAGAAGGATCCGCCAACAATGTCGCCGCATAGGACCGAAAAACGTCAACAAATGCACGTTGTCCAAATAGATAAGGTTTAAAAATCAGCCGAAAACAGGACAAACTTTATTAACATCTCTGTAAAATGATATAGTACTTAATCATTGTGTCTTTTATTTTTAATGTCTGATTGTCGGATGGATATGAAAATGTTTATAATGAAAAACAATCTTTATTCATTATATTCATCTTTACGTTAATTTTGACAATGTTGTCGTACAAATTATTGTGGAACAAATTCTGCAAGGTTTCGACTTTGGCCAATTTATGTTTCTCGAATTATTAGCCTCGACCCTGTACAAAGGTTCAAAGGTGCGACTATGGGTATTTTTCGGTTAAAGATCGATAGACTGAGTACTCCTATGCTAATTTCTGAGTGGAACAAATTCTGCAAGTGTTCGACTTTGGCCAATTTATGTTTCTCGAATTATTAGCCTCGACCCGGTACAAAGGCTCAAAGGTGCGACTATGGGTATTATTCGGTTAAAGATCGATAGACTGAGTACTCCTATGCTAATTTCTGAGTGGAACAAATTCTGCAAGTGTTCGACTTTGGCCAATTTATGTTTCTCGAATTATTAGCCTCGACCCTGTACAAAGGCTCAAAGGTTCGACTATGGGTATTTTTCGGTTAAAGATCGATAGACTAAACACTTCTATGCCAATTACGATGTGGAACAAATTCTGCAAGGTTTTGACTTTGGCCAATTTATGTTTTCTCGAATAACTGGCCTCGACCCTGTACAAAGGCTCAAAGGTGCGACAATGGGTATTTTTCAGTTAAAGATCGATAGACTAAACACTTCTATGCCAATTTCGATGTGGAACAAATTCTGCAAGTGTTCGAATTTGGCCAATTTATGTTTCTCGAATTATTAGCCTCGACCCTGTACAAAGGTTCAAAGGTGCGACTATGGGTATTTTTCGGTTAAAGATCGATAGACTGAGTACTCCTATGATAATTTCTGAGTGGAACAAATTCTGCAAGGTTTCGACTTTGGCAAATTTATGTTTTCTCGAATTATTAGCCTCGACCCTGTACAAAGGTTCAAAGGTGCGACTATGGGTATTTTTCAGTTAAAGATCGTTAAACTAAATACTTCTATGCCAATTTCTGAGTGGAACAAATTCTGCAAGTGTTCGACTTTGGCCAATTTATGTTTCTCGAATTATTAGCCTCGACCCTGTACAAAGGCTCAAAGGTTCGACTATGGGTATTTTTCGGTTAAAGATCGATAGACTAAACACTTCTATGCCAATTTCTGAGTGGAACAAATTCTGCAAGGTTTCGACTTTGGCAAATTTATGTTTTCTCGAATTATTAGCCTCGACCCTGTACAGAAGCTCAAAGGTGCGACTATGGGTATTTTTCAGTTAAAGATCGTTAGATTAAACCCTTCTATGCCAATTTCAGAGTGGAACAAATTCTGCAAGGTTTCGACTTTGGCCAATTTATGTTTTCTCGAATTATTAGCCTCGACCCTGTACAAAGGTTCAAAGGTGCGACTATGGGTATTTTTCGGTTAAAGATCGATAGACTGAGTACTCCTATGCCAATTTCTGAGTGGAACAAATTCTGCAAGGTTTCGACCTTGGCAAATTTATGTTTTCTCGAATTATTAGCCTCGACCCTGTACAAAGGCTCAAAGGTGCGACTATGGGTATTTTTCGGTTAAAGATCGATAGACTAAACACTTCTATGCCAATTTCTGAGTGGAACAAATTCTGCAAGTGTTCGACTTTGGCGAATTTATGTTTCTCGAATTATTAGCCTCCACCCTGTACAAAGGTTCAAAGGTGCGACTATGGGTATTTTTCGGTTAAAGATCGATAGACTGAGTACTCCTATGCTAATTTCTGAGTGGAACAAATTCTGCAAGTGTTCGACTTTGGCCAATTTATGTTTCTCGAATTATTAGCCTCGACCCTGTACAAAGGTTCAAAGGTGCGACTATGGGTATTTTTCGGTTAAAGATCGATTGACTGAGTACTCCTATGCTAATTTCTGAGTGGACCAAATTCTGCAAGTGTTCGACTTTGGCCAATTTATGTTTTCTCGAATTATTAGCCTCGACCCTGTACAAAGGTTCAAAGGTGCGACTATGGGTTTTTTTTCGGTTAAAGGTCGATAGACTAAACACTTCTATGATAATTTCTAAGTGGAACAAATTCTGCAAGGTTTCGACTTTGGCCAATTTATGTTTCTCGAATTATTAGCCTCGACCCTGTACAAAGGTTCAAAGGTGCGACTATGGGTATTTTTCGGTTAAAGATCGATAGACTGAGTACTCCTATGCTAATTTCTGAGTGGAACAAATTCTGCAAGTGTTCGACTTTGGCCAATTTATGTTTTCTCGAATTATTAGCTTCGACCCTGTATAAAGGCTCAAAGGTGCGACTATGGGTATTTTTCAGTTAAAGATCGATAGACTAAACACTTCTATGCCAATTTCGATGTGGAACAAATTCTGCAAGTGTTCGACTTTGGCCAATTTATGTTTCTCGAATTATTAGCCTCGACCCTGTACAAAGGTTCAAAGGTGCGACTATGGGTATTTTTCGGTTAAAGATCGATAGACTAAACACTTCTATGCCAATTTCTGAGTGGAACAAATTCTGCAAGGTTTCGACTTTGGCAAATTTATGTTTTCTCGAATTATTAGCCTCGACCCTGTACAAAGGCTCAAAGGTGCGACTATGGGTATTTTTCGGTTAAAGATCGATAGACTAAACGCTTCTATGCCAATTTCTGAGTGGAACAAATTCTGCAAGTGTTCGACTTTCCAATTTATGTTTTCTCGAATTATTAGCTTCGACCCTGTACAAAGGCTCAAAGGTGCGACTATGGGTATTTTTCGGTTAAAGATCGATAGACTAAACACTTCTATGCCAATTTCTGAGTGGAACAAATTCTGCAAGTGTTCGACTTTGGCGAATTTATGTTTCTCGAATTATTAGCCTCCACCCTGTACAAAGGTTCAAAGGTGCGACTATGGGTATTTTTCGGTTAAAGATCGATAGACTGAGTACTCCTATGCTAATTTCTGAGTGGAACAAATTCTGCAAGTGTTCGACTTTGGCCAATTTATGTTTCTCGAATTATTAGCCTCGACCCTGTACAAAGGTTCAAAGGTGCGACTATGGGTATTTTTCGGTTAAAGATCGATTGACTGAGTACTCCTATGCTAATTTCTGAGTGGACCAAATTCTGCAAGTGTTCGACTTTGGCCAATTTATGTTTTCTCGAATTATTAGCCTCGACCCTGTACAAAGGTTCAAAGGTGCGACTATGGGTTTTTTTTCGGTTAAAGGTCGATAGACTAAACACTTCTATGATAATTTCTGAGTGGAACAAATTCTGCAAGGTTTCGACTTTGGCCAATTTATGTTTCTCGAATTATTAGCCTCGACCCTGTACAAAGGTTCAAAGGTGCGACTATGGGTATTTTTCGGTTAAAGATCGATAGACTGAGTACTCCTATGCTAATTTCTGAGTGGAACAAATTCTGCAAGTGTTCGACTTTGGCCAATTTATGTTTTCTCGAATTATTAGCTTCGACCCTGTATAAAGGCTCAAAGGTGCGACTATGGGTATTTTTCAGTTAAAGATCGATAGACTAAACACTTCTATGCCAATTTCGATGTGGAACAAATTCTGCAAGTGTTCGACTTTGGCCAATTTATGTTTCTCGAATTATTAGCCTCGACCCTGTACAAAGGTTCAAAGGTGCGACTATGGGTATTTTTCGGTTAAAGATCGATAGACTAAACACTTCTATGCCAATTTCTGAGTGGAACAAATTCTGCAAGGTTTCGACTTTGGCAAATTTATGTTTTCTCGAATTATTAGCCTCGACCCTGTACAAAGGCTCAAAGGTGCGACTATGGGTATTTTTCGGTTAAAGATCGATAGACTAAACGCTTCTATGCCAATTTCTGAGTGGAACAAATTCTGCAAGTGTTCGACTTTCCAATTTATGTTTTCTCGAATTATTAGCTTCGACCCTGTACAAAGGCTCAAAGGTGCGACTATGGGTATTTTTCGGTTAAAGGTCGATAGACTAAACACTTCTATGCCAATTTCGACGTGGAACAAATTCTGCAAGTGTTCGAATTTGGCCAATTTATGTTTCTCGAATTATTAGCCTCGACCCTGTACAAAGGCTCAAAGGTGCGACTATGGGTATTTTTCGGTTAAAGGTCGATAGACTAAACACTTCTATGCCAATTTCGATGTGCAACAAATTCTGCAAGTGTTCGACTTTGGCCAATTTATGTTTCTCGGATTATTAGCCTCGACCCTGTACAAAGGTTCAAAGGTGCGACTATGGGTATTTTTCGGTTAAAGATCGATAGACTGAGTACTCTTATGCTAATTTCTGAGTGGAACAAATTCTGCAAGTGTTCGACTTTGGCCAATTTATGTTTCTCGAATTATTAGCCTCGACCCTGTACAAAGGCTCAAAGGTTCGACTATGGGTATTTTTCGGTTAAAGATCGATGGACTAAACACTTCTATGCCCATTTCTGAGTGGAACAAATTCTGCAAGGTTTCGACTTTGGCAAATTTATGTTTTCTCGAATTATTAGCCTCGACCCTGTACAAAGGCTCAAAGGTGCGACTATGGGTATTTTTCAGTTAAAGATCGTTAGACTAAACCCTTCTATGCCAATTTCTGAGTGGAACAAATTCTGCAAGGTTTCGACTTTGGCCAATTTATGTTTTCTCGAATTACTAGCTTCGACCCTGTACAAAGGCTCAAAGGTGCGACTATGGGTATTTTTCGGTTAAAGATCGATAGACTAAACACTTCTATGCAAAATTTCGATGTGGAACAAATTCTGCAAGTGTTCTACTTTGGCCAATTTATGTTTTCTTGAATAACTGGTCTCGACCCTGTACAAAGGCTCAAAGGTGCGACTATGGGTATTTTTCAGTTAAAGATCGTTAGACTAAACACTTCTATGCCAATTTCTGAGTGGAACAAATTCTGCAAGGTTTCGACTTTGGCCAATTTATGTTTTCTCGAATTATTAGCTTCGACCCTGTACAAAGGCTCAAAGGTGCGACTATGGGTATTTTTCGGTTAAAGATCGATTGACTGAGTACTCCTATGCTAATTTCTGAGTGGACCAAATTCTGCAAGTGTTCGACTTTGGCTAATTTATGTTTTCTCGAATTATTAGCTTCGACCCTGTACAAAGGCTCAAAGGTGCGACTATGGGTATTTCTCGGTTAAAGATCGTTAGACTAAACACTTCTATGCCAATTTCTGAGTGGAACAAATTCTGCAAGGTTTCGACTTTGGCCAATTTATGTTTTCTCGAATTATTAGCTTCGACCCTGTACAAAGGCTCAAAGGTGCGACTATGGGTATTTTTCGGTTAAAGTTCGATAGACTAAACACTTCTATGCCAATTTCGATGTGGAACAAATTCTGCAAGTGTTCGACTTTGGCCAATTTATGTTTCTCGAATTATTAGCCTCGACCCTGTACAAAGGTTCAAAGGTGCGACTATGGGTATTTTTCGGTTAAAGATCGATAGACTGAGTACTCCTATGCTAATTTCTGAGTGGAACAAATTCTGCAAGTGTTCGACTTTGGCCAATTTATGTTTCTCGAATTATTAGCCTCGACCCGGTACAAAGGCTCAAAGGTGCGACTATGGGTATTATTCGGTTAAAGATCGATAGACTGAGTACTCCTATGCTAATTTCTGAGTGGAACAAATTCTGCAAGTGTTCGACTTTGGCCAATTTATGTTTCTCGAATTATTAGCCTCGACCCTGTACAAAGGCTCAAAGGTGCGTCTATGGGTTTTTTTTCGGTTAAAGGTCGATAGACTAAACACTTCTATGATAATTTCTGAGTGGAACAAATTCTGCAAGGTTTCGACTTTGGCCAATTTATGTTTCTCGAATTATTAGCCTCGACCCTGTACAAAGGTTCAAAGGTGCGACTATGGGTATTTTTCGGTTAAAGATCGATAGACTGAGTACTCCTATGCTAATTTCTGAGTGGAACAAATTCTGCAAGTGTTCGACTTTGGCCAATTTATGTTTTCTCGAATTATTAGCTTCGACCCTGTATAAAGGCTCAAAGGTGCGACTATGGTTATTTTTCGGTTAAAGATCGATAGACTAAACACTTCTATGCCAATTTCGATTTGGAACAAATTCTGCAAGTGTTCGACTTTGGCCAATTTATGTTTTCTCGAATTATTAGCCTCGACCCTGTACAAAGGCTCAAAGGTGCGACTATGGGTATTTTTCAGTTAAAGATCGTTAGACTAAACACTTCTATGCCAATTTCTGAGTGGAACAAATTCTGCAAGGTTTCGACTTTGGCCAATTTATGTTTTCTCGAATTATTAGCTTCGACCCTGTACAAAGGCTCAAAGGTGCGACTATGGGTATTTTTCGGTTAAAGATCGATAGACTAAACACTTCTATGCCAATTTCTGAGTGGAACAAATTCTGCAAGGTTTCGACTTTGGAAAAATTTATGTTTTCTCGAATTATTAGCCTCGACCCTGTACAAAGGCTCAAAGGTGCGACTATGGGTATTTTTCGGTTAAAAGTCGTTAGACTAAACACTATGATAATTTCTGAGTGGATCAAATTCTGCAAGGTTTCGACTTTGGCCAATTTATGTTTTCTCGAATTATTAGCTTCGACCCTGTACAAAGGGTCAAAGGTGCGAATATTAAAATAAAAAATAATAAATATTAGAATAAAGAATAATAAATATTAAAATAAAAAATAATAAATATTAAAATAAAAAATAATAAATATTAGAATAAAAAATAAAAAATATTAGAATAAAAAAATAATAAATATTAAAATAAAAATGGTAAATATTAAAATAAAAAATAGTAAATATTAGAAAAAAAAATAATAAATATTAGAATAAAAATAGTAAATATTAAAATAACAAATAATAAATATTAAAATAAAAAATAGTAAATATTTAAATAAAAAATAGTAAATATTAGAATAAAAAATAATAAATATTAGAATAAAGAATAATAAATATTAAAATAAAAAATAGTAAAAATTAAAATAAAAAATTGTAAATATTTAAATAAAAAATAATAAATATTAGGATAAAAAATAATAAATATTAGAATAAAAAATAATAAATATTAAAATAAAAAATATTAAATATTAAAATAAAAAATAGTAAATATTAAAATAAAAAATAGTAAATATTAGAATAAAAAATAATAAATATTAGAATAAAAAATAATAAATATTAAAATAAAAATAGTAAATATTAAAATAACAAATAGTAAATATTAAAATAAAAAATAGTAAATATTAAAATAAAAAATAGTAAATATTTAAATAAAAAATAATAAATATTAGAATAAAAAATAATAAATATTAGAATAAAAAATAATAAATATTAAAATAAAAATAGTAAATATTTAAATAAAAAATAGTAAATATTAGAATAAAAAATAATAAATATTAGAATAAAAAATAATAAATATTAAAATAAAAATAGTAAATATTAAAATAACAAATAGTAAATATTAAAATAAAAAATAGTAAATATTTAAATAAAAAATAATAAATATTAGAATAAAAAATAATAAATATTAGAATAAAAAATAATAAATATTAGAATAAAAAATAATAAATATTAAAATAAAAATAGTAAATATTAAAAAATAGTAAATATTAAAATAAAAAATAATAAATATTAAAATAAAAAATAGTAAATATTTTAAATTCACCATTGATATATTTAAGAAGTGCAGTGTTTTTTTTAAATTTTACTGTCCCCATCATCACCATTCTCACAGGGACGATTTATGACTAGACATTTACCATTAGTTTCTGTCTCAAATTCAGATATTCTATTTTGTAAGGTGACCATATCTGCCCGTAGTTAACATTTTTCCTTTTAACTTTATCTATAATTTCTCAATTAATCTCGCTCTCCTGCACTGGTCCAGATGCACTCTTCGGAATGTTACTGTCACATGCACCAAACCGGGGGGCTCCTTTTGGGGGACTCATCGCTAATTGAGAAAAGGAACAAGAAAGAGAAGGATCCGCCAACAATGTCGCCGCATAGGACCGAAAAACGTCAACAAATGCACGTTGTCCAAATAGATAAGGTTTAAAAATCAGCCGAAAACAGGACAAACTTTATTAACATCTCTGTAAAATGATATAGTACTTAATCATTGTGTCTTTTATTTTTAATGTCTGATTGTCGGATGGATATGAAAATGTTTATAATGAAAAACAATCTTTATTCATTATATTCATCTTTACGTTAATTTTGACAATGTTGTCGTACAAATTATTGTGGAACAAATTCTGCAAGGTTTCGACTTTGGCCAATTTATGTTTCTCGAATTATTAGCCTCGACCCTGTACAAAGGTTCAAAGGTGCGACTATGGGTATTTTTCGGTTAAAGATCGATAGACTGAGTACTCCTATGCTAATTTCTGAGTGGAACAAATTCTGCAAGTGTTCGACTTTGGCCAATTTATGTTTCTCGAATTATTAGCCTCGACCCGGTACAAAGGCTCAAAGGTGCGACTATGGGTATTATTCGGTTAAAGATCGATAGACTGAGTACTCCTATGCTAATTTCTGAGTGGAACAAATTCTGCAAGTGTTCGACTTTGGCCAATTTATGTTTCTCGAATTATTAGCCTCGACCCTGTACAAAGGCTCAAAGGTTCGACTATGGGTATTTTTCGGTTAAAGATCGATAGACTAAACACTTCTATGCCAATTACGATGTGGAACAAATTCTGCAAGGTTTTGACTTTGGCCAATTTATGTTTTCTCGAATAACTGGCCTCGACCCTGTACAAAGGCTCAAAGGTGCGACAATGGGTATTTTTCAGTTAAAGATCGATAGACTAAACACTTCTATGCCAATTTCGATGTGGAACAAATTCTGCAAGTGTTCGAATTTGGCCAATTTATGTTTCTCGAATTATTAGCCTCGACCCTGTACAAAGGTTCAAAGGTGCGACTATGGGTATTTTTCGGTTAAAGATCGATAGACTGAGTACTCCTATGATAATTTCTGAGTGGAACAAATTCTGCAAGGTTTCGACTTTGGCAAATTTATGTTTTCTCGAATTATTAGCCTCGACCCTGTACAAAGGCTCAAAGGTGCGACTATGGGTATTTTTCAGTTAAAGATCGTTAAACTAAATACTTCTATGCCAATTTCTGAGTGGAACAAATTCTGCAAGTGTTCGACTTTGGCCAATTTATGTTTCTCGAATTATTAGCCTCGACCCTGTACAAAGGCTCAAAGGTTCGACTATGGGTATTTTTCGGTTAAAGATCGATAGACTAAACACTTCTATGCCAATTTCTGAGTGGAACAAATTCTGCAAGGTTTCGACTTTGGCAAATTTATGTTTTCTCGAATTATTAGCCTCGACCCTGTACAGAAGCTCAAAGGTGCGACTATGGGTATTTTTCAGTTAAAGATCGTTAGATTAAACCCTTCTATGCCAATTTCAGAGTGGAACAAATTCTGCAAGGTTTCGACTTTGGCCAATTTATGTTTTCTCGAATTATTAGCCTCGACCCTGTACAAAGGTTCAAAGGTGCGACTATGGGTATTTTTCGGTTAAAGATCGATAGACTGAGTACTCCTATGCCAATTTCTGAGTGGAACAAATTCTGCAAGGTTTCGACCTTGGCAAATTTATGTTTTCTCGAATTATTAGCCTCGACCCTGTACAAAGGCTCAAAGGTGCGACTATGGGTATTTTTCGGTTAAAGATCGATAGACTAAACACTTCTATGCCAATTTCTGAGTGGAACAAATTCTGCAAGTGTTCGACTTTGGCGAATTTATGTTTCTCGAATTATTAGCCTCCACCCTGTACAAAGGTTCAAAGGTGCGACTATGGGTATTTTTCGGTTAAAGATCGATAGACTGAGTACTCCTATGCTAATTTCTGAGTGGAACAAATTCTGCAAGTGTTCGACTTTGGCCAATTTATGTTTCTCGAATTATTAGCCTCGACCCTGTACAAAGGTTCAAAGGTGCGACTATGGGTATTTTTCGGTTAAAGATCGATTGACTGAGTACTCCTATGCTAATTTCTGAGTGGACCAAATTCTGCAAGTGTTCGACTTTGGCCAATTTATGTTTTCTCGAATTATTAGCCTCGACCCTGTACAAAGGTTCAAAGGTGCGACTATGGGTTTTTTTTCGGTTAAAGGTCGATAGACTAAACACTTCTATGATAATTTCTAAGTGGAACAAATTCTGCAAGGTTTCGACTTTGGCCAATTTATGTTTCTCGAATTATTAGCCTCGACCCTGTACAAAGGTTCAAAGGTGCGACTATGGGTATTTTTCGGTTAAAGATCGATAGACTGAGTACTCCTATGCTAATTTCTGAGTGGAACAAATTCTGCAAGTGTTCGACTTTGGCCAATTTATGTTTTCTCGAATTATTAGCTTCGACCCTGTATAAAGGCTCAAAGGTGCGACTATGGGTATTTTTCAGTTAAAGATCGATAGACTAAACACTTCTATGCCAATTTCGATGTGGAACAAATTCTGCAAGTGTTCGACTTTGGCCAATTTATGTTTCTCGAATTATTAGCCTCGACCCTGTACAAAGGTTCAAAGGTGCGACTATGGGTATTTTTCGGTTAAAGATCGATAGACTAAACACTTCTATGCCAATTTCTGAGTGGAACAAATTCTGCAAGGTTTCGACTTTGGCAAATTTATGTTTTCTCGAATTATTAGCCTCGACCCTGTACAAAGGCTCAAAGGTGCGACTATGGGTATTTTTCGGTTAAAGATCGATAGACTAAACGCTTCTATGCCAATTTCTGAGTGGAACAAATTCTGCAAGTGTTCGACTTTCCAATTTATGTTTTCTCGAATTATTAGCTTCGACCCTGTACAAAGGCTCAAAGGTGCGACTATGGGTATTTTTCGGTTAAAGGTCGATAGACTAAACACTTCTATGCCAATTTCGACGTGGAACAAATTCTGCAAGTGTTCGAATTTGGCCAATTTATGTTTCTCGAATTATTAGCCTCGACCCTGTACAAAGGCTCAAAGGTGCGACTATGGGTATTTTTCGGTTAAAGGTCGATAGACTAAACACTTCTATGCCAATTTCTGAGTGGAACAAATTCTGCAAGTGTTCGACTTTGGCGAATTTATGTTTCTCGAATTATTAGCCTCCACCCTGTACAAAGGTTCAAAGGTGCGACTATGGGTATTTTCCGGTTAAAGATCGATAGACTGAGTACTCCTATGCTAATTTCTGAGTGGAACAAATTCTGCAAGTGTTCGACTTTGGCCAATTTATGTTTCTCGAATTATTAGCCTCGACCCTGTACAAAGGTTCAAAGGTGCGACTATGGGTATTTTTCGGTTAAAGATCGATTGACTGAGTACTCCTATGCTAATTTCTGAGTGGACCAAATTCTGCAAGTGTTCGACTTTGGCCAATTTATGTTTTCTCGAATTATTAGCCTCGACCCTGTACAAAGGTTCAAAGGTGCGACTATGGGTTTTTTTTCGGTTAAAGGTCGATAGACTAAACACTTCTATGATAATTTCTAAGTGGAACAAATTCTGCAAGGTTTCGACTTTGGCCAATTTATGTTTCTCGAATTATTAGCCTCGACCCTGTACAAAGGTTCAAAGGTGCGACTATGGGTATTTTTCGGTTAAAGATCGATAGACTGAGTACTCCTATGCTAATTTCTGAGTGGAACAAATTCTGCAAGTGTTCGACTTTGGCCAATTTATGTTTTCTCGAATTATTAGCTTCGACCCTGTATAAAGGCTCAAAGGTGCGACTATGGGTATTTTTCAGTTAAAGATCGATAGACTAAACACTTCTATGCCAATTTCGATGTGGAACAAATTCTGCAAGTGTTCGACTTTGGCCAATTTATGTTTCTCGAATTATTAGCCTCGACCCTGTACAAAGGTTCAAAGGTGCGACTATGGGTATTTTTCGTTTAAAGATCGATAGACTAAACACTTCTATGCCAATTTCTGAGTGGAACAAATTCTGCAAGGTTTCGACTTTGGCAAATTTATGTTTTCTCGAATTATTAGCCTCGACCCTGTACAAAGGCTCAAAGGTGCGACTATGGGTATTTTTCGGTTAAAGATCGATAGACTAAACGCTTCTATGCCAATTTCTGAGTGGAACAAATTCTGCAAGTGTTCGACTTTCCAATTTATGTTTTCTCGAATTATTAGCTTCGACCCTGTACAAAGGCTCAAAGGTGCGACTATGGGTATTTTTCGGTTAAAGGTCGATAGACTAAACACTTCTATGCCAATTTCGACGTGGAACAAATTCTGCAAGTGTTCGAATTTGGCCAATTTATGTTTCTCGAATTATTAGCCTCGACCCTGTACAAAGGCTCAAAGGTGCGACTATGGGTATTTTTCGGTTAAAGGTCGATAGACTAAACACTTCTATGCCAATTTCGATGTGCAACAAATTCTGCAAGTGTTCGACTTTGGCCAATTTATGTTTCTCGGATTATTAGCCTCGACCCTGTACAAAGGTTCAAAGGTGCGACTATGGGTATTTTTCGGTTAAAGATCGATAGACTGAGTACTCTTATGCTAATTTCTGAGTGGAACAAATTCTGCAAGTGTTCGACTTTGGCCAATTTATGTTTCTCGAATTATTAGCCTCGACCCTGTACAAAGGCTCAAAGGTTCGACTATGGGTATTTTTCGGTTAAAGATCGATGGACTAAACACTTCTATGCCCATTTCTGAGTGGAACAAATTCTGCAAGGTTTCGACTTTGGCAAATTTATGTTTTCTCGAATTATTAGCCTCGACCCTGTACAAAGGCTCAAAGGTGCGACTATGGGTATTTTTCAGTTAAAGATCGTTAGACTAAACCCTTCTATGCCAATTTCTGAGTGGAACAAATTCTGCAAGGTTTCGACTTTGGCCAATTTATGTTTTCTCGAATTACTAGCTTCGACCCTGTACAAAGGCTCAAAGGTGCGACTATGGGTATTTTTCGGTTAAAGATCGATAGACTAAACACTTCTATGCAAAATTTCGATGTGGAACAAATTCTGCAAGTGTTCTACTTTGGCCAATTTATGTTTTCTTGAATAACTGGTCTCGACCCTGTACAAAGGCTCAAAGGTGCGACTATGGGTATTTTTCAGTTAAAGATCGTTAGACTAAACACTTCTATGCCAATTTCTGAGTGGAACAAATTCTGCAAGGTTTCGACTTTGGCCAATTTATGTTTTCTCGAATTATTAGCTTCGACCCTGTACAAAGGCTCAAAGGTGCGACTATGGGTATTTTTCGGTTAAAGATCGATTGACTGAGTACTCCTATGCTAATTTCTGAGTGGACCAAATTCTGCAAGTGTTCGACTTTGGCTAATTTATGTTTTCTCGAATTATTAGCTTCGACCCTGTACAAAGGCTCAAAGGTGCGACTATGGGTATTTCTCGGTTAAAGATCGTTAGACTAAACACTTCTATGCCAATTTCTGAGTGGAACAAATTCTGCAAGGTTTCGACTTTGGCCAATTTATGTTTTCTCGAATTATTAGCTTCGACCCTGTACAAAGGCTCAAAGGTGCGACTATGGGTATTTTTCGGTTAAAGTTCGATAGACTGAGTACTCCTATGCTAATTTCTGAGTGGAACAAATTCTGCAAGTGTTCGACTTTGGCCAATTTATGTTTCTCGAATTATTAGCCTCGACCCGGTACAAAGGCTCAAAGGTGCGACTATGGGTATTTTTCGGTTAAAGATCGATAGACTGAGTACTCCTATGCTAATTTCTGAGTGGAACAAATTCTGCAAGTGTTCGACTTTGGCCAATTTATGTTTCTCGAATTATTAGCCTCGACCCTGTACAAAGGTTCAAAGGTGCGACTATGGGTATTTTTCGGTTAAAGATCGATAGACTGAGTACTCCTATGCTAATTTCTGAGTGGAACAAATTCTGCAAGTGTTCGACTTTGGCCAATTTATGTTTCTCGAATTATTAGCCTCGACCCGGTACAAAGGCTCAAAGGTGCGACTATGGGTATTATTCGGTTAAAGATCGATAGACTGAGTACTCCTATGCTAATTTCTGAGTGGAACAAATTCTGCAAGTGTTCGACTTTGGCCAATTTATGTTTCTCGAATTATTAGCCTCGACCCTGTACAAAGGCTCAAAGGTGCGACTATGGGTTTTTTTTCGGTTAAAGGTCGATAGACTAAACACTTCTATGATAATTTCTGAGTGGAACAAATTCTGCAAGGTTTCGACTTTGGCCAATTTATGTTTCTCGAATTATTAGCCTCGACCCTGTACAAAGGTTCAAAGGTGCGACTATGGGTATTTTTCGGTTAAAGATCGATAGACTGAGTACTCCTATGCTAATTTCTGAGTGGAACAAATTCTGCAAGTGTTCGACTTTGGCCAATTTATGTTTTCTCGAATTATTAGCTTCGACCCTGTATAAAGGCTCAAAGGTGCGACTATGGTTATTTTTCGGTTAAAGATCGATAGACTAAACACTTCTATGCCAATTTCGATTTGGAACAAATTCTGCAAGTGTTCGACTTTGGCCAATTTATGTTTTCTCGAATTATTAGCCTCGACCCTGTACAAAGGCTCAAAGGTGCGACTATGGGTATTTTTCAGTTAAAGATCGTTAGACTAAACACTTCTATGCCAATTTCTGAGTGGAACAAATTCTGCAAGGTTTCGACTTTGGCCAATTTATGTTTTCTCGAATTATTAGCTTCGACCCTGTACAAAGGCTCAAAGGTGCGACTATGGGTATTTTTCGGTTAAAGATCGATAGACTAAACACTTCTATGCCAATTTCTGAGTGGAACAAATTCTGCAAGGTTTCGACTTTGGAAAAATTTATGTTTTCTCGAATTATTAGCCTCGACCCTGTACAAAGGCTCAAAGGTGCGACTATGGGTATTTTTCGGTTAAAAGTCGTTAGACTAAACACTATGATAATTTCTGAGTGGAACAAATTCTGCAAGGTTTCGACTTTGGCCAATTTATGTTTTCTCGAATTATTAGCTTCGACCCTGTACAAAGGGTCAAAGGTGCGAATATTAAAATAAAAAATAATAAATATTAGAATAAAGAATAATAAATATTAAAATAAAAAATAATAAATATTAAAATAAAAAATAATAAATATTAGAATAAAAAATAAAAAATATTAGAATAAAAAAATAATAAATATTAAAATAAAAATGGTAAATATTAAAATAAAAAATAGTAAATATTAGAAAAAAAAATAATAAATATTAGAATAAAAAATAAAAATTGTAAATATTAAAATAACAAATAATAAATATTAAAATAAAAAATAGTAAATATTTAAATAAAAAATAGTAAATATTAGAATAAAAAATAATAAATATTAGAATAAAGAATAATAAATATTAAAATAAAAAATAGTAAAAATTAAAATAAAAAATTGTAAATATTTAAATAAAAAATAATAAATATTAGGATAAAAAATAATAAATATTAGAATAAAAAATAATAAATATTAAAATAAAAAATATTAAATATTAAAATAAAAAATAGTAAATATTAAAATAAAAAATAGTAAATATTAGAATAAAAAATAATAAATATTAGAATAAAAAATAATAAATATTAAAATAAAAATAGTAAATATTAAAATAACAAATAGTAAATATTAAAATAAAAAATAGTAAATATTAAAATAAAAAATAGTAAATATTTAAATAAAAAATAATAAATATTAGAATAAAAAATAATAAATATTAGAATAAAAAATAATAAATATTAAAATAAAAATAGTAAATATTTAAATAAAAAATAGTAAATATTAGAATAAAAAATAATAAATATTAGAATAAAAAATAATAAATATTAAAATAAAAATAGTAAATATTAAAATAACAAATAGTAAATATTAAAATAAAAAATAGTAAATATTTAAATAAAAAATAATAAATATTAGAATAAAAAATAATAAATATTAGAATAAAAAATAATAAATATTAGAATAAAAAATAATAAATATTAAAATAAAAATAGTAAATATTAAAAAATAGTAAATATTAAAATAAAAAATAATAAATATTAAAATAAAAAATAGTAAATATTTTAAATTCACCATTGATATATTTAAGAAGTGCAGTGTTTTTTTTAAATTTCACTGTCCCCATCATCACCATTCTCACAGGGACGATTTATGACTAGACATTTACCATTAGTTTCTGTCTCAAATTCAGATATTCTATTTTGTAAGGTGACCATATCTGCCCGTAGTTAACATTTTTCCTTTTAACTTTATCTATAATTTCTCAATTAATCTCGCTCTCCTGCACTGGTCCAGATGCACTCTTCGGAATGTTACTGTCACATGCACCAAACCGGGGGGCTCCTTTTGGGGGACTCATCGCTAATTGAGAAAAGGAACAAGAAAGAGAAGGATCCGCCAACAATGTCGCCGCATAGGACCGAAAAACGTCAACAAATGCACGTTGTCCATTTGGACAATCTATTTAGATAAAGTTTAAAAATCAGCCGAAAACAGGACAAACTTTATTAACATCTCTGTAAAATGATATAGTACTTAATCATTGTGTCTTTTATTTTTAATGTCTGATTGTCGGATGGATATGAAAATGTTTATAATGAAAAACAATCTTTATTCATTATATTCATCTTTACGTTAATTTTGACAATGTTGTCGTACAAATTATTGTGGAACAAATTCTGCAAGGTTTCGACTTTGGCCAATTTATGTTTCTCGAATTATTAGCCTCGACCCGGTACAAAGGCTCAAAGGTGCGACTATGGGTATTATTCGGTTAAAGATCGATAGACTGAGTACTCCTATGCTAATTTCTGAGTGGAACAAATTCTGCAAGTGTTCGACTTTGGCCAATTTATGTTTCTCGAATTATTAGCCTCGACCCTGTACAAAGGCTCAAAGGTTCGACTATGGGTATTTTTCGGTTAAAGGTCGATAGACTAAACACTTCTATGCCAATTTCTGAGTGGAACAAATTCTGCAAGGTTTCGACTTTGGCCAATTTATGTTTTCTCGAATTATTAGCTTCGACCCTGTACAAAGGCTCAAAGGTGCGACCATGGGTATTTTTCGGTTAAAGATCGATAGACTGAGTACTCCTATGCTAATTTCTGAGTGGAACAAATTCTGCAAGTTTTCGACTTTGGCCAATTTATGTTTCTCGAATTATTAGCCTCGACCCTGTACAAAGGCTCAAAGGTTCGACTATGGGTATTTTTCGGTTAAAGATCGATAGACTAAACACTTCTATGCCAATTTCGATGTGGAACAAATTCTGCAAGTGTTCGACTTTGGCCAATTTATGTTTCTCGAATTATTAGCCTCGACCCTGTACAAAGGTTCAAAGGTGCGACTATGGGTATTTTTCGGTTAAAGATCGATAGACTGAGTACTCCTATGCTAATCTCTGAGTGGAACAAATTATGCAAGTGTTCGACTTTGGCCAATTTATGTTTCTCGAATTATTAGCCTCGACCCTGTACAAAGGTTCAAAGGTGCGACTATGGGTATTTTTCGGTTAAAGATCGATAGACTAAACACTTCTATGATAATTTCTGAGTGGAACAAATTATGCAAGTGTTCGACTTTGGCCAATTTATGTTTCTCGAATTATTAGCCTCGACCCTGTACAAAGGCTCAAAGGTTCGACTATGGGTATTTTTCGGTTAAAGATCGATAGACTAAACACTTCCATGCCAATTTCTGAGTGGAACAAATTCTGCAAGGTTTCGACTTTGGCAAATTTATGTTTTCTCGAATTATTAGCCTCGACCCTGTACAAAGGCTCAAAGGTGCGACTATGGGTATTTTTCAGTTAAAGATCGATAGACTAAACACTTCTATGCCAATTTCGATGTGGAACAAATTCTGCAAGTGTTCGACTTTGGCCAATTTATGTTTTCTCGAATTATTAGCCTCGACCCTGTACAAAGGCTCAAAGGTGCGACTATGGGTATTTTTCAGTTAAAGATCGATAGACTAAACACTTCCATGCCAATTTCTGAGTGGAACAAATTCTGCAAGGTTTCGACTTTGGCAAATTTATGTTTTCTCGAATTATTAGCCTCGACCCTGTACAAAGGCTCAAAGGTGCGACTATGGGTATTTTTCAGTTAAAGATCGATAGACTAAACACTTCTATGCCAATTTCGATGTGGAACAAATTCTGCAAGTGTTCGACGTTGGCCAATTTATGTTTCTCGAATTATTAGCCTCGACCCTGTACAAAGGCTCAAAGGTGCGACTATGGGTATTTTTCAGTTAAAGGTCGATAGACTGAATACTCCTATGCTAATTTCTGAGTGGAACAAGTTCTGCAAGTGTTCGACTTTTTCCAATTTATATTTTTCGAATTATTAGCCTCGACCCTGTACAAAGGCTCAAAGGTGCGATATGGGTATTTTTCGGTTAAAGGTCGATAGACTAAACACTATGATAATTTCTGAGTGGAACAAATTCTGCAAGGTTTCGACTTTGGCCAATTTATGTTTTCTCGAATTATTAGCTTCGACCCTGTACAAAGGGTCAAAGGTGCGAATATTAAAATAAAAAATAATAAATATTAGAATAAAAAATAGTAAATATTAAAATAAAAAATAATAAATATTAAAATAAAAATAGTAAATATTTTAAATTCACCATTGATATATTTAAGAAGTGCAGTGTTTTTTTTAAATTTCACTGTCCCCATCATCACCATTCTCACAGGGACGATTTATGACTAGACATTTACCATTAGTTTCTGTCTCAAATTCAGATATTCTATTTTGTAAGGTGACCATATCTGCCCGTAGTTAACATTTTTCCTTTTAACTTTATCTATAATTTCTCAATTAATCTCGTTCTCCTGCACTGGTCCAGATGCACTCTTCGGAATGTTACTGTCACATGCACCAAACCGGGGGGCTCCTTTTGGGGGACTCATCGCTAATTGAGAAAAGGAACAAGAAAGAGAAGGATCCGCCAACAATGTCGCCGCATAGGACCGAAAAACGTAAACAAATGCACGTTGTCCAAATAGATAAAGTTTAAAAATCAGCCGAAAACAGGACAAACTTTATTAACATCGTAAAATGATATAGTACTTAATCATTGTGTCTTTTATTTTTAATGTCTGATTGTCGGATGGATATGAAAATGTTTATAATGAAAAACAATCTTTATTCATTATATTCATCTTTACGTTAATTTTGACAATGTTGTCGTACAAATTATTGTGGAACAAATTCTGCAAGGTTTCGACTTTGGCCAATTTATGTTTTCTCGAATTATTAGCCTCGACCCTGTACAAAGACTCAAAGGTGCGACTATGGGTTTTTTTTTTTTTTTTTTGGAGAAGCGATGAGAATCTGCAGACAGACACCTTGCAGACGCGGCTGCAAGGTAGTGTCGGGCTTGGCAACTTGGGGGAATTATATGGCCCTCTCAACATCATCTTTTCTGAAGGAACAGAACATCCTCGTAGGTTAACGAGGGTAGGCTAACCGACTAAACTCACCGCGGGAGTGAGGCAATTAGCCTTTGACTCATATTCACTCGATAGTGTTGTCTGCAATCGTGTATGTTTGTCTCTGTATCTAGCTTTTAAGCTATGCGCTTTGTTTGGTGACAGCTCCTGCAATTTTTCCATTCGAACTTAATCGAATGAACAAATTTTCAGGAGCTCCGAACGTATAGGGTAGGCGTAGTGGGTAGGCGTAGGCTGTCGTTTTTGGAGTTGTGGTTGAATTTGGTTCAGCAATCAAGGCCCTATATTTTTGTTTTTGAGACCCTTATTCTTGGATCAATCGCGGTTGCGACTGATCCAGTCTTTAGGTAGTTTATAACATGTATTTGGCTCTGAATGCACGTGTGATGCACGTATCAGACTGTTGTCGGCAATGTTAGCCTTGGCGTGGTATTTCGCGATGGTTTTATCGAAGAACTCGGGGATTGTTTCTACTTCGAGATCTCTATGGATGACGTCATTTCTTGTGTATCGCGGCATGTTAAGTATGATTTTTAGAACCTTGTTTTGCATCACCTGAATTCTATTCCTGTCACTCTTACTAATGGTGCACCACGCTGGCGCACCATATGTCATCGTTGACCTGATGAAAGTCTTATAGAGGGTGACCTTCGTTCTTAAGTTGATCTTGCTGCGCTTGTTCAGCAGACAGTATATTGCGCCTAGTTGTTGATTGGCTTTCTTGATGGTGTTGGCTGTATTTACTTTCCAATTGAGCTTTCTGTCAAAGTGCAAACCTAGATATTTAACGCTTTGTTGCCAGTCTATATCTTTGTTTCCAACCTTGACTTTCCCCGCCGGGAATTTGTAACGCGATTTTGAAAAGTAAATTGCCTGAGTCTTATCGGGATTTATCTTTATCTTCCACTTTTTTAGCCACTCTTCCAGAATGGCTATGTTCCTTTTAAGCCTGACCAGTATTAGTCGGGGGCTCCTTCCTGTCACTGCGATGCCTGTGTCATCCGCATATATATATTTGTCACACCACTGGAGCTGGGGAATATCCGCTGTGTAAACGTTGAATAGTAGGGGGGCTAAAGCTGATCCTTGAGGCACGCCTGCTCTTATGTTTTTAACTGTAGATAGCTCATCATCTACCCAGGTTTGGAAAGTTCTATCTTCCAGATAAGAAACTATCACCTTTATCAAGTAGTTGGGGATTCCTAACCTTATCATTTTTAGAATTAGCCCGTTGTGCCATACTTTATCAAACGCTTTACTGATGTCAAACAGCACAGCTCCAGTGCTTTTTCTCTTGTTGAATCCTTTAAGTATGTTGGAGGCCAACCTCGTCGCCTGTCTAACTGTGCACAGATTTGCTCTAAAGCCGAACTGCTCCTCTGGTATACAGTGATTAATTTCGACAAAGGCTGAAAGCCTACCCGAGATTAACCTTTCCGCTAACTTGCCCACGTTAGAC
The DNA here is from genome assembly GCA_963991005.1 of Barypeithes pellucidus. Classification (NCBI taxonomy): domain Eukaryota; kingdom Metazoa; phylum Arthropoda; class Insecta; order Coleoptera; family Curculionidae; genus Barypeithes; species Barypeithes pellucidus. The sequence continues at coordinate 51,780,932 of OZ022557.1, read as the reverse complement.
AGTAGACTAATCGGCCTATAACCACTTATCAGATTTTTCTTCTGGCCTGCCTTTCCTATCATTATGATTTTTGCCTTCTTCCAGGCGATAGGAAAGTGTCCAAGGATCTGCATTGCATCTGTTATGCAGACTATGTCATTAATGGTGTTATCCGGTAGATTTTTCAATGCTTTGTTGGATATGCCATCTATACCGGGTGCCTTCTTTATTTTAGTCTTTGCTATCAGACCATTTACTTCTTCTGCAGTGATGTGTTGCAGGTTTGGATCGGGCGGATGATCCATGCTTTTGAAGATCTCTACAGTTCTGTTGATCCGATCCTCTGCTGCTTTGTTGGTGGTTGGATTTTCGCTGAACTGCTCGTAAAGAGCTTCAGCGAATTTTTCAGCTTTTTCTCGGGGCTCAGTGATCGTCACGTTGTCTGTTGTTATTATGTGTGGCATTTGTTGTCTGCTGCCTTTTGTCAGTGATCTAGTCATTCTGTACAGACTGTTATCTTCAATATTCAGGCTCTCAACCTTCCTATCCCAGATTCCAGATTCTGTATCTCTTAATAACCTTTTGACGCTCTGAGTTGCCTGGTTTGCCTGTGTTTTGATTCTCGGATCACCAGTTCTGTATGCTTGATTCATGAGTCGGTTCTTCGCTCTTATTTGATCCTTGATTTCTTGACTTATGTCACCGTATTTCGAGTATATAGATGTCACTGTGCTTGTTGCTCTAGCAAGTGCTTGCTTTATGTTGTTAGTTAGCACATTTGCTGCCTCGTCAATGTCCAGTTTGCTCACAATAGGAGGAATAGCATCATATCCTTTTAATTCATCTTTGAATTTTTTCCAGTTGGTTTTGGCGAAAGATATGGTGCATTTCCCCCTCCTGCGAGGGTCACCATATTCCATTATCACGGGGAGGTGATCTGATGTTAGATCGTGACATACTACAGGCTGCGATATCCTATCAGTGTTTTTGATCACGAATATATCCAGTGTTTCGGGTAATCCGACAGGTCCTAGATGTGTGTGGTCCTCAGGAGGTAACATATGGTAATCAAAAACATCTGACTTGTTGTAAAGCAGCTGTCCTCTTCCATTGGATGTTCTGCATCCCCAGATACGGTTTTTTGCATTCAGATCTCCGCCGATTATCGTGATGTTGTCATTGTCGAGAATATCTTGAATGCATCGCCTGTCAAAATCAAAAGTCGCAGCAGGACCGCAGTAAACCGAGCCGATCACTACGCTCCCTTTGCTCGTTCTGATCTTGACGTATGTACCTTCTATTTTATTGCAACTATCCGGATTTGGCATTGAGCTCGCCTGGATGTGCTTTTTCACAAGAATCATGGTTCCACCTAGTTTTCTAATAGTTCTATCATTTCTATAAATTCTGTAGTTTGGGAAGGAAAATCTTGTTTCTTTTAACCATGTTTCCTGTATCAAAATAACATCAAGGCTATGCTCTTCTGAGAATTTTATTAGTTCGAGTTTTTTGCCTTGAATCCCATTTATGTTTATAGTGCAAATCTTTAGAAAGTCCACAGGGCGTGCAACCACTATTGTGTGAGTTTGGCTAGCGACATGATTGGAGCCAAGGTTTGCATAACCTTAGCAAACTCCTGCATAAAGAGCTTCATGCTCCTTATGGTATCCTGCATTGTGTCTTCCTTTTCAGGCTGCTCTGTAATTTTATTGTTAATATTTTTAGCATTTACGTTTTTGTTTGTTTGGAGATTGCTGTTCTTTTGCGATCCCCATACAAACTTGCCTGGGCCTGCTGCTTTTTTGATAGCAGCAGCCTCCTGCAGGTTCTTAGGATGCCGTGAGCACACCCTAGAGTTTGATTGATGCTCTCCCCCGCAGTTGCAGCATTCGGGTTTGGCATCTGGACCGTTTGTACAATCTCGCGAGATATGACTCGCAGCGCACTTCATGCATTTGATCTGTGCAGTGCACTTTATTTGAGTGTGACCATAGATCTGACATCTATGGCATGGCCTTTTCCAGATCCTTACACTGGAGGGTGTGAAGCCAAGCTCCTCCAGGTCGGCTTTTATTTTTTCCTCAGACCAGGTCTCGAGGATTCCGCGAATTACGACGTGTAGTAGTTTTTCGTCCGTGAAGCGGAACGAATGACACGGTATACGACTCTCCGTTAGTAAACGCATAATTTTATTATAGTCTGCTGGTGTAGTTGGGTGTATTTTAACGCCCTCAGACACGTTTACAGCCCTGCCATAATCGATTTTGTTAGCCTTCAAATGTTGAGTTATTTCGTTGTATTTTGATTTGTCTCTGATGACAATGGGTGGCACCTTAACTCTGGGGGGTGTCATGGTCACATTTTCTGATTCGCATGCATTTGACGTTTCACCTTCATTTTGTCTAGGGACTGACATGGTCACAATTTTTGACCGTAACCTCGGGTCATTTTTCACTATATTTTTTCTCATATGTTCTCTAAGAGTGTCATTGGTTGTTGTAGGGAGCCTGGGGAGCACTGGCAAGGGGGGGAACTCCGCGTTTATGCGTTTTGTCGAGCTGCCCTCGCTGTCAGAGTTATTTTCCCTCAGTCTTAACCTTTTCTGTTTTCTGTTTTCTACGGCAATAAAACCCTGTGAGGCAGGATTTTCATTGTGAGAGGATGAATCTTCTACGATCATATCCTCATCGTCGCTAAGTATGTCTACAGGTGTGTTTACTAAAACATTCACCTCTAAAGCCGTGTTATCATGCAAGGTAGCCATTTCTACGTTACTACTATTTGATTTCACGTACCTTTCTTTCATCGCCAAAAGCTCAGCCTTGAGCTTGGCTATCTCTTCCTCTTTGGCTGCTAGAATTCTGCTGAACTCCAGTGACAGTCTTGTTTCCACCCCTGCTACTGCAAGGGCTACATGTTTTTCTGATTCGGTTTTTTGCAGCGCAAGTCTGTTGACCATCTCTTGGTGTTTTTCATCCTGTTGAGAGGCGAACATTTCTTGGCTCCTCCGGAACTGTGCCTGCAGTCGGGTTTCCATCTGGTTATTACTTTCAGGGGTGTCATCCTTTCCAATCAGCAGGAGGCCTTCCGATGCCATCCTGCAGCTGTATTTTATTTTTCGCCCTTATGGGAGGAATCTAAAAAGTTGTGTTTTAGTATTTGACTAATTTATTACTATATATTGTGCAGTAAAACACCAGTATTTAGTAATATTTATTGGATATGCGAATTTTCGCCACCGATTTTGTCTTGAAAAAGACGAAAACGGGGCCAGCTTGGCGCCAAAACTCCTCTGCCCGTCACCAACGGTTTTTCGCTCCACAGATCGACGTGCTCCGGCAGCGGCGAGGATGGAACTGATGCGACTATGGGTATTTTTCGGTTAAAGATCGATAGATTAAACACTTCTATGCCAATTTCGATGTGGAACAAATTCTGCAAGTGTTCGACTTTGGCCAATTTATGTTTCTCGAATTATTAGCCTCGACCCTGTACAAAGGTTCAAAGGTGCGACTATGGGTATTTTTCGGTTAAAGATCGATAGACTGAGTACTCCTATGCCAATTTCTGAGTGAAACAAATTCTGCAAGGTTTCGACTTTGGCAAATTTATGTTTTCTCGAATTATTAGCCTCGACCCTGTACAAAGGCTCAAAGGTGCGACTATGGGTATTTTTCAGTTAAAGATCGTTAGACTAAACACTTCTATGCCAATTTCTGAGTGGAACAAATTCTGCAAGTGTTCGACTTTGGCTAATTTATGTTTTCTCGAATTATTAGCTTCGACCCTGTACAAAGGCTCAAAGGTGCGACTATGGGTATTTTTCGGTTAAAGATCGTTAGACTAAACACTTCTATGCCAATTTCTGAGTGGAACAAATTCTGCAAGGTTTCGACTTTGGCCAATTTATGTTTTCTCGAATAACTGGCCTCGACCCTGTACAAAGGCTCAAAGGTGCGACTATGGGTATTTTTCGGTTAAAGATCGATGGACTAAACACTTCTATGCTAATTTCGATGTGGAACAAATTCTGCAAGGTTTCGACTTTGGCCAATTTATGTTTTCTCGAATTATTAGCCTCGACCCTGTACAAAGACTCAAAGGTGCGACTATGGTTATTTTTCGGTTAAAGATCGATAGATTAAACACTTCTATGCCAATTTCGATGTGGAACAAATTCTGCAAGTGTTCGACTTTGGCCAATTTATGTTTCTCGAATTATTAGCCTCGACCCTGTACAAAGGTTCAAAGGTGCGACTATGGGTATTTTTCGGTTAAAGATCGATAGACTGAGTACTCCTATGCCAATTTCTGAGTGAAACAAATTCTGCAAGGTTTCGACTTTGGCAAATTTATGTTTTCTCGAATTATTAGCCTCGACCCTGTACAAAGGCTCAAAGGTGCGACTATGGGTATTTTTCAGTTAAAGATCGTTAGACTAAACACTTCTATGCCAATTTCTGAGTGGAACAAATTCTGCAAGTGTTCGACTTTGGCTAATTTATGTTTTCTCGAATTATTAGCTTCGACCCTGTACAAAGGCTCAAAGGTGCGACTATGGGTATTTTTCGGTTAAAGATCGTTAGACTAAACACTTCTATGCCAATTTCTGAGTGGAACAAATTCTGCAAGGTTTCGACTTTGGCCAATTTATGTTTTCTCGAATAACTGGCCTCGACCCTGTACAAAGGCTCAAAGGTGCGACTATGGGTATTTTTCGGTTAAAGATCGATGGACTAAACACTTCTATGCTAATTTCGATGTGGAACAAATTCTGCAAGGTTTCGACTTTGGCCAATTTATGTTTTCTCGAATTATTAGCCTCGACCCTGTACAAAGACTCAAAGGTGCGACTATGGTTATTTTTCGGTTAAAGATCGATAGATTAAACACTTCTATGCCAATTTCGATGTGAAACAAATTCTGCAAGTGTTCGACTTTGGCCAATTTATGTTTCTCGAATTATTAGCATCGACCCTGTACAAAGGCTCAAAGGTGCGACTATGGGTATTTTTCGGTTAAAGGTCGATAGACTAAACACTTCTATGCTAATTTCGATGTGGAACAAATTCTGCAAGGTTTTGACTTTGGCCAATTTATGTTTTCTCGAATAACTGGCCTCGACCCTGTACAAAGGCTCAAAGGTGCGACTATGGGTATTTTTCAGTTAAAGATCGATAGACTAAACACTTCTATGCCAATTTCGATGTGGAACAAATTCTGCAAGTGTTCGAATTTGGCCAATTTATGTTTCTCGAATTATTAGCCTCGACCCTGTACAAAGGTTCAAAGGTGCGACTATGGGTATTTTTCGGTTAAAGATCGATAGACTGAGTACTCCTATGCTAATTTCTGAGTGGAACAAATTCTGCAAGTGTTCGACTTTGGCCAATTTATGTTTTCTCGAATTATTAGCTTCGACCCTGTACAAAGGCTCAAAGGTGCGACTATGGGTATTTTTCGGTTAAAGATCGATAGACTAAACACTTCTATGCCAATTTCGATGTGGAACAAATTCTGCAAGTGTTCGACTTTGGCCAATTTATGTTTCTCGAATTATTAGCCTCGACCCTGTACAAAGGTTCAAAGGTGCGACTATGGGTATTTTTCGGTTAAAGATCGATAGACTGAGTACTCCTATGATAATTTCTGAGTGGAACAAATTCTGCAAGGTTTCGACTTTGGCCAATTTATGTTTTCTCGAATTATTAGCTTCGACCCTGTACAAAGGCTCAAAGGTGCGACTATGGGTATTTTTCGGTTAAAGATCGATAGACTAAACACTTCTATGCCAATTTCGATGTGGAACAAATTCTGCAAGTGTTCGACTTTGGCCAATTTATGTTTCTCGAATTATTAGCCTCGACCCTGTACAAAGGTTCAAAGGTGCGACTATGGGTATTTTTCGGTTAAAGATCGATAGACTGAGTACTCCTATGCTAATTTCTGAGTGGAACAAATTCTGCAAGTGTTCGACTTTGGCCAATTTATGTTTCTCGAATTATTAGCCTCGACCCGGTACAAAGGCTCAAAGGTGCGACTATGGGTATTTTTCGGTTAAAGATCGTTAGATTAAACCCTTCTATGCCAATTTCAGAGTGGAACAAATTCTGCAAGGTTTCGACTTTGGCCAATTTATGTTTTCTCGAATTATTAGCCTCGACCCTGTACAAAGGTTCGAAGGTGCGACTATGGGTATTTTTCGGGTAAAGATCGATAGACTGAATACTTCTATGCTAATTTCGATGTGGAACAAATTCTGCAAGTGTTCGACTTTGGCCAATTTATGTTCCTCGAATTATTAGCCTCGACCCGGTACATAGGCTCAAAGGTGCGACTATGGGTATTTTTCGGTTAAAGATCGATAGACTAAACACTTCTATGCCAATTTCTGAGTGGAACAAATTCTGCAAGGTTTCGACTTTGGCCAATTTATGTTTTCTCGAATTATTAGCCTCGACCCTGTACAAAGGCTCAAAGGTGCGACTATGGGTATTTTTCAGTTAAAGATCGTTAAACTAAACACTTCTATGCCAATTTCTGAGTGGAACAAATTCTGCAAGGTTTCGACTTTGGCCAATTTATGTTTTCTCGAATTATTAGCCTCGACCCTGTACAAAGGCTCAAAGGTGCGACTATTGGTATTTTTCAGTTAAAGGTCGATGGACTGAATACTCCTATGCTAATTTCTGAGTGGAACAAATTCTGCAAGTGTTCGACTTTGGCCAATTTATGTTTTCTCGAATTATTAGCCTCGACCCTGTACAAAGGCTCAAAGGTGCGACTATGGGTATTTTTCAGTTAAAGATCGTTAAACTAAACACTTCTATGCCAATTTCTGAGTGGAACAAATTCTGCAAGGTTTCGACTTTGACCAATTTATGTTTTCTCGAATTATTAGCCTCGACCCTGTACAAAGGCTCAAAGGTGCGACTATGGGTATTTTTCGGTTAAAGATCGATAGACTAAACACTTCTATGCCAATTTCGATGTGGAACAAATTCTGCAAGTGTTCGACTTTGGCCAATTTATGTTTCTCGAATTATTAGCCTCGACCCTGTACAAAGGTTCAAAGGTGCGACTATGCGTATTTTTCGGTTAAAGATCGATAGACTGAGTACTCCTATGCCAATTTCTGAGTGGAACAAATTCTGCAAGGTTTCGACTTTGGCAAATTTATGTTTTCTCGAATTATTAGCCTCGACCCTGTACAAAGGCTCAAAGGTGCGATGGGTATTTTTCGGTTAAAGATCGATAGACTAAACACTTCTATGCCAATTTCTGAGTGGAACAAATTCTGCAAGTGTTCGACTTTGGCGAATTTATGTTTCTGGAATTATTAGCCTCCACCCTGTACAAAGGTTCAAAGGTGCGACTATGGGTATTTTTCGGTTAAAGATCGATAGACTGAGTACTCCTATGCTAATTTCTGAGTGGAACAAATTCTGCAAGTGTTCGACTTTGGCCAATTTATGTTTCTCGAATTATTAGCCTCGACCCTGTACAAAGGTTCAAAGGTGCGACTATGAGTATTTTTCGGTTAAAGATCGATTGGCTGAGTACTCCTATGCTAATTTCTGAGTGGACCAAATTCTGCAAGTGTTCGACTTTGGCCAATTTATGTTTTCTCGAATTATTAGCCTCGACCCTGTACAAAGGTTCAAAGGTGCGACTATGGGTTTTTTTCGGTTAAAGGTCGATAGACTAAACACTTCTATGATAATTTCTGAGTGGAACAAATTCTGCAAGGTTTCGACTTTGGCCAATTTATGTTTCTCGAATTATTAGCCTCGACCCTGTACAAAGGTTCAAAGGTGCGACTATGGGTATTTTTCGGTTAAAGATCGATAGACTGAGTACTCCTATGCTAATTTCTGAGTGGAACAAATTCTGCAAGTGTTCGACTTTGGCCAATTTATGTTTTCTCGAATTATTAGCTTCGACCCTGTATAAAGGCTCAAAGGTGCGACTATGGGTATTTTTCAGTTAAAGATCGATAGACTAAACACTTCTATGCCAATTTCGATGTGGAACAAATTCTGCAAGTGTTCGACTTTGGCCAATTTATGTTTCTCGAATTATTAGCCTCGACCCTGTACAAAGGTTCAAAGGTGCGACTATGGGTATTTTTCGGTTAAAGATCGATAGACTGAGTACTCCTATGCCAATTTCTGAGTGGACCAAATTCTGCAAGTGTTCGACTTTGGCCAATTTATGTTTTCTCGAATTATTAGCCTCGATCCTGTACAAAGGTTCAAAGGTGCGACTATGGGTTTTTTTTCGGTTAAAGGTCGATAGACTAAACACTTCTATGCCAATTTCGATGTGGAACAAATTCTGCAAGTGTTCGACTTTGGCCAATTTATGTTTCTCGAATTATTAGCCTCGACCCTGTACAAAGGTTCAAAGGTGCGACTATGGGTATTTTTCGGTTAAAGATCGATAGACTGAGTACTCCTATGCCAATTTCTGAGTGGAACAAATTCTGCAAGGTTTCGACTTTGGCAAATTTATGTTTTCTCGAATTATTAGCCTCGACCCTGTACAAAGGCTCAAAGGTGCGACTATGGGTATTTTTCGGTTAAAGATCGATAGACTAAACACTTCTATGCCAATTTCTGAGTGGAACAAATTCTGCAAGGTTTCGACTTTGGCAAATTTATGTTTTCTCGAATTATTAGCCTCGACCCTGTACAAAGGCTCAAAGGTGCGACTATGGGTATTTTTCGGTTAAAGATCGATAGACTAAACACTTCTATGCCAATTTCTGAGTGGAACAAATTCTGCAAGTGTTCGACTTTGGCAAATTTATGTTTTCTCGAATTATTAGCTTCGACCCTGTACAAAGGCTCAAAGGTGCGACTATGGGTATTTTTCGGTTAAAGGTCGATAGACTAAACACTTCTATGCCAATTTCGACGTGGAACAAATTCTGCAAGTGTTCGAATTTGGCCAATTTATGTTACTCGAATAATTAGCCTCGACCCTGTAGAAAGGTTCAAAGGTGCGACTATGGGTATTTTTCGGTTAAAGATCGATAGACTGAGTACTCCTATGCTAATTTCTGAGTGGAACAAATTCTGCAAGTGTTCGACTTTGGCCAATTTATGTTTCTCGAATTATTAGCCTCGACCCTGTACAAAGGCTCAAAGGTTCGACTATGGGTATTTTTCGGTTAAAGATCGATAGACTAAACACTTCTATGCCCATTTCTGAGTGGAACAAATTCTGCAAGGTTTCGACTTTGGCAAATTTATGTTTTCTCGAATTATTAGCCTCGACCCTGTACAAAGGCTCAAAGGTGCGACTATGGGTATTTTTCAGTTAAAGATCGTTAGACTAAACCCTTCTATGCCAATTTCTGAGTGGAACAAATTCTGCAAGGTTTCGACTTTGGCCAATTTATGTTTTCTCGAATTATTAGCTTCGACCCTGTACAAAGGCTCAAAGGTGCGACTATGGGTATTTTTCGGTTAAAGATCGATTGACTGAGTACTCCTATGCTAATTTCTGAGTGGACCAAATTCTGCAAGTGTTCGACTTTGGCTAATTTATGTTTTCTCGAATAGCTGGCCTCGACCCTGTACAAAGGCTCAAAGGTGCGACTATGGGTATTTTTCAGTTAAAGATCGATAGACTTCTATGCCAATTTCGATGTGGAACAAATTCTGCAAGTGTTCGAATTTGGCCAATTTATGTTTCTCGAATTATTAGCCTCGACCCTGTACAAAGGTTCAAAGGTGCGACTATGGGTATTTTTCGGTTAAAGATCGATAGACTGAGTACTCCTATGCTAATTTCTGAGTGGAACAAATTCTGCAAGTGTTCGACTTTGGCCAATTTATGTTTTCTCGAATTATTAGCTTCGACCCTGTACAAAGGCTCAAAGGTGCGACTATGGGTATTTTTCGGTTAAAGATCGATAGACTAAACACTTCTATGCCAATTTCGATGTGGAACAAATTCTGCAAGTGTTCGAATTTGGCCAATTTATGCTTCTCGAATTATTAGCCTCGACCCTGTACAAAGGTTCAAAGGTGCGACTATGGGTATTTTTCGGTTAAAAATCGATTGACTGAGTACTCCTATGATAATTTCTGAGTGGAACAAATTCTGCAAGGTTTCGACTTTGGCCAATTTATGTTTTCTCGAATTATTAGCTTCGACCCTGTACAAAGGCTCAAAGGTGCGACTATGGGTATTTTTCAGTTAAAGATCGTTAGACTAAACACTTCTATGCCAATTTCGACGTGGAACAAATTCTGCAAGTGTTCGAATTTGGCCAATTTATGTTACTCGAATAATTAGCCTCGACCCTGTACAAAGGTTCAAAGGTGCGACTATGGGTATTTTTCGGTTAAAGATCGATAGACTGAGTACTCCTATGCTAATTTCTGAGTGGAACAAATTCTGCAAGTGTTCGACTTTGGCCAATTTATGTTTCTCGAATTATTAGCCTCGACCCTGTACAAAGGCTCAAAGGTTCGACTATGGGTATTTTTCGGTTAAAGATCGATAGACTAAACACTTCTATGCCCATTTCTGAGTGGAACAAATTCTGCAAGGTTTCGACTTTGGCAAATTTATGTTTTCTCGAATTATTAGCCTCGACCCTGTACAAAGGCTCAAAGGTGCGACTATGGGTATTTTTCAGTTAAAGATCGTTAGACTAAACCCTTCTATGCCAATTTCTGAGTGGACCAAATTCTGCAAGTGTTCGACTTTGGCTAATTTATGTTTTCTCGAATAACTGGCCTCGACCCTGTACAAAGGCTCAAAGGTGCGACTATGGGTATTTTTCGGTTAAAGATCGATAGACTTCTATGCCAATTTCGATGTGGAACAAATTCTGCAAGTGTTCGAATTTGGCCAATTTATGTTTCTCGAATTATTAGCCTCGACCCTGTACAAAGGTTCAAAGGTGCGACTATGGGTATTTTTCGGTTAAAGATCGATAGACTGAGTACTCCTATGCTAATTTCTGAGTGGAACAAATTCTGCAAGTGTTCGACTTTGGCCAATTTATGTTTTCTCGAATTATTAGCTTCGACCCTGTACAAAGGCTCAAAGGTGCGACTATGGGTATTTTTCGGTTAAAGATCGATAGACTAAACACTTCTATGCCAATTTCGATGTGGAACAAATTCTGCAAGTGTTCGAATTTGGCCAATTTATGCTTCTCGAATTATTAGCCTCGACCCTGTACAAAGGTTCAAAGGTGCGACTATGGGTATTTTTCGGTTAAAAATCGATTGACTGAGTACTCCTATGATAATTTCTGAGTGGAACAAATTCTGCAAGGTTTCGACTTTGGCCAATTTATGTTTTCTCGAATTATTAGCTTCGACCCTGTACAAAGGCTCAAAGGTGCGACTATGGGTATTTTTCGGTTAAAGATCGATAGACTAAACACTTCTATGCCAATTTCGATGTGGAACAAATTCTGCAAGTGTTCGACTTTGGCCAATTTATGTTTCTCGAATTATTAGCCTCGACCCTGTACAAAGGTTCAAAGGTGCGACTATGGGTATTTTTCGGTTAAAGATCGATAGACTGAGTACTCCTATGCTAATTTCTGAGTGGAACAAATTCTGCAAGGTTTCGACTTTGGCAAATTTATGTTTTCTCGAATTATTAGCCTCGACCCTGTACAAAGGCTCAAAGGTGCGACTATGGGTATTTTTCAGTTAAAGATCGTTAGACTAAACCCTTCTATGCCAATTTCAGAGTGGAACAAATTCTGCAAGGTTTCGACTTTGGCCAATTTATGTTTTCTCGAATTATTAGCCTCGACCCTGTACAAAGGTTCAAAGGTGCGACTATGGGTATTTTTCGGGTAAAGATCGATAGACTGAATACTCCTATGCCAATTTCTGAGTGGAACAAATTCTGCAAGTGTTCGACTTTGGCCAATTTATGTTTTCTCGAATTATTAGCTTCGACCCTGTACAAAGGCTCAAAGGTGCGACTATGGGTATTTTTCGGTTAAAGATCGATAGACTGAGTACTCCTATGCTAATTTCTGAATGGAACAAATTCTGCAAGTGTTCGACTTTGGCCAATTTATGTTTCTCGAATTATTAGCCTCGACCCTGTACAAAGGCTCAAAGGTTCGACTATGGGTATTTTTCGATTAAAGATCGATAGACTAAACACTTCTATGCCAATTTCGATGTGGAACAAATTCTGCAAGTGTTCGACTTTGGCCAATTTATGTTTCTCGAATTATTAGCCTCGACCCTGTACAAAGGTTCAAAGGTGCGACTATGGGTATTTTTCGGTTAAAGATCGATAGACTGAGTACTCCTATGCTAATTTCTGAGTGGAACAAATTATGCAAGTGTTCGACTTTGGCCAATTTATGTTTCTCGAATTATTAGCCTCGACCCTGTACAAAGGTTCAAAGGTGCGACTATGGGTATTTTTCGGTTAAAGATCGATAGACTAAACACTTCTATGATAATTTCTGAGTGGAACAAATTATGCAAGTGTTCGACTTTGGAAAAATTTATGTTTCTCGAATTATTAGCCTCGACCCTGTACAAAGGCTCAAAGGTTCGACTATGGGTATTTTTCGGTTAAAGATCGATAGACTAAACACTTCCATGCCAATTTCTGAGTGGAACAAATTCTGCAAGGTTTCGACTTTGGCCAATTTATGTTTTCTCGAATTATTAGCTTCGACCCTGTACAAAGGCTCAAGGTGCGACTATGGGTATTTTTCGGTTAAAGTTCGATATACTAAACACTTCTATGCCAATTTCGATGTGGAACAAATTCTGCAAGTGTTCGACTTTGGCCAATTTATGTTTCTCGAATTATTAGCCTCGACCCTGTACAAAGGTTCAAAGGTGCGACTATGGGTATTTTTCGGTTAAAGATCGATTGACTGAGTACTCCTATGCTAATTTCTGAGTGGACCAAATTCTGCAAGTGTTCGACTTTGGCCAATTTATGTTTTCTCGAATTATTAGCCTCGACCCTGTACAAAGGTTCAAAGGTGCGACTATGGGTTTTTTTTCGGTTAAAGGTCGATAGACTAAACACTTCTATGATAATTTCTGAGTGGAACAAATTCTGCAAGGTTTCGACTTTGGCCAATTTATGTTTCTCGAATTATTAGCCTCGACCCTGTACAAAGGTTCAAAGGTGCGACTATGGGTATTTTTCGGTTAAAGATCGATAGACTGAGTACTCCTATGCTAATTTCTGAGTGGAACAAATTCTGCAAGTGTTCGACTTTGGCCAATTTATGTTTTCTCGAATTATTAGCTTCGACCCTGTATAAAGGCTCAAAGGTGCGACTATGGGTATTTTTCAGTTAAAGATCGATAGACTAAACACTTCTATGCCAATTTCGATGTGGAACAAATTCTGCAAGTGTTCGACTTTGGCCAATTTATGTTTCTCGATTATTAGCCTCGACCCTGTACAAAGGTTCAAAGGTGCGACTATGGGTATTTTTCGGTTAAAGATCGATAGACTGAGTACTCCTATGCCAATTTCTGAGTGGAACAAATTCTGCAAGGTTTCGACTTTGGCAAATTTATGTTTTCTCGAATTATTAGCCTCGACCCTGTACAAAGGCTCAAAGGTGCGACTATGGGTATTTTTCGGTTAAAGATCGATAGACTAAACACTTCTATGCCAATTTCTGAGTGGAACAAATTCTGCAAGTGTTCGACTTTGGCCAATTTATGTTTTCTCGAATTATTAGCTTCGACCCTGTACAAAGGCTCAAAGGTGCGACTATGGGTATTTTTCGGTTAAAGGTCGATAGACTAAACACTTCTATGCCAATTTCGACGTGGAACAAATTCTGCAAGTGTTCGACTTTGGCCAATTTATGTTTCTCGAATTATTAGCCTCGACCCTGTACAAAGGTTCAAAGGTGCGACTATGGGTATTTTTCGGTTAAAGATCGATAGACTGAGTACTCCTATGCTAATTTCTGAGTGGAACAAATTCTGCAAGTGTTCGACTTTGGCCAATTTATGTTTCTCGAATTATTAGCCTCGACCCGGTACAAAGGCTCAAAGGTGCGACTATGGGTATTATTCGGTTAAAGATCGATAGACTGAGTACTCCTATGCTAATTTCTGAGTGGAACAAATTCTGCAAGTGTTCGACTTTGGCCAATTTATGTTTCTCGAATTATTAGCCTCGACCCTGTACAAAGGCTCAAAGGTTCGACTATGGGTATTTTTCGGTTAAAGATCGATAGACTAAACACTTCTATGCCAATTTCTGAGTTTTAACAAATTCTGCAAGGTTTCGACTTTGGCCAATTTATGTTTTCTCGAATTATTAGCTTCGACCCTGTACAAAGGCTCAAAGGTGCGACTATGGGTATTTTTCGGTTAAAGTTCTATAGACTAAACACTTCTATGCCAATTTCGATGTGGAACAAATTCTGCAAGGTTTCGACTTTGGCCAATTTATGTTTTCTCGAATTATTAGCTTCGACCCTGTACAAAGGCTCAAAGGTGCGAGTATGGGTATTTCTCGGTTAAAGATCGATAGACTAAACACTTCTATGCCAATTTCGATGTGGAACAAATTCTGCAAGTGTTCGACTTTGGCCAATTTATGTTTCTCGAATTATTAGCCTCGACCCTGTACAAAGGTTCAAAGGTGCGACTATGGGTATTTTTCGGTTAAAGATCGATAGACTGAGTACTCCTATGCTAATTTCTGAGTGGAACAAATTCTGCAAGTGTTCGACTTTGGCCAATTTATGTTTCTCGAATTATTAGCCTCGACCCTGTACAAAGGCTCAAAGGTTCGACTATGGGTATTTTTCGGTTAAAGATCGATAGACTAAACACTTCTATGCCCATTTCTGAGTGGAACAAATTCTGCAAGGTTTCGACTTTGGCAAATTTATGTTTTCTCGAATTATTAGCCTCGACCCTGTACAAAGGCTCAAAGGTGCGACTATGGGTATTTTTCAGTTAAAGATCGTTAGACTAAACCCTTCTATGCCAATTTCTGAGTGGAACAAATTCTGCAAGGTTTCGACTTTGGCCAATTTATGTTTTCTCGAATTATTAGCTTCGACCCTGTACAAAGGCTCAAAGGTGCGACTATGGGTATTTTTCGGTTAAAGATCGATTGACTGAGTACTCCTATGCTAATTTCTGAGTGGACCAAATTCTGCAAGTGTTCGACTTTGGCTAATTTATGTTTTCTCGAATAACTGGCCTCGACCCTGTACAAAGGCTCAAAGGTGCGACTATGGGTATTTTTCAGTTAAAGATCGATAGACTTCTATGCCAATTTCGATGTGGAACAAATTCTGCAAGTGTTCGAATTTGGCCAATTTATGTTTCTCGAATTATTAGCCTCGACCCTGTACAAAGGTTCAAAGGTGCGACTATGGGTATTTTTCGGTTAAAGATCGATAGACTGAGTACTCCTATGCTAATTTCTGAGTGGAACAAATTCTGCAAGTGTTCGACTTTGGCCAATTTATGTTTTCTCGAATTATTAGCTTCGACCCTGTACAAAGGCTCAAAGGTGCGACTATGGGTATTTTTCGGTTAAAGATCGATAGACTAAACACTTCTATGCCAATTTCGATGTGGAACAAATTCTGCAAGTGTTCGAATTTGGCCAATTTATGCTTTTCGAATTATTAGCCTCGACCCTGTACAAAGGTTCAAAGGTGCGACTATGGGTATTTTTCGGTTAAAAATCGATTGACTGAGTACTCCTATGATAATTTCTGAGTGGAACAAATTCTGCAAGGTTTCGACTTTGGCCAATTTATGTTTTCTCGAATTATTAGCTTCGACCCTGTACAAAGGCTCAAAGGTGCGACTATGGGTATTTTTCGGTTAAAGATCGATAGACTAAACACTTCTATGCCAATTTCGATGTGGAACAAATTCTGCAAGTGTTCGACTTTGGCCAATTTATGTTTCTCGAATTATTAGCCTCGACCCTGTACAAAGGTTCAAAGGTGCGACTATGGGTATTTTTCGGTTAAAGATCGATAGACTGAGTACTCCTATGCTAATTTCTGAGTGGAACAAATTCTGCAAGGTTTCGACTTTGGCAAATTTATGTTTTCTCGAATTATTAGCCTCGACCCTGTACAAAGGCTCAAAGGTGCGACTATGGGTATTTTTCAGTTAAAGATCGTTAGACTAAACCCTTCTATGCCAATTTCAGAGTGGAACAAATTCTGCAAGGTTTCGACTTTGGCCAATTTATGTTTTCTCGAATTATTAGCCTCGACCCTGTACAAAGGTTCAAAGGTGCGACTATGGGTATTTTTCGGGTAAAGATCGATAGACTGAATACTCCTATGCCAATTTATAAGTGGATCAAATTCTGCAAGGTTTCGACTTTGGCCAATTTATGTTTTCTCGAATAACTGGTCCCGACCCTGTACAAAGGCTCAAAGGTGCGGCTATGGGTATTTTTCAGTTAAAGATCGATAGACTGAGTACTCCTATGCTAATTTCTGAGTGGAACAAATTCTGCAAGTGTTCGACTTTGGCCAATTTATGTTTCTCGAATTATTAGCCTCGACCCTGTACAAAGGCTCAAAGGTTCGACTATGGGTATTTTTCGGTTAAAGATCGATAGACTAAACACTTCTATGCCAATTTCGATGTGGAACAAATTCTGCAAGTGTTCGACTTTGGCCAATTTATGTTTCTCGAATTATTAGCCTCGACCCTGTACAAAGGTTCAAAGGTGCGACTATGGGTATTTTTCGGTTAAAGATCGATAGACTGAGTACTCCTATGCTAATTTCTGAGTGGAACAAATTATGCAAGTGTTCGACTTTGGCCAATTTATGTTTCTCGAATTATTAGCCTCGACCCTGTACAAAGGTTCAAAGGTGCGACTATGGGTATTTTTCGGTTAAAGATCGATAGACTAAACACTTCTATGATAATTTCTGAGTGGAACAAATTATGCAAGTGTTCGACTTTGGAAAAATTTATGTTTCTCGAATTATTAGCCTCGACCCTGTACAAAGGCTCAAAGGTTCGACTATGGGTATTTTTCGGTTAAAGATCGATAGACTAAACACTTCCATGCCAATTTCTGAGTGGAACAAATTCTGCAAGGTTTCGACTTTGGCCAATTTATGTTTTCTCGAATTATTAGCTTCGACCCTGTACAAAGGCTTAAGGTGCGACTATGGGTATTTTTCGGTTAAAGTTCGATAGACTAAACACTTCTATGCCAATTTCGATGTGGAACAAATTCTGCAAGTGTTCGACTTTGGCCAATTTATGTTTCTCGAATTATTAGCCTCGACCCTGTACAAAGGTTCAAAGGTGCGACTATGGGTATTTTTCGGTTAAAGATCGATTGACTAAACACTTCTATGCCAATTTCTGAGTGGAACAAATTCTGCAAGTGTTCGACTTTGGCCAATTTATGTTTTCTCGAATTATTAGCTTCGACCCTGTACAAAGGCTCAAAGGTGCGACTATGGGTATTTTTCGGTTAAAGATCGATAGACTGAGTACTCCTATGCTAATTTCTGAATGGAACAAATTCTGCAAGTGTTCGACTTTGGCCAATTTATGTTTCTCGAATTATTAGCCTCGACCCTGTACAAAGGCTCAAAGGTTCGACTATGGGTATTTTTCGATTAAAGATCGATAGACTAAACACTTCTATGCCAATTTCGATGTGGAACAAATTCTGCAAGTGTTCGACTTTGGCCAATTTATGTTTCTCGAATTATTAGCCTCGACCCTGTACAAAGGTTCAAAGGTGCGACTATGGGTATTTTTCGGTTAAAGATCGATAGACTGAGTACTCCTATGCTAATTTCTGAGTGGAACAAATTATGCAAGTGTTCGACTTTGGCCAATTTATGTTTCTCGAATTATTAGCCTCGACCCTGTACAAAGGTTCAAAGGTGCGACTATGGGTATTTTTCGGTTAAAGATCGATAGACTAAACACTTCTATGATAATTTCTGAGTGGAACAAATTATGCAAGTGTTCGACTTTGGAAAAATTTATGTTTCTCGAATTATTAGCCTCGACCCTGTACAAAGGCTCAAAGGTTCGACTATGGGTATTTTTCGGTTAAAGATCGATAGACTAAACACTTCCATGCCAATTTCTGAGTGGAACAAATTCTGCAAGTTTCGACTTTGGCCAATTTATGTTTTCTCGAATTATTAGCTTCGACCCTGTACAAAGGCTCAAGGTGCGACTATGGGTATTTTTCGGTTAAAGTTCGATAGACTAAACACTTCTATGCCAATTTCGATGTGGAACAAATTCTGCAAGTGTTCGACTTTGGCCAATTTATGTTTCTCGAATTATTAGCCTCGACCCTGTACAAAGGTTCAAAGGTGCGACTATGGGTATTTTTCGGTTAAAGATCGATTGACTGAGTACTCCTATGCTAATTTCTGAGTGGACCAAATTCTGCAAGTGTTCGACTTTGGCCAATTTATGTTTTCTCGAATTATTAGCCTCGACCCTGTACAAAGGTTCAAAGGTGCGACTATGGGTTTTTTTTCGGTTAAAGGTCGATAGACTAAACACTTCTATGCCAATTTCTGAGTGGAACAAATTCTGCAAGTGTTCGACTTTGGCCAAATTATGTTTTCTCGAATTATTAGCTTCGACCCTGTACAAAGGCTCAAAGGTGCGACTATGGGTATTTTTCGGTTAAAGGTCGATAGACTAAACACTTCTATGCCAATTTCGACGTGGAACAAATTCTGCAAGTGTTCGACTTTGGCCAATTTATGTTTCTCGAATTATTAGCCTCGACCCTGTACAAAGGTTCAAAGGTGCGACTATGGGTATTTTTCGGTTAAAGATCGATAGACTGAGTACTCCTATGCTAATTTCTGAGTGGAACAAATTCTGCAAGTGTTCGACTTTGGCCAATTTATGTTTCTCGAATTATTAGCCTCGACCCGGTACAAAGGCTCAAAGGTGCGACTATGGGTATTATTCGGTTAAAGATCGATAGACTGAGTACTCCTATGCTAATTTCTGAGTGGAACAAATTCTGCAAGTGTTCGACTTTGGCCAATTTATGTTTCTCGAATTATTAGCCTCGACCCTGTACAAAGGCTCAAAGGTTCGACTATGGGTATTTTTCGGTTAAAGATCGATAGACTAAACACTTCTATGCCAATTTCTGAGTGGAACAAATTCTGCAAGGTTTCGACTTTGGCCAATTTATGTTTTCTCGAATTATTAGCTTCGACCCTGTACAAAGGCTCAAAGGTGCGACTATGGGTATTTTTCGGTTAAAGTTCTATAGACTAAACACTTCTATGCCAATTTCGATGTGGAACAAATTCTGCAAGGTTTCGACTTTGGCCAATTTATGTTTTCTCGAATTATTAGCTTCGACCCTGTACAAAGGCTCAAAGGTGCGAGTATGGGTATTTCTCGGTTAAAGATCGATAGACTAAACACTTCTATGCCAATTTCGATGTGGAACAAATTCTGCAAGTGTTCGACTTTGGCCAATTTATGTTTCTCGAATTATTAGCCTCGACCCTGTACAAAGGTTCAAAGGTGCGACTATGGGTATTTTTCGGTTAAAGGTCGATAGACTGAGTACTCCTATGCTAATTTCTGAGTGGAACAAATTCTGCAAGTGTTCGACTTTGGCCAATTTATGTTTCTCGAATTATTAGCCTCGACCCTGTACAAAGGCTCAAAGGTTCGACTATGGGTATTTTTCGGTTAAAGATCGATAGACTAAACACTTCTATGCCCATTTCTGAGTGGAACAAATTCTGCAAGGTTTCGACTTTGGCAAATTTATGTTTTCTCGAATTATTAGCCTCGACCCTGTACAAAGGCTCAAAGGTGCGACTATGGGTATTTTTCAGTTAAAGATCGTTAGACTAAACCCTTCTATGCCAATTTCTGAGTGGAACAAATTCTGCAAGGTTTCGACTTTGGCCAATTTATGTTTTCTCGAATTATTAGCTTCGACCCTGTACAAAGGCTCAAGGTGCGACTATGGGTATTTTTCGGTTAAAGTTCGATAGACTAAACACTTCTATGCCAATTTCGATGTGGAACAAATTCTGCAAGTGTTCGACTTTGGCCAATTTATGTTTCTCGAATTATTAGCCTCGACCCTGTACAAAGGTTCAAAGGTGCGACTATGGGTATTTTTCGGTTAAAGATCGATTGACTGAGTACTCCTATGCTAATTTCTGAGTGGACCAAATTCTGCAAGTGTTCGACTTTGGCCAATTTATGTTTTCTCGAATTATTAGCCTCGACCCTGTACAAAGGTTCAAAGGTGCGACTATGGGTTTTTTTTCGGTTAAAGGTCGATAGACTAAACACTTCTATGCCAATTTCTGAGTGGAACAAATTCTGCAAGTGTTCGACTTTGGCCAATTTATGTTTTCTCGAATTATTAGCTTCGACCCTGTACAAAGGCTCAAAGGTGCGACTATGGGTATTTTTCGGTTAAAGGTCGATAGACTAAACACTTCTATGCCAATTTCGACGTGGAACAAATTCTGCAAGTGTTCGACTTTGGCCAATTTATGTTTCTCGAATTATTAGCCTCGACCCTGTACAAAGGTTCAAAGGTGCGACTATGGGTATTTTTCGGTTAAAGATCGATAGACTGAGTACTCCTATGCTAATTTCTGAGTGGAACAAATTCTGCAAGTGTTCGACTTTGGCCAATTTATGTTTCTCGAATTATTAGCCTCGACCCGGTACAAAGGCTCAAAGGTGCGACTATGGGTATTATTCGGTTAAAGATCGATAGACTGAGTACTCCTATGCTAATTTCTGAGTGGAACAAATTCTGCAAGTGTTCGACTTTGGCCAATTTATGTTTCTCGAATTATTAGCCTCGACCCTGTACAAAGGCTCAAAGGTTCGACTATGGGTATTTTTCGGTTAAAGATCGATAGACTAAACACTTCTATGCCAATTTCTGAGTGGAACAAATTCTGCAAGGTTTCGACTTTGGCCAATTTATGTTTTCTCGAATTATTAGCTTCGACCCTGTACAAAGGCTCAAAGGTGCGACTATGGGTATTTTTCGGTTAAAGTTCTATAGACTAAACACTTCTATGCCAATTTCGATGTGGAACAAATTCTGCAAGGTTTCGACTTTGGCCAATTTATGTTTTCTCGAATTATTAGCTTCGACCCTGTACAAAGGCTCAAAGGTGCGACTATGGGTATTTTTCGGTTAAAGTTCTATAGACTAAACACTTCTATGCCAATTTCGATGTGGAACAAATTCTGCAAGGTTTCGACTTTGGCCAATTTATGTTTCTCGAATTATTAGCCTCGACCCTGTACAAAGGTTCAAAGGTGCGACTATGGGTATTTTTCGGTTAAAGATCGATAGACTGAGTACTCCTATGCTAATTTCTGAGTGGAACAAATTATGCAAGTGTTCGACTTTGGCCAATTTATGTTTCTCGAATTATTAGCCTCGACCCTGTACAAAGGTTCAAAGGTGCGACTATGGGTATTTTTCGGTTAAAGATCGATAGACTAAACACTTCTATGATAATTTCTGAGTGGAACAAATTATGCAAGTGTTCGACTTTTGAAAAATTTATGTTTCTCGAATTATTAGCCTCGACCCTGTACAAAGGTTCAAAGGTGCGACTATGGGTATTTTTCGGTTAAAGATCGATAGACTAAACACTTCTATGATAATTTCTGAGTGGAACAAATTATGCAAGTGTTCGACTTTGGCCAATTTATGTTTCTCGAATTATTAGCCTCGACCTGTACAAAGGTTCAAAGGTGCGACTATGGGTATTTTTCGGTTAAAGATCGATTGACTGAGTACTCCTATGCTAATTTCTGAGTGGACCAAATTCTGCAAGTGTTCGACTTTGGCCAATTTATGTTTTCTCGAATTATTAGCCTCGACCCTGTACAAAGGTTCAAAGGTGCGACTATGGGTTTTTTTTCGGTTAAAGGTCGATAGACTAAACACTTCTATGCCAATTTCTGAGTGGAACAAATTCTGCAAGTGTTCGACTTTGGCCAATTTATGTTTTCTCGAATTATTAGCTTCGACCCTGTACAAAGGCTCAAAGGTGCGACTATGGGTATTTTTCGGTTAAAGATCGATAGACTGAGTACTCCTATGCTAATTTCTGAATGGAACAAATTCTGCAAGTGTTCGACTTTGGCCAATTTATGTTTCTCGAATTATTAGCCTCGACCCTGTACAAAGGCTCAAAGGTTCGACTATGGGTATTTTTCGATTAAAGATCGATAGACTAAACACTTCTATGCCAATTTCGATGTGGAACAAATTCTGCAAGTGTTCGACTTTGGCCAATTTATGTTTCTCGAATTATTAGCCTCGACCCTGTACAAAGGTTCAAAGGTGCGACTATGGGTATTTTTCGGTTAAAGATCGATAGACTGAGTACTCCTATGCTAATTTCTGAGTGGAACAAATTATGCAAGTGTTCGACTTTGGCCAATTTATGTTTCTCGAATTATTAGCCTCGACCCTGTACAAAGGTTCAAAGGTGCGACTATGGGTATTTTTCGGTTAAAGATCGATAGACTAAACACTTCTATGATAATTTCTGAGTGGAACAAATTATGCAAGTGTTCGACTTTGGAAAAATTTATGTTTCTCGAATTATTAGCCTCGACCCTGTACAAAGGCTCAAAGGTTCGACTATGGGTATTTTTCGGTTAAAGATCGATAGACTAAACACTTCCATGCCAATTTCTGAGTGGAACAAATTCTGCAAGTTTCGACTTTGGCCAATTTATGTTTTCTCGAATTATTAGCTTCGACCCTGTACAAAGGCTCAAGGTGCGACTATGGGTATTTTTCGGTTAAAGTTCGATAGACTAAACACTTCTATGCCAATTTCGATGTGGAACAAATTCTGCAAGTGTTCGACTTTGGCCAATTTATGTTTCTCGAATTATTAGCCTCGACCCTGTACAAAGGTTCAAAGGTGCGACTATGGGTATTTTTCGGTTAAAGATCGATTGACTGAGTACTCCTATGCTAATTTCTGAGTGGACCAAATTCTGCAAGTGTTCGACTTTGGCCAATTTATGTTTTCTCGAATTATTAGCCTCGACCCTGTACAAAGGTTCAAAGGTGCGACTATGGGTTTTTTTTCGGTTAAAGGTCGATAGACTAAACACTTCTATGCCAATTTCTGAGTGGAACAAATTCTGCAAGTGTTCGACTTTGGCCAATTTATGTTTTCTCGAATTATTAGCTTCGACCCTGTACAAAGGCTCAAAGGTGCGACTATGGGTATTTTTCGGTTAAAGGTCGATAGACTAAACACTTCTATGCCAATTTCGACGTGGAACAAATTCTGCAAGTGTTCGACTTTGGCCAATTTATGTTTCTCGAATTATTAGCCTCGACCCTGTACAAAGGTTCAAAGGTGCGACTATGGGTATTTTTCGGTTAAAGATCGATAGACTGAGTACTCCTATGCTAATTTCTGAGTGGAACAAATTCTGCAAGTGTTCGACTTTGGCCAATTTATGTTTCTCGAATTATTAGCCTCGACCCGGTACAAAGGCTCAAAGGTGCGACTATGGGTATTATTCGGTTAAAGATCGATAGACTGAGTACTCCTATGCTAATTTCTGAGTGGAACAAATTCTGCAAGTGTTCGACTTTGGCCAATTTATGTTTCTCGAATTATTAGCCTCGACCCTGTACAAAGGCTCAAAGGTTCGACTATGGGTATTTTTCGGTTAAAGATCGATAGACTAAACACTTCTATGCCAATTTCTGAGTGGAACAAATTCTGCAAGGTTTCGACTTTGGCCAATTTATGTTTTCTCGAATTATTAGCTTCGACCCTGTACAAAGGCTCAAAGGTGCGACTATGGGTATTTTTCGGTTAAAGTTCTATAGACTAAACACTTCTATGCCAATTTCGATGTGGAACAAATTCTGCAAGGTTTCGACTTTGGCCAATTTATGTTTTCTCGAATTATTAGCTTCGACCCTGTACAAAGGCTCAAAGGTGCGAGTATGGGTATTTCTCGGTTAAAGATCGATAGACTAAACACTTCTATGCCAATTTCGATGTGGAACAAATTCTGCAAGTGTTCGACTTTGGCCAATTTATGTTTCTCGAATTATTAGCCTCGACCCTGTACAAAGGTTCAAAGGTGCGACTATGGGTATTTTTCGGTTAAAGATCGATAGACTGAGTACTCCTATGCTAATTTCTGAGTGGAACAAATTCTGCAAGTGTTCGACTTTGGCCAATTTATGTTTCTCGAATTATTAGCCTCGACCCTGTACAAAGGCTCAAAGGTTCGACTATGGGTATTTTTCGGTTAAAGATCGATAGACTAAACACTTCTATGCCCATTTCTGAGTGGAACAAATTCTGCAAGGTTTCGACTTTGGCAAATTTATGTTTTCTCGAATTATTAGCCTCGACCCTGTACAAAGGCTCAAAGGTGCGACTATGGGTATTTTTCAGTTAAAGATCGTTAGACTAAACCCTTCTATGCCAATTTCTGAGTGGAACAAATTCTGCAAGGTTTCGACTTTGGCCAATTTATGTTTTCTCGAATTATTAGCTTCGACCCTGTACAAAGGCTCAAGGTGCGACTATGGGTATTTTTCGGTTAAAGTTCGATAGACTAAACACTTCTATGCCAATTTCGATGTGGAACAAATTCTGCAAGTGTTCGACTTTGGCCAATTTATGTTTCTCGAATTATTAGCCTCGACCCTGTACAAAGGTTCAAAGGTGCGACTATGGGTATTTTTCGGTTAAAGATCGATTGACTGAGTACTCCTATGCTAATTTCTGAGTGGACCAAATTCTGCAAGTGTTCGACTTTGGCCAATTTATGTTTTCTCGAATTATTAGCCTCGACCCTGTACAAAGGTTCAAAGGTGCGACTATGGGTTTTTTTTCGGTTAAAGGTCGATAGACTAAACACTTCTATGCCAATTTCTGAGTGGAACAAATTCTGCAAGTGTTCGACTTTGGCCAATTTATGTTTTCTCGAATTATTAGCTTCGACCCTGTACAAAGGCTCAAAGGTGCGACTATGGGTATTTTTCGGTTAAAGGTCGATAGACTAAACACTTCTATGCCAATTTCGACGTGGAACAAATTCTGCAAGTGTTCGACTTTGGCCAATTTATGTTTCTCGAATTATTAGCCTCGACCCTGTACAAAGGTTCAAAGGTGCGACTATGGGTATTTTTCGGTTAAAGATCGATAGACTGAGTACTCCTATGCTAATTTCTGAGTGGAACAAATTCTGCAAGTGTTCGACTTTGGCCAATTTATGTTTCTCGAATTATTAGCCTCGACCCGGTACAAAGGCTCAAAGGTGCGACTATGGGTATTATTCGGTTAAAGATCGATAGACTGAGTACTCCTATGCTAATTTCTGAGTGGAACAAATTCTGCAAGTGTTCGACTTTGGCCAATTTATGTTTCTCGAATTATTAGCCTCGACCCTGTACAAAGGCTCAAAGGTTCGACTATGGGTATTTTTCGGTTAAAGATCGATAGACTAAACACTTCTATGCCAATTTCTGAGTGGAACAAATTCTGCAAGGTTTCGACTTTGGCCAATTTATGTTTTCTCGAATTATTAGCTTCGACCCTGTACAAAGGCTCAAAGGTGCGACTATGGGTATTTTTCGGTTAAAGTTCTATAGACTAAACACTTCTATGCCAATTTCGATGTGGAACAAATTCTGCAAGGTTTCGACTTTGGCCAATTTATGTTTTCTCGAATTATTAGCTTCGACCCTGTACAAAGGCTCAAAGGTGCGACTATGGGTATTTTTCGGTTAAAGTTCTATAGACTAAACACTTCTATGCCAATTTCGATGTGGAACAAATTCTGCAAGGTTTCGACTTTGGCCAATTTATGTTTCTCGAATTATTAGCCTCGACCCTGTACAAAGGTTCAAAGGTGCGACTATGGGTATTTTTCGGTTAAAGATCGATAGACTGAGTACTCCTATGCTAATTTCTGAGTGGAACAAATTATGCAAGTGTTCGACTTTGGCCAATTTATGTTTCTCGAATTATTAGCCTCGACCCTGTACAAAGGTTCAAAGGTGCGACTATGGGTATTTTT
The DNA here is from genome assembly GCA_963991005.1 of Barypeithes pellucidus. Classification (NCBI taxonomy): domain Eukaryota; kingdom Metazoa; phylum Arthropoda; class Insecta; order Coleoptera; family Curculionidae; genus Barypeithes; species Barypeithes pellucidus. Next base: position 51,754,875 of record OZ022557.1, on the reverse strand, counting down.
CGGTTAAAGATCGATAGACTAAACACTTCTATGATAATTTCTGAGTGGAACAAATTATGCAAGTGTTCGACTTTGGAAAAATTTATGTTTCTCGAATTATTAGCCTCGACCCTGTACAAAGGTTCAAAGGTGCGACTATGGGTATTTTTCGGTTAAAGATCGATAGACTAAACACTTCTATGATAATTTCTGAGTGGAACAAATTATGCAAGTGTTCGACTTTGGCCAATTTATGTTTCTCGAATTATTAGCCTCGACCCTGTACAAAGGTTCAAAGGTGCGACTATGGGTATTTTTCGGTTAAAGATCGATTGACTGAGTACTCCTATGCTAATTTCTGAGTGGACCAAATTCTGCAAGTGTTCGACTTTGGCCAATTTATGTTTTCTCGAATTATTAGCTTCGACCCTGTACAAAGGCTCAAAGGTGCGACTATGGGTATTTTTCGGTTAAAGGTCGATAGACTAAACACTTCTATGCCAATTTCTGAGTGGAACAAATTCTGCAAGTGTTCGACTTTGGCCAATTTATGTTTCTCGAATTATTAGCCTCGACCCTGTACAAAGGTTCAAAGGTGCGACTATGGGTATTTTTCGGTTAAAGATCGATAGACTGAGTACTCCTATGCTAATTTCTGAGTGGAACAAATTCTGCAAGTGTTCGACTTTGGCCAATTTATGTTTCTCGAATTATTAGCCTCGACCCGGTACAAAGGCTCAAAGGTGCGACTATGGGTATTATTCGGTTAAAGATCGATAGACTGAGTACTCCTATGCTAATTTCTGAGTGGAACAAATTCTGCAAGTGTTCGACTTTGGCCAATTTATGTTTCTCGAATTATTAGCCTCGACCCTGTACAAAGGCTCAAAGGTTCGACTATGGGTATTTTTCGGTTAAAGATCGATAGACTAAACACTTCTATGCCAATTTCTGAGTGGAACAAATTCTGCAAGGTTTCGACTTTGGCCAATTTATGTTTTCTCGAATTATTAGCTTCGACCCTGTACAAAGGCTCAAAGGTGCGACTATGGGTATTTTTCGGTTAAAGTTCTATAGACTAAACACTTCTATGCCAATTTCGATGTGGAACAAATTCTGCAAGGTTTCGACTTTGGCCAATTTATGTTTTCTCGAATTATTAGCTTCGACCCTGTACAAAGGCTCAAAGGTGCGAGTATGGGTATTTCTCGGTTAAAGATCGATAGACTAAACACTTCTATGCCAATTTCGATGTGGAACAAATTCTGCAAGTGTTCGACTTTGGCCAATTTATGTTTCTCGAATTATTAGCCTCGACCCTGTACAAAGGTTCAAAGGTGCGACTATGGGTATTTTTCGGTTAAAGATCGATAGACTGAGTACTCCTATGCTAATTTCTGAGTGGAACAAATTCTGCAAGTGTTCGACTTTGGCCAATTTATGTTTCTCGAATTATTAGCCTCGACCCTGTACAAAGGCTCAAAGGTTCGACTATGGGTATTTTTCGGTTAAAGATCGATAGACTAAACACTTCTATGCCCATTTCTGAGTGGAACAAATTCTGCAAGGTTTCGACTTTGGCAAATTTATGTTTTCTCGAATTATTAGCCTCGACCCTGTACAAAGGCTCAAAGGTGCGACTATGGGTATTTTTCAGTTAAAGATCGTTAGACTAAACCCTTCTATGCCAATTTCTGAGTGGAACAAATTCTGCAAGGTTTCGACTTTGGCAAATTTATGTTTTCTCGAATTATTAGCCTCGACCCTGTACAAAGGTTCAAAGGTGCGACTATGGGTTTTTTTTCGGTTAAAGGTCGATAGACTAAACACTTCTATGCCAATTTCTGAGTGGAACAAATTCTGCAAGTGTTCGACTTTGGCCAATTTATGTTTTCTCGAATTATTAGCTTCGACCCTGTACAAAGGCTCAAAGGTGCGACTATGGGTATTTTTCGGTTAAAGGTCGATAGACTAAACACTTCTATGCCAATTTCGACGTGGAACAAATTCTGCAAGTGTTCGACTTTGGCCAATTTATGTTTCTCGAATTATTAGCCTCGACCCTGTACAAAGGTTCAAAGGTGCGACTATGGGTATTTTTCGGTTAAAGATCGATAGACTAAACACTTCTATGATAATTTCTGAGTGGAACAAATTATGCAAGTGTTCGACTTTGGCCAATTTATGTTTCTCGAATTATTAGCCTCGACCTGTACAAAGGTTCAAAGGTGCGACTATGGGTATTTTTCGGTTAAAGATCGATTGACTGAGTACTCCTATGCTAATTTCTGAGTGGACCAAATTCTGCAAGTGTTCGACTTTGGCCAATTTATGTTTTCTCGAATTATTAGCCTCGACCCTGTACAAAGGTTCAAAGGTGCGACTATGGGTTTTTTTTCGGTTAAAGGTCGATAGACTAAACACTTCTATGCCAATTTCTGAGTGGAACAAATTCTGCAAGTGTTCGACTTTGGCCAATTTATGTTTTCTCGAATTATTAGCTTCGACCCTGTACAAAGGCTCAAAGGTGCGACTATGGGTATTTTTCGGTTAAAGATCGATAGACTGAGTACTCCTATGCTAATTTCTGAATGGAACAAATTCTGCAAGTGTTCGACTTTGGCCAATTTATGTTTCTCGAATTATTAGCCTCGACCCTGTACAAAGGCTCAAAGGTTCGACTATGGGTATTTTTCGATTAAAGATCGATAGACTAAACACTTCTATGCCAATTTCGATGTGGAACAAATTCTGCAAGTGTTCGACTTTGGCCAATTTATGTTTCTCGAATTATTAGCCTCGACCCTGTACAAAGGTTCAAAGGTGCGACTATGGGTATTTTTCGGTTAAAGATCGATAGACTGAGTACTCCTATGCTAATTTCTGAGTGGAACAAATTATGCAAGTGTTCGACTTTGGCCAATTTATGTTTCTCGAATTATTAGCCTCGACCCTGTACAAAGGTTCAAAGGTGCGACTATGGGTATTTTTCGGTTAAAGATCGATAGACTAAACACTTCTATGATAATTTCTGAGTGGAACAAATTATGCAAGTGTTCGACTTTGGAAAAATTTATGTTTCTCGAATTATTAGCCTCGACCCTGTACAAAGGCTCAAAGGTTCGACTATGGGTATTTTTCGGTTAAAGATCGATAGACTAAACACTTCCATGCCAATTTCTGAGTGGAACAAATTCTGCAAGTTTCGACTTTGGCCAATTTATGTTTTCTCGAATTATTAGCTTCGACCCTGTACAAAGGCTCAAGGTGCGACTATGGGTATTTTTCGGTTAAAGTTCGATAGACTAAACACTTCTATGCCAATTTCGATGTGGAACAAATTCTGCAAGTGTTCGACTTTGGCCAATTTATGTTTCTCGAATTATTAGCCTCGACCCTGTACAAAGGTTCAAAGGTGCGACTATGGGTATTTTTCGGTTAAAGATCGATTGACTGAGTACTCCTATGCTAATTTCTGAGTGGACCAAATTCTGCAAGTGTTCGACTTTGGCCAATTTATGTTTTCTCGAATTATTAGCCTCGACCCTGTACAAAGGTTCAAAGGTGCGACTATGGGTTTTTTTTCGGTTAAAGGTCGATAGACTAAACACTTCTATGCCAATTTCTGAGTGGAACAAATTCTGCAAGTGTTCGACTTTGGCCAATTTATGTTTTCTCGAATTATTAGCTTCGACCCTGTACAAAGGCTCAAAGGTGCGACTATGGGTATTTTTCGGTTAAAGGTCGATAGACTAAACACTTCTATGCCAATTTCGACGTGGAACAAATTCTGCAAGTGTTCGACTTTGGCCAATTTATGTTTCTCGAATTATTAGCCTCGACCCTGTACAAAGGTTCAAAGGTGCGACTATGGGTATTTTTCGGTTAAAGATCGATAGACTGAGTACTCCTATGCTAATTTCTGAGTGGAACAAATTCTGCAAGTGTTCGACTTTGGCCAATTTATGTTTCTCGAATTATTAGCCTCGACCCGGTACAAAGGCTCAAAGGTGCGACTATGGGTATTATTCGGTTAAAGATCGATAGACTGAGTACTCCTATGCTAATTTCTGAGTGGAACAAATTCTGCAAGTGTTCGACTTTGGCCAATTTATGTTTCTCGAATTATTAGCCTCGACCCTGTACAAAGGCTCAAAGGTTCGACTATGGGTATTTTTCGGTTAAAGATCGATAGACTAAACACTTCTATGCCAATTTCTGAGTGGAACAAATTCTGCAAGGTTTCGACTTTGGCCAATTTATGTTTTCTCGAATTATTAGCTTCGACCCTGTACAAAGGCTCAAAGGTGCGACTATGGGTATTTTTCGGTTAAAGTTCTATAGACTAAACACTTCTATGCCAATTTCGATGTGGAACAAATTCTGCAAGGTTTCGACTTTGGCCAATTTATGTTTTCTCGAATTATTAGCTTCGACCCTGTACAAAGGCTCAAAGGTGCGAGTATGGGTATTTCTCGGTTAAAGATCGATAGACTAAACACTTCTATGCCAATTTCGATGTGGAACAAATTCTGCAAGTGTTCGACTTTGGCCAATTTATGTTTCTCGAATTATTAGCCTCGACCCTGTACAAAGGTTCAAAGGTGCGACTATGGGTATTTTTCGGTTAAAGATCGATAGACTGAGTACTCCTATGCTAATTTCTGAGTGGAACAAATTCTGCAAGTGTTCGACTTTGGCCAATTTATGTTTCTCGAATTATTAGCCTCGACCCTGTACAAAGGCTCAAAGGTTCGACTATGGGTATTTTTCGGTTAAAGATCGATAGACTAAACACTTCTATGCCCATTTCTGAGTGGAACAAATTCTGCAAGGTTTCGACTTTGGCAAATTTATGTTTTCTCGAATTATTAGCCTCGACCCTGTACAAAGGCTCAAAGGTGCGACTATGGGTATTTTTCAGTTAAAGATCGTTAGACTAAACCCTTCTATGCCAATTTCTGAGTGGAACAAATTCTGCAAGGTTTCGACTTTGGCCAATTTATGTTTTCTCGAATTATTAGCTTCGACCCTGTACAAAGGCTCAAGGTGCGACTATGGGTATTTTTCGGTTAAAGTTCGATAGACTAAACACTTCTATGCCAATTTCGATGTGGAACAAATTCTGCAAGTGTTCGACTTTGGCCAATTTATGTTTCTCGAATTATTAGCCTCGACCCTGTACAAAGGTTCAAAGGTGCGACTATGGGTATTTTTCGGTTAAAGATCGATTGACTGAGTACTCCTATGCTAATTTCTGAGTGGACCAAATTCTGCAAGTGTTCGACTTTGGCCAATTTATGTTTTCTCGAATTATTAGCCTCGACCCTGTACAAAGGTTCAAAGGTGCGACTATGGGTTTTTTTTCGGTTAAAGGTCGATAGACTAAACACTTCTATGCCAATTTCTGAGTGGAACAAATTCTGCAAGTGTTCGACTTTGGCCAATTTATGTTTTCTCGAATTATTAGCTTCGACCCTGTACAAAGGCTCAAAGGTGCGACTATGGGTATTTTTCGGTTAAAGGTCGATAGACTAAACACTTCTATGCCAATTTCGACGTGGAACAAATTCTGCAAGTGTTCGACTTTGGCCAATTTATGTTTCTCGAATTATTAGCCTCGACCCTGTACAAAGGTTCAAAGGTGCGACTATGGGTATTTTTCGGTTAAAGATCGATAGACTGAGTACTCCTATGCTAATTTCTGAGTGGAACAAATTCTGCAAGTGTTCGACTTTGGCCAATTTATGTTTCTCGAATTATTAGCCTCGACCCGGTACAAAGGCTCAAAGGTGCGACTATGGGTATTATTCGGTTAAAGATCGATAGACTGAGTACTCCTATGCTAATTTCTGAGTGGAACAAATTCTGCAAGTGTTCGACTTTGGCCAATTTATGTTTCTCGAATTATTAGCCTCGACCCTGTACAAAGGCTCAAAGGTTCGACTATGGGTATTTTTCGGTTAAAGATCGATAGACTAAACACTTCTATGCCAATTTCTGAGTGGAACAAATTCTGCAAGGTTTCGACTTTGGCCAATTTATGTTTTCTCGAATTATTAGCTTCGACCCTGTACAAAGGCTCAAAGGTGCGACTATGGGTATTTTTCGGTTAAAGTTCTATAGACTAAACACTTCTATGCCAATTTCGATGTGGAACAAATTCTGCAAGGTTTCGACTTTGGCCAATTTATGTTTTCTCGAATTATTAGCTTCGACCCTGTACAAAGGCTCAAAGGTGCGACTATGGGTATTTTTCGGTTAAAGTTCTATAGACTAAACACTTCTATGCCAATTTCGATGTGGAACAAATTCTGCAAGGTTTCGACTTTGGCCAATTTATGTTTCTCGAATTATTAGCCTCGACCCTGTACAAAGGTTCAAAGGTGCGACTATGGGTATTTTTCGGTTAAAGATCGATAGACTGAGTACTCCTATGCTAATTTCTGAGTGGAACAAATTATGCAAGTGTTCGACTTTGGCCAATTTATGTTTCTCGAATTATTAGCCTCGACCCTGTACAAAGGTTCAAAGGTGCGACTATGGGTATTTTTCGGTTAAAGATCGATAGACTAAACACTTCTATGATAATTTCTGAGTGGAACAAATTATGCAAGTGTTCGACTTTGGAAAAATTTATGTTTCTCGAATTATTAGCCTCGACCCTGTACAAAGGTTCAAAGGTGCGACTATGGGTATTTTTCGGTTAAAGATCGATAGACTAAACACTTCTATGATAATTTCTGAGTGGAACAAATTATGCAAGTGTTCGACTTTGGCCAATTTATGTTTCTCGAATTATTAGCCTCGACCCTGTACAAAGGTTCAAAGGTGCGACTATGGGTATTTTTCGGTTAAAGATCGATTGACTGAGTACTCCTATGCTAATTTCTGAGTGGACCAAATTCTGCAAGTGTTCGACTTTGGCCAATTTATGTTTTCTCGAATTATTAGCTTCGACCCTGTACAAAGGCTCAAAGGTGCGACTATGGGTATTTTTCGGTTAAAGGTCGATAGACTAAACACTTCTATGCCAATTTCTGAGTGGAACAAATTCTGCAAGTGTTCGACTTTGGCCAATTTATGTTTCTCGAATTATTAGCCTCGACCCTGTACAAAGGTTCAAAGGTGCGACTATGGGTATTTTTCGGTTAAAGATCGATAGACTGAGTACTCCTATGCTAATTTCTGAGTGGAACAAATTCTGCAAGTGTTCGACTTTGGCCAATTTATGTTTCTCGAATTATTAGCCTCGACCCGGTACAAAGGCTCAAAGGTGCGACTATGGGTATTATTCGGTTAAAGATCGATAGACTGAGTACTCCTATGCTAATTTCTGAGTGGAACAAATTCTGCAAGTGTTCGACTTTGGCCAATTTATGTTTCTCGAATTATTAGCCTCGACCCTGTACAAAGGCTCAAAGGTTCGACTATGGGTATTTTTCGGTTAAAGATCGATAGACTAAACACTTCTATGCCAATTTCTGAGTGGAACAAATTCTGCAAGGTTTCGACTTTGGCCAATTTATGTTTTCTCGAATTATTAGCTTCGACCCTGTACAAAGGCTCAAAGGTGCGACTATGGGTATTTTTCGGTTAAAGTTCTATAGACTAAACACTTCTATGCCAATTTCGATGTGGAACAAATTCTGCAAGGTTTCGACTTTGGCCAATTTATGTTTTCTCGAATTATTAGCTTCGACCCTGTACAAAGGCTCAAAGGTGCGACTATGGGTATTTTTCGGTTAAAGTTCTATAGACTAAACACTTCTATGCCAATTTCGATGTGGAACAAATTCTGCAAGGTTTCGACTTTGGCCAATTTATGTTTCTCGAATTATTAGCCTCGACCCTGTACAAAGGTTCAAAGGTGCGACTATGGGTATTTTTCGGTTAAAGATCGATAGACTGAGTACTCCTATGCTAATTTCTGAGTGGAACAAATTATGCAAGTGTTCGACTTTGGCCAATTTATGTTTCTCGAATTATTAGCCTCGACCCTGTACAAAGGTTCAAAGGTGCGACTATGGGTATTTTTCGGTTAAAGATCGATAGACTAAACACTTCTATGATAATTTCTGAGTGGAACAAATTATGCAAGTGTTCGACTTTGGAAAAATTTATGTTTCTCGAATTATTAGCCTCGACCCTGTACAAAGGTTCAAAGGTGCGACTATGGGTATTTTTCGGTTAAAGATCGATAGACTAAACACTTCTATGATAATTTCTGAGTGGAACAAATTATGCAAGTGTTCGACTTTGGCCAATTTATGTTTCTCGAATTATTAGCCTCGACCCTGTACAAAGGTTCAAAGGTGCGACTATGGGTATTTTTCGGTTAAAGATCGATTGACTGAGTACTCCTATGCTAATTTCTGAGTGGACCAAATTCTGCAAGTGTTCGACTTTGGCCAATTTATGTTTTCTCGAATTATTAGCTTCGACCCTGTACAAAGGCTCAAAGGTGCGACTATGGGTATTTTTCGGTTAAAGGTCGATAGACTAAACACTTCTATGCCAATTTCTGAGTGGAACAAATTCTGCAAGTGTTCGACTTTGGCCAATTTATGTTTCTCGAATTATTAGCCTCGACCCTGTACAAAGGTTCAAAGGTGCGACTATGGGTATTTTTCGGTTAAAGATCGATAGACTGAGTACTCCTATGCTAATTTCTGAGTGGAACAAATTCTGCAAGTGTTCGACTTTGGCCAATTTATGTTTCTCGAATTATTAGCCTCGACCCGGTACAAAGGCTCAAAGGTGCGACTATGGGTATTATTCGGTTAAAGATCGATAGACTGAGTACTCCTATGCTAATTTCTGAGTGGAACAAATTCTGCAAGTGTTCGACTTTGGCCAATTTATGTTTCTCGAATTATTAGCCTCGACCCTGTACAAAGGCTCAAAGGTTCGACTATGGGTATTTTTCGGTTAAAGATCGATAGACTAAACACTTCTATGCCAATTTCTGAGTGGAACAAATTCTGCAAGGTTTCGACTTTGGCCAATTTATGTTTTCTCGAATTATTAGCTTCGACCCTGTACAAAGGCTCAAAGGTGCGACTATGGGTATTTTTCGGTTAAAGTTCTATAGACTAAACACTTCTATGCCAATTTCGATGTGGAACAAATTCTGCAAGGTTTCGACTTTGGCCAATTTATGTTTTCTCGAATTATTAGCTTCGACCCTGTACAAAGGCTCAAAGGTGCGAGTATGGGTATTTCTCGGTTAAAGATCGATAGACTAAACACTTCTATGCCAATTTCGATGTGGAACAAATTCTGCAAGTGTTCGACTTTGGCCAATTTATGTTTCTCGAATTATTAGCCTCGACCCTGTACAAAGGTTCAAAGGTGCGACTATGGGTATTTTTCGGTTAAAGATCGATAGACTGAGTACTCCTATGCTAATTTCTGAGTGGAACAAATTCTGCAAGTGTTCGACTTTGGCCAATTTATGTTTCTCGAATTATTAGCCTCGACCCTGTACAAAGGCTCAAAGGTTCGACTATGGGTATTTTTCGGTTAAAGATCGATAGACTAAACACTTCTATGCCCATTTCTGAGTGGAACAAATTCTGCAAGGTTTCGACTTTGGCAAATTTATGTTTTCTCGAATTATTAGCCTCGACCCTGTACAAAGGCTCAAAGGTGCGACTATGGGTATTTTTCAGTTAAAGATCGTTAGACTAAACCCTTCTATGCCAATTTCTGAGTGGAACAAATTCTGCAAGGTTTCGACTTTGGCAAATTTATGTTTTCTCGAATTATTAGCCTCGACCCTGTACAAAGGTTCAAAGGTGCGACTATGGGTTTTTTTTCGGTTAAAGGTCGATAGACTAAACACTTCTATGCCAATTTCTGAGTGGAACAAATTCTGCAAGTGTTCGACTTTGGCCAATTTATGTTTTCTCGAATTATTAGCTTCGACCCTGTACAAAGGCTCAAAGGTGCGACTATGGGTATTTTTCGGTTAAAGGTCGATAGACTAAACACTTCTATGCCAATTTCGACGTGGAACAAATTCTGCAAGTGTTCGACTTTGGCCAATTTATGTTTCTCGAATTATTAGCCTCGACCCTGTACAAAGGTTCAAAGGTGCGACTATGGGTATTTTTCGGTTAAAGATCGATAGACTAAACACTTCTATGATAATTTCTGAGTGGAACAAATTATGCAAGTGTTCGACTTTGGCCAATTTATGTTTCTCGAATTATTAGCCTCGACCTGTACAAAGGTTCAAAGGTGCGACTATGGGTATTTTTCGGTTAAAGATCGATTGACTGAGTACTCCTATGCTAATTTCTGAGTGGACCAAATTCTGCAAGTGTTCGACTTTGGCCAATTTATGTTTTCTCGAATTATTAGCCTCGACCCTGTACAAAGGTTCAAAGGTGCGACTATGGGTTTTTTTTCGGTTAAAGGTCGATAGACTAAACACTTCTATGCCAATTTCTGAGTGGAACAAATTCTGCAAGTGTTCGACTTTGGCCAATTTATGTTTTCTCGAATTATTAGCTTCGACCCTGTACAAAGGCTCAAAGGTGCGACTATGGGTATTTTTCGGTTAAAGATCGATAGACTAAACACTTCTATGCCAATTTCTGAGTGGAACAAATTCTGCAAGTGTTCGACTTTGGCCAATTTATGTTTCTCGAATTATTAGCCTCGACCCTGTACAAAGGTTCAAAGGTGCGACTATGGGTATTTTTCGGTTAAAGATCGATAGACTAAACACTTCTATGCCAATTTCTGAGTGGAACAAATTCTGCAAGTGTTCGACTTTGGCCAATTTATGTTTCTCGAATTATTAGCCTCGACCCTGTACAAAGGCTCAAAGGTTCGACTATGGGTATTTTTCGGTTAAAGATCGATAGACTAAACACTTCTATGCCAATTTCTGAGTGGAACAAATTCTGCAAGGTTTCGACTTTGGCCAATTTATGTTTTCTCGAATTATTAGCTTCGACCCTGTACAAAGGCTCAAAGGTGCGACTATGGGTATTTTTCGGTTAAAGTTCTATAGACTAAACACTTCTATGCCAATTTCGATGTGGAACAAATTCTGCAAGGTTTCGACTTTGGCCAATTTATGTTTTCTCGAATTATTAGCTTCGACCCTGTACAAAGGCTCAAAGGTGCGACTATGGGTATTTTTCGGTTAAAGTTCTATAGACTAAACACTTCTATGCCAATTTCGATGTGGAACAAATTCTGCAAGGTTTCGACTTTGGCCAATTTATGTTTCTCGAATTATTAGCCTCGACCCTGTACAAAGGTTCAAAGGTGCGACTATGGGTATTTTTCGGTTAAAGATCGATAGACTGAGTACTCCTATGCTAATTTCTGAGTGGAACAAATTATGCAAGTGTTCGACTTTGGCCAATTTATGTTTCTCGAATTATTAGCCTCGACCCTGTACAAAGGTTCAAAGGTGCGACTATGGGTATTTTTCGGTTAAAGATCGATAGACTAAACACTTCTATGATAATTTCTGAGTGGAACAAATTATGCAAGTGTTCGACTTTGGAAAAATTTATGTTTCTCGAATTATTAGCCTCGACCCTGTACAAAGGTTCAAAGGTGCGACTATGGGTATTTTTCGGTTAAAGATCGATAGACTAAACACTTCTATGATAATTTCTGAGTGGAACAAATTATGCAAGTGTTCGACTTTGGCCAATTTATGTTTCTCGAATTATTAGCCTCGACCCTGTACAAAGGTTCAAAGGTGCGACTATGGGTATTTTTCGGTTAAAGATCGATTGACTGAGTACTCCTATGCTAATTTCTGAGTGGACCAAATTCTGCAAGTGTTCGACTTTGGCCAATTTATGTTTTCTCGAATTATTAGCTTCGACCCTGTACAAAGGCTCAAAGGTGCGACTATGGGTATTTTTCGGTTAAAGGTCGATAGACTAAACACTTCTATGCCAATTTCTGAGTGGAACAAATTCTGCAAGTGTTCGACTTTGGCCAATTTATGTTTCTCGAATTATTAGCCTCGACCCTGTACAAAGGTTCAAAGGTGCGACTATGGGTATTTTTCGGTTAAAGATCGATAGACTGAGTACTCCTATGCTAATTTCTGAGTGGAACAAATTCTGCAAGTGTTCGACTTTGGCCAATTTATGTTTCTCGAATTATTAGCCTCGACCCGGTACAAAGGCTCAAAGGTGCGACTATGGGTATTATTCGGTTAAAGATCGATAGACTGAGTACTCCTATGCTAATTTCTGAGTGGAACAAATTCTGCAAGTGTTCGACTTTGGCCAATTTATGTTTCTCGAATTATTAGCCTCGACCCTGTACAAAGGCTCAAAGGTTCGACTATGGGTATTTTTCGGTTAAAGATCGATAGACTAAACACTTCTATGCCAATTTCTGAGTGGAACAAATTCTGCAAGGTTTCGACTTTGGCCAATTTATGTTTTCTCGAATTATTAGCTTCGACCCTGTACAAAGGCTCAAAGGTGCGACTATGGGTATTTTTCGGTTAAAGTTCTATAGACTAAACACTTCTATGCCAATTTCGATGTGGAACAAATTCTGCAAGGTTTCGACTTTGGCCAATTTATGTTTTCTCGAATTATTAGCTTCGACCCTGTACAAAGGCTCAAAGGTGCGAGTATGGGTATTTCTCGGTTAAAGATCGATAGACTAAACACTTCTATGCCAATTTCGATGTGGAACAAATTCTGCAAGTGTTCGACTTTGGCCAATTTATGTTTCTCGAATTATTAGCCTCGACCCTGTACAAAGGTTCAAAGGTGCGACTATGGGTATTTTTCGGTTAAAGATCGATAGACTGAGTACTCCTATGCTAATTTCTGAGTGGAACAAATTCTGCAAGTGTTCGACTTTGGCCAATTTATGTTTCTCGAATTATTAGCCTCGACCCTGTACAAAGGCTCAAAGGTTCGACTATGGGTATTTTTCGGTTAAAGATCGATAGACTAAACACTTCTATGCCCATTTCTGAGTGGAACAAATTCTGCAAGGTTTCGACTTTGGCAAATTTATGTTTTCTCGAATTATTAGCCTCGACCCTGTACAAAGGCTCAAAGGTGCGACTATGGGTATTTTTCAGTTAAAGATCGTTAGACTAAACCCTTCTATGCCAATTTCTGAGTGGAACAAATTCTGCAAGGTTTCGACTTTGGCAAATTTATGTTTTCTCGAATTATTAGCCTCGACCCTGTACAAAGGTTCAAAGGTGCGACTATGGGTTTTTTTTCGGTTAAAGGTCGATAGACTAAACACTTCTATGCCAATTTCTGAGTGGAACAAATTCTGCAAGTGTTCGACTTTGGCCAATTTATGTTTTCTCGAATTATTAGCTTCGACCCTGTACAAAGGCTCAAAGGTGCGACTATGGGTATTTTTCGGTTAAAGATCGATAGACTAAACACTTCTATGATAATTTCTGAGTGGAACAAATTATGCAAGTGTTCGACTTTGGAAAAATTTATGTTTCTCGAATTATTAGCCTCGACCCTGTACAAAGGTTCAAAGGTGCGACTATGGGTATTTTTCGGTTAAAGATCGATAGACTAAACACTTCTATGATAATTTCTGAGTGGAACAAATTATGCAAGTGTTCGACTTTGGCCAATTTATGTTTCTCGAATTATTAGCCTCGACCCTGTACAAAGGTTCAAAGGTGCGACTATGGGTATTTTTCGGTTAAAGATCGATTGACTGAGTACTCCTATGCTAATTTCTGAGTGGACCAAATTCTGCAAGTGTTCGACTTTGGCCAATTTATGTTTTCTCGAATTATTAGCTTCGACCCTGTACAAAGGCTCAAAGGTGCGACTATGGGTATTTTTCGGTTAAAGGTCGATAGACTAAACACTTCTATGCCAATTTCTGAGTGGAACAAATTCTGCAAGTGTTCGACTTTGGCCAATTTATGTTTCTCGAATTATTAGCCTCGACCCTGTACAAAGGTTCAAAGGTGCGACTATGGGTATTTTTCGGTTAAAGATCGATAGACTGAGTACTCCTATGCTAATTTCTGAGTGGAACAAATTCTGCAAGTGTTCGACTTTGGCCAATTTATGTTTCTCGAATTATTAGCCTCGACCCGGTACAAAGGCTCAAAGGTGCGACTATGGGTATTATTCGGTTAAAGATCGATAGACTGAGTACTCCTATGCTAATTTCTGAGTGGAACAAATTCTGCAAGTGTTCGACTTTGGCCAATTTATGTTTCTCGAATTATTAGCCTCGACCCTGTACAAAGGCTCAAAGGTTCGACTATGGGTATTTTTCGGTTAAAGATCGATAGACTAAACACTTCTATGCCAATTTCTGAGTGGAACAAATTCTGCAAGGTTTCGACTTTGGCCAATTTATGTTTTCTCGAATTATTAGCTTCGACCCTGTACAAAGGCTCAAAGGTGCGACTATGGGTATTTTTCGGTTAAAGTTCTATAGACTAAACACTTCTATGCCAATTTCGATGTGGAACAAATTCTGCAAGGTTTCGACTTTGGCCAATTTATGTTTTCTCGAATTATTAGCTTCGACCCTGTACAAAGGCTCAAAGGTGCGACTATGGGTATTTTTCGGTTAAAGTTCTATAGACTAAACACTTCTATGCCAATTTCGATGTGGAACAAATTCTGCAAGGTTTCGACTTTGGCCAATTTATGTTTCTCGAATTATTAGCCTCGACCCTGTACAAAGGTTCAAAGGTGCGACTATGGGTATTTTTCGGTTAAAGATCGATAGACTGAGTACTCCTATGCTAATTTCTGAGTGGAACAAATTATGCAAGTGTTCGACTTTGGCCAATTTATGTTTCTCGAATTATTAGCCTCGACCCTGTACAAAGGTTCAAAGGTGCGACTATGGGTATTTTTCGGTTAAAGATCGATAGACTAAACACTTCTATGATAATTTCTGAGTGGAACAAATTATGCAAGTGTTCGACTTTGGAAAAATTTATGTTTCTCGAATTATTAGCCTCGACCCTGTACAAAGGTTCAAAGGTGCGACTATGGGTATTTTTCGGTTAAAGATCGATAGACTAAACACTTCTATGATAATTTCTGAGTGGAACAAATTATGCAAGTGTTCGACTTTGGCCAATTTATGTTTCTCGAATTATTAGCCTCGACCCTGTACAAAGGTTCAAAGGTGCGACTATGGGTATTTTTCGGTTAAAGATCGATTGACTGAGTACTCCTATGCTAATTTCTGAGTGGACCAAATTCTGCAAGTGTTCGACTTTGGCCAATTTATGTTTTCTCGAATTATTAGCTTCGACCCTGTACAAAGGCTCAAAGGTGCGACTATGGGTATTTTTCGGTTAAAGGTCGATAGACTAAACACTTCTATGCCAATTTCTGAGTGGAACAAATTCTGCAAGTGTTCGACTTTGGCCAATTTATGTTTCTCGAATTATTAGCCTCGACCCTGTACAAAGGTTCAAAGGTGCGACTATGGGTATTTTTCGGTTAAAGATCGATAGACTGAGTACTCCTATGCTAATTTCTGAGTGGAACAAATTCTGCAAGTGTTCGACTTTGGCCAATTTATGTTTCTCGAATTATTAGCCTCGACCCGGTACAAAGGCTCAAAGGTGCGACTATGGGTATTATTCGGTTAAAGATCGATAGACTGAGTACTCCTATGCTAATTTCTGAGTGGAACAAATTCTGCAAGTGTTCGACTTTGGCCAATTTATGTTTCTCGAATTATTAGCCTCGACCCTGTACAAAGGCTCAAAGGTTCGACTATGGGTATTTTTCGGTTAAAGATCGATAGACTAAACACTTCTATGCCAATTTCTGAGTGGAACAAATTCTGCAAGGTTTCGACTTTGGCCAATTTATGTTTTCTCGAATTATTAGCTTCGACCCTGTACAAAGGCTCAAAGGTGCGACTATGGGTATTTTTCGGTTAAAGTTCTATAGACTAAACACTTCTATGCCAATTTCGATGTGGAACAAATTCTGCAAGGTTTCGACTTTGGCCAATTTATGTTTTCTCGAATTATTAGCTTCGACCCTGTACAAAGGCTCAAAGGTGCGAGTATGGGTATTTCTCGGTTAAAGATCGATAGACTAAACACTTCTATGCCAATTTCGATGTGGAACAAATTCTGCAAGTGTTCGACTTTGGCCAATTTATGTTTCTCGAATTATTAGCCTCGACCCTGTACAAAGGTTCAAAGGTGCGACTATGGGTATTTTTCGGTTAAAGATCGATAGACTGAGTACTCCTATGCTAATTTCTGAGTGGAACAAATTCTGCAAGTGTTCGACTTTGGCCAATTTATGTTTCTCGAATTATTAGCCTCGACCCTGTACAAAGGCTCAAAGGTTCGACTATGGGTATTTTTCGGTTAAAGATCGATAGACTAAACACTTCTATGCCCATTTCTGAGTGGAACAAATTCTGCAAGGTTTCGACTTTGGCAAATTTATGTTTTCTCGAATTATTAGCCTCGACCCTGTACAAAGGCTCAAAGGTGCGACTATGGGTATTTTTCAGTTAAAGATCGTTAGACTAAACCCTTCTATGCCAATTTCTGAGTGGAACAAATTCTGCAAGGTTTCGACTTTGGCAAATTTATGTTTTCTCGAATTATTAGCCTCGACCCTGTACAAAGGTTCAAAGGTGCGACTATGGGTTTTTTTTCGGTTAAAGGTCGATAGACTAAACACTTCTATGCCAATTTCTGAGTGGAACAAATTCTGCAAGTGTTCGACTTTGGCCAATTTATGTTTTCTCGAATTATTAGCTTCGACCCTGTACAAAGGCTCAAAGGTGCGACTATGGGTATTTTTCGGTTAAAGGTCGATAGACTAAACACTTCTATGCCAATTTCGACGTGGAACAAATTCTGCAAGTGTTCGACTTTGGCCAATTTATGTTTCTCGAATTATTAGCCTCGACCCTGTACAAAGGTTCAAAGGTGCGACTATGGGTATTTTTCGGTTAAAGATCGATAGACTAAACACTTCTATGATAATTTCTGAGTGGAACAAATTATGCAAGTGTTCGACTTTGGCCAATTTATGTTTCTCGAATTATTAGCCTCGACCTGTACAAAGGTTCAAAGGTGCGACTATGGGTATTTTTCGGTTAAAGATCGATTGACTGAGTACTCCTATGCTAATTTCTGAGTGGACCAAATTCTGCAAGTGTTCGACTTTGGCCAATTTATGTTTTCTCGAATTATTAGCCTCGACCCTGTACAAAGGTTCAAAGGTGCGACTATGGGTTTTTTTTCGGTTAAAGGTCGATAGACTAAACACTTCTATGCCAATTTCTGAGTGGAACAAATTCTGCAAGTGTTCGACTTTGGCCAATTTATGTTTTCTCGAATTATTAGCTTCGACCCTGTACAAAGGCTCAAAGGTGCGACTATGGGTATTTTTCGGTTAAAGATCGATAGACTGAGTACTCCTATGCTAATTTCTGAATGGAACAAATTCTGCAAGTGTTCGACTTTGGCCAATTTATGTTTCTCGAATTATTAGCCTCGACCCTGTACAAAGGCTCAAAGGTTCGACTATGGGTATTTTTCGATTAAAGATCGATAGACTAAACACTTCTATGCCAATTTCGATGTGGAACAAATTCTGCAAGTGTTCGACTTTGGCCAATTTATGTTTCTCGAATTATTAGCCTCGACCCTGTACAAAGGTTCAAAGGTGCGACTATGGGTATTTTTCGGTTAAAGATCGATAGACTGAGTACTCCTATGCTAATTTCTGAGTGGAACAAATTATGCAAGTGTTCGACTTTGGCCAATTTATGTTTCTCGAATTATTAGCCTCGACCCTGTACAAAGGTTCAAAGGTGCGACTATGGGTATTTTTCGGTTAAAGATCGATAGACTAAACACTTCTATGATAATTTCTGAGTGGAACAAATTATGCAAGTGTTCGACTTTGGAAAAATTTATGTTTCTCGAATTATTAGCCTCGACCCTGTACAAAGGCTCAAAGGTTCGACTATGGGTATTTTTCGGTTAAAGATCGATAGACTAAACACTTCCATGCCAATTTCTGAGTGGAACAAATTCTGCAAGTTTCGACTTTGGCCAATTTATGTTTTCTCGAATTATTAGCTTCGACCCTGTACAAAGGCTCAAGGTGCGACTATGGGTATTTTTCGGTTAAAGTTCGATAGACTAAACACTTCTATGCCAATTTCGATGTGGAACAAATTCTGCAAGTGTTCGACTTTGGCCAATTTATGTTTCTCGAATTATTAGCCTCGACCCTGTACAAAGGTTCAAAGGTGCGACTATGGGTATTTTTCGGTTAAAGATCGATTGACTGAGTACTCCTATGCTAATTTCTGAGTGGACCAAATTCTGCAAGTGTTCGACTTTGGCCAATTTATGTTTTCTCGAATTATTAGCCTCGACCCTGTACAAAGGTTCAAAGGTGCGACTATGGGTTTTTTTTCGGTTAAAGGTCGATAGACTAAACACTTCTATGCCAATTTCTGAGTGGAACAAATTCTGCAAGTGTTCGACTTTGGCCAATTTATGTTTTCTCGAATTATTAGCTTCGACCCTGTACAAAGGCTCAAAGGTGCGACTATGGGTATTTTTCGGTTAAAGGTCGATAGACTAAACACTTCTATGCCAATTTCGACGTGGAACAAATTCTGCAAGTGTTCGACTTTGGCCAATTTATGTTTCTCGAATTATTAGCCTCGACCCTGTACAAAGGTTCAAAGGTGCGACTATGGGTATTTTTCGGTTAAAGATCGATAGACTGAGTACTCCTATGCTAATTTCTGAGTGGAACAAATTCTGCAAGTGTTCGACTTTGGCCAATTTATGTTTCTCGAATTATTAGCCTCGACCCGGTACAAAGGCTCAAAGGTGCGACTATGGGTATTATTCGGTTAAAGATCGATAGACTGAGTACTCCTATGCTAATTTCTGAGTGGAACAAATTCTGCAAGTGTTCGACTTTGGCCAATTTATGTTTCTCGAATTATTAGCCTCGACCCTGTACAAAGGCTCAAAGGTTCGACTATGGGTATTTTTCGGTTAAAGATCGATAGACTAAACACTTCTATGCCAATTTCTGAGTGGAACAAATTCTGCAAGGTTTCGACTTTGGCCAATTTATGTTTTCTCGAATTATTAGCTTCGACCCTGTACAAAGGCTCAAAGGTGCGACTATGGGTATTTTTCGGTTAAAGTTCTATAGACTAAACACTTCTATGCCAATTTCGATGTGGAACAAATTCTGCAAGGTTTCGACTTTGGCCAATTTATGTTTTCTCGAATTATTAGCTTCGACCCTGTACAAAGGCTCAAAGGTGCGAGTATGGGTATTTCTCGGTTAAAGATCGATAGACTAAACACTTCTATGCCAATTTCGATGTGGAACAAATTCTGCAAGTGTTCGACTTTGGCCAATTTATGTTTCTCGAATTATTAGCCTCGACCCTGTACAAAGGTTCAAAGGTGCGACTATGGGTATTTTTCGGTTAAAGATCGATAGACTGAGTACTCCTATGCTAATTTCTGAGTGGAACAAATTCTGCAAGTGTTCGACTTTGGCCAATTTATGTTTCTCGAATTATTAGCCTCGACCCTGTACAAAGGCTCAAAGGTTCGACTATGGGTATTTTTCGGTTAAAGATCGATAGACTAAACACTTCTATGCCCATTTCTGAGTGGAACAAATTCTGCAAGGTTTCGACTTTGGCAAATTTATGTTTTCTCGAATTATTAGCCTCGACCCTGTACAAAGGCTCAAAGGTGCGACTATGGGTATTTTTCAGTTAAAGATCGTTAGACTAAACCCTTCTATGCCAATTTCTGAGTGGAACAAATTCTGCAAGGTTTCGACTTTGGCCAATTTATGTTTTCTCGAATTATTAGCTTCGACCCTGTACAAAGGCTCAAGGTGCGACTATGGGTATTTTTCGGTTAAAGTTCGATAGACTAAACACTTCTATGCCAATTTCGATGTGGAACAAATTCTGCAAGTGTTCGACTTTGGCCAATTTATGTTTCTCGAATTATTAGCCTCGACCCTGTACAAAGGTTCAAAGGTGCGACTATGGGTATTTTTCGGTTAAAGATCGATTGACTGAGTACTCCTATGCTAATTTCTGAGTGGACCAAATTCTGCAAGTGTTCGACTTTGGCCAATTTATGTTTTCTCGAATTATTAGCCTCGACCCTGTACAAAGGTTCAAAGGTGCGACTATGGGTTTTTTTTCGGTTAAAGGTCGATAGACTAAACACTTCTATGCCAATTTCTGAGTGGAACAAATTCTGCAAGTGTTCGACTTTGGCCAATTTATGTTTTCTCGAATTATTAGCTTCGACCCTGTACAAAGGCTCAAAGGTGCGACTATGGGTATTTTTCGGTTAAAGGTCGATAGACTAAACACTTCTATGCCAATTTCGACGTGGAACAAATTCTGCAAGTGTTCGACTTTGGCCAATTTATGTTTCTCGAATTATTAGCCTCGACCCTGTACAAAGGTTCAAAGGTGCGACTATGGGTATTTTTCGGTTAAAGATCGATAGACTGAGTACTCCTATGCTAATTTCTGAGTGGAACAAATTCTGCAAGTGTTCGACTTTGGCCAATTTATGTTTCTCGAATTATTAGCCTCGACCCGGTACAAAGGCTCAAAGGTGCGACTATGGGTATTATTCGGTTAAAGATCGATAGACTGAGTACTCCTATGCTAATTTCTGAGTGGAACAAATTCTGCAAGTGTTCGACTTTGGCCAATTTATGTTTCTCGAATTATTAGCCTCGACCCTGTACAAAGGCTCAAAGGTTCGACTATGGGTATTTTTCGGTTAAAGATCGATAGACTAAACACTTCTATGCCAATTTCTGAGTGGAACAAATTCTGCAAGGTTTCGACTTTGGCCAATTTATGTTTTCTCGAATTATTAGCTTCGACCCTGTACAAAGGCTCAAAGGTGCGACTATGGGTATTTTTCGGTTAAAGTTCTATAGACTAAACACTTCTATGCCAATTTCGATGTGGAACAAATTCTGCAAGGTTTCGACTTTGGCCAATTTATGTTTTCTCGAATTATTAGCTTCGACCCTGTACAAAGGCTCAAAGGTGCGACTATGGGTATTTTTCGGTTAAAGTTCTATAGACTAAACACTTCTATGCCAATTTCGATGTGGAACAAATTCTGCAAGGTTTCGACTTTGGCCAATTTATGTTTCTCGAATTATTAGCCTCGACCCTGTACAAAGGTTCAAAGGTGCGACTATGGGTATTTTTCGGTTAAAGATCGATAGACTGAGTACTCCTATGCTAATTTCTGAGTGGAACAAATTATGCAAGTGTTCGACTTTGGCCAATTTATGTTTCTCGAATTATTAGCCTCGACCCTGTACAAAGGTTCAAAGGTGCGACTATGGGTATTTTTCGGTTAAAGATCGATAGACTAAACACTTCTATGATAATTTCTGAGTGGAACAAATTATGCAAGTGTTCGACTTTGGAAAAATTTATGTTTCTCGAATTATTAGCCTCGACCCTGTACAAAGGTTCAAAGGTGCGACTATGGGTATTTTTCGGTTAAAGATCGATAGACTAAACACTTCTATGATAATTTCTGAGTGGAACAAATTATGCAAGTGTTCGACTTTGGCCAATTTATGTTTCTCGAATTATTAGCCTCGACCCTGTACAAAGGTTCAAAGGTGCGACTATGGGTATTTTTCGGTTAAAGATCGATTGACTGAGTACTCCTATGCTAATTTCTGAGTGGACCAAATTCTGCAAGTGTTCGACTTTGGCCAATTTATGTTTTCTCGAATTATTAGCTTCGACCCTGTACAAAGGCTCAAAGGTGCGACTATGGGTATTTTTCGGTTAAAGGTCGATAGACTAAACACTTCTATGCCAATTTCTGAGTGGAACAAATTCTGCAAGTGTTCGACTTTGGCCAATTTATGTTTCTCGAATTATTAGCCTCGACCCTGTACAAAGGTTCAAAGGTGCGACTATGGGTATTTTTCGGTTAAAGATCGATAGACTGAGTACTCCTATGCTAATTTCTGAGTGGAACAAATTCTGCAAGTGTTCGACTTTGGCCAATTTATGTTTCTCGAATTATTAGCCTCGACCCGGTACAAAGGCTCAAAGGTGCGACTATGGGTATTATTCGGTTAAAGATCGATAGACTGAGTACTCCTATGCTAATTTCTGAGTGGAACAAATTCTGCAAGTGTTCGACTTTGGCCAATTTATGTTTCTCGAATTATTAGCCTCGACCCTGTACAAAGGCTCAAAGGTTCGACTATGGGTATTTTTCGGTTAAAGATCGATAGACTAAACACTTCTATGCCAATTTCTGAGTGGAACAAATTCTGCAAGGTTTCGACTTTGGCCAATTTATGTTTTCTCGAATTATTAGCTTCGACCCTGTACAAAGGCTCAAAGGTGCGACTATGGGTATTTTTCGGTTAAAGTTCTATAGACTAAACACTTCTATGCCAATTTCGATGTGGAACAAATTCTGCAAGGTTTCGACTTTGGCCAATTTATGTTTTCTCGAATTATTAGCTTCGACCCTGTACAAAGGCTCAAAGGTGCGACTATGGGTATTTTTCGGTTAAAGTTCTATAGACTAAACACTTCTATGCCAATTTCGATGTGGAACAAATTCTGCAAGGTTTCGACTTTGGCCAATTTATGTTTCTCGAATTATTAGCCTCGACCCTGTACAAAGGTTCAAAGGTGCGACTATGGGTATTTTTCGGTTAAAGATCGATAGACTGAGTACTCCTATGCTAATTTCTGAGTGGAACAAATTATGCAAGTGTTCGACTTTGGCCAATTTATGTTTCTCGAATTATTAGCCTCGACCCTGTACAAAGGTTCAAAGGTGCGACTATGGGTATTTTTCGGTTAAAGATCGATAGACTAAACACTTCTATGATAATTTCTGAGTGGAACAAATTATGCAAGTGTTCGACTTTGGAAAAATTTATGTTTCTCGAATTATTAGCCTCGACCCTGTACAAAGGTTCAAAGGTGCGACTATGGGTATTTTTCGGTTAAAGATCGATAGACTAAACACTTCTATGATAATTTCTGAGTGGAACAAATTATGCAAGTGTTCGACTTTGGCCAATTTATGTTTCTCGAATTATTAGCCTCGACCCTGTACAAAGGTTCAAAGGTGCGACTATGGGTATTTTTCGGTTAAAGATCGATTGACTGAGTACTCCTATGCTAATTTCTGAGTGGACCAAATTCTGCAAGTGTTCGACTTTGGCCAATTTATGTTTTCTCGAATTATTAGCTTCGACCCTGTACAAAGGCTCAAAGGTGCGACTATGGGTATTTTTCGGTTAAAGGTCGATAGACTAAACACTTCTATGCCAATTTCTGAGTGGAACAAATTCTGCAAGTGTTCGACTTTGGCCAATTTATGTTTCTCGAATTATTAGCCTCGACCCTGTACAAAGGTTCAAAGGTGCGACTATGGGTATTTTTCGGTTAAAGATCGATAGACTGAGTACTCCTATGCTAATTTCTGAGTGGAACAAATTCTGCAAGTGTTCGACTTTGGCCAATTTATGTTTCTCGAATTATTAGCCTCGACCCGGTACAAAGGCTCAAAGGTGCGACTATGGGTATTATTCGGTTAAAGATCGATAGACTGAGTACTCCTATGCTAATTTCTGAGTGGAACAAATTCTGCAAGTGTTCGACTTTGGCCAATTTATGTTTCTCGAATTATTAGCCTCGACCCTGTACAAAGGCTCAAAGGTTCGACTATGGGTATTTTTCGGTTAAAGATCGATAGACTAAACACTTCTATGCCAATTTCTGAGTGGAACAAATTCTGCAAGGTTTCGACTTTGGCCAATTTATGTTTTCTCGAATTATTAGCTTCGACCCTGTACAAAGGCTCAAAGGTGCGACTATGGGTATTTTTCGGTTAAAGTTCTATAGACTAAACACTTCTATGCCAATTTCGATGTGGAACAAATTCTGCAAGGTTTCGACTTTGGCCAATTTATGTTTTCTCGAATTATTAGCTTCGACCCTGTACAAAGGCTCAAAGGTGCGAGTATGGGTATTTCTCGGTTAAAGATCGATAGACTAAACACTTCTATGCCAATTTCGATGTGGAACAAATTCTGCAAGTGTTCGACTTTGGCCAATTTATGTTTCTCGAATTATTAGCCTCGACCCTGTACAAAGGTTCAAAGGTGCGACTATGGGTATTTTTCGGTTAAAGATCGATAGACTGAGTACTCCTATGCTAATTTCTGAGTGGAACAAATTCTGCAAGTGTTCGACTTTGGCCAATTTATGTTTCTCGAATTATTAGCCTCGACCCTGTACAAAGGCTCAAAGGTTCGACTATGGGTATTTTTCGGTTAAAGATCGATAGACTAAACACTTCTATGCCCATTTCTGAGTGGAACAAATTCTGCAAGGTTTCGACTTTGGCAAATTTATGTTTTCTCGAATTATTAGCCTCGACCCTGTACAAAGGCTCAAAGGTGCGACTATGGGTATTTTTCAGTTAAAGATCGTTAGACTAAACCCTTCTATGCCAATTTCTGAGTGGAACAAATTCTGCAAGGTTTCGACTTTGGCAAATTTATGTTTTCTCGAATTATTAGCCTCGACCCTGTACAAAGGTTCAAAGGTGCGACTATGGGTTTTTTTTCGGTTAAAGGTCGATAGACTAAACACTTCTATGCCAATTTCTGAGTGGAACAAATTCTGCAAGTGTTCGACTTTGGCCAATTTATGTTTTCTCGAATTATTAGCTTCGACCCTGTACAAAGGCTCAAAGGTGCGACTATGGGTATTTTTCGGTTAAAGGTCGATAGACTAAACACTTCTATGCCAATTTCGACGTGGAACAAATTCTGCAAGTGTTCGACTTTGGCCAATTTATGTTTCTCGAATTATTAGCCTCGACCCTGTACAAAGGTTCAAAGGTGCGACTATGGGTATTTTTCGGTTAAAGATCGATAGACTAAACACTTCTATGATAATTTCTGAGTGGAACAAATTATGCAAGTGTTCGACTTTGGCCAATTTATGTTTCTCGAATTATTAGCCTCGACCTGTACAAAGGTTCAAAGGTGCGACTATGGGTATTTTTCGGTTAAAGATCGATTGACTGAGTACTCCTATGCTAATTTCTGAGTGGACCAAATTCTGCAAGTGTTCGACTTTGGCCAATTTATGTTTTCTCGAATTATTAGCCTCGACCCTGTACAAAGGTTCAAAGGTGCGACTATGGGTTTTTTTTCGGTTAAAGGTCGATAGACTAAACACTTCTATGCCAATTTCTGAGTGGAACAAATTCTGCAAGTGTTCGACTTTGGCCAATTTATGTTTTCTCGAATTATTAGCTTCGACCCTGTACAAAGGCTCAAAGGTGCGACTATGGGTATTTTTCGGTTAAAGATCGATAGACTAAACACTTCTATGCCAATTTCTGAGTGGAACAAATTCTGCAAGTGTTCGACTTTGGCCAATTTATGTTTCTCGAATTATTAGCCTCGACCCTGTACAAAGGTTCAAAGGTGCGACTATGGGTATTTTTCGGTTAAAGATCGATAGACTGAGTACTCCTATGCTAATTTCTGAGTGGAACAAATTCTGCAAGTGTTCGACTTTGGCCAATTTATGTTTCTCGAATTATTAGCCTCGACCCTGTACAAAGGCTCAAAGGTTCGACTATGGGTATTTTTCGGTTAAAGATCGATAGACTAAACACTTCTATGCCAATTTCTGAGTGGAACAAATTCTGCAAGGTTTCGACTTTGGCCAATTTATGTTTTCTCGAATTATTAGCTTCGACCCTGTACAAAGGCTCAAAGGTGCGACTATGGGTATTTTTCGGTTAAAGTTCTATAGACTAAACACTTCTATGCCAATTTCGATGTGGAACAAATTCTGCAAGGTTTCGACTTTGGCCAATTTATGTTTTCTCGAATTATTAGCTTCGACCCTGTACAAAGGCTCAAAGGTGCGACTATGGGTATTTTTCGGTTAAAGTTCTATAGACTAAACACTTCTATGCCAATTTCGATGTGGAACAAATTCTGCAAGGTTTCGACTTTGGCCAATTTATGTTTCTCGAATTATTAGCCTCGACCCTGTACAAAGGTTCAAAGGTGCGACTATGGGTATTTTTCGGTTAAAGATCGATAGACTGAGTACTCCTATGCTAATTTCTGAGTGGAACAAATTATGCAAGTGTTCGACTTTGGCCAATTTATGTTTCTCGAATTATTAGCCTCGACCCTGTACAAAGGTTCAAAGGTGCGACTATGGGTATTTTTCGGTTAAAGATCGATAGACTAAACACTTCTATGATAATTTCTGAGTGGAACAAATTATGCAAGTGTTCGACTTTGGAAAAATTTATGTTTCTCGAATTATTAGCCTCGACCCTGTACAAAGGTTCAAAGGTGCGACTATGGGTATTTTTCGGTTAAAGATCGATAGACTAAACACTTCTATGATAATTTCTGAGTGGAACAAATTATGCAAGTGTTCGACTTTGGCCAATTTATGTTTCTCGAATTATTAGCCTCGACCCTGTACAAAGGTTCAAAGGTGCGACTATGGGTATTTTTCGGTTAAAGATCGATTGACTGAGTACTCCTATGCTAATTTCTGAGTGGACCAAATTCTGCAAGTGTTCGACTTTGGCCAATTTATGTTTTCTCGAATTATTAGCTTCGACCCTGTACAAAGGCTCAAAGGTGCGACTATGGGTATTTTTCGGTTAAAGGTCGATAGACTAAACACTTCTATGCCAATTTCTGAGTGGAACAAATTCTGCAAGTGTTCGACTTTGGCCAATTTATGTTTCTCGAATTATTAGCCTCGACCCTGTACAAAGGTTCAAAGGTGCGACTATGGGTATTTTTCGGTTAAAGATCGATAGACTGAGTACTCCTATGCTAATTTCTGAGTGGAACAAATTCTGCAAGTGTTCGACTTTGGCCAATTTATGTTTCTCGAATTATTAGCCTCGACCCGGTACAAAGGCTCAAAGGTGCGACTATGGGTATTATTCGGTTAAAGATCGATAGACTGAGTACTCCTATGCTAATTTCTGAGTGGAACAAATTCTGCAAGTGTTCGACTTTGGCCAATTTATGTTTCTCGAATTATTAGCCTCGACCCTGTACAAAGGCTCAAAGGTTCGACTATGGGTATTTTTCGGTTAAAGATCGATAGACTAAACACTTCTATGCCAATTTCTGAGTGGAACAAATTCTGCAAGGTTTCGACTTTGGCCAATTTATGTTTTCTCGAATTATTAGCTTCGACCCTGTACAAAGGCTCAAAGGTGCGACTATGGGTATTTTTCGGTTAAAGTTCTATAGACTAAACACTTCTATGCCAATTTCGATGTGGAACAAATTCTGCAAGGTTTCGACTTTGGCCAATTTATGTTTTCTCGAATTATTAGCTTCGACCCTGTACAAAGGCTCAAAGGTGCGAGTATGGGTATTTCTCGGTTAAAGATCGATAGACTAAACACTTCTATGCCAATTTCGATGTGGAACAAATTCTGCAAGTGTTCGACTTTGGCCAATTTATGTTTCTCGAATTATTAGCCTCGACCCTGTACAAAGGTTCAAAGGTGCGACTATGGGTATTTTTCGGTTAAAGATCGATAGACTGAGTACTCCTATGCTAATTTCTGAGTGGAACAAATTCTGCAAGTGTTCGACTTTGGCCAATTTATGTTTCTCGAATTATTAGCCTCGACCCTGTACAAAGGCTCAAAGGTTCGACTATGGGTATTTTTCGGTTAAAGATCGATAGACTAAACACTTCTATGCCCATTTCTGAGTGGAACAAATTCTGCAAGGTTTCGACTTTGGCAAATTTATGTTTTCTCGAATTATTAGCCTCGACCCTGTACAAAGGCTCAAAGGTGCGACTATGGGTATTTTTCAGTTAAAGATCGTTAGACTAAACCCTTCTATGCCAATTTCTGAGTGGAACAAATTCTGCAAGGTTTCGACTTTGGCAAATTTATGTTTTCTCGAATTATTAGCCTCGACCCTGTACAAAGGTTCAAAGGTGCGACTATGGGTTTTTTTTCGGTTAAAGGTCGATAGACTAAACACTTCTATGCCAATTTCTGAGTGGAACAAATTCTGCAAGTGTTCGACTTTGGCCAATTTATGTTTTCTCGAATTATTAGCTTCGACCCTGTACAAAGGCTCAAAGGTGCGACTATGGGTATTTTTCGGTTAAAGATCGATAGACTAAACACTTCTATGATAATTTCTGAGTGGAACAAATTATGCAAGTGTTCGACTTTGGAAAAATTTATGTTTCTCGAATTATTAGCCTCGACCCTGTACAAAGGTTCAAAGGTGCGACTATGGGTATTTTTCGGTTAAAGATCGATAGACTAAACACTTCTATGATAATTTCTGAGTGGAACAAATTATGCAAGTGTTCGACTTTGGCCAATTTATGTTTCTCGAATTATTAGCCTCGACCCTGTACAAAGGTTCAAAGGTGCGACTATGGGTATTTTTCGGTTAAAGATCGATTGACTGAGTACTCCTATGCTAATTTCTGAGTGGACCAAATTCTGCAAGTGTTCGACTTTGGCCAATTTATGTTTTCTCGAATTATTAGCTTCGACCCTGTACAAAGGCTCAAAGGTGCGACTATGGGTATTTTTCGGTTAAAGGTCGATAGACTAAACACTTCTATGCCAATTTCTGAGTGGAACAAATTCTGCAAGTGTTCGACTTTGGCCAATTTATGTTTCTCGAATTATTAGCCTCGACCCTGTACAAAGGTTCAAAGGTGCGACTATGGGTATTTTTCGGTTAAAGATCGATAGACTGAGTACTCCTATGCTAATTTCTGAGTGGAACAAATTCTGCAAGTGTTCGACTTTGGCCAATTTATGTTTCTCGAATTATTAGCCTCGACCCGGTACAAAGGCTCAAAGGTGCGACTATGGGTATTATTCGGTTAAAGATCGATAGACTGAGTACTCCTATGCTAATTTCTGAGTGGAACAAATTCTGCAAGTGTTCGACTTTGGCCAATTTATGTTTCTCGAATTATTAGCCTCGACCCTGTACAAAGGCTCAAAGGTTCGACTATGGGTATTTTTCGGTTAAAGATCGATAGACTAAACACTTCTATGCCAATTTCTGAGTGGAACAAATTCTGCAAGGTTTCGACTTTGGCCAATTTATGTTTTCTCGAATTATTAGCTTCGACCCTGTACAAAGGCTCAAAGGTGCGACTATGGGTATTTTTCGGTTAAAGTTCTATAGACTAAACACTTCTATGCCAATTTCGATGTGGAACAAATTCTGCAAGGTTTCGACTTTGGCCAATTTATGTTTTCTCGAATTATTAGCTTCGACCCTGTACAAAGGCTCAAAGGTGCGACTATGGGTATTTTTCGGTTAAAGTTCTATAGACTAAACACTTCTATGCCAATTTCGATGTGGAACAAATTCTGCAAGGTTTCGACTTTGGCCAATTTATGTTTCTCGAATTATTAGCCTCGACCCTGTACAAAGGTTCAAAGGTGCGACTATGGGTATTTTTCGGTTAAAGATCGATAGACTGAGTACTCCTATGCTAATTTCTGAGTGGAACAAATTATGCAAGTGTTCGACTTTGGCCAATTTATGTTTCTCGAATTATTAGCCTCGACCCTGTACAAAGGTTCAAAGGTGCGACTATGGGTATTTTTCGGTTAAAGATCGATAGACTAAACACTTCCATGCCAATTTCTGAGTGGAACAAATTCTGCAAGTGTTCGACTTTGGAAAAATTTATGTTTCTCGAATTATTAGCCTCGACCCTGTACAAAGGTTCAAAGGTGCGACTATGGGTATTTTTCGGTTAAAGATCGATAGACTAAACACTTCTATGATAATTTCTGAGTGGAACAAATTATGCAAGTGTTCGACTTTGGCCAATTTATGTTTCTCGAATTATTAGCCTCGACCCTGTACAAAGGTTCAAAGGTGCGACTATGGGTATTTTTCGGTTAAAGATCGATTGACTGAGTACTCCTATGCTAATTTCTGAGTGGACCAAATTCTGCAAGTGTTCGACTTTGGCCAATTTATGTTTTCTCGAATTATTAGCTTCGACCCTGTACAAAGGCTCAAAGGTGCGACTATGGGTATTTTTCGGTTAAAGGTCGATAGACTAAACACTTCTATGCCAATTTCTGAGTGGAACAAATTCTGCAAGTGTTCGACTTTGGCCAATTTATGTTTCTCGAATTATTAGCCTCGACCCTGTACAAAGGTTCAAAGGTGCGACTATGGGTATTTTTCGGTTAAAGATCGATAGACTGAGTACTCCTATGCTAATTTCTGAGTGGAACAAATTCTGCAAGTGTTCGACTTTGGCCAATTTATGTTTCTCGAATTATTAGCCTCGACCCTGTACAAAGGTTCAAAGGTGCGACTATGGGTATTTTTCGGTTAAAGATCGATAGACTGAGTACTCCTATGCTAATTTCTGAGTGGAACAAATTCTGCAAGTGTTCGACTTTGGCCAATTTATGTTTCTCGAATTATTAGCCTCGACCCGGTACAAAGGCTCAAAGGTGCGACTATGGGTATTATTCGGTTAAAGATCGATAGACTGAGTACTCCTATGCTAATTTCTGAGTGGAACAAATTCTGCAAGTGTTCGACTTTGGCCAATTTATGTTTCTCGAATTATTAGCCTCGACCCTGTACAAAGGCTCAAAGGTTCGACTATGGGTATTTTTCGGTTAAAGATCGATAGACTAAACACTTCTATGCCAATTTCTGAGTGGAACAAATTCTGCAAGGTTTCGACTTTGGCCAATTTATGTTTTCTCGAATTATTAGCTTCGACCCTGTACAAAGGCTCAAAGGTGCGACTATGGGTATTTTTCGGTTAAAGTTCTATAGACTAAACACTTCTATGCCAATTTCGATGTGGAACAAATTCTGCAAGGTTTCGACTTTGGCCAATTTATGTTTTCTCGAATTATTAGCTTCGACCCTGTACAAAGGCTCAAAGGTGCGAGTATGGGTATTTCTCGGTTAAAGATCGATAGACTAAACACTTCTATGCCAATTTCGATGTGGAACAAATTCTGCAAGTGTTCGACTTTGGCCAATTTATGTTTCTCGAATTATTAGCCTCGACCCTGTACAAAGGTTCAAAGGTGCGACTATGGGTATTTTTCGGTTAAAGATCGATAGACTGAGTACTCCTATGCTAATTTCTGAGTGGAACAAATTCTGCAAGTGTTCGACTTTGGCCAATTTATGTTTCTCGAATTATTAGCCTCGACCCTGTACAAAGGCTCAAAGGTTCGACTATGGGTATTTTTCGGTTAAAGATCGATAGACTAAACACTTCTATGCCCATTTCTGAGTGGAACAAATTCTGCAAGGTTTCGACTTTGGCAAATTTATGTTTTCTCGAATTATTAGCCTCGACCCTGTACAAAGGCTCAAAGGTGCGACTATGGGTATTTTTCAGTTAAAGATCGTTAGACTAAACCCTTCTATGCCAATTTCTGAGTGGAACAAATTCTGCAAGGTTTCGACTTTGGCCAATTTATGTTTTCTCGAATTATTAGCTTCGACCCTGTACAAAGGCTCAAGGTGCGACTATGGGTATTTTTCGATTAAAGTTCGATAGACTAAACACTTCCATGCCAATTTCGATGTGGAACAAATTCTGCAAGTGTTCGACTTTGGCCAATTTATGTTTCTCGAATTATTAGCCTCGACCCTGTACAAAGGTTCAAAGGTGCGACTATGGGTATTTTTCGGTTAAAGATCGATAGACTGAGTACTCCTATGCCAATTTCTGAGTGGAACAAATTCTGCAAGTGTTCGACTTTGGCCAATTTATGTTTTCTCGAATTATTAGCTTCGACCCTGTATAAAGGCTCAAAGGTGCGACTATGGGTATTTTTCAGTTAAAGATCGATAGACTAAACACTTCTATGCCAATTTCGATGTGGAACAAATTCTGCAAGTGTTCGACTTTGGCCAATTTATGTTTCTCGAATTATTAGCCTCGACCCTGTACAAAGGCTCAAAGGTGCGACTATGGGTATTTTTCGGTTAAAGATCGATAGACTAAACACTTCTATGCCAATTTCTGAGTGGAACAAATTCTGCAAGTGTTCGACTTTGGCCAATTTATGTTTTCTCGAATTATTAGCTTCGACCCTGTACAAAGGCTCAAAGGTGCGACTATGGGTATTTTTCGGTTAAAGGTCGATAGACTAAACACTTCTATGCCAATTTCGACGTGGAACAAATTCTGCAAGTGTTCGACTTTGGCCAATTTATGTTTCTCGAATTATTAGCCTCGACCCTGTACAAAGGTTCAAAGGTGCGACTATGGGTATTTTTCGGTTAAAGATCGATAGACTGAGTACTCCTATGCTAATTTCTGAGTGGAACAAATTCTGCAAGTGTTCGACTTTGGCCAATTTATGTTTCTCGAATTATTAGCCTCGACCCGGTACAAAGGCTCAAAGGTGCGACTATGGGTATTATTCGGTTAAAGATCGATAGACTGAGTACTCCTATGCTAATTTCTGAGTGGAACAAATTCTGCAAGTGTTCGACTTTGGCCAATTTATGTTTCTCGAATTATTAGCCTCGACCCTGTACAAAGGCTCAAAGGTTCGACTATGGGTATTTTTCGGTTAAAGATCGATAGACTAAACACTTCTATGCCAATTTCTGAGTTTTAACAAATTCTGCAAGGTTTCGACTTTGGCCAATTTATGTTTTCTCGAATTATTAGCTTCGACCCTGTACAAAGGTTCAAAGGTGCGACTATGGGTTTTTTTTCGGTTAAAGGTCGATAGACTAAACACTTCTATGCCAATTTCGACGTGGAACAAATTCTGCAAGTGTTCGACTTTGGCCAATTTATGTTTCTCGAATTATTAGCCTCGACCCTGTACAAAGGTTCAAAGGTGCGACTATGGGTATTTTTCGGTTAAAGATCGATAGACTGAGTACTCCTATGCCAATTTCTGAGTGGAACAAATTCTGCAAGGTTTCGACTTTGGCAAATTTATGTTTTCTCGAATTATTAGCCTCGACCCTGTACAAAGGCTCAAAGGTGCGACTATGGGTATTTTTCGGTTAAAGATCGATAGACTAAACACTTCTATGCCAATTTCTGAGTGGAACAAATTCTGCAAGGTTTCGACTTTGGCAAATTTATGTTTTCTCGAATTATTAGCCTCGACCCTGTACAAAGGCTCAAAGGTGCGACTATGGGTATTTTTCGGTTAAAGATCGATAGACTAAACACTTCTATGCCAATTTCTGAGTGGAACAAATTCTGCAAGTGTTCGACTTTGGCAAATTTATGTTTTCTCGAATTATTAGCTTCGACCCTGTACAAAGGCTCAAAGGTGCGACTATGGGTATTTTTCGGTTAAAGGTCGATAGACTAAACACTTCTATGCCAATTTCGACGTGGAACAAATTCTGCAAGTGTTCGAATTTGGCCAATTTATGTTACTCGAATAATTAGCCTCGACCCTGTAGAAAGGTTCAAAGGTGCGACTATGGGTATTTTTCGGTTAAAGATCGATAGACTGAGTACTCCTATGCTAATTTCTGAGTGGAACAAATTCTGCAAGTGTTCGACTTTGGCCAATTTATGTTTCTCGAATTATTAGCCTCGACCCTGTACAAAGGCTCAAAGGTTCGACTATGGGTATTTTTCGGTTAAAGATCGATAGACTAAACACTTCTATGCCCATTTCTGAGTGGAACAAATTCTGCAAGGTTTCGACTTTGGCAAATTTATGTTTTCTCGAATTATTAGCCTCGACCCTGTACAAAGGCTCAAAGGTGCGACTATGGGTATTTTTCAGTTAAAGATCGTTAGACTAAACCCTTCTATGCCAATTTCTGAGTGGAACAAATTCTGCAAGGTTTCGACTTTGGCCAATTTATGTTTTCTCGAATTATTAGCTTCGACCCTGTACAAAGGCTCAAAGGTGCGACTATGGGTATTTTTCGGTTAAAGATCGATTGACTGAGTACTCCTATGCTAATTTCTGAGTGGACCAAATTCTGCAAGTGTTCGACTTTGGCTAATTTATGTTTTCTCGAATAACTGGCCTCGACCCTGTACAAAGGCTCAAAGGTGCGACTATGGGTATTTTTCAGTTAAAGATCGATAGACTTCTATGCCAATTTCGATGTGGAACAAATTCTGCAAGTGTTCGAATTTGGCCAATTTATGTTTCTCGAATTATTAGCCTCGACCCTGTACAAAGGTTCAAAGGTGCGACTATGGGTATTTTTCGGTTAAAGATCGATAGACTGAGTACTCCTATGCTAATTTCTGAGTGGAACAAATTCTGCAAGTGTTCGACTTTGGCCAATTTATGTTTTCTCGAATTATTAGCTTCGACCCTGTACAAAGGCTCAAAGGTGCGACTATGGGTATTTTTCGGTTAAAGATCGATAGACTAAACACTTCTATGCCAATTTCGATGTGGAACAAATTCTGCAAGTGTTCGAATTTGGCCAATTTATGCTTCTCGAATTATTAGCCTCGACCCTGTACAAAGGTTCAAAGGTGCGACTATGGGTATTTTTCGGTTAAAAATCGATTGACTGAGTACTCCTATGATAATTTCTGAGTGGAACAAATTCTGCAAGGTTTCGACTTTGGCCAATTTATGTTTTCTCGAATTATTAGCTTCGACCCTGTACAAAGGCTCAAAGGTGCGACTATGGGTATTTTTCGGTTAAAGATCGATAGACTAAACACTTCTATGCCAATTTCGATGTGGAACAAATTCTGCAAGTGTTCGACTTTGGCCAATTTATGTTTCTCGAATTATTAGCCTCGACCCTGTACAAAGGTTCAAAGGTGCGACTATGGGTATTTTTCGGTTAAAGATCGATAGACTGAGTACTCCTATGCTAATTTCTGAGTGGAACAAATTCTGCAAGGTTTCGACTTTGGCAAATTTATGTTTTCTCGAATTATTAGCCTCGACCCTGTACAAAGGCTCAAAGGTGCGACTATG
Source organism: Barypeithes pellucidus (assembly GCA_963991005.1). NCBI lineage: Eukaryota > Metazoa > Arthropoda > Insecta > Coleoptera > Curculionidae > Barypeithes > Barypeithes pellucidus. Next base: position 51,719,846 of record OZ022557.1, on the reverse strand, counting down.
GGTATTTTTCAGTTAAAGATCGTTAGACTAAACCCTTCTATGCCAATTTCAGAGTGGAACAAATTCTGCAAGGTTTCGACTTTGGCCAATTTATGTTTTCTCGAATTATTAGCCTCGACCCTGTACAAAGGTTCAAAGGTGCGACTATGGGTATTTTTCGGGTAAAGATCGATAGACTGAATACTCCTATGCCAATTTCTGAGTGGAACAAATTCTGCAAGTGTTCGACTTTGGCCAATTTATGTTTTCTCGAATTATTAGCTTCGACCCTGTACAAAGGCTCAAAGGTGCGACTATGGGTATTTTTCGGTTAAAGATCGATAGACTGAGTACTCCTATGCTAATTTCTGAATGGAACAAATTCTGCAAGTGTTCGACTTTGGCCAATTTATGTTTCTCGAATTATTAGCCTCGACCCTGTACAAAGGCTCAAAGGTTCGACTATGGGTATTTTTCGATTAAAGATCGATAGACTAAACACTTCTATGCCAATTTCGATGTGGAACAAATTCTGCAAGTGTTCGACTTTGGCCAATTTATGTTTCTCGAATTATTAGCCTCGACCCTGTACAAAGGTTCAAAGGTGCGACTATGGGTATTTTTCGGTTAAAGATCGATAGACTGAGTACTCCTATGCTAATTTCTGAGTGGAACAAATTATGCAAGTGTTCGACTTTGGCCAATTTATGTTTCTCGAATTATTAGCCTCGACCCTGTACAAAGGTTCAAAGGTGCGACTATGGGTATTTTTCGGTTAAAGATCGATAGACTAAACACTTCTATGATAATTTCTGAGTGGAACAAATTATGCAAGTGTTCGACTTTGGAAAAATTTATGTTTCTCGAATTATTAGCCTCGACCCTGTACAAAGGCTCAAAGGTTCGACTATGGGTATTTTTCGGTTAAAGATCGATAGACTAAACACTTCCATGCCAATTTCTGAGTGGAACAAATTCTGCAAGGTTTCGACTTTGGCCAATTTATGTTTTCTCGAATTATTAGCTTCGACCCTGTACAAAGGCTCAAGGTGCGACTATGGGTATTTTTCGGTTAAAGTTCGATAGACTAAACACTTCTATGCCAATTTCGATGTGGAACAAATTCTGCAAGTGTTCGACTTTGGCCAATTTATGTTTCTCGAATTATTAGCCTCGACCCTGTACAAAGGTTCAAAGGTGCGACTATGGGTATTTTTCGGTTAAAGATCGATTGACTGAGTACTCCTATGCTAATTTCTGAGTGGACCAAATTCTGCAAGTGTCGACTTTGGCCAATTTATGTTTTCTCGAATTATTAGCCTCGACCCTGTACAAAGGTTCAAAGGTGCGACTATGGGTTTTTTTTCGGTTAAAGGTCGATAGACTAAACACTTCTATGATAATTTCTGAGTGGAACAAATTCTGCAAGGTTTCGACTTTGGCCAATTTATGTTTCTCGAATTATTAGCCTCGACCCTGTACAAAGGTTCAAAGGTGCGACTATGGGTATTTTTCGGTTAAAGATCGATAGACTGAGTACTCCTATGCTAATTTCTGAGTGTAACAAATTCTGCAAGTGTTCGACTTTGGCCAATTTATGTTTTCTCGAATTATTAGCTTCGACCCTGTATAAAGGCTCAAAGGTGCGACTATGGGTATTTTTCAGTTAAAGATCGATAGACTAAACACTTCTATGCCAATTTCGATGTGGAACAAATTCTGCAAGTGTTCGACTTTGGCCAATTTATGTTTTCTCGAATTATTAGCCTCGACCCTGTACAAAGGCTCAAAGGTGCGACTATGGGTATTTTTCGGTTAAAGATCGATAGACTAAACACTTCTATGCCAATTTCTGAGTGGAACAAATTCTGCAAGTGTTCGACTTTGGCCAATTTATGTTTTCTCGAATTATTAGCTTCGACCCTGTACAAAGGCTCAAAGGTGCGACTATGGGTATTTTTCGGTTAAAGGTCGATAGACTAAACACTTCTATGCCAATTTCGACGTGGAACAAATTCTGCAAGTGTTCGACTTTGGCCAATTTATGTTTCTCGAATTATTAGCCTCGACCCTGTACAAAGGTTCAAAGGTGCGACTATGGGTATTTTTCGGTTAAAGATCGATAGACTGAGTACTCCTATGCTAATTTCTGAGTGGAACAAATTCTGCAAGTGTTCGACTTTGGCCAATTTATGTTTCTCGAATTATTAGCCTCGACCCGGTACAAAGGCTCAAAGGTGCGACTATGGGTATTATTCGGTTAAAGATCGATAGACTGAGTACTCCTATGCTAAATTCTGAGTGGAACAAATTCTGCAAGTGTTCGACTTTGGCCAATTTATGTTTCTCGAATTATTAGCCTCGACCCTGTACAAAGGTTCAAAGGTGCGACTATGGGTATTTTTCGGTTAAAGATCGATAGACTGAGTACTCCTATGCTAATTTCTGAGTGGAACAAATTCTGCAAGTGTTCGACTTTGGCCAATTTATGTTTCTCGAATTATTAGCCTCGACCCGGTACAAAGGCTCAAAGGTGCGACTATGGGTATTATTCGGTTAAAGATCGATAGACTGAGTACTCCTATGCTAATTTCTGAGTGGAACAAATTCTGCAAGTGTTCGACTTTGGCCAATTTATGTTTCTCGAATTATTAGCCTCGACCCTGTACAAAGGCTCAAAGGTTCGACTATGGGTATTTTTCGGTTAAAGATCGATAGACTAAACACTTCTATGCCAATTTCTGAGTGGAACAAATTCTGCAAGGTTTCGACTTTGGCCAATTTATGTTTTCTCGAATTATTAGCTTCGACCCTGTACAAAGGCTCAAAGGTGCGACTATGGGTATTTTTCGGTTAAAGTTCTATAGACTAAACACTTCTATGCCAATTTCGATGTGGAACAAATTCTGCAAGGTTTCGACTTTGGCCAATTTATGTTTTCTCGAATTATTAGCTTCGACCCTGTACAAAGGCTCAAAGGTGCGAGTATGGGTATTTCTCGGTTAAAGATCGATAGACTAAACACTTCTATGCCAATTTCGATGTGGAACAAATTCTGCAAGTGTTCGACTTTGGCCAATTTATGTTTCTCGAATTATTAGCCTCGACCCTGTACAAAGGTTCAAAGGTGCGACTATGGGTATTTTTCGGTTAAAGATCGATAGACTGAGTACTCCTATGCTAATTTCTGAGTGGAACAAATTCTGCAAGTGTTCGACTTTGGCCAATTTATGTTTCTCGAATTATTAGCCTCGACCCTGTACAAAGGCTCAAAGGTTCGACTATGGGTATTTTTCGGTTAAAGATCGATAGACTAAACACTTCTATGCCCATTTCTGAGTGGAACAAATTCTGCAAGGTTTCGACTTTGGCAAATTTATGTTTTCTCGAATTATTAGCCTCGACCCTGTACAAAGGCTCAAAGGTGCGACTATGGGTATTTTTCAGTTAAAGATCGTTAGACTAAACCCTTCTATGCCAATTTCTGAGTGGAACAAATTCTGCAAGGTTTCGACTTTGGCCAATTTATGTTTTCTCGAATTATTAGCTTCGACCCTGTACAAAGGCTCAAGGTGCGACTATGGGTATTTTTCGGTTAAAGTTCGATAGACTAAACACTTCTATGCCAATTTCGATGTGGAACAAATTCTGCAAGTGTTCGACTTTGGCCAATTTATGTTTCTCGAATTATTAGCCTCGACCCTGTAGAAAGGTTCAAAGGTGCGACTATGGGTATTTTTCGGTTAAAGATCGATTGACTGAGTACTTCTATGCTAATTTCTGAGTGGACCAAATTCTGCAAGTGTTCGACTTTGGCCAATTTATGTTTTCTCGAATTATTAGCCTCGACCCTGTACAAAGGTTCAAAGGTGCGACTATGGGTTTTTTTTCGGTTAAAGGTCGATAGACTAAACACTTCTATGCCAATTTCTGAGTGGAACAAATTCTGCAAGTGTTCGACTTTGGCCAATTTATGTTTTCTCGAATTATTAGCTTCGACCCTGTACAAAGGCTCAAAGGTGCGACTATGGGTATTTTTCGGTTAAAGGTCGATAGACTAAACACTTCTATGCCAATTTCGACGTGGAACAAATTCTGCAAGTGTTCGACTTTGGCCAATTTATGTTTCTCGAATTATTAGCCTCGACCCTGTACAAAGGTTCAAAGGTGCGACTATGGGTATTTTTCGGTTAAAGATCGATAGACTGAGTACTCCTATGCTAATTTCTGAGTGGAACAAATTCTGCAAGTGTTCGACTTTGGCCAATTTATGTTTCTCGAATTATTAGCCTCGACCCGGTACAAAGGCTCAAAGGTGCGACTATGGGTATTATTCGGTTAAAGATCGATAGACTGAGTACTCCTATGCTAATTTCTGAGTGGAACAAATTCTGCAAGTGTTCGACTTTGGCCAATTTATGTTTCTCGAATTATTAGCCTCGACCCTGTACAAAGGCTCAAAGGTTCGACTATGGGTATTTTTCGGTTAAAGATCGATAGACTAAACACTTCTATGCCAATTTCTGAGTGGAACAAATTCTGCAAGGTTTCGACTTTGGCCAATTTATGTTTTCTCGAATTATTAGCTTCGACCCTGTACAAAGGCTCAAAGGTGCGACTATGGGTATTTTTCGGTTAAAGTTCTATAGACTAAACACTTCTATGCCAATTTCGATGTGGAACAAATTCTGCAAGGTTTCGACTTTGGCCAATTTATGTTTTCTCGAATTATTAGCTTCGACCCTGTACAAAGGCTCAAAGGTGCGACTATGGGTATTTTTCGGTTAAAGTTCTATAGACTAAACACTTCTATGCCAATTTCGATGTGGAACAAATTCTGCAAGGTTTCGACTTTGGCCAATTTATGTTTCTCGAATTATTAGCCTCGACCCTGTACAAAGGTTCAAAGGTGCGACTATGGGTATTTTTCGGTTAAAGATCGATAGACTGAGTACTCCTATGCTAATTTCTGAGTGGAACAAATTATGCAAGTGTTCGACTTTGGCCAATTTATGTTTCTCGAATTATTAGCCTCGACCCTGTACAAAGGTTCAAAGGTGCGACTATGGGTATTTTTCGGTTAAAGATCGATAGACTAAACACTTCTATGATAATTTCTGAGTGGAACAAATTATGCAAGTGTTCGACTTTGGAAAAATTTATGTTTCTCGAATTATTAGCCTCGACCCTGTACAAAGGTTCAAAGGTGCGACTATGGGTATTTTTCGGTTAAAGATCGATAGACTAAACACTTCTATGATAATTTCTGAGTGGAACAAATTATGCAAGTGTTCGACTTTGGCCAATTTATGTTTCTCGAATTATTAGCCTCGACCCTGTACAAAGGTTCAAAGGTGCGACTATGGGTATTTTTCGGTTAAAGATCGATTGACTGAGTACTCCTATGCTAATTTCTGAGTGGACCAAATTCTGCAAGTGTTCGACTTTGGCCAATTTATGTTTTCTCGAATTATTAGCCTCGACCCTGTACAAAGGTTCAAAGGTGCGACTATGGGTTTTTTTTCGGTTAAAGGTCGATAGACTAAACACTTCTATGCCAATTTCTGAGTGGAACAAATTCTGCAAGTGTTCGACTTTGGCCAATTTATGTTTTCTCGAATTATTAGCTTCGACCCTGTACAAAGGCTCAAAGGTGCGACTATGGGTATTTTTCGGTTAAAGATCGATAGACTGAGTACTCCTATGCTAATTTCTGAATGGAACAAATTATGCAAGTGTTCGACTTTGGAAAAATTTATGTTTCTCGAATTATTAGCCTCGACCCTGTACAAAGGCTCAAAGGTTCGACTATGGGTATTTTTCGGTTAAAGATCGATAGACTAAACACTTCCATGCCAATTTCTGAGTGGAACAAATTCTGCAAGTTTCGACTTTGGCCAATTTATGTTTTCTCGAATTATTAGCTTCGACCCTGTACAAAGGCTCAAGGTGCGACTATGGGTATTTTTCGGTTAAAGTTCGATAGACTAAACACTTCTATGCCAATTTCGATGTGGAACAAATTCTGCAAGTGTTCGACTTTGGCCAATTTATGTTTCTCGAATTATTAGCCTCGACCCTGTACAAAGGTTCAAAGGTGCGACTATGGGTATTTTTCGGTTAAAGATCGATTGACTGAGTACTCCTATGCTAATTTCTGAGTGGACCAAATTCTGCAAGTGTTCGACTTTGGCCAATTTATGTTTTCTCGAATTATTAGCCTCGACCCTGTACAAAGGTTCAAAGGTGCGACTATGGGTTTTTTTTCGGTTAAAGGTCGATAGACTAAACACTTCTATGCCAATTTCTGAGTGGAACAAATTCTGCAAGTGTTCGACTTTGGCCAATTTATGTTTTCTCGAATTATTAGCTTCGACCCTGTACAAAGGCTCAAAGGTGCGACTATGGGTATTTTTCGGTTAAAGGTCGATAGACTAAACACTTCTATGCCAATTTCGACGTGGAACAAATTCTGCAAGTGTTCGACTTTGGCCAATTTATGTTTCTCGAATTATTAGCCTCGACCCTGTACAAAGGTTCAAAGGTGCGACTATGGGTATTTTTCGGTTAAAGATCGATAGACTGAGTACTCCTATGCTAATTTCTGAGTGGAACAAATTCTGCAAGTGTTCGACTTTGGCCAATTTATGTTTCTCGAATTATTAGCCTCGACCCGGTACAAAGGCTCAAAGGTGCGACTATGGGTATTATTCGGTTAAAGATCGATAGACTGAGTACTCCTATGCTAATTTCTGAGTGGAACAAATTCTGCAAGTGTTCGACTTTGGCCAATTTATGTTTCTCGAATTATTAGCCTCGACCCTGTACAAAGGCTCAAAGGTTCGACTATGGGTATTTTTCGGTTAAAGATCGATAGACTAAAAACTTCTATGCCAATTTCTGAGTGGAACAAATTCTGCAAGGTTTCGACTTTGGCCAATTTATGTTTTCTCGAATTATTAGCTTCGACCCTGTACAAAGGCTCAAAGGTGCGACTATGGGTATTTTTCGGTTAAAGTTCTATAGACTAAACACTTCTATGCCAATTTCGATGTGGAACAAATTCTGCAAGGTTTCGACTTTGGCCAATTTATGTTTTCTCGAATTATTAGCTTCGACCCTGTACAAAGGCTCAAAGGTGCGAGTATGGGTATTTCTCGGTTAAAGATCGATAGACTAAACACTTCTATGCCAATTTCGATGTGGAACAAATTCTGCAAGTGTTCGACTTTGGCCAATTTATGTTTCTCGAATTATTAGCCTCGACCCTGTACAAAGGTTCAAAGGTGCGACTATGGGTATTTTTCGGTTAAAGATCGATAGACTGAGTACTCCTATGCTAATTTCTGAGTGGAACAAATTCTGCAAGTGTTCGACTTTGGCCAATTTATGTTTCTCGAATTATTAGCCTCGACCCTGTACAAAGGCTCAAAGGTTCGACTATGGGTATTTTTCGGTTAAAGATCGATAGACTAAACACTTCTATGCCCATTTCTGAGTGGAACAAATTCTGCAAGGTTTCGACTTTGGCAAATTTATGTTTTCTCGAATTATTAGCCTCGACCCTGTACAAAGGCTCAAAGGTGCGACTATGGGTATTTTTCAGTTAAAGATCGTTAGACTAAACCCTTCTATGCCAATTTCTGAGTGGAACAAATTCTGCAAGGTTTCGACTTTGGCCAATTTATGTTTTCTCGAATTATTAGCTTCGACCCTGTACAAAGGCTCAAGGTGCGACTATGGGTATTTTTCGATTAAAGTTCGATAGACTAAACACTTCTATGCCAATTTCGATGTGGAACAAATTCTGCAAGTGTTCGACTTTGGCCAATTTATGTTTCTCGAATTATTAGCCTCGACCCTGTACAAAGGTTCAAAGGTGCGACTATGGGTATTTTTCGGTTAAAGATCGATAGACTGAGTACTCCTATGCCAATTTCTGAGTGGAACAAATTCTGCAAGTGTTCGACTTTGGCCAATTTATGTTTTCTCGAATTATTAGCTTCGACCCTGTATAAAGGCTCAAAGGTGCGACTATGGGTATTTTTCAGTTAAAGATCGATAGACTAAACACTTCTATGCCAATTTCGATGTGGAACAAATTCTGCAAGTGTTCGACTTTGGCCAATTTATGTTTCTCGAATTATTAGCCTCGACCCTGTACAAAGGCTCAAAGGTGCGACTATGGGTATTTTTCGGTTAAAGATCGATAGACTAAACACTTCTATGCCAATTTCTGAGTGGAACAAATTCTGCAAGTGTTCGACTTTGGCCAATTTATGTTTTCTCGAATTATTAGCTTCGACCCTGTACAAAGGCTCAAAGGTGCGACTATGGGTATTTTTCGGTTAAAGGTCGATAGACTAAACACTTCTATGCCAATTTCGACGTGGAACAAATTCTGCAAGTGTTCGACTTTGGCCAATTTATGTTTCTCGAATTATTAGCCTCGACCCTGTACAAAGGTTCAAAGGTGCGACTATGGGTATTTTTCCGTTAAAGATCGATAGACTGAGTACTCCTATGCTAATTTCTGAGTGGAACAAATTCTGCAAGTGTTCGACTTTGGCCAATTTATGTTTCTCGAATTATTAGCCTCGACCCGGTACAAAGGCTCAAAGGTGCGACTATGGGTATTATTCGGTTAAAGATCGATAGACTGAGTACTCCTATGCTAATTTCTGAGTGGAACAAATTCTGCAAGTGTTCGACTTTGGCCAATTTATGTTTCTCGAATTATTAGCCTCGACCCCGTACAAAGGCTCAAAGGTTCGACTATGGGTATTTTTCGGTTAAAGATCGATAGACTAAACACTTCTATGCCAATTTCTGAGTTTTAACAAATTCTGCAAGGTTTCGACTTTGGCCAATTTATGTTTTCTCGAATTATTAGCTTCGACCCTGTACAAAGGTTCAAAGGTGCGACTATGGGTTTTTTTTCGGTTAAAGGTCGATAGACTAAACACTTCTATGCCAATTTCGACGTGGAACAAATTCTGCAAGTGTTCGACTTTGGCCAATTTATGTTTCTCGAATTATTAGCCTCGACCCTGTACAAAGGTTCAAAGGTGCGACTATGGGTATTTTTCGGTTAAAGATCGATAGACTGAGTACTCCTATGCCAATTTCTGAGTGGAACAAATTCTGCAAGGTTTCGACTTTGGCAAATTTATGTTTTATCGAATTATTAGCCTCGACCCTGTACAAAGGCTCAAAGGTGCGACTATGGGTATTTTTCGGTTAAAGATCGATAGACTAAACACTTCTATGCCAATTTCTGAGTGGAACAAATTCTGCAAGGTTTCGACTTTGGCAAATTTATGTTTTCTCGAATTATTAGCCTCGACCCTGTACAAAGGCTCAAAGGTGCGACTATGGGTATTTTTCGGTTAAAGATCGATAGACTAAACACTTCTATGCCAATTTCTGAGTGGAACAAATTCTGCAAGTGTTCGACTTTGGCAAATTTATGTTTTCTCGAATTATTAGCTTCGACCCTGTACAAAGGCTCAAAGGTGCGACTATGGGTATTTTTCGGTTAAAGGTCGATAGACTAAACACTTCTATGCCAATTTCGACGTGGAACAAATTCTGCAAGTGTTCGAATTTGGCCAATTTATGTTACTCGAATAATTAGCCTCGACCCTGTAGAAAGGTTCAAAGGTGCGACTATGGGTATTTTTCGGTTAAAGATCGATAGACTGAGTACTCCTATGCTAATTTCTGAGTGGAACAAATTCTGCAAGTGTTCGACTTTGGCCAATTTATGTTTCTCGAATTATTAGCCTCGACCCTGTACAAAGGCTCAAAGGTTCGACTATGGGTATTTTTCGGTTAAAGATCGATAGACTAAACACTTCTATGCCCATTTCTGAGTGGAACAAATTCTGCAAGGTTTCGACTTTGGCAAATTTATGTTTTCTCGAATTATTAGCCTCGACCCTGTACAAAGGCTCAAAGGTGCGACTATGGGTATTTTTCAGTTAAAGATCGTTAGACTAAACCCTTCTATGCCAATTTCTGAGTGGAACAAATTCTGCAAGGTTTCGACTTTGGCCAATTTATGTTTTCTCGAATTATTAGCTTCGACCCTGTACAAAGGCTCAAAGGTGCGACTATGGGTATTTTTCGGTTAAAGATCGATTGACTGAGTACTCCTATGCTAATTTCTGAGTGGACCAAATTCTGCAAGTGTTCGACTTTGGCTAATTTATGTTTTCTCGAATAACTGGCCTCGACCCTGTACAAAGGCTCAAAGGTGCGACTATGGGTATTTTTCAGTTAAAGATCGATAGACTTCTATGCCAATTTCGATGTGGAACAAATTCTGCAAGTGTTCGAATTTGGCCAATTTATGTTTCTCGAATTATTAGCCTCGACCCTGTACAAAGGTTCAAAGGTGCGACTATGGGTATTTTTCGGTTAAAGATCGATAGACTGAGTACTCCTATGCTAATTTCTGAGTGGAACAAATTCTGCAAGTGTTCGACTTTGGCCAATTTATGTTTTCTCGAATTATTAGCTTCGACCCTGTACAAAGGCTCAAAGGTGCGACTATGGGTATTTTTCGGTTAAAGATCGATAGACTAAACACTTCTATGCCAATTTCGATGTGGAACAAATTCTGCAAGTGTTCGAATTTGGCCAATTTATGCTTCTCGAATTATTAGCCTCGACCCTGTACAAAGGTTCAAAGGTGCGACTATGGGTATTTTTCGGTTAAAAATCGATTGACTGAGTACTCCTATGATAATTTCTGAGTGGAACAAATTCTGCAAGGTTTCGACTTTGGCCAATTTATGTTTTCTCGAATTATTAGCTTCGACCCTGTACAAAGGCTCAAAGGTGCGACTATGGGTATTTTTCGGTTAAAGATCGATAGACTAAACACTTCTATGCCAATTTCGATGTGGAACAAATTCTGCAAGTGTTCGACTTTGGCCAATTTATGTTTCTCGAATTATTAGCCTCGACCCTGTACAAAGGTTCAAAGGTGCGACTATGGGTATTTTTCGGTTAAAGATCGATAGACTGAGTACTCCTATGCTAATTTCTGAGTGGAACAAATTCTGCAAGGTTTCGACTTTGGTAAATTTATGTTTTCTCGAATTATTAGCCTCGACCCTGTACAAAGGCTCAAAGGTGCGACTATGGGTATTTTTCAGTTAAAGATCGTTAGACTAAACCCTTCTATGCCAATTTCAGAGTGGAACAAATTCTGCAAGGTTTCGACTTTGGCCAATTTATGTTTTCTCGAATTATTAGCCTCGACCCTGTACAAAGGTTCAAAGGTGCGACTATGGGTATTTTTCGGGTAAAGATCGATAGACTGAATACTCCTATGCCAATTTCTGAGTGGAACAAATTCTGCAAGTGTTCGACTTTGGCCAATTTATGTTTTCTCGAATTATTAGCTTCGACCCTGTACAAAGGCTCAAAGGTGCGACTATGGGTATTTTTCGGTTAAAGATCGATAGACTGAGTACTCCTATGCTAATTTCTGAATGGAACAAATTCTGCAAGTGTTCGACTTTGGCCAATTTATGTTTCTCGAATTATTAGCCTCGACCCTGTACAAAGGCTCAAAGGTTCGACTATGGGTATTTTTCGATTAAAGATCGATAGACTAAACACTTCTATGCCAATTTCGATGTGGAACAAATTCTGCAAGTGTTCGACTTTGGCCAATTTATGTTTCTCGAATTATTAGCCTCGACCCTGTACAAAGGTTCAAAGGTGCGACTATGGGTATTTTTCGGTTAAAGATCGATAGACTGAGTACTCCTATGCTAATTTCTGAGTGGAACAAATTATGCAAGTGTTCGACTTTGGCCAATTTATGTTTCTCGAATTATTAGCCTCGACCCTGTACAAAGGTTCAAAGGTGCGACTATGGGTATTTTTCGGTTAAAGATCGATAGACTAAACACTTCTATGATAATTTCTGAGTGGAACAAATTATGCAAGTGTTCGACTTTGGAAAAATTTATGTTTCTCGAATTATTAGCCTCGACCCTGTACAAAGGCTCAAATGTTCGACTATGGGTATTTTTCGGTTAAAGATCGATAGACTAAACACTTCCATGCCAATTTCTGAGTGGAACAAATTCTGCAAGGTTTCGACTTTGGCCAATTTATGTTTTCTCGAATTATTAGCTTCGACCCTGTACAAAGGCTCAAGGTGCGACTATGGGTATTTTTCGGTTAAAGTTCGATAGACTAAACACTTCTATGCCAATTTCGATGTGGAACAAATTCTGCAAGTGTTCGACTTTGGCCAATTTATGTTTCTCGAATTATTAGCCTCGACCCTGTACAAAGGTTCAAAGGTGCGACTATGGGTATTTTTCGGTTAAAGATCGATTGACTGAGTACTCCTATGCTAATTTCTGAGTGGACCAAATTCTGCAAGTGTCGACTTTGGCCAATTTATGTTTTCTCGAATTATTAGCCTCGACCCTGTACAAAGGTTCAAAGGTGCGACTATGGGTTTTTTTTCGGTTAAAGGTCGATAGACTAAACACTTCTATGATAATTTCTGAGTGGAACAAATTCTGCAAGGTTTCGACTTTGGCCAATTTATGTTTCTCGAATTATTAGCCTCGACCCTGTACAAAGGTTCAAAGGTGCGACTATGGGTATTTTTCGGTTAAAGATCGATAGACTGAGTACTCCTATGCTAATTTCTGAGTGTAACAAATTCTGCAAGTGTTCGACTTTGGCCAATTTATGTTTTCTCGAATTATTAGCTTCGACCCTGTATAAAGGCTCAAAGGTGCGACTATGGGTATTTTTCAGTTAAAGATCGATAGACTAAACACTTCTATGCCAATTTCGATGTGGAACAAATTCTGCAAGTGTTCGACTTTGGCCAATTTATGTTTCTCGAATTATTAGCCTCGACCCTGTACAAAGGTTCAAAGGTGCGACTATGGGTATTTTTCGGTTAAAGATCGATAGACTGAGTACTCCTATGCCAATTTCTGAGTGGAACAAATTCTGCAAGGTTTCGACTTTGGCAAATTTATGTTTTCTCGAATTATTAGCCTCGACCCTGTACAAAGGCTCAAAGGTGCGACTATGGGTATTTTTCGGTTAAAGATCGATAGACTAAACACTTCTATGCCAATTTCTGAGTGGAACAAATTCTGCAAGTGTTCGACTTTGGCCAATTTATGTTTTCTCGAATTATTAGCTTCGACCCTGTACAAAGGCTCAAAGGTGCGACTATGGGTATTTTTCGGTTAAAGGTCGATAGACTAAACACTTCTATGCCAATTTCGACGTGGAACAAATTCTGCAAGTGTTCGACTTTGGCCAATTTATGTTTCTCGAATTATTAGCCTCGACCCTGTACAAAGGTTCAAAGGTGCGACTATGGGTATTTTTCGGTTAAAGATCGATAGACTGAGTACTCCTATGCTAATTTCTGAGTGGAACAAATTCTGCAAGTGTTCGACTTTGGCCAATTTATGTTTCTCGAATTATTAGCCTCGACCCGGTACAAAGGCTCAAAGGTGCGACTATGGGTATTATTCGGTTAAAGATCGATAGACTGAGTACTCCTATGCTAAATTCTGAGTGGAACAAATTCTGCAAGTGTTCGACTTTGGCCAATTTATGTTTCTCGAATTATTAGCCTCGACCCTGTACAAAGGCTCAAAGGTTCGACTATGGGTATTTTTCGGTTAAAGATCGATAGACTAAACACTTCTATGCCAATTTCTGAGTTTTAACAAATTCTGCAAGGTTTCGACTTTGGCCAATTTATGTTTTCTCGAATTATTAGCTTCGACCCTGTACAAAGGCTCAAAGGTGCGACTATGGGTATTTTTCGGTTAAAGTTCTATAGACTAAACACTTCTATGCCAATTTCGATGTGGAACAAATTCTGCAAGGTTTCGACTTTGGCCAATTTATGTTTTCTCGAATTATTAGCTTCGACCCTGTACAAAGGCTCAAAGGTGCGACTATGGGTATTTTTCGGTTAAAGATCGATAGACTGAGTACTCCTATGCTAATTTCTGAATGGAACAAATTCTGCAAGTGTTCGACTTTGGCCAATTTATGTTTCTCGAATTATTAGCCTCGACCCTGTACAAAGGCTCAAAGGTTCGACTATGGGTATTTTTCGATTAAAGATCGATAGACTAAACACTTCTATGCCAATTTCGATGTGGAACAAATTCTGCAAGTGTTCGACTTTGGCCAATTTATGTTTCTCGAATTATTAGCCTCGACCCTGTACAAAGGTTCAAAGGTGCGACTATGGGTATTTTTCGGTTAAAGATCGATAGACTGAGTACTCCTATGCCAATTTCTGAGTGGAACAAATTCTGCAAGGTTTCGACTTTGGCAAATTTATGTTTTCTCGAATTATTAGCCTCGACCCTGTACAAAGGCTCAAAGGTGCGACTATGGGTATTTTTCGGTTAAAGATCGATAGACTAAACACTTCTATGCCAATTTCTGAGTGGAACAAATTCTGCAAGTGTTCGACTTTGGCCAATTTATGTTTTCTCGAATTATTAGCTTCGACCCTGTACAAAGGCTCAAAGGTGCGACTATGGGTATTTTTCGGTTAAAGGTCGATAGACTAAACACTTCTATGCCAATTTCGACGTGGAACAAATTCTGCAAGTGTTCGACTTTGGCCAATTTATGTTTCTCGAATTATTAGCCTCGACCCTGTACAAAGGCTCAAAGGTTCGACTATGGGTATTTTTCGATTAAAGATCGATAGACTAAACACTTCTATGCCAATTTCGATGTGGAACAAATTCTGCAAGTGTTCGACTTTGGCCAATTTATGTTTCTCGAATTATTAGCCTCGACCCTGTACAAAGGTTCAAAGGTGCGACTATGGGTATTTTTCGGTTAAAGATCGATAGACTGAGTACTCCTATGCTAATTTCTGAGTGGAACAAATTATGCAAGTGTTCGACTTTGGCCAATTTATGTTTCTCGAATTATTAGCCTCGACCCTGTACAAAGGTTCAAAGGTGCGACTATGGGTATTTTTCGGTTAAAGATCGATAGACTAAACACTTCTATGATAATTTCTGAGTGGAACAAATTATGCAAGTGTTCGACTTTGGAAAAATTTATGTTTCTCGAATTATTAGCCTCGACCCTGTACAAAGGCTCAAAGGTTCGACTATGGGTATTTTTCGGTTAAAGATCGATAGACTAAACACTTCCATGCCAATTTCTGAGTGGAACAAATTCTGCAAGGTTTCGACTTTGGCCAATTTATGTTTTCTCGAATTATTAGCTTCGACCCTGTACAAAGGCTCAAGGTGCGACTATGGGTATTTTTCGGTTAAAGATCGATTGACTGAGTACTCCTATGCTAATTTCTGAGTGGACCAAATTCTGCAAGTGTTCGACTTTGGCCAATTTATGTTTTCTCGAATTATTAGCCTCGACCCTGTACAAAGGTTCAAAGGTGCGACTATGGGTTTTTTTTCGGTTAAAGGTCGATAGACTAAACACTTCTATGATAATTTCTGAGTGGAACAAATTCTGCAAGGTTTCGACTTTGGCCAATTTATGTTTCTCGAATTATTAGCCTCGACCCTGTACAAAGGTTCAAAGGTGCGACTATGGGTATTTTTCGGTTAAAGATCGATAGACTGAGTACTCCTATGCTAATTTCTGAGTGGAACAAATTCTGCAAGTGTTCGACTTTGGCCAATTTATGTTTTCTCGAATTATTAGCTTCGACCCTGTATAAAGGCTCAAAGGTGCGACTATGGGTATTTTTCAGTTAAAGATCGATAGACTAAACACTTCTATGCCAATTTCGATGTGGAACAAATTCTGCAAGTGTTCGACTTTGGCCAATTTATGTTTCTCGAATTATTAGCCTCGACCCTGTACAAAGGCTCAAAGGTTCGACTATGGGTATTTTTCGGTTAAAGATCGATAGACTAAACACTTCTATGCCCATTTCTGAGTGGAACAAATTCTGCAAGGTTTCGACTTTGGCAAATTTATGTTTTCTCGAATTATTAGCCTCGACCCTGTACAAAGGCTCAAAGGTGCGACTATGGGTATTTTTCAGTTAAAGATCGTTAGACTAAACCCTTCTATGCCAATTTCTGAGTGGAACAAATTCTGCAAGGTTTCGACTTTGGCCAATTTATGTTTTCTCGAATTATTAGCTTCGACCCTGTACAAAGGCTCAAAGGTGCGACTATGGGTATTTTTCGGTTAAAGATCGATTGACTGAGTACTCCTATGCTAATTTCTGAGTGGACCAAATTCTGCAAGTGTTCGACTTTGGCTAATTTATGTTTTCTCGAATAACTGGCCTCGACCCTGTACAAAGGCTCAAAGGTGCGACTATGGGTATTTTTCAGTTAAAGATCGATAGACTTCTATGCCAATTTCGATGTGGAACAAATTCTGCAAGTGTTCGAATTTGGCCAATTTATGTTTCTCGAATTATTAGCCTCGACCCTGTACAAAGGTTCAAAGGTGCGACTATGGGTATTTTTCGGTTAAAGATCGATAGACTGAGTACTCCTATGCTAATTTCTGAGTGGAACAAATTCTGCAAGTGTTCGACTTTGGCCAATTTATGTTTTCTCGAATTATTAGCTTCGACCCTGTACAAAGGCTCAAAGGTGCGACTATGGGTATTTTTCGGTTAAAGATCGATAGACTAAACACTTCTATGCCAATTTCGATGTGGAACAAATTCTGCAAGTGTTCGAATTTGGCCAATTTATGCTTCTCGAATTATTAGCCTCGACCCTGTACAAAGGTTCAAAGGTGCGACTATGGGTATTTTTCGGTTAAAAATCGATTGACTGAGTACTCCTATGATAATTTCTGAGTGGAACAAATTCTGCAAGGTTTCGACTTTGGCCAATTTATGTTTTCTCGAATTATTAGCTTCGACCCTGTACAAAGGCTCAAAGGTGCGACTATGGGTATTTTTCGGTTAAAGATCGATAGACTAAACACTTCTATGCCAATTTCGATGTGGAACAAATTCTGCAAGTGTTCGACTTTGGCCAATTTATGTTTCTCGAATTATTAGCCTCGACCCTGTACAAAGGTTCAAAGGTGCGACTATGGGTATTTTTCGGTTAAAGATCGATAGACTGAGTACTCCTATGCTAATTTCTGAGTGGAACAAATTCTGCAAGGTTTCGACTTTGGCAAATTTATGTTTTCTCGAATTATTAGCCTCGACCCTGTACAAAGGCTCAAAGGTGCGACTATGGGTATTTTTCAGTTAAAGATCGTTAGACTAAACCCTTCTATGCCAATTTCAGAGTGGAACAAATTCTGCAAGGTTTCGACTTTGGCCAATTTATGTTTTCTCGAATTATTAGCCTCGACCCTGTACAAAGGTTCAAAGGTGCGACTATGGGTATTTTTCGGGTAAAGATCGATAGACTGAATACTCCTATGCCAATTTATAAGTGGATCAAATTCTGCAAGGTTTCGACTTTGGCCAATTTATGTTTTCTCGAATAACTGGTCCCGACCCTGTACAAAGGCTCAAAGGTGCGGCTATGGGTATTTTTCAGTTAAAGATCGATAGACTGAGTACTCCTATGCTAATTTCTGAGTGGAACAAATTCTGCAAGTGTTCGACTTTGGCCAATTTATGTTTCTCGAATTATTAGCCTCGACCCTGTACAAAGGCTCAAAGGTTCGACTATGGGTATTTTTCGGTTAAAGATCGATAGACTAAACACTTCTATGCCAATTTCGATGTGGAACAAATTCTGCAAGTGTTCGACTTTGGCCAATTTATGTTTCTCGAATTATTAGCCTCGACCCTGTACAAAGGTTCAAAGGAGCGACTATGGGTATTTTTCGGTTAAAGATCGATAGACTGAGTACTCCTATGCTAATTTCTGAGTGGAACAAATTATGCAAGTGTTCGACTTTGGCCAATTTATGTTTCTCGAATTATTAGCCTCGACCCTGTACAAAGGTTCAAAGGTGCGACTATGGGTATTTTTCGGTTAAAGATCGATAGACTAAACACTTCTATGATAATTTCTGAGTGGAACAAATTATGCAAGTGTTCGACTTTGGAAAAATTTATGTTTCTCGAATTATTAGCCTCGACCCTGTACAAAGGCTCAAAGGTTCGACTATGGGTATTTTTCGGTTAAAGATCGATAGACTAAACACTTCCATGCCAATTTCTGAGTGGAACAAATTCTGCAAGGTTTCGACTTTGGCCAATTTATGTTTTCTCGAATTATTAGCTTCGACCCTGTACAAAGGCTCAAGGTGCGACTATGGGTATTTTTCGGTTAAAGTTCGATAGACTAAACACTTCTATGCCAATTTCGATGTGGAACAAATTCTGCAAGTGTTCGACTTTGGCCAATTTATGTTTCTCGAATTATTAGCCTCGACCCTGTACAAAGGTTCAAAGGTGCGACTATGGGTATTTTTCGGTTAAAGATCGATTGACTGAGTACTCCTATGCTAATTTCTGAGTGGACCAAATTCTGCAAGTGTTCGACTTTGGCCAATTTATGTTTTCTCGAATTATTAGCCTCGACCCTGTACAAAGGTTCAAAGGTGCGACTATGGGTTTTTTTTCGGTTAAAGGTCGATAGACTAAACACTTCTATGCCAATTTCTGAGTGGAACAAATTCTGCAAGTGTTCGACTTTGGCCAATTTATGTTTTCTCGAATTATTAGCTTCGACCCTGTACAAAGGCTCAAAGGTGCGACTATGGGTATTTTTCGGTTAAAGGTCGATAGACTAAACACTTCTATGCCAATTTCGACGTGGAACAAATTCTGCAAGTGTTCGACTTTGGCCAATTTATGTTTCTCGAATTATTAGCCTCGACCCTGTACAAAGGTTCAAAGGTGCGACTATGGGTATTTTTCGGTTAAAGATCGATAGACTGAGTACTCCTATGCTAATTTCTGAGTGGAACAAATTCTGCAAGTGTTCGACTTTGGCCAATTTATGTTTCTCGAATTATTAGCCTCGACCCGGTACAAAGGCTCAAAGGTGCGACTATGGGAATTATTCGGTTAAAGATCGATAGACTGAGTACTCCTATGCTAATTTCTGAGTGGAACAAATTCTGCAAGTGTTCGACTTTGGCCAATTTATGTTTCTCGAATTATTAGCCTCGACCCTGTACAAAGGCTCAAAGGTTCGACTATGGGTATTTTTCGGTTAAAGATCGATAGACTAAACACTTCTATGCCAATTTCTGAGTGGAACAAATTCTGCAAGGTTTCGACTTTGGCCAATTTATGTTTTCTCGAATTATTAGCTTCGACCCTGTACAAAGGCTCAAAGGTGCGACTATGGGTATTTTTCGGTTAAAGTTCTATAGACTAAACACTTCTATGCCAATTTCGATGTGGAACAAATTCTGCAAGGTTTCGACTTTGGCCAATTTATGTTTTCTCGAATTATTAGCTTCGACCCTGTACAAAGGCTCAAAGGTGCGAGTATGGGTATTTCTCGGTTAAAGATCGATAGACTAAACACTTCTATGCCAATTTCGATGTGGAACAAATTCTGCAAGTGTTCGACTTTGGCCAATTTATGTTTCTCGAATTATTAGCCTCGACCCTGTACAAAGGTTCAAAGGTGCGACTATGGGTATTTTTCGGTTAAAGATCGATAGACTGAGTACTCCTATGCTAATTTCTGAGTGGAACAAATTCTGCAAGTGTTCGACTTTGGCCAATTTATGTTTCTCGAATTATTAGCCTCGACCCTGTACAAAGGCTCAAAGGTTCGACTATGGGTATTTTTCGGTTAAAGATCGATAGACTAAACACTTCTATGCCCATTTCTGAGTGGAACAAATTCTGCAAGGTTTCGACTTTGGCAAATTTATGTTTTCTCGAATTATTAGCCTCGACCCTGTACAAAGGCTCAAAGGTGCGACTATGGGTATTTTTCAGTTAAAGATCGTTAGACTAAACCCTTCTATGCCAATTTCTGAGTGGAACAAATTCTGCAAGGTTTCGACTTTGGCCAATTTATGTTTTCTCGAATTATTAGCTTCGACCCTGTACAAAGGCTCAAAGGTGCGACTATGGGTATTTTTCGGTTAAAGATCGATAGACTAAACACTTCTATGCCAATTTCGATGTGGAACAAATTCTGCAAGTGTTCGACTTTGGCCAATTTATGTTTCTCGAATTATTAGCCTCGACCCTGTACAAAGGTTCAAAGGTGCGACTATGGGTATTTTTCGGTTAAAGATCGAGAGACTGAGTACTCCTATGCTAATTTCTGAGTGGAACAAATTCTGCAAGGTTTCGACTTTGGCAAATTTATGTTTTCTCGAATTATTAGCCTCGACCCTGTACAAAGGCTCAAAGGTGCGACTATGGGTATTTTTCAGTTAAAGATCGTTAGACTAAACCCTTCTATGCCAATTTCAGAGTGGAACAAATTCTGCAAGGTTTCGACTTTGGCCAATTTATGTTTTCTCGAATTATTAGCCTCGACCCTGTACAAAGGTTCAAAGGTGCGACTATGGGTATTTTTCGGGTAAAGATCGATAGACTGAATACTCCTATGCCAATTTATAAGTGGATCAAATTCTGCAAGGTTTCGACTTTGGCCAATTTATGTTTTCTCGAATAACTGGTCCCGACCCTGTACAAAGGCTCAAAGGTGCGGCTATGGGTATTTTTCAGTTAAAGATCGATAGACTGAGTACTCCTATGCTAATTTCTGAGTGGAACAAATTCTGCAAGTGTTCGACTTTGGCCAATTTATGTTTCTCGAATTATTAGCCTCGACCCTGTACAAAGGCTCAAAGGTTCGACTATGGGTATTTTTCGGTTAAAGATCGATAGACTAAACACTTCTATGCCAATTTCTGAGTGGAACAAATTCTGCAAGTGTTCGACTTTGGCCAATTTATGTTTTCTCGAATTATTAGCTTCGACCCTGTACAAAGGCTCAAAGGTGCGACTATGGGTATTTTTCGGTTAAAGATCGATAGACTGAGTACTCCTATGCTAATTTCTGAATGGAACAAATTCTGCAAGTGTTCGACTTTGGCCAATTTATGTTTCTCGAATTATTAGCCTCGACCCTGTACAAAGGCTCAAAGGTTCGACTATGGGTATTTTTCGATTAAAGATCGATAGACTAAACACTTCTATGCCAATTTCGATGTGGAACAAATTCTGCAAGTGTTCGACTTTGGCCAATTTATGTTTCTCGAATTATTAGCCTCGACCCTGTACAAAGGTTCAAAGGTGCGACTATGGGTATTTTTCGGTTAAAGATCGATAGACTGAGTACTCCTATGCTAATTTCTGAGTGGAACAAATTATGCAAGTGTTCGACTTTGGCCAATTTATGTTTCTCGAATTATTAGCCTCGACCCTGTACAAAGGTTCAAAGGTGCGACTATGGGTATTTTTCGGTTAAAGATCGATAGACTAAACACTTCTATGATAATTTCTGAGTGGAACAAATTATGCAAGTGTTCGACTTTGGAAAAATTTATGTTTCTCGAATTATTAGCCTCGACCCTGTACAAAGGCTCAAAGGTTCGACTATGGGTATTTTTCGGTTAAAGATCGATAGACTAAACACTTCCATGCCAATTTCTGAGTGGAACAAATTCTGCAAGGTTTCGACTTTGGCCAATTTATGTTTTCTCGAATTATTAGCTTCGACCCTGTACAAAGGCTCAAGGTGCGACTATGGGTATTTTTCGGTTAAAGTTCGATAGACTAAACACTTCTATGCCAATTTCGATGTGGAACAAATTCTGCAAGTGTTCGACTTTGGCCAATTTATGTTTCTCGAATTATTAGCCTCGACCCTGTACAAAGGTTCAAAGGTGCGACTATGGGTATTTTTCGGTTAAAGATCGATTGACTGAGTACTCCTATGCTAATTTCTGAGTGGACCAAATTCTGCAAGTGTTCGACTTTGGCCAATTTATGTTTTCTCGAATTATTAGCCTCGACCCTGTACAAAGGTTCAAAGGTGCGACTATGGGTTTTTTTTCGGTTAAAGGTCGATAGACTAAACACTTCTATGATAATTTCTGAGTGGAACAAATTCTGCAAGGTTTCGACTTTGGCCAATTTATGTTTCTCGAATTATTAGCCTCGACCCTGTACAAAGGTTCAAAGGTGCGACTATGGGTATTTTTCGGTTAAAGATCGATAGACTGAGTACTCCTATGCTAATTTCTGAGTGGAACAAATTCTGCAAGTGTTCGACTTTGGCCAATTTATGTTTTCTCGAATTATTAGCTTCGACCCTGTATAAAGGCTCAAAGGTGCGACTATGGGTATTTTTCAGTTAAAGATCGATAGACTAAACACTTCTATGCCAATTTCGATGTGGAACAAATTCTGCAAGTGTTCGACTTTGGCCAATTTATGTTTCTCGAATTATTAGCCTCGACCCTGTACAAAGGTTCAAAGGTGCGACTATGGGTATTTTTCGGTTAAAGATCGATAGACTGAGTACTCCTATGCCAATTTCTGAGTGGAACAAATTCTGCAAGGTTTCGACTTTGGCAAATTTATGTTTTCTCGAATTATTAGCCTCGACCCTGTACAAAGGCTCAAAGGTGCGACTATGGGTATTTTTCGGTTAAAGATCGATAGACTAAACACTTCTATGCCAATTTCTGAGTGGAACAAATTCTGCAAGTGTTCGACTTTGGCCAATTTATGTTTTCTCGAATTATTAGCTTCGACCCTGTACAAAGGCTCAAAGGTGCGACTATGGGTATTTTTCGGTTAAAGGTCGATAGACTAAACACTTCTATGCCAATTTCGACGTGGAACAAATTCTGCAAGTGTTCGACTTTGGCCAATTTATGTTTCTCGAATTATTAGCCTCGACCCTGTACAAAGGTTCAAAGGTGCGACTATGGGTATTTTTCGGTTAAAGATCGATAGACTGAGTACTCCTATGCTAATTTCTGAGTGGAACAAATTCTGCAAGTGTTCGACTTTGGCCAATTTATGTTTCTCGAATTATTAGCCTCGACCCGGTACAAAGGCTCAAAGGTGCGACTATGGGTATTATTCGGTTAAAGATCGATAGACTGAGTACTCCTATGCTAATTTCTGAGTGGAACAAATTCTGCAAGTGTTCGACTTTGGCCAATTTATGTTTCTCGAATTATTAGCCTCGACCCTGTACAAAGGCTCAAAGGTTCGACTATGGGTATTTTTCGGTTAAAGATCGATAGACTAAACACTTCTATGCCAATTTCTGAGTGGAACAAATTCTGCAAGGTTTCGACTTTGGCCAATTTATGTTTTCTCGAATTATTAGCTTCGACCCTGTACAAAGGCTCAAAGGTGCGACTATGGGTATTTTTCGGTTAAAGTTCTATAGACTAAACACTTCTATGCCAATTTCGATGTGGAACAAATTCTGCAAGTGTTCGACTTTGGCCAATTTATGTTCCTCGAATTATTAGCCTCGACCCTGTACAAAGGCTCAAAGGTGCGACTATGGGTATTTTTCGGTTAAAGATCGATAGACTAAACACTTCTATGCCAATTTCGATGTGGAACAAATTCTGCAAGTGTTCGACTTTGGCCAATTTATGTTTCTCGAATTATTAGCCTCGACCCTGTACAAAGGTTCAAAGGTGCGACTATGGGTATTTTTCGGTTAAAGTTCGATAGACTGAGTACTCCTATGCTAATTTCTGAGTGGAACAAATTCTGCAAGTGTTCGACTTTGGCCAATTTATGTTTCTCGAATTATTAGCCTCGACCCTGTACAAAGGCTCAAAGGTTCGACTATGGGTATTTTTCGGTTAAAGATCGATAGACTAAACACTTCTATGCCCATTTCTGAGTGGAACAAATTCTGCAAGGTTTCGACTTTGGCAAATTTATGTTTTCTCGAATTATTAGCCTCGACCCTGTACAAAGGCTCAAAGGTGCGACTATGGGTATTTTTCAGTTAAAGATCGTTAGACTAAACCCTTCTATGCCAATTTCTGAGTGGAACAAATTCTGCAAGGTTTCGACTTTGGCCAATTTATGTTTTCTCGAATTATTAGCTTCGACCCTGTACAAAGGCTCAAAGGTGCGACTATGGATATTTTTCGGTTAAAGATCGATAGACTAAACACTTCTATGCAAAATTTCGATGTGGAACAAATTCTGCAAGTGTTCTACTTTGGCCAATTTATGTTTTTCGAATAACTGGTCTCGACCCTGTACAAAGGCTCAAAGGTGCGACTATGGGTATTTTTCAGTTAAAGATCGTTAGACTAAACACTTCTATGCCAATTTCTGAGTGGAACAAATTCTGCAAGGTTTCGACTTTGGCCAATTTATGTTTTCTCGAATTATTAGCTTCGACCCTGTACAAAGGCTCAAAGATGCGACTATGGGTATTTTTCGGTTAAAGATCGATTGACTGAGTACTCCTATGCTAATTTCTGAGTGGACAAAATTCTGCAAGTGTTTGACTTTGGCTAATTTATGTTTTCTCGAATTATTAGCTTCGACCCTGTACAAAGGCTCAAAGGTGCGACTATGGGTATTTCTCGGTTAAAGATCGTTAGACTAAACACTTCTATGCCAATTTCTGAGTGGAACAAATTCTGCAAGGTTTCGACTTTGGCCAATTTATGTTTTCTCGAATTATTAGCTTCGACCCTGTACAAAGGCTCAAAGGTGCGACTATGGGTATTTTTCGGTTAAAGTTCGATAGACTAAACACTTCTATGCCAATTTCGATGTGGAACAAATTCTGCAAGTGTTCGACTTTGGCCAATTTATGTTTCTCGAATTATTAGCCTCGACCCTGTACAAAGGTTCAAAGGTGCGACTATGGGTATTTTTCGGTTAAAGATCGATAGACTGAGTACTCCTATGCTAATTTCTGAGTGGAACAAATTCTGCAAGTGTTCGACTTTGGCCAATTTATGTTTCTCGAATTATTAGCCTCGACCCTGTACAAAGGTTCAAAGGTGCGACTATGGGTATTTTTCGGTTAAAGATCGATAGACTGAGTACTCCTATGCTAATTTCTGAGTGGAACAAATTCTGCAAGTGTTCGACTTTGGCCAATTTATGTTTCTCGAATTATTAGCCTCGACCGTGTACAAAGGCTCAAAGGTTCGACTATGGGTATTTTTCGGTTAAAGATCGATAGACTAAACACTTCTATGCCCATTTCTGAGTGGAACAAATTCTGCAAGGTTTCGACTTTGGCAAATTTATGTTTTCTCGAATTATTAGCCTCGACCCTGTACAAAGGCTCAAAGGTGCGACTATGGGTATTTTTCAGTTAAAGATCGTTAAACTAAACACTTCTATGCCAATTTCTGAGTGGAACAAATTCTGCAAGGTTTCGACTTTGACCAATTTATGTTTTCTCGAATTATTAGCCTCGACCCTGTACAAAGGCTTAAAGGTGCGACTATGGGTATTTTTCGGTTAAAGATCGATAGACTAAACACTTCTATGCCAATTTCTATGTGGAACAAATTCTGCAAGTGTTCGACTTTGGCCAATTTATGTTTCTCGAATTATTAGCCTCGACCCTGTACAAAGGTTCAAAGGTGCGACTATGGGTATTTTTCGGTTAAAGATCGATAGACTGAGTACTCCTATGCCAATTTCTGAGTGGAACAAATTCTGCAAGGTTTCGACTTTGGCAAATTTATGTTTTCTCGAATTATTAGCCTCGACCCTGTACAAAGGCTCAAAGGTGCGATGGGTATTTTTCGGTTAAAGATCGATAGACTAAACACTTCTATGCCAATTTCTGAGTGGAATAAATTCTGCAAGTGTTCGACTTTGGCGAATTTATGTTTCTCGAATTATTAGCCTCCACCCTGTACAAAGGTTCAAAGGTGCGACTATGGGTATTTTTCGGTTAAAGATCGATAGACTGAGTACTCCTATGCTAATTTCTGAGTGGAACAAATTCTGCAAGTGTTCGACTTTGGCCAATTTATGTTTCTCGAATTATTAGCCTCGACCCTGTACAAAGGTTCAAAGGTGCGACTATGGGTATTTTTCGGTTAAAGATCGATTGGCTGAGTACTCCTATGCTAATTTCTGAGTGGACCAAATTCTGCAAGTGTTCGACTTTGGCCAATTTATGTTTTCTCGAATTATTAGCCTCGACCCTGTACAAAGGTTCAAAGGTGCGACTATGGGTTTTTTTCGGTTAAAGGTCGATAGACTAAACACTTCTATGATAATTTCTGAGTGGAACAAATTCTGCAAGGTTTCGACTTTGGCCAATTTATGTTTCTCGAATTATTAGCCTCGACCCTGTACAAAGGTTCAAAGGTGCGACTATGGGTATTTTTCGGTTAAAGATCGATAGACTGAGTACTCCTATGCTAATTTCTGAGTGGATCAAATTCTGCAAGTGTTCGACTTTGGCCAATTTATGTTTTCTCGAATTATTAGCTTCGACCCTGTATAAAGGCTCAAAGGTGCGACTATGGGTATTTTTCAGTTAAAGATCGATAGACTAAACACTTCTATGCCAATTTCGATGTGGAACAAATTCTGCAAGTGTTCGACTTTGGCCAATTTATGTTTCTCGAATTATTAGCCTCGACCCTGTACAAAGGTTCAAAGGTGCGACTATGGGTATTTTTCGGTTAAAGATCGATAGACTGAGTACTCCTATGCCAATTTCTGAGTGGACCAAATTCTGCAAGTGTTCGACTTTGGCCAATTTATGTTTTCTCGAATTATTAGCCTCGACCCTGTACAAAGGTTCAAAGGTGCGACTATGGGTTTTTTTTCGGTTAAAGGTCGATAGACTAAACACTTCTATGATAATTTCTGAGTGGAACAAATTCTGCAAGGTTTCGACTTTGGCCAATTTATGTTTCTCGAATTATTAGCCTCGACCCTGTACAAAGGTTCAAAGGTGCGACTATGGGTATTTTTCGGTTAAAGATCGATAGACAGAGTACTCCTATGCTAATTTCTGAGTGGAACAAATTCTGCAAGTGTTCGACTTTGGCCAATTTATGTTTTCTCGAATTATTAGCTTCGACCCTGTATAAAGGCTCAAAGGTGCGACTATGGGTATTTTTCAGTTAAAGATCGATAGACTAAACACTTCTATGCCAATTTCGATGTGGAACAAATTCTGCAAGTGTTCGACTTTGGCCAATTTATGTTTCTCGAATTATTAGCCTCGACCCTGTACAAAGGTTCAAAGGTGCGACTATGGGTATTTTTCGGTTAAAGATCGATAGACTGAGTACTCCTATGCTAATTTCTGAGTGGAACAAATTCTGCAAGTGTTCGACTTTGGCCAATTTATGTTTTCTCGAATTATTAGCTTCGACCCTGTATAAAGGCTCAAAGGTGCGACTATGGGTATTTTTCAGTTAAAGATCGATAGACTAAACACTTCTATGCCAATTTCGATGTGGAACAAATTCTGCAAGTGTTCGACTTTGGCCAATTTATGTTTCTCGAATTATTAGCCTCGACCCTGTACAAAGGTTCAAAGGTGCGACTATGGGTATTTTTCGGTTAAAGATCGATAGACTGAGTACTCCTATGCCAATTTCTGAGTGGAACAAATTCTGCAAGGTTTCGACTTTGGCAAATTTATGTTTTCTCGAATTATTAGCCTCGACCCTGTACAAAGGCTCAAAGGTGCGACTATGGGTATTTTTCGGTTAAAGATCGATAGACTAAACACTTCTATGCCAATTTCTGAGTGGAACAAATTCTGCAAGTGTTCGACTTTGGCAAATTTATGTTTTCTCGAATTATTAGCTTCGACCCTGTACAAAGGCTCAAAGGTGCGACTATGGGTATTTTTCGGTTAAAGGTCGATAGACTAAACACTTCTATGCCAATTTCGACGTGGAACAAATTCTGCAAGTGTTCGAATTTGGCCAATTTATGTTACTCGAATAATTAGCCTCGACCCTGTACAAAGGTTCAAAGGTGCGACTATGGGTATTTTTCGGTTAAAGATCGATAGACTGAGTACTCCTATGCTAATTTCTGAGTGGAACAATTTCTGCAAGTGTTCGACTTTGGCCAATTTATGTTTCTCGAATTATTAGCCTCGACCCTGTACAAAGGCTCAAAGGTTCGACTATGGGTATTTTTCGGTTAAAGATCGATAGACTAAACACTTCTATGCCCATTTCTGAGTGGAACAAATTCTGCAAGGTTTCGACTTTGGCAAATTTATGTTTTCTCGAATTATTAGCCTCGACCCTGTACAAAGGCTCAAAGGTGCGACTATGGGTATTTTTCAGTTAAAGATCGTTAGACTAAACCCTTCTATGCCAATTTCTGAGTGGAACAAATTCTGCAAGGTTTCGACTTTGGCCAATTTATGTTTTCTCGAATTATTAGCTTCGACCCTGTACAAAGGCTCAAAGGTGCGACTATGGGTATTTTTCGGTTAAAGATCGATTGACTGAGTACTCCTATGCTAATTTCTGAGTGGACCAAATTCTGCAAGTGTTCGACTTTGGCTAATTTATGTTTTCTCGAATAACTGGCCTCGACCCTGTACAAAGGCTCAAAGGTGCGACTATGGGTATTTTTCAGTTAAAGATCGATAGACTTCTATGCCAATTTCGATGTGGAACAAATTCTGCAAGTGTTCGAATTTGGCCAATTTATGTTTCTCGAATTATTAGCCTCGACCCTGTACAAAGGTTCAAAGGTGCGACTATGGGTATTTTTCGGTTAAAGATCGATAGACTGAGTACTCCTATGCTAATTTCTGAGTGGAACAAATTCTGCAAGTGTTCGACTTTGGCCAATTTATGTTTTCTCGAATTATTAGCTTCGACCCTGTACAAAGGCTCAAAGGTGCGACTATGGGTATTTTTCGGTTAAAGATCGATAGACTAAACACTTCTATGCCAATTTCGATGTGGAACAAATTCTGCAAGTGTTCGAATTTGGCCAATTTATGCTTCTCGAATTATTAGCCTCGACCCTGTACAAAGGTTCAAAGGTGCGACTATGGGTATTTTTCGGTTAAAAATCGATTGACTGAGTACTCCTATGATAATTTCTGAGTGGAACAAATTCTGCAAGGTTTCGACTTTGGCCAATTTATGTTTTCTCGAATTATTAGCTTCGACCCTGTACAAAGGCTCAAAGGTGCGACTATGGGTATTTTTCGGTTAAAGATCGATAGACTAAACACTTCTATGCCAATTTCGATGTGGAACAAATTCTGCAAGTGTTCGACTTTGGCCAATTTATGTTTCTCGAATTATTAGCCTCGACCCTGTACAAAGGTTCAAAGGTGCGACTATGGGTATTTTTCGGTTAAAGATCGATAGACTGAGTACTCCTATGCCAATTTCTGAGTGGACCAAATTCTGCAAGTGTTCGACTTTGGCCAATTTATGTTTTCTCGAATTATTAGCCTCGACCCTGTACAAAGGTTCAAAGGTGCGACTATGGGTTTTTTTTCGGTTAAAGGTCGATAGACTAAACACTTCTATGATAATTTCTGAGTGGAACAAATTCTGCAAGGTTTCGACTTTGGCCAATTTATGTTTCTCGAATTATTAGCCTCGACCCTGTACAAAGGTTCAAAGGTGCGACTATGGGTATTTTTCGGTTAAAGATCGATAGACAGAGTACTCCTATGCTAATTTCTGAGTGGAACAAATTCTGCAAGTGTTCGACTTTGGCCAATTTATGTTTTCTCGAATTATTAGCTTCGACCCTGTATAAAGGCTCAAAGGTGCGACTATGGGTATTTTTCAGTTAAAGATCGATAGACTAAACACTTCTATGCCAATTTCGATGTGGAACAAATTCTGCAAGTGTTCGACTTTGGCCAATTTATGTTTCTCGAATTATTAGCCTCGACCCTGTACAAAGGTTCAAAGGTGCGACTATGGGTATTTTTCGGTTAAAGATCGATAGACTGAGTACTCCTATGCTAATTTCTGAGTGGAACAAATTCTGCAAGTGTTCGACTTTGGCCAATTTATGTTTTCTCGAATTATTAGCTTCGACCCTGTATAAAGGCTCAAAGGTGCGACTATGGGTATTTTTCAGTTAAAGATCGATAGACTAAACACTTCTATGCCAATTTCGATGTGGAACAAATTCTGCAAGTGTTCGACTTTGGCCAATTTATGTTTCTCGAATTATTAGCCTCGACCCTGTACAAAGGTTCAAAGGTGCGACTATGGGTATTTTTCGGTTAAAGATCGATAGACTGAGTACTCCTATGCCAATTTCTGAGTGGAACAAATTCTGCAAGGTTTCGACTTTGGCAAATTTATGTTTTCTCGAATTATTAGCCTCGACCCTGTACAAAGGCTCAAAGGTGCGACTATGGGTATTTTTCGGTTAAAGATCGATAGACTAAACACTTCTATGCCAATTTCTGAGTGGAACAAATTCTGCAAGTGTTCGACTTTGGCAAATTTATGTTTTCTCGAATTATTAGCTTCGACCCTGTACAAAGGCTCAAAGGTGCGACTATGGGTATTTTTCGGTTAAAGGTCGATAGACTAAACACTTCTATGCCAATTTCGACGTGGAACAAATTCTGCAAGTGTTCGAATTTGGCCAATTTATGTTACTCGAATAATTAGCCTCGACCCTGTACAAAGGTTCAAAGGTGCGACTATGGGTATTTTTCGGTTAAAGATCGATAGACTGAGTACTCCTATGCTAATTTCTGAGTGGAACAATTTCTGCAAGTGTTCGACTTTGGCCAATTTATGTTTCTCGAATTATTAGCCTCGACCCTGTACAAAGGCTCAAAGGTTCGACTATGGGTATTTTTCGGTTAAAGATCGATAGACTAAACACTTCTATGCCCATTTCTGAGTGGAACAAATTCTGCAAGGTTTCGACTTTGGCAAATTTATGTTTTCTCGAATTATTAGCCTCGACCCTGTACAAAGGCTCAAAGGTGCGACTATGGGTATTTTTCAGTTAAAGATCGTTAGACTAAACCCTTCTATGCCAATTTCTGAGTGGAACAAATTCTGCAAGGTTTCGACTTTGGCCAATTTATGTTTTCTCGAATTATTAGCTTCGACCCTGTACAAAGGCTCAAAGGTGCGACTATGGGTATTTTTCGGTTAAAGATCGATTGACTGAGTACTCCTATGCTAATTTCTGAGTGGACCAAATTCTGCAAGTGTTCGACTTTGGCTAATTTATGTTTTCTCGAATAACTGGCCTCGACCCTGTACAAAGGCTCAAAGGTGCGACTATGGGTATTTTTCAGTTAAAGATCGATAGACTTCTATGCCAATTTCGATGTGGAACAAATTCTGCAAGTGTTCGAATTTGGCCAATTTATGTTTCTCGAATTATTAGCCTCGACCCTGTACAAAGGTTCAAAGGTGCGACTATGGGTATTTTTCGGTTAAAGATCGATAGACTGAGTACTCCTATGCTAATTTCTGAGTGGAACAAATTCTGCAAGTGTTCGACTTTGGCCAATTTATGTTTTCTCGAATTATTAGCTTCGACCCTGTACAAAGGCTCAAAGGTGCGACTATGGGTATTTTTCGGTTAAAGATCGATAGACTAAACACTTCTATGCCAATTTCGATGTGGAACAAATTCTGCAAGTGTTCGAATTTGGCCAATTTATGCTTCTCGAATTATTAGCCTCGACCCTGTACAAAGGTTCAAAGGTGCGACTATGGGTATTTTTCGGTTAAAAATCGATTGACTGAGTACTCCTATGATAATTTCTGAGTGGAACAAATTCTGCAAGGTTTCGACTTTGGCCAATTTATGTTTTCTCGAATTATTAGCTTCGACCCTGTACAAAGGCTCAAAGGTGCGACTATGGGTATTTTTCGGTTAAAGATCGATAGACTAAACACTTCTATGCCAATTTCGATGTGGAACAAATTCTGCAAGTGTTCGACTTTGGCCAATTTATGTTTCTCGAATTATTAGCCTCGACCCTGTACAAAGGTTCAAAGGTGCGACTATGGGTATTTTTCGGTTAAAGATCGATAGACTGAGTACTCCTATGCTAATTTCTGAGTGGAACAAATTCTGCAAGGTTTCGACTTTGGCAAATTTATGTTTTCTCGAATTATTAGCCTCGACCCTGTACAAAGGCTCAAAGGTGCGACTATGGGTATTTTTCAGTTAAAGATCGTTAGACTAAACCCTTCTATGCCAATTTCAGAGTGGAACAAATTCTGCAAGGTTTCGACTTTGGCCAATTTATGTTTTCTCGAATTATTAGCCTCGACCCTGTACAAAGGTTCAAAGGTGCGACTATGGGTATTTTTCGGGTAAAGATCGATAGACTGAATACTCCTATGCCAATTTCTGAGTGGAACAAATTCTGCAAGTGTTCGACTTTGGCCAATTTATGTTTTCTCGAATTATTAGCTTCGACCCTGTACAAAGGCTCAAAGGTGCGACTATGGGTATTTTTCGGTTAAAGATCGATAGACTGAGTACTCCTATGCTAATTTCTGAATGGAACAAATTCTGCAAGTGTTCGACTTTGGCCAATTTATGTTTCTCGAATTATTAGCCTCGACCCTGTACAAAGGCTCAAAGGTTCGACTATGGGTATTTTTCGATTAAAGATCGATAGACTAAACACTTCTATGCCAATTTCGATGTGGAACAAATTCTGCAAGTGTTCGACTTTGGCCAATTTATGTTTCTCGAATTATTAGCCTCGACCCTGTACAAAGGTTCAAAGGTGCGACTATGGGTATTTTTCGGTTAAAGATCGATAGACTGAGTACTCCTATGCTAATTTCTGAGTGGAACAAATTATGCAAGTGTTCGACTTTGGCCAATTTATGTTTCTCGAATTATTAGCCTCGACCCTGTACAAAGGTTCAAAGGTGCGACTATGGGTATTTTTCGGTTAAAGATCGATAGACTAAACACTTCTATGATAATTTCTGAGTGGAACAAATTATGCAAGTGTTCGACTTTGGAAAAATTTATGTTTCTCGAATTATTAGCCTCGACCCTGTACAAAGGCTCAAAGGTTCGACTATGGGTATTTTTCGGTTAAAGATCGATAGACTATGGGTATTTTTCGGTTAAAGATCGATTGACTGAGTACTCCTATGCTAATTTCTGAGTGGACCAAATTCTGCAAGTGTTCGACTTTGGCCAATTTATGTTTTCTCGAATTATTAGCCTCGACCCTGTACAAAGGTTCAAAGGTGCGACTATGGGTTTTTTTTCGGTTAAAGGTCGATAGACTAAACACTTCTATGATAATTTCTGAGTGGAACAAATTCTGCAAGGTTTCGACTTTGGCCAATTTATGTTTCTCGAATTATTAGCCTCGACCCTGTACAAAGGTTCAAAGGTGCGACTATGGGTATTTTTCGGTTAAAGATCGATAGACTGAGTACTCCTATGCTAATTTCTGAGTGGAACAAATTCTGCAAGTGTTCGACTTTGGCCAATTTATGTTTTCTCGAATTATTAGCTTCGACCCTGTATAAAGGCTCAAAGGTGCGACTATGGGTATTTTTCAGTTAAAGATCGATAGACTAAACACTTCTATGCCAATTTCGATGTGGAACAAATTCTGCAAGTGTTCGACTTTGGCCAATTTATGTTTCTCGAATTATTAGCCTCGACCCTGTACAAAGGTTCAAAGGTGCGACTATGGGTATTTTTCGGTTAAAGATCGATAGACTGAGTACTCCTATGCCAATTTCTGAGTGGAACAAATTCTGCAAGTGTTCGACTTTGGCCAATTTATGTTTTCTCGAATTATTAGCTTCGACCCTGTATAAAGGCTCAAAGGTGCGACTATGGGTATTTTTCAGTTAAAGATCGATAGACTAAACACTTCTATGCCAATTTCGATGTGGAACAAATTCTGCAAGTGTTCGACTTTGGCCAATTTATGTTTCTCGAATTATTAGCCTCGACCCTGTACAAAGGCTCAAAGGTGCGACTATGGGTATTTTTCGGTTAAAGATCGATAGACTAAACACTTCTATGCCAATTTCTGAGTGGAACAAATTCTGCAAGTGTTCGACTTTGGCCAATTTATGTTTTCTCGAATTATTAGCTTCGACCCTGTACAAAGGCTCAAAGGTGCGACTATGGGTATTTTTCGGTTAAAGGTCGATAGACTAAACACTTCTATGCCAATTTCGACGTGGAACAAATTCTGCAAGTGTTCGACTTTGGCCAATTTATGTTTCTCGAATTATTAGCCTCGACCCTGTACAAAGGTTCAAAGGTGCGACTATGGGTATTTTTCGGTTAAAGATCGATAGACTGAGTACTCCTATGCTAATTTCTGAGTGGAACAAATTCTGCAAGTGTTCGACTTTGGCCAATTTATGTTTCTCGAATTATTAGCCTCGACCCGGTACAAAGGCTCAAAGGTGCGACTATGGGTATTATTCGGTTAAAGATCGATAGACTGAGTACTCCTATGCTAATTTCTGAGTGGAACAAATTCTGCAAGTGTTCGACTTTGGCCAATTTATGTTTCTCGAATTATTAGCCTCGACCCTGTACAAAGGCTCAAAGGTTCGACTATGGGTATTTTTCGGTTAAAGATCGATAGACTAAACACTTCTATGCCAATTTCTGAGTTTTAACAAATTCTGCAAGGTTTCGACTTTGGCCAATTTATGTTTTCTCGAATTATTAGCTTCGACCCTGTACAAAGGCTCAAAGGTGCGACTATGGGTATTTTTCGGTTAAAGTTCTATAGACTAAACACTTCTATGCCAATTTCGATGTGGAACAAATTCTGCAAGGTTTCGACTTTGGCCAATTTATGTTTTCTCGAATTATTAGCTTCGACCCTGTACAAAGGCTCAAAGGTGCGAGTATGGGTATTTCTCGGTTAAAGATCGATAGACTAAACACTTCTATGCCAATTTCGATGTGGAACAAATTCTGCAAGTGTTCGACTTTGGCCAATTTATGTTTCTCGAATTATTAGCCTCGACCCTGTACAAAGGTTCAAAGGTGCGACTATGGGTATTTTTCGGTTAAAGATCGATAGACTGAGTACTCCTATGCTAATTTCTGAGTGGAACAAATTCTGCAAGTGTTCGACTTTGGCCAATTTATGTTTCTCGAATTATTAGCCTCGACCCTGTACAAAGGCTCAAAGGTTCGACTATGGGTATTTTTCGGTTAAAGATCGATAGACTAAACACTTCTATGCCCATTTCTGAGTGGAACAAATTCTGCAAGGTTTCGACTTTGGCAAATTTATGTTTTCTCGAATTATTAGCCTCGACCCTGTACAAAGGCTCAAAGGTGCGATGGGTATTTTTCGGTTAAAGATCGATAGACTAAACACTTCTATGCCAATTTCTGAGTGGAATAAATTCTGCAAGTGTTCGACTTTGGCGAATTTATGTTTCTCGAATTATTAGCCTCCACCCTGTACAAAGGTTCAAAGGTGCGACTATGGGTATTTTTCGGTTAAAGATCGATAGACTGAGTACTCCTATGCTAATTTCTGAGTGGAACAAATTCTGCAAGTGTTCGACTTTGGCCAATTTATGTTTCTCGAATTATTAGCCTCGACCCTGTACAAAGGTTCAAAGGTGCGACTATGGGTATTTTTCGGTTAAAGATCGATTGGCTGAGTACTCCTATGCTAATTTCTGAGTGGACCAAATTCTGCAAGTGTTCGACTTTGGCCAATTTATGTTCTCTCGAATTATTAGCCTCGACCCTGTACAAAGGTTCAAAGGTGCGACTATGGGTTTTTTTCGGTTAAAGGTCGATAGACTAAACACTTCTATGATAATTTCTGAGTGGAACAAATTCTGCAAGGTTTCGACTTTGGCCAATTTATGTTTCTCGAATTATTAGCCTCGACCCTGTACAAAGGTTCAAAGGTGCGACTATGGGTTTTTTTTCGGTTAAAGGTCGATAGACTAAACACTTCTATGATAATTTCTGAGTGGAACAAATTCTGCAAGGTTTCGACTTTGGCCAATTTATGTTTCTCGAATTATTAGCCTCGACCCTGTACAAAGGTTCAAAGGTGCGACTATGGGTATTTTTCGGTTAAAGATCGATAGACTGAGTACTCCTATGCTAATTTCTGAGTGGAACAAATTCTGCAAGTGTTCGACTTTGGCCAATTTATGTTTTCTCGAATTATTAGCCTCGACCCTGTACAAAGGTTCAAAGGTGCGACTATGGGTTTTTTTTCGGTTAAAGGTCGATAGACTAAACACTTCTATGATAATTTCTGAGTGGAACAAATTCTGCAAGGTTTCGACTTTGGCCAATTTATGTTTCTCGAATTATTAGCCTCGACCCTGTACAAAGGTTCAAAGGTGCGACTATGGGTATTTTTCGGTTAAAGATCGATAGACTGAGTACTCCTATGCTAATTTCTGAGTGGAACAAATTCTGCAAGTGTTCGACTTTGGCCAATTTATGTTTTCTCGAATTATTAGCTTCGACCCTGTATAAAGGCTCAAAGGTGCGACTATGGGTATTTTTCAGTTAAAGATCGATAGACTAAACACTTCTATGCCAATTTCGATGTGGAACAAATTCTGCAAGTGTTCGACTTTGGCCAATTTATGTTTCTCGAATTATTAGCCTCGACCCTGTACAAAGGTTCAAAGGTGCGACTATGGGTATTTTTCGGTTAAAGATCGATAGACTGAGTACTCCTATGCTAATTTCTGAGTGGAACAAATTCTGCAAGTGTTCGACTTTGGCCAATTTATGTTTTCTCGAATTATTAGCTTCGACCCTGTATAAAGGCTCAAAGGTGCGACTATGGGTATTTTTCAGTTAAAGATCGATAGACTAAACACTTCTATGCCAATTTCGATGTGGAACAAATTCTGCAAGTGTTCGACTTTGGCCAATTTATGTTTCTCGAATTATTAGCCTCGACCCTGTACAAAGGTTCAAAGGTGCGACTATGGGTATTTTTCGGTTAAAGATCGATAGACTGAGTACTCCTATGCCAATTTCTGAGTGGAACAAATTCTGCAAGGTTTCGACTTTGGCAAATTTATGTTTTCTCGAATTATTAGCCTCGACCCTGTACAAAGGCTCAAAGGTGCGACTATGGGTATTTTTCGGTTAAAGATCGATAGACTAAACACTTCTATGCCAATTTCTGAGTGGAACAAATTCTGCAAGTGTTCGACTTTGGCAAATTTATGTTTTCTCGAATTATTAGCTTCGACCCTGTACAAAGGCTCAAAGGTGCGACTATGGGTATTTTTCGGTTAAAGGTCGATAGACTAAACACTTCTATGCCAATTTCGACGTGGAACAAATTCTGCAAGTGTTCGAATTTGGCCAATTTATGTTTCTCGAATTATTAGCTTCGACCCTGTACAAAGGCTCAAAGGTTCGACTATGGGTATTTTTCGGTTAAAGATCGATAGACTAAACACTTCTATGCCCATTTCTGAGTGGAACAAATTCTGCAAGGTTTCGACTTTGGCAAATTTATGTTTTCTCGAATTATTAGCCTCGACCCTGTACAAAGGCTCAAAGGTGCGACTATGGGTATTTTTCAGTTAAAGATCGTTAGACTAAACCCTTCTATGCCAATTTCTGAGTGGACCAAATTCTGCAAGTGTTCGACTTTGGCTAATTTATGTTTTCTCGAATAACTGGCCTCGACCCTGTACAAAGGCTCAAAGGTGCGACTATGGGTATTTTTCGGTTAAAGATCGATAGACTTCTATGCCAATTTCGATGTGGAACAAATTCTGCAAGTGTTCGAATTTGGCCAATTTATGTTTCTCGAATTATTAGCCTCGACCCTGTACAAAGGTTCAAAGGTGCGACTATGGGTATTTTTCGGTTAAAGATCGATAGACTGAGTACTCCTATGCTAATTTCTGAGTGGAACAAATTCTGCAAGTGTTCGACTTTGGCCAATTTATGTTTTCTCGAATTATTAGCTTCGACCCTGTACAAAGGCTCAAAGGTGCGACTATGGGTATTTTTCGGTTAAAAATCGATTGACTGAGTACTCCTATGATAATTTCTGAGTGGAACAAATTCTGCAAGGTTTCGACTTTGGCCAATTTATGTTTTCTCGAATTATTAGCTTCGACCCTGTACAAAGGCTCAAAGGTGCGACTATGGGTATTTTTCGGTTAAAGATCGATAGACTAAACACTTCTATGCCAATTTCGATGTGGAACAAATTCTGCAAGTGTTCGACTTTGGCCAATTTATGTTTCTCGAATTATTAGCCTCGACCCTGTACAAAGGTTCAAAGGTGCGACTATGGGTATTTTTCGGTTAAAGATCGATAGACTAAACACTTCTATGCCAATTTCGATGTGGAACAAATTCTGCAAGTGTTCGAATTTGGCCAATTTATGCTTCTCGAATTATTAGCCTCGACCCTGTACAAAGGTTCAAAGGTGCGACTATGGGTATTTTTCGGTTAAAAATCGATTGACTGAGTACTCCTATGATAATTTCTGAGTGGAACAAATTCTGCAAGGTTTCGACTTTGGCCAATTTATGTTTTCTCGAATTATTAGCTTCGACCCTGTACAAAGGCTCAAAGGTGCGACTATGGGTATTTTTCGGTTAAAGATCGATAGACTAAACACTTCTATGCCAATTTCGATGTGGAACAAATTCTGCAAGTGTTCGACTTTGGCCAATTTATGTTTCTCGAATTATTAGCCTCGACCCTGTACAAAGGTTCAAAGGTGCGACTATGGGTATTTTTCGGTTAAAGATCGATAGACTGAGTACTCCTATGCTAATTTCTGAGTGGAACAAATTCTGCAAGTGTTCGACTTTGGCCAATTTATGTTTCTCGAATTATTAGCCTCGACCCTGTACAAAGGCTCAAAGGTTCGACTATGGGTATTTTTCGGTTAAAGATCGATAGACTAAACACTTCTATGCCCATTTCTGAGTGGAACAAATTCTGCAAGGTTTCGACTTTGGCAAATTTATGTTTTCTCGAATTATTAGCCTCGACCCTGTACAAAGGCTCAAAGGTGCGACTATGGGTATTTTTCAGTTAAAGATCGTTAGACTAAACCCTTCTATGCCAATTTCTGAGTGGAACAAATTCTGCAAGGTTTCGACTTTGGCCAATTTATGTTTTCTCGAATT
The DNA here is from genome assembly GCA_963991005.1 of Barypeithes pellucidus. Taxonomy (NCBI): domain Eukaryota; kingdom Metazoa; phylum Arthropoda; class Insecta; order Coleoptera; family Curculionidae; genus Barypeithes; species Barypeithes pellucidus. Next base: position 51,680,830 of record OZ022557.1, on the reverse strand, counting down.
ATTAGCTTCGACCCTGTACAAAGGCTCAAAGGTGCGACTATGGGTATTTTTCGGTTAAAGATCGATAGACTAAACACTTCTATGCCAATTTCGATGTGGAACAAATTCTGCAAGTGTTCGACTTTGGCCAATTTATGTTTTCTCGAATTATTAGCCTCGACCCTGTACAAAGGCTCAAAGGTGCGACTATGGGTATTTTTCAGTTAAAGATCGTTAGACTAAACCCTTCTATGCCAATTTCAGAGTGGAACAAATTCTGCAAGGTTTCGACTTTGGCCAATTTATGTTTTCTCGAATTATTAGCCTCGACCCTGTACAAAGGTTCAAAGGTGCGACTATGGGTATTTTTCAGTTAAAGATCGTTAGACTAAACCCTTCTATGCCAATTTCAGAGTGGAACAAATTCTGCAAGGTTTCGACTTTGGCCAATTTATGTTTTCTCGAATTATTAGCCTCGACCCTGTACAAAGGCTCAAAGGTGCGACTATGGGTATTTTTCAGTTAAAGATCGTTAGACTAAACCCTTCTATGCCAATTTCAGAGTGGAACAAATTCTGCAAGGTTTCGACTTTGGCCAATTTATGTTTTCTCGAATTATTAGCCTCGACCCTGTACAAAGGTTCAAAGGTGCGACTATGGGTATTTTTCAGTTAAAGATCGTTAGACTAAACCCTTCTATGCTAATTTCTGAGTGGAACAAATTCTGCAAGGTTTCGACTTTGGCAAATTTATGTTTTCTCGAATTATTAGCCTCGACCCTGTACAAAGGCTCAAAGGTGCGACTATGGGTATTTTTCAGTTAAAGATCGTTAGACTAAACCCTTCTATGCCAATTTCAGAGTGGAACAAATTCTGCAAGGTTTCGACTTTGGCCAATTTATGTTTTCTCGAATTATTAGCCTCGACCCTGTACAAAGGTTCAAAGGTGCGACTATGGGTATTTTTCGGGTAAAGATCGATAGACTGAATACTCCTATGCCAATTTCTGAGTGGAACAAATTCTGCAAGTGTTCGACTTTGGCCAATTTATGTTTTCTCGAATTATTAGCTTCGACCCTGTACAAAGGCTCAAAGGTGCGACTATGGGTATTTTTCGGTTAAAGATCGATAGACTGAGTACTCCTATGCTAATTTCTGAATGGAACAAATTCTGCAAGTGTTCGACTTTGGCCAATTTATGTTTCTCGAATTATTAGCCTCGACCCTGTACAAAGGCTCAAAGGTTCGACTATGGGTATTTTTCGATTAAAGATCGATAGACTAAACACTTCTATGCCAATTTCGATGTGGAACAAATTCTGCAAGGTTTCGACTTTGGCAAATTTATGTTTTCTCGAATTATTAGCCTCGACCCTGTACAAAGGCTCAAAGGTGCGACTATGGGTATTTTTCAGTTAAAGATCGTTAGACTAAACCCTTCTATGCCAATTTCTGAGTGGAACAAATTCTGCAAGGTTTCGACTTTGGCCAATTTATGTTTTCTCGAATTATTAGCTTCGACCCTGTACAAAGGCTCAAAGGTGCGACTATGGGTATTTTTCGGTTAAAGATCGATTGACTGAGTACTCCTATGCTAATTTCTGAGTGGACCAAATTCTGCAAGTGTTCGACTTTGGCTAATTTATGTTTTCTCGAATAACTGGCCTCGACCCTGTACAAAGGCTCAAAGGTGCGACTATGGGTATTTTTCAGTTAAAGATCGATAGACTTCTATGCCAATTTCGATGTGGAACAAATTCTGCAAGTGTTCGAATTTGGCCAATTTATGTTTCTCGAATTATTAGCCTCGACCCTGTACAAAGGTTCAAAGGTGCGACTATGGGTATTTTTCGGTTAAAGATCGATAGACTGAGTACTCCTATGCTAATTTCTGAGTGGAACAAATTCTGCAAGTGTTCGACTTTGGCCAATTTATGTTTTCTCGAATTATTAGCTTCGACCCTGTACAAAGGCTCAAAGGTGCGACTATGGGTATTTTTCGGTTAAAGATCGATAGACTAAACACTTCTATGCCAATTTCGATGTGGAACAAATTCTGCAAGTGTTCGAATTTGGCCAATTTATGCTTCTCGAATTATTAGCCTCGACCCTGTACAAAGGTTCAAAGGTGCGACTATGGGTATTTTTCGGTTAAAAATCGATTGACTGAGTACTCCTATGATAATTTCTGAGTGGAACAAATTCTGCAAGGTTTCGACTTTGGCCAATTTATGTTTTCTCGAATTATTAGCTTCGACCCTGTACAAAGGCTCAAAGGTGCGACTATGGGTATTTTTCGGTTAAAGATCGATAGACTAAACACTTCTATGCCAATTTCGATGTGGAACAAATTCTGCAAGTGTTCGACTTTGGCCAATTTATGTTTCTCGAATTATTAGCCTCGACCCTGTACAAAGGTTCAAAGGTGCGACTATGGGTATTTTTCGGTTAAAGATCGATAGACTGAGTACTCCTATGCTAATTTCTGAGTGGAACAAATTCTGCAAGGTTTCGACTTTGGCAAATTTATGTTTTCTCGAATTATTAGCCTCGACCCTGTACAAAGGCTCAAAGGTGCGACTATGGGTATTTTTCAGTTAAAGATCGTTAGACTAAACCCTTCTATGCCAATTTCAGAGTGGAACAAATTCTGCAAGGTTTCGACTTTGGCCAATTTATGTTTTCTCGAATTATTAGCCTCGACCCTGTACAAAGGTTCAAAGGTGCGACTATGGGTATTTTTCGGGTAAAGATCGATAGACTGAATACTCCTATGCCAATTTCTGAGTGGAACAAATTCTGCAAGAGTAGGTAGTGTTGGCCGGTGCGAAACAGCACCCCCCCCTACTTCCCCCCTGCACCCCCCTTCCCGGGGCCCCCTCCACCGGGGGGCCCCCTTCACCCGGGCCCCCCTTAGCCCCGCCCCCTTTTCACACCGGCCACCCCCCTCCACTTTTTTGATTGGTCACCCCCCTCCCCCTCAGCCCGCCCCCTGATCTCTGATAGGTTGTTCCCCCACCCAAGCTCCGCCCACTGGTCTCAGCCCCGCCCCTGTTCGGCACCGGGCACCCCCCTCCACTTTTTATCGGCACCGGGCACCCCCCTCCACTTTTTTGATTGGTCACCCCCCTCCCCCTCAGCCCGCCCCTGTTCGGCACCGGGCACCTCCCTCCACTTTTTATCGGTACCGGGCACCCCCCTCCACTTTTTTTATTGGTCGACACCCTCCCCCTCAGTCCGCCCACTGGTCTCTGATAGGTTGTTCCCCCACCCAAGCTCCGTCCCCCACTTCTGGTGAGAGTAGAAGTGGAAGAGAGCGCATCATAAAAGCTGGGGAGCTGCAGTTTAAGTTCATAAGTCTTCTCGAACACAAGTAATATTATTCACAATATTTTAGTTATATCAAGATTATGGATGTGTGTGGTGTCTGCAATGCTGAAGTTGTTATAATTTTTCATCAAGCTCTAAGCTTGATAACAACTGTATAAAAGTATTAGCTGATGCACAGTGTCAAAGCTACACCACCCTATGAAACTAACAATCTGGATTTCTCTTGTAAATACTTAGTTTTGATTAATTTACAACTAGAATGCTAATAACACACTTTGTCTAAAACCATTTTTAAGAATATTACCTTTAAATCTCTTTCACATATATTTTTTTCGGCTTATCGAATGAATAATTCACTATTTTAAGAATATCATCGATTTCGTGCTCAGTTATTACCTATTAAGACTTTGTGGGTATGCAAAAATTAAAAAACAAAATAAGGTATAAAAATATATATTGTTTTAAAAATTAATTAAAACTAACTAGAAATTAAACTTATAATTAAAAACCTTTTTGCATTTTCTGCTTGGTTGCATCCTAGTTGCAGGCGATGGGGAGTCCAAATAATTAAATGTAAAGTTGTTTGCACTAATTGTCACACTATAGTTAAAATTGTCACTTTCACTAGCGTAGCTGTTTTTGAAGCTTTTGTGGGAATAATCCATCAGCTCCATAACTTCCTGCATTTCAGCGGGCAGTGTCCATTGAGGGTGTACCGTTGTGGCAAGTTCGATGGGGGTTGCGGTGGCTGGTGAATTCGGTCTTGTCGGTATATCGTAACACCACAAATCCAGCAAGAGCTTCTCGGTGTTGGCAGACACACCTTCACAAAATTCACTGAACTGGTTAAACGTCAATTTGGAGACTTGCTCCCGTAGTTCATCGTCATTAATACACACTTTCATTTCTACTTTTTTGGCACTGGAGTCAACTATTCAGATTTGATTGTGGTACTGAAGAGAATATGGGAGCAAAGCATAATATAGATTTGTAGCTCCTCCCAGTTGTTGGGAGACAAGACAAAAGTCGTTTGAAAAAAAAACTCGTTTTTGGAATAATATAAATAGCTGTCAAAAAAAAAAAAAAAAAAAAAAAAAAAAAAAAACTCGTTTTTGGAATAATATAAATAGCTGTCAAAAAAAAAAAAAAAAAAAAAAAAAAAAAAAAAAAAGACCGAGGGGAAAAAAAAAAAAAAAACTCGTTTTTGGAATAATATAAATAGCTGTCAAAAAAAAAAAAAAAAAAAACTCGTTTTTGGAATAATATAAATAGCTGTCAAAAAAAAAAAAAAAAAAAAAAAAAAAAAAAAAAAAAAAATGACCGAGGGAAAAAAAAAAAAAAAAATAAAATTGACCGAGGAAAAAAAAAAAAAAAAAATTGACCGAGGAAAAAAAAAAAAAAAAAAAAAAAAAAAATTGACCGAGGAAAAAAAAAAAAAAAAAAAAAAAAAAATGACCGAGGGAAAAAAAAAAAAAAAAAATAAACAGCGGTCATTCACGGTCAGCCGATCACTGACGCGTTGTCTCGAATTCCTTGTCTACCACATTCGCTCGCGGGCTCTCACCGCCTCGACTACAGCGGTCATCTCCGGTCGTAGACTTGGAACGGGTTCCGCCCATTCTCCGGCCGTTGTTGTTTGCTCGTTCGCTTTGTACCTTCAGTGCCATTTCAGACTTCTTTAGCCGTAGCAGTGTTGTGCATTTATATCCCGATATACTGTTTTGCGTGTGTGCATTACTGAATTGTCTTACTTTGTGTTTTCCGATCAGTTTTTGTTATTATCTTGTGTTTTCCGATCACCTTTTGTTATTATCTTGTGTTTGTGATTCTAATTTTTGAAGGTATGGATTCAACCATTGACTTAACTGCTTTTGATTTAAATGATGCTTGTAAATTCCATGATCGTGTTGATTGCTCGCTATGTACAATGAGTTCTAGTCAACTCATGGCATATTTTAATGACGAGGAGAATAATACTATCAGTTCTGATTTATTATTGAATGATTCGTTCTTAGATCTCATTAACAATGATACGGTTTCAAATATAAATGATAATGATATGCTTAAATATTGTAATAATGAGGATAGTGATAGTAATATTCTCAACTTTAAAAGCGTGGCATTCAATTCCATTGATTTAAATTTAGGAAATACGGTTGATATTAATCAACAATTGAATATGTCTGAGGTTGGTGTAGAACATTCTAGATTAGATTCTCCAATCATTTTTCAAAATTTATATAATTGTATTGATACTATGCTTGAAGAAAAATCTAACAAAAATTTAATTTCGACAATAAATTATAACGATTTAAGTGTTGTAACTGAACCAAAATGTAAAAAAATGAAATTTGCGACACCTGACCGCGAAACAAGCTGTTCCGCATATTCTCCAATTTCCGATGTAGAAATTGAGGAAGATGATATCATGTACCACAATAAGCCGTGTTTGAATTTAATAGAGGTACTTGACGAACAGGTTGAGGTACCTTCAATGTCACCTAAATTACATTTTAAATCACATCTTATTCAAGTATCTGATACAACTCTAACAGAATTTTGCGGGACAGCTGAAGTGTATGAGATTGTGGAAGAATCATCAAAAGTTATGGTGATTGAATCTGTTGCGATTCCCACATCTCCAATTATATTTAAACCTTTAGATCCTGCTGCAGTTACAACACAACCCAAAATTAATAATAGAAAACTTTACACGGCGAACGATCTTCCATATAAAAGTGAGCTTGACAAATTTTTGCAAGCTAAGCCCAAAAAAAATGTAACACCTAGAGATGCGCGTCGTAGCTGTGGAATAATGAAATCATTGTTCCACAATTACTTTAATTTAGGTGAGGTTTGCACAAATTTGACAACGTCCACTATTGAAAAAGTAATTAGAAGGCAGGGTAGTCTTTTAAAAAAATGTGCCACTGCATTGTTTAGTCCATACTTTGATTCATTAGATTCATAACTTCCCCCCCCCCCCCCCCCCCCCCCCCATTCCATCTGATTATAATAAATTAACAATTCACTGTTTAAACCAAAGTCAATACACGATTTCATCAGTATAAAGATGCCTTTCCTGTGCACACTGTGTTTAAGCGAGTTTAAAGAACGACGAAGTGTGATTCGTCATATTAAAGAAGTAGAAAACAAATACGGATCAAATCCTGCCGACTATATAATAGATGGTGAGTTCTATTAAATATTTATCTTTATAGTTTTTCGTACATAAATGATAGTATTTTAATGGAATAAATATATTTATCGAATTAAATTGTTTTAGTGAACAAAGAATTTTTTTCACAAAAGATGCGACACTGTGAGGAGTGTGATGTCAGCGTATCTAATACTTGTTGGAGTTCACATTTAAAATCAAATGCACACAAATTAAATGTTTTTCAAGTCTGTGAACCTGGGATAGCGGTGTTGAATAGTGCTTTTAAAAGAAGAATAATTTCTTATAAAGTATCATCTCCAAAACACTTTGTGAATTTAAGTGAATTTCAAGAAAACGTCAAGGATAAAGTAATGAAAGTTATGCAAGCAGAATTAAAGGAACATAAAGTTATTAAACTTAATATTGAATTATTTGGATTATACTATTTACCAACTTCTGGAATTTCTGAAATTAAATCTCACAACACAGCTTTTGAAGTTGCAACGGAATCTACAGATTTAAATATGTTATATGAAAATGTTATGGGAATAATTCATGGAAAACTTGATGAGTTTGCAGAACGCGACTCAGGTATATATATTTTTTATATTACTAATTACTCATTAGTTTTAGAAAATAGTTGAAACTTCATTAAAATATATTAGATTTATCATATTATATTTATTTTAGGATGGGCTTTGAAGCAAATTCTTCACCTTGAAATTAATGTAAACAAGTACAATCCATTGAAAAGTTCTTCTTACATACCTCTTCCGAAAGAAATTCAATTGAAAAATGCTGTAATAAATGTTCAAAATAATGATGAATTTTGTTTTGGCTATGCAATGGCATCAGCTATGTATCATGGAGATCCTCGAAATCCAGCATCGTATCCAGATTTTAGACAATTGTTCAACTTTCAAGGTATGCAATTTCCAGTATCTCTTAAAGATGTATCAAAATTTGAAGAATTAAATAAGGTGTCAATTAATATTTATGGATTAGAAGTAGCATATAAAAATGGGAAAAATAAATATGAGGTTATTGGTCCACTACATTTTTGTAAAGTTAGATATGATTCTCATATAAATTTGTTGTTATTGTCAAAACGAGATGATGCTAATATTATTAAATATCATTACTGCTATATAAGCGATCTTTCTAGACTAGTTTCAAGTCAAATTAATAATCATGAACATAGAAAACATTTCTGTGACGGTTGTTTACAATTTTTTAGAACTTTGAATATTCTTAAACAGCACATGCAAAATGATTGCAATTTTTGTAGGAATGATTTACCTTCGACAGAGTTGATAATCGATAAGTTTGGTAATATGGTGCCGGAAAATATATTAAAATTTGAAAACATTCAAAAGCAATTGAAAGTACCATTTGTTGTTTATGCCGATTTTGAGTGCGTTTTAAAACCTATCGAAAATAATGTAAAAAATTTGCTAGAATCGCACACTCTAAAAAAATTTGAACATATTCCACATTCATTTGCATACTATATTAAATGTTCATTTGATGACAAAATTACAAAATTTCATTTATATCGAGGGCCCGATTGTATTGAAAAATTTGTAAAAGATTTAGAAATTGATATTAGATATTTATATTTGAACTATTTAAAAGATGTTATACCCATGTCGAAACTAACTGATTTTGAGAGGGAGAATTATAATAAATCAACTCACTGTCATATTTGTAAAAAAACAATATTGCACACTTTAGATAAAGTGCAAGATCATTGTCACCTAACTGGTAAATTTAGAGGTTCAGCACATTCTATATGTAATTTAAATTTTAAACTTCCACAATTTATTCCAATTGTAATGCACAATCTAAAAAATTATGATAGTCATCTCTTTATAAAATCATTATGTTTAGATAAGGAGCAAATTGATGTTATTCCTATGAATAAAGAAAAATACATTTCTTTTAGTAAATATCTCTGGGTAGATAAAATACAATATAAAAATGGGAAAACAAGAGATAAATATATAAAACTTAGATTTATTGATTCCTATCAATTTTTACCGTCATCTTTGGATAATTTATCCAGTATCTTAGACGATTCTCAATGTTTGGAAGTTAGAAAAGAATATTTAAATGACTTAAAATTTAAAAATATGAGAAAGAAAGGTGTATTTCCTTATTCATACATTGATGATTTTGCTAAATTTGATGAAACTAAATTACCAACTGCAGAACTATTTTACAATGAGTTAAAGGATGAGCATATATCACGTGATGAATATCAGCGTGCTAAAAAAATCTGGGATATGTTTCAATGTCAAACACTTGGTGATTATTCAGACATATATTTAAAAACCGATGTTTTGCTACTAGCAGATATTTTTGAAAATTATAGGAACCTTTGTTTAAAAACCTATATGCTGGATCCAGCACATTATTTTACAGCCCCAGGATTAAGCTGGGATGCAATGTTATTATACACAGGGGTAGAATTAGAACTTCTTACAGATCCAGATATGCTTCATTTTTTTAAAAAAGGTGTAAGAGGAGGTGTTAGTACTTGTACAGGGAGAAAATCCATCGCGAATAATCAATTTCTTGATAATTTTAATGTACTAGAACCAACAAAATTTATCATTTATTTAGATGCTACTAATTTATATGGGTATGCAATGAGTCAATATTTGCCTCAAAAAAATTTTGTTTGGTTGTCTCAAGAAGAGACTGATGAAATTAAAAACTGTATTAATGATATATCTGATACAGCAGAGACGGGTTATATTCTTGAAGTTAATTTAGAATATCCTGAACAATTACATGATGAGCATAATGATCTACCCTTTTGTCCTGAAAATGTGATCCCACCCAATTCAAAATATTCAAAATTAATACCTAATTTAAAAAATAAGGAGAAATATGTAATCCATTACTCATATCTAAAACAATGTTTACAATATGGTATAAAACTTACAAAAGTACATAGAGCTTTAAAATTTACACAATCTCCATGGCTTAAGAAATACATTGATTTAAATACAAATTTGAGAAATTCTTCAACAAATAAATTTGATAAAAACTTGTATAAGACTAAAAATAATAGCATTTATGGGAAAACAATGGAAAATGTAGATAGAAGGGTAGACGTGAAACTTGTCACGCATTGGGAGCGTGTTGGTCATAAAATTAATTGTGCTGAAACTTTTATAGCAAAACCTTATTATAAAGATTCTAAAATATTTTCAGAAAATTTAGTAGCTGTACAAATGCATAAAACAAAAATTGAATATAATAAACCCATCTACGCTGGTTTTTCAATTCTGGATATTTCAAAAACAGTAATATATAAATTTTTTTATGATTATCTTAAACAAATGTACGGAGAAAATGTTTCCCTTTTATATACTGATACCGATTCTCTAATAATTGAAGTTTCAACTAATAATTTTTATAATGATATGAAATGTAACCTAGATAGATTCGACACATCTAATTATGATAAAAATAATATTTATGACATTCCTCAAACTATTTCTGAAGTTGGTAAATTTAAAGATGAATATGCTGGTGAGCCAATCAAAAGTTTTTATGGGACAGGTGCAAAAGCGTACTGCGTTGAAACAAAACATAATATTCTTAAAAAAGCAAAGGGTGTTGGTCGCTCTTCGATTCAAAAACAGTTAACCATTACAGATTATATAAATGTAATTGAAAAAAATTCTAAAGTTTATTGCACCATGTATTCATTTAGATCACACTCGCATACAATGTATACTGAATTAATTCACAAGTTGGCATTGACAGCTGATGACGATAAACGTTATTTAATTCCTGGAACAAGTAAAACTTTAGCTTGGGGTCATAAAGATATACAGTTGCATGAACTATCTAAAACTATGGATGCTCATGTTTAAAAATAAGAAATTTGTATATAATGATGAATTGTATCAGTCTCAGATTAGTTGTCAAACACTATTCAAGCAAAATGATTGCCAATGCTATGTTAGTTTTGTCTGCGATAATAGGAAATATTATTTATGTCAATTATGTTCCTAAAACACATTTTGCTGAGATTTGTGTTAGTACAAATAAATCAGATATAAGTTTAGAATGTTGTGAAATAATGAAAATATCTTATGTAAATGGAAGTACCATGTGGCGACACCAATTGGATGACAAATATCTATCGTCACAAAGTTACTTTAAGATAAAATATGTATATCCAAATAAAACTATAATTAATTCAGAATGGTATATCCTAACACCAAAACAAAGTCACACGCATTGTGAATATTTTTCCAATTTATATGTAACACTCTTATGTTTTGTATTGATTTATATTATGTATTCATCAATTTTATTTTTCCTGTGGAAAATAAATAAATTCTTAAAGTAACCTGATTTTTATTTAACCTACCCCCACTATATTCAGTAAGTAAATGGAGTGGGGAACGTGCTATAAAAGATTGAATATGCTTAAGACAGAATCAGTTGAGAAGTTAAAGTTAAGCATATAAAATGAATGCATTCAATACAGTTCGCCCAGTCGAAATAAATTCTTATTATAGTGGAATATTTTCTTCAAGTTCAAACAAGGATCTGAACATTAGTGGTAGTGATATTAAAAATACAACTATTATTCAACAATGGTTTCACCCATTAAATAAATCAATTAATAAGTTTATCTGCATTGGCTTAAGTGTGCAAGATTTTAATTCGTGCATCAAGCTATCAGGAAATAAAGGAATTTCGATTATTTTCAATGAAAGTGAATGGAGGGAAATAATGATGTGCCAGGGTGTAATAACTAATAATTTATTTTCGTCAGAATCACGTTGGGAACCGTTGGAGATTGGAAACATTGTATTATCTTTTGAAAAAATTCGTGATGAAAATATTTTAAAAATCAAGAAAAATGAAAATTACATCTATTTAGGAAGAGAAACCGTTTGCAATTTGTGGCAGCTAATACCATTAATAGAAAAAAAATTAATTTTACTCAAAAATCAACAGTTTCCACACTATTTCTCCATCTTCAAAAATAGTTATGCTCATGATGGAGGTAACATTATAAATAAAATATTTGACGTATTATCGACGCAAGAAAACTCTAGTGAAAATGTGTGCACAATAATGGAATTAGCCATTTCACATCCAACCATTCTAGAACACAAAATCAAGCAATGAAAAAGGTACAGTTCGATGAGGGAAAGAATCAGATCCATACAATTATTGCCTGGAATTATGCCTATAAACAATCTAGATGTAACATGTATGAACAATTGGCCCGTGATCATGAACACTTTCAAAGAAGAATTCAACGAGTTTCTACTGTACTAAATAGAATTTTAACTCTTGAACATAGGAATAAAATATATTGGGAACGTTTTGTATGTACTAAATAGATTGAAATAAACAATAATATAAATAACATTTGTTTTATTTAATTTGTAGAATTACAATACAACATGTTAATGTTAATTTGATATTTCATTTTTCAAAATCCATGAGTTGTGCGATGTATATCACGCAATAGTTTTGTAAAGGTTTGAAACTTTGATTTAATATCAATATTAAGTTCTTCTTTAAAATTTTTAATTATTCCTGTATCTTTAGTTATAACATTTTTCATGTCTTCAAAACGACCAACTTCTTGTTTTAATGTTTGAAAATTGTTTGATATTTTTTGGGAGATATTTTCAATTTTTTCACCACATCCTTTCAAGTGATATTCGATATTTGAGATTTTGTTATCATTTTCATTTTCATATACCTTTAATTTCTTTGCAACACTTTCCATTAATTCATCATTTTCACTTATTCTTTTATTTATATCTTTAAAATTTATTTTATCATTTTCAATTCCATATTTTTTGAAAATTTTGAATTATTTTGTTTTCAATATATCGTACATCTTTTGTGAAGTTCTCTATAATGCTTTTTTCTGCTGTCTCAATAACATTTCTTCCCAATATTGATGGGTCAAAATTATTATACACTAATCGTTTTGAACTATGTCTACCGAATTTGTCGATCACCATTGTTGAAGTGTTACAAAATTATTGTAACGTATACTTTTATAAAATAATATGAGCTTCCCTTAATTCTTCCAAAATTGATGATATTTCGTTTTGATGACCAGTATGTCCGGCCATTTTTGAAGCAACCAATAATCTCAATCTATCAATTATCTCATTTAAATCATCATAATAAACATAATCCACTTTCTTCTTTGATAAATTTAACATAACACCCTTTCCTGAAGTAGATCTGGTAGAAGTTGTTCTGGTAGAACGCGGTCTTTGTGTCGGTAGCAGTCGCGATGTACTTGGTACGATAGAACGATAAGCTGATTCAGAAGATGTGCTTCCTGTTTTTAATATACCTTTTTGCATTAAATATGGTTTTATGATTGTTAAATATTTAATGTCAGTAGTTCCTTGGATTTGACTATTAGGATCAAAATTTCGTCTATAGGCATTTGTTCTTTTCAAAACATCCATATACTTTTCCATATCATCGGATGTGTAACCAACAGGATGTTTTTTAAAGAGTAGCTCATACAATCCAGATGTTCCCTCATATCTTACACCCTCAACTTTAAAATCTTTTCCAACGAAATCTACTGCAGAATTTGCTATCTGATATTTTTCTGTATCAACATCATGACTAAAACCATATTTATTATCAAATTTATCTTCTGTATCCTTTATTAACTCATCCACGAATGTTCTTACCAATGGATGATAAGATTCCAAGTAATCTTGATATCCTGGTGTTCTTGTTAATTCTAATACATCTCGTCGAAGATCTTCTGTCGAAGGTTCAATTGTTGTGTCCGGATTTGATTCTTCTCTACGAGATTCTTCCATACCTCCCCAAAAGACTTCATCATTTTGTAAAAAGGATGGCATATGTGATGGGAGATATTTAGTATGTGCACTTGATTTTCTTCGATTGATTTCGGGAGGAGTAGGAAATACAAATTTTTTATTCGGGGTTGAAACCATTTGTGGGGAATATTTTTCATTCTTAATAAACGGTTCTGTTTTAATTGTTTTAATTAATTCTTGTAAAGGTTGTGTAATTGGCTTAAATTCTTTTTCCATGCGAAATTCTTTATCAGCTATATCTGATTTTAAAACATTATACTTTTGTCTAACCGCTTTCCTTGTTTTCACCAATTCTCTAGCAGTATTTTCATCCATCTTTCCAGAGAAAAGTCAGGTTATGTAATGCAATATAATGATTTCGTTAGATAGTTATATACTTTAAATAAATATAAAATTGTCAAATCCTTTTCTATAACGACCCTCATTTAATGAACAATCTTTGTCTATAACCACAAAATCATAGTTATTTTGCCAACATGTTGCACACAAATCTTTAAATTTTTGAAAAGTCATGTCACTGTTTACATGATCATCATATATATGTTTTAAGTTTGTAGCGTCTTGTTGAAAAATGACTAAAAGGTTAGCATTATCTCGTATAAGTTGCTTAGGTATGGCTGAATATGTCTGACATAAATAGAAACAATCAGTATTGTTATGACGTCCAAAACAAAAATAGTCCCTCATAAGACTTTGGTTGCTACAAACGATATCGTCAAAAATTATTATTGAATTAGATTTTATTTCATTTGGTGCAACAATATCTTCAGCATTTGAAGAATCTGAATAACCTATAAACTTAAGTGGTTTAAACAGTTTTCTTAAATAATCATATTTTGATTGATACAGCGATTTCGAGTAGACATATATATTTTCAAACCTTAATCCATTTACATGTGTTAAAAGAGAAATTATTATATTTGTTTTTCCACAACCCGAAGGTCCTACTATCAAACATCGTTTACAATTTCCACCAAATATTTGGCCATGTTTTCGGTAATTATCTTGATTTAAATCAAAATTTTTAATTGGTAGAGAGAAATCCTGTTTTGTAATCTTCATTGTTTGAATATCGGTATTTAAGTAAGAACATTTATATTTTTTAACCACTTATATATAATGATAACGCATAAGAACATTAATATCATTCGCTGTCAAGAAGGTAAGAAGAAAGGTAATGGTTTATTAAATACGTTAATTAATAAATTACCCATTGAGCTTCACATCCCTTCATATAACTTTTGCGGACCTGGTACAAAATTGGATAAAAGACTCGCTTTGGGAGATAAAGGAATAAATTTATTGGACGAAGCTTGTAAAGAACACGATATAGCATATTCGAAATTTTCCGATTTAGAAAAAAGACATGAAGCAGATAAGGTGTTAGGTAAAAAAGCATTTAATAGATTTAAAGCTTCAGACTCTGGTTTAGGTGAGAAATTATCTTCCTTGGTAGTTGCCGGAATAATGAAAGCAAAGACGAAATTAGGTATGGGAATGAGAAAAAAAAGAGTAATGCGTAAAAAGGGTGGTCAAATTTCTTTCAACAGCGTTGTACGAAAGGCGCGTAAAGGACTTGTTGGAAAGAAATTTAGTAATGTTAAAAATGCTGTGAATACGGCATTATCATCAATCAAAAAAAATCGATTAATAGTAAAGGCACCAAAACAAAGAATCATTCCAATTCCAAAAACTGGTGGAATTTTACCTTTAATACCTATTTTTGCTGGATTATCCGCATTGGGAGCTCTAAGTGGAGGAGCTGCTGGTATTGCGCAGGCTGTAAACGCCGCCAAAAATGTTCGACAGAAATTAGAAGAGCAAAAAAGACATGATAAAGTAATGGAGAAGATGTCGATCGGAAATGGTCTCTATCTTCAACCCTATAAAAAAGGATGTGGACTTTATCTTAAACCGTATTCAAAAAACTGTTAAAATTGCTACCTCGCATACCTTTAACAAATATAAACTTATTAAAGTATGCCAAGTTGTTAAAATTACCAAATTTTCGAGGAGTCTTCATGAGAAATAAATTGCCATCAAAAATAAAAAAATATGAAACAGGTATTATTAATTTAGATGATAATTTGGGGAATGGTACTCATTGGACTGCATATATCAAAAATAGGGCGAACATAAATTACTTTGATAGTTTTGGTAATTTAAGACCACCAATCGAAGTTATAAATTATTTTCTAAGCGATGGTAGCAAAAATAATGTTAAATACAACTATGAAAAATATCAATCTTTTAAAGATTCTACTTGTGGACAACTATCTCTACAGTTTATTTATAATAATGTGTAAGTTTGTTTAAATCTTATTCTTATTACGACCATCATGTCGTTTACTATAGCTCTTTCTGGCAACTCAGCCATTCTTCAAGCAAATTTTAATCCACCTATTTACTTGGATCCCGACACTTCCTATGTCATCGGTCTCACAAATTTTGAAACATTTAATGCAATACCAAATATTGATGAAAATAATAATAAGATATATTTTGGTGAAAATAATGAATTTCTAAGTATTCCAACAGGTAGTTATGAACTGGATGATGTTAATAAATATTTACAAACCGAGTTTCAAAAACGAAATATTTCCTTTTATTTATATGCTAATAACAACACATTAAAATCAATGATCAAGGCCAATACGGATATTATTTTTAAAGATGGGACAATAGGAAAAATTCTAGGCTTTAATAATGGAATTATACGGGGTGATGGATCTACAAAAACATCGGAAAATCCTGCTGAGATTATAAAAGTCAATTCCATATGTGTGGACTGCAGTATTGCTGAAGGTTCCTATCTGAACGGAAACCCTGTCCATATTATTCATCAGTTTTTCCCTAATGTTAGTCCAGGATTTAAAATAATAGAAAGTCCACAAAATATTATTTATTTTCCGGTCACAGTAAAGGTAATAGATAAAATAATCCTTAAGATAATTGATCAAGAATTAAATATTGTTGATTTTCGTAACGAAACTGTAACTATAAGATTGCATATAAAAGAAGTTTAATGGTTATCTTTTATAATAGGAAAGTATTATATTCGCCCAAAATACATATTAAAAACTATAAGAAGAATAAACATCTCAAACAAAAGATTAGTATGAAGGTAAACACTCAGCGAATAACAGCTGAAAATAAAAGGTTTTTGAAATCCCTTGGTTTAAAAGTTTTAGTATAATGGAAGTCCTTAATGTAACTCAAGATCTTTTAATAGATAATTCTATTGTGCATTCAGAGTTTCACGGCTATGAACCATATTTACCTTCAAAATTGGGATATAATGATGAGATAATAATTCCCGTTAATGAAGTAGACAAATATACTCTTCCTTCCGAAAGCTATCTGTACATAGAGGGTAAATTAACAAAAGATGATGGTGTTGTTTCCAATACATTAAAGTTGATCAACAACGGAATATCGTTTCTTTTTAAAGAGTTACGTTATAATTTAAATGGTGTTACGATAGATTCGGTTAGAGATGTGGGGTTAACATCAACAATAAAAGGATATTTGTCATATAATCAAAATCAATGCAATAGACTAAAAAATGCAGGTTGGTTTCCTTTGGAAAACTCACAAGTGGTTGATGCTACAACTGGATTATTTAATGTTTGCATCCCCCTTAAATTTTTAATGGGTTTCTTCGAAGACTATAAAAAAATAATTTTAAATGGTAAACAAGAACTTATTTTAGTGAGAGATAATTCTGACAAAAATGCTACTTTTAATACTGTAGATCAAAATCCGAAAATTGAACTTACTAAGTTAACTTGGAATATACCACACATATCAGTGGCGATTCCTCAAGAACTAGCGTTAACTAAAATAATTGATAAAAATGTTGATATAATTATTGCGTTTAGAAGTTGGGAATTGATAGAATATCCTGAGTTACTTAAAACAGGCCGCCATAATTGGCCTGTCAAGACTTCAACAAGGATCAATACCCCTCGTCATGTAGCCATTTGTTTCCAGAATGATTTAAGGGATAAGCCAATATCTGACATGTCTCTATTTTCCAATATTAAATTGCGAAATATTAAAATCTTTTTAAATTCTGAAAGATATCCTTATAACGATCTTTATTTAGACTTTGATAAAAACAAATTTGCTACATTATATGAAATGTTTTCACAATTTCAAAAATCTTATTATGGATTAACACCTGAGCCCATTTTTTCTCCAAAGGAATTTAACGACAAAGCCCCCATAACATACATAGATTGTTCACATCAAAAAGAATCCATCGAATCAGGACCTGTTGTTATGAGAGTTGAATTTGAATTACAAGAGGACCTTACTCATAAAGTATCTGCTTATTGTCTTATTATGCACGATAAAATATTTAGCTATAACCCGTTAACCAAAAATGTTAGACAGCTCTAAAACGCATGCGCAAGCATTGATATATAACGTACTCAATTCATTGCATATTTTTAGTCTTGTGTAGATGCAGATGAAAAAAATATATTTACGACGTCTAACTAAACATATAAAACAATTAAGTAGTCTTAGGCGACTCATTCACAATTATTGTTTAAAACGACGTATGTTTAAAAAATTTAAATATTTGAAGGTTTAATAATGAATATAGTTATTGATATTCAAGGATTTAAAATAGAAAAGAATAGATTTATTGTAAAGGAACTTGCTGCATATGATGGATGCAGTACCAGTCATTATATTTTTAAGCAACCATTTCCAATGAATCTACTACCACCAGATTTACAAGAGAATGTTATATGGTTAATGAAAACCCATCACTGCATTCCATGGAATGAAGGTTTCACTCCTCTACACAAATTTTCCGATATTATAAAATCTTTAACAATAAAAAGTGATTCAGTTTATGTCAAAGGAACGGAAAAGGCTGACATCATTCGCAGATATAGTATCAAGCCAGTTATTGAGTTAGATATTCATCCAGCTCTAAAACCAGATCGAGTCCACTGCTTCTCCCATAAGAAAGAATATTGTATTTGTGCATTAACCAACGTTTTTAATTTGTATAACAATTTTCTAATGGATGATAAATAAAACAAAATAAATTCTATAAATGTGTTTTATTAATATAATTCGGTTACAAAATCATTGTCTATTTTATGTTGAAATTCATTTTTAAATTCAGCAGATAAACGTTGAAATACAAAAATGATTTTCCAGTTTAATTTCGTTTCAAACATTCTAATAAAATCTTCAGATAATTCTTGACGAATAGATATCCAGTTCCAATTAACTCTATTATGAAATTCTCTTATAAACTCTTCAGATAAAGTCTGATAACGACAAATCCCTTTCCAATCAACTTTTTCTTGAAATTCCGCTATAAAATCTTCACTGAGTTTTTGACAAGCAGAAATTCTATTCCAATTAACTCTATGTTCGAATTTTCTTATAAGGTTTTCAGATAGTTTTTGACGCACAGATATAAAATCCCAATGAATATATGCTTGAAATTCTTCCATAAATTTTTCACTCATTCCTTTATATTTAGATACACGTTTCCAATCAATGAATTGTCTATGAAGATATTCACTTATTATTTTATTTGTTACCGAACATTCATAAAGTTTATATAAATCTTTTATTTCTAACTTTTCCAAAATCTCATCACACATTTTTATATTTTGATAAAATAATCTTATGAGGAATAACGATACTTTCGAATTGAAGAATGAATTTTACTTCCAATCATTATATAGTAGTTTAAATTCAATGGTGGGGGAATATTTGGTAGTGGTGGGAAAGAATACAGAATTAACTCGATATATCAAAGTTATTTAATCTGTCAGGAATAATCTTCAACATTTCGATATATAGTGGTTTAACAATACAATTACATTTAATGTCTCCTGATACACAACATAAAACACAAGTCCAACTTATCAGGGGGTGTGAGTTCAATTGTCCCTTTATTAAAGAATTTTCAATTCCATTCCGCCACAGCTTTTTACACACTACATACAACTCTTCATGAACTATATTATCAGAAATGTTTCTTAACGCTATATACGTAACTATGTTAATATTATTTTTAACTTTTTAGCGTAATTTAAATTATAGATGTCTCCAAAATTATTAGCACAATATTTACACATTTTGAACACTGTTTAAATCTCTAAGCCTTGCTAAAAAACTTCTTCTCTATATAACTCTTCAACTCTTCAGATATCTCTTCACTAGTCTTTTCTTCTTGTAATAATGATTCAAGCAGGGTGGCTGGAAATAATTGTTCACATCCCACAGAATGTAACTGATTCATAACAGCACTGACGCACAGAATATAACCTTCGGTTAATGCATTAATTGTTGCGATTCCATGCATTAACTTTTCAAATTTCATGTGATAATTATTATAATAGTGTGAGTAATAATCAGACCAATATTTAAATGTTGTACGTTCTTCAAAATATTTCTGCTGCAAATATGTATATTCCTCTAATAAATGTAGTCTAATCAAGCTTAGAGCTTGATGAAAAATTATAACAACTTCAGCATTGCAGACACCACACACATCCATAATCTTGATATAACTAAAATATTGTGAATAATATTACTTGTGTTCGAGAAGACTTATGGACTTAAACTGCAGCTCCCCAGCGTTTATGATGCGCTCTCTTCCACTTCTACTCTCACCAGAAGTGGGGGACGGAGCTTGGGTGGGGGAACAACCTATCAGAGACCAGTGGGCGGACTGAGGGGGAGGGTGTCGACCAATAAAAAAAGTGGAGGGGGGTGCCCGGTACCGATAAAAAGTGGAGGGAGGTGCCCGGTGCCGAACAGGGGCGGGCTGAGGGGGAGGGGGGTGACCAATCAAAAAAGTGGAGGGGGGGTGCCCGGTGCCGATAAAAAGTGGAGGGGGGTGCCCGGTGCCGAACAGGGGCGGGGCTGAGACCAGTGGGCGGAGCTTGGGTGGGGGAACAACCTATCAGAGATCAGGGGGCGGGCTGAGGGGGAGGGGGGTGACCAATCAAAAAAGTGGAGGGGGGTGGCCGGTGTGAAAAGGGGGCGGGGCTAAGGGGGGCCCGGGTGAAGGGGGCCCCCCGGTGGAGGGGGCCCCGGGAAGGGGGGTGCAGGGGGGAAGTAGGGGGGGGTGCTGTTTCGCACCGGCCAACACTACCTACTTGCAAGTGTTCGACTTTGGCCAATTTATGTTTTCTCGAATTATTAGCTTCGACCCTGTACAAAGGCTCAAAGGTGCGACTATGGGTATTTTTCGGTTAAAGATCGATAGACTGAGTACTCCTATGCTAATTTCTGAATGGAACAAATTCTGCAAGTGTTCGACTTTGGCCAATTTATGTTTCTCGAATTATTAGCCTCGACCCTGTACAAAGGCTCAAAGGTTCGACTATGGGTATTTTTCGATTAAAGATCGATAGACTAAACACTTCTATGCCAATTTCGATGTGGAACAAATTCTGCAAGTGTTCGACTTTGGCCAATTTATGTTTCTCGAATTATTAGCCTCGACCCTGTACAAAGGTTCAAAGGTGCGACTATGGGTATTTTTCGGTTAAAGATCGATAGACTGAGTACTCCTATGCTAATTTCTGAGTGGAACAAATTATGCAAGTGTTCGACTTTGGCCAATTTATGTTTCTCGAATTATTAGCCTCGACCCTGTACAAAGGTTCAAAGGTGCGACTATGGGTATTTTTCGGTTAAAGATCGATAGACTAAACACTTCTATGATAATTTCTGAGTGGAACAAATTATGCAAGTGTTCGACTTTGGAAAAATTTATGTTTCTCGAATTATTAGCCTCGACCCTGTACAAAGGCTCAAAGGTTCGACTATGGGTATTTTTCGGTTAAAGATCGATAGACTAAACACTTCCATGCCAATTTCTGAGTGGAACAAATTCTGCAAGGTTTCGACTTTGGCCAATTTATGTTTTCTCGAATTATTAGCTTCGACCCTGTACAAAGGCTCAAGGTGCGACTATGGGTATTTTTCGGTTAAAGTTCGATAGACTAAACACTTCTATGCCAATTTCGATGTGGAACAAATTCTGCAAGTGTTCGACTTTGGCCAATTTATGTTTCTCGAATTATTAGCCTCGACCCTGTACAAAGGTTCAAAGGTGCGACTATGGGTATTTTTCGGTTAAAGATCGATTGACTGAGTACTCCTATGCTAATTTCTGAGTGGACCAAATTCTGCAAGTGTCGACTTTGGCCAATTTATGTTTTCTCGAATTATTAGCCTCGACCCTGTACAAAGGTTCAAAGGTGCGACTATGGGTTTTTTTTCGGTTAAAGGTCGATAGACTAAACACTTCTATGATAATTTCTGAGTGGAACAAATTCTGCAAGGTTTCGACTTTGGCCAATTTATGTTTCTCGAATTATTAGCCTCGACCCTGTACAAAGGTTCAAAGGTGCGACTATGGGTATTTTTCGGTTAAAGATCGATAGACTGAGTACTCCTATGCTAATTTCTGAGTGTAACAAATTCTGCAAGTGTTCGACTTTGGCCAATTTATGTTTTCTCGAATTATTAGCTTCGACCCTGTATAAAGGCTCAAAGGTGCGACTATGGGTATTTTTCAGTTAAAGATCGATAGACTAAACACTTCTATGCCAATTTCGATGTGGAACAAATTCTGCAAGTGTTCGACTTTGGCCAATTTATGTTTCTCGAATTATTAGCCTCGACCCTGTACAAAGGTTCAAAGGTGCGACTATGGGTATTTTTCGGTTAAAGATCGATAGACTGAGTACTCCTATGCCAATTTCTGAGTGGAACAAATTCTGCAAGGTTTCGACTTTGGCAAATTTATGTTTTCTCGAATTATTAGCCTCGACCCTGTACAAAGGCTCAAAGGTGCGACTATGGGTATTTTTCGGTTAAAGATCGATAGACTAAACACTTCTATGCCAATTTCTGAGTGGAACAAATTCTGCAAGTGTTCGACTTTGGCCAATTTATGTTTTCTCGAATTATTAGCTTCGACCCTGTACAAAGGCTCAAAGGTGCGACTATGGGTATTTTTCGGTTAAAGGTCGATAGACTAAACACTTCTATGCCAATTTCGACGTGGAACAAATTCTGCAAGTGTTCGACTTTGGCCAATTTATGTTTCTCGAATTATTAGCCTCGACCCTGTACAAAGGTTCAAAGGTGCGACTATGGGTATTTTTCGGTTAAAGATCGATAGACTGAGTACTCCTATGCTAATTTCTGAGTGGAACAAATTCTGCAAGTGTTCGACTTTGGCCAATTTATGTTTCTCGAATTATTAGCCTCGACCCGGTACAAAGGCTCAAAGGTGCGACTATGGGTATTATTCGGTTAAAGATCGATAGACTGAGTACTCCTATGCTAAATTCTGAGTGGAACAAATTCTGCAAGTGTTCGACTTTGGCCAATTTATGTTTCTCGAATTATTAGCCTCGACCCTGTACAAAGGCTCAAAGGTTCGACTATGGGTATTTTTCGGTTAAAGATCGATAGACTAAACACTTCTATGCCAATTTCTGAGTTTTAACAAATTCTGCAAGGTTTCGACTTTGGCCAATTTATGTTTTCTCGAATTATTAGCTTCGACCCTGTACAAAGGCTCAAAGGTGCGACTATGGGTATTTTTCGGTTAAAGTTCTATAGACTAAACACTTCTATGCCAATTTCGATGTGGAACAAATTCTGCAAGGTTTCGACTTTGGCCAATTTATGTTTTCTCGAATTATTAGCTTCGACCCTGTACAAAGGCTCAAAGGTGCGACTATGGGTATTTTTCGGTTAAAGATCGATAGACTGAGTACTCCTATGCTAATTTCTGAATGGAACAAATTCTGCAAGTGTTCGACTTTGGCCAATTTATGTTTCTCGAATTATTAGCCTCGACCCTGTACAAAGGCTCAAAGGTTCGACTATGGGTATTTTTCGATTAAAGATCGATAGACTAAACACTTCTATGCCAATTTCGATGTGGAACAAATTCTGCAAGTGTTCGACTTTGGCCAATTTATGTTTCTCGAATTATTAGCCTCGACCCTGTACAAAGGTTCAAAGGTGCGACTATGGGTATTTTTCGGTTAAAGATCGATAGACTGAGTACTCCTATGCCAATTTCTGAGTGGAACAAATTCTGCAAGGTTTCGACTTTGGCAAATTTATGTTTTCTCGAATTATTAGCCTCGACCCTGTACAAAGGCTCAAAGGTGCGACTATGGGTATTTTTCGGTTAAAGATCGATAGACTAAACACTTCTATGCCAATTTCTGAGTGGAACAAATTCTGCAAGTGTTCGACTTTGGCCAATTTATGTTTTCTCGAATTATTAGCTTCGACCCTGTACAAAGGCTCAAAGGTGCGACTATGGGTATTTTTCGGTTAAAGGTCGATAGACTAAACACTTCTATGCCAATTTCGACGTGGAACAAATTCTGCAAGTGTTCGACTTTGGCCAATTTATGTTTCTCGAATTATTAGCCTCGACCCTGTACAAAGGCTCAAAGGTTCGACTATGGGTATTTTTCGATTAAAGATCGATAGACTAAACACTTCTATGCCAATTTCGATGTGGAACAAATTCTGCAAGTGTTCGACTTTGGCCAATTTATGTTTCTCGAATTATTAGCCTCGACCCTGTACAAAGGTTCAAAGGTGCGACTATGGGTATTTTTCGGTTAAAGATCGATAGACTGAGTACTCCTATGCTAATTTCTGAGTGGAACAAATTATGCAAGTGTTCGACTTTGGCCAATTTATGTTTCTCGAATTATTAGCCTCGACCCTGTACAAAGGTTCAAAGGTGCGACTATGGGTATTTTTCGGTTAAAGATCGATAGACTAAACACTTCTATGATAATTTCTGAGTGGAACAAATTATGCAAGTGTTCGACTTTGGAAAAATTTATGTTTCTCGAATTATTAGCCTCGACCCTGTACAAAGGCTCAAAGGTTCGACTATGGGTATTTTTCGGTTAAAGATCGATAGACTAAACACTTCCATGCCAATTTCTGAGTGGAACAAATTCTGCAAGGTTTCGACTTTGGCCAATTTATGTTTTCTCGAATTATTAGCTTCGACCCTGTACAAAGGCTCAAGGTGCGACTATGGGTATTTTTCGGTTAAAGATCGATTGACTGAGTACTCCTATGCTAATTTCTGAGTGGACCAAATTCTGCAAGTGTTCGACTTTGGCCAATTTATGTTTTCTCGAATTATTAGCCTCGACCCTGTACAAAGGTTCAAAGGTGCGACTATGGGTTTTTTTTCGGTTAAAGGTCGATAGACTAAACACTTCTATGATAATTTCTGAGTGGAACAAATTCTGCAAGGTTTCGACTTTGGCCAATTTATGTTTCTCGAATTATTAGCCTCGACCCTGTACAAAGGTTCAAAGGTGCGACTATGGGTATTTTTCGGTTAAAGATCGATAGACTGAGTACTCCTATGCTAATTTCTGAGTGGAACAAATTCTGCAAGTGTTCGACTTTGGCCAATTTATGTTTTCTCGAATTATTAGCTTCGACCCTGTATAAAGGCTCAAAGGTGCGACTATGGGTATTTTTCAGTTAAAGATCGATAGACTAAACACTTCTATGCCAATTTCGATGTGGAACAAATTCTGCAAGTGTTCGACTTTGGCCAATTTATGTTTCTCGAATTATTAGCCTCGACCCTGTACAAAGGCTCAAAGGTTCGACTATGGGTATTTTTCGGTTAAAGATCGATAGACTAAACACTTCTATGCCCATTTCTGAGTGGAACAAATTCTGCAAGGTTTCGACTTTGGCAAATTTATGTTTTCTCGAATTATTAGCCTCGACCCTGTACAAAGGCTCAAAGGTGCGACTATGGGTATTTTTCAGTTAAAGATCGTTAGACTAAACCCTTCTATGCCAATTTCTGAGTGGAACAAATTCTGCAAGGTTTCGACTTTGGCCAATTTATGTTTTCTCGAATTATTAGCTTCGACCCTGTACAAAGGCTCAAAGGTGCGACTATGGGTATTTTTCGGTTAAAGATCGATTGACTGAGTACTCCTATGCTAATTTCTGAGTGGACCAAATTCTGCAAGTGTTCGACTTTGGCTAATTTATGTTTTCTCGAATAACTGGCCTCGACCCTGTACAAAGGCTCAAAGGTGCGACTATGGGTATTTTTCAGTTAAAGATCGATAGACTTCTATGCCAATTTCGATGTGGAACAAATTCTGCAAGTGTTCGAATTTGGCCAATTTATGTTTCTCGAATTATTAGCCTCGACCCTGTACAAAGGTTCAAAGGTGCGACTATGGGTATTTTTCGGTTAAAGATCGATAGACTGAGTACTCCTATGCTAATTTCTGAGTGGAACAAATTCTGCAAGTGTTCGACTTTGGCCAATTTATGTTTTCTCGAATTATTAGCTTCGACCCTGTACAAAGGCTCAAAGGTGCGACTATGGGTATTTTTCGGTTAAAGATCGATAGACTAAACACTTCTATGCCAATTTCGATGTGGAACAAATTCTGCAAGTGTTCGAATTTGGCCAATTTATGCTTCTCGAATTATTAGCCTCGACCCTGTACAAAGGTTCAAAGGTGCGACTATGGGTATTTTTCGGTTAAAAATCGATTGACTGAGTACTCCTATGATAATTTCTGAGTGGAACAAATTCTGCAAGGTTTCGACTTTGGCCAATTTATGTTTTCTCGAATTATTAGCTTCGACCCTGTACAAAGGCTCAAAGGTGCGACTATGGGTATTTTTCGGTTAAAGATCGATAGACTAAACACTTCTATGCCAATTTCGATGTGGAACAAATTCTGCAAGTGTTCGACTTTGGCCAATTTATGTTTCTCGAATTATTAGCCTCGACCCTGTACAAAGGTTCAAAGGTGCGACTATGGGTATTTTTCGGTTAAAGATCGATAGACTGAGTACTCCTATGCTAATTTCTGAGTGGAACAAATTCTGCAAGGTTTCGACTTTGGCAAATTTATGTTTTCTCGAATTATTAGCCTCGACCCTGTACAAAGGCTCAAAGGTGCGACTATGGGTATTTTTCAGTTAAAGATCGTTAGACTAAACCCTTCTATGCCAATTTCAGAGTGGAACAAATTCTGCAAGGTTTCGACTTTGGCCAATTTATGTTTTCTCGAATTATTAGCCTCGACCCTGTACAAAGGTTCAAAGGTGCGACTATGGGTATTTTTCGGGTAAAGATCGATAGACTGAATACTCCTATGCCAATTTATAAGTGGATCAAATTCTGCAAGGTTTCGACTTTGGCCAATTTATGTTTTCTCGAATAACTGGTCCCGACCCTGTACAAAGGCTCAAAGGTGCGGCTATGGGTATTTTTCAGTTAAAGATCGATAGACTGAGTACTCCTATGCTAATTTCTGAGTGGAACAAATTCTGCAAGTGTTCGACTTTGGCCAATTTATGTTTCTCGAATTATTAGCCTCGACCCTGTACAAAGGCTCAAAGGTTCGACTATGGGTATTTTTCGGTTAAAGATCGATAGACTAAACACTTCTATGCCAATTTCGATGTGGAACAAATTCTGCAAGTGTTCGACTTTGGCCAATTTATGTTTCTCGAATTATTAGCCTCGACCCTGTACAAAGGTTCAAAGGTGCGACTATGGGTACTTTTCGGTTAAAGATCGATAGACTGAGTACTCCTATGCTAATTTCTGAGTGGAACAAATTATGCAAGTGTTCGACTTTGGCCAATTTATGTTTCTCGAATTATTAGCCTCGACCCTGTACAAAGGTTCAAAGGTGCGACTATGGGTATTTTTCGGTTAAAGATCGATAGACTAAACACTTCTATGATAATTTCTGAGTGGAACAAATTATGCAAGTGTTCGACTTTGGAAAAATTTATGTTTCTCGAATTATTAGCCTCGACCCTGTACAAAGGCTCAAAGGTTCGACTATGGGTATTTTTCGGTTAAAGATCGATAGACTAAACACTTCCATGCCAATTTCTGAGTGGAACAAATTCTGCAAGGTTTCGACTTTGGCCAATTTATGTTTTCTCGAATTATTAGCTTCGACCCTGTACAAAGGCTCAAGGTGCGACTATGGGTATTTTTCGGTTAAAGTTCGATAGACTAAACACTTCTATGCCAATTTCGATGTGGAACAAATTCTGCAAGTGTTCGACTTTGGCCAATTTATGTTTCTCGAATTATTAGCCTCGACCCTGTACAAAGGTTCAAAGGTGCGACTATGGGTATTTTTCGGTTAAAGATCGATTGACTGAGTACTCCTATGCTAATTTCTGAGTGGACCAAATTCTGCAAGTGTTCGACTTTGGCCAATTTATGTTTTCTCGAATTATTAGCCTCGACCCTGTACAAAGGTTCAAAGGTGCGACTATGGGTTTTTTTTCGGTTAAAGGTCGATAGACTAAACACTTCTATGCCAATTTCTGAGTGGAACAAATTCTGCAAGTGTTCGACTTTGGCCAATTTATGTTTTCTCGAATTATTAGCTTCGACCCTGTACAAAGGCTCAAAGGTGCGACTATGGGTATTTTTCGGTTAAAGGTCGATAGACTAAACACTTCTATGCCAATTTCGACGTGGAACAAATTCTGCAAGTGTTCGACTTTGGCCAATTTATGTTTCTCGAATTATTAGCCTCGACCCTGTACAAAGGTTCAAAGGTGCGACTATGGGTATTTTTCGGTTAAAGATCGATAGACTGAGTACTCCTATGCTAATTTCTGAGTGGAACAAATTCTGCAAGTGTTCGACTTTGGCCAATTTATGTTTCTCGAATTATTAGCCTCGACCCGGTACAAAGGCTCAAAGGTGCGACTATGGGTATTATTCGGTTAAAGATCGATAGACTGAGTACTCCTATGCTAATTTCTGAGTGGAACAAATTCTGCAAGTGTTCGACTTTGGCCAATTTATGTTTCTCGAATTATTAGCCTCGACCCTGTACAAAGGCTCAAAGGTTCGACTATGGGTATTTTTCGGTTAAAGATCGATAGACTAAACACTTCTATGCCAATTTCTGAGTGGAACAAATTCTGCAAGGTTTCGACTTTGGCCAATTTATGTTTTCTCGAATTATTAGCTTCGACCCTGTACAAAGGCTCAAAGGTGCGACTATGGGTATTTTTCGGTTAAAGTTCTATAGACTAAACACTTCTATGCCAATTTCGATGTGGAACAAATTCTGCAAGGTTTCGACTTTGGCCAATTTATGTTTTCTCGAATTATTAGCTTCGACCCTGTACAAAGGCTCAAAGGTGCGAGTATGGGTATTTCTCGGTTAAAGATCGATAGACTAAACACTTCTATGCCAATTTCGATGTGGAACAAATTCTGCAAGTGTTCGACTTTGGCCAATTTATGTTTCTCGAATTATTAGCCTCGACCCTGTACAAAGGTTCAAAGGTGCGACTATGGGTATTTTTCGGTTAAAGATCGATAGACTGAGTACTCCTATGCTAATTTCTGAGTGGAACAAATTCTGCAAGTGTTCGACTTTGGCCAATTTATGTTTCTCGAATTATTAGCCTCGACCCTGTACAAAGGCTCAAAGGTTCGACTATGGGTATTTTTCGGTTAAAGATCGATAGACTAAACACTTCTATGCCCATTTCTGAGTGGAACAAATTCTGCAAGGTTTCGACTTTGGCAAATTTATGTTTTCTCGAATTATTAGCCTCGACCCTGTACAAAGGCTCAAAGGTGCGACTATGGGTATTTTTCAGTTAAAGATCGTTAGACTAAACCCTTCTATGCCAATTTCTGAGTGGAACAAATTCTGCAAGGTTTCGACTTTGGCCAATTTATGTTTTCTCGAATTATTAGCTTCGACCCTGTACAAAGGCTCAAAGGTGCGACTATGGGTATTTTTCGGTTAAAGATCGATAGACTAAACACTTCTATGCCAATTTCGATGTGGAACAAATTCTGCAAGTGTTCGACTTTGGCCAATTTATGTTTCTCGAATTATTAGCCTCGACCCTGTACAAAGGTTCAAAGGTGCGACTATGGGTATTTTTCGGTTAAAGATCGAGAGACTGAGTACTCCTATGCTAATTTCTGAGTGGAACAAATTCTGCAAGGTTTCGACTTTGGCAAATTTATGTTTTCTCGAATTATTAGCCTCGACCCTGTACAAAGGCTCAAAGGTGCGACTATGGGTATTTTTCAGTTAAAGATCGTTAGACTAAACCCTTCTATGCCAATTTCAGAGTGGAACAAATTCTGCAAGGTTTCGACTTTGGCCAATTTATGTTTTCTCGAATTATTAGCCTCGACCCTGTACAAAGGTTCAAAGGTGCGACTATGGGTATTTTTCGGGTAAAGATCGATAGACTGAATACTCCTATGCCAATTTATAAGTGGATCAAATTCTGCAAGGTTTCGACTTTGGCCAATTTATGTTTTCTCGAATAACTGGTCCCGACCCTGTACAAAGGCTCAAAGGTGCGGCTATGGGTATTTTTCAGTTAAAGATCGATAGACTGAGTACTCCTATGCTAATTTCTGAGTGGAACAAATTCTGCAAGTGTGCGACTTTGGCCAATTTATGTTTCTCGAATTATTAGCCTCGACCCTGTACAAAGGCTCAAAGGTTCGACTATGGGTATTTTTCGGTTAAAGATCGATAGACTAAACACTTCTATGCCAATTTCTGAGTGGAACAAATTCTGCAAGTGTTCGACTTTGGCCAATTTATGTTTTCTCGAATTATTAGCTTCGACCCTGTACAAAGGCTCAAAGGTGCGACTATGGGTATTTTTCGGTTAAAGATCGATAGACTGAGTACTCCTATGCTAATTTCTGAATGGAACAAATTCTGCAAGTGTTCGACTTTGGCCAATTTATGTTTCTCGAATTATTAGCCTCGACCCTGTACAAAGGCTCAAAGGTTCGACTATGGGTATTTTTCGATTAAAGATCGATAGACTAAACACTTCTATGCCAATTTCGATGTGGAACAAATTCTGCAAGTGTTCGACTTTGGCCAATTTATGTTTCTCGAATTATTAGCCTCGACCCTGTACAAAGGTTCAAAGGTGCGACTATGGGTATTTTTCGGTTAAAGATCGATAGACTGAGTACTCCTATGCTAATTTCTGAGTGGAACAAATTATGCAAGTGTTCGACTTTGGCCAATTTATGTTTCTCGAATTATTAGCCTCGACCCTGTACAAAGGTTCAAAGGTGCGACTATGGGTATTTTTCGGTTAAAGATCGATAGACTAAACACTTCTATGATAATTTCTGAGTGGAACAAATTATGCAAGTGTTCGACTTTGGAAAAATTTATGTTTCTCGAATTATTAGCCTCGACCCTGTACAAAGGCTCAAAGGTTCGACTATGGGTATTTTTCGGTTAAAGATCGATAGACTAAACACTTCCATGCCAATTTCTGAGTGGAACAAATTCTGCAAGGTTTCGACTTTGGCCAATTTATGTTTTCTCGAATTATTAGCTTCGACCCTGTACAAAGGCTCAAGGTGCGACTATGGGTATTTTTCGGTTAAAGTTCGATAGACTAAACACTTCTATGCCAATTTCGATGTGGAACAAATTCTGCAAGTGTTCGACTTTGGCCAATTTATGTTTCTCGAATTATTAGCCTCGACCCTGTACAAAGGTTCAAAGGTGCGACTATGGGTATTTTTCGGTTAAAGATCGATTGACTGAGTACTCCTATGCTAATTTCTGAGTGGACCAAATTCTGCAAGTGTTCGACTTTGGCCAATTTATGTTTTCTCGAATTATTAGCCTCGACCCTGTACAAAGGTTCAAAGGTGCGACTATGGGTTTTTTTTCGGTTAAAGGTCGATAGACTAAACACTTCTATGATAATTTCTGAGTGGAACAAATTCTGCAAGGTTTCGACTTTGGCCAATTTATGTTTCTCGAATTATTAGCCTCGACCCTGTACAAAGGTTCAAAGGTGCGACTATGGGTATTTTTCGGTTAAAGATCGATAGACTGAGTACTCCTATGCTAATTTCTGAGTGGAACAAATTCTGCAAGTGTTCGACTTTGGCCAATTTATGTTTTCTCGAATTATTAGCTTCGACCCTGTATAAAGGCTCAAAGGTGCGACTATGGGTATTTTTCAGTTAAAGATCGATAGACTAAACACTTCTATGCCAATTTCGATGTGGAACAAATTCTGCAAGTGTTCGACTTTGGCCAATTTATGTTTCTCGAATTATTAGCCTCGACCCTGTACAAAGGTTCAAAGGTGCGACTATGGGTATTTTTCGGTTAAAGATCGATAGACTGAGTACTCCTATGCCAATTTCTGAGTGGAACAAATTCTGCAAGGTTTCGACTTTGGCAAATTTATGTTTTCTCGAATTATTAGCCTCGACCCTGTACAAAGGCTCAAAGGTGCGACTATGGGTATTTTTCGGTTAAAGATCGATAGACTAAACACTTCTATGCCAATTTCTGAGTGGAACAAATTCTGCAAGTGTTCGACTTTGGCCAATTTATGTTTTCTCGAATTATTAGCTTCGACCCTGTACAAAGGCTCAAAGGTGCGACTATGGGTATTTTTCGGTTAAAGGTCGATAGACTAAACACTTCTATGCCAATTTCGACGTGGAACAAATTCTGCAAGTGTTCGACTTTGGCCAATTTATGTTTCTCGAATTATTAGCCTCGACCCTGTACAAAGGTTCAAAGGTGCGACTATGGGTATTTTTCGGTTAAAGATCGATAGACTGAGTACTCCTATGCTAATTTCTGAGTGGAACAAATTCTGCAAGTGTTCGACTTTGGCCAATTTATGTTTCTCGAATTATTAGCCTCGACCCGGTACAAAGGCTCAAAGGTGCGACTATGGGTATTATTCGGTTAAAGATCGATAGACTGAGTACTCCTATGCTAATTTCTGAGTGGAACAAATTCTGCAAGTGTTCGACTTTGGCCAATTTATGTTTCTCGAATTATTAGCCTCGACCCTGTACAAAGGCTCAAAGGTTCGACTATGGGTATTTTTCGGTTAAAGATCGATAGACTAAACACTTCTATGCCAATTTCTGAGTGGAACAAATTCTGCAAGGTTTCGACTTTGGCCAATTTATGTTTTCTCGAATTATTAGCTTCGACCCTGTACAAAGGCTCAAAGGTGCGACTATGGGTATTTTTCGGTTAAAGTTCTATAGACTAAACACTTCTATGCCAATTTCGATGTGGAACAAATTCTGCAAGTGTTCGACTTTGGCCAATTTATGTTCCTCGAATTATTAGCCTCGACCCTGTACAAAGGCTCAAAGGTGCGACTATGGGTATTTTTCGGTTAAAGATCGATAGACTAAACACTTCTATGCCAATTTCGATGTGGAACAAATTCTGCAAGTGTTCGACTTTGGCCAATTTATGTTTCTCGAATTATTAGCCTCGACCCTGTACAAAGGTTCAAAGGTGCGACTATGGGTATTTTTCGGTTAAAGTTCGATAGACTGAGTACTCCTATGCTAATTTCTGAGTGGAACAAATTCTGCAAGTGTTCGACTTTGGCCAATTTATGTTTCTCGAATTATTAGCCTCGACCCTGTACAAAGGCTCAAAGGTTCGACTATGGGTATTTTTCGGTTAAAGATCGATAGACTAAACACTTCTATGCCCATTTCTGAGTGGAACAAATTCTGCAAGGTTTCGACTTTGGCAAATTTATGTTTTCTCGAATTATTAGCCTCGACCCTGTACAAAGGCTCAAAGGTGCGACTATGGGTATTTTTCAGTTAAAGATCGTTAGACTAAACCCTTCTATGCCAATTTCTGAGTGGAACAAATTCTGCAAGGTTTCGACTTTGGCCAATTTATGTTTTCTCGAATTATTAGCTTCGACCCTGTACAAAGGCTCAAAGGTGCGACTATGGATATTTTTCGGTTAAAGATCGATAGACTAAACACTTCTATGCAAAATTTCGATGTGGAACAAATTCTGCAAGTGTTCTACTTTGGCCAATTTATGTTTTTCGAATAACTGGTCTCGACCCTGTACAAAGGCTCAAAGGTGCGACTATGGGTATTTTTCAGTTAAAGATCGTTAGACTAAACACTTCTATGCCAATTTCTGAGTGGAACAAATTCTGCAAGGTTTCGACTTTGGCCAATTTATGTTTTCTCGAATTATTAGCTTCGACCCTGTACAAAGGCTCAAAGATGCGACTATGGGTATTTTTCGGTTAAAGATCGATTGACTGAGTACTCCTATGCTAATTTCTGAGTGGACAAAATTCTGCAAGTGTTTGACTTTGGCTAATTTATGTTTTCTCGAATTATTAGCTTCGACCCTGTACAAAGGCTCAAAGGTGCGACTATGGGTATTTCTCGGTTAAAGATCGTTAGACTAAACACTTCTATGCCAATTTCTGAGTGGAACAAATTCTGCAAGGTTTCGACTTTGGCCAATTTATGTTTTCTCGAATTATTAGCTTCGACCCTGTACAAAGGCTCAAAGGTGCGACTATGGGTATTTTTCGGTTAAAGTTCGATAGACTAAACACTTCTATGCCAATTTCGATGTGGAACAAATTCTGCAAGTGTTCGACTTTGGCCAATTTATGTTTCTCGAATTATTAGCCTCGACCCTGTACAAAGGTTCAAAGGTGCGACTATGGGTATTTTTCGGTTAAAGATCGATAGACTGAGTACTCCTATGCTAATTTCTGAGTGGAACAAATTCTGCAAGTGTTCGACTTTGGCCAATTTATGTTTCTCGAATTATTAGCCTCGACCCTGTACAAAGGTTCAAAGGTGCGACTATGGGTATTTTTCGGTTAAAGATCGATAGACTGAGTACTCCTATGCTAATTTCTGAGTGGAACAAATTCTGCAAGTGTTCGACTTTGGCCAATTTATGTTTCTCGAATTATTAGCCTCGACCGTGTACAAAGGCTCAAAGGTTCGACTATGGGTATTTTTCGGTTAAAGATCGATAGACTAAACACTTCTATGCCCATTTCTGAGTGGAACAAATTCTGCAAGGTTTCGACTTTGGCAAATTTATGTTTTCTCGAATTATTAGCCTCGACCCTGTACAAAGGCTCAAAGGTGCGACTATGGGTATTTTTCAGTTAAAGATCGTTAAACTAAACACTTCTATGCCAATTTCTGAGTGGAACAAATTCTGCAAGGTTTCGACTTTGACCAATTTATGTTTTCTCGAATTATTAGCCTCGACCCTGTACAAAGGCTTAAAGGTGCGACTATGGGTATTTTTCGGTTAAAGATCGATAGACTAAACACTTCTATGCCAATTTCGATGTGGAACAAATTCTGCAAGTGTTCGACTTTGGCCAATTTATGTTTCTCGAATTATTAGCCTCGACCCTGTACAAAGGTTCAAAGGTGCGACTATGGGTATTTTTCGGTTAAAGATCGATAGACTGAGTACTCCTATGCCAATTTCTGAGTGGAACAAATTCTGCAAGGTTTCGACTTTGGCAAATTTATGTTTTCTCGAATTATTAGCCTCGACCCTGTACAAAGGCTCAAAGGTGCGATGGGTATTTTTCGGTTAAAGATCGATAGACTAAACACTTCTATGCCAATTTCTGAGTGGAATAAATTCTGCAAGTGTTCGACTTTGGCGAATTTATGTTTCTCGAATTATTAGCCTCCACCCTGTACAAAGGTTCAAAGGTGCGACTATGGGTATTTTTCGGTTAAAGATCGATAGACTGAGTACTCCTATGCTAATTTCTGAGTGGAACAAATTCTGCAAGTGTTCGACTTTGGCCAATTTATGTTTCTCGAATTATTAGCCTCGACCCTGTACAAAGGTTCAAAGGTGCGACTATGGGTATTTTTCGGTTAAAGATCGATTGGCTGAGTACTCCTATGCTAATTTCTGAGTGGACCAAATTCTGCAAGTGTTCGACTTTGGCCAATTTATGTTTTCTCGAATTATTAGCCTCGACCCTGTACAAAGGTTCAAAGGTGCGACTATGGGTTTTTTTCGGTTAAAGGTCGATAGACTAAACACTTCTATGATAATTTCTGAGTGGAACAAATTCTGCAAGGTTTCGACTTTGGCCAATTTATGTTTCTCGAATTATTAGCCTCGACCCTGTACAAAGGTTCAAAGGTGCGACTATGGGTATTTTTCGGTTAAAGATCGATAGACTGAGTACTCCTATGCTAATTTCTGAGTGGATCAAATTCTGCAAGTGTTCGACTTTGGCCAATTTATGTTTTCTCGAATTATTAGCTTCGACCCTGTATAAAGGCTCAAAGGTGCGACTATGGGTATTTTTCAGTTAAAGATCGATAGACTAAACACTTCTATGCCAATTTCGATGTGGAACAAATTCTGCAAGTGTTCGACTTTGGCCAATTTATGTTTCTCGAATTATTAGCCTCGACCCTGTACAAAGGTTCAAAGGTGCGACTATGGGTATTTTTCGGTTAAAGATCGATAGACTGAGTACTCCTATGCCAATTTCTGAGTGGACCAAATTCTGCAAGTGTTCGACTTTGGCCAATTTATGTTTTCTCGAATTATTAGCCTCGACCCTGTACAAAGGTTCAAAGGTGCGACTATGGGTTTTTTTTCGGTTAAAGGTCGATAGACTAAACACTTCTATGATAATTTCTGAGTGGAACAAATTCTGCAAGGTTTCGACTTTGGCCAATTTATGTTTCTCGAATTATTAGCCTCGACCCTGTACAAAGGTTCAAAGGTGCGACTATGGGTATTTTTCGGTTAAAGATCGATAGACAGAGTACTCCTATGCTAATTTCTGAGTGGAACAAATTCTGCAAGTGTTCGACTTTGGCCAATTTATGTTTTCTCGAATTATTAGCTTCGACCCTGTATAAAGGCTCAAAGGTGCGACTATGGGTATTTTTCAGTTAAAGATCGATAGACTAAACACTTCTATGCCAATTTCGATGTGGAACAAATTCTGCAAGTGTTCGACTTTGGCCAATTTATGTTTCTCGAATTATTAGCCTCGACCCTGTACAAAGGTTCAAAGGTGCGACTATGGGTATTTTTCGGTTAAAGATCGATAGACTGAGTACTCCTATGCTAATTTCTGAGTGGAACAAATTCTGCAAGTGTTCGACTTTGGCCAATTTATGTTTTCTCGAATTATTAGCTTCGACCCTGTATAAAGGCTCAAAGGTGCGACTATGGGTATTTTTCAGTTAAAGATCGATAGACTAAACACTTCTATGCCAATTTCGATGTGGAACAAATTCTGCAAGTGTTCGACTTTGGCCAATTTATGTTTCTCGAATTATTAGCCTCGACCCTGTACAAAGGTTCAAAGGTGCGACTATGGGTATTTTTCGGTTAAAGATCGATAGACTGAGTACTCCTATGCCAATTTCTGAGTGGAACAAATTCTGCAAGGTTTCGACTTTGGCAAATTTATGTTTTCTCGAATTATTAGCCTCGACCCTGTACAAAGGCTCAAAGGTGCGACTATGGGTATTTTTCGGTTAAAGATCGATAGACTAAACACTTCTATGCCAATTTCTGAGTGGAACAAATTCTGCAAGTGTTCGACTTTGGCAAATTTATGTTTTCTCGAATTATTAGCTTCGACCCTGTACAAAGGCTCAAAGGTGCGACTATGGGTATTTTTCGGTTAAAGGTCGATAGACTAAACACTTCTATGCCAATTTCGACGTGGAACAAATTCTGCAAGTGTTCGAATTTGGCCAATTTATGTTACTCGAATAATTAGCCTCGACCCTGTACAAAGGTTCAAAGGTGCGACTATGGGTATTTTTCGGTTAAAGATCGATAGACTGAGTACTCCTATGCTAATTTCTGAGTGGAACAATTTCTGCAAGTGTTCGACTTTGGCCAATTTATGTTTCTCGAATTATTAGCCTCGACCCTGTACAAAGGCTCAAAGGTTCGACTATGGGTATTTTTCGGTTAAAGATCGATAGACTAAACACTTCTATGCCCATTTCTGAGTGGAACAAATTCTGCAAGGTTTCGACTTTGGCAAATTTATGTTTTCTCGAATTATTAGCCTCGACCCTGTACAAAGGCTCAAAGGTGCGACTATGGGTATTTTTCAGTTAAAGATCGTTAGACTAAACCCTTCTATGCCAATTTCTGAGTGGAACAAATTCTGCAAGGTTTCGACTTTGGCCAATTTATGTTTTCT
Source organism: Barypeithes pellucidus (assembly GCA_963991005.1). Lineage (NCBI taxonomy): Eukaryota > Metazoa > Arthropoda > Insecta > Coleoptera > Curculionidae > Barypeithes > Barypeithes pellucidus. Next base: position 51,643,392 of record OZ022557.1, on the reverse strand, counting down.
CGAATTATTAGCTTCGACCCTGTACAAAGGCTCAAAGGTGCGACTATGGGTATTTTTCGGTTAAAGATCGATTGACTGAGTACTCCTATGCTAATTTCTGAGTGGACCAAATTCTGCAAGTGTTCGACTTTGGCTAATTTATGTTTTCTCGAATAACTGGCCTCGACCCTGTACAAAGGCTCAAAGGTGCGACTATGGGTATTTTTCAGTTAAAGATCGATAGACTTCTATGCCAATTTCGATGTGGAACAAATTCTGCAAGTGTTCGAATTTGGCCAATTTATGTTTCTCGAATTATTAGCCTCGACCCTGTACAAAGGTTCAAAGGTGCGACTATGGGTATTTTTCGGTTAAAGATCGATAGACTGAGTACTCCTATGCTAATTTCTGAGTGGAACAAATTCTGCAAGTGTTCGACTTTGGCCAATTTATGTTTTCTCGAATTATTAGCTTCGACCCTGTACAAAGGCTCAAAGGTGCGACTATGGGTATTTTTCGGTTAAAGATCGATAGACTAAACACTTCTATGCCAATTTCGATGTGGAACAAATTCTGCAAGTGTTCGAATTTGGCCAATTTATGCTTCTCGAATTATTAGCCTCGACCCTGTACAAAGGTTCAAAGGTGCGACTATGGGTATTTTTCGGTTAAAAATCGATTGACTGAGTACTCCTATGATAATTTCTGAGTGGAACAAATTCTGCAAGGTTTCGACTTTGGCCAATTTATGTTTTCTCGAATTATTAGCTTCGACCCTGTACAAAGGCTCAAAGGTGCGACTATGGGTATTTTTCGGTTAAAGATCGATAGACTAAACACTTCTATGCCAATTTCGATGTGGAACAAATTCTGCAAGTGTTCGACTTTGGCCAATTTATGTTTCTCGAATTATTAGCCTCGACCCTGTACAAAGGTTCAAAGGTGCGACTATGGGTATTTTTCGGTTAAAGATCGATAGACTGAGTACTCCTATGCTAATTTCTGAGTGGAACAAATTCTGCAAGGTTTCGACTTTGGCAAATTTATGTTTTCTCGAATTATTAGCCTCGACCCTGTACAAAGGCTCAAAGGTGCGACTATGGGTATTTTTCGGTTAAAGATCGATAGACTGAGTACTCCTATGCTAATTTCTGAATGGAACAAATTCTGCAAGTGTTCGACTTTGGCCAATTTATGTTTCTCGAATTATTAGCCTCGACCCTGTACAAAGGCTCAAAGGTTCGACTATGGGTATTTTTCGATTAAAGATCGATAGACTAAACACTTCTATGCCAATTTCGATGTGGAACAAATTCTGCAAGTGTTCGACTTTGGCCAATTTATGTTTCTCGAATTATTAGCCTCGACCCTGTACAAAGGTTCAAAGGTGCGACTATGGGTATTTTTCGGTTAAAGATCGATAGACTGAGTACTCCTATGCTAATTTCTGAGTGGAACAAATTATGCAAGTGTTCGACTTTGGCCAATTTATGTTTCTCGAATTATTAGCCTCGACCCTGTACAAAGGTTCAAAGGTGCGACTATGGGTATTTTTCGGTTAAAGATCGATAGACTAAACACTTCTATGATAATTTCTGAGTGGAACAAATTATGCAAGTGTTCGACTTTGGAAAAATTTATGTTTCTCGAATTATTAGCCTCGACCCTGTACAAAGGCTCAAAGGTTCGACTATGGGTATTTTTCGGTTAAAGATCGATAGACTATGGGTATTTTTCGGTTAAAGATCGATTGACTGAGTACTCCTATGCTAATTTCTGAGTGGACCAAATTCTGCAAGTGTTCGACTTTGGCCAATTTATGTTTTCTCGAATTATTAGCCTCGACCCTGTACAAAGGTTCAAAGGTGCGACTATGGGTTTTTTTTCGGTTAAAGGTCGATAGACTAAACACTTCTATGATAATTTCTGAGTGGAACAAATTCTGCAAGGTTTCGACTTTGGCCAATTTATGTTTCTCGAATTATTAGCCTCGACCCTGTACAAAGGTTCAAAGGTGCGACTATGGGTATTTTTCGGTTAAAGATCGATAGACTGAGTACTCCTATGCTAATTTCTGAGTGGAACAAATTCTGCAAGTGTTCGACTTTGGCCAATTTATGTTTTCTCGAATTATTAGCTTCGACCCTGTATAAAGGCTCAAAGGTGCGACTATGGGTATTTTTCAGTTAAAGATCGATAGACTAAACACTTCTATGCCAATTTCGATGTGGAACAAATTCTGCAAGTGTTCGACTTTGGCCAATTTATGTTTCTCGAATTATTAGCCTCGACCCTGTACAAAGGTTCAAAGGTGCGACTATGGGTATTTTTCGGTTAAAGATCGATAGACTGAGTACTCCTATGCCAATTTCTGAGTGGAACAAATTCTGCAAGTGTTCGACTTTGGCCAATTTATGTTTTCTCGAATTATTAGCTTCGACCCTGTATAAAGGCTCAAAGGTGCGACTATGGGTATTTTTCAGTTAAAGATCGATAGACTAAACACTTCTATGCCAATTTCGATGTGGAACAAATTCTGCAAGTGTTCGACTTTGGCCAATTTATGTTTCTCGAATTATTAGCCTCGACCCTGTACAAAGGCTCAAAGGTGCGACTATGGGTATTTTTCGGTTAAAGATCGATAGACTAAACACTTCTATGCCAATTTCTGAGTGGAACAAATTCTGCAAGTGTTCGACTTTGGCCAATTTATGTTTTCTCGAATTATTAGCTTCGACCCTGTACAAAGGCTCAAAGGTGCGACTATGGGTATTTTTCGGTTAAAGGTCGATAGACTAAACACTTCTATGCCAATTTCGACGTGGAACAAATTCTGCAAGTGTTCGACTTTGGCCAATTTATGTTTCTCGAATTATTAGCCTCGACCCTGTACAAAGGTTCAAAGGTGCGACTATGGGTATTTTTCGGTTAAAGATCGATAGACTGAGTACTCCTATGCTAATTTCTGAGTGGAACAAATTCTGCAAGTGTTCGACTTTGGCCAATTTATGTTTCTCGAATTATTAGCCTCGACCCGGTACAAAGGCTCAAAGGTGCGACTATGGGTATTATTCGGTTAAAGATCGATAGACTGAGTACTCCTATGCTAATTTCTGAGTGGAACAAATTCTGCAAGTGTTCGACTTTGGCCAATTTATGTTTCTCGAATTATTAGCCTCGACCCTGTACAAAGGCTCAAAGGTTCGACTATGGGTATTTTTCGGTTAAAGATCGATAGACTAAACACTTCTATGCCAATTTCTGAGTTTTAACAAATTCTGCAAGGTTTCGACTTTGGCCAATTTATGTTTTCTCGAATTATTAGCTTCGACCCTGTACAAAGGCTCAAAGGTGCGACTATGGGTATTTTTCGGTTAAAGTTCTATAGACTAAACACTTCTATGCCAATTTCGATGTGGAACAAATTCTGCAAGGTTTCGACTTTGGCCAATTTATGTTTTCTCGAATTATTAGCTTCGACCCTGTACAAAGGCTCAAAGGTGCGAGTATGGGTATTTCTCGGTTAAAGATCGATAGACTAAACACTTCTATGCCAATTTCGATGTGGAACAAATTCTGCAAGTGTTCGACTTTGGCCAATTTATGTTTCTCGAATTATTAGCCTCGACCCTGTACAAAGGTTCAAAGGTGCGACTATGGGTATTTTTCGGTTAAAGATCGATAGACTGAGTACTCCTATGCTAATTTCTGAGTGGAACAAATTCTGCAAGTGTTCGACTTTGGCCAATTTATGTTTCTCGAATTATTAGCCTCGACCCTGTACAAAGGCTCAAAGGTTCGACTATGGGTATTTTTCGGTTAAAGATCGATAGACTAAACACTTCTATGCCCATTTCTGAGTGGAACAAATTCTGCAAGGTTTCGACTTTGGCAAATTTATGTTTTCTCGAATTATTAGCCTCGACCCTGTACAAAGGCTCAAAGGTGCGATGGGTATTTTTCGGTTAAAGATCGATAGACTAAACACTTCTATGCCAATTTCTGAGTGGAATAAATTCTGCAAGTGTTCGACTTTGGCGAATTTATGTTTCTCGAATTATTAGCCTCCACCCTGTACAAAGGTTCAAAGGTGCGACTATGGGTATTTTTCGGTTAAAGATCGATAGACTGAGTACTCCTATGCTAATTTCTGAGTGGAACAAATTCTGCAAGTGTTCGACTTTGGCCAATTTATGTTTCTCGAATTATTAGCCTCGACCCTGTACAAAGGTTCAAAGGTGCGACTATGGGTATTTTTCGGTTAAAGATCGATTGGCTGAGTACTCCTATGCTAATTTCTGAGTGGACCAAATTCTGCAAGTGTTCGACTTTGGCCAATTTATGTTCTCTCGAATTATTAGCCTCGACCCTGTACAAAGGTTCAAAGGTGCGACTATGGGTTTTTTTCGGTTAAAGGTCGATAGACTAAACACTTCTATGATAATTTCTGAGTGGAACAAATTCTGCAAGGTTTCGACTTTGGCCAATTTATGTTTCTCGAATTATTAGCCTCGACCCTGTACAAAGGTTCAAAGGTGCGACTATGGGTATTTTTCGGTTAAAGATCGATAGACTGAGTACTCCTATGCTAATTTCTGAGTGGAACAAATTCTGCAAGTGTTCGACTTTGGCCAATTTATGTTTTCTCGAATTATTAGCTTCGACCCTGTATAAAGGCTCAAAGGTGCGACTATGGGTATTTTTCAGTTAAAGATCGATAGACTAAACACTTCTATGCCAATTTCGATGTGGAACAAATTCTGCAAGTGTTCGACTTTGGCCAATTTATGTTTCTCGAATTATTAGCCTCGACCCTGTACAAAGGTTCAAAGGTGCGACTATGGGTATTTTTCGGTTAAAGATCGATAGACTGAGTACTCCTATGCCAATTTCTGAGTGGACCAAATTCTGCAAGTGTTCGACTTTGGCCAATTTATGTTTTCTCGAATTATTAGCCTCGACCCTGTACAAAGGTTCAAAGGTGCGACTATGGGTTTTTTTTCGGTTAAAGGTCGATAGACTAAACACTTCTATGATAATTTCTGAGTGGAACAAATTCTGCAAGGTTTCGACTTTGGCCAATTTATGTTTCTCGAATTATTAGCCTCGACCCTGTACAAAGGTTCAAAGGTGCGACTATGGGTATTTTTCGGTTAAAGATCGATAGACTGAGTACTCCTATGCTAATTTCTGAGTGGAACAAATTCTGCAAGTGTTCGACTTTGGCCAATTTATGTTTTCTCGAATTATTAGCTTCGACCCTGTATAAAGGCTCAAAGGTGCGACTATGGGTATTTTTCAGTTAAAGATCGATAGACTAAACACTTCTATGCCAATTTCGATGTGGAACAAATTCTGCAAGTGTTCGACTTTGGCCAATTTATGTTTCTCGAATTATTAGCCTCGACCCTGTACAAAGGTTCAAAGGTGCGACTATGGGTATTTTTCGGTTAAAGATCGATAGACTGAGTACTCCTATGCTAATTTCTGAGTGGAACAAATTCTGCAAGTGTTCGACTTTGGCCAATTTATGTTTTCTCGAATTATTAGCTTCGACCCTGTATAAAGGCTCAAAGGTGCGACTATGGGTATTTTTCGGTTAAAGATCGATAGACTAAACACTTCCATGCCAATTTCTGAGTGGAACAAATTCTGCAAGGTTTCGACTTTGGCCAATTTATGTTTTCTCGAATTATTAGCTTCGACCCTGTACAAAGGCTCAAGGTGCGACTATGGGTATTTTTCGGTTAAAGTTCGATAGACTAAACACTTCTATGCCAATTTCGATGTGGAACAAATTCTGCAAGTGTTCGACTTTGGCCAATTTATGTTTCTCGAATTATTAGCCTCGACCCTGTACAAAGGTTCAAAGGTGCGACTATGGGTATTTTTCGGTTAAAGATCGATTGACTGAGTACTCCTATGCTAATTTCTGAGTGGACCAAATTCTGCAAGTGTTCGACTTTGGCCAATTTATGTTTTCTCGAATTATTAGCCTCGACCCTGTACAAAGGTTCAAAGGTGCGACTATGGGTTTTTTTTCGGTTAAAGGTCGATAGACTAAACACTTCTATGATAATTTCTGAGTGGAACAAATTCTGCAAGGTTTCGACTTTGGCCAATTTATGTTTCTCGAATTATTAGCCTCGACCCTGTACAAAGGTTCAAAGGTGCGACTATGGGTATTTTTCGGTTAAAGATCGATAGACTGAGTACTCCTATGCTAATTTCTGAGTGGAACAAATTCTGCAAGTGTTCGACTTTGGCCAATTTATGTTTTCTCGAATTATTAGCTTCGACCCTGTATAAAGGCTCAAAGGTGCGACTATGGGTATTTTTCAGTTAAAGATCGATAGACTAAACACTTCTATGCCAATTTCGATGTGGAACAAATTCTGCAAGTGTTCGACTTTGGCCAATTTATGTTTCTCGAATTATTAGCCTCGACCCTGTACAAAGGTTCAAAGGTGCGACTATGGGTATTTTTCGGTTAAAGATCGATAGACTGAGTACTCCTATGCCAATTTCTGAGTGGAACAAATTCTGCAAGGTTTCGACTTTGGCAAATTTATGTTTTCTCGAATTATTAGCCTCGACCCTGTACAAAGGCTCAAAGGTGCGACTATGGGTATTTTTCGGTTAAAGATCGATAGACTAAACACTTCTATGCCAATTTCTGAGTGGAACAAATTCTGCAAGTGTTCGACTTTGGCCAATTTATGTTTTCTCGAATTATTAGCTTCGACCCTGTACAAAGGCTCAAAGGTGCGACTATGGGTATTTTTCGGTTAAAGGTCGATAGACTAAACACTTCTATGCCAATTTCGACGTGGAACAAATTCTGCAAGTGTTCGACTTTGGCCAATTTATGTTTCTCGAATTATTAGCCTCGACCCTGTACAAAGGTTCAAAGGTGCGACTATGGGTATTTTTCGGTTAAAGATCGATAGACTGAGTACTCCTATGCTAATTTCTGAGTGGAACAAATTCTGCAAGTGTTCGACTTTGGCCAATTTATGTTTCTCGAATTATTAGCCTCGACCCGGTACAAAGGCTCAAAGGTGCGACTATGGGTATTATTCGGTTAAAGATCGATAGACTGAGTACTCCTATGCTAATTTCTGAGTGGAACAAATTCTGCAAGTGTTCGACTTTGGCCAATTTATGTTTCTCGAATTATTAGCCTCGACCCTGTACAAAGGCTCAAAGGTTCGACTATGGGTATTTTTCGGTTAAAGATCGATAGACTAAACACTTCTATGCCAATTTCTGAGTGGAACAAATTCTGCAAGGTTCGACTTTGGCCAATTTATGTTTTCTCGAATTATTAGCTTCGACCCTGTACAAAGGCTCAAAGGTGCGACTATGGGTATTTTTCGGTTAAAGTTCTATAGACTAAACACTTCTATGCCAATTTCGATGTGGAACAAATTCTGCAAGTGTTCGACTTTGGCCAATTTATGTTCCTCGAATTATTAGCCTCGACCCTGTACAAAGGCTCAAAGGTGCGACTATGGGTATTTTTCGGTTAAAGATCGATAGACTAAACACTTCTATGCCAATTTCGATGTGGAACAAATTCTGCAAGTGTTCGACTTTGGCCAATTTATGTTTCTCGAATTATTAGCCTCGACCCTGTACAAAGGTTCAAAGGTGCGACTATGGGTATTTTTCGGTTAAAGTTCGATAGACTGAGTACTCCTATGCTAATTTCTGAGTGGAACAAATTCTGCAAGTGTTCGACTTTGGCCAATTTATGTTTCTCGAATTATTAGCCTCGACCCTGTACAAAGGCTCAAAGGTTCGACTATGGGTATTTTTCGGTTAAAGATCGATAGACTAAACACTTCTATGCCCATTTCTGAGTGGAACAAATTCTGCAAGGTTTCGACTTTGGCAAATTTATGTTTTCTCGAATTATTAGCCTCGACCCTGTACAAAGGCTCAAAGGTGCGACTATGGGTATTTTTCAGTTAAAGATCGTTAGACTAAACCCTTCTATGCCAATTTCTGAGTGGAACAAATTCTGCAAGGTTTCGACTTTGGCCAATTTATGTTTTCTCGAATTATTAGCTTCGACCCTGTACAAAGGCTCAAAGGTGCGACTATGGATATTTTTCGGTTAAAGATCGATAGACTAAACACTTCTATGCAAAATTTCGATGTGGAACAAATTCTGCAAGTGTTCTACTTTGGCCAATTTATGTTTTTCGAATAACTGGTGTCGACCCTGTACAAAGGCTCAAAGGTGCGACTATGGGTATTTTTCAGTTAAAGATCGTTAGACTAAACACTTCTATGCCAATTTCTGAGTGGAACAAATTCTGCAAGGTTTCGACTTTGGCCAATTTATGTTTTCTCGAATTATTAGCTTCGACCCTGTACAAAGGCTCAAAGATGCGACTATGGGTATTTTTCGGTTAAAGATCGATTGACTGAGTACTCCTATGCTAATTTCTGAGTGGACAAAATTCTGCAAGTGTTTGACTTTGGCTAATTTATGTTTTCTCGAATTATTAGCTTCGACCCTGTACAAAGGCTCAAAGGTGCGACTATGGGTATTTCTCGGTTAAAGATCGTTAGACTAAACACTTCTATGCCAATTTCTGAGTGGAACAAATTCTGCAAGGTTTCGACTTTGGCCAATTTATGTTTTCTCGAATTATTAGCTTCGACCCTGTACAAAGGCTCAAAGGTGCGACTATGGGTATTTTTCGGTTAAAGTTCGATAGACTAAACACTTCTATGCCAATTTCGATGTGGAACAAATTCTGCAAGTGTTCGACTTTGGCCAATTTATGTTTCTCGAATTATTAGCCTCGACCCTGTACAAAGGTTCAAAGGTGCGACTATGGGTATTTTTCGGTTAAAGATCGATAGACTGAGTACTCCTATGCTAATTTCTGAGTGGAACAAATTCTGCAAGTGTTCGACTTTGGCCAATTTATGTTTCTCGAATTATTAGCCTCGACCCTGTACAAAGGTTCAAAGGTGCGACTATGGGTATTTTTCGGTTAAAGATCGATAGACTGAGTACTCCTATGCTAATTTCTGAGTGGAACAAATTCTGCAAGTGTTCGACTTTGGCCAATTTATGTTTCTCGAATTATTAGCCTCGACCGTGTACAAAGGCTCAAAGGTTCGACTATGGGTATTTTTCGGTTAAAGATCGATAGACTAAACACTTCTATGCCCATTTCTGAGTGGAACAAATTCTGCAAGGTTTCGACTTTGGCAAATTTATGTTTTCTCGAATTATTAGCCTCGACCCTGTACAAAGGCTCAAAGGTGCGACTATGGGTATTTTTCAGTTAAAGATCGTTAAACTAAACACTTCTATGCCAATTTCTGAGTGGAACAAATTCTGCAAGGTTTCGACTTTGACCAATTTATGTTTTCTCGAATTATTAGCCTCGACCCTGTACAAAGGCTTAAAGGTGCGACTATGGGTATTTTTCGGTTAAAGATCGATAGACTAAACACTTCTATGCCAATTTCGATGTGGAACAAATTCTGCAAGTGTTCGACTTTGGCCAATTTATGTTTCTCGAATTATTAGCCTCGACCCTGTACAAAGGTTCAAAGGTGCGACTATGGGTATTTTTCGGTTAAAGATCGATAGACTGAGTACTCCTATGCCAATTTCTGAGTGGAACAAATTCTGCAAGGTTTCGACTTTGGCAAATTTATGTTTTCTCGAATTATTAGCCTCGACCCTGTACAAAGGCTCAAAGGTGCGATGGGTATTTTTCGGTTAAAGATCGATAGACTAAACACTTCTATGCCAATTTCTGAGTGGAATAAATTCTGCAAGTGTTCGACTTTGGCGAATTTATGTTTCTCGAATTATTAGCCTCCACCCTGTACAAAGGTTCAAAGGTGCGACTATGGGTATTTTTCGGTTAAAGATCGATAGACTGAGTACTCCTATGCTAATTTCTGAGTGGAACAAATTCTGCAAGTGTTCGACTTTGGCCAATTTATGTTTCTCGAATTATTAGCCTCGACCCTGTACAAAGGTTCAAAGGTGCGACTATGGGTATTTTTCGGTTAAAGATCGATTGGCTGAGTACTCCTATGCTAATTTCTGAGTGGACCAAATTCTGCAAGTGTTCGACTTTGGCCAATTTATGTTTTCTCGAATTATTAGCCTCGACCCTGTACAAAGGTTCAAAGGTGCGACTATGGGTTTTTTTCGGTTAAAGGTCGATAGACTAAACACTTCTATGATAATTTCTGAGTGGAACAAATTCTGCAAGGTTTCGACTTTGGCCAATTTATGTTTCTCGAATTATTAGCCTCGACCCTGTACAAAGGTTCAAAGGTGCGACTATGGGTATTTTTCGGTTAAAGATCGATAGACTGAGTACTCCTATGCTAATTTCTGAGTGGATCAAATTCTGCAAGTGTTCGACTTTGGCCAATTTATGTTTTCTCGAATTATTAGCTTCGACCCTGTATAAAGGCTCAAAGGTGCGACTATGGGTATTTTTCAGTTAAAGATCGATAGACTAAACACTTCTATGCCAATTTCGATGTGGAACAAATTCTGCAAGTGTTCGACTTTGGCCAATTTATGTTTCTCGAATTATTAGCCTCGACCCTGTACAAAGGTTCAAAGGTGCGACTATGGGTATTTTTCGGTTAAAGATCGATAGACTGAGTACTCCTATGCCAATTTCTGAGTGGACCAAATTCTGCAAGTGTTCGACTTTGGCCAATTTATGTTTTCTCGAATTATTAGCCTCGACCCTGTACAAAGGTTCAAAGGTGCGACTATGGGTTTTTTTTCGGTTAAAGGTCGATAGACTAAACACTTCTATGATAATTTCTGAGTGGAACAAATTCTGCAAGGTTTCGACTTTGGCCAATTTATGTTTCTCGAATTATTAGCCTCGACCCTGTACAAAGGTTCAAAGGTGCGACTATGGGTATTTTTCGGTTAAAGATCGATAGACAGAGTACTCCTATGCTAATTTCTGAGTGGAACAAATTCTGCAAGTGTTCGACTTTGGCCAATTTATGTTTTCTCGAATTATTAGCTTCGACCCTGTATAAAGGCTCAAAGGTGCGACTATGGGTATTTTTCAGTTAAAGATCGATAGACTAAACACTTCTATGCCAATTTCGATGTGGAACAAATTCTGCAAGTGTTCGACTTTGGCCAATTTATGTTTCTCGAATTATTAGCCTCGACCCTGTACAAAGGTTCAAAGGTGCGACTATGGGTATTTTTCGGTTAAAGATCGATAGACTGAGTACTCCTATGCTAATTTCTGAGTGGAACAAATTCTGCAAGTGTTCGACTTTGGCCAATTTATGTTTTCTCGAATTATTAGCTTCGACCCTGTATAAAGGCTCAAAGGTGCGACTATGGGTATTTTTCAGTTAAAGATCGATAGACTAAACACTTCTATGCCAATTTCGATGTGGAACAAATTCTGCAAGTGTTCGACTTTGGCCAATTTATGTTTCTCGAATTATTAGCCTCGACCCTGTACAAAGGTTCAAAGGTGCGACTATGGGTATTTTTCGGTTAAAGATCGATAGACTGAGTACTCCTATGCCAATTTCTGAGTGGAACAAATTCTGCAAGGTTTCGACTTTGGCAAATTTATGTTTTCTCGAATTATTAGCCTCGACCCTGTACAAAGGCTCAAAGGTGCGACTATGGGTATTTTTCGGTTAAAGATCGATAGACTAAACACTTCTATGCCAATTTCTGAGTGGAACAAATTCTGCAAGTGTTCGACTTTGGCAAATTTATGTTTTCTCGAATTATTAGCTTCGACCCTGTACAAAGGCTCAAAGGTGCGACTATGGGTATTTTTCGGTTAAAGGTCGATAGACTAAACACTTCTATGCCAATTTCGACGTGGAACAAATTCTGCAAGTGTTCGAATTTGGCCAATTTATGTTACTCGAATAATTAGCCTCGACCCTGTACAAAGGTTCAAAGGTGCGACTATGGGTATTTTTCGGTTAAAGATCGATAGACTGAGTACTCCTATGCTAATTTCTGAGTGGAACAATTTCTGCAAGTGTTCGACTTTGGCCAATTTATGTTTCTCGAATTATTAGCCTCGACCCTGTACAAAGGCTCAAAGGTTCGACTATGGGTATTTTTCGGTTAAAGATCGATAGACTAAACACTTCTATGCCCATTTCTGAGTGGAACAAATTCTGCAAGGTTTCGACTTTGGCAAATTTATGTTTTCTCGAATTATTAGCCTCGACCCTGTACAAAGGCTCAAAGGTGCGACTATGGGTATTTTTCAGTTAAAGATCGTTAGACTAAACCCTTCTATGCCAATTTCTGAGTGGAACAAATTCTGCAAGGTTTCGACTTTGGCCAATTTATGTTTTCTCGAATTATTAGCTTCGACCCTGTACAAAGGCTCAAAGGTGCGACTATGGGTATTTTTCGGTTAAAGATCGATTGACTGAGTACTCCTATGCTAATTTCTGAGTGGACCAAATTCTGCAAGTGTTCGACTTTGGCTAATTTATGTTTTCTCGAATAACTGGCCTCGACCCTGTACAAAGGCTCAAAGGTGCGACTATGGGTATTTTTCAGTTAAAGATCGATAGACTTCTATGCCAATTTCGATGTGGAACAAATTCTGCAAGTGTTCGAATTTGGCCAATTTATGTTTCTCGAATTATTAGCCTCGACCCTGTACAAAGGTTCAAAGGTGCGACTATGGGTATTTTTCGGTTAAAGATCGATAGACTGAGTACTCCTATGCTAATTTCTGAGTGGAACAAATTCTGCAAGTGTTCGACTTTGGCCAATTTATGTTTTCTCGAATTATTAGCTTCGACCCTGTACAAAGGCTCAAAGGTGCGACTATGGGTATTTTTCGGTTAAAGATCGATAGACTAAACACTTCTATGCCAATTTCGATGTGGAACAAATTCTGCAAGTGTTCGAATTTGGTCAATTTATGCTTCTCGAATTATTAGCCTCGACCCTGTACAAAGGTTCAAAGGTGCGACTATGGGTATTTTTCGGTTAAAAATCGATTGACTGAGTACTCCTATGATAATTTCTGAGTGGAACAAATTCTGCAAGGTTTCGACTTTGGCCAATTTATGTTTTCTCGAATTATTAGCTTCGACCCTGTACAAAGGCTCAAAGGTGCGACTATGGGTATTTTTCGGTTAAAGATCGATAGACTAAACACTTCTATGCCAATTTCGATGTGGAACAAATTCTGCAAGTGTTCGACTTTGGCCAATTTATGTTTCTCGAATTATTAGCCTCGACCCTGTACAAAGGTTCAAAGGTGCGACTATGGGTATTTTTCGGTTAAAGATCGATAGACTGAGTACTCCTATGCTAATTTCTGAGTGGAACAAATTCTGCAAGGTTTCGACTTTGGCAAATTTATGTTTTCTCGAATTATTAGCCTCGACCCTGTACAAAGGCTCAAAGGTGCGACTATGGGTATTTTTCGGTTAAAGATCGATAGACTGAGTACTCCTATGCTAATTTCTGAATGGAACAAATTCTGCAAGTGTTCGACTTTGGCCAATTTATGTTTCTCGAATTATTAGCCTCGACCCTGTACAAAGGCTCAAAGGTTCGACTATGGGTATTTTTCGATTAAAGATCGATAGACTAAACACTTCTATGCCAATTTCGATGTGGAACAAATTCTGCAAGTGTTCGACTTTGGCCAATTTATGTTTCTCGAATTATTAGCCTCGACCCTGTACAAAGGTTCAAAGGTGCGACTATGGGTATTTTTCGGTTAAAGATCGATAGACTGAGTACTCCTATGCTAATTTCTGAGTGGAACAAATTATGCAAGTGTTCGACTTTGGCCAATTTATGTTTCTCGAATTATTAGCCTCGACCCTGTACAAAGGTTCAAAGGTGCGACTATGGGTATTTTTCGGTTAAAGATCGATAGACTAAACACTTCTATGATAATTTCTGAGTGGAACAAATTATGCAAGTGTTCGACTTTGGAAAAATTTATGTTTCTCGAATTATTAGCCTCGACCCTGTACAAAGGCTCAAAGGTTCGACTATGGGTATTTTTCGGTTAAAGATCGATAGACTATGGGTATTTTTCGGTTAAAGATCGATTGACTGAGTACTCCTATGCTAATTTCTGAGTGGACCAAATTCTGCAAGTGTTCGACTTTGGCCAATTTATGTTTTCTCGAATTATTAGCCTCGACCCTGTACAAAGGTTCAAAGGTGCGACTATGGGTTTTTTTTCGGTTAAAGGTCGATAGACTAAACACTTCTATGATAATTTCTGAGTGGAACAAATTCTGCAAGGTTTCGACTTTGGCCAATTTATGTTTCTCGAATTATTAGCCTCGACCCTGTACAAAGGTTCAAAGGTGCGACTATGGGTATTTTTCGGTTAAAGATCGATAGACTGAGTACTCCTATGCTAATTTCTGAGTGGAACAAATTCTGCAAGTGTTCGACTTTGGCCAATTTATGTTTTCTCGAATTATTAGCTTCGACCCTGTATAAAGGCTCAAAGGTGCGACTATGGGTATTTTTCAGTTAAAGATCGATAGACTAAACACTTCTATGCCAATTTCGATGTGGAACAAATTCTGCAAGTGTTCGACTTTGGCCAATTTATGTTTCTCGAATTATTAGCCTCGACCCTGTACAAAGGTTCAAAGGTGCGACTATGGGTATTTTTCGGTTAAAGATCGATAGACTGAGTACTCCTATGCCAATTTCTGAGTGGAACAAATTCTGCAAGTGTTCGACTTTGGCCAATTTATGTTTTCTCGAATTATTAGCTTCGACCCTGTATAAAGGCTCAAAGGTGCGACTATGGGTATTTTTCAGTTAAAGATCGATAGACTAAACACTTCTATGCCAATTTCGATGTGGAACAAATTCTGCAAGTGTTCGACTTTGGCCAATTTATGTTTCTCGAATTATTAGCCTCGACCCTGTACAAAGGCTCAAAGGTGCGACTATGGGTATTTTTCGGTTAAAGATCGATAGACTAAACACTTCTATGCCAATTTCTGAGTGGAACAAATTCTGCAAGTGTTCGACTTTGGCCAATTTATGTTTTCTCGAATTATTAGCTTCGACCCTGTACAAAGGCTCAAAGGTGCGACTATGGGTATTTTTCGGTTAAAGGTCGATAGACTAAACACTTCTATGCCAATTTCGACGTGGAACAAATTCTGCAAGTGTTCGACTTTGGCCAATTTATGTTTCTCGAATTATTAGCCTCGACCCTGTACAAAGGTTCAAAGGTGCGACTATGGGTATTTTTCGGTTAAAGATCGATAGACTGAGTACTCCTATGCTAATTTCTGAGTGGAACAAATTCTGCAAGTGTTCGACTTTGGCCAATTTATGTTTCTCGAATTATTAGCCTCGACCCGGTACAAAGGCTCAAAGGTGCGACTATGGGTATTATTCGGTTAAAGATCGATAGACTGAGTACTCCTATGCTAATTTCTGAGTGGAACAAATTCTGCAAGTGTTCGACTTTGGCCAATTTATGTTTCTCGAATTATTAGCCTCGACCCTGTACAAAGGCTCAAAGGTTCGACTATGGGTATTTTTCGGTTAAAGATCGATAGACTAAACACTTCTATGCCAATTTCTGAGTTTTAACAAATTCTGCAAGGTTTCGACTTTGGCCAATTTATGTTTTCTCGAATTATTAGCTTCGACCCTGTACAAAGGCTCAAAGGTGCGACTATGGGTATTTTTCGGTTAAAGTTCTATAGACTAAACACTTCTATGCCAATTTCGATGTGGAACAAATTCTGCAAGGTTTCGACTTTGGCCAATTTATGTTTTCTCGAATTATTAGCTTCGACCCTGTACAAAGGCTCAAAGGTGCGAGTATGGGTATTTCTCGGTTAAAGATCGATAGACTAAACACTTCTATGCCAATTTCGATGTGGAACAAATTCTGCAAGTGTTCGACTTTGGCCAATTTATGTTTCTCGAATTATTAGCCTCGACCCTGTACAAAGGTTCAAAGGTGCGACTATGGGTATTTTTCGGTTAAAGATCGATAGACTGAGTACTCCTATGCTAATTTCTGAGTGGAACAAATTCTGCAAGTGTTCGACTTTGGCCAATTTATGTTTCTCGAATTATTAGCCTCGACCCTGTACAAAGGCTCAAAGGTTCGACTATGGGTATTTTTCGGTTAAAGATCGATAGACTAAACACTTCTATGCCCATTTCTGAGTGGAACAAATTCTGCAAGGTTTCGACTTTGGCAAATTTATGTTTTCTCGAATTATTAGCCTCGACCCTGTACAAAGGCTCAAAGGTGCGATGGGTATTTTTCGGTTAAAGATCGATAGACTAAACACTTCTATGCCAATTTCTGAGTGGAATAAATTCTGCAAGTGTTCGACTTTGGCGAATTTATGTTTCTCGAATTATTAGCCTCCACCCTGTACAAAGGTTCAAAGGTGCGACTATGGGTATTTTTCGGTTAAAGATCGATAGACTGAGTACTCCTATGCTAATTTCTGAGTGGAACAAATTCTGCAAGTGTTCGACTTTGGCCAATTTATGTTTCTCGAATTATTAGCCTCGACCCTGTACAAAGGTTCAAAGGTGCGACTATGGGTATTTTTCGGTTAAAGATCGATTGGCTGAGTACTCCTATGCTAATTTCTGAGTGGACCAAATTCTGCAAGTGTTCGACTTTGGCCAATTTATGTTCTCTCGAATTATTAGCCTCGACCCTGTACAAAGGTTCAAAGGTGCGACTATGGGTTTTTTTCGGTTAAAGGTCGATAGACTAAACACTTCTATGATAATTTCTGAGTGGAACAAATTCTGCAAGGTTTCGACTTTGGCCAATTTATGTTTCTCGAATTATTAGCCTCGACCCTGTACAAAGGTTCAAAGGTGCGACTATGGGTATTTTTCGGTTAAAGATCGATAGACTGAGTACTCCTATGCTAATTTCTGAGTGGAACAAATTCTGCAAGTGTTCGACTTTGGCCAATTTATGTTTTCTCGAATTATTAGCTTCGACCCTGTATAAAGGCTCAAAGGTGCGACTATGGGTATTTTTCAGTTAAAGATCGATAGACTAAACACTTCTATGCCAATTTCGATGTGGAACAAATTCTGCAAGTGTTCGACTTTGGCCAATTTATGTTTCTCGAATTATTAGCCTCGACCCTGTACAAAGGTTCAAAGGTGCGACTATGGGTATTTTTCGGTTAAAGATCGATAGACTGAGTACTCCTATGCCAATTTCTGAGTGGACCAAATTCTGCAAGTGTTCGACTTTGGCCAATTTATGTTTTCTCGAATTATTAGCCTCGACCCTGTACAAAGGTTCAAAGGTGCGACTATGGGTTTTTTTTCGGTTAAAGGTCGATAGACTAAACACTTCTATGATAATTTCTGAGTGGAACAAATTCTGCAAGGTTTCGACTTTGGCCAATTTATGTTTCTCGAATTATTAGCCTCGACCCTGTACAAAGGTTCAAAGGTGCGACTATGGGTATTTTTCGGTTAAAGATCGATAGACTGAGTACTCCTATGCTAATTTCTGAGTGGAACAAATTCTGCAAGTGTTCGACTTTGGCCAATTTATGTTTTCTCGAATTATTAGCTTCGACCCTGTATAAAGGCTCAAAGGTGCGACTATGGGTATTTTTCAGTTAAAGATCGATAGACTAAACACTTCTATGCCAATTTCGATGTGGAACAAATTCTGCAAGTGTTCGACTTTGGCCAATTTATGTTTCTCGAATTATTAGCCTCGACCCTGTACAAAGGTTCAAAGGTGCGACTATGGGTATTTTTCGGTTAAAGATCGATAGACTGAGTACTCCTATGCTAATTTCTGAGTGGAACAAATTCTGCAAGTGTTCGACTTTGGCCAATTTATGTTTTCTCGAATTATTAGCTTCGACCCTGTATAAAGGCTCAAAGGTGCGACTATGGGTATTTTTCAGTTAAAGATCGATAGACTAAACACTTCTATGCCAATTTCGATGTGGAACAAATTCTGCAAGTGTTCGACTTTGGCCAATTTATGTTTCTCGAATTATTAGCCTCGACCCTGTACAAAGGTTCAAAGGTGCGACTATGGGTATTTTTCGGTTAAAGATCGATAGACTGAGTACTCCTATGCCAATTTCTGAGTGGAACAAATTCTGCAAGGTTTCGACTTTGGCAAATTTATGTTTTCTCGAATTATTAGCCTCGACCCTGTACAAAGGCTCAAAGGTGCGACTATGGGTATTTTTCGGTTAAAGATCGATAGACTAAACACTTCTATGCCAATTTCTGAGTGGAACAAATTCTGCAAGTGTTCGACTTTGGCAAATTTATGTTTTCTCGAATTATTAGCTTCGACCCTGTACAAAGGCTCAAAGGTGCGACTATGGGTATTTTTCGGTTAAAGGTCGATAGACTAAACACTTCTATGCCAATTTCGACGTGGAACAAATTCTGCAAGTGTTCGAATTTGGCCAATTTATGTTTCTCGAATTATTAGCCTCGACCCTGTACAAAGGCTCAAAGGTTCGACTATGGGTATTTTTCGGTTAAAGATCGATAGACTAAACACTTCTATGCCCATTTCTGAGTGGAACAAATTCTGCAAGGTTTCGACTTTGGCAAATTTATGTTTTCTCGAATTATTAGCCTCGACCCTGTACAAAGGCTCAAAGGTGCGACTATGGGTATTTTTCAGTTAAAGATCGTTAGACTAAACCCTTCTATGCCAATTTCTGAGTGGACCAAATTCTGCAAGTGTTCGACTTTGGCTAATTTATGTTTTCTCGAATAACTGGCCTCGACCCTGTACAAAGGCTCAAAGGTGCGACTATGGGTATTTTTCGGTTAAAGATCGATAGACTTCTATGCCAATTTCGATGTGGAACAAATTCTGCAAGTGTTCGAATTTGGCCAATTTATGTTTCTCGAATTATTAGCCTCGACCCTGTACAAAGGTTCAAAGGTGCGACTATGGGTATTTTTCGGTTAAAGATCGATAGACTGAGTACTCCTATGCTAATTTCTGAGTGGAACAAATTCTGCAAGTGTTCGACTTTGGCCAATTTATGTTTTCTCGAATTATTAGCTTCGACCCTGTACAAAGGCTCAAAGGTGCGACTATGGGTATTTTTCGGTTAAAAATCGATTGACTGAGTACTCCTATGATAATTTCTGAGTGGAACAAATTCTGCAAGGTTTCGACTTTGGCCAATTTATGTTTTCTCGAATTATTAGCTTCGACCCTGTACAAAGGCTCAAAGGTGCGACTATGGGTATTTTTCGGTTAAAGATCGATAGACTAAACACTTCTATGCCAATTTCGATGTGGAACAAATTCTGCAAGTGTTCGACTTTGGCCAATTTATGTTTCTCGAATTATTAGCCTCGACCCTGTACAAAGGTTCAAAGGTGCGACTATGGGTATTTTTCGGTTAAAGATCGATAGACTAAACACTTCTATGCCAATTTCGATGTGGAACAAATTCTGCAAGTGTTCGAATTTGGCCAATTTATGCTTCTCGAATTATTAGCCTCGACCCTGTACAAAGGTTCAAAGGTGCGACTATGGGTATTTTTCGGTTAAAAATCGATTGACTGAGTACTCCTATGATAATTTCTGAGTGGAACAAATTCTGCAAGGTTTCGACTTTGGCCAATTTATGTTTTCTCGAATTATTAGCTTCGACCCTGTACAAAGGCTCAAAGGTGCGACTATGGGTATTTTTCGGTTAAAGATCGATAGACTAAACACTTCTATGCCAATTTCGATGTGGAACAAATTCTGCAAGTGTTCGACTTTGGCCAATTTATGTTTCTCGAATTATTAGCCTCGACCCTGTACAAAGGTTCAAAGGTGCGACTATGGGTATTTTTCGGTTAAAGATCGATAGACTGAGTACTCCTATGCCAATTTCAGAGTGGAACAAATTCTGCAAGGTTTCGACTTTGGCCAATTTATGTTTTCTCGAATTATTAGCCTCGACCCTGTACAAAGGTTCAAAGGTGCGACTATGGGTATTTTTCGGGTAAAGATCGATAGACTGAATACTCCTATGCCAATTTCTGAGTGGAACAAATTCTGCAAGTGTTCGACTTTGGCCAATTTATGTTTTCTCGAATTATTAGCTTCGACCCTGTACAAAGGCTCAAAGGTGCGACTATGGGTATTTTTCGGTTAAAGATCGATAGACTGAGTACTCCTATGCTAATTTCTGAATGGAACAAATTCTGCAAGTGTTCGACTTTGGCCAATTTATGTTTCTCGAATTATTAGCCTCGACCCTGTACAAAGGCTCAAAGGTTCGACTATGGGTATTTTTCGATTAAAGATCGATAGACTAAACACTTCTATGCCAATTTCGATGTGGAACAAATTCTGCAAGTGTTCGACTTTGGCCAATTTATGTTTCTCGAATTATTAGCCTCGACCCTGTACAAAGGTTCAAAGGTGCGACTATGGGTATTTTTCGGTTAAAGATCGATAGACTGAGTACTCCTATGCTAATTTCTGAGTGGAACAAATTATGCAAGTGTTCGACTTTGGCCAATTTATGTTTCTCGAATTATTAGCCTCGACCCTGTACAAAGGTTCAAAGGTGCGACTATGGGTATTTTTCGGTTAAAGATCGATAGACTAAACACTTCTATGATAATTTCTGAGTGGAACAAATTATGCAAGTGTTCGACTTTGGAAAAATTTATGTTTCTCGAATTATTAGCCTCGACCCTGTACAAAGGCTCAAAGGTTCGACTATGGGTATTTTTCGGTTAAAGATCGATAGACTAAACACTTCCATGCCAATTTCTGAGTGGAACAAATTCTGCAAGGTTTCGACTTTGGCCAATTTATGTTTTCTCGAATTATTAGCTTCGACCCTGTACAAAGGCTCAAGGTGCGACTATGGGTATTTTTCGGTTAAAGTTCGATATACTAAACACTTCTATGCCAATTTCGATGTGGAACAAATTCTGCAAGTGTTCGACTTTGGCCAATTTATGTTTCTCGAATTATTAGCCTCGACCCTGTACAAAGGTTCAAAGGTGCGACTATGGGTATTTTTCGGTTAAAGATCGATTGACTGAGTACTCCTATGCTAATTTCTGAGTGGACCAAATTCTGCAAGTGTTCGACTTTGGCCAATTTATGTTTTCTCGAATTATTAGCCTCGACCCTGTACAAAGGTTCAAAGGTGCGACTATGGGTTTTTTTTCGGTTAAAGGTCGATAGACTAAACACTTCTATGATAATTTCTGAGTGGAACAAATTCTGCAAGGTTTCGACTTTGGCCAATTTATGTTTCTCGAATTATTAGCCTCGACCCTGTACAAAGGTTCAAAGGTGCGACTATGGGTATTTTTCGGTTAAAGATCGATAGACTGAGTACTCCTATGCTAATTTCTGAGTGGAACAAATTCTGCAAGTGTTCGACTTTGGCCAATTTATGTTTTCTCGAATTATTAGCTTCGACCCTGTATAAAGGCTCAAAGGTGCGACTATGGGTATTTTTCAGTTAAAGATCGATAGACTAAACACTTCTATGCCAATTTCGATGTGGAACAAATTCTGCAAGTGTTCGACTTTGGCCAATTTATGTTTCTCGATTATTAGCCTCGACCCTGTACAAAGGTTCAAAGGTGCGACTATGGGTATTTTTCGGTTAAAGATCGATAGACTGAGTACTCCTATGCCAATTTCTGAGTGGAACAAATTCTGCAAGGTTTCGACTTTGGCAAATTTATGTTTTCTCGAATTATTAGCCTCGACCCTGTACAAAGGCTCAAAGGTGCGACTATGGGTATTTTTCGGTTAAAGATCGATAGACTAAACACTTCTATGCCAATTTCTGAGTGGAACAAATTCTGCAAGTGTTCGACTTTGGCCAATTTATGTTTTCTCGAATTATTAGCTTCGACCCTGTACAAAGGCTCAAAGGTGCGACTATGGGTATTTTTCGGTTAAAGGTCGATAGACTAAACACTTCTATGCCAATTTCGACGTGGAACAAATTCTGCAAGTGTTCGACTTTGGCCAATTTATGTTTCTCGAATTATTAGCCTCGACCCTGTACAAAGGTTCAAAGGTGCGACTATGGGTATTTTTCGGTTAAAGATCGATAGACTGAGTACTCCTATGCTAATTTCTGAGTGGAACAAATTCTGCAAGTGTTCGACTTTGGCCAATTTATGTTTCTCGAATTATTAGCCTCGACCCGGTACAAAGGCTCAAAGGTGCGACTATGGGTATTATTCGGTTAAAGATCGATAGACTGAGTACTCCTATGCTAATTTCTGAGTGGAACAAATTCTGCAAGTGTTCGACTTTGGCCAATTTATGTTTCTCGAATTATTAGCCTCGACCCTGTACAAAGGCTCAAAGGTTCGACTATGGGTATTTTTCGGTTAAAGATCGATAGACTAAACACTTCTATGCCAATTTCTGAGTTTTAACAAATTCTGCAAGGTTTCGACTTTGGCCAATTTATGTTTTCTCGAATTATTAGCTTCGACCCTGTACAAAGGCTCAAAGGTGCGACTATGGGTATTTTTCGGTTAAAGTTCTATAGACTAAACACTTCTATGCCAATTTCGATGTGGAACAAATTCTGCAAGGTTTCGACTTTGGCCAATTTATGTTTTCTCGAATTATTAGCTTCGACCCTGTACAAAGGCTCAAAGGTGCGAGTATGGGTATTTCTCGGTTAAAGATCGATAGACTAAACACTTCTATGCCTATTTCGATGTGGAACAAATTCTGCAAGTGTTCGACTTTGGCCAATTTATGTTTCTCGAATTATTAGCCTCGACCCTGTACAAAGGTTCAAAGGTGCGACTATGGGTATTTTTCGGTTAAAGATCGATAGACTGAGTACTCCTATGCTAATTTCTGAGTGGAACAAATTCTGCAAGTGTTCGACTTTGGCCAATTTATGTTTCTCGAATTATTAGCCTCGACCCTGTACAAAGGCTCAAAGGTTCGACTATGGGTATTTTTCGGTTAAAGATCGATAGACTAAACACTTCTATGCCCATTTCTGAGTGGAACAAATTCTGCAAGGTTTCGACTTTGGCAAATTTATGTTTTCTCGAATTATTAGCCTCGACCCTGTACAAAGGCTCAAAGGTGCGACTATGGGTATTTTTCAGTTAAAGATCGTTAGACTAAACCCTTCTATGCCAATTTCTGAGTGGAACAAATTCTGCAAGGTTTCGACTTTGGCCAATTTATGTTTTCTCGAATTATTAGCTTCGACCCTGTACAAAGGCTCAAAGGTGCGACTATGGGTATTTTTCGGTTAAAGATCGATTGACTGAGTACTCCTATGCTAATTTCTGAGTGGACCAAATTCTGCAAGTGTTCGACTTTGGCTAATTTATGTTTTCTCGAATAACTGGCCTCGACCCTGTACAAAGGCTCAAAGGTGCGACTATGGGTATTTTTCAGTTAAAGATCGATAGACTTCTATGCCAATTTCGATGTGGAACAAATTCTGCAAGTGTTCGAATTTGGCCAATTTATGTTTCTCGAATTGTTAGCCTCGACCCTGTACAAAGGTTCAAAGGTGCGACTATGGGTATTTTTCGGTTAAAGATCGATAGACTGAGTACTCCTATGCTAATTTCTGAGTGGAACAAATTCTGCAAGTGTTCGACTTTGGCCAATTTATGTTTTCTCGAATTATTAGCTTCGACCCTGTACAAAGGCTCAAAGGTGCGACTATGGGTATTTTTCGGTTAAAGATCGATAGACTAAACACTTCTATGCCAATTTCGATGTGGAACAAATTCTGCAAGTGTTCGAATTTGGCCAATTTATGCTTTTCGAATTATTAGCCTCGACCCTGTACAAAGGTTCAAAGGTGCGACTATGGGTATTTTTCGGTTAAAAATCGATTGACTGAGTACTCCTATGATAATTTCTGAGTGGAACAAATTCTGCAAGGTTTCGACTTTGGCCAATTTATGTTTTCTCGAATTATTAGCTTCGACCCTGTACAAAGGCTCAAAGGTGCGACTATGGGTATTTTTCGGTTAAAGATCGATAGACTAAACACTTCTATGCCAATTTCGATGTGGAACAAATTCTGCAAGTGTTCGACTTTGGCCAATTTATGTTTCTCGAATTATTAGCCTCGACCCTGTACAAAGGTTCAAAGGTGCGACTATGGGTATTTTTCGGTTAAAGATCGATAGACTGAGTACTCCTATGCTAATTTCTGAGTGGAACAAATTCTGCAAGGTTTCGACTTTGGCAAATTTATGTTTTCTCGAATTATTAGCCTCGACCCTGTACAAAGGCTCAAAGGTGCGACTATGGGTATTTTTCAGTTAAAGATCGTTAGACTAAACCCTTCTATGCCAATTTCAGAGTGGAACAAATTCTGCAAGGTTTCGACTTTGGCCAATTTATGTTTTCTCGAATTATTAGCCTCGACCCTGTACAAAGGTTCAAAGGTGCGACTATGGGTATTTTTCGGGTAAAGATCGATAGACTGAATACTCCTATGCCAATTTATAAGTGGATCAAATTCTGCAAGGTTTCGACTTTGGCCAATTTATGTTTTCTCGAATAACTGGTCCCGACCCTGTACAAAGGCTCAAAGGTGCGGCTATGGGTATTTTTCAGTTAAAGATCGATAGACTGAGTACTCCTATGCTAATTTCTGAGTGGAACAAATTCTGCAAGTGTTCGACTTTGGCCAATTTATGTTTCTCGAATTATTAGCCTCGACCCTGTACAAAGGCTCAAAGGTTCGACTATGGGTATTTTTCGGTTAAAGATCGATAGACTAAACACTTCTATGCCAATTTCGATGTGGAACAAATTCTGCAAGTGTTCGACTTTGGCCAATTTATGTTTCTCGAATTATTAGCCTCGACCCTGTACAAAGGTTCAAAGGTGCGACTATGGGTATTTTTCGGTTAAAGATCGATAGACTGAGTACTCCTATGCTAATTTCTGAGTGGAACAAATTATGCAAGTGTTCGACTTTGGCCAATTTATGTTTCTCGAATTATTAGCCTCGACCCTGTACAAAGGTTCAAAGGTGCGACTATGGGTATTTTTCGGTTAAAGATCGATAGACTAAACACTTCTATGATAATTTCTGAGTGGAACAAATTATGCAAGTGTTCGACTTTGGAAAAATTTATGTTTCTCGAATTATTAGCCTCGACCCTGTACAAAGGCTCAAAGGTTCGACTATGGGTATTTTTCGGTTAAAGATCGATAGACTAAACACTTCCATGCCAATTTCTGAGTGGAACAAATTCTGCAAGTTTTCGACTTTGGCCAATTTATGTTTTCTCGAATTATTAGCTTCGACCCTGTACAAAGGCTTAAGGTGCGACTATGGGTATTTTTCGGTTAAAGTTCGATAGACTAAACACTTCTATGCCAATTTCGATGTGGAACAAATTCTGCAAGTGTTCGACTTTGGCCAATTTATGTTTCTCGAATTATTAGCCTCGACCCTGTACAAAGGTTCAAAGGTGCGACTATGGGTATTTTTCGGTTAAAGATCGATTGACTGAGTACTCCTATGCTAATTTCTGAGTGGACCAAATTCTGCAAGTGTTCGACTTTGGCCAATTTATGTTTTCTCGAATTATTAGCCTCGACCCTGTACAAAGGTTCAAAGGTGCGACTATGGGTTTTTTTTCGGTTAAAGGTCGATAGACTAAACACTTCTGAGTGGAACAAATTCTGCAAGTGTTCGACTTTGGCCAATTTATGTTTTCTCGAATTATTAGCTTCGACCCTGTACAAAGGCTCAAAGGTGCGACTATGGGTATTTTTCGGTTAAAGATCGATAGACTGAGTACTCCTATGCTAATTTCTGAATGGAACAAATTCTGCAAGTGTTCGACTTTGGCCAATTTATGTTTCTCGAATTATTAGCCTCGACCCTGTACAAAGGCTCAAAGGTTCGACTATGGGTATTTTTCGATTAAAGATCGATAGACTAAACACTTCTATGCCAATTTCGATGTGGAACAAATTCTGCAAGTGTTCGACTTTGGCCAATTTATGTTTCTCGAATTATTAGCCTCGACCCTGTACAAAGGTTCAAAGGTGCGACTATGGGTATTTTTCGGTTAAAGATCGATAGACTGAGTACTCCTATGCTAATTTCTGAGTGGAACAAATTATGCAAGTGTTCGACTTTGGCCAATTTATGTTTCTCGAATTATTAGCCTCGACCCTGTACAAAGGTTCAAAGGTGCGACTATGGGTATTTTTCGGTTAAAGATCGATAGACTAAACACTTCTATGATAATTTCTGAGTGGAACAAATTATGCAAGTGTTCGACTTTGGAAAAATTTATGTTTCTCGAATTATTAGCCTCGACCCTGTACAAAGGCTCAAAGGTTCGACTATGGGTATTTTTCGGTTAAAGATCGATAGACTAAACACTTCCATGCCAATTTCGATGTGGAACAAATTCTGCAAGTGTTCGACTTTGGCCAATTTATGTTTCTCGAATTATTAGCCTCGACCCTGTACAAAGGTTCAAAGGTGCGACTATGGGTATTTTTCGGTTAAAGATCGATTGACTGAGTACTCCTATGCTAATTTCTGAGTGGACCAAATTCTGCAAGTGTTCGACTTTGGCCAATTTATGTTTTCTCGAATTATTAGCCTCGACCCTGTACAAAGGTTCAAAGGTGCGACTATGGGTTTTTTTTCGGTTAAAGGTCGATAGACTAAACACTTCTATGCCAATTTCTGAGTGGAACAAATTCTGCAAGTGTTCGACTTTGGCCAAATTATGTTTTCTCGAATTATTAGCTTCGACCCTGTACAAAGGCTCAAAGGTGCGACTATGGGTATTTTTCGGTTAAAGGTCGATAGACTAAACACTTCTATGCCAATTTCGACGTGGAACAAATTCTGCAAGTGTTCGACTTTGGCCAATTTATGTTTCTCGAATTATTAGCCTCGACCCTGTACAAAGGTTCAAAGGTGCGACTATGGGTATTTTTCGGTTAAAGATCGATAGACTGAGTACTCCTATGCTAATTTCTGAGTGGAACAAATTCTGCAAGTGTTCGACTTTGGCCAATTTATGTTTCTCGAATTATTAGCCTCGACCCGGTACAAAGGCTCAAAGGTGCGACTATGGGTATTATTCGGTTAAAGATCGATAGACTGAGTACTCCTATGCTAATTTCTGAGTGGAACAAATTCTGCAAGTGTTCGACTTTGGCCAATTTATGTTTCTCGAATTATTAGCCTCGACCCTGTACAAAGGCTCAAAGGTTCGACTATGGGTATTTTTCGGTTAAAGATCGATAGACTAAACACTTCTATGCCAATTTCTGAGTGGAACAAATTCTGCAAGGTTTCGACTTTGGCCAATTTATGTTTTCTCGAATTATTAGCTTCGACCCTGTACAAAGGCTCAAAGGTGCGACTATGGGTATTTTTCGGTTAAAGTTCTATAGACTAAACACTTCTATGCCAATTTCGATGTGGAACAAATTCTGCAAGGTTTCGACTTTGGCCAATTTATGTTTTCTCGAATTATTAGCTTCGACCCTGTACAAAGGCTCAAAGGTGCGAGTATGGGTATTTCTCGGTTAAAGATCGATAGACTAAACACTTCTATGCCAATTTCGATGTGGAACAAATTCTGCAAGTGTTCGACTTTGGCCAATTTATGTTTCTCGAATTATTAGCCTCGACCCTGTACAAAGGTTCAAAGGTGCGACTATGGGTATTTTTCGGTTAAAGATCGATAGACTGAGTACTCCTATGCTAATTTCTGAGTGGAACAAATTCTGCAAGTGTTCGACTTTGGCCAATTTATGTTTCTCGAATTATTAGCCTCGACCCTGTACAAAGGCTCAAAGGTTCGACTATGGGTATTTTTCGGTTAAAGATCGATAGACTAAACACTTCTATGCCCATTTCTGAGTGGAACAAATTCTGCAAGGTTTCGACTTTGGCAAATTTATGTTTTCTCGAATTATTAGCCTCGACCCTGTACAAAGGCTCAAAGGTGCGACTATGGGTATTTTTCAGTTAAAGATCGTTAGACTAAACCCTTCTATGCCAATTTCTGAGTGGAACAAATTCTGCAAGGTTTCGACTTTGGCCAATTTATGTTTTCTCGAATTATTAGCTTCGACCCTGTACAAAGGCTCAAGGTGCGACTATGGGTATTTTTCGGTTAAAGTTCGATAGACTAAACACTTCTATGCCAATTTCGATGTGGAACAAATTCTGCAAGTGTTCGACTTTGGCCAATTTATGTTTCTCGAATTATTAGCCTCGACCCTGTACATAGGCTCAAAGGTTCGACTATGGGTATTTTTCGGTTAAAGATCGATAGACTAAACACTTCTATGCCAATTTCTGAGTGGAACAAATTCTGCAAGGTTTCGACTTTGGCCAATTTATGTTTTCTCGAATTATTAGCTTCGACCCTGTACAAAGGCTCAAAGGTGCGACTATGGGTATTTTTCGGTTAAAGTTCTATAGACTAAACACTTCTATGCCAATTTCGATGTGGAACAAATTCTGCAAGGTTTCGACTTTGGCCAATTTATGTTTTCTCGAATTATTAGCTTCGACCCTGTACAAAGGCTCAAAGGTGCGACTATGGGTATTTTTCGGTTAAAGTTCTATAGACTAAACACTTCTATGCCAATTTCGATGTGGAACAAATTCTGCAAGGTTTCGACTTTGGCCAATTTATGTTTCTCGAATTATTAGCCTCGACCCTGTACAAAGGTTCAAAGGTGCGACTATGGGTATTTTTCGGTTAAAGATCGATAGACTGAGTACTCCTATGCTAATTTCTGAGTGGAACAAATTATGCAAGTGTTCGACTTTGGCCAATTTATGTTTCTCGAATTATTAGCCTCGACCCTGTACAAAGGTTCAAAGGTGCGACTATGGGTATTTTTCGGTTAAAGATCGATAGACTAAACACTTCTATGATAATTTCTGAGTGGAACAAATTATGCAAGTGTTCGACTTTTGAAAAATTTATGTTTCTCGAATTATTAGCCTCGACCCTGTACAAAGGTTCAAAGGTGCGACTATGGGTATTTTTCGGTTAAAGATCGATAGACTAAACACTTCTATGATAATTTCTGAGTGGAACAAATTATGCAAGTGTTCGACTTTGGCCAATTTATGTTTCTCGAATTATTAGCCTCGACCTGTACAAAGGTTCAAAGGTGCGACTATGGGTATTTTTCGGTTAAAGATCGATTGACTGAGTACTCCTATGCTAATTTCTGAGTGGACCAAATTCTGCAAGTGTTCGACTTTGGCCAATTTATGTTTTCTCGAATTATTAGCCTCGACCCTGTACAAAGGTTCAAAGGTGCGACTATGGGTTTTTTTTCGGTTAAAGGTCGATAGACTAAACACTTCTATGCCAATTTCTGAGTGGAACAAATTCTGCAAGTGTTCGACTTTGGCCAATTTATGTTTTCTCGAATTATTAGCTTCGAGCCTGTACAAAGGCTCAAAGGTGCGACTATGGGTATTTTTCGGTTAAAGATCGATAGACTGAGTACTCCTATGCTAATTTCTGAATGGAACAAATTCTGCAAGTGTTCGACTTTGGCCAATTTATGTTTCTCGAATTATTAGCCTCGACCCTGTACAAAGGCTCAAAGGTTCGACTATGGGTATTTTTCGATTAAAGATCGATAGACTAAACACTTCTATGCCAATTTCGATGTGGAACAAATTCTGCAAGTGTTCGACTTTGGCCAATTTATGTTTCTCGAATTATTAGCCTCGACCCTGTACAAAGGTTCAAAGGTGCGACTATGGGTATTTTTCGGTTAAAGATCGATAGACTGAGTACTCCTATGCTAATTTCTGAGTGGAACAAATTATGCAAGTGTTCGACTTTGGCCAATTTATGTTTCTCGAATTATTAGCCTCGACCCTGTACAAAGGTTCAAAGGTGCGACTATGGGTATTTTTCGGTTAAAGATCGATAGACTAAACACTTCTATGATAATTTCTGAGTGGAACAAATTATGCAAGTGTTCGACTTTGGAAAAATTTATGTTTCTCGAATTATTAGCCTCGACCCTGTACAAAGGCTCAAAGGTTCGACTATGGGTATTTTTCGGTTAAAGATCGATAGACTAAACACTTCCATGCCAATTTCTGAGTGGAACAAATTCTGCAAGTTTCGACTTTGGCCAATTTATGTTTTCTCGAATTATTAGCTTCGACCCTGTACAAAGGCTCAAGGTGCGACTATGGGTATTTTTCGGTTAAAGTTCGATAGACTAAACACTTCTATGCCAATTTCGATGTGGAACAAATTCTGCAAGTGTTCGACTTTGGCCAATTTATGTTTCTCGAATTATTAGCCTCGACCCTGTACAAAGGTTCAAAGGTGCGACTATGGGTATTTTTCGGTTAAAGATCGATTGACTGAGTACTCCTATGCTAATTTCTGAGTGGACCAAATTCTGCAAGTGTTCGACTTTGGCCAATTTATGTTTTCTCGAATTATTAGCCTCGACCCTGTACAAAGGTTCAAAGGTGCGACTATGGGTTTTTTTTCGGTTAAAGGTCGATAGACTAAACACTTCTATGCCAATTTCTGAGTGGAACAAATTCTGCAAGTGTTCGACTTTGGCCAATTTATGTTTTCTCGAATTATTAGCTTCGACCCTGTACAAAGGCTCAAAGGTGCGACTATGGGTATTTTTCGGTTAAAGGTCGATAGACTAAACACTTCTATGCCAATTTCGACGTGGAACAAATTCTGCAAGTGTTCGACTTTGGCCAATTTATGTTTCTCGAATTATTAGCCTCGACCCTGTACAAAGGTTCAAAGGTGCGACTATGGGTATTTTTCGGTTAAAGATCGATAGACTGAGTACTCCTATGCTAATTTCTGAGTGGAACAAATTCTGCAAGTGTTCGACTTTGGCCAATTTATGTTTCTCGAATTATTAGCCTCGACCCGGTACAAAGGCTCAAAGGTGCGACTATGGGTATTATTCGGTTAAAGATCGATAGACTGAGTACTCCTATGCTAATTTCTGAGTGGAACAAATTCTGCAAGTGTTCGACTTTGGCCAATTTATGTTTCTCGAATTATTAGCCTCGACCCTGTACAAAGGCTCAAAGGTTCGACTATGGGTATTTTTCGGTTAAAGATCGATAGACTAAACACTTCTATGCCAATTTCTGAGTGGAACAAATTCTGCAAGGTTTCGACTTTGGCCAATTTATGTTTTCTCGAATTATTAGCTTCGACCCTGTACAAAGGCTCAAAGGTGCGACTATGGGTATTTTTCGGTTAAAGTTCTATAGACTAAACACTTCTATGCCAATTTCGATGTGGAACAAATTCTGCAAGGTTTCGACTTTGGCCAATTTATGTTTTCTCGAATTATTAGCTTCGACCCTGTACAAAGGCTCAAAGGTGCGACTATGGGTATTTTTCGGTTAAAGTTCTATAGACTAAACACTTCTATGCCAATTTCGATGTGGAACAAATTCTGCAAGGTTTCGACTTTGGCCAATTTATGTTTCTCGAATTATTAGCCTCGACCCTGTACAAAGGTTCAAAGGTGCGACTATGGGTATTTTTCGGTTAAAGATCGATAGACTGAGTACTCCTATGCTAATTTCTGAGTGGAACAAATTATGCAAGTGTTCGACTTTGGCCAATTTATGTTTCTCGAATTATTAGCCTCGACCCTGTACAAAGGTTCAAAGGTGCGACTATGGGTATTTTTCGGTTAAAGATCGATAGACTAAACACTTCTATGATAATTTCTGAGTGGAACAAATTATGCAAGTGTTCGACTTTTGAAAAATTTATGTTTCTCGAATTATTAGCCTCGACCCTGTACAAAGGTTCAAAGGTGCGACTATGGGTATTTTTCGGTTAAAGATCGATAGACTAAACACTTCTATGATAATTTCTGAGTGGAACAAATTATGCAAGTGTTCGACTTTGGCCAATTTATGTTTCTCGAATTATTAGCCTCGACCTGTACAAAGGTTCAAAGGTGCGACTATGGGTATTTTTCGGTTAAAGATCGATTGACTGAGTACTCCTATGCTAATTTCTGAGTGGACCAAATTCTGCAAGTGTTCGACTTTGGCCAATTTATGTTTTCTCGAATTATTAGCCTCGACCCTGTACAAAGGTTCAAAGGTGCGACTATGGGTTTTTTTTCGGTTAAAGGTCGATAGACTAAACACTTCTATGCCAATTTCTGAGTGGAACAAATTCTGCAAGTGTTCGACTTTGGCCAATTTATGTTTTCTCGAATTATTAGCTTCGACCCTGTACAAAGGCTCAAAGGTGCGACTATGGGTATTTTTCGGTTAAAGATCGATAGACTGAGTACTCCTATGCTAATTTCTGAATGGAACAAATTCTGCAAGTGTTCGACTTTGGCCAATTTATGTTTCTCGAATTATTAGCCTCGACCCTGTACAAAGGCTCAAAGGTTCGACTATGGGTATTTTTCGATTAAAGATCGATAGACTAAACACTTCTATGCCAATTTCGATGTGGAACAAATTCTGCAAGTGTTCGACTTTGGCCAATTTATGTTTCTCGAATTATTAGCCTCGACCCTGTACAAAGGTTCAAAGGTGCGACTATGGGTATTTTTCGGTTAAAGATCGATAGACTGAGTACTCCTATGCTAATTTCTGAGTGGAACAAATTATGCAAGTGTTCGACTTTGGCCAATTTATGTTTCTCGAATTATTAGCCTCGACCCTGTACAAAGGTTCAAAGGTGCGACTATGGGTATTTTTCGGTTAAAGATCGATAGACTAAACACTTCTATGATAATTTCTGAGTGGAACAAATTATGCAAGTGTTCGACTTTGGCCAATTTATGTTTCTCGAATTATTAGCCTCGACCCTGTACAAAGGTTCAAAGGTGCGACTATGGGTATTTTTCGGTTAAAGATCGATAGACTAAACACTTCTATGATAATTTCTGAGTGGAACAAATTATGCAAGTGTTCGACTTTGGAAAAATTTATGTTTCTCGAATTATTAGCCTCGACCCTGTACAAAGGCTCAAAGGTTCGACTATGGGTATTTTTCGGTTAAAGATCGATAGACTAAACACTTCCATGCCAATTTCTGAGTGGAACAAATTCTGCAAGTTTCGACTTTGGCCAATTTATGTTTTCTCGAATTATTAGCTTCGACCCTGTACAAAGGCTCAAGGTGCGACTATGGGTATTTTTCGGTTAAAGTTCGATAGACTAAACACTTCTATGCCAATTTCGATGTGGAACAAATTCTGCAAGTGTTCGACTTTGGCCAATTTATGTTTCTCGAATTATTAGCCTCGACCCTGTACAAAGGTTCAAAGGTGCGACTATGGGTATTTTTCGGTTAAAGATCGATTGACTGAGTACTCCTATGCTAATTTCTGAGTGGACCAAATTCTGCAAGTGTTCGACTTTGGCCAATTTATGTTTTCTCGAATTATTAGCCTCGACCCTGTACAAAGGTTCAAAGGTGCGACTATGGGTTTTTTTTCGGTTAAAGGTCGATAGACTAAACACTTCTATGCCAATTTCTGAGTGGAACAAATTCTGCAAGTGTTCGACTTTGGCCAATTTATGTTTTCTCGAATTATTAGCTTCGACCCTGTACAAAGGCTCAAAGGTGCGACTATGGGTATTTTTCGGTTAAAGGTCGATAGACTAAACACTTCTATGCCAATTTCGACGTGGAACAAATTCTGCAAGTGTTCGACTTTGGCCAATTTATGTTTCTCGAATTATTAGCCTCGACCCTGTACAAAGGTTCAAAGGTGCGACTATGGGTATTTTTCGGTTAAAGATCGATAGACTGAGTACTCCTATGCTAATTTCTGAGTGGAACAAATTCTGCAAGTGTTCGACTTTGGCCAATTTATGTTTCTCGAATTATTAGCCTCGACCCGGTACAAAGGCTCAAAGGTGCGACTATGGGTATTATTCGGTTAAAGATCGATAGACTGAGTACTCCTATGCTAATTTCTGAGTGGAACAAATTCTGCAAGTGTTCGACTTTGGCCAATTTATGTTTCTCGAATTATTAGCCTCGACCCTGTACAAAGGCTCAAAGGTTCGACTATGGGTATTTTTCGGTTAAAGATCGATAGACTGAACACTTCTATGCCAATTTCTGAGTGGAACAAATTCTGCAAGGTTTCGACTTTGGCCAATTTATGTTTTCTCGAATTATTAGCTTCGACCCTGTACAAAGGCTCAAAGGTGCGACTATGGGTATTTTTCGGTTAAAGTTCTATAGACTAAACACTTCTATGCCAATTTCGATGTGGAACAAATTCTGCAAGGTTTCGACTTTGGCCAATTTATGTTTTCTCGAATTATTAGCTTCGACCCTGTACAAAGGCTCAAAGGTGCGAGTATGGGTATTTCTCGGTTAAAGATCGATAGACTAAACACTTCTATGCCAATTTCGATGTGGAACAAATTCTGCAAGTGTTCGACTTTGGCCAATTTATGTTTCTCGAATTATTAGCCTCGACCCTGTACAAAGGTTCAAAGGTGCGACTATGGGTATTTTTCGGTTAAAGATCGATAGACTGAGTACTCCTATGCTAATTTCTGAGTGGAACAAATTCTGCAAGTGTTCGACTTTGGCCAATTTATGTTTCTCGAATTATTAGCCTCGACCCTGTACAAAGGCTCAAAGGTTCGACTATGGGTATTTTTCGGTTAAAGATCGATAGACTAAACACTTCTATGCCCATTTCTGAGTGGAACAAATTCTGCAAGGTTTCGACTTTGGCAAATTTATGTTTTCTCGAATTATTAGCCTCGACCCTGTACAAAGGCTCAAAGGTGCGACTATGGGTATTTTTCAGTTAAAGATCGTTAGACTAAACCCTTCTATGCCAATTTCTGAGTGGAACAAATTCTGCAAGGTTTCGACTTTGGCCAATTTATGTTTTCTCGAATTATTAGCTTCGACCCTGTACAAAGGCTCAAGGTGCGACTATGGGTATTTTTCGGTTAAAGTTCGATAGACTAAACACTTCTATGCCAATTTCGATGTGGAACAAATTCTGCAAGTGTTCGACTTTGGCCAATTTATGTTTCTCGAATTATTAGCCTCGACCCTGTACAAAGGTTCAAAGGTGCGACTATGGGTATTTTTCGGTTAAAGATCGATTGACTGAGTACTCCTATGCTAATTTCTGAGTGGACCAAATTCTGCAAGTGTTCGACTTTGGCCAATTTATGTTTTCTCGAATTATTAGCCTCGACCCTGTACAAAGGTTCAAAGGTGCGACTATGGGTTTTTTTTCGGTTAAAGGTCGATAGACTAAACACTTCTATGCCAATTTCTGAGTGGAACAAATTCTGCAAGTGTTCGACTTTGGCCAATTTATGTTTTCTCGAATTATTAGCTTCGACCCTGTACAAAGGCTCAAAGGTGCGACTATGGGTATTTTTCGGTTAAAGGTCGATAGACTAAACACTTCTATGCCAATTTCGACGTGGAACAAATTCTGCAAGTGTTCGACTTTGGCCAATTTATGTTTCTCGAATTATTAGCCTCGACCCTGTACAAAGGTTCAAAGGTGCGACTATGGGTATTTTTCGGTTAAAGATCGATAGACTGAGTACTCCTATGCTAATTTCTGAGTGGAACAAATTCTGCAAGTGTTCGACTTTGGCCAATTTATGTTTCTCGAATTATTAGCCTCGACCCGGTACAAAGGCTCAAAGGTGCGACTATGGGTATTATTCGGTTAAAGATCGATAGACTGAGTACTCCTATGCTAATTTCTGAGTGGAACAAATTCTGCAAGTGTTCGACTTTGGCCAATTTATGTTTCTCGAATTATTAGCCTCGACCCTGTACAAAGGCTCAAAGGTTCGACTATGGGTATTTTTCGGTTAAAGATCGATAGACTAAACACTTCTATGCCAATTTCTGAGTGGAACAAATTCTGCAAGGTTTCGACTTTGGCCAATTTATGTTTTCTCGAATTATTAGCTTCGACCCTGTACAAAGGCTCAAAGGTGCGACTATGGGTATTTTTCGGTTAAAGTTCTATAGACTAAACACTTCTATGCCAATTTCGATGTGGAACAAATTCTGCAAGGTTTCGACTTTGGCCAATTTATGTTTTCTCGAATTATTAGCTTCGACCCTGTACAAAGGCTCAAAGGTGCGACTATGGGTATTTTTCGGTTAAAGTTCTATAGACTAAACACTTCTATGCCAATTTCGATGTGGAACAAATTCTGCAAGGTTTCGACTTTGGCCAATTTATGTTTCTCGAATTATTAGCCTCGACCCCTGTACAAAGGTTCAAAGGTGCGACTATGGGTATTTTTCGGTTAAAGATCGATAGACTGAGTACTCCTATGCTAATTTCTGAGTGGAACAAATTATGCAAGTGTTCGACTTTGGCCAATTTATGTTTCTCGAATTATTAGCCTCGACCCTGTACAAAGGTTCAAAGGTGCGACTATGGGTATTTTTCGGTTAAAGATCGATAGACTAAACACTTCTATGATAATTTCTGAGTGGAACAAATTATGCAAGTGTTCGACTTTGGAAAAATTTATGTTTCTCGAATTATTAGCCTCGACCCTGTACAAAGGTTCAAAGGTGCGACTATGGGTATTTTTCGGTTAAAGATCGATAGACTAAACACTTCTATGATAATTTCTGAGTGGAACAAATTATGCAAGTGTTCGACTTTGGCCAATTTATGTTTCTCGAATTATTAGCCTCGACCCTGTACAAAGGTTCAAAGGTGCGACTATGGGTATTTTTCGGTTAAAGATCGATTGACTGAGTACTCCTATGCTAATTTCTGAGTGGACCAAATTCTGCAAGTGTTCGACTTTGGCCAATTTATGTTTTCTCGAATTATTAGCTTCGACCCTGTACAAAGGCTCAAAGGTGCGACTATGGGTATTTTTCGGTTAAAGGTCGATAGACTAAACACTTCTATGCCAATTTCTGAGTGGAACAAATTCTGCAAGTGTTCGACTTTGGCCAATTTATGTTTCTCGAATTATTAGCCTCGACCCTGTACAAAGGTTCAAAGGTGCGACTATGGGTATTTTTCGGTTAAAGATCGATAGACTGAGTACTCCTATGCTAATTTCTGAGTGGAACAAATTCTGCAAGTGTTCGACTTTGGCCAATTTATGTTTCTCGAATTATTAGCCTCGACCCGGTACAAAGGCTCAAAGGTGCGACTATGGGTATTATTCGGTTAAAGATCGATAGACTGAGTACTCCTATGCTAATTTCTGAGTGGAACAAATTCTGCAAGTGTTCGACTTTGGCCAATTTATGTTTCTCGAATTATTAGCCTCGACCCTGTACAAAGGCTCAAAGGTTCGACTATGGGTATTTTTCGGTTAAAGATCGATAGACTAAACACTTCTATGCCAATTTCTGAGTGGAACAAATTCTGCAAGGTTTCGACTTTGGCCAATTTATGTTTTCTCGAATTATTAGCTTCGACCCTGTACAAAGGCTCAAAGGTGCGAGTATGGGTATTTCTCGGTTAAAGATCGATAGACTAAACACTTCTATGCCAATTTCGATGTGGAACAAATTCTGCAAGTGTTCGACTTTGGCCAATTTATGTTTCTCGAATTATTAGCCTCGACCCTGTACAAAGGTTCAAAGGTGCGACTATGGGTATTTTTCGGTTAAAGATCGATAGACTGAGTACTCCTATGCTAATTTCTGAGTGGAACAAATTCTGCAAGTGTTCGACTTTGGCCAATTTATGTTTCTCGAATTATTAGCCTCGACCCTGTACAAAGGCTCAAAGGTTCGACTATGGGTATTTTTCGGTTAAAGATCGATAGACTAAACACTTCTATGCCCATTTCTGAGTGGAACAAATTCTGCAAGGTTTCGACTTTGGCAAATTTATGTTTTCTCGAATTATTAGCCTCGACCCTGTACAAAGGCTCAAAGGTGCGACTATGGGTATTTTTCAGTTAAAGATCGTTAGACTAAACCCTTCTATGCCAATTTCTGAGTGGAACAAATTCTGCAAGGTTTCGACTTTGGCCAATTTATGTTTTCTCGAATTATTAGCTTCGACCCTGTACAAAGGCTCAAGGTGCGACTATGGGTATTTTTCGGTTAAAGTTCGATAGACTAAACACTTCTATGCCAATTTCGATGTGGAACAAATTCTGCAAGTGTTCGACTTTGGCCAATTTATGTTTCTCGAATTATTAGCCTCGACCCTGTACAAAGGTTCAAAGGTGCGACTATGGGTATTTTTCGGTTAAAGATCGATTGACTGAGTACTCCTATGCTAATTTCTGAGTGGACCAAATTCTGCAAGTGTTCGACTTTGGCCAATTTATGTTTTCTCGAATTATTAGCCTCGACCCTGTACAAAGGTTCAAAGGTGCGACTATGGGTTTTTTTTCGGTTAAAGGTCGATAGACTAAACACTTCTATGCCAATTTCTGAGTGGAACAAATTCTGCAAGTGTTCGACTTTGGCCAATTTATGTTTTCTCGAATTATTAGCTTCGACCCTGTACAAAGGCTCAAAGGTGCGACTATGGGTATTTTTCGGTTAAAGGTCGATAGACTAAACACTTCTATGCCAATTTCGACGTGGAACAAATTCTGCAAGTGTTCGACTTTGGCCAATTTATGTTTCTCGAATTATTAGCCTCGACCCTGTACAAAGGTTCAAAGGTGCGACTATGGGTATTTTTCGGTTAAAGATCGATAGACTGAGTACTCCTATGCTAATTTCTGAGTGGAACAAATTCTGCAAGTGTTCGACTTTGGCCAATTTATGTTTCTCGAATTATTAGCCTCGACCCGGTACAAAGGCTCAAAGGTGCGACTATGGGTATTATTCGGTTAAAGATCGATAGACTGAGTACTCCTATGCTAATTTCTGAGTGGAACAAATTCTGCAAGTGTTCGACTTTGGCCAATTTATGTTTCTCGAATTATTAGCCTCGACCCTGTACAAAGGCTCAAAGGTTCGACTATGGGTATTTTTCGGTTAAAGATCGATAGACTAAACACTTCTATGCCAATTTCTGAGTGGAACAAATTCTGCAAGGTTTCGACTTTGGCCAATTTATGTTTTCTCGAATTATTAGCTTCGACCCTGTACAAAGGCTCAAAGGTGCGACTATGGGTATTTTTCGGTTAAAGTTCTATAGACTAAACACTTCTATGCCAATTTCGATGTGGAACAAATTCTGCAAGGTTTCGACTTTGGCCAATTTATGTTTTCTCGAATTATTAGCTTCGACCCTGTACAAAGGCTCAAAGGTGCGACTATGGGTATTTTTCGGTTAAAGTTCTATAGACTAAACACTTCTATGCCAATTTCGATGTGGAACAAATTCTGCAAGGTTTCGACTTTGGCCAATTTATGTTTCTCGAATTATTAGCCTCGACCCTGTACAAAGGTTCAAAGGTGCGACTATGGGTATTTTTCGGTTAAAGATCGATAGACTGAGTACTCCTATGCTAATTTCTGAGTGGAACAAATTATGCAAGTGTTCGACTTTGGCCAATTTATGTTTCTCGAATTATTAGCCTCGACCCTGTACAAAGGTTCAAAGGTGCGACTATGGGTATTTTTCGGTTAAAGATCGATAGACTAAACACTTCTATGATAATTTCTGAGTGGAACAAATTATGCAAGTGTTCGACTTTGGAAAAATTTATGTTTCTCGAATTATTAGCCTCGACCCTGTACAAAGGTTCAAAGGTGCGACTATGGGTATTTTTCGGTTAAAGATCGATAGACTAAACACTTCTATGATAATTTCTGAGTGGAACAAATTATGCAAGTGTTCGACTTTGGCCAATTTATGTTTCTCGAATTATTAGCCTCGACCCTGTACAAAGGTTCAAAGGTGCGACTATGGGTATTTTTCGGTTAAAGATCGATTGACTGAGTACTCCTATGCTAATTTCTGAGTGGAACAAATTCTGCAAGTGTTCGACTTTGGCCAATTTATGTTTCTCGAATTATTAGCCTCGACCCTGTACAAAGGTTCAAAGGTGCGACTATGGGTTTTTTTTCGGTTAAAGGTCGATAGACTAAACACTTCTATGCCAATTTCTGAGTGGAACAAATTCTGCAAGTGTTCGACTTTGGCCAATTTATGTTTTCTCGAATTATTAGCTTCGACCCTGTACAAAGGCTCAAAGGTGCGACTATGGGTATTTTTCGGTTAAAGATCGATAGACTGAGTACTCCTATGCTAATTTCTGAATGGAACAAATTCTGCAAGTGTTCGACTTTGGCCAATTTATGTTTCTCGAATTATTAGCCTCGACCCTGTACAAAGGCTCAAAGGTTCGACTATGGGTATTTTTCGATTAAAGATCGATAGACTAAACACTTCTATGCCAATTTCGATGTGGAACAAATTCTGCAAGTGTTCGACTTTGGCCAATTTATGTTTCTCGAATTATTAGCCTCGACCCTGTACAAAGGTTCAAAGGTGCGACTATGGGTATTTTTCGGTTAAAGATCGATAGACTGAGTACTCCTATGCTAATTTCTGAGTGGAACAAATTATGCAAGTGTTCGACTTTGGCCAATTTATGTTTCTCGAATTATTAGCCTCGACCCTGTACAAAGGTTCAAAGGTGCGACTATGGGTATTTTTCGGTTAAAGATCGATAGACTAAACACTTCTATGATAATTTCTGAGTGGAACAAATTATGCAAGTGTTCGACTTTGGAAAAATTTATGTTTCTCGAATTATTAGCCTCGACCCTGTACAAAGGCTCAAAGGTTCGACTATGGGTATTTTTCGGTTAAAGATCGATAGACTAAACACTTCCATGCCAATTTCTGAGTGGAACAAATTCTGCAAGTTTCGACTTTGGCCAATTTATGTTTTCTCGAATTATTAGCTTCGACCCTGTACAAAGGCTCAAGGTGCGACTATGGGTATTTTTCGGTTAAAGTTCGATAGACTAAACACTTCTATGCCAATTTCGATGTGGAACAAATTCTGCAAGTGTTCGACTTTGGCCAATTTATGTTTCTCGAATTATTAGCCTCGACCCTGTACAAAGGTTCAAAGGTGCGACTATGGGTATTTTTCGGTTAAAGATCGATTGACTGAGTACTCCTATGCTAATTTCTGAGTGGACCAAATTCTGCAAGTGTTCGACTTTGGCCAATTTATGTTTTCTCGAATTATTAGCCTCGACCCTGTACAAAGGTTCAAAGGTGCGACTATGGGTTTTTTTTCGGTTAAAGGTCGATAGACTAAACACTTCTATGCCAATTTCTGAGTGGAACAAATTCTGCAAGTGTTCGACTTTGGCCAATTTATGTTTTCTCGAATTATTAGCTTCGACCCTGTACAAAGGCTCAAAGGTGCGACTATGGGTATTTTTCGGTTAAAGGTCGATAGACTAAACACTTCTATGCCAATTTCGACGTGGAACAAATTCTGCAAGTGTTCGACTTTGGCCAATTTATGTTTCTCGAATTATTAGCCTCGACCCTGTACAAAGGTTCAAAGGTGCGACTATGGGTATTTTTCGGTTAAAGATCGATAGACTGAGTACTCCTATGCTAATTTCTGAGTGGAACAAATTCTGCAAGTGTTCGACTTTGGCCAATTTATGTTTCTCGAATTATTAGCCTCGACCCGGTACAAAGGCTCAAAGGTGCGACTATGGGTATTATTCGGTTAAAGATCGATAGACTGAGTACTCCTATGCTAATTTCTGAGTGGAACAAATTCTGCAAGTGTTCGACTTTGGCCAATTTATGTTTCTCGAATTATTAGCCTCGACCCTGTACAAAGGCTCAAAGGTTCGACTATGGGTATTTTTCGGTTAAAGATCGATAGACTAAACACTTCTATGCCAATTTCTGAGTGGAACAAATTCTGCAAG
This sequence comes from Barypeithes pellucidus, assembly GCA_963991005.1. Lineage (NCBI taxonomy): Eukaryota > Metazoa > Arthropoda > Insecta > Coleoptera > Curculionidae > Barypeithes > Barypeithes pellucidus. The sequence continues at coordinate 51,601,529 of OZ022557.1, read as the reverse complement.
GTTTCGACTTTGGCCAATTTATGTTTTCTCGAATTATTAGCTTCGACCCTGTACAAAGGCTCAAAGGTGCGACTATGGGTATTTTTCGGTTAAAGTTCTATAGACTAAACACTTCTATGCCAATTTCGATGTGGAACAAATTCTGCAAGGTTTCGACTTTGGCCAATTTATGTTTTCTCGAATTATTAGCTTCGACCCTGTACAAAGGCTCAAAGGTGCGAGTATGGGTATTTCTCGGTTAAAGATCGATAGACTAAACACTTCTATGCCAATTTCGATGTGGAACAAATTCTGCAAGTGTTCGACTTTGGCCAATTTATGTTTCTCGAATTATTAGCCTCGACCCTGTACAAAGGTTCAAAGGTGCGACTATGGGTATTTTTCGGTTAAAGATCGATAGACTGAGTAATCCTATGCTAATTTCTGAGTGGAACAAATTCTGCAAGTGTTCGACTTTGGCCAATTTATGTTTCTCGAATTATTAGCCTCGACCCTGTACAAAGGCTCAAAGGTTCGACTATGGGTATTTTTCGGTTAAAGATCGATAGACTAAACACTTCTATGCCCATTTCTGAGTGGAACAAATTCTGCAAGGTTTCGACTTTGGCAAATTTATGTTTTCTCGAATTATTAGCCTCGACCCTGTACAAAGGCTCAAAGGTGCGACTATGGGTATTTTTCAGTTAAAGATCGTTAGACTAAACCCTTCTATGCCAATTTCTGAGTGGAACAAATTCTGCAAGGTTTCGACTTTGGCCAATTTATGTTTTCTCGAATTATTAGCTTCGACCCTGTACAAAGGCTCAAGGTGCGACTATGGGTATTTTTCGGTTAAAGTTCGATAGACTAAACACTTCTATGCCAATTTCGATGTGGAACAAATTCTGCAAGTGTTCGACTTTGGCCAATTTATGTTTCTCGAATTATTAGCCTCGACCCTGTACAAAGGTTCAAAGGTGCGACTATGGGTATTTTTCGGTTAAAGATCGATAGACTGAGTACTCCTATGCCAATTTCTGAGTGGAACAAATTCTGCAAGTGTTCGACTTTGGCCAATTTATGTTTTCTCGAATTATTAGCTTCGACCCTGTATAAAGGCTCAAAGGTGCGACTATGGGTATTTTTCAGTTAAAGATCGATAGACTAAACACTTCTATGCCAATTTCGATGTGGAACAAATTCTGCAAGTGTTCGACTTTGGCCAATTTATGTTTCTCGAATTATTAGCCTCGACCCTGTACAAAGGCTCAAAGGTGCGACTATGGGTATTTTTCGGTTAAAGATCGATAGACTAAACACTTCTATGCCAATTTCTGAGTGGAACAAATTCTGCAAGTGTTCGACTTTGGCCAATTTATGTTTTCTCGAATTATTAGCTTCGACCCTGTACAAAGGCTCAAAGGTGCGACTATGGGTATTTTTCGGTTAAAGGTCGATAGACTAAACACTTCTATGCCAATTTCGACGTGGAACAAATTCTGCAAGTGTTCGACTTTGGCCAATTTATGTTTCTCGAATTATTAGCCTCGACCCTGTACAAAGGTTCAAAGGTGCGACTATGGGTATTTTTCGGTTAAAGATCGATAGACTGAGTACTCCTATGCTAATTTCTGAGTGGAACAAATTCTGCAAGTGTTCGACTTTGGCCAATTTATGTTTCTCGAATTATTAGCCTCGACCCGGTACAAAGGCTCAAAGGTGCGACTATGGGTATTATTCGGTTAAAGATCGATAGACTGAGTACTCCTATGCTAATTTCTGAGTGGAACAAATTCTGCAAGTGTTCGACTTTGGCCAATTTATGTTTCTCGAATTATTAGCCTCGACCCTGTACAAAGGCTCAAAGGTTCGACTATGGGTATTTTTCGGTTAAAGATCGATAGACTAAACACTTCTATGCCAATTTCTGAGTTTTAACAAATTCTGCAAGGTTTCGACTTTGGCCAATTTATGTTTTCTCGAATTATTAGCTTCGACCCTGTACAAAGGCTCAAAGGTGCGACTATGGGTATTTTTCGGTTAAAGTTCTATAGACTAAACACTTCTATGCCAATTTCGATGTGGAACAAATTCTGCAAGGTTTCGACTTTGGCCAATTTATGTTTTCTCGAATTATTAGCTTCGACCCTGTACAAAGGCTCAAAGGTGCGAGTATGGGTATTTCTCGGTTAAAGATCGATAGACTAAACACTTCTATGCCAATTTCGATGTGGAACAAATTCTGCAAGTGTTCGACTTTGGCCAATTTATGTTTCTCGAATTATTAGCCTCGACCCTGTACAAAGGTTCAAAGGTGCGACTATGGGTATTTTTCGGTTAAAGATCGATAGACTGAGTACTCCTATGCTAATTTCTGAGTGGAACAAATTCTGCAAGTGTTCGACTTTGGCCAATTTATGTTTCTCGAATTATTAGCCTCGACCCTGTACAAAGGCTCAAAGGTTCGACTATGGGTATTTTTCGGTTAAAGATCGATAGACTAAACACTTCTATGCCCATTTCTGAGTGGAACAAATTCTGCAAGGTTTCGACTTTGGCAAATTTATGTTTTCTCGAATTATTAGCCTCGACCCTGTACAAAGGCTCAAAGGTGCGATGGGTATTTTTCGGTTAAAGATCGATAGACTAAACACTTCTATGCCAATTTCTGAGTGGAATAAATTCTGCAAGTGTTCGACTTTGGCGAATTTATGTTTCTCGAATTATTAGCCTCCACCCTGTACAAAGGTTCAAAGGTGCGACTATGGGTATTTTTCGGTTAAAGATCGATAGACTGAGTACTCCTATGCTAATTTCTGAGTGGAACAAATTCTGCAAGTGTTCGACTTTGGCCAATTTATGTTTCTCGAATTATTAGCCTCGACCCTGTACAAAGGTTCAAAGGTGCGACTATGGGTATTTTTCGGTTAAAGATCGATTGGCTGAGTACTCCTATGCTAATTTCTGAGTGGACCAAATTCTGCAAGTGTTCGACTTTGGCCAATTTATGTTCTCTCGAATTATTAGCCTCGACCCTGTACAAAGGTTCAAAGGTGCGACTATGGGTTTTTTTCGGTTAAAGGTCGATAGACTAAACACTTCTATGATAATTTCTGAGTGGAACAAATTCTGCAAGGTTTCGACTTTGGCCAATTTATGTTTCTCGAATTATTAGCCTCGACCCTGTACAAAGGTTCAAAGGTGCGACTATGGGTATTTTTCGGTTAAAGATCGATAGACTGAGTACTCCTATGCTAATTTCTGAGTGGAACAAATTCTGCAAGTGTTCGACTTTGGCCAATTTATGTTTTCTCGAATTATTAGCTTCGACCCTGTATAAAGGCTCAAAGGTGCGACTATGGGTATTTTTCAGTTAAAGATCGATAGACTAAACACTTCTATGCCAATTTCGATGTGGAACAAATTCTGCAAGTGTTCGACTTTGGCCAATTTATGTTTCTCGAATTATTAGCCTCGACCCTGTACAAAGGTTCAAAGGTGCGACTATGGGTATTTTTCGGTTAAAGATCGATAGACTGAGTACTCCTATGCCAATTTCTGAGTGGACCAAATTCTGCAAGTGTTCGACTTTGGCCAATTTATGTTTTCTCGAATTATTAGCCTCGACCCTGTACAAAGGTTCAAAGGTGCGACTATGGGTTTTTTTTCGGTTAAAGGTCGATAGACTAAACACTTCTATGATAATTTCTGAGTGGAACAAATTCTGCAAGGTTTCGACTTTGGCCAATTTATGTTTCTCGAATTATTAGCCTCGACCCTGTACAAAGGTTCAAAGGTGCGACTATGGGTATTTTTCGGTTAAAGATCGATAGACTGAGTACTCCTATGCTAATTTCTGAGTGGAACAAATTCTGCAAGTGTTCGACTTTGGCCAATTTATGTTTTCTCGAATTATTAGCTTCGACCCTGTATAAAGGCTCAAAGGTGCGACTATGGGTATTTTTCAGTTAAAGATCGATAGACTAAACACTTCTATGCCAATTTCGATGTGGAACAAATTCTGCAAGTGTTCGACTTTGGCCAATTTATGTTTCTCGAATTATTAGCCTCGACCCTGTACAAAGGTTCAAAGGTGCGACTATGGGTATTTTTCGGTTAAAGATCGATAGACTGAGTACTCCTATGCTAATTTCTGAGTGGAACAAATTCTGCAAGTGTTCGACTTTGGCCAATTTATGTTTTCTCGAATTATTAGCTTCGACCCTGTATAAAGGCTCAAAGGTGCGACTATGGGTATTTTTCAGTTAAAGATCGATAGACTAAACACTTCTATGCCAATTTCGATGTGGAACAAATTCTGCAAGTGTTCGACTTTGGCCAATTTATGTTTCTCGAATTATTAGCCTCGACCCTGTACAAAGGTTCAAAGGTGCGACTATGGGTATTTTTCGGTTAAAGATCGATAGACTGAGTACTCCTATGCCAATTTCTGAGTGGAACAAATTCTGCAAGGTTTCGACTTTGGCAAATTTATGTTTTCTCGAATTATTAGCCTCGACCCTGTACAAAGGCTCAAAGGTGCGACTATGGGTATTTTTCGGTTAAAGATCGATAGACTAAACACTTCTATGCCAATTTCTGAGTGGAACAAATTCTGCAAGTGTTCGACTTTGGCAAATTTATGTTTTCTCGAATTATTAGCTTCGACCCTGTACAAAGGCTCAAAGGTGCGACTATGGGTATTTTTCGGTTAAAGGTCGATAGACTAAACACTTCTATGCCAATTTCGACGTGGAACAAATTCTGCAAGTGTTCGAATTTGGCCAATTTATGTTACTCGAATAATTAGCCTCGACCCTGTACAAAGGTTCAAAGGTGCGACTATGGGTATTTTTCGGTTAAAGATCGATAGACTGAGTACTCCTATGCTAATTTCTGAGTGGAACAAATTCTGCAAGTGTTCGACTTTGGCCAATTTATGTTTCTCGAATTATTAGCCTCGACCCTGTACAAAGGCTCAAAGGTTCGACTATGGGTATTTTTCGGTTAAAGATCGATAGACTAAACACTTCTATGCCCATTTCTGAGTGGAACAAATTCTGCAAGGTTTCGACTTTGGCAAATTTATGTTTTCTCGAATTATTAGCCTCGACCCTGTACAAAGGCTCAAAGGTGCGACTATGGGTATTTTTCAGTTAAAGATCGTTAGACTAAACCCTTCTATGCCAATTTCTGAGTGGAACAAATTCTGCAAGGTTTCGACTTTGGCCAATTTATGTTTTCTCGAATTATTAGCTTCGACCCTGTACAAAGGCTCAAAGGTGCGACTATGGGTATTTTTCGGTTAAAGATCGATTGACTGAGTACTCCTATGCTAATTTCTGAGTGGACCAAATTCTGCAAGTGTTCGACTTTGGCTAATTTATGTTTTCTCGAATAACTGGCCTCGACCCTGTACAAAGGCTCAAAGGTGCGACTATGGGTATTTTTCAGTTAAAGATCGATAGACTTCTATGCCAATTTCGATGTGGAACAAATTCTGCAAGTGTTCGAATTTGGCCAATTTATGTTTCTCGAATTATTAGCCTCGACCCTGTACAAAGGTTCAAAGGTGCGACTATGGGTATTTTTCGGTTAAAGATCGATAGACTGAGTACTCCTATGCTAATTTCTGAGTGGAACAAATTCTGCAAGTGTTCGACTTTGGCCAATTTATGTTTTCTCGAATTATTAGCTTCGACCCTGTACAAAGGCTCAAAGGTGCGACTATGGGTATTTTTCGGTTAAAGATCGATAGACTAAACACTTCTATGCCAATTTCGATGTGGAACAAATTCTGCAAGTGTTCGAATTTGGCCAATTTATGCTTCTCGAATTATTAGCCTCGACCCTGTACAAAGGTTCAAAGGTGCGACTATGGGTATTTTTCGGTTAAAAATCGATTGACTGAGTACTCCTATGATAATTTCTGAGTGGAACAAATTCTGCAAGGTTTCGACTTTGGCCAATTTATGTTTTCTCGAATTATTAGCTTCGACCCTGTACAAAGGCTCAAAGGTGCGACTATGGGTATTTTTCGGTTAAAGATCGATAGACTAAACACTTCTATGCCAATTTCGATGTGGAACAAATTCTGCAAGTGTTCGACTTTGGCCAATTTATGTTTCTCGAATTATTAGCCTCGACCCTGTACAAAGGTTCAAAGGTGCGACTATGGGTATTTTTCGGTTAAAGATCGATAGACTGAGTACTCCTATGCTAATTTCTGAGTGGAACAAATTCTGCAAGGTTTCGACTTTGGCAAATTTATGTTTTCTCGAATTATTAGCCTCGACCCTGTACAAAGGCTCAAAGGTGCGACTATGGGTATTTTTCAGTTAAAGATCGTTAGACTAAACCCTTCTATGCCAATTTCAGAGTGGAACAAATTCTGCAAGTGTTCGACTTTGGCCAATTTATGTTTTCTCGAATTATTAGCTTCGACCCTGTACAAAGGCTCAAAGGTGCGACTATGGGTATTTTTCGGTTAAAGATCGATAGACTGAGTACTCCTATGCTAATTTCTGAATGGAACAAATTCTGCAAGTGTTCGACTTTGGCCAATTTATGTTTCTCGAATTATTAGCCTCGACCCTGTACAAAGGCTCAAAGGTTCGACTATGGGTATTTTTCGATTAAAGATCGATAGACTAAACACTTCTATGCCAATTTCGATGTGGAACAAATTCTGCAAGTGTTCGACTTTGGCCAATTTATGTTTCTCGAATTATTAGCCTCGACCCTGTACAAAGGTTCAAAGGTGCGACTATGGGTATTTTTCGGTTAAAGATCGATAGACTGAGTACTCCTATGCTAATTTCTGAGTGGAACAAATTATGCAAGTGTTCGACTTTGGCCAATTTATGTTTCTCGAATTATTAGCCTCGACCCTGTACAAAGGTTCAAAGGTGCGACTATGGGTATTTTTCGGTTAAAGATCGATAGACTAAACACTTCTATGATAATTTCTGAGTGGAACAAATTATGCAAGTGTTCGACTTTGGAAAAATTTATGTTTCTCGAATTATTAGCCTCGACCCTGTACAAAGGCTCAAAGGTTCGACTATGGGTATTTTTCGGTTAAAGATCGATAGACTAAACACTTCCATGCCAATTTCTGAGTGGAACAAATTCTGCAAGGTTTCGACTTTGGCCAATTTATGTTTTCTCGAATTATTAGCTTCGACCCTGTACAAAGGCTCAAGGTGCGACTATGGGTATTTTTCGGTTAAAGTTCGATATACTAAACACTTCTATGCCAATTTCGATGTGGAACAAATTCTGCAAGTGTTCGACTTTGGCCAATTTATGTTTCTCGAATTATTAGCCTCGACCCTGTACAAAGGTTCAAAGGTGCGACTATGGGTATTTTTCGGTTAAAGATCGATTGACTGAGTACTCCTATGCTAATTTCTGAGTGGACCAAATTCTGCAAGTGTTCGACTTTGGCCAATTTATGTTTTCTCGAATTATTAGCCTCGACCCTGTACAAAGGTTCAAAGGTGCGACTATGGGTTTTTTTTCGGTTAAAGGTCGATAGACTAAACACTTCTATGATAATTTCTGAGTGGAACAAATTCTGCAAGGTTTCGACTTTGGCCAATTTATGTTTCTCGAATTATTAGCCTCGACCCTGTACAAAGGTTCAAAGGTGCGACTATGGGTATTTTTCGGTTAAAGATCGATAGACTGAGTACTCCTATGCTAATTTCTGAGTGGAACAAATTCTGCAAGTGTTCGACTTTGGCCAATTTATGTTTTCTCGAATTATTAGCTTCGACCCTGTATAAAGGCTCAAAGGTGCGACTATGGGTATTTTTCAGTTAAAGATCGATAGACTAAACACTTCTATGCCAATTTCGATGTGGAACAAATTCTGCAAGTGTTCGACTTTGGCCAATTTATGTTTCTCGATTATTAGCCTCGACCCTGTACAAAGGTTCAAAGGTGCGACTATGGGTATTTTTCGGTTAAAGATCGATAGACTGAGTACTCCTATGCCAATTTCTGAGTGGAACAAATTCTGCAAGGTTTCGACTTTGGCAAATTTATGTTTTCTCGAATTATTAGCCTCGACCCTGTACAAAGGCTCAAAGGTGCGACTATGGGTATTTTTCGGTTAAAGATCGATAGACTAAACACTTCTATGCCAATTTCTGAGTGGAACAAATTCTGCAAGTGTTCGACTTTGGCCAATTTATGTTTTCTCGAATTATTAGCTTCGACCCTGTACAAAGGCTCAAAGGTGCGACTATGGGTATTTTTCGGTTAAAGGTCGATAGACTAAACACTTCTATGCCAATTTCGACGTGGAACAAATTCTGCAAGTGTTCGACTTTGGCCAATTTATGTTTCTCGAATTATTAGCCTCGACCCTGTACAAAGGTTCAAAGGTGCGACTATGGGTATTTTTCGGTTAAAGATCGATAGACTGAGTACTCCTATGCTAATTTCTGAGTGGAACAAATTCTGCAAGTGTTCGACTTTGGCCAATTTATGTTTCTCGAATTATTAGCCTCGACCCGGTACAAAGGCTCAAAGGTGCGACTATGGGTATTATTCGGTTAAAGATCGATAGACTGAGTACTCCTATGCTAATTTCTGAGTGGAACAAATTCTGCAAGTGTTCGACTTTGGCCAATTTATGTTTCTCGAATTATTAGCCTTGACCCTGTACAAAGGCTCAAAGGTTCGACTATGGGTATTTTTCGGTTAAAGATCGATAGACTAAACACTTCTATGCCAATTTCTGAGTTTTAACAAATTCTGCAAGGTTTCGACTTTGGCCAATTTATGTTTTCTCGAATTATTAGCTTCGACCCTGTACAAAGGCTCAAAGGTGCGACTATGGGTATTTTTCGGTTAAAGTTCTATAGACTAAACACTTCTATGCCAATTTCGATGTGGAACAAATTCTGCAAGGTTTCGACTTTGGCCAATTTATGTTTTCTCGAATTATTAGCTTCGACCCTGTACAAAGGCTCAAAGGTGCGAGTATGGGTATTTCTCGGTTAAAGATCGATAGACTAAACACTTCTATGCCAATTTCGATGTGGAACAAATTCTGCAAGTGTTCGACTTTGGCCAATTTATGTTTCTCGAATTATTAGCCTCGACCCTGTACAAAGGTTCAAAGGTGCGACTATGGGTATTTTTCGGTTAAAGATCGATAGACTGAGTACTCCTATGCTAATTTCTGAGTGGAACAAATTCTGCAAGTGTTCGACTTTGGCCAATTTATGTTTCTCGAATTATTAGCCTCGACCCTGTACAAAGGCTCAAAGGTTCGACTATGGGTATTTTTCGGTTAAAGATCGATAGACTAAACACTTCTATGCCCATTTCTGAGTGGAACAAATTCTGCAAGGTTTCGACTTTGGCAAATTTATGTTTTCTCGAATTATTAGCCTCGACCCTGTACAAAGGCTCAAAGGTGCGACTATGGGTATTTTTCAGTTAAAGATCGTTAGACTAAACCCTTCTATGCCAATTTCTGAGTGGAACAAATTCTGCAAGGTTTCGACTTTGGCCAATTTATGTTTTCTCGAATTATTAGCTTCGACCCTGTACAAAGGCTCAAAGGTGCGACTATGGGTATTTTTCGGTTAAAGATCGATTGACTGAGTACTCCTATGCTAATTTCTGATTAGCCTCGACCCTGTACAAAGGTTGAAAGGTGCGACTATGGGTATTTTTCGGTTAAAAATCGATTGACTGAGTACTCCTATGATAATTTCTGAGTGGAACAAATTCTGCAAGGTTTCGACTTTGGCCAATTTATGTTTTCTCGAATTATTAGCTTCGACCCTGTACAAAGGCTCAAAGGTGCGACTATGGGTATTTTTCGGTTAAAGATCGATAGACTAAACACTTCTATGCCAATTTCGATGTGGAACAAATTCTGCAAGTGTTCGACTTTGGCCAATTTATGTTTCTCGAATTATTAGCCTCGACCCTGTACAAAGGTTCAAAGGTGCGACTATGGGTATTTTTCGGTTAAAGATCGATAGACTGAGTACTCCTATGCTAATTTCTGAGTGGAACAAATTCTGCAAGGTTTCGACTTTGGCAAATTTATGTTTTCTCGAATTATTAGCCTCGACCCTGTACAAAGGCTCAAAGGTGCGACTATGGGTATTTTTCAGTTAAAGATCGTTAGACTAAACCCTTCTATGCCAATTTCAGAGTGGAACAAATTCTGCAAGGTTTCGACTTTGGCCAATTTATGTTTTCTCGAATTATTAGCCTCGACCCTGTACAAAGGTTCAAAGGTGCGACTATGGGTATTTTTCGGGTAAAGATCGATAGACTGAATACTCCTATGCCAATTTATAAGTGGATCAAATTCTGCAAGGTTTCGACTTTGGCCAATTTATGTTTTCTCGAATAACTGGTCCCGACCCTGTACAAAGGCTCAAAGGTGCGGCTATGGGTATTTTTCAGTTAAAGATCGATAGACTGAGTACTCCTATGCTAATTTCTGAGTGGAACAAATTCTGCAAGTGTTCGACTTTGGCCAATTTATGTTTCTCGAATTATTAGCCTCGACCCTGTACAAAGGCTCAAAGGTTCGACTATGGGTATTTTTCGGTTAAAGATCGATAGACTAAACACTTCTATGCCAATTTCGATGTGGAACAAATTCTGCAAGTGTTCGACTTTGGCCAATTTATGTTTCTCGAATTATTAGCCTCGACCCTGTACAAAGGTTCAAAGGTGCGACTATGGGTATTTTTCGGTTAAAGATCGATAGACTGAGTACTCCTATGCTAATTTCTGAGTGGAACAAATTATGCAAGTGTTCGACTTTGGCCAATTTATGTTTCTCGAATTATTAGCCTCGACCCTGTACAAAGGTTCAAAGGTGCGACTATGGGTATTTTTCGGTTAAAGATCGATAGACTAAACACTTCTATGATAATTTCTGAGTGGAACAAATTATGCAAGTGTTCGACTTTGGAAAAATTTATGTTTCTCGAATTATTAGCCTCGACCCTGTACAAAGGCTCAAAGGTTCGACTATGGGTATTTTTCGGTTAAAGATCGATAGACTAAACACTTCCATGCCAATTTCTGAGTGGAACAAATTCTGCAAGGTTTCGACTTTGGCCAATTTATGTTTTCTCGAATTATTAGCTTCGACCCTGTACAAAGGCTTAAGGTGCGACTATGGGTATTTTTCGGTTAAAGTTCGATAGACTAAACACTTCTATGCCAATTTCGATGTGGAACAAATTCTGCAAGTGTTCGACTTTGGCCAATTTATGTTTCTCGAATTATTAGCCTCGACCCTGTACAAAGGTTCAAAGGTGCGACTATGGGTATTTTTCGGTTAAAGATCGATTGACTGAGTACTCCTATGCTAATTTCTGAGTGGACCAAATTCTGCAAGTGTTCGACTTTGGCCAATTTATGTTTTCTCGAATTATTAGCCTCGACCCTGTACAAAGGTTCAAAGGTGCGACTATGGGTTTTTTTTCGGTTAAAGGTCGATAGACTAAACACTTCTATGCCAATTTCTGAGTGGAACAAATTCTGCAAGTGTTCGACTTTGGCCAATTTATGTTTTCTCGAATTATTAGCTTCGACCCTGTACAAAGGCTCAAAGGTGCGACTATGGGTATTTTTCGGTTAAAGATCGATAGACTGAGTACTCCTATGCTAATTTCTGAATGGAACAAATTCTGCAAGTGTTCGACTTTGGCCAATTTATGTTTCTCGAATTATTAGCCTCGACCCTGTACAAAGGCTCAAAGGTTCGACTATGGGTATTTTTCGATTAAAGATCGATAGACTAAACACTTCTATGCCAATTTCGATGTGGAACAAATTCTGCAAGTGTTCGACTTTGGCCAATTTATGTTTCTCGAATTATTAGCCTCGACCCTGTACAAAGGTTCAAAGGTGCGACTATGGGTATTTTTCGGTTAAAGATCGATAGACTGAGTACTCCTATGCTAATTTCTGAGTGGAACAAATTATGCAAGTGTTCGACTTTGGCCAATTTATGTTTCTCGAATTATTAGCCTCGACCCTGTACAAAGGTTCAAAGGTGCGACTATGGGTATTTTTCGGTTAAAGATCGATAGACTAAACACTTCTATGATAATTTCTGAGTGGAACAAATTATGCAAGTGTTCGACTTTGGAAAAATTTATGTTTCTCGAATTATTAGCCTCGACCCTGTACAAAGGCTCAAAGGTTCGACTATGGGTATTTTTCGGTTAAAGATCGATAGACTAAACACTTCCATGCCAATTTCTGAGTGGAACAAATTCTGCAAGTTTCGACTTTGGCCAATTTATGTTTTCTCGAATTATTAGCTTCGACCCTGTACAAAGGCTCAAGGTGCGACTATGGGTATTTTTCGGTTAAAGTTCGATAGACTAAACACTTCTATGCCAATTTCGATGTGGAACAAATTCTGCAAGTGTTCGACTTTGGCCAATTTATGTTTCTCGAATTATTAGCCTCGACCCTGTACAAAGGTTCAAAGGTGCGACTATGGGTATTTTTCGGTTAAAGATCGATTGACTGAGTACTCCTATGCTAATTTCTGAGTGGACCAAATTCTGCAAGTGTTCGACTTTGGCCAATTTATGTTTTCTCGAATTATTAGCCTCGACCCTGTACAAAGGTTCAAAGGTGCGACTATGGGTTTTTTTTCGGTTAAAGGTCGATAGACTAAACACTTCTATGCCAATTTCTGAGTGGAACAAATTCTGCAAGTGTTCGACTTTGGCCAATTTATGTTTTCTCGAATTATTAGCTTCGACCCTGTACAAAGGCTCAAAGGTGCGACTATGGGTATTTTTCGGTTAAAGGTCGATAGACTAAACACTTCTATGCCAATTTCGACGTGGAACAAGTTCTGCAAGTGTTCGACTTTGGCCAATTTATGTTTCTCGAATTATTAGCCTCGACCCTGTACAAAGGTTCAAAGGTGCGACTATGGGTATTTTTCGGTTAAAGATCGATAGACTGAGTACTCCTATGCTAATTTCTGAGTGGAACAAATTCTGCAAGTGTTCGACTTTGGCCAATTTATGTTTCTCGAATTATTAGCCTCGACCCGGTACAAAGGCTCAAAGGTGCGACTATGGGTATTTTTCGGTTAAAGATCGATAGACTGAGTACTCCTATGCTAATTTCTGAGTGGAACAAATTATGCAAGTGTTCGACTTTGGCCAATTTATGTTTCTCGAATTATTAGCCTCGACCCTGTACAAAGGCTCAAAGGTTCGACTATGGGTATTTTTCGGTTAAAGATCGATAGACTAAACACTTCTATGCCCATTTCTGAGTGGAACAAATTCTGCAAGGTTTCGACTTTGGCAAATTTATGTTTTCTCGAATTATTAGCCTCGACCCTGTACAAAGGCTCAAAGGTGCGACTATGGGTATTTTTCAGTTAAAGATCGTTAGACTAAACCCTTCTATGCCAATTTCTGAGTGGAACAAATTCTGCAAGGTTTCGACTTTGGCCAATTTATGTTTTCTCGAATTATTAGCTTCGACCCTGTACAAAGGCTCAAGGTGCGACTATGGGTATTTTTCGGTTAAAGTTCGATAGACTAAACACTTCTATGCCAATTTCGATGTGGAACAAATTCTGCAAGTGTTCGACTTTGGCCAATTTATGTTTCTCGAATTATTAGCCTCGACCCTGTACAAAGGTTCAAAGGTGCGACTATGGGTATTTTTCGGTTAAAGATCGATTGACTGAGTACTCCTATGCTAATTTCTGAGTGGACCAAATTCTGCAAGTGTTCGACTTTGGCCAATTTATGTTTTCTCGAATTATTAGCCTCGACCCTGTACAAAGGTTCAAAGGTGCGACTATGGGTATTTTTCGGTTAAAGTTCTATAGACTAAACACTTCTATGCCAATTTCGATGTGGAACAAATTCTGCAAGGTTTCGACTTTGGCCAATTTATGTTTTCTCGAATTATTAGCTTCGACCCTGTACAAAGGCTCAAAGGTGCGACTATGGGTATTTTTCGGTTAAAGTTCTATAGACTAAACACTTCTATGCCAATTTCGACGTGGAACAAATTCTGCAAGTGTTCGACTTTGGCCAATTTATGTTTCTCGAATTATTAGCCTCGACCCTGTACAAAGGTTCAAAGGTGCGACTATGGGTATTTTTCGGTTAAAGATCGATAGACTGAGTACTCCTATGCTAATTTCTGAGTGGAACAAATTCTGCAAGTGTTCGACTTTGGCCAATTTATGTTTTCTCGAATTATTAGCTTCGACCCTGTACAAAGGCTCAAAGGTGCGACTATGGGTATTTTTCGGTTAAAGTTCTATAGACTAAACACTTCTATGCCAATTTCTGAGTGGAACAAATTCTGCAAGTGTTCGACTTTGGCCAATTTATGTTTCTCGAATTATTAGCCTCGACCCTGTACAAAGGTTCAAAGGTGCGACTATGGGTATTTTTCGGTTAAAGATCGATAGACTGAGTACTCCTATGCCAATTTCTGAGTGGAACAAATTCTGCAAGTGTTCGACTTTGGCCAATTTATGTTTTCTCGAATTATTAGCTTCGACCCTGTACAAAGGCTCAAAGGTGCGACTATGGGTATTTTTCGGTTAAAGGTCGATAGACTAAACACTTCTATGCCAATTTCGACGTGGAACAAATTCTGCAAGTGTTCGACTTTGGCCAATTTATGTTTCTCGAATTATTAGCCTCGACCCTGTACAAAGGTTCAAAGGTGCGACTATGGGTATTTTTCGGTTAAAGATCGATAGACTGAGTACTCCTATGCTAATTTCTGAGTGGAACAAATTCTGCAAGTGTTCGACTTTGGCCAATTTATGTTTCTCGAATTATTAGCCTCGACCCGGTACAAAGGCTCAAAGGTGCGACTATGGGTATTATTCGGTTAAAGATCGATAGACTGAGTACTCCTATGCTAATTTCTGAGTGGAACAAATTCTGCAAGTGTTCGACTTTGGCCAATTTATGTTTCTCGAATTATTAGCCTTGACCCTGTACAAAGGCTCAAAGGTTCGACTATGGGTATTTTTCGGTTAAAGATCGATAGACTAAACACTTCTATGCCAATTTCTGAGTTTTAACAAATTCTGCAAGGTTTCGACTTTGGCCAATTTATGTTTTCTCGAATTATTAGCTTCGACCCTGTACAAAGGCTCAAAGGTGCGACTATGGGTATTTTTCGGTTAAAGTTCTATAGACTAAACACTTCTATGCCAATTTCGATGTGGAACAAATTCTGCAAGGTTTCGACTTTGGCCAATTTATGTTTTCTCGAATTATTAGCTTCGACCCTGTACAAAGGCTCAAAGGTGCGAGTATGGGTATTTCTCGGTTAAAGATCGATAGACTAAACACTTCTATGCCAATTTCGATGTGGAACAAATTCTGCAAGTGTTCGACTTTGGCCAATTTATGTTTCTCGAATTATTAGCCTCGACCCTGTACAAAGGTTCAAAGGTGCGACTATGGGTATTTTTCGGTTAAAGATCGATAGACTGAGTACTCCTATGCTAATTTCTGAGTGGAACAAATTCTGCAAGTGTTCGACTTTGGCCAATTTATGTTTCTCGAATTATTAGCCTCGACCCTGTACAAAGGCTCAAAGGTTCGACTATGGGTATTTTTCGGTTAAAGATCGATAGACTAAACACTTCTATGCCCATTTCTGAGTGGAACAAATTCTGCAAGGTTTCGACTTTGGCAAATTTATGTTTTCTCGAATTATTAGCCTCGACCCTGTACAAAGGCTCAAAGGTGCGACTATGGGTATTTTTCAGTTAAAGATCGTTAGACTAAACCCTTCTATGCCAATTTCTGAGTGGAACAAATTCTGCAAGGTTTCGACTTTGGCCAATTTATGTTTTCTCGAATTATTAGCTTCGACCCTGTACAAAGGCTCAAAGGTGCGACTATGGGTATTTTTCGGTTAAAGATCGATTGACTGAGTACTCCTATGCTAATTTCTGATTAGCCTCGACCCTGTACAAAGGTTGAAAGGTGCGACTATGGGTATTTTTCGGTTAAAAATCGATTGACTGAGTACTCCTATGATAATTTCTGAGTGGAACAAATTCTGCAAGGTTTCGACTTTGGCCAATTTATGTTTTCTCGAATTATTAGCTTCGACCCTGTACAAAGGCTCAAAGGTGCGACTATGGGTATTTTTCGGTTAAAGATCGATAGACTAAACACTTCTATGCCAATTTCGATGTGGAACAAATTCTGCAAGTGTTCGACTTTGGCCAATTTATGTTTCTCGAATTATTAGCCTCGACCCTGTACAAAGGTTCAAAGGTGCGACTATGGGTATTTTTCGGTTAAAGATCGATAGACTGAGTACTCCTATGCTAATTTCTGAGTGGAACAAATTCTGCAAGGTTTCGACTTTGGCAAATTTATGTTTTCTCGAATTATTAGCCTCGACCCTGTACAAAGGCTCAAAGGTGCGACTATGGGTATTTTTCAGTTAAAGATCGTTAGACTAAACCCTTCTATGCCAATTTCAGAGTGGAACAAATTCTGCAAGGTTTCGACTTTGGCCAATTTATGTTTTCTCGAATTATTAGCCTCGACCCTGTACAAAGGTTCAAAGGTGCGACTATGGGTATTTTTCGGGTAAAGATCGATAGACTGAATACTCCTATGCCAATTTATAAGTGGATCAAATTCTGCAAGGTTTCGACTTTGGCCAATTTATGTTTTCTCGAATAACTGGTCCCGACCCTGTACAAAGGCTCAAAGGTGCGGCTATGGGTATTTTTCAGTTAAAGATCGATAGACTGAGTACTCCTATGCTAATTTCTGAGTGGAACAAATTCTGCAAGTGTTCGACTTTGGCCAATTTATGTTTCTCGAATTATTAGCCTCGACCCTGTACAAAGGCTCAAAGGTTCGACTATGGGTATTTTTCGGTTAAAGATCGATAGACTAAACACTTCTATGCCAATTTCGATGTGGAACAAATTCTGCAAGTGTTCGACTTTGGCCAATTTATGTTTCTCGAATTATTAGCCTCGACCCTGTACAAAGGTTCAAAGGTGCGACTATGGGTATTTTTCGGTTAAAGATCGATAGACTGAGTACTCCTATGCTAATTTCTGAGTGGAACAAATTATGCAAGTGTTCGACTTTGGCCAATTTATGTTTCTCGAATTATTAGCCTCGACCCTGTACAAAGGTTCAAAGGTGCGACTATGGGTATTTTTCGGTTAAAGATCGATAGACTAAACACTTCTATGATAATTTCTGAGTGGAACAAATTATGCAAGTGTTCGACTTTGGAAAAATTTATGTTTCTCGAATTATTAGCCTCGACCCTGTACAAAGGCTCAATGGTTCGACTATGGGTATTTTTCGGTTAAAGATCGATAGACTAAACACTTCCATGCCAATTTCTGAGTGGAACAAATTCTGCAAGGTTTCGACTTTGGCCAATTTATGTTTTCTCGAATTATTAGCTTCGACCCTGTACAAAGGCTTAAGGTGCGACTATGGGTATTTTTCGGTTAAAGTTCGATAGACTAAACACTTCTATGCCAATTTCGATGTGGAACAAATTCTGCAAGTGTTCGACTTTGGCCAATTTATGTTTCTCGAATTATTAGCCTCGACCCTGTACAAAGGTTCAAAGGTGCGACTATGGGTATTTTTCGGTTAAAGATCGATTGACTGAGTACTCCTATGCTAATTTCTGAGTGGACCAAATTCTGCAAGTGTTCGACTTTGGCCAATTTATGTTTTCTCGAATTATTAGCCTCGACCCTGTACAAAGGTTCAAAGGTGCGACTATGGGTTTTTTTTCGGTTAAAGGTCGATAGACTAAACACTTCTATGCCAATTTCTGAGTGGAACAAATTCTGCAAGTGTTCGACTTTGGCCAATTTATGTTTTCTCGAATTATTAGCTTCGACCCTGTACAAAGGCTCAAAGGTGCGACTATGGGTATTTTTCGGTTAAAGATCGATAGACTGAGTACTCCTATGCTAATTTCTGAATGGAACAAATTCTGCAAGTGTTCGACTTTGGCCAATTTATGTTTCTCGAATTATTAGCCTCGACCCTGTACAAAGGCTCAAAGGTTCGACTATGGGTATTTTTCGATTAAAGATCGATAGACTAAACACTTCTATGCCAATTTCGATGTGGAACAAATTCTGCAAGTGTTCGACTTTGGCCAATTTATGTTTCTCGAATTATTAGCCTCGACCCTGTACAAAGGTTCAAAGGTGCGACTATGGGTATTTTTCGGTTAAAGATCGATAGACTGAGTACTCCTATGCTAATTTCTGAGTGGAACAAATTATGCAAGTGTTCGACTTTGGCCAATTTATGTTTCTCGAATTATTAGCCTCGACCCTGTACAAAGGTTCAAAGGTGCGACTATGGGTATTTTTCGGTTAAAGATCGATAGACTAAACACTTCTATGATAATTTCTGAGTGGAACAAATTATGCAAGTGTTCGACTTTGGAAAAATTTATGTTTCTCGAATTATTAGCCTCGACCCTGTACAAAGGCTCAAAGGTTCGACTATGGGTATTTTTCGGTTAAAGATCGATAGACTAAACACTTCCATGCCAATTTCTGAGTGGAACAAATTCTGCAAGTTTCGACTTTGGCCAATTTATGTTTTCTCGAATTATTAGCTTCGACCCTGTACAAAGGCTCAAGGTGCGACTATGGGTATTTTTCGGTTAAAGTTCGATAGACTAAACACTTCTATGCCAATTTCGATGTGGAACAAATTCTGCAAGTGTTCGACTTTGGCCAATTTATGTTTCTCGAATTATTAGCCTCGACCCTGTACAAAGGTTCAAAGGTGCGACTATGGGTATTTTTCGGTTAAAGATCGATTGACTGAGTACTCCTATGCTAATTTCTGAGTGGACCAAATTCTGCAAGTGTTCGACTTTGGCCAATTTATGTTTTCTCGAATTATTAGCCTCGACCCTGTACAAAGGTTCAAAGGTGCGACTATGGGTTTTTTTTCGGTTAAAGGTCGATAGACTAAACACTTCTATGCCAATTTCTGAGTGGAACAAATTCTGCAAGTGTTCGACTTTGGCCAATTTATGTTTTCTCGAATTATTAGCTTCGACCCTGTACAAAGGCTCAAAGGTGCGACTATGGGTATTTTTCGGTTAAAGGTCGATAGACTAAACACTTCTATGCCAATTTCGACGTGGAACAAATTCTGCAAGTGTTCGACTTTGGCCAATTTATGTTTCTCGAATTATTAGCCTCGACCCTGTACAAAGGTTCAAAGGTGCGACTATGGGTATTTTTCGGTTAAAGATCGATAGACTGAGTACTCCTATGCTAATTTCTGAGTGGAACAAATTCTGCAAGTGTTCGACTTTGGCCAATTTATGTTTCTCGAATTATTAGCCTCGACCCGGTACAAAGGCTCAAAGGTGCGACTATGGGTATTATTCGGTTAAAGATCGATAGACTGAGTACTCCTATGCTAATTTCTGAGTGGAACAAATTCTGCAAGTGTTCGACTTTGGCCAATTTATGTTTCTCGAATTATTAGCCTCGACCCTGTACAAAGGCTCAAAGGTTCGACTATGGGTATTTTTCGGTTAAAGATCGATAGACTAAACACTTCTATGCCCATTTCTGAGTGGAACAAATTCTGCAAGGTTTCGACTTTGGCAAATTTATGTTTTCTCGAATTATTAGCCTCGACCCTGTACAAAGGCTCAAAGGTGCGACTATGGGTATTTTTCAGTTAAAGATCGTTAGACTAAACCCTTCTATGCCAATTTCTGAGTGGAACAAATTCTGCAAGGTTTCGACTTTGGCCAATTTATGTTTTCTCGAATTATTAGCTTCGACCCTGTACAAAGGCTCAAGGTGCGACTATGGGTATTTTTCGGTTAAAGTTCGATAGACTAAACACTTCTATGCCAATTTCGATGTGGAACAAATTCTGCAAGTGTTCGACTTTGGCCAATTTATGTTTCTCGAATTATTAGCCTCGACCCTGTACAAAGGTTCAAAGGTGCGACTATGGGTATTTTTCGGTTAAAGATCGATTGACTGAGTACTCCTATGCTAATTTCTGAGTGGACCAAATTCTGCAAGTGTTCGACTTTGGCCAATTTATGTTTTCTCGAATTATTAGCCTCGACCCTGTACAAAGGTTCAAAGGTGCGACTATGGGTATTTTTCGGTTAAAGTTCTATAGACTAAACACTTCTATGCCAATTTCGATGTGGAACAAATTCTGCAAGGTTTCGACTTTGGCCAATTTATGTTTTCTCGAATTATTAGCTTCGACCCTGTACAAAGGCTCAAAGGTGCGACTATGGGTATTTTTCGGTTAAAGTTCTATAGACTAAACACTTCTATGCCAATTTCGACGTGGAACAAATTCTGCAAGTGTTCGACTTTGGCCAATTTATGTTTCTCGAATTATTAGCCTCGACCCTGTACAAAGGTTCAAAGGTGCGACTATGGGTATTTTTCGGTTAAAGATCGATAGACTGAGTACTCCTATGCTAATTTCTGAGTGGAACAAATTCTGCAAGTGTTCGACTTTGGCCAATTTATGTTTCTCGAATTATTAGCCTCGACCCGGTACAAAGGCTCAAAGGTGCGACTATGGGTATTATTCGGTTAAAGATCGATAGACTGAGTACTCCTATGCTAATTTCTGAGTGGAACAAATTCTGCAAGTGTTCGACTTTGGCCAATTTATGTTTCTCGAATTATTAGCCTCGACCCTGTACAAAGGCTCAAAGGTTCGACTATGGGTATTTTTCGGTTAAAGATCGATAGACTAAACACTTCTATGCCAATTTCTGAGTGGAACAAATTCTGCAAGGTTTCGACTTTGGCCAATTTATGTTTTCTCGAATTATTAGTTTCGACCCTGTACAAAGGCTCAAAGGTGCGACTATGGGTATTTTTCGGTTAAAGTTCTATAGACTAAACACTTCTATGCCAATTTCGATGTGGAACAAATTCTGCAAGGTTTCGACTTTGGCCAATTTATGTTTTCTCGAATTATTAGCTTCGACCCTGTACAAAGGCTCAAAGGTGCGAGTATGGGTATTTCTCGGTTAAAGATCGATAGACTAAACACTTCTATGCCAATTTCGATGTGGAACAAATTCTGCAAGTGTTCGACTTTGGCCAATTTATGTTTCTCGAATTATTAGCCTCGACCCTGTACAAAGGTTCAAAGGTGCGACTATGGGTATTTTTCGGTTAAAGATCGATAGACTGAGTACTCCTATGCTAATTTCTGAGTGGAACAAATTCTGCAAGTGTTCGACTTTGGCCAATTTATGTTTCTCGAATTATTAGCCTCGACCCTGTACAAAGGCTCAAAGGTTCGACTATGGGTATTTTTCGGTTAAAGATCGATAGACTAAACACTTCTATGCCCATTTCTGAGTGGAACAAATTCTGCAAGGTTTCGACTTTGGCAAATTTATGTTTTCTCGAATTATTAGCCTCGACCCTGTACAAAGGCTCAAAGGTGCGACTATGGGTATTTTTCAGTTAAAGATCGTTAGACTAAACCCTTCTATGCCAATTTCTGAGTGGAACAAATTCTGCAAGGTTTCGACTTTGGCCAATTTATGTTTTCTCGAATTATTAGCTTCGACCCTGTACAAAGGCTCAAGGTGCGACTATGGGTATTTTTCGGTTAAAGTTCGATAGACTAAACACTTCTATGCCAATTTCGATGTGGAACAAATTCTGCAAGTGTTCGACTTTGGCCAATTTATGTTTCTCGAATTATTAGCCTCGACCCTGTACAAAGGTTCAAAGGTGCGACTATGGGTATTTTTCGGTTAAAGATCGATTGACTGAGTACTCCTATGCTAATTTCTGAGTGGACCAAATTCTGCAAGTGTTCGACTTTGGCCAATTTATGTTTTCTCGAATTATTAGCCTCGACCCTGTACAAAGGTTCAAAGGTGCGACTATGGGTTTTTTTTCGGTTAAAGGTCGATAGACTAAACACTTCTATGCCAATTTCTGAGTGGAACAAATTCTGCAAGTGTTCGACTTTGGCCAATTTATGTTTTCTCGAATTATTAGCTTCGACCCTGTACAAAGGCTCAAAGGTGCGACTATGGGTATTTTTCGGTTAAAGGTCGATAGACTAAACACTTCTATGCCAATTTCGACGTGGAACAAATTCTGCAAGTGTTCGACTTTGGCCAATTTATGTTTCTCGAATTATTAGCCTCGACCCTGTACAAAGGTTCAAAGGTGCGACTATGGGTATTTTTCGGTTAAAGATCGATAGACTGAGTACTCCTATGCTAATTTCTGAGTGGAACAAATTCTGCAAGTGTTCGACTTTGGCCAATTTATGTTTCTCGAATTATTAGCCTCGACCCGGTACAAAGGCTCAAAGGTGCGACTATGGGTATTATTCGGTTAAAGATCGATAGACTGAGTACTCCTATGCTAATTTCTGAGTGGAACAAATTCTGCAAGTGTTCGACTTTGGCCAATTTATGTTTCTCGAATTATTAGCCTCGACCCTGTACAAAGGCTCAAAGGTTCGACTATGGGTATTTTTCGGTTAAAGATCGATAGACTAAACACTTCTATGCCAATTTCTGAGTGGAACAAATTCTGCAAGGTTTCGACTTTGGCCAATTTATGTTTTCTCGAATTATTAGCTTCGACCCTGTACAAAGGCTCAAAGGTGCGACTATGGGTATTTTTCGGTTAAAGTTCTATAGACTAAACACTTCTATGCCAATTTCGATGTGGAACAAATTCTGCAAGGTTTCGACTTTGGCCAATTTATGTTTTCTCGAATTATTAGCTTCGACCCTGTACAAAGGCTCAAAGGTGCGAGTATGGGTATTTCTCGGTTAAAGATCGATAGACTAAACACTTCTATGCCAATTTCGATGTGGAACAAATTCTGCAAGTGTTCGACTTTGGCCAATTTATGTTTCTCGAATTATTAGCCTCGACCCTGTACAAAGGTTCAAAGGTGCGACTATGGGTATTTTTCGGTTAAAGATCGATAGACTGAGTACTCCTATGCTAATTTCTGAGTGGAACAAATTCTGCAAGTGTTCGACTTTGGCCAATTTATGTTTCTCGAATTATTAGCCTCGACCCTGTACAAAGGCTCAAAGGTTCGACTATGGGTATTTTTCGGTTAAAGATCGATAGACTAAACACTTCTATGCCCATTTCTGAGTGGAACAAATTCTGCAAGGTTTCGACTTTGGCCAATTTATGTTTTCTCGAATTATTAGCTTCGACCCTGTACAAAGGCTCAAGGTGCGACTATGGGTATTTTTCGGTTAAAGTTCGATAGACTAAACACTTCTATGCCAATTTCGATGTGGAACAAATTCTGCAAGTGTTCGACTTTGGCCAATTTATGTTTCTCGAATTATTAGCCTCGACCCTGTACAAAGGTTCAAAGGTGCGACTATGGGTATTTTTCGGTTAAAGATCGATTGACTGAGTACTCCTATGCTAATTTCTGAGTGGACCAAATTCTGCAAGTGTTCGACTTTGGCCAATTTATGTTTTCTCGAATTATTAGCCTCGACCCTGTACAAAGGTTCAAAGGTGCGACTATGGGTTTTTTTTCGGTTAAAGGTCGATAGACTAAACACTTCTATGCCAATTTCTGAGTGGAACAAATTCTGCAAGTGTTCGACTTTGGCCAATTTATGTTTTCTCGAATTATTAGCTTCGACCCTGTACAAAGGCTCAAAGGTGCGACTATGGGTATTTTTCGGTTAAAGGTCGATAGACTAAACACTTCTATGCCAATTTCGACGTGGAACAAATTCTGCAAGTGTTCGACTTTGGCCAATTTATGTTTCTCGAATTATTAGCCTCGACCCTGTACAAAGGTTCAAAGGTGCGACTATGGGTATTTTTCGGTTAAAGATCGATAGACTGAGTACTCCTATGCTAATTTCTGAGTGGAACAAATTCTGCAAGTGTTCGACTTTGGCCAATTTATGTTTCTCGAATTATTAGCCTCGACCCGGTACAAAGGCTCAAAGGTGCGACTATGGGTATTATTCGGTTAAAGATCGATAGACTGAGTACTCCTATGCTAATTTCTGAGTGGAACAAATTCTGCAAGTGTTCGACTTTGGCCAATTTATGTTTCTCGAATTATTAGCCTCGACCCTGTACAAAGGCTCAAAGGTTCGACTATGGGTATTTTTCGGTTAAAGATCGATAGACTAAACACTTCTATGCCAATTTCTGAGTGGAACAAATTCTGCAAGGTTTCGACTTTGGCCAATTTATGTTTTCTCGAATTATTAGCTTCGACCCTGTACAAAGGCTCAAAGGTGCGACTATGGGTATTTTTCGGTTAAAGTTCTATAGACTAAACACTTCTATGCCAATTTCGATGTGGAACAAATTCTGCAAGGTTTCGACTTTGGCCAATTTATGTTTCTCGAATTATTAGCCTCGACCCTGTACAAAGGTTCAAAGGTGCGACTATGGGTATTTTTCGGTTAAAGATCGATAGACTGAGTACTCCTATGCTAATTTCTGAGTGGAACAAATTATGCAAGTGTTCGACTTTGGCCAATTTATGTTTCTCGAATTATTAGCCTCGACCCTGTACAAAGGTTCAAAGGTGCGACTATGGGTATTTTTCGGTTAAAGATCGATAGACTAAACACTTCTATGATAATTTCTGAGTGGAACAAATTATGCAAGTGTTCGACTTTTGAAAAATTTATGTTTCTCGAATTATTAGCCTCGACCCTGTACAAAGGTTCAAAGGTGCGACTATGGGTATTTTTCGGTTAAAGATCGATAGACTAAACACTTCTATGATAATTTCTGAGTGGAACAAATTATGCAAGTGTTCGACTTTGGCCAATTTATGTTTCTCGAATTATTAGCCTCGACCTGTACAAAGGTTCAAAGGTGCGACTATGGGTATTTTTCGGTTAAAGATCGATTGACTGAGTACTCCTATGCTAATTTCTGAGTGGACCAAATTCTGCAAGTGTTCGACTTTGGCCAATTTATGTTTTCTCGAATTATTAGCCTCGACCCTGTACAAAGGTTCAAAGGTGCGACTATGGGTTTTTTTTCGGTTAAAGGTCGATAGACTAAACACTTCTATGCCAATTTCTGAGTGGAACAAATTCTGCAAGTGTTCGACTTTGGCCAATTTATGTTTTCTCGAATTATTAGCTTCGACCCTGTACAAAGGCTCAAAGGTGCGACTATGGGTATTTTTCGGTTAAAGATCGATAGACTGAGTACTCCTATGCTAATTTCTGAATGGAACAAATTCTGCAAGTGTTCGACTTTGGCCAATTTATGTTTCTCGAATTATTAGCCTCGACCCTGTACAAAGGCTCAAAGGTTCGACTATGGGTATTTTTCGATTAAAGATCGATAGACTAAACACTTCTATGCCAATTTCGATGTGGAACAAATTCTGCAAGTGTTCGACTTTGGCCAATTTATGTTTCTCGAATTATTAGCCTCGACCCTGTACAAAGGTTCAAAGGTGCGACTATGGGTATTTTTCGGTTAAAGATCGATAGACTGAGTACTCCTATGCTAATTTCTGAGTGGAACAAATTATGCAAGTGTTCGACTTTGGCCAATTTATGTTTCTCGAATTATTAGCCTCGACCCTGTACAAAGGTTCAAAGGTGCGACTATGGGTATTTTTCGGTTAAAGATCGATAGACTAAACACTTCTATGATAATTTCTGAGTGGAACAAATTATGCAAGTGTTCGACTTTGGAAAAATTTATGTTTCTCGAATTATTAGCCTCGACCCTGTACAAAGGCTCAAAGGTTCGACTATGGGTATTTTTCGGTTAAAGATCGATAGACTAAACACTTCCATGCCAATTTCTGAGTGGAACAAATTCTGCAAGTTTCGACTTTGGCCAATTTATGTTTTCTCGAATTATTAGCTTCGACCCTGTACAAAGGCTCAAGGTGCGACTATGGGTATTTTTCGGTTAAAGTTCGATAGACTAAACACTTCTATGCCAATTTCGATGTGGAACAAATTCTGCAAGTGTTCGACTTTGGCCAATTTATGTTTCTCGAATTATTAGCCTCGACCCTGTACAAAGGTTCAAAGGTGCGACTATGGGTATTTTTCGGTTAAAGATCGATTGACTGAGTACTCCTATGCTAATTTCTGAGTGGACCAAATTCTGCAAGTGTTCGACTTTGGCCAATTTATGTTTTCTCGAATTATTAGCCTCGACCCTGTACAAAGGTTCAAAGGTGCGACTATGGGTTTTTTTTCGGTTAAAGGTCGATAGACTAAACACTTCTATGCCAATTTCTGAGTGGAACAAATTCTGCAAGTGTTCGACTTTGGCCAATTTATGTTTTCTCGAATTATTAGCTTCGACCCTGTACAAAGGCTCAAAGGTGCGACTATGGGTATTTTTCGGTTAAAGGTCGATAGACTAAACACTTCTATGCCAATTTCGACGTGGAACAAATTCTGCAAGTGTTCGACTTTGGCCAATTTATGTTTCTCGAATTATTAGCCTCGACCCTGTACAAAGGTTCAAAGGTGCGACTATGGGTATTTTTCGGTTAAAGATCGATAGACTGAGTACTCCTATGCTAATTTCTGAGTGGAACAAATTCTGCAAGTGTTCGACTTTGGCCAATTTATGTTTCTCGAATTATTAGCCTCGACCCGGTACAAAGGCTCAAAGGTGCGACTATGGGTATTATTCGGTTAAAGATCGATAGACTGAGTACTCCTATGCTAATTTCTGAGTGGAACAAATTCTGCAAGTGTTCGACTTTGGCCAATTTATGTTTCTCGAATTATTAGCCTCGACCCTGTACAAAGGCTCAAAGGTTCGACTATGGGTATTTTTCGGTTAAAGATCGATAGACTAAACACTTCTATGCCAATTTCTGAGTGGAACAAATTCTGCAAGGTTTCGACTTTGGCCAATTTATGTTTTCTCGAATTATTAGTTTCGACCCTGTACAAAGGCTCAAAGGTGCGACTATGGGTATTTTTCGGTTAAAGTTCTATAGACTAAACACTTCTATGCCAATTTCGATGTGGAACAAATTCTGCAAGGTTTCGACTTTGGCCAATTTATGTTTTCTCGAATTATTAGCTTCGACCCTGTACAAAGGCTCAAAGGTGCGAGTATGGGTATTTCTCGGTTAAAGATCGATAGACTAAACACTTCTATGCCAATTTCGATGTGGAACAAATTCTGCAAGTGTTCGACTTTGGCCAATTTATGTTTCTCGAATTATTAGCCTCGACCCTGTACAAAGGTTCAAAGGTGCGACTATGGGTATTTTTCGGTTAAAGATCGATAGACTGAGTACTCCTATGCTAATTTCTGAGTGGAACAAATTCTGCAAGTGTTCGACTTTGGCCAATTTATGTTTCTCGAATTATTAGCCTCGACCCTGTACAAAGGCTCAAAGGTTCGACTATGGGTATTTTTCGGTTAAAGATCGATAGACTAAACACTTCTATGCCCATTTCTGAGTGGAACAAATTCTGCAAGGTTTCGACTTTGGCAAATTTATGTTTTCTCGAATTATTAGCCTCGACCCTGTACAAAGGCTCAAAGGTGCGACTATGGGTATTTTTCAGTTAAAGATCGTTAGACTAAACCCTTCTATGCCAATTTCTGAGTGGAACAAATTCTGCAAGGTTTCGACTTTGGCCAATTTATGTTTTCTCGAATTATTAGCTTCGACCCTGTACAAAGGCTCAAGGTGCGACTATGGGTATTTTTCGGTTAAAGTTCGATAGACTAAACACTTCTATGCCAATTTCGATGTGGAACAAATTCTGCAAGTGTTCGACTTTGGCCAATTTATGTTTCTCGAATTATTAGCCTCGACCCTGTACAAAGGTTCAAAGGTGCGACTATGGGTATTTTTCGGTTAAAGATCGATTGACTGAGTACTCCTATGCTAATTTCTGAGTGGACCAAATTCTGCAAGTGTTCGACTTTGGCCAATTTATGTTTTCTCGAATTATTAGCCTCGACCCTGTACAAAGGTTCAAAGGTGCGACTATGGGTTTTTTTTCGGTTAAAGGTCGATAGACTAAACACTTCTATGCCAATTTCTGAGTGGAACAAATTCTGCAAGTGTTCGACTTTGGCCAATTTATGTTTTCTCGAATTATTAGCTTCGACCCTGTACAAAGGCTCAAAGGTGCGACTATGGGTATTTTTCGGTTAAAGGTCGATAGACTAAACACTTCTATGCCAATTTCGACGTGGAACAAATTCTGCAAGTGTTCGACTTTGGCCAATTTATGTTTCTCGAATTATTAGCCTCGACCCTGTACAAAGGTTCAAAGGTGCGACTATGGGTATTTTTCGGTTAAAGATCGATAGACTGAGTACTCCTATGCTAATTTCTGAGTGGAACAAATTCTGCAAGTGTTCGACTTTGGCCAATTTATGTTTCTCGAATTATTAGCCTCGACCCGGTACAAAGGCTCAAAGGTGCGACTATGGGTATTATTCGGTTAAAGATCGATAGACTGAGTACTCCTATGCTAATTTCTGAGTGGAACAAATTCTGCAAGTGTTCGACTTTGGCCAATTTATGTTTCTCGAATTATTAG
Source organism: Barypeithes pellucidus (assembly GCA_963991005.1). Classification (NCBI taxonomy): domain Eukaryota; kingdom Metazoa; phylum Arthropoda; class Insecta; order Coleoptera; family Curculionidae; genus Barypeithes; species Barypeithes pellucidus. Next base: position 51,572,951 of record OZ022557.1, on the reverse strand, counting down.
CCTCGACCCTGTACAAAGGCTCAAAGGTTCGACTATGGGTATTTTTCGGTTAAAGATCGATAGACTAAACACTTCTATGCCAATTTCTGAGTGGAACAAATTCTGCAAGGTTTCGACTTTGGCCAATTTATGTTTTCTCGAATTATTAGCTTCGACCCTGTACAAAGGCTCAAAGGTGCGACTATGGGTATTTTTCGGTTAAAGTTCTATAGACTAAACACTTCTATGCCAATTTCGATGTGGAACAAATTCTGCAAGGTTTCGACTTTGGCCAATTTATGTTTTCTCGAATTATTAGCTTCGACCCTGTACAAAGGCTCAAAGGTGCGACTATGGGTATTTTTCGGTTAAAGTTCTATAGACTAAACACTTCTATGCCAATTTCGATGTGGAACAAATTCTGCAAGGTTTCGACTTTGGCCAATTTATGTTTCTCGAATTATTAGCCTCGACCCTGTACAAAGGTTCAAAGGTGCGACTATGGGTATTTTTCGGTTAAAGATCGATAGACTGAGTACTCCTATGCTAATTTCTGAGTGGAACAAATTATGCAAGTGTTCGACTTTGGCCAATTTATGTTTCTCGAATTATTAGCCTCGACCCTGTACAAAGGTTCAAAGGTGCGACTATGGGTATTTTTCGGTTAAAGATCGATAGACTAAACACTTCTATGATAATTTCTGAGTGGAACAAATTATGCAAGTGTTCGACTTTGGAAAAATTTATGTTTCTCGAATTATTAGCCTCGACCCTATACAAAGGTTCAAAGGTGCGACTATGGGTATTTTTCGGTTAAAGATCGATAGACTAAACACTTCTATGATAATTTCTGAGTGGAACAAATTATGCAAGTGTTCGACTTTGGCCAATTTATGTTTCTCGAATTATTAGCCTCGACCCTGTACAAAGGTTCAAAGGTGCGACTATGGGTATTTTTCGGTTAAAGATCGATTGACTGAGTACTCCTATGCTAATTTCTGAGTGGACCAAATTCTGCAAGTGTTCGACTTTGGCCAATTTATGTTTTCTCGAATTATTAGCCTCGACCCTGTACAAAGGTTCAAAGGTGCGACTATGGGTTTTTTTTCGGTTAAAGGTCGATAGACTAAACACTTCTATGCCAATTTCTGAGTGGAACAAATTCTGCAAGTGTTCGACTTTGGCCAATTTATGTTTTCTCGAATTATTAGCTTCGACCCTGTACAAAGGCTCAAAGGTGCGACTATGGGTATTTTTCGGTTAAAGATCGATAGACTGAGTACTCCTATGCTAATTTCTGAATGGAACAAATTCTGCAAGTGTTCGACTTTGGCCAATTTATGTTTCTCGAATTATTAGCCTCGACCCTGTACAAAGGCTCAAAGGTTCGACTATGGGTATTTTTCGATTAAAGATCGATAGACTAAACACTTCTATGCCAATTTCGATGTGGAACAAATTCTGCAAGTGTTCGACTTTGGCCAATTTATGTTTCTCGAATTATTAGCCTCGACCCTGTACAAAGGTTCAAAGGTGCGACTATGGGTATTTTTCGGTTAAAGATCGATAGACTGAGTACTCCTATGCTAATTTCTGAGTGGAACAAATTATGCAAGTGTTCGACTTTGGCCAATTTATGTTTCTCGAATTATTAGCCTCGACCCTGTACAAAGGTTCAAAGGTGCGACTATGGGTATTTTTCGGTTAAAGATCGATAGACTAAACACTTCTATGATAATTTCTGAGTGGAACAAATTATGCAAGTGTTCGACTTTGGAAAAATTTATGTTTCTCGAATTATTAGCCTCGACCCTGTACAAAGGCTCAAAGGTTCGACTATGGGTATTTTTCGGTTAAAGATCGATAGACTAAACACTTCCATGCCAATTTCTGAGTGGAACAAATTCTGCAAGTTTCGACTTTGGCCAATTTATGTTTTCTCGAATTATTAGCTTCGACCCTGTACAAAGGCTCAAGGTGCGACTATGGGTATTTTTCGGTTAAAGTTCGATAGACTAAACACTTCTATGCCAATTTCGATGTGGAACAAATTCTGCAAGTGTTCGACTTTGGCCAATTTATGTTTCTCGAATTATTAGCCTCGACCCTGTACAAAGGTTCAAAGGTGCGACTATGGGTATTTTTCGGTTAAAGATCGATTGACTGAGTACTCCTATGCTAATTTCTGAGTGGACCAAATTCTGCAAGTGTTCGACTTTGGCCAATTTATGTTTTCTCGAATTATTAGCCTCGACCCTGTACAAAGGTTCAAAGGTGCGACTATGGGTTTTTTTTCGGTTAAAGGTCGATAGACTAAACACTTCTATGCCAATTTCTGAGTGGAACAAATTCTGCAAGTGTTCGACTTTGGCCAATTTATGTTTTCTCGAATTATTAGCTTCGACCCTGTACAAAGGCTCAAAGGAGCGACTATGGGTATTTTTCGGTTAAAGGTCGATAGACTAAACACTTCTATGCCAATTTCGACGTGGAACAAATTCTGCAAGTGTTCGACTTTGGCCAATTTATGTTTCTCGAATTATTAGCCTCGACCCTGTACAAAGGTTCAAAGGTGCGACTATGGGTATTTTTCGGTTAAAGATCGATAGACTGAGTACTCCTATGCTAATTTCTGAGTGGAACAAATTCTGCAAGTGTTCGACTTTGGCCAATTTATGTTTCTCGAATTATTAGCCTCGACCCGGTACAAAGGCTCAAAGGTGCGACTATGGGTATTATTCGGTTAAAGATCGATAGACTGAGTACTCCTATGCTAATTTCTGAGTGGAACAAATTCTGCAAGTGTTCGACTTTGGCCAATTTATGTTTCTCGAATTATTAGCCTCGACCCTGTACAAAGGCTCAAAGGTTCGACTATGGGTGTTTTTCGGTTAAAGATCGATAGACTAAACACTTCTATGCCAATTTCTGAGTGGAACAAATTCTGCAAGGTTTCGACTTTGGCCAATTTATGTTTTCTCGAATTATTAGCTTCGACCCTGTACAAAGGCTCAAAGGTGCGACTATGGGTATTTTTCGGTTAAAGTTCTATAGACTAAACACTTCTATGCCAATTTCGATGTGGAACAAATTCTGCAAGGTTTCGACTTTGGCCAATTTATGTTTTCTCGAATTATTAGCTTCAACCCTGTACAAAGGCTCAAAGGTGCGAGTATGGGTATTTCTCGGTTAAAGATCGATAGACTAAACACTTCTATGCCAATTTCGATGTGGAACAAATTCTGCAAGTGTTCGACTTTGGCCAATTTATGTTTCTCGAATTATTAGCCTCGACCCTGTACAAAGGTTCAAAGGTGCGACTATGGGTATTTTTCGGTTAAAGATCGATAGACTGAGTACTCCTATGCTAATTTCTGAGTGGAACAAATTCTGCAAGTGTTCGACTTTGGCCAATTTATGTTTCTCGAATTATTAGCCTCGACCCTGTACAAAGGCTCAAAGGTTCGACTATGGGTATTTTTCGGTTAAAGATCGATAGACTAAACACTTCTATGCCCATTTCTGAGTGGAACAAATTCTGCAAGGTTTCGACTTTGGCAAATTTATGTTTTCTCGAATTATTAGCCTCGACCCTGTACAAAGGCTCAAAGGTGCGACTATGGGTATTTTTCAGTTAAAGATCGTTAGACTAAACCCTTCTATGCCAATTTCTGAGTGGAACAAATTCTGCAAGGTTTCGACTTTGGCCAATTTATGTTTTCTCGAATTATTAGCTTCGACCCTGTACAAAGGCTCAAGGTGCGACTATGGGTATTTTTCGGTTAAAGTTCGATAGACTAAACACTTCTATGCCAATTTCGATGTGGAACAAATTCTGCAAGTGTTCGACTTTGGCCAATTTATGTTTCTCGAATTATTAGCCTCGACCCTGTACAAAGGTTCAAAGGTGCGACTATGGGTATTTTTCGGTTAAAGATCGATTGACTGAGTACTCCTATGCTAATTTCTGAGTGGACCAAATTCTGCAAGTGTTCGACTTTGGCCAATTTATGTTTTCTCGAATTATTAGCCTCGACCCTGTACAAAGGTTCAAAGGTGCGACTATGGGTTTTTTTTCGGTTAAAGGTCGATAGACTAAACACTTCTATGCCAATTTCTGAGTGGAACAAATTCTGCAAGTGTTCGACTTTGGCCAATTTATGTTTTCTCGAATTATTAGCTTCGACCCTGTACAAAGGCTCAAAGGTGCGACTATGGATATTTTTCGGTTAAAGGTCGATAGACTAAACACTTCTATGCCAATTTCGACGTGGAACAAATTCTGCAAGTGTTCGACTTTGGCCAATTTATGTTTCTCGAATTATTAGCCTCGACCCTGTACAAAGGTTCAAAGGTGCGACTATGGGTATTTTTCGGTTAAAGATCGATAGACTGAGTACTCCTATGCTAATTTCTGAGTGGAACAAATTCTGCAAGTGTTCGACTTTGGCCAATTTATGTTTCTCGAATTATTAGCCTCGACCCGGTACAAAGGCTCAAAGGTGCGACTATGGGTATTATTCGGTTAAAGATCGATAGACTGAGTACTCCTATGCTAATTTCTGAGTGGAACAAATTCTGCAAGTGTTCGACTTTGGCCAATTTATGTTTCTCGAATTATTAGCCTCGACCCTGTACAAAGGCTCAAAGGTTCGACTATGGGTATTTTTCGGTTAAAGATCGATAGACTAAACACTTCTATGCCAATTTCTGAGTGGAACAAATTCTGCAAGGTTTCGACTTTGGCCAATTTATGTTTTCTCGAATTATTAGCTTCGACCCTGTACAAAGGCTCAAAGGTGCGACTATGGGTATTTTTCGGTTAAAGTTCTATAGACTAAACACTTCTATGCCAATTTCGATGTGGAACAAATTCTGCAAGGTTTCGACTTTGGCCAATTTATGTTTTCTCGAATTATTAGCTTCGACCCTGTACAAAGGCTCAAAGGTGCGAGTATGGGTATTTCTCGGTTAAAGATCGATAGACTAAACACTTCTATGCCAATTTCGATGTGGAACAAATTCTGCAAGTGTTCGACTTTGGCCAATTTATGTTTCTCGAATTATTAGCCTCGACCCTGTACAAAGGTTCAAAGGTGCGACTATGGGTATTTTTCGGTTAAAGATCGATAGACTGAGTACTCCTATGCTAATTTCTGAGTGGAACAAATTCTGCAAGTGTTCGACTTTGGCCAATTTATGTTTCTCGAATTATTAGCCTCGACCCTGTACAAAGGCTCAAAGGTTCGACTATGGGTATTTTTCGGTTAAAGATCGATAGACTAAACACTTCTATGCCCATTTCTGAGTGGAACAAATTCTGCAAGGTTTCGACTTTGGCAAATTTATGTTTTCTCGAATTATTAGCCTCGACCCTGTACAAAGGCTCAAAGGTGCGACTATGGGTATTTTTCAGTTAAAGATCGTTAGACTAAACCCTTCTATGCCAATTTCTGAGTGGAACAAATTCTGCAAGGTTTCGACTTTGGCCAATTTATGTTTTCTCGAATTATTAGCTTCGACCCTGTACAAAGGCTCAAAGGTGCGACTATGGGTATTTTTCGGTTAAAGATCGATTGACTGAGTACTCCTATGCTAATTTCTGAGTGGACCAAATTCTGCAAGTGTTCGACTTTGGCTAATTTATGTTTTCTCGAATAACTGGCCTCGACCCTGTACAAAGGCTCAAAGGTGCGACTACGGGTATTTTTCAGTTAAAGATCGATAGACTTCTATGCCAATTTCGATGTGGAACAAATTCTGCAAGTGTTCGAATTTGGCCAATTTATGTTTCTCGAATTATTAGCCTCGACCCTGTACAAAGGTTCAAAGGTGCGACTATGGGTATTTTTCGGTTAAAGATCGATAGACTGAGTACTCCTATGCTAATTTCTGAGTGGAACAAATTCTGCAAGTGTTCGACTTTGGCCAATTTATGTTTTCTCGAATTATTAGCTTCGACCCTGTACAAAGGCTCAAAGGTGCGACTATGGATATTTTTCGGTTAAAGGTCGATAGACTAAACACTTCTATGCCAATTTCGACGTGGAACAAATTCTGCAAGTGTTCGACTTTGGCCAATTTATGTTTCTCGAATTATTAGCCTCGACCCTGTACAAAGGTTCAAAGGTGCGACTATGGGTATTTTTCGGTTAAAGATCGATAGACTGAGTACTCCTATGCTAATTTCTGAGTGGAACAAATTCTGCAAGTGTTCGACTTTGGCCAATTTATGTTTCTCGAATTATTAGCCTCGACCCGGTACAAAGGCTCAAAGGTGCGACTATGGGTATTATTCGGTTAAAGATCGATAGACTGAGTACTCCTATGCTAATTTCTGAGTGGAACAAATTCTGCAAGTGTTCGACTTTGGCCAATTTATGTTTCTCGAATTATTAGCCTCGACCCTGTACAAAGGCTCAAAGGTTCGACTATGGGTATTTTTCGGTTAAAGATCGATAGACTAAACACTTCTATGCCAATTTCTGAGTGGAACAAATTCTGCAAGGTTTCGACTTTGGCCAATTTATGTTTTCTCGAATTATTAGCTTCGACCCTGTACAAAGGCTCAAAGGTGCGACTATGGGTATTTTTCGGTTAAAGTTCTATAGACTAAACACTTCTATGCCAATTTCGATGTGGAACAAATTCTGCAAGGTTTCGACTTTGGCCAATTTATGTTTTCTCGAATTATTAGCTTCGACCCTGTACAAAGGCTCAAAGGTGCGAGTATGGGTATTTCTCGGTTAAAGATCGATAGACTAAACACTTCTATGCCAATTTCGATGTGGAACAAATTCTGCAAGTGTTCGACTTTGGCCAATTTATGTTTCTCGAATTATTAGCCTCGACCCTGTACAAAGGTTCAAAGGTGCGACTATGGGTATTTTTCGGTTAAAGATCGATAGACTGAGTACTCCTATGCTAATTTCTGAGTGGAACAAATTCTGCAAGTGTTCGACTTTGGCCAATTTATGTTTCTCGAATTATTAGCCTCGACCCTGTACAAAGGCTCAAAGGTTCGACTATGGGTATTTTTCGGTTAAAGATCGATAGACTAAACACTTCTATGCCCATTTCTGAGTGGAACAAATTCTGCAAGGTTTCGACTTTGGCAAATTTATGTTTTCTCGAATTATTAGCCTCGACCCTGTACAAAGGCTCAAAGGTGCGACTATGGGTATTTTTCAGTTAAAGATCGTTAGACTAAACCCTTCTATGCCAATTTCTGAGTGGAACAAATTCTGCAAGGTTTCGACTTTGGCCAATTTATGTTTTCTCGAATTATTAGCTTCGACCCTGTACAAAGGCTCAAGGTGCGACTATGGGTATTTTTCGGTTAAAGTTCGATAGACTAAACACTTCTATGCCAATTTCGATGTGGAACAAATTCTGCAAGTGTTCGACTTTGGCCAATTTATGTGTCTCGAATTATTAGCCTCGACCCTGTACAAAGGTTCAAAGGTGCGACTATGGGTATTTTTCGGTTAAAGATCGATTGACTGAGTACTCCTATGCTAATTTCTGAGTGGACCAAATTCTGCAAGTGTTCGACTTTGGCCAATTTATGTTTTCTCGAATTATTAGCCTCGACCCTGTACAAAGGTTCAAAGGTGCGACTATGGGTTTTTTTTCGGTTAAAGGTCGATAGACTAAACACTTCTATGCCAATTTCTGAGTGGAACAAATTCTGCAAGTGTTCGACTTTGGCCAATTTATGTTTTCTCGAATTATTAGCTTCGACCCTGTACAAAGGATCAAAGGTGCGACTATGGGTATTTTTCGGTTAAAGGTCGATAGACTAAACACTTCTATGCCAATTTCGACGTGGAACAAATTCTGCAAGTGTTCGACTTTGGCCAATTTATGTTTCTCGAATTATTAGCCTCGACCCTGTACAAAGGTTCAAAGGTGCGACTATGGGTATTTTTCGGTTAAAGATCGATAGACTGAGTACTCCTATGCTAATTTCTGAGTGGAACAAATTCTGCAAGTGTTCGACTTTGGCCAATTTATGTTTCTCGAATTATTAGCCTCGACCCGGTACAAAGGCTCAAAGGTGCGACTATGGGTATTATTCGGTTAAAGATCGATAGACTGAGTACTCCTATGCTAATTTCTGAGTGGAACAAATTCTGCAAGTGTTCGACTTTGGCCAATTTATGTTTCTCGAATTATTAGCCTCGACCCTGTACAAAGGCTCAAAGGTTCGACTATGGGTATTTTTCGGTTAAAGATCGATAGACTAAACACTTCTATGCCAATTTCTGAGTGGAACAAATTCTGCAAGGTTTCGACTTTGGCCAATTTATGTTTTCTCGAATTATTAGCTTCGACCCTGTACAAAGGCTCAAAGGTGCGACTATGGGTATTTTTCGGTTAAAGTTCTATAGACTAAACACTTCTATGCCAATTTCGATGTGGAACAAATTCTGCAAGGTTTCGACTTTGGCCAATTTATGTTTTCTCGAATTATTAGCTTCGACCCTGTACAAAGGCTCAAAGGTGCGACTATGGGTATTTTTCGGTTAAAGTTCTATAGACTAAACACTTCTATGCCAATTTCGATGTGGAACAAATTCTGCAAGGTTTCGACTTTGGCCAATTTATGTTTCTCGAATTATTAGCCTCGACCCTGTACAAAGGTTCAAAGGTGCGACTATGGGTATTTTTCGGTTAAAGATCGATAGACTGAGTACTCCTATGCTAATTTCTGAGTGGAACAAATTATGCAAGTGTTCGACTTTGGCCAATTTATGTTTCTCGAATTATTAGCCTCGACCCTGTACAAAGGTTCAAAGGTGCGACTATGGGTATTTTTCGGTTAAAGATCGATAGACTAAACACTTCTATGATAATTTCTGAGTGGAACAAATTATGCAAGTGTTCGACTTTTGAAAAATTTATGTTTCTCGAATTATTAGCCTCGACCCTGTACAAAGGTTCAAAGGTGCGACTATGGGTATTTTTCGGTTAAAGATCGATAGACTAAACACTTCTATGATAATTTCTGAGTGGAACAAATTATGCAAGTGTTCGACTTTGGCCAATTTATGTTTCTCGAATTATTAGCCTCGACCTGTACAAAGGTTCAAAGGTGCGACTATGGGTATTTTTCGGTTAAAGATCGATTGACTGAGTACTCCTATGCTAATTTCTGAGTGGACCAAATTCTGCAAGTGTTCGACTTTGGCCAATTTATGTTTTCTCGAATTATTAGCCTCGACCCTGTACAAAGGTTCAAAGGTGCGACTATGGGTTTTTTTTCGGTTAAAGGTCGATAGACTAAACACTTCTATGCCAATTTCTGAGTGGAACAAATTCTGCAAGTGTTCGACTTTGGCCAATTTATGTTTTCTCGAATTATTAGCTTCGACCCTGTACAAAGGCTCAAAGGTGCGACTATGGGTATTTTTCGGTTAAAGATCGATAGACTGAGTACTCCTATGCTAATTTCTGAATGGAACAAATTCTGCAAGTGTTCGACTTTGGCCAATTTATGTTTCTCGAATTATTAGCCTCGACCCTGTACAAAGGCTCAAAGGTTCGACTATGGGTATTTTTCGATTAAAGATCGATAGACTAAACACTTCTATGCCAATTTCGATGTGGAACAAATTCTGCAAGTGTTCGACTTTGGCCAATTTATGTTTCTCGAATTATTAGCCTCGACCCTGTACAAAGGTTCAAAGGTGCGACTATGGGTATTTTTCGGTTAAAGATCGATAGACTGAGTACTCCTATGCTAATTTCTGAGTGGAACAAATTATGCAAGTGTTCGACTTTGGCCAATTTATGTTTCTCGAATTATTAGCCTCGACCCTGTACAAAGGTTCAAAGGTGCGACTATGGGTATTTTTCGGTTAAAGATCGATAGACTAAACACTTCTATGATAATTTCTGAGTGGAACAAATTATGCAAGTGTTCGACTTTGGAAAAATTTATGTTTCTCGAATTATTAGCCTCGACCCTGTACAAAGGCTCAAAGGTTCGACTATGGGTATTTTTCGGTTAAAGATCGATAGACTAAACACTTCCATGCCAATTTCTGAGTGGAACAAATTCTGCAAGTTTCGACTTTGGCCAATTTATGTTTTCTCGAATTATTAGCTTCGACCCTGTACAAAGGCTCAAGGTGCGACTATGGGTATTTTTCGGTTAAAGTTCGATACACTAAACACTTCTATGCCAATTTCGATGTGGAACAAATTCTGCAAGTGTTCGACTTTGGCCAATTTATGTTTCTCGAATTATTAGCCCCGACCCTGTACAAAGGTTCAAAGGTGCGACTATGGGTATTTTTCGGTTAAAGATCGATTGACTGAGTACTCCTATGCTAATTTCTGAGTGGACCAAATTCTGCAAGTGTTCGACTTTGGCCAATTTATGTTTTCTCGAATTATTAGCCTCGACCCTGTACAAAGGTTCAAAGGTGCGACTATGGGTTTTTTTTCGGTTAAAGGTCGATAGACTAAACACTTCTATGCCAATTTCTGAGTGGAACAAATTCTGCAAGTGTTCGACTTTGGCCAATTTATGTTTTCTCGAATTATTAGCTTCGACCCTGTACAAAGGCTCAAAGGTGCGACTATGGGTATTTTTCGGTTAAAGGTCGATAGACTAAACACTTCTATGCCAATTTCGACGTGGAACAAATTCTGCAAGTGTTCGACTTTGGCCAATTTATGTTTCTCGAATTATTAGCCTCGACCCTGTACAAAGGTTCAAAGGTGCGACTATGGGTATTTTTCGGTTAAAGATCGATAGACTGAGTACTCCTATGCTAATTTCTGAGTGGAACAAATTCTGCAAGTGTTCGACTTTGGCCAATTTATGTTTCTCGAATTATTAGCCTCGACCCGGTACAAAGGCTCAAAGGTGCGACTATGGGTATTATTCGGTTAAAGATCGATAGACTGAGTACTCCTATGCTAATTTCTGAGTGGAACAAATTCTGCAAGTGTTCGACTTTGGCCAATTTATGTTTCTCGAATTATTAGCCTCGACCCTGTACAAAGGCTCAAAGGTTCGACTATGGGTATTTTTCGGTTAAAGATCGATAGACTAAACACTTCTATGCCAATTTCTGAGTGGAACAAATTCTGCAAGGTTTCGACTTTGGCCAATTTATGTTTTCTCGAATTATTAGCTTCGACCCTGTACAAAGGCTCAAAGGTGCGACTATGGGTATTTTTCGGTTAAAGTTCTATAGACTAAACACTTCTATGCCAATTTCGATGTGGAACAAATTCTGCAAGGTTTCGACTTTGGCCAATTTATGTTTTCTCGAATTATTAGCTTCGACCCTGTACAAAGGCTCAAAGGTGCGAGTATGGGTATTTCTCGGTTAAAGATCGATAGACTAAACACTTCTATGCCAATTTCGATGTGGAACAAATTCTGCAAGTGTTCGACTTTGGCCAATTTATGTTTCTCGAATTATTAGCCTCGACCCTGTACAAAGGTTCAAAGGTGCGACTATGGGTATTTTTCGGTTAAAGATCGATAGACTGAGTACTCCTATGCTAATTTCTGAGTGGAACAAATTCTGCAAGTGTTCGACTTTGGCCAATTTATGTTTCTCGAATTATTAGCCTCGACCCTGTACAAAGGCTCAAAGGTTCGACTATGGGTATTTTTCGGTTAAAGATCGATAGACTAAACACTTCTATGCCCATTTCTGAGTGGAACAAATTCTGCAAGGTTTCGACTTTGGCAAATTTATGTTTTCTCGAATTATTAGCCTCGACCCTGTACAAAGGCTCAAAGGTGCGACTATGGGTATTTTTCAGTTAAAGATCGTTAGACTAAACCCTTCTATGCCAATTTCTGAGTGGAACAAATTCTGCAAGGTTTCGACTTTGGCCAATTTATGTTTTCTCGAATTATTAGCTTCGACCCTGTACAAAGGCTCAAGGTGCGACTATGGGTATTTTTCGGTTAAAGTTCGATAGACTAAACACTTCTATGCCAATTTCGATGTGGAACAAATTCTGCAAGTGTTCGACTTTGGCCAATTTATGTTTCTCGAATTATTAGCCTCGACCCGGTACAAAGGCTCAAAGGTGCGACTATGGGTATTATTCGGTTAAAGATCGATAGACTGAGTACTCCTATGCTAATTTCTGAGTGGAACAAATTCTGCAAGTGTTCGACTTTGGCCAATTTATGTTTCTCGAATTATTAGCCTCGACCCTGTACAAAGGCTCAAAGGTTCGACTATGGGTATTTTTCGGTTAAAGATCGATAGACTAAACACTTCTATGCCAATTTCTGAGTGGAACAAATTCTGCAAGGTTTCGACTTTGGCCAATTTATGTTTTCTCGAATTATTAGCTTCGACCCTGTACAAAGGCTCAAAGGTGCGACTATGGGTATTTTTCGGTTAAAGTTCTATAGACTAAACACTTCTATGCCAATTTCGATGTGGAACAAATTCTGCAAGGTTTCGACTTTGGCCAATTTATGTTTTCTCGAATTATTAGCTTCGACCCTGTACAAAGGCTCAAAGGTGCGACTATGGGTATTTTTCGGTTAAAGTTCTATAGACTAAACACTTCTATGCCAATTTCGATGTGGAACAAATTCTGCAAGGTTTCGACTTTGGCCAATTTATGTTTCTCGAATTATTAGCCTCGACCCTGTACAAAGGTTCAAAGGTGCGACTATGGGTATTTTTCGGTTAAAGATCGATAGACTGAGTACTCCTATGCTAATTTCTGAGTGGAACAAATTATGCAAGTGTTCGACTTTGGCCAATTTATGTTTCTCGAATTATTAGCCTCGACCCTGTACAAAGGTTCAAAGGTGCGACTATGGGTATTTTTCGGTTAAAGATCGATAGACTAAACACTTCTATGATAATTTCTGAGTGGAACAAATTATGCAAGTGTTCGACTTTGGAAAAATTTATGTTTCTCGAATTATTAGCCTCGACCCTGTACAAAGGTTCAAAGGTGCGACTATGGGTATTTTTCGGTTAAAGATCGATAGACTAAACACTTCTATGATAATTTCTGAGTGGAACAAATTATGCAAGTGTTCGACTTTGGCCAATTTATGTTTCTCGAATTATTAGCCTCGACCCTGTACAAAGGTTCAAAGGTGCGACTATGGGTATTTTTCGGTTAAAGATCGATTGACTGAGTACTCCTATGCTAATTTCTGAGTGGACCAAATTCTGCAAGTGTTCGACTTTGGCCAATTTATGTTTTCTCGAATTATTAGCCTCGACCCTGTACAAAGGTTCAAAGGTGCGACTATGGGTTTTTTTTCGGTTAAAGGTCGATAGACTAAACACTTCTATGCCAATTTCTGAGTGGAACAAATTCTGCAAGTGTTCGACTTTGGCCAATTTATGTTTTCTCGAATTATTAGCTTCGACCCTGTACAAAGGCTCAAAGGTGCGACTATGGGTATTTTTCGGTTAAAGATCGATAGACTGAGTACTCCTATGCTAATTTCTGAATGGAACAAATTCTGCAAGTGTTCGACTTTGGCCAATTTATGTTTCTCGAATTATTAGCCTCGACCCTGTACAAAGGCTCAAAGATTCGACTATGGGTATTTTTCGATTAAAGATCGATAGACTAAACACTTCTATGCCAATTTCGATGTGGAACAAATTCTGCAAGTGTTCGACTTTGGCCAATTTATGTTTCTCGAATTATTAGCCTCGACCCTGTACAAAGGTTCAAAGGTGCGACTATGGGTATTTTTCGGTTAAAGATCGATAGACTGAGTACTCCTATGCTAATTTCTGAGTGGAACAAATTATGCAAGTGTTCGACTTTGGCCAATTTATGTTTCTCGAATTATTAGCCTCGACCCTGTACAAAGGTTCAAAGGTGCGACTATGGGTATTTTTCGGTTAAAGATCGATAGACTAAACACTTCTATGATAATTTCTGAGTGGAACAAATTATGCAAGTGTTCGACTTTGGAAAAATTTATGTTTCTCGAATTATTAGCCTCGACCCTGTACAAAGGCTCAAAGGTTCGACTATGGGTATTTTTCGGTTAAAGATCGATAGACTAAACACTTCCATGCCAATTTCTGAGTGGAACAAATTCTGCAAGTTTCGACTTTGGCCAATTTATGTTTTCTCGAATTATTAGCTTCGACCCTGTACAAAGGCTCAAGGTGCGACTATGGGTATTTTTCGGTTAAAGTTCGATAGACTAAACACTTCTATGCCAATTTCGATGTGGAACAAATTCTGCAAGTGTTCGACTTTGGCCAATTTATGTTTCTCGAATTATTAGCCTCGACCCTGTACAAAGGTTCAAAGGTGCGACTATGGGTATTTTTCGGTTAAAGATCGATTGACTGAGTACTCCTATGCTAATTTCTGAGTGGACCAAATTCTGCAAGTGTTCGACTTTGGCCAATTTATGTTTTCTCGAATTATTAGCCTCGACCCTGTACAAAGGTTCAAAGGTGCGACTATGGGTTTTTTTTCGGTTAAAGGTCGATAGACTAAACACTTCTATGCCAATTTCTGAGTGGAACAAATTCTGCAAGTGTTCGACTTTGGCCAATTTATGTTTTCTCGAATTATTAGCTTCGACCCTGTACAAAGGCTCAAAGGTGCGACTATGGGTATTTTTCGGTTAAAGGTCGATAGACTAAACACTTCTATGCCAATTTCGACGTGGAACAAATTCTGCAAGTGTTCGACTTTGGCCAATTTATGTTTCTCGAATTATTAGCCTCGACCCTGTACAAAGGTTCAAAGGTGCGACTATGGGTATTTTTCGGTTAAAGATCGATAGACTGAGTACTCCTATGCTAATTTCTGAGTGGAACAAATTCTGCAAGTGTTCGACTTTGGCCAATTTATGTTTCTCGAATTATTAGCCTCGACCCGGTACAAAGGCTCAAAGGTGCGACTATGGGTATTATTCGGTTAAAGATCGATAGACTGAGTACTCCTATGCTAATTTCTGAGTGGAACAAATTCTGCAAGTGTTCGACTTTGGCCAATTTATGTTTCTCGAATTATTAGCCTCGACCCTGTACAAAGGCTCAAAGGTTCGACTATGGGTATTTTTCGGTTAAAGATCGATAGACTAAACACTTCTATGCCAATTTCTGAGTGGAACAAATTCTGCAAGGTTTCGACTTTGGCCAATTTATGTTTTCTCGAATTATTAGCTTCGACCCTGTACAAAGGCTCAAAGGTGCGACTATGGGTATTTTTCGGTTAAAGTTCTATAGACTAAACACTTCTATGCCAATTTCGATGTGGAACAAATTCTGCAAGGTTTCGACTTTGGCCAATTTATGTTTTCTCGAATTATTAGCTTCGACCCTGTACAAAGGCTCAAAGGTGCGAGTATGGGTATTTCTCGGTTAAAGATCGATAGACTAAACACTTCTATGCCAATTTCGATGTGGAACAAATTCTGCAAGTGTTCGACTTTGGCCAATTTATGTTTCTCGAATTATTAGCCTCGACCCTGTACAAAGGTTCAAAGGTGCGACTATGGGTATTTTTCGGTTAAAGATCGATAGACTGAGTACTCCTATGCTAATTTCTGAGTGGAACAAATTCTGCAAGTGTTCGACTTTGGCCAATTTATGTTTCTCGAATTATTAGCCTCGACCCTGTACAAAGGCTCAAAGGTTCGACTATGGGTATTTTTCGGTTAAAGATCGATAGACTAAACACTTCTATGCCCATTTCTGAGTGGAACAAATTCTGCAAGGTTTCGACTTTGGCAAATTTATGTTTTCTCGAATTATTAGCCTCGACCCTGTACAAAGGCTCAAAGGTGCGACTATGGGTATTTTTCAGTTAAAGATCGTTAGACTAAACCCTTCTATGCCAATTTCTGAGTGGAACAAATTCTGCAAGGTTTCGACTTTGGCCAATTTATGTTTTCTCGAATTATTAGCTTCGACCCTGTACAAAGGCTCAAGGTGCGACTATGGGTATTTTTCGGTTAAAGTTCGATAGACTAAACACTTCTATGCCAATTTCGATGTGGAACAAATTCTGCAAGTGTTCGACTTTGGCCAATTTATGTTTCTCGAATTATTAGCCTCGACCCTGTACAAAGGTTCAAAGGTGCGACTATGGGTATTTTTCGGTTAAAGATCGATTGACTGAGTACTCCTATGCTAATTTCTAAGTGGACCAAATTCTGCAAGTGTTCGACTTTGGCCAATTTATGTTTTCTCGAATTATTAGCCTCGACCCTGTACAAAGGTTCAAAGGTGCGACTATGGGTTTTTTTTCGGTTAAAGGTCGATAGACTAAACACTTCTATGCCAATTTCTGAGTGGAACAAATTCTGCAAGTGTTCGACTTTGGCCAATTTATGTTTTCTCGAATTATTAGCTTCGACCCTGTACAAAGGCTCAAAGGTGCGACTATGGATATTTTTCGGTTAAAGGTCGATAGACTAAACACTTCTATGCCAATTTCGACGTGGAACAAATTCTGCAAGTGTTCGACTTTGGCCAATTTATGTTTCTCGAATTATTAGCCTCGACCCTGTACAAAGGTTCAAAGGTGCGACTATGGGTATTTTTCGGTTAAAGATCGATAGACTGAGTACTCCTATGCTAATTTCTGAGTGGAACAAATTCTGCAAGTGTTCGACTTTGGCCAATTTATGTTTCTCGAATTATTAGCCTCGACCCGGTACAAAGGCTCAAAGGTGCGACTATGGGTATTATTCGGTTAAAGATCGATAGACTGAGTACTCCTATGCTAATTTCTGAGTGGAACAAATTCTGCAAGTGTTCGACTTTGGCCAATTTATGTTTCTCGAATTATTAGCCTCGACCCTGTACAAAGGCTCAAAGGTTCGACTATGGGTATTTTTCGGTTAAAGATCGATAGACTAAACACTTCTATGCCAATTTCTGAGTGGAACAAATTCTGCAAGGTTTCGACTTTGGCCAATTTATGTTTTCTCGAATTATTAGCTTCGACCCTGTACAAAGGCTCAAAGGTGCGACTATGGGTATTTTTCGGTTAAAGTTCTATAGACTAAACACTTCTATGCCAATTTCGATGTGGAACAAATTCTGCAAGGTTTCGACTTTGGCCAATTTATGTTTTCTCGAATTATTAGCTTCGACCCTGTACAAAGGCTCAAAGGTGCGAGTATGGGTATTTCTCGGTTAAAGATCGATAGACTAAACACTTCTATGCCAATTTCGATGTGGAACAAATTCTGCAAGTGTTCGACTTTGGCCAATTTATGTTTCTCGAATTATTAGCCTCGACCCTGTACAAAGGTTCAAAGGTGCGACTATGGGTATTTTTCGGTTAAAGATCGATAGACTGAGTACTCCTATGCTAATTTCTGAGTGGAACAAATTCTGCAAGTGTTCGACTTTGGCCAATTTATGTTTCTCGAATTATTAGCCTCGACCCTGTACAAAGGCTCAAAGGTTCGACTATGGGTATTTTTCGGTTAAAGATCGATAGACTAAACACTTCTATGCCCATTTCTGAGTGGAACAAATTCTGCAAGGTTTCGACTTTGGCAAATTTATGTTTTCTCGAATTATTAGCCTCGACCCTGTACAAAGGCTCAAAGGTGCGACTATGGGTATTTTTCAGTTAAAGATCGTTAGACTAAACCCTTCTATGCCAATTTCTGAGTGGAACAAATTCTGCAAGGTTTCGACTTTGGCCAATTTATGTTTTCTCGAATTATTAGCTTCGACCCTGTACAAAGGCTCAAAGGTGCGACTATGGGTATTTTTCGGTTAAAGATCGATTGACTGAGTACTCCTATGCTAATTTCTGAGTGGACCAAATTCTGCAAGTGTTCGACTTTGGCTAATTTATGTTTTCTCGAATAACTGGCCTCGACCCTGTACAAAGGCTCAAAGGTGCGACTACGGGTATTTTTCAGTTAAAGATCGATAGACTTCTATGCCAATTTCGATGTGGAACAAATTCTGCAAGTGTTCGAATTTGGCCAATTTATGTTTCTCGAATTATTAGCCTCGACCCTGTACAAAGGTTCAAAGGTGCGACTATGGGTATTTTTCGGTTAAAGATCGATAGACTGAGTACTCTTATGCTAATTTCTGAGTGGAACAAATTCTGCAAGTGTTCGACTTTGGCCAATTTATGTTTTCTCGAATTACACTGGGGAACAGCAAAAATGTTTCCGAGACCAAAATAGCAAAATCTTACTTATTTTATTATACTAATTAACAATCTGTCTTGCAAAAGGCTCAGTTGGCTCCGGTTTTATAGATCCATCCCAATTATGATAATTTACCTACCTGCCCTTAATATATGGGAAAATTTCACCATTAAATGAGAAATACCTGGATTTATTATAACAGGTGTACTTTATAAGGGGTTTAAATACATATAATATAAATCCTAAATTGTTAGTTAGTTGTATTTCAACCACCAGTTGATCGAGAGCTGTTCGTATTTGAGAAATTAGAGAGTTTTGAGCAACATGTCGCGAGTTTGTGTAAATAAGCCGGATCATTTTTGTTATATATGTGGTGAAATGACTTTTGTGAAACAAAAACGTACGCTTAGCCCTTTAATAAAAAAGGCTTACCACTTGTATTTTGGCTGCAAAGTTGGAGACCAGGATAAAAATTGGGCTCCCCATATCTGCTGCTACAAATGTGCGTCCAACATTCGCGGCTGGCTAAGTGGAAAAAACCGTAAGATGCCCTTCGCTGTTCCTATGATCTGGCGAGAACCGAAAGACCACGTTACTGACTGTTACTTTTGTTTGACACCTCCCATCAAAAAAGGCTTTTCAGAGAAAAAAAGGTCTGCGATACAGTATCCAAATTTACAATCCGCCATACGCCCGGTGCCTCATAGTGACGAGTTGCCTATACCTAATCCACCTCAGGAATATACCCTTCATTCTGATGATGATCAAGAGGATTCAAACGGTAGTGTACCGGAAAATGTCGCCGGCCCATCAACCTCGCAAGACTCCGATTTTGTCTGTGAACTTCCAAGTAAAAAGCCTCACAAAATAAGTCAAAGTGAATTAAGTGACCTTATAAGGGATTTGGAACTGCCCAAGACAAAAGCAGAACTATTGGCCTCTCGATTGCAACAATGGAATTTACTTGAAGATGAAGTAAAAGTTTCTGTGTACCGAAGCCGTCAGAAAAACCTAACACCATTTTTTAACATGGATAACAATTTGGTAGCCTGTAGGGACATTGAGGGATTAATGGCAGCTTTAAATCTGGACTATGATCCAAAAGACTGGAGACTTTTCATTGATTCCTCAAAAGTAAGTCTTAAAGCTGTGTTACTCCATAATGGAAACAAATTGCCTTCAGTCCCAATTGGTCATGCAGTCCATATGAAGGAAACATATAGCAATTTGAAATTGTTACTTGAGACCATACAATATGAAAGATATAAATGGCAAATTTGTGGGGATTTAAAAGTTGTGGCGATCTTGCTTGGAATGCAGCTAGGTTATACCAAATACTGCTGCTTCCTCTGCGAATGGGACAGTCGAGCACGATCGGATCACTACAGAAAGAAAATTTGGCCACCGAGAGAGTCTTTTGAGCCAGGAAAGAAAAATGTGACCAGCGCGCCATTAGTTGCCCCAGAAAAGATTTTACTACCGCCACTTCATATAAAATTGGGACTTATGAAAAATTTTGTGAAGGCAATGGACAAAGAAGGCCGTGCTTTTAGTTATTTAAAAGAAAAGTTCCCTAGAATCAGTGACGCTAAAATTAAAGAGGGAATATTTGTGGGTCCCCAGATTAGGAAACTTTTCGGAGATGCGCAATTCGATTCCATACTTGAAGGCAAGGAAAAAGACGCTTGGGATGCCTTTAAAATGGTTGCAAAAAATTTCTTGGGAAACATAAAAGCAGAAAATTATAAAGACCTGGTTGCCCAACTTCTTTTGTGTTACCAAAACCTAGGGTGTAATATGTCGTTGAAAATTCATTTCCTGGATTCTCATCTGGATTACTTTCCGGAAAATTGTGGTGCTGTAAGTGACGAACACGGTGAGAGGTTCCACCAGGATATTTCGAACATGGAAAGAAGATATCAGGGAAAATGGAACTGTGAGATGTTAGCCGACTACTGCTGGACTATTACGAGAGATGCCCCAGAGGCTGCTTTCAAAAGGCAAGCTAAGAAGCGCAAAATGAGTGTCTAAACTTTGGATTCAATGATAAAAATGTGCTATTTAGTTGCTTTTGTTGAACCAACAATATATTGCTATCTGTATTTTGTATGTCCATTGTATATGCCTATGAATTAAAATTTTGTAACAAATAATTGAGATGTTTTTTTTGCGAGCCAACTAAAATCTTTAATAGGTATTTTTTAGTTACTTGGGTACAGTTGAATCCAAAAAAATAGGTTTTGTTCAGGAAACAAAAAAAAAGTTGAAATTTGTTTCCCAGTGTTATTAGCTTCGACTCTGTACAAAGGCTCAAAGGTGCGACTATGGGTATTTTTCGGTTAAAGATCGATAGACTAAACACTTCTATGCCAATTTCGATGTGGAACAAATTCTGCAAGTGTTCGAATTTGGCCAATTTATGCTTCTCGAATTATTAGCCTCGACCCTGTACAAAGGTTCAAAGGTGCGACTATGGGTATTTTTCGGTTAAAAATCGATTGACTGAGTACTCCTATGATAATTTCTGAGTGGAACAAATTCTGCAAGGTTTCGACTTTGGCCAATTTATGTTTTCTCGAATTATTAGCTTCGACCCTGTACAAAGGCTCAAAGGTGCGACTATGGGTATTTTTCGGTTAAAGATCGATAGACTAAACACTTCTATGCCAATTTCGATGTGGAACAAATTCTGCAAGTGTTC
Source organism: Barypeithes pellucidus (assembly GCA_963991005.1). Taxonomy (NCBI): domain Eukaryota; kingdom Metazoa; phylum Arthropoda; class Insecta; order Coleoptera; family Curculionidae; genus Barypeithes; species Barypeithes pellucidus. The sequence goes on along the minus strand of OZ022557.1, from coordinate 51,552,150 downwards.
GACTTTGGCCAATTTATGTTTCTCGAATTATTAGCCTCGACCCTGTACAAAGGTTCAAAGGTGCGACTATGGGTATTTTTCGGTTAAAGATCGATAGACTGAGTACTCCTATGCTAATTTCTGAGTGGAACAAATTCTGCAAGGTTTCGACTTTGGCAAATTTATGTTTTCTCGAATTATTAGCCTCGACCCTGTACAAAGGCTCAAAGGTGCGACTATGGGTATTTTTCAGTTAAAGATCGTTAGACTAAACCCTTCTATGCCAATTTCAGAGTGGAACAAATTCTGCAAGGTTTCGACTTTGGCCAATTTATGTTTTCTCGAATTATTAGCCTCGACCCTGTACAAAGGTTCAAAGGTGCGACTATGGGTATTTTTCGGGTAAAGATCGATAGACTGAATACTCCTATGCCAATTTATAAGTGGATCAAATTCTGCAAGGTTTCGACTTTGGCCAATTTATGTTTTCTCGAATAACTGGTCCCGACCCTGTACAAAGGCTCAAAGGTGCGGCTATGGGTATTTTTCAGTTAAAGATCGATAGACTGAGTACTCCTATGCTAATTTCTGAGTGGAACAAATTCTGCAAGTGTTCGACTTTGGCCAATTTATGTTTCTCGAATTATTAGCCTCGACCCTGTACAAAGGCTCAAAGGTTCGACTATGGGTATTTTTCGGTTAAAGATCGATAGACTAAACACTTCTATGCCAATTTCTGAGTGGAACAAATTCTGCAAGTGTTCGACTTTGGCCAATTTATGTTTTCTCGAATTATTAGCTTCGACCCTGTACAAAGGCTCAAAGGTGCGACTATGGGTATTTTTCGGTTAAAGATCGATAGACTGAGTACTCCTATGCTAATTTCTGAATGGAACAAATTCTGCAAGTGTTCGACTTTGGCCAATTTATGTTTCTCGAATTATTAGCCTCGACCCTGTACAAAGGCTCAAAGGTTCGACTATGGATATTTTTCGATTAAAGATCGATAGACTAAACACTTCTATGCCAATTTCGATGTGGAACAAATTCTGCAAGTGTTCGACTTTGGCCAATTTATGTTTCTCGAATTATTAGCCTCGACCCTGTACAAAGGTTCAAAGGTGCGACTATGGGTATTTTTCGGTTAAAGATCGATAGACTGAGTACTCCTATGCTAATTTCTGAGTGGAACAAATTATGCAAGTGTTCGACTTTGGCCAATTTATGTTTCTCGAATTATTAGCCTCGACCCTGTACAAAGGTTCAAAGGTGCGACTATGGGTATTTTTCGGTTAAAGATCGATAGACTAAACACTTCTATGATAATTTCTGAGTGGAACAAATTATGCAAGTGTTCGACTTTGGCCAATTTATGTTTCTCGAATTATTAGCCTCGACCCTGTACAAAGGTTCAAAGGTGCGACTATGGGTATTTTTCGGTTAAAGATCGATAGACTAAACACTTCCATGCCAATTTCTGAGTGGAACAAATTCTGCAAGGTTTCGACTTTGGCCAATTTATGTTTTCTCGAATTATTAGCTTCGACCCTGTACAAAGGCTCAAGGTGCGACTATGGGTATTTTTCGGTTAAAGTTCGATAGACTAAACACTTCTATGCCAATTTCGATGTGGAACAAATTCTGCAAGTGTTCGACTTTGGCCAATTTATGTTTCTCGAATTATTAGCCTCAACCCTGTACAAAGGTTCAAAGGTGCGACTATGGGTATTTTTCGGTTAAAGATCGATTGACTGAGTACTCCTATGCTAATTTCTGAGTGGACCAAATTCTGCAAGTGTTCGACTTTGGCCAATTTATGTTTTCTCGAATTATTAGCCTCGACCCTGTACAAAGGTTCAAAGGTGCGACTATGGGTTTTTTTTCGGTTAAAGGTCGATAGACTAAACACTTCTATGATAATTTCTGAGTGGAACAAATTCTGCAAGGTTCGACTTTGGCCAATTTATGTTTCTCGAATTATTAGCCTCGACCCTGTACAAAGGTTCAAAGGTGCGACTATGGGTATTTTTCGGTTAAAGATCGATAGCCTGAGTACTCCTATGCTAATTTCTGAGTGGAACAAATTCTGCAAGTGTTCGACTTTGGCCAATTTATGTTTTCTCGAATTATTAGCTTCGACCCTGTATAAAGGCTCAAAGGTGCGACTATGGGTATTTTTCAGTTAAAGATCGATAGACTAAACACTTCTATGCCAATTTCGATGTGGAACAAATTCTGCAAGTGTTCGACTTTGGCCAATTTATGTTTCTCGAATTATTAGCCTCGACCCTGTACAAAGGTTCAAAGGTGCGACTATGGGTATTTTTCGGTTAAAGATCGATAGACTGAGTACTCCTATGCCAATTTCTGAGTGGAACAAATTCTGCAAGGTTTCGACTTTGGCAAATTTATGTTTTCTCGAATTATTAGCCTCGACCCTGTACAAAGGCTCAAAGGTGCGACTATGGGTATTTCTCGGTTAAAGATCGATAGACTGAGTACTCCTATGCTAATTTCTGAGTGGAACAAATTCTGCAAGTGTTCGACTTTGGCCAATTTATGTTTTCTCGAATTATTAGCTTCGACCCTGTACAAAGGCTCAAAGGTGCGACTATGGGTATTTTTCGGTTAAAGGTCGATAGACTAAACACTTCTATGCCAATTTCGACGTGGAACAAATTCTGCAAGTGTTCGACTTTGGCCAATTTATGTTTCTCGAATTATTAGCCTCGACCCTGTACAAAGGTTCAAAGGTGCGACTATGGGTATTTTTCGGTTAAAGATCGATAGACTGAGTACTCCTATGCTAATTTCTGAGTGGAACAAATTCTGCAAGTGTTCGACTTTGGCCAATTTATGTTTCTCGAATTATTAGCCTCGACCCTGTACAAAGGCTCAAAGGTTCGACTATGGGTATTTTTCGGTTAAAGATCGATAGACTAAACACTTCTATGCCAATTTCTGAGTGGAACAAATTCTGCAAGGTTTCGACTTTGGCCAATTTATGTTTTCTCGAATTATTAGCTTCGACCCTGTACAAAGGCTCAAAGGTGCGACTATGGGTATTTTTCGGTTAAAGTTCTATAGACTAAACACTTCTATGCCAATTTCGATGTGGAACAAATTCTGCAAGTGTTCGACTTTGGCCAATTTATGTTCCTCGAATTATTAGCCTCGACCCTGTACAAAGGCTCAAAGGTGCGACTATGGGTATTTTTCGGTTAAAGATCGATAGACTAAACACTTCTATGCCAATTTCGATGTGGAACAAATTCTGCAAGTGTTCGACTTTGGCCAATTTATGTTTCTCGAATTATTAGCCTCGACCCTGTACAAAGGTTCAAAGGTGCGACTATGGGTATTTTTCGGTTAAAGTTCGATAGACTGAGTACTCCTATGCTAATTTCTGAGTGGAACAAATTCTGCAAGTGTTCGACTTTGGCCAATTTATGTTTCTCGAATTATTAGCCTCGACCCTGTACAAAGGCTCAAAGGTTCGACTATGGGTATTTTTCGGTTAAAGATCGATAGACTAAACACTTCTATGCCCATTTCTGAGTGGAACAAATTCTGCAAGGTTTCGACTTTGGCAAATTTATGTTTTCTCGAATTATTAGCCTCGACCCTGTACAAAGGCTCAAAGGTGCGACTATGGGTATTTTTCAGTTAAAGATCGTTAGACTAAACCCTTCTATGCCAATTTCTGAGTGGAACAAATTCTGCAAGGTTTCGACTTTGGCCAATTTATGTTTTCTCGAATTATTAGCTTCGACACTGTACAAAGGCTCAAAGGTGCGACTATGGGTATTTTTCGGTTAAAGATCGATAGACTAAACACTTCTATGCAAAATTTCGATGTGGAACAAATTCTGCAAGTGTTCTACTTTGGCCAATTTATGTTTTCTCGAATAACTGGTCTCGACCCTGTACAAAGGCTCAAAGGTGCGACTATGGGTATTTTTCAGATAAAGATCGTTAGACTAAACACTTCTATGCCAATTTCTGAGTGGAACAAATTCTGCAAGGTTTCGACTTTGGCCAATTTATGTTTTCTCGAATTATTAGCTTCGACCCTGTACAAAGGCTCAAAGATGCGACTATGGGTATTTTTCGGTTAAAGATCGATAGACTGAGTACTCCTATGCTAATTTCTGAATGGAACAAATTCTGCAAGTGTTCGACTTTGGCCAATTTATGTTTCTCGAATTATTAGCCTCGACCCTGTACAAAGGCTCAAAGGTTCGACTATGGGTATTTTTCGATTAAAGATCGATAGACTAAACACTTCTATGCCAATTTCGATGTGGAACAAATTCTGCAAGTGTTCGACTTTGGCCAATTTATGTTTCTCGAATTATTAGCCTCGACCCTGTACAAAGGTTCAAAGGTGCGACTATGGGTATTTTTCGGTTAAAGATCGATAGACTGAGTACTCCTATGCTAATTTCTGAGTGGAACAAATTATGCAAGTGTTCGACTTTGGCCAATTTATGTTTCTCGAATTATTAGCCTCGACCCTGTACAAAGGTTCAAAGGTGCGACTATGGGTATTTTTCGGTTAAAGATCGATAGACTAAACACTTCTATGATAATTTCTGAGTGGAACAAATTATGCAAGTGTTCGACTTTGGAAAAATTTATGTTTCTCGAATTATTAGCCTCGACCCTGTACAAAGGCTCAAAGGTTCGACTATGGGTATTTTTCGGTTAAAGATCGATAGACTAAACACTTCCATGCCAATTTCTGAGTGGAACAAATTCTGCAAGTTTCGACTTTGGCCAATTTATGTTTTCTCGAATTATTAGCTTCGACCCTGTACAAAGGCTCAAGGTGCGACTATGGGTATTTTTCGGTTAAAGTTCGATAGACTAAACACTTCTATGCCAATTTCGATGTGGAACAAATTCTGCAAGTGTTCGACTTTGGCCAATTTATGTTTCTCGAATTATTAGCCTCGACCCTGTACAAAGGTTCAAAGGTGCGACTATGGGTATTTTTCGGTTAAAGATCGATTGACTGAGTACTCCTATGCTAATTTCTGAGTGGACCAAATTCTGCAAGTGTTCGACTTTGGCCAATTTATGTTTTCTCGAATTATTAGCCTCGACCCTGTACAAAGGTTCAAAGGTGCGACTATGGGTTTTTTTTCGGTTAAAGGTCGAAGACTAAACACTTCTATGCCAATTTCTGAGTGGAACAAATTCTGCAAGTGTTCGACTTTGGCCAATTTATGTTTTCTCGAATTATTAGCTTCGACCCTGTACAAAGGCTCAAAGGTGCGACTATGGGTATTTTTCGGTTAAAGGTCGATAGACTAAACACTTCTATGCCAATTTCGACGTGGAACAAATTCTGCAAGTGTTCGACTTTGGCCAATTTATGTTTCTCGAATTATTAGCCTCGACCCTGTACAAAGGTTCAAAGGTGCGACTATGGGTATTTTTCGGTTAAAGATCGATAGACTGAGTACTCCTATGCTAATTTCTGAGTGGAACAAATTCTGCAAGTGTTCGACTTTGGCCAATTTATGTTTCTCGAATTATTAGCCTCGACCCGGTACAAAGGCTCAAAGGTGCGACTATGGGTATTTTTCGGTTAAAGATCGATAGACTGAGTACTCCTATGCCAATTTCTGAGTGGAACAAATTCTGCAAGGTTTCGACTTTGGCAAATTTATGTTTTCTCGAATTATTAGCCTCGACCCTGTACAAAGGCTCAAAGGTGCGACTATGGGTATTTTTCGGTTAAAGATCGATAGACTGAGTACTCCTATGCTACTTTCTGAGTGGAACAAATTCTGCAAGTGTTCGACTTTGGCCAATTTATGTTTTCTCGAATTATTAGCTTCGACCCTGTACAAAGGCTCAAAGGTGCGACTATGGGTATTTTTCGGTTAAAGGTCGATAGACTAAACACTTCTATGCCAATTTCGACGTGGAACAAATTCTGCAAGTGTTCGACTTTGGCCAATTTATGTTTCTCGAATTATTAGCCTCGACCCTGTACAAAGGTTCAAAGGTGCGACTATGGGTATTTTTCGGTTAAAGATCGATAGACTGAGTACTCCTATGCTAATTTCTGAGTGGAACAAATTCTGCAAGTGTTCGACTTTGGCCAATTTATGTTTCTCGAATTATTAGCCTCGACCCGGTACAAAGGCTCAAAGGTGCGACTATGGGTATTATTCGGTTAAAGATCGATAGACTGAGTACTCCTATGCTAATTTCTGAGTGGAACAAATTCTGCAAGTGTTCGACTTTGGCCAATTTATGTTTCTCGAATTATTAGCCTCGACCCTGTACAAAGGCTCAAAGGTTCGACTATGGGTATTTTTCGGTTAAAGATCGATAGACTAAACACTTCTATGCCAATTTCTGAGTGGAACAAATTCTGCAAGGTTTCGACTTTGGCCAATTTATGTTTTCTCGAATTATTAGCTTCGACCCTGTACAAAGGCTCAAAGGTGCGACTATGGGTATTTTTCGGTTAAAGTTCTATAGACTAAACACTTCTATGCCAATTTCGATGTGGAACAAATTCTGCAAGTGTTCGACTTTGGCCAATTTATGTTCCTCGAATTATTAGCCTCGACCCTGTACAAAGGCTCAAAGGTGCGACTATGGGTATTTTTCGGTTAAAGATCGATAGACTAAACACTTCTATGCCAATTTCGATGTGGAACAAATTCTGCAAGTGTTCGACTTTGGCCAATTTATGTTTCTCGAATTATTAGCCTCGACCCTGTACAAAGGTTCAAAGGTGCGACTATGGGTATTTTTCGGTTAAAGTTCGATAGACTGAGTACTCCTATGCTAATTTCTGAGTGGAACAAATTCTGCAAGTGTTCGACTTTGGCCAATTTATGTTTCTCGAATTATTAGCCTCGACCCTGTACAAAGGCTCAAAGGTTCGACTATGGGTATTTTTCGGTTAAAGATCGATAGACTAAACACTTCTATGCCCATTTCTGAGTGGAACAAATTCTGCAAGGTTTCGACTTTGGCAAATTTATGTTTTCTCGAATTATTAGCCTCGACCCTGTACAAAGGCTCAAAGGTGCGACTATGGGTATTTTTCAGTTAAAGATCGTTAGACTAAACACTTCTATGCCAATTTCTGAGTGGAACAAATTCTGCAAGGTTTCGACTTTGGCCAATTTATGTTTTCTCGAATTATTAGCTTCGACCCTGTACAAAGGCTCAAAGGTGCGACTATGGGTATTTTTCGGTTAAAGATCGATAGACTGAGTACTCCTATGCTAATTTCTGAATGGAACAAATTCTGCAAGTGTTCGACTTTGGCCAATTTATGTTTCTCGAATTATTAGCCTCGACCCTGTACAAAGGCTCAAAGGTTCGACTATGGGTATTTTTCGATTAAAGATCGATAGACTAAACACTTCTATGCCAATTTCGATGTGGAACAAATTCTGCAAGTGTTCGACTTTGGCCAATTTATGTTTCTCGAATTATTAGCCTCGACCCTGTACAAAGGTTCAAAGGTGCGACTATGGGTATTTTTCGGTTAAAGATCGATAGACTGAGTACTCCTATGCTAATTTCTGAGTGGAACAAATTATGCAAGTGTTCGACTTTGGCCAATTTATGTTTCTCGAATTATTAGCCTCGACCCTGTACAAAGGTTCAAAGGTGCGACTATGGGTATTTTTCGGTTAAAGATCGATAGACTAAACACTTCTATGATAATTTCTGAGTGGAACAAATTATGCAAGTGTTCGACTTTGGAAAAATTTATGTTTCTCGAATTATTAGCCTCGACCCTGTACAAAGGCTCAAAGGTTCGACTATGGGTATTTTTCGGTTAAAGATCGATAGACTAAACACTTCCATGCCAATTTCTGAGTGGAACAAATTCTGCAAGTTTCGACTTTGGCCAATTTATGTTTTCTCGAATTATTAGCTTCGACCCTGTACAAAGGCTCAAGGTGCGACTATGGGTATTTTTCGGTTAAAGTTCGATAGACTAAACACTTCTATGCCAATTTCGATGTGGAACAAATTCTGCAAGTGTTCGACTTTGGCCAATTTATGTTTCTCGAATTATTAGCCTCGACCCTGTACAAAGGTTCAAAGGTGCGACTATGGGTATTTTTCGGTTAAAGATCGATTGACTGAGTACTCCTATGCTAATTTCTGAGTGGACCAAATTCTGCAAGTGTTCGACTTTGGCCAATTTATGTTTTCTCGAATTATTAGCCTCGACCCTGTACAAAGGTTCAAAGGTGCGACTATGGGTTTTTTTTCGGTTAAAGGTCGATAGACTAAACACTTCTATGCCAATTTCTGAGTGGAACAAATTCTGCAAGTGTTCGACTTTGGCCAATTTATGTTTTCTCGAATTATTAGCTTCGACCCTGTACAAAGGCTCAAAGGTGCGACTATGGGTATTTTTGCGGTTAAAGGTCGATAGACTAAACACTTCTATGCCAATTTCGACGTGGAACAAATTCTGCAAGTGTTCGACTTTGGCCAATTTATGTTTCTCGAATTATTAGCCTCGACCCTGTACAAAGGTTCAAAGGTGCGACTATGGGTATTTTTCGGTTAAAGATCGATAGACTGAGTACTCCTATGCTAATTTCTGAGTGGAACAAATTCTGCAAGTGTTCGACTTTGGCCAATTTATGTTTCTCGAATTATTAGCCTCGACCCGGTACAAAGGCTCAAAGGTGCGACTATGGGTATTATTCGGTTAAAGATCGATAGACTGAGTACTCCTATGCTAATTTCTGAGTGGAACAAATTCTGCAAGTGTTCGACTTTGGCCAATTTATGTTTCTCGAATTATTAGCCTCGACCCTGTACAAAGGCTCAAAGGTTCGACTATGGGTATTTTTCGGTTAAAGATCGATAGACTAAACACTTCTATGCCAATTTCTGAGTGGAACAAATTCTGCAAGGTTTCGACTTTGGCCAATTTATGTTTTCTCGAATTATTAGCTTCGACCCTGTACAAAGGCTCAAAGGTGCGACTATGGGTATTTTTCGGTTAAAGTTCTATAGACTAAACACATCTATGCCAATTTCGATGTGGAACAAATTCTGCAAGGTTTCGACTTTGGCCAATTTATGTTTTCTCGAATTATTAGCTTCGACCCTGTACAAAGGCTCAAAGGTGCGAGTATGGGTATTTCTCGGTTAAAGATCGATAGACTAAACACTTCTATGCCAATTTCGATGTGGAACAAATTCTGCAAGTGTTCGACTTTGGCCAATTTATGTTTCTCGAATTATTAGCCTCGACCCTGTACAAAGGTTCAAAGGTGCGACTATGGGTATTTTTCGGTTAAAGATCGATAGACTGAGTACTCCTATGCTAATTTCTGAGTGGAACAAATTCTGCAAGTGTTCGACTTTGGCCAATTTATGTTTCTCGAATTATTAGCCTCGACCCTGTACAAAGGCTCAAAGGTTCGACTATGGGTATTTTTCGGTTAAAGATCGATAGACTAAACACTTCTATGCCCATTTCTGAGTGGAACAAATTCTGCAAGGTTTCGACTTTGGCAAATTTATGTTTTCTCGAATTATTAGCCTCGACCTTGTACAAAGGCTCAAAGGTGCGACTATGGGTATTTTTCAGTTAAAGATCGTTAGACTAAACCCTTCTATGCCAATTTCTGAGTGGAACAAATTCTGCAAGGTTTCGACTTTGGCCAATTTATGTTTTCTCGAATTATTAGCTTCGACCCTGTACAAAGGCTCAAAGGTGCGACTATGGGTATTTTTCGGTTAAAGATCGATTGACTGAGTACTCCTATGCTAATTTCTGAGTGGACCAAATTCTGCAAGTGTTCGACTTTGGCTAATTTATGTTTTCTCGAATAACTGGCCTCGACCCTGTACAAAGGCTCAAAGGTGCGACTATGGGTATTTTTCAGTTAAAGATCGATAGACTTCTATGCCAATTTCGATGTGGAACAAATTCTGCAAGTGTTCGAATTTGGCCAATTTATGTTTCTCGAATTATTAGCCTCGACCCTGTACAAAGGTTCAAAGGTGCGACTATGGGTATTTTTCGGTTAAAGATCGATAGACTGAGTACTCCTATGCTAATTTCTGAGTGGAACAAATTCTGCAAGTGTTCGACTTTGGCCAATTTATGTTTTCTCGAATTATTAGCTTCGACCCTGTACAAAGGCTCAAAGGTGCGACTATGGGTATTTTTCGGTTAAAGATCGATAGACTAAACACTTCTATGCCAATTTCGATGTGGAACAAATTCTGCAAGTGTTCGACTTTGGCCAATTTATGTTTCTCGAATTATTAGCCTCGACCCTGTACAAAGGTTCAAAGGTGCGACTATGGGTATTTTTCGGTTAAAGATCGATAGACTGAGTACTCCTATGCTAATTTCTGAGTGGAACAAATTCTGCAAGGTTTCGACTTTGGCAAATTTATGTTTTCTCGAATTATTAGCCTCGACCCTGTACAAAGGCTCAAAGGTGCGACTATGGGTATTTTTCAGTTAAAGATCGTTAGACTAAACCCTTCTATGCCAATTTCAGAGTGGAACAAATTCTGCAAGGTTTCGACTTTGGCCAATTTATGTTTTCTCGAATTATTAGCCTCGACCCTGTACAAAGGTTCAAAGGTGCGACTATGGGTATTTTTCGGGTAAAGATCGATAGACTGAATACTCCTATGCCAATTTATAAGTGGATCAAATTCTGCAAGGTTTCGACTTTGGCCAATTTATGTTTTCTCGAATAACTGGTCCCGACCCTGTACAAAGGCTCAAAGGTGCGGCTATGGGTATTTTTCAGTTAAAGATCGATAGACTGAGTACTCCTATGCTAATTTCTGAGTGGAACAAATTCTGCAAGTGTTCGACTTTGGCCAATTTATGTTTCTCGAATTATTAGCCTCGACCCTGTACAAAGGCTCAAAGGTTCGACTATGGGTATTTTTCGGTTAAAGATCGATAGACTAAACACTTCTATGCCAATTTCTGAGTGGAACAAATTCTGCAAGTGTTCGACTTTGGCCAATTTATGTTTTCTCGAATTATTAGCTTCGACCCTGTACAAAGGCTCAAAGGTGCGACTATGGGTATTTTTCGGTTAAAGATCGATAGACTGAGTACTCCTATGCTAATTTCTGAATGGAACAAATTCTGCAAGTGTTCGACTTTGGCCAATTTATGTTTCTCGAATTATTAGCCTCGACCCTGTACAAAGGCTCAAAGGTTCGACTATGGATATTTTTCGATTAAAGATCGATAGACTAAACACTTCTATGCCAATTTCGATGTGGAACAAATTCTGCAAGTGTTCGACTTTGGCCAATTTATGTTTCTCGAATTATTAGCCTCGACCCTGTACAAAGGTTCAAAGGTGCGACTATGGGTATTTTTCGGTTAAAGATCGATAGACTGAGTACTCCTATGCTAATTTCTGAGTGGAACAAATTATGCAAGTGTTCGACTTTGGCCAATTTATGTTTCTCGAATTATTAGCCTCGACCCTGTACAAAGGTTCAAAGGTGCGACTATGGGTATTTTTCGGTTAAAGATCGATAGACTAAACACTTCTATGATAATTTCTGAGTGGAACAAATTATGCAAGTGTTCGACTTTGGAAAAATTTATGTTTCTCGAATTATTAGCCTCGACCCTGTACAAAGGCTCAAAGGTTCGACTATGGGTATTTTTCGGTTAAAGATCGATAGACTAAACACTTCCATGCCAATTTCTGAGTGGAACAAATTCTGCAAGGTTTCGACTTTGGCCAATTTATGTTTTCTCGAATTATTAGCTTCGACCCTGTACAAAGGCTCAAGGTGCGACTATGGGTATTTTTCGGTTAAAGTTCGATAGACTAAACACTTCTATGCCAATTTCGATGTGGAACAAATTCTGCAAGTGTTCGACTTTGGCCAATTTATGTTTCTCGAATTATTAGCCTCGACCCTGTACAAAGGTTCAAAGGTGCGACTATGGGTATTTTTCGGTTAAAGATCGATTGACTGAGTACTCCTATGCTAATTTCTGAGTGGACCAAATTCTGCAAGTGTTCGACTTTGGCCAATTTATGTTTTCTCGAATTATTAGCCTCGACCCTGTACAAAGGTTCAAAGGTGCGACTATGGGTTTTTTTTCGGTTAAAGGTCGATAGACTAAACACTTCTATGATAATTTCTGAGTGGAACAAATTCTGCATGGTTTCGACTTTGGCCAATTTATGTTTCTCGAATTATTAGCCTCGACCCTGTACAAAGGTTCAAAGGTGCGACTATGGGTATTTTTCGGTTAAAGATCGATAGACTGAGTACTCCTATGCTAATTTCTGAGTGGAACAAATTCTGCAAGTGTTCGACTTTGGCCAATTTATGTTTTCTCGAATTATTAGCTTCGACCCTGTATAAAGGTTCAAAGGTGCGACTATGGGTATTTTTCGGTTAAAGATCGATAGACTGAGTACTCCTATGCCAATTTCTGAGTGGAACAAATTCTGCAAGGTTTCGACTTTGGCAAATTTATGTTTTCTCGAATTATTAGCCTCGACCCTGTACAAAGGCTCAAAGGTGCGACTATGGGTATTTTTCGGTTAAAGATCGATAGACTGAGTACTCCTATGCTAATTTCTGAGTGGAACAAATTCTGCAAGTGTTCGACTTTGGCCAATTTATGTTTTCTCGAATTATTAGCTTCGACCCTGTACAAAGGCTCAAAGGTGCGACTATGGGTATTTTTCGGTTAAAGGTCGATAGACTAAACACTTCTATGCCAATTTCGACGTGGAACAAATTCTGCAAGTGTTCGACTTTGGCCAATTTATGTTTCTCGAATTATTAGCCTCGACCCTGTACAAAGGTTCAAAGGTGCGACTATGGGTATTTTTCGGTTAAAGATCGATAGACTGAGTACTCCTATGCTAATTTCTGAGTGGAACAAATTCTGCAAGTGTTCGACTTTGGCCAATTTATGTTTCTCGAATTATTAGCCTCGACCCGGTACAAAGGCTCAAAGGTGCGACTATGGGTATTATTCGGTTAAAGATCGATAGACTGAGTACTCCTATGCTAATTTCTGAGTGGAACAAATTCTGCAAGTGTTCGACTTTGGCCAATTTATGTTTCTCGAATTATTAGCCTCGACCCTGTACAAAGGCTCAAAGGTTCGACTATGGGTATTTTTCGGTTAAAGATCGATAGACTAAACACTTCCATGCCAATTTCTGAGTGGAACAAATTCTGCAAGGTTTCGACTTTGGCCAATTTATGTTTTCTCGAATTATTAGCTTCGACCCTGTACAAAGGCTCAAAGGTGCGACTATGGGTATTTTTCGGTTAAAGTTCTATAGACTAAACACTTCTATGCCAATTTCGATGTGGAACAAATTCTGCAAGTGTTCGACTTTGGCCAATTTATGTTCCTCGAATTATTAGCCTCGACCCTGTACAAAGGCTCAAAGGTGCGACTATGGGTATTTTTCGGTTAAAGATCGATAGACTAAACACTTCTATGCCAATTTCGATGTGGAACAAATTCTGCAAGTGTTCGACTTTGGCCAATTTATGTTTCTCGAATTATTAGCCTCGACCCTGTACAAAGGTTCAAAGGTGCGACTATGGGTATTTTTCGGTTAAAGTTCGATAGACTGAGTACTCCTATGCTAATTTCTGAGTGGAACAAATTCTGCAAGTGTTCGACTTTGGCCAATTTATGTTTCTCGAATTATTAGCCTCGACCCTGTACAAAGGCTCAAAGGTTCGACTATGGGTATTTTTCGGTTAAAGATCGATAGACTAAACACTTCTATGCCCATTTCTGAGTGGAACAAATTCTGCAAGGTTTCGACTTTGGCAAATTTATGTTTTCTCGAATTATTAGCCTCGACCCTGTACAAAGGCTCAAAGGTGCGACTATGGGTATTTTTCAGTTAAAGATCGTTAGACTAAACCCTTCTATGCCAATTTCTGAGTGGAACAAATTCTGCAAGGTTTCGACTTTGGCCAATTTATGTTTTCTCGAATTATTAGCTTCGACCCTGTACAAAGGCTCAAAGGTGCAACTATGGGTATTTTTCGGTTAAAGATCGATAGACTAAACACTTCTATGCAAAATTTCGATGTGGAACAAATTCTGCAAGTGTTCTACTTTGGCCAATTTATGTTTTCTCGAATAACTGGTCTCGACCCTGTACAAAGGCTCAAAGGTGCGACTATGGGTATTTTTCAGTTAAAGATCGTTAGACTAAACACTTCTATGCCAATTTCTGAGTGGAACAAATTCTGCAAGGTTTCGACTTTGGCCAATTTATGTTTTCTCGAATTATTAGCTTCGACCCTGTACAAAGGCTCAAAGGTCCGACTATGGGTATTTTTCGGTTAAAGATCGATTGACTGAGTACTCCTATGCTAATTTCTGAGTGGACAAAATTCTGCAAGTGTTTGACTTTGGCTAATTTATGTTTTCTCGAATTATTAGCTTCGACCCTGTACAAAGGCTCAAAGGTGCGACTATGGGTATTTCTCGGTTAAAGATCGTTAGACTAAACACTTCTATGCCAATTTCTGAGTGGAACAAATTCTGCAAGGTTTCGACTTTGGCCAATTTATGTTTTCTCGAATTATTAGCTTCGACCCTGTACAAAGGCTCAAAGGTGCGACTATGGGTATTTTTCGGTTAAAGTTCGATAGACTAAACACTTCTATGCCAATTTCGATGTGGAACAAATTCTGCAAGTGTTCGACTTTGGCCAATTTATGTTTCTCGAATTATTAGCCTCGACCCTGTACAAAGGTTCAAAGGTGCGACTATGGGTATTTTTCGGTTAAAGATCGATAGACTGAGTACTCCTATGCTAATTTCTGAGTGGAACAAATTCTGCAAGTGTTCGACTTTGGCCAATTTATGTTTCTCGAATTATTAGCCTCGACCCTGTACAAAGGTTCAAAGGTGCGACTATGGGTATTTTTCGGTTAAAGATCGATAGACTGAGTACTCCTATGCTAATTTCTGAGTGGAACAAATTCTGCAAGTGTTCGACTTTGGCCAATTTATGTTTCTCGAATTATTAGCCTCGACCCTGTACAAAGGCTCAAAGGTTCGACTATGGGTATTTTTCGGTTAAAGATCGATAGACTAAACACTTCTATGCCCATTTCTGAGTGGAACAAATTCTGCAAGGTTTCGACTTTGGCAAATTTATGTTTTCTCGAATTATTAGCCTCGACCCTGTACAAAGGCTCAAAGGTGCGACTATGGGTATTTTTCAGTTAAAGATCGTTAAACTAAACACTTCTATGCCAATTTCTGAGTGGAACAAATTCTGCAAGGTTTCGACTTTGACCAATTTATGTTTTCTCGAATTATTAGCCTCGACCCTGTACAAAGGCTTAAAGGTGCGACTATGGGTATTTTTCGGTTAAAGATCGATAGACTAAACACTTCTATGCCAATTTCGATGTGGAACAAATTCTGCAAGTGTTCGACTTTGGCCAATTTATGTTTCTCGAATTATTAGCCTCGACCCTGTACAAAGGTTCAAAGGTGCGACTATGGGTATTTTTCGGTTAAAGATCGATAGACTGAGTACTCCTATGCCAATTTCTGAGTGGACCAAATTCTGCAAGTGTTCGACTTTGGCCAATTTATGTTTTCTCGAATTATTAGCCTCGACCCTGTACAAAGGTTCAAAGGTGCGACTATGGGTTTTTTTTCGGTTAAAGGTCGATAGACTAAACACTTCTATGATAATTTCTGAGTGGAACAAATTCTGCAAGGTTTCGACTTTGGCCAATTTATGTTTTCTCGAATTATTAGCTTCGACCCTGTACAAAGGCTCAAAGGTGCGACTATGGGTATTTTTCGGTTAAAGCTCGATAGACTAAACACTTCTATGCCAATTTCGATGTGGAACAAATTCTGCAAGTGTTCGACTTTGGCCAATTTATGTTTTCTCGAATTATTAGCTTCGACCCTGTATAAAGGCTCAAAGGTGCGACTATGGGTATTTTTCAGTTAAAGATCGATAGACTAAACACTTCTATGCCAATTTCGATGTGGAACAAATTCTGCAAGTGTTCGACTTTGGCCAATTTATGTTTCTCGAATTATTAGCCTCGACCCTGTACAAAGGTTCAAAGGTGCGACTATGGGTATTTTTCGGTTAAAGATCGATAGACTGAGTACTCCTATGCCAATTTCTGAGTGGACCAAATTCTGCAAGTGTTCGACTTTGGCCAATTTATGTTTTCTCGAATTATTAGCCTCGACCCTGTACAAAGGTTCAAAGGTGCGACTATGGGTTTTTTTTCGGTTAAAGGTCGATAGACTAAACACTTCTATGATAATTTCTGAGTGGAACAAATTCTGCAAGGTTTCGACTTTGGCCAATTTATGTTTTCTCGAATTATTAGCTTCGACCCTGTACAAAGGCTCAAAGGTGCGACTATGGGTATTTTTCGGTTAAAGCTCGATAGACTAAACACTTCTATGCCAATTTCGATGTGGAACAAATTCTGCAAGTGTTCGACTTTGGCCAATTTATGTTTTCTCGAATTATTAGCTTCGACCCTGTA
Source organism: Barypeithes pellucidus (assembly GCA_963991005.1). NCBI lineage: Eukaryota > Metazoa > Arthropoda > Insecta > Coleoptera > Curculionidae > Barypeithes > Barypeithes pellucidus. Next base: position 51,535,623 of record OZ022557.1, on the reverse strand, counting down.
TAAAGGCTCAAAGGTGCGACTATGGGTATTTTTCAGTTAAAGATCGATAGACTAAACACTTCTATGCCAATTTCGATGTGGAACAAATTCTGCAAGTGTTCGACTTTGGCCAATTTATGTTTTCTCGAATTATTAGCTTCGACCCTGTATAAAGGCTCAAAGGTGCGACTATGGGTATTTTTCAGTTAAAGATCGATAGACTAAACACTTCTATGCCAATTTCGATGTGGAACAAATTCTGCAAGTGTTCGACTTTGGCCAATTTATGTTTTCTCGAATTATTAGCTTCGACCCTGTATAAAGGCTCAAAGGTGCGACTATGGGTATTTTTCAGTTAAAGATCGATAGACTAAACACTTCTATGCCAATTTCGATGTGGAACAAATTCTGCAAGGTTTCGACTTTGGCAAATTTATGTTTTCTCGAATTATTAGCCTCGACCCTGTACAAAGGCTCAAAGGTGCGACTATGGGTATTTTTCGGTTAAAGATCGTTAGACTAAACACTTCTATGCCAATTTCTGAGTGGAACAAATTCTGCAAGGTTTCGACTTTGGCAAATTTATGTTTTCTCGAATTATTAGCCTCGACCCTGTACAAAGGCTCAAAGGTGCGACTATGGGTATTTTTCGGTTAAAGGTCGATAGACTAAACACTTCTATGCCAATTTCGACGTGGAACAAATTCTGCAAGTGTTCGAATTTGGCCAATTTATGTTACTCGAATAATTAGCCTCGACCCTGTACAAAGGTTCAAAGGTGCGACTATGGGTATTTTTCGGTTAAAGATCGATAGACTGAGTACTCCTATGATAATTTCTGAGTGGAACAAATTCTGCAAGGTTTCGACTTTGGCCAATTTATGTTTTCTCGAATTATTAGCTTCGACCCTGTACAAAGGCTCAAAGGTGCGAGTATGGGTATTTCTCGGTTAAAGATCGATAGACTAAACACTTCTATGCCAATTTCGATGTGGAACAAATTCTGCAAGTGTTCGACTTTGGCCAATTTATGTTTCTCGAATTATTAGCCTCGACCCTGTACAAAGGTTCAAAGGTGCGACTATGGGTATTTTTCGGTTAAAGATCGATAGACTGAGTACTCCTATGCTAATTTCTGAGTGGAACAAATTCTGCAAGTGTTCGACTTTGGCCAATTTATGTTTCTCGAATTATTAGCCTCGACCCTGTACAAAGGCTCAAAGGTTCGACTATGGGTATTTTTCGGTTAAAGATCGATAGACTGAGTACTCCTATGCTAATTTCTGAGTGGAACAAATTCTGCAAGTGTTCGACTTTGGCCAATTTATGTTTTCTCGAATTATTAGCTTCGACCCTGTACAAAGGCTCAAAGGTGCGACTATGGGTATTTTTCGGTTAAAGATCGATAGACTAAACACTTCTATGCCAATTTCGATGTGGAACAAATTCTGCAAGTGTTCGACTTTGGCCAATTTATGTTTCTCGAATTATTAGCCTCGACCCTGTACAAAGGTTCAAAGGTGCGACTATGGGTATTTTTCGGTTAAAGATCGATAGACTGAGTACTCCTATGCTAATTTCTGAGTGGAACAAATTCTGCAAGTGTTCGACTTTGGCCAATTTATGTTTTCTCGAATTATTAGCTTCGACCCTGTACAAAGGCTCAAAGGTGCGACTATGGGTATTTTTCGGTTAAAGATCGATAGACTAAACACTTCTATGTTAAATTTCGATGTGGAACAAATTCTGCAAGTGTTCTACTTTGGCCAATTTATGTTTTCTCGAATAACTGGTCTCGACCCTGTACAAAGGCTCAGAGGTGCGACTATGGGTATTTTTCAGTTAAAGATCGTTAGACTAAACACTTCTATGCCAATTTCTGAGTGGAACAAATTCTGCAAGGTTTCGACTTTGGCCAATTTATGTTTTCTCGACTCGTTAGCTTCGACCCTGTACAAAGGCTCAAAGGTGCGACTATGGGTATTTTTCGGTTAAAGATCGATTGACTGAGTACTCCTATGCTAATTTCTGAGTGGAACAAATTCTGCAAGTGTTCGACTTTGGCCAATTTATGTTTCTCGAATTATTAGCCTCGACCCTGTACAAAGGCTCAAAGGTTCGACTATGGGTATTTTTCGGTTAAAGTTCGATAGACTAAACACTTCTATGCCAATTTCGATGTGGAACAAATTCTGCAAGTGTTCGACTTTGGCCAATTTATGTTTCTCGAATTATTAGCCTCGACCCTGTACAAAGGTTCAAAGGTGCGACTATGGGTATTTTTCGGTTAAAGATCGATAGACTGAGTACTCCTATGCTAATTTCTGAGTGGAACAAATTCTGCAAGTGTTCGACTTTGGCCAATTTATGTTTTCTCGAATTATTAGCTTCGACCCTGTACAAAGGCTCAAAGGTGCGACTATGGGTATTTTTCGGTTAAAGATCGATAGACTAAACACTTCTATGCAAAATTTCGATGTGGAACAAATTCTGCAAGTGTTCTACTTTGGCCAATTTATGTTTTCTCGAATAACTGGTCTCGACCCTGTACAAAGGCTCAGAGGTGCGACTATGGGTATTTTTCAGTTAAAGATCGTTAGACTAAACACTTCTATGCCAATTTCTGAGTGGACCAAATTCTGCAAGTGTTCGACTTTGGCTAATTTATGTTTTCTCGAATTATTAGCTTCGACCCTGTACAAAGGCTCAAAGGTGCGACTATGGGTATTTCTCGGTTAAAGATCGTTAGACTAAACACTTCTATGCCAATTTCTGAGTGGAACAAATTCTGCAAGGTTTCGACTTTGGCCAATTTATGTTTTCTCGAATTATTAGCTTCGACCCTGTACAAAGGCTCAAAGGTGCGACTATGGGTATTTTTCGGTTAAAGTTCGATAGACTAAACACTTCTATGCCAATTTCGATGTGGAACAAATTCTGCAAGTGTTCGACTTTGGCCAATTTATGTTTCTCGAATTATTAGCCTCGACCCTGTACAAAGGTTCAAAGGTGCGACTATGGGTATTTTTCGGTTAAAGATCGATAGACTGAGTACTCCTATGCTAATTTCTGAGTGGAACAAATTCTGCAAGTGTTCGACTTTGGCCAATTTATGTTTCTCGAATTATTAACCTCGACCCGGTACAAAGGCTCAAAGGTGCGACTATGGGTATTATTCGGTTAAAGATCGATAGACTGAGTACTCCTATGCTAATTTCTGAGTGGAACAAATTCTGCAAGTGTTCGACTTTGGCCAATTTATGTTTCTCGAATTATTAGCCTCGACCCTGTACAAAGGCTCAAAGGTTCGACTATGGGTATTTTTCGGTTAAAGATCGATAGACTAAACACTTCTATGCCAATTTCTGAGTGGAACAAATTCTGCAAGGTTTCGACTTTGGCCAATTTATGTTTCCTCGAATTATTAGCTTCGACCCTGTACAAAGGCTCAAAGGTGCGACTATGGGTATTTTTCGGTTAAAGTTCTATAGACTAAACACTTCTATGCCAATTTCGATGTGGAACAAATTCTGCAAGTGTTCGACTTTGGCCAATTTATGTTCCTCGAATTATTAGCCTCGACCCTGTACAAAGGCTCAAAGGTGCGACTATGGGTATTTTTCGGTTAAAGATCGATAGACTAAACACTTCTATGCCAATTTCGATGTGGAACAAATTCTGCAAGTGTTCGACTTTGGCCAATTTATGTTTCTCGAATTATTAGCCTCGACCCTGTACAAAGGTTCAAAGGTGCGACTATGGGTATTTTTCGGTTAAAGATCGATAGACTGAGTACTCCTATGCTAATTTCTGAGTGGAACAAATTCTGCAAGTGTTCGACTTTGGCCAATTTATGTTTCTCGAATTATTAGCCTCGACCCTGTACAAAGGCTCAAAGGTTCGACTATGGGTATTTTTCGGTTAAAGATCGATAGACTAAACACTTCTATGCCCATTTCTGAGTGGAACAAATTCTGCAAGGTTTCGACTTTGGCAAATTTATGTTTTCTCGAATTATTAGCCTCGACCCTGTACAAAGGCTCAAAGGTGCGACTATGGGTATTTTTCAGTTAAAGATCGTTAGACTAAACCCTTCTATGCCAATTTCTGAGTGGAACAAATTCTGCAAGGTTTCGACTTTGGCCAATTTATGTTTTCTCGAATTATTAGCTTCGACCCTGTACAAAGGCTCAAATGTGCGACTATGGGTATTTTTCGGTTAAAGATCGATAGACTAAACACTTCTATGCAAAATTTCGATGTGGAACAAATTCTGCAAGTGTTCTACTTTGGCCAATTTATGTTTTCTCGAATAACTGGTCTCGACCCTGTACAAAGGCTCAAAGGTGCGACTATGGGTATTTTTCAGTTAAAGATCGTTAGACTAAACACTTCTATGCCAATTTCTGAGTGGAACAAATTCTGCAAGGTTTCGACTTTGGCCAATTTATGTTTTCTCGAATTATTAGCTTCGACCCTGTACAAAGGCTCAAAGGTGCGACTATGGGTATTTCTCGGTTAAAGATCGTTAGACTAAACACTTCTATGCCAATTTCTGAGTGGAACAAATTCTGCAAGGTTTCGACTTTGGCCAATTTATGTTTTCTCGAATTATTAGCTTCGACCCTGTACAAAGGCTCAAAGGTGCGACTATGGGCATTTTTCGGTTAAAGTTCGATAGACTGAGTACTCCTATGCTAATTTCTGAGTGGAACAAATTCTGCAAGTGTTCGACTTTGGCCAATTTATGTTTCTCGAATTATTAGCCTCGACCCTGTACAAAGGTTCAAAGGTGCGACTATGGGTATTTTTCGGTTAAAGATCGATAGACTGAGTACTCCTATGCTAATTTCTGAGTGGAACAAATTCTGCAAGTGTTCGACTTTGGCCAATTTATGTTTCTCGAATTATTAGCCTCGACCCTGTACAAAGGCTCAAAGGTTCGACTATGGGTATTTTTCGGTTAAGGATCGATAGACTGAGTACTCCTATGCTAATTTCTGAGTGGAACAAATTCTGCAAGTGTTCGACTTTGGCCAATTTATGTTTTCTCGAATTATTAGCTTCGACCCTGTACAAAGGCTCAAAGACTATGGGTATTTTTCGGTTAAAGATCGATAGACTAAACACTTCTATGTTAAATTTCGATGTGGAACAAATTCTGCAAGTGTTCTACTTTGGCCAATTTATGTTTTCTCGAATAACTGGTCTCGACCCTGTACAAAGGCTCAGAGGTGCGACTATGGGTATTTTTCAGTTAAAGATCGTTAGACTAAACACTTCTATGCCAATTTCTGAGTGGAACAAATTCTGCAAGGTTTCGACTTTGGCCAATTTATGTTTTCTCGACTCGTTAGCTTCGACCCTGTACAAAGGCTCAAAGGTGCGACTATGGGTATTTTTCGGTTAAAGATCGATTGACTGAGTACTCCTATGCTAATTTCTGAGTGGAACAAATTCTGCAAGTGTTCGACTTTGGCCAATTTATGTTTCTCGAATTATTAGCCTCGACCCTGTACAAAGGTTCAAAGGTGCGACTATGGGTATTTTTCGGTTAAAGATCGATAGACTGAGTACTCCTATGCTAATTTCTGAGTGGAACAAATTCTGCAAGTGTTCGACTTTGGCCAATTTATGTTTTCTCGAATTATTAGCTTCGACCCTGTACAAAGGCTCAAAGGTGCGACTATGGGTATTTTTCGGTTAAAGTTCGATAGACTAAACACTTCTATGCCAATTTCGATGTGGAACAAATTCTGCAAGTGTTCGACTTTGGCCAATTTATGTTTCTCGAATTATTAGCCTCGACCCTGTACAAAGGTTCAAAGGTGCGACTATGGGTATTTTTCGGTTAAAGATCGATAGACTGAGTACTCCTATGCTAATTTCTGAGTGGAACAAATTCTGCAAGTGTTCGACTTTGGCCAATTTATGTTTTCTCGAATTATTAGCTTCGACCCTGTACAAAGGCTCAAAGGTGCGACTATGGGTATTTTTCGGTTAAAGATCGATAGACTAAACACTTCTATGCAAAATTTCGATGTGGAACAAATTCTGCAAGTGTTCTACTTTGGCCAATTTATGTTTTCTCGAATAACTGGTCTCGACCCTGTACAAAGGCTCAGAGGTGCGACTATGGGTATTTTTCAGTTAAAGATCGTTAGACTAAACACTTCTATGCCAATTTCTGAGTGGACCAAATTCTGCAAGTGTTCGACTTTGGCTAATTTATGTTTTCTCGAATTATTAGCTTCGACCCTGTACAAAGGCTCAAAGGTGCGACTATGGGTATTTCTCGGTTAAAGATCGTTAGACTAAACACTTCTATGCCAATTTCTGAGTGGAACAAATTCTGCAAGGTTTCGACTTTGGCCAATTTATGTTTTCTCGAATTATTAGCTTCGACCCTGTACAAAGGCTCAAAGGTGCGACTATGGGTATTTTTCGGTTAAAGTTCGATAGACTAAACACTTCTATGCCAATTTCGATGTGGAACAAATTCTGCAAGTGTTCGACTTTGGCCAATTTATGTTTCTCGAATTATTAGCCTCGACCCTGTACAAAGGTTCAAAGGTGCGACTATGGGTATTTTTCGGTTAAAGATCGATAGACTGAGTACTCCTATGCTAATTTCTGAGTGGAACAAATTCTGCAAGTGTTCGACTTTGGCCAATTTATGTTTCTCGAATTATTAACCTCGACCCGGTACAAAGGCTCAAAGGTGCGACTATGGGTATTATTCGGTTAAAGATCGATAGACTGAGTACTCCTATGCTAATTTCTGAGTGGAACAAATTCTGCAAGTGTTCGACTTTGGCCAATTTATGTTTCTCGAATTATTAGCCTCGACCCTGTACAAAGGCTCAAAGGTTCGACTATGGGTATTTTTCGGTTAAAGATCGATAGACTAAACACTTCTATGCCAATTTCTGAGTGGAACAAATTCTGCAAGGTTTCGACTTTGGCCAATTTATGTTTCCTCGAATTATTAGCTTCGACCCTGTACAAAGGCTCAAAGGTGCGACTATGGGTATTTTTCGGTTAAAGTTCTATAGACTAAACACTTCTATGCCAATTTCGATGTGGAACAAATTCTGCAAGTGTTCGACTTTGGCCAATTTATGTTCCTCGAATTATTAGCCTCGACCCTGTACAAAGGCTCAAATGTGCGACTATGGGTATTTTTCGGTTAAAGATCGATAGACTAAACACTTCTATGCCAATTTCGATGTGGAACAAATTCTGCAAGTGTTCGACTTTGGCCAATTTATGTTTCTCGAATTATTAGCCTCGACCCTGTACAAAGGTTCAAAGGTGCGACTATGGGTATTTTTCGGTTAAAGATCGATAGACTGAGTACTCCTATGCTAATTTCTGAGTGGAACAAATTCTGCAAGTGTTCGACTTTGGCCAATTTATGTTTCTCGAATTATTAGCCTCGACCCTGTACAAAGGCTCAAAGGTTCGACTATGGGTATTTTTCGGTTAAAGATCGATAGACTAAACACTTCTATGCCCATTTCTGAGTGGAACAAATTCTGCAAGGTTTCGACTTTGGCAAATTTATGTTTTCTCGAATTATTAGCCTCGACCCTGTACAAAGGCTCAAAGGTGCGACTATGGGTATTTTTCAGTTAAAGATCGTTAGACTAAACCCTTCTATGCCAATTTCTGAGTGGAACAAATTCTGCAAGGTTTCGACTTTGGCCAATTTATGTTTTCTCGAATTATTAGCTTCGACCCTGTACAAAGGCTCAAATGTGCGACTATGGGTATTTTTCGGTTAAAGATCGATAGACTAAACACTTCTATGCAAAATTTCGATGTGGAACAAATTCTGCAAGTGTTCTACTTTGGCCAATTTATGTTTTCTCGAATAACTGGTCTCGACCCTGTACAAAGGCTCAAAGGTGCGACTATGGGTATTTTTCAGTTAAAGATCGTTAGACTAAACACTTCTATGCCAATTTCTGAGTGGAACAAATTCTGCAAGGTTTCGACTTTGGCCAATTTATGTTTTCTCGAATTATTAGCTTCGACCCTGTACAAAGGCTCAAAGGTGCGACTATGGGTATTTCTCGGTTAAAGATCGTTAGACTAAACACTTCTATGCCAATTTCTGAGTGGAACAAATTCTGCAAGGTTTCGACTTTGGCCAATTTATGTTTTCTCGAATTATTAGCTTCGACCCTGTACAAAGGCTCAAAGGTGCGACTATGGGCATTTTTCGGTTAAAGTTCGATAGACTAAACACTTCTATGCCAATTTCGATGTGGAACAAATTCTGCAAGTGTTCGACTTTGGCCAATTTATGTTTCTCGAATTATTAGCCTCGACCCTGTACAAAGGTTCAAAGGTGCGACTATGGGTATTTTTCGGTTAAAGATCGATAGACTGAGTACTCCTATGCTAATTTCTGAGTGGAACAAATTCTGCAAGTGTTCGACTTTGGCCAATTTATGTTTCTCGAATTATTAGCCTCGACCCTGTACAAAGGTTCAAAGGTGCGACTATGGGTATTTTTCGGTTAAAGATCGATAGACTGAGTACTCCTATGCTAATTTCTGAGTGGAACAAATTCTGCAAGTGTTCGACTTTGGCCAATTTATGTTTCTCGAATTATTAGCCTCGACCCTGTACAAAGGCTCAAAGGTTCGACTATGGGTATTTTTCGGTTAAAGATCGATAGACTAAACACTTCTATGCCAATTTCGATGTGGAACAAATTCTGCAAGTGTTCGACTTTGGCCAATTTATGTTTCTCGAATTATTAGCCTCGACCCTGTACAAAGGTTCAAAGGTGCGACTATGGGTATTTTTCGGTTAAAGATCGATAGACTGAGTACTCCTATGCTAATTTCTGAGTGGAACAAATTCTGCAAGTGTTCGACTTTGGCCAATTTATGTTTCTCGAATTATTAACCTCGACCCGGTACAAAGGCTCAAAGGTGCGACTATGGGTATTATTCGGTTAAAGATCGATAGACTGAGTACTCCTATGCTAATTTCTGAGTGGAACAAATTCTGCAAGTGTTCGACTTTGGCCAATTTATGTTTCTCGAATTATTAGCCTCGACCCTGTACAAAGGCTCAAAGGTTCGACTATGGGTATTTTTCGGTTAAAGATCGATAGACTAAACACTTCTATGCCAATTTCTGAGTGGAACAAATTCTGCAAGGTTTCGACTTTGGCCAATTTATGTTTCCTCGAATTATTAGCTTCGACCCTGTACAAAGGCTCAAAGGTGCGACTATGGGTATTTTTCGGTTAAAGTTCTATAGACTAAACACTTCTATGCCAATTTCTGAGTGGAACAAATTCTGCAAGGTTTCGACTTTGGCCAATTTATGTTTTCTCGAATTATTAGCTTCGACCCTGTACAAAGGCTCAAAGGTGCGACTATGGGTATTTCTCGGTTAAAGATCGTTAGACTAAACACTTCTATGCCAATTTCTGAGTGGAACAAATTCTGCAAGGTTTCGACTTTGGCCAATTTATGTTTTCTCGAATTATTAGCTTCGACCCTGTACAAAGGCTCAAAGGTGCGACTATGGGCATTTTTCGGTTAAAGTTCGATAGACTAAACACTTCTATGCCAATTTCGATGTGGAACAAATTCTGCAAGTGTTCGACTTTGGCCAATTTATGTTTCTCGAATTATTAGCCTCGACCCTGTACAAAGGTTCAAAGGTGCGACTATGGGTATTTTTCGGTTAAAGATCGATAGACTGAGTACTCCTATGCTAATTTCTGAGTGGAACAAATTCTGCAAGTGTTCGACTTTGGCCAATTTATGTTTCTCGAATTATTAGCCTCGACCCTGTACAAAGGTTCAAAGGTGCGACTATGGGTATTTTTCGGTTAAAGATCGATAGACTGAGTACTCCTATGCTAATTTCTGAGTGGAACAAATTCTGCAAGTGTTCGACTTTGGCAAATTTATGTTTTCTCGAATTATTAGCCTCGACCCTGTACAAAGGCTCAAAGGTGCGACTATGGGTATTTTTCAGTTAAAGATCGTTAGACTAAACCCTTCTATGCCAATTTCTGAGTGGAACAAATTCTGCAAGGTTTCGACTTTGGCCAATTTATGTTTTCTCGAATTATTAGCTTCGACCCTGTACAAAGGCTCAAAGGTGCGACTATGGGTATTTTTCGGTTAAAGATCGATAGACTAAACACTTCTATGCAAAATTTCGATGTGGAACAAATTCTGCAAGTCTTCTACTTTGGCCAATTTATGTTTTCTCGAATAACTGGTCTCGACCCTGTACAAAGGCTCAAAGGTGCGACTATGGGTATTTTTCAGTTAAAGATCGTTAGACTAAACACTTCTATGCCAATTTCTGAGTGGAACAAATTCTGCAAGGTTTCGACTTTGGCCAATTTATGTTTTCTCGAATTATTAGCTTCGACCCTGTACAAAGGCTCAAAGGTGCGACTATGGGTATTTTTCGGTTAAAGATCGATTGACTGAGTACTCCTATGCTAATTTCTGAGTGGACCAAATTCTGCAAGTGTTCGACTTTGGCTAATTTATGTTTTCTCGAATTATTAGCTTCGACCCTGTACAAAGGCTCAAAGGTGCGACTATGGGTATTTCTCGGTTAAAGATCGTTAGACTAAACACTTCTATGCCAATTTCTGAGTGGAACAAATTCTGCAAGGTTTCGACTTTGGCCAATTTATGTTTTCTCGAATTATTAGCTTCGACCCTGTACAAAGGCTCAAAGGTGCGACTATGGGTATTTTTCGGTTAAAGTTCGATAGACTAAACACTTCTATGCCAATTTCGATGTGGAACAAATTCTGCAAGTGTTCGACTTTGGCCAATTTATGTTTCTCGAATTATTAGCCTCGACCCTGTACAAAGGTTCAAAGGTGCGACTATGGGTATTTTTCGGTTAAAGATCGATAGACTGAGTACTCCTATGCTAATTTCTGAGTGGAACAAATTCTGCAAGTGTTCGACTTTGGCCAATTTATGTTTCTCGAATTATTAGCCTCGACCCTGTACAAAGGCTCAAAGGTTCGACTATGGGTATTTTTCGGTTAAAGATCGATAGACTAAACACTTCTATGCCAATTTCTGAGTGGAACAAATTCTGCAAGGTTTCGACTTTGGCCAATTTATGTTTTCTCGAATTATTAGCTTCGACACTGTACAAAGGCTCAAAGGTGCGACTATGGGTATTTTTCGGTTAAAGTTCGATAGACTAAACACTTCTATGCCAATTTCGATGTGGAACAAATTCTGCAAGTGTTCGACTTTGGCCAATTTATGTTCCTCGAATTATTAGCCTCGACCCTGTACAAAGGCTCAAAGGTGCGACTATGGGTATTTTTCGGTTAAAGATCGATAGACTAAACACTTCTATGCCAATTTCGATGTGGAACAAATTCTGCAAGTGTTCGACTTTGGCCAATTTATGTTTCTCGAATTATTAGCCTCGACCCTGTACAAAGGTTCAAAGGTGCGACTATGGGTATTTTTCGGTTAAAGATCGATAGACTGAGTACTCCTATGCTAATTTCTGAGTGGAACAAATTCTGCAAGTGTTCGACTTTGGCCAATTTATGTTTCTCGAATTATTAGCCTCGACCCTGTACAAAGGCTCAAAGGTTCGACTATGGGTATTTTTCGGTTAAAGATCGATAGACTAAACACTTCTATGCCAATTTCTGAGTGGAACAAATTCTGCAAGGTTTCGACTTTGGCCAATTTATGTTTTCTCGAATTATTAGCTTCGACCCTGTACAAAGGCTCAAAGGTGCGACTATGGGTATTTTTCGGTTAAAGTTCTATAGACTAAACACTTCTATGCCAATTTCGATGTGGAACAAATTCTGCAAGTGTTCGACTTTGCCAATTTATGTTCCTCGAATTATTAGCCTCGACCCTGTACAAAGGCTCAAAGGTGCGACTATGGGTATTTTTCGGTTAAAGATCGATAGACTAAACACTTCTATGCCAATTTCGATGTGGAACAAATTCTGCAAGTGTTCGACTTTGGCCAATTTATGTTCCTCGAATTATTAGCCTCGACCCTGTACAAAGGCTCAAAGGTGCGACTATGGGTATTTTTCGGTTAAAGATCGATAGACTGAGTACTCCTATGCTAATTTCTGAGTGGAACAAATTCTGCAAGTGTTCGACTTTGGCCAATTTATGTTTTCTCGAATTATTAGCTTCGACCCTGTACAAAGGCTCAAAGGTGCGACTATGGGTATTTTTCGGTTAAAGATCGATAGACTAAACACTTCTATGCAAAATTTCGATGTGGAACAAATTCTGCAAGTGTTCTACTTTGGCCAATTTATGTTTTCTCGAATAACTGGTCTCGACCCTGTACAAAGGCTCAGAGGTGCGACTATGGGTATTTTTCAGTTAAAGATCGTTAGACTAAACACTTCTATGCCAATTTCTGAGTGGACCAAATTCTGCAAGTGTTCGACTTTGGCTAATTTATGTTTTCTCGAATTATTAGCTTCGACCCTGTACAAAGGCTCAAAGGTGCGACTATGGGTATTTCTCGGTTAAAGATCGTTAGACTAAACACTTCTATGCCAATTTCTGAGTGGAACAAATTCTGCAAGGTTTCGACTTTGGCCAATTTATGTTTTCTCGAATTATTAGCTTCGACCCTGTACAAAGGCTCAAAGGTGCGACTATGGGTATTTTTCGGTTAAAGTTCGATAGACTAAACACTTCTATGCCAATTTCGATGTGGAACAAATTCTGCAAGTGTTCGACTTTGGCCAATTTATGTTTCTCGAATTATTAGCCTCGACCCTGTACAAAGGTTCAAAGGTGCGACTATGGGTATTTTTCGGTTAAAGATCGATAGACTGAGTACTCCTATGCTAATTTCTGAGTGGAACAAATTCTGCAAGTGTTCGACTTTGGCCAATTTATGTTTCTCGAATTATTAACCTCGACCCGGTACAAAGGCTCAAAGGTGCGACTATGGGTATTATTCGGTTAAAGATCGATAGACTGAGTACTCCTATGCTAATTTCTGAGTGGAACAAATTCTGCAAGTGTTCGACTTTGGCCAATTTATGTTTCTCGAATTATTAGCCTCGACCCTGTACAAAGGCTCAAAGGTTCGACTATGGGTATTTTTCGGTTAAAGATCGATAGACTAAACACTTCTATGCCAATTTCTGAGTGGAACAAATTCTGCAAGGTTTCGACTTTGGCCAATTTATGTTTCCTCGAATTATTAGCTTCGACCCTGTACAAAGGCTCAAAGGTGCGACTATGGGTATTTTTCGGTTAAAGTTCTATAGACTAAACACTTCTATGCCAATTTCGATGTGGAACAAATTCTGCAAGTGTTCGACTTTGGCCAATTTATGTTCCTCGAATTATTAGCCTCGACCCTGTACAAAGGCTCAAAGGTGCGACTATGGGTATTTTTCGGTTAAAGATCGATAGACTAAACACTTCTATGCCAATTTCGATGTGGAACAAATTCTGCAAGTGTTCGACTTTGGCCAATTTATGTTTCTCGAATTATTAGCCTCGACCCTGTACAAAGGTTCAAAGGTGCGACTATGGGTATTTTTCGGTTAAAGATCGATAGACTGAGTACTCCTATGCTAATTTCTGAGTGGAACAAATTCTGCAAGTGTTCGACTTTGGCCAATTTATGTTTCTCGAATTATTAGCCTCGACCCTGTACAAAGGCTCAAAGGTTCGACTATGGGTATTTTTCGGTTAAAGATCGATAGACTAAACACTTCTATGCCCATTTCTGAGTGGAACAAATTCTGCAAGGTTTCGACTTTGGCAAATTTATGTTTTCTCGAATTATTAGCCTCGACCCTGTACAAAGGCTCAAAGGTGCGACTATGGGTATTTTTCAGTTAAAGATCGTTAGACTAAACCCTTCTATGCCAATTTCTGAGTGGAACAAATTCTGCAAGGTTTCGACTTTGGCCAATTTATGTTTTCTCGAATTATTAGCTTCGACCCTGTACAAAGGCTCAAATGTGCGACTATGGGTATTTTTCGGTTAAAGATCGATAGACTAAACACTTCTATGCAAAATTTCGATGTGGAACAAATTCTGCAAGTGTTCTACTTTGGCCAATTTATGTTTTCTCGAATAACTGGTCTCGACCCTGTACAAAGGCTCAAAGGTGCGACTATGGGTATTTTTCAGTTAAAGATCGTTAGACTAAACACTTCTATGCCAATTTCTGAGTGGAACAAATTCTGCAAGGTTTCGACTTTGGCCAATTTATGTTTTCTCGAATTATTAGCTTCGACCCTGTACAAAGGCTCAAAGGTGCGACTATGGGTATTTCTCGGTTAAAGATCGTTAGACTAAACACTTCTATGCCAATTTCTGAGTGGAACAAATTCTGCAAGGTTTCGACTTTGGCCAATTTATGTTTTCTCGAATTATTAGCTTCGACCCTGTACAAAGGCTCAAAGGTGCGACTATGGGCATTTTTCGGTTAAAGTTCGATAGACTAAACACTTCTATGCCAATTTCGATGTGGAACAAATTCTGCAAGTGTTCGACTTTGGCCAATTTATGTTTCTCGAATTATTAGCCTCGACCCTGTACAAAGGTTCAAAGGTGCGACTATGGGTATTTTTCGGTTAAAGATCGATAGACTGAGTACTCCTATGCTAATTTCTGAGTGGAACAAATTCTGCAAGTGTTCGACTTTGGCCAATTTATGTTTCTCGAATTATTAGCCTCGACCCTGTACAAAGGCTCAAAGGTTCGACTATGGGTATTTTTCGGTTAAAGATCGATAGACTAAACACTTCTATGCCAATTTCGATGTGGAACAAATTCTGCAAGTGTTCGACTTTGGCCAATTTATGTTTCTCGAATTATTAGCCTCGACCCTGTACAAAGGTTCAAAGGTGCGACTATGGGTATTTTTCGGTTAAAGATCGATAGACTGAGTACTCCTATGCTAATTTCTGAGTGGAACAAATTCTGCAAGTGTTCGACTTTGGCCAATTTATGTTTCTCGAATTATTAACCTCGACCCGGTACAAAGGCTCAAAGGTGCGACTATGGGTATTATTCGGTTAAAGATCGATAGACTGAGTACTCCTATGCTAATTTCTGAGTGGAACAAATTCTGCAAGTGTTCGACTTTGGCCAATTTATGTTTCTCGAATTATTAGCCTCGACCCTGTACAAAGGCTCAAAGGTTCGACTATGGGTATTTTTCGGTTAAAGATCGATAGACTAAACACTTCTATGCCAATTTCTGAGTGGAACAAATTCTGCAAGGTTTCGACTTTGGCCAATTTATGTTTCCTCGAATTATTAGCTTCGACCCTGTACAAAGGCTCAAAGGTGCGACTATGGGTATTTTTCGGTTAAAGTTCTATAGACTAAACACTTCTATGCCAATTTCTGAGTGGAACAAATTCTGCAAGGTTTCGACTTTGGCCAATTTATGTTTTCTCGAATTATTAGCTTCGACCCTGTACAAAGGCTCAAAGGTGCGACTATGGGTATTTCTCGGTTAAAGATCGTTAGACTAAACACTTCTATGCCAATTTCTGAGTGGAACAAATTCTGCAAGGTTTCGACTTTGGCCAATTTATGTTTTCTCGAATTATTAGCTTCGACCCTGTACAAAGGCTCAAAGGTGCGACTATGGGCATTTTTCGGTTAAAGTTCGATAGACTAAACACTTCTATGCCAATTTCGATGTGGAACAAATTCTGCAAGTGTTCGACTTTGGCCAATTTATGTTTCTCGAATTATTAGCCTCGACCCTGTACAAAGGTTCAAAGGTGCGACTATGGGTATTTTTCGGTTAAAGATCGATAGACTGAGTACTCCTATGCTAATTTCTGAGTGGAACAAATTCTGCAAGTGTTCGACTTTGGCCAATTTATGTTTCTCGAATTATTAGCCTCGACCCTGTACAAAGGTTCAAAGGTGCGACTATGGGTATTTTTCGGTTAAAGATCGATAGACTGAGTACTCCTATGCTAATTTCTGAGTGGAACAAATTCTGCAAGTGTTCGACTTTGGCAAATTTATGTTTTCTCGAATTATTAGCCTCGACCCTGTACAAAGGCTCAAAGGTGCGACTATGGGTATTTTTCAGTTAAAGATCGTTAGACTAAACCCTTCTATGCCAATTTCTGAGTGGAACAAATTCTGCAAGGTTTCGACTTTGGCCAATTTATGTTTTCTCGAATTATTAGCTTCGACCCTGTACAAAGGCTCAAAGGTGCGACTATGGGTATTTTTCGGTTAAAGATCGATAGACTAAACACTTCTATGCAAAATTTCGATGTGGAACAAATTCTGCAAGTGTTCTACTTTGGCCAATTTATGTTTTCTCGAATAACTGGTCTCGACCCTGTACAAAGGCTCAAAGGTGCGACTATGGGTATTTTTCAGTTAAAGATCGTTAGACTAAACACTTCTATGCCAATTTCTGAGTGGAACAAATTCTGCAAGGTTTCGACTTTGGCCAATTTATGTTTTCTCGAATTATTAGCTTCGACCCTGTACAAAGGCTCAAAGGTGCGACTATGGGTATTTTTCGGTTAAAGATCGATTGACTGAGTACTCCTATGCTAATTTCTGAGTGGACCAAATTCTGCAAGTGTTCGACTTTGGCTAATTTATGTTTTCTCGAATTATTAGCTTCGACCCTGTACAAAGGCTCAAAGGTGCGACTATGGGTATTTCTCGGTTAAAGATCGTTAGACTAAACACTTCTATGCCAATTTCTGAGTGGAACAAATTCTGCAAGGTTTCGACTTTGGCCAATTTATGTTTTCTCGAATTATTAGCTTCGACCCTGTACAAAGGCTCAAAGGTGCGACTATGGGTATTTTTCGGTTAAAGTTCGATAGACTAAACACTTCTATGCCAATTTCGATGTGGAACAAATTCTGCAAGTGTTCGACTTTGGCCAATTTATGTTTCTCGAATTATTAGCCTCGACCCTGTACAAAGGTTCAAAGGTGCGACTATGGGTATTTTTCGGTTAAAGATCGATAGACTGAGTACTCCTATGCTAATTTCTGAGTGGAACAAATTCTGCAAGTGTTCGACTTTGGCCAATTTATGTTTCTCGAATTATTAGCCTCGACCCTGTACAAAGGCTCAAAGGTTCGACTATGGGTATTTTTCGGTTAAAGATCGATAGACTAAACACTTCTATGCCAATTTCTGAGTGGAACAAATTCTGCAAGGTTTCGACTTTGGCCAATTTATGTTTTCTCGAATTATTAGCTTCGACACTGTACAAAGGCTCAAAGGTGCGACTATGGGTATTTTTCGGTTAAAGTTCGATAGACTAAACACTTCTATGCCAATTTCGATGTGGAACAAATTCTGCAAGTGTTCGACTTTGGCCAATTTATGTTCCTCGAATTATTAGCCTCGACCCTGTACAAAGGCTCAAAGGTGCGACTATGGGTATTTTTCGGTTAAAGATCGATAGACTAAACACTTCTATGCCAATTTCGATGTGGAACAAATTCTGCAAGTGTTCGACTTTGGCCAATTTATGTTTCTCGAATTATTAGCCTCGACCCTGTACAAAGGTTCAAAGGTGCGACTATGGGTATTTTTCGGTTAAAGATCGATAGACTGAGTACTCCTATGCTAATTTCTGAGTGGAACAAATTCTGCAAGTGTTCGACTTTGGCCAATTTATGTTTCTCGAATTATTAGCCTCGACCCTGTACAAAGGCTCAAAGGTTCGACTATGGGTATTTTTCGGTTAAAGATCGATAGACTAAACACTTCTATGCCAATTTCTGAGTGGAACAAATTCTGCAAGGTTTCGACTTTGGCCAATTTATGTTTTCTCGAATTATTAGCTTCGACCCTGTACAAAGGCTCAAAGGTGCGACTATGGGTATTTTTCGGTTAAAGTTCTATAGACTAAACACTTCTATGCCAATTTCGATGTGGAACAAATTCTGCAAGTGTTCGACTTTGGCCAATTTATGTTCCTCGAATTATTAGCCTCGACCCTGTACAAAGGCTCAAAGGTGCGACTATGGGTATTTTTCGGTTAAAGATCGATAGACTAAACACTTCTATGCCAATTTCGATGTGGAACAAATTCTGCAAGTGTTCGACTTTGGCCAATTTATGTTTCTCGAATTATTAGCCTCGACCCTGTACAAAGGTTCAAAGGTGCGACTATGGGTATTTTTCGGTTAAAGATCGATAGACTGAGTACTCCTATGCTAATTTCTGAGTGGAACAAATTCTGCAAGTGTTCGACTTTGGCCAATTTATGTTTCTCGAATTATTAGCCTCGACCCTGTACAAAGGCTCAAAGGTTCGACTATGGGTATTTTTCGGTTAAAGATCGATAGACTAAACACTTCTATGCCCATTTCTGAGTGGAACAAATTCTGCAAGGTTTCGACTTTGGCAAATTTATGTTTTCTCGAATTATTAGCCTCGACCCTGTACAAAGGCTCAAAGGTGCGACTATGGGTATTTTTCAGTTAAAGATCGTTAGACTAAACCCTTCTATGCCAATTTCTGAGTGGAACAAATTCTGCAAGGTTTCGACTTTGGCCAATTTATGTTTTCTCGAATTATTAGCTTCGACCCTGTACAAAGGCTCAAAGGTGCGACTATGGGTATTTTTCAGTTAAAGATCGTTAGACTAAACACTTCTATGCCAATTTCTGAGTGGAACAAATTCTGCAAGGTTTCGACTTTGGCCAATTTATGTTTTCTCGAATTATTAGCTTCGACCCTGTACAAAGGCTCAAAGGTGCGACTATGGGTATTTTTCGGTTAAAGATCGATTGACTGAGTACTCCTATGCTAATTTCTGAGTGGACCAAATTCTGCAAGTGTTCGACTTTGGCTGATTTATGTTTTCTCGAATTATTAGCTTCGACCCTGTACAAAGGCTCAAAGGTGCGACTATGGGTATTTCTCGGTTAAAGATCGTTAGACTAAACACTTCTATGCCAATTTCTGAGTGGAACAAATTCTGCAAGTGTTCGACTTTGGCCAATTTATGTTTCTCGAATTATTAACCTCGACCCGGTACAAAGGCTCAAAGGTGCGACTATGGGTATTATTCGGTTAAAGATCGATAGACTGAGTACTCCTATGCTAATTTCTGAGTGGAACAAATTCTGCAAGTGTTCGACTTTGGCCAATTTATGTTTCTCGAATTATTAGCCTCGACCCTGTACAAAGGCTCAAAGGTTCGACTATGGGTATTTTTCGGTTAAAGATCGATAGACTAAACACTTCTATGCCAATTTCTGAGTGGAACAAATTCTGCAAGGTTTTGACTTTGGCCAATTTATGTTTCCTCGAATTATTAGCTTCGACCCTGTACAAAGGCTCAAAGGTGCGACTATGGGTATTTTTCGGTTAAAGTTCTATAGACTAAACACTTCTATGCCAATTTCTGAGTGGAACAAATTCTGCAAGGTTTCGACTTTGGCCAATTTATGTTTTCTCGAATTATTAGCTTCGACCCTGTACAAAGGCTCAAAGGTGCGACTATGGGTATTTCTCGGTTAAAGATCGTTAGACTAAACACTTCTATGCCAATTTCTGAGTGGAACAAATTCTGCAAGGTTTCGACTTTGGCCAATTTATGTTTTCTCGAATTATTAGCTTCGACCCTGTACAAAGGCTCAAAGGTGCGACTATGGGCATTTTTCGGTTAAAGTTCGATAGACTAAACACTTCTATGCCAATTTCGATGTGGAACAAATTCTGCAAGTGTTCGACTTTGGCCAATTTATGTTTCTCGAATTATTAGCCTCGACCCTGTACAAAGGTTCAAAGGTGCGACTATGGGTATTTTTCGGTTAAAGATCGATAGACTGAGTACTCCTATGCTAATTTCTGAGTGGAACAAATTCTGCAAGTGTTCGACTTTGGCCAATTTATGTTTCTCGAATTATTAGCCTCGACCCTGTACAAAGGTTCAAAGGTGCGACTATGGGTATTTTTCGGTTAAAGATCGATAGACTGAGTACTCCTATGCTAATTTCTGAGTGGAACAAATTCTGCAAGTGTTCGACTTTGGCAAATTTATGTTTTCTCGAATTATTAGCCTCGACCCTGTACAAAGGCTCAAAGGTGCGACTATGGGTATTTTTCAGTTAAAGATCGTTAGACTAAACCCTTCTATGCCAATTTCTGAGTGGAACAAATTCTGCAAGGTTTCGACTTTGGCCAATTTATGTTTTCTCGAATTATTAGCTTCGACCCTGTACAAAGGCTCAAAGGTGCGACTATGGGTATTTTTCGGTTAAAGATCGATAGACTAAACACTTCTATGCAAAATTTCGATGTGGAACAAATTCTGCAAGTGTTCTACTTTGGCCAATTTATGTTTTCTCGAATAACTGGTCTCGACCCTGTACAAAGGCTCAAAGGTGCGACTATGGGTATTTTTCAGTTAAAGATCGTTAGACTAAACACTTCTATGCCAATTTCTGAGTGGAACAAATTCTGCAAGGTTTCGACTTTGGCCAATTTATGTTTTCTCGAATTATTAGCTTCGACCCTGTACAAAGGCTCAAAGGTGCGACTATGGGTATTTTTCGGTTAAAGATCGATTGACTGAGTACTCCTATGCTAATTTCTGAGTGGACCAAATTCTGCAAGTGTTCGACTTTGGCTAATTTATGTTTTCTCGAATTATTAGCTTCGACCCTGTACAAAGGCTCAAAGGTGCGACTATGGGTATTTCTCGGTTAAAGATCGTTAGACTAAACACTTCTATGCCAATTTCTGAGTGGAACAAATTCTGCAAGGTTTCGACTTTGGCCAATTTATGTTTTCTCGAATTATTAGCTTCGACCCTGTACAAAGGCTCAAAGGTGCGACTATGGGTATTTTTCGGTTAAAGTTCGATAGACTAAACACTTCTATGCCAATTTCGATGTGGAACAAATTCTGCAAGTGTTCGACTTTGGCCAATTTATGTTTCTCGAATTATTAGCCTCGACCCTGTACAAAGGTTCAAAGGTGCGACTATGGGTATTTTTCGGTTAAAGATCGATAGACTGAGTACTCCTATGCTAATTTCTGAGTGGAACAAATTCTGCAAGTGTTCGACTTTGGCCAATTTATGTTTCTCGAATTATTAGCCTCGACCCTGTACAAAGGCTCAAAGGTTCGACTATGGGTATTTTTCGGTTAAAGATCGATAGACTAAACACTTCTATGCCAATTTCTGAGTGGAACAAATTCTGCAAGGTTTCGACTTTGGCCAATTTATGTTTTCTCGAATTATTAGCTTCGACACTGTACAAAGGCTCAAAGGTGCGACTATGGGTATTTTTCGGTTAAAGTTCGATAGACTAAACACTTCTATGCCAATTTCGATGTGGAACAAATTCTGCAAGTGTTCGACTTTGGCCAATTTATGTTCCTCGAATTATTAGCCTCGACCCTGTACAAAGGCTCAAAGGTGCGACTATGGGTATTTTTCGGTTAAAGATCGATAGACTAAACACTTCTATGCCAATTTCGATGTGGAACAAATTCTGCAAGTGTTCGACTTTGGCCAATTTATGTTTCTCGAATTATTAGCCTCGACCCTGTACAAAGGTTCAAAGGTGCGACTATGGGTATTTTTCGGTTAAAGATCGATAGACTGAGTACTCCTATGCTAATTTCTGAGTGGAACAAATTCTGCAAGTGTTCGACTTTGGCCAATTTATGTTTCTCGAATTATTAGCCTCGACCCTGTACAAAGGCTCAAAGGTTCGACTATGGGTATTTTTCGGTTAAAGATCGATAGACTAAACACTTCTATGCCAATTTCTGAGTGGAACAAATTCTGCAAGGTTTCGACTTTGGCCAATTTATGTTTTCTCGAATTATTAGCTTCGACCCTGTACAAAGGCTCAAAGGTGCGACTATGGGTATTTTTCGGTTAAAGTTCTATAGACTAAACACTTCTATGCCAATTTCGATGTGGAACAAATTCTGCAAGTGTTCGACTTTGGCCAATTTATGTTCCTCGAATTATTAGCCTCGACCCTGTACAAAGGCTCAAAGGTGCGACTATGGGTATTTTTCGGTTAAAGATCGATAGACTAAACACTTCTATGCCAATTTCGATGTGGAACAAATTCTGCAAGTGTTCGACTTTGGCCAATTTATGTTTCTCGAATTATTAGCCTCGACCCTGTACAAAGGTTCAAAGGTGCGACTATGGGTATTTTTCGGTTAAAGATCGATAGACTGAGTACTCCTATGCTAATTTCTGAGTGGAACAAATTCTGCAAGTGTTCGACTTTGGCCAATTTATGTTTCTCGAATTATTAGCCTCGACCCTGTACAAAGGCTCAAAGGTTCGACTATGGGTATTTTTCGGTTAAAGATCGATAGACTAAACACTTCTATGCCCATTTCTGAGTGGAACAAATTCTGCAAGGTTTCGACTTTGGCAAATTTATGTTTTCTCGAATTATTAGCCTCGACCCTGTACAAAGGCTCAAAGGTGCGACTATGGGTATTTTTCAGTTAAAGATCGTTAGACTAAACCCTTCTATGCCAATTTCTGAGTGGAACAAATTCTGCAAGGTTTCGACTTTGGCCAATTTATGTTTTCTCGAATTATTAGCTTCGACCCTGTACAAAGGCTCAAAGGTGCGACTATGGGTATTTTTCAGTTAAAGATCGTTAGACTAAACACTTCTATGCCAATTTCTGAGTGGAACAAATTCTGCAAGGTTTCGACTTTGGCCAATTTATGTTTTCTCGAATTATTAGCTTCGACCCTGTACAAAGGCTCAAAGGTGCGACTATGGGTATTTTTCGGTTAAAGATCGATTGACTGAGTACTCCTATGCTAATTTCTGAGTGGACCAAATTCTGCAAGTGTTCGACTTTGGCTGATTTATGTTTTCTCGAATTATTAGCTTCGACCCTGTACAAAGGCTCAAAGGTGCGACTATGGGTATTTCTCGGTTAAAGATCGTTAGACTAAACACTTCTATGCCAATTTCTGAGTGGAACAAATTCTGCAAGGTTTCGACTTTGGCCAATTTATGTTTTCTCGAATTATTAGCTTCGACCCTGTACAAAGGCTCAAAGGTGCGACTATGGGTATTTTTCGGTTAAAGTTCGATAGACTAAACACTTCTATGCCAATTTCGATGTGGAACAAATTCTGCAAGTGTTCGACTTTGGCCAATTTATGTTCCTCGAATTATTAGCCTCGACCCTGTACAAAGGCTCAAAGGTGCGACTATGGGTATTTTTCGGTTAAAGATCGATAGACTAAACACTTCTATGCCAATTTCGATGTGGAACAAATTCTGCAAGTGTTCGACTTTGGCCAATTTATGTTTCTCGAATTATTAGCCTCGACCCTGTACAAAGGTTCAAAGGTGCGACTATGGGTATTTTTCGGTTAAAGATCGATAGACTGAGTACTCCTATGCTAATTTCTGAGTGGAACAAATTCTGCAAGTGTTCGACTTTGGCCAATTTATGTTTCTCGAATTATTAGCCTCGACCCGGTACAAAGGCTCAAAGGTGCGACTATGGGTATTATTCGGTTAAAGATCGATAGACTGAGTACTCCTATGCTAATTTCTGAGTGGAACAAATTCTGCAAGTGTTCAACTTTGGCCAATTTATGTTTCTCGAATTATTAGCCTCGACCCTGTACAAAGGCTCAAAGGTTCGACTATGGGTATTTTTCGGTTAAAGTTCGATAGACTAAACACTTCTATGCCAATTTCGATGTGGAACAAATTCTGCAAGTGTTCGACTTTGGCCAATTTATGTTTCTCGAATTATTAGCCTCGACCCTGTACAAAGGTTCAAAGGTGCGACTATGGGTATTTTTCGGTTAAAGATCGATAGACTGAGTACTCCTATGCTAATTTCTGAGTGGAACAAATTCTGCAAGTGTTCGACTTTGGCCAATTTATGTTTCTCGAATTATTAGCCTCGACCCGGTACAAAGGTTCAAAGGTGCGACTATGGGTATTTTTCGGTTAAAGATCGATAGACTGAGTACTCCTATGCTAATTTCTGAGTGGAACAAATTCTGCAAGTGTTCGACTTTGGCCAATTTATGTTTTCTCGAATTATTAGCTTCGACCCTGTACAAAGGCTCAAAGGTGCGACTATGGGTATTTTTCGGTTAAAGATCGATAGACTAAACACTTCTATGCAAAATTTCGATGTGGAACAAATTCTGCAAGTGTTCTACTTTGGCCAATTTATGTTTTCTCGAATAACTGGTCTCGACCCTGTACAAAGGCTCAGAGGTGCGACTATGGGTATTTTTCAGTTAAAGATCGTCAGACTAAACACTTATATGCCAATTTCTGAGTGGAACAAATTCTGCAAGGTTTCGACTTTGGCCAATTTATGTTTTCTCGAATTATTAGCTTCGACCCTGTACAAAGGCTCAAAGGTGCGACTATGGGTATTTCTCGGTTAAAGATCGTTAGACTAAACACTTCTGTGCCAATTTCTGAGTGGAACAAATTCTGCAAGGTTTCGACTTTGGCCAATTTATGTTTTCTCGAATTATTAGCTTCGACCCTGTACAAAGGCTCAAAGGTGCGACTATGGGTATTTTTCGGTTAAAGTTCGATAGACTAAACACTTCTATGCCAATTTCGATGTGGAACAAATTCTGCAAGTGTTCGACTTTGGCCAATTTATGTTTCTCGAATTATTAGCCTCGACTCTGTACAAAGGTTCAAAGGTGCGACTATGGGTATTTTTCGGTTAAAGATCGATAGACTGAGTACTCCTATGCTAATTTCTGAGTGGAACAAATTCTGCAAGTGTTCGACTTTGGCCAATTTATGTTTCTCGAATTATTAGCCTCGACCCGGTACAAAGGCTCAAAGGTGCGACTATGGGTATTATTCGGTTAAAGATCGATAGACTGAGTACTCCTATGCTAATTTCTGAGTGGAACAAATTCTGCAAGTGTTCGACTTTGGCCAATTTATGTTTCTCGAATTATTAGCCTCGACCCTGTACAAAGGCTCAAAGGTTCGACTATGGGTATTTTTCGGTTAAAGATCGATAGACTAAACACTTCTATGCCAATTTCTGAGTGGAACAAATTCTGCAAGGTTTCGACTTTGGCCAATTTATGTTTTCTCGAATTATTAGCTTCGACCCTGTACAAAGGCTCAAAGGTGCGACTATGGGTATTTTTCGGTTAAAGTTCTATAGACTAAACACTTCTATGCCAATTTCGATGTGGAACAAATTCTGCAAGTGTTCGACTTTGGCCAATTTATGTTCCTCGAATTATTAGCCTCGACCCTGTACAAAGGCTCAAAGGTGCGACTATGGGTATTTTTCGGTTGAAGATCGATAGACTAAACACTTCTATGCCAATTTCGATGTGGAACAAATTCTGCAAGTGTTCGACTTTGGCCAATTTATGTTTCTCGAATTATTAGCCTCGACCCTGTACAAAGGTTCAAAGGTGCGACTATGGGTATTTTTCGGTTAAAGATCGATAGACTGAGTACTCCTATGCTAATTTCTGAGTGGAACAAATTCTGCAAGTGTTCGACTTTGGCCAATTTATGTTTCTCGAATTATTAGCCTCGACCCTGTACAAAGGCTCAAAGGTTCGACTATGGGTATTTTTCGGTTAAAGATCGATAGACTAAACACTTCTATGCCCATTTCTGAGTGGAACAAATTCTGCAAGGTTTCGACTTTGGCAAATTTATGTTTTCTCGAATTATTAGCCTCGACCCTGTACAAAGGCTCAAAGGTGCGACTATGGGTATTTTTCAGTTAAAGATCGTTAGACTAAACCCTTCTATGCCAATTTCTGAGTGGAACAAATTCTGCAAGGTTTCGACTTTGGCCAATTTATGTTTTCTCGAATTATTAGCTTCGACCCTGTACAAAGGCTCAAAGGTGCGACTATGGGTATTTTTCGGTTAAAGATCGATAGACTAAACACTTCTATGCAAAATTTCGATGTGGAACAAATTCTGCAAGTGTTCTACTTTGGCCAATTTATGTTTTCTCGAATAACTGGTCTCGACCCTGTACAAAGGCTCAAAGGTGCGACTATGGGTATTTTTCAGTTAAAGATCGTTAGACTAAACACTTCTATGCCAATTTCTGAGTGGAACAAATTCTGCAAGGTTTCGACTTTGGCCAATTTATGTTCTCTCGAATTATTAGCTTCGACCCTGTACAAAGGCTCAAAGGTGCGACTATGGGTATTTTTCGGTTAAAGATCGATTGACTGAGTACTCCTATGCTAATTTCTGAGTGGACCAAATTCTGCAAGTGTTCGACTTTGGCTAATTTATGTTTTCTCGAATTATTAGCTTCGACCCTGTACAAAGGCTCAAAGGTGCGACTATGGGTATTTCTCGGTTAAAGATCGTTAGACTAAACACTTCTATGCCAATTTCTGAGTGGAACAAATTCTGCAAGGTTTCGACTTTGGCCAATTTATGTTTTCTCGAATTATTAGCTTCGACCCTGTACAAAGGCTCAAAGGTGCGACTATGGGTATTTTTCGGTTAAAGTTCGATAGACTAAACACTTCTATGCCAATTTCGATGTGGAACAAATTCTGCAAGTGTTCGACTTTGGCCAATTTATGTTTCTCGAATTATTAGCCTCGACCCTGTACAAAGGTTCAAAGGTGCGACTATGGGTATTTTTCGGTTAAAGATCGATAGACTGAGTACTCCTATGCTAATTTCTGAGTGGAACAAATTCTGCAAGTGTTCGACTTTGGCCAATTTATGTTTCTCGAATTATTAGCCTCGACCCTGTACAAAGGCTCAAAGGTTCGACTATGGGTATTTTTCGGTTAAAGATCGATAGACTAAACACTTCTATGCCAATTTCTGAGTGGAACAAATTCTGCAAGGTTTCGACTTTGGCCAATTTATGTTTTCTCGAATTATTAGCTTCGACACTGTACAAAGGCTCAAAGGTGCGACTATGGGTATTTTTCGGTTAAAGTTCGATAGACTAAACACTTCTATGCCAATTTCGATGTGGAACAAATTCTGCAAGTGTTCGACTTTGGCCAATTTATGTTCCTCGAATTATTAGCCTCGACCCTGTACAAAGGCTCAAAGGTGCGACTATGGGTATTTTTCGGTTAAAGATCGATAGACTAAACACTTCTATGCCAATTTCGACGTGGAACAAATTCTGCAAGTGTTCGACTTTGGCCAATTTATGTTTCTCGAATTATTAGCCTCGACCCTGTACAAAGGTTCAAAGGTGCGACTATGGGTATTTTTCGGTTAAAGATCGATAGACTGAGTACTCCTATGCTAATTTCTGAGTGGAACAAATTCTGCAAGTTTTCGACTTTGGCCAATTTATGTTTCTCGAATTATTAGCCTCGACCCTGTACAAAGGCTCAAAGGTTCGACTATGGGTATATTTCGGTTAAAGATCGATAGACTAAACACTTCTATGCCAATTTCGATGTGGAACAAATTCTGCAAGTGTTCGACTTTGGCCAATTTATGTTTCTCGAATTATTAGCCTCGACCCTGTACAAAGGTTCAAAGGTGCGACTATGGGTATTTTTCGGTTAAAGATCGATAGACTGAGTACTCCTATGCTAATCTCTGAGTGGAACAAATTATGCAAGTGTTCGACTTTGGCCAATTTATGTTTCTCGAATTATTAGCCTCGACCCTGTACAAAGGTTCAAAGGTGCGACTATGGGTATTTTTCGGTTAAAGATCGATAGACTAAACACTTCTATGATAATTTCTGAGTGGAACAAATTATGCAAGTGTTCGACTTTGGCCAATTTATGTTTCTCGAATTATTAGCCTCGACCCTGTACAAAGGCTCAAAGGTTCGACTATGGGTATTTTTCGGTTAAAGATCGATAGACTAAACACTTCTATGCCAATTTCTGAGTGGAACAAATTCTGCAAGGTTTCGACTTTGGCCAATTTATGTTTTCTCGAATTATTAGCTTCGACACTGTACAAAGGCTCAAAGGTGCGACTATGGGTATTTTTCGGTTAAAGTTCGATAGACTAAACACTTCTATGCCAATTTCGATGTGGAACAAATTCTGCAAGTGTTCGACTTTGGCCAATTTATGTTCCTCGAATTATTAGCCTCGACCCTGTACAAAGGCTCAAAGGTGCGACTATGGGTATTTTTCGGTTAAAGATCGATAGACTAAACACTTCTATGCCAATTTCGACGTGGAACAAATTCTGCAAGTGTTCGACTTTGGCCAATTTATGTTTCTCGAATTATTAGCCTCGACCCTGTACAAAGGTTCAAAGGTGCGACTATGGGTATTTTTCGGTTAAAGATCGATAGACTGAGTACTCCTATGCTAATTTCTGAGTGGAACAAATTCTGCAAGTTTTCGACTTTGGCCAATTTATGTTTCTCGAATTATTAGCCTCGACCCTGTACAAAGGCTCAAAGGTTCGACTATGGGTATATTTCGGTTAAAGATCGATAGACTAAACACTTCTATGCCAATTTCGATGTGGAACAAATTCTGCAAGTGTTCGACTTTGGCCAATTTATGTTTCTCGAATTATTAGCCTCGACCCTGTACAAAGGTTCAAAGGTGCGACTATGGGTATTTTTCGGTTAAAGATCGATAGACTGAGTACTCCTATGCTAATCTCTGAGTGGAACAAATTATGCAAGTGTTCGACTTTGGCCAATTTATGTTTCTCGAATTATTAGCCTCGACCCTGTACAAAGGTTCAAAGGTGCGACTATGGGTATTTTTCGGTTAAAGATCGATAGACTAAACACTTCTATGATAATTTCTGAGTGGAACAAATTATGCAAGTGTTCGACTTTGGCCAATTTATGTTTCTCGAATTATTAGCCTCGACCCTGTACAAAGGCTCAAAGGTTCGACTATGGGTATTTTTCGGTTAAAGATCGATAGACTAAACACTTCCATGCCAATTTCTGAGTGGAACAAATTCTGCAAGGTTTCGACTTTGGCAAATTTATGTTTTCTCGAATTATTAGCCTCGACCCTGTACAAAGGCTCAAAGGTGCGACTATGGGTATTTTTCGGTTAAAGATCGATTGACTGAGTACTCCTATGCTAATTTCTGAGTGGACCAAATTCTGCAAGTGTTCGACTTTGGCTAATTTATGTTTTCTCGAATTATTAGCTTCGACCCTGTACAAAGGCTCAAAGGTGCGACTATGGGTATTTCTCGGTTAAAGATCGTTAGACTAAACACTTCTATGCCAATTTCTGAGTGGAACAAATTCTGCAAGGTTTCGACTTTGGCCAATTTATGTTTTCTTGAATTATTAGCTTCGACCCTGTATAAAGGCTCAAAGGTGCGACTATGGGTATTTTTCGGTTAAAGTTCGATAGACTAAACACTTCTATGCCAATTTCGATGTGGAACAAATTCTGCAAGTGTTCGACTTTGGCCAATTTATGTTTCTCGAATTATTAGCCTCGACCCTGTACAAAGGTTCAAAGGTGCGACTATGGGTATTTTTCGGTTAAAGATCGATAGACTGAGTACTCCTATGCTAATTTGTGAGTGGAACAAATTCTGCAAGTGTTCGACTTTGGCCAATTTATGTTTCTCGAATTATTAGCCTCGACCCGGTACAAAGGCTCAAAGGTGCGACTATGGGTATTATTCGGTTAAAGATCGATAGACTGAGTACTCCTATGCTAATTTCTGAGTGGAACAAATTCTGCAAGTGTTCAACTTTGGCCAATTTATGTTTCTCGAATTATTAGCCTCGACCCTGTACAAAGGCTCAAAGGTTCGACTATGGGTATTTTTCGGTTAAAGTTCGATAGACTAAACACTTCTATGCCAATTTCGATGTGGAACAAATTCTGCAAGTGTTCGACTTTGGCCAATTTATGTTTCTCGAATTATTAGCCTCGACCCTGTACAAAGGTTCAAAGGTGCGACTATGGGTATTTTTCGGTTAAAGATCGATAGACTGAGTACTCCTATGCTAATTTCTGAGTGGAACAAATTCTGCAAGTGTTCGACTTTGGCCAATTTATGTTTTCTCGAATTATTAGCTTCGACCCTGTACAAAGGCTCAAAGGTGCGACTATGGGTATTTTTCGGTTAAAGATCGATAGACTAAACACTTCTATGCAAAATTTCGATGTGGAACAAATTCTGCAAGTGTTCTACTTTGGCCAATTTATGTTTTCTCGAATAACTGGTCTCGACCCTGTACAAAGGCTCAGAGGTGCGACTATGGGTATTTTTCAGTTAAAGATCGTTAGACTAAACACTTCTATGCCAATTTCTGAGTGGAACAAATTCTGCAAGGTTTCGACTTTGGCCAATTTATGTTTTCTCGAATTATTAGCTTCGACCCTGTACAAAGGCTCAAAGGTGCGACTATGGGTATTTTTCGGTTAAAGATCGATTGACTGAGTACTCCTATGCTAATTTCTGAGTGGACCAAATTCTGCAAGTGTTCGACTTTGGCTAATTTATGTTTTCTCGAATTATTAGCTTCGACCCTGTACAAAGGCTCAAAGGTGCGACTATGGGTATTTCTCGGTTAAAGATCGTTAGACTAAACACTTCTATGCCAATTTCTGAGTGGAACAAATTCTGCAAGGTTTCGACTTTGGCCAATTTATGTTTTCTCGAATTATTAGCTTCGACCCTGTACAAAGGCTCAAAGGTGCGACTATGGGTATTTTTCGGTTAAAGTTCGATAGACTAAACACTTCTATGCCAATTTCGATGTGGAACAAATTCTGCAAGTGTTCGACTTTGGCCAATTTATGTTTCTCGAATTATTAGCCTCGACTCTGTACAAAGGTTCAAAGGTGCGACTATGGGTATTTTTCGGTTAAAGATCGATAGACTGAGTACTCCTATGCTAATTTCTGAGTGGAACAAATTCTGCAAGTGTTCGACTTTGGCCAATTTATGTTTCTCGAATTATTAGCCTCGACCCGGTACAAAGGCTCAAAGGTGCGACTATGGGTATTATTCGGTTAAAGATCGATAGACTGAGTACTCCTATGCTAATTTCTGAGTGGAACAAATTCTGCAAGTGTTCGACTTTGGCCAATTTATGTTTCTCGAATTATTAGCCTCGACCCTGTACAAAGGCTCAAAGGTTCGACTATGGGTATTTTTCGGTTAAAGATCGATAGACTAAACACTTCTATGCCAATTTCTGAGTGGAACAAATTCTGCAAGGTTTCGACTTTGGCCAATTTATGTTTTCTCGAATTATTAGCTTCGACCCTGTACAAAGGCTCAAAGGTGCGACTATGGGTAATTTTCGGTTAAAGTTCTATAGACTAAACACTTCTATGCCAATTTCGATGTGGAACAAATTCTGCAAGTGTTCGACTTTGGCCAATTTATGTTCCTCGAATTATTAGCCTCGACCCTGTACAAAGGCTCAAAGGTGCGACTATGGGTATTTTTCGGTTAAAGATCGATAGACTAAACACTTCTATGCCAATTTCGATGTGGAACAAATTCTGCAAGTGTTCGACTTTGGCCAATTTATGTTTCTCGAATTATTAGCCTCGACCCTGTACAAAGGTTCAAAGGTGCGACTATGGGTATTTTTCGGTTAAAGATCGATAGACTGAGTACTCCTATGCTAATTTCTGAGTGGAACAAATTCTGCAAGTGTTCGACTTTGGCCAATTTATGTTTCTCGAATTATTAGCCTCGACCCTGTACAAAGGCTCAAAGGTTCGACTATGGGTATTTTTCGGTTAAAGATCGATAGACTAAACACTTCTATGCCCATTTCTGAGTGGAACAAATTCTGCAAGGTTTCGACTTTGGCAAATTTATGTTTTCTCGAATTATTAGCCTCGACCCTGTACAAAGGCTCAAAGGTGCGACTATGGGTATTTTTCAGTTAAAGATCGTTAGACTAAACCCTTCTATGCCAATTTCTGAGTGGTACAAATTCTGCAAGGTTTCGACTTGGCCAATTTATGTTTTCTCGAATTATTAGCTTCGACCCTGTACAAAGGCTCAAAGGTGCGACTATGGGTATTTTTCGGTTAAAGATCGATAGACTAAACACTTCTATGCAAAATTTCGATGTGGAACAAATTCTGCAAGTGTTCTACTTTGGCCAATTTATGTTTTCTCGAATAACTGGTCTCGACCCTGTACAAAGGCTCAAAGGTGCGACTATGGGTATTTTTCAGTTAAAGATCGTTAGACTAAACACTTCTATGCCAATTTCTGAGTGGAACAAATTCTGCAAGGTTTCGACTTTGGCCAATTTATGTTTTCTCGAATTATTAGCTTCGACCCTGTACAAAGGCTCAAAGGTGCGACTATGGGTATTTCTCGGTTAAAGATCGTTAGACTAAACACTTCTATGCCAATTTCTGAGTGGAACAAATTCTGCAAGGTTTCGACTTTGGCCAATTTATGTTTTCTCGAATTATTAGCTTCGACCCTGTACAAAGGCTCAAAGGTGCGACTATGGGTATTTTTCGGTTAAAGTTCGATAGACTAAACACTTCTATGCCAATTTCGATGTGGAACAAATTCTGCAAGTGTTCTACTTTGGCCAATTTATGTTTTCTCGAATAACTGGTCTCGACCCTGTACAAAGGCTCAAAGGTGCGACTATGGGTATTTTTCAGTTAAAGATCGTTAGACTAAACACTTCTATGCCAATTTCTGAGTGGAACAAATTCTGCAAGGTTTCGACTTTGGCCAATTTATGTTTTCTCGAATTATTAGCTTCGACCCTGTACAAAGGCTCAAAGGTGCGACTATGGGTATTTTTCGGTTAAAGATCGATTGACTGAGTACTCCTATGCTAATTTCTGAGTGGACCAAATTCTGCAAGTGTTCGACTTTGGCTAATTTATGTTTTCTCGAATTATTAGCTTCGACCCTGTACAAAGGCTCAAAGGTGCGACTATGGGTATTTTTCGGTTAAAGATCGATAGACTGAGTACTCCTATGCTAATTTCTGAGTGGAACAAATTCTGCAAGTGTTCGACTTTGGCCAATTTATGTTTCTCGAATTATTAGCCTCGACCCTGTACAAAGGCTCAAAGGTTCGACTATGGGTATTTTTCGGTTAAAGATCGATAGACTAAACACTTCTATGCCAATTTCTGAGTGGAACAAATTCTGCAAGGTTTCGACTTTGGCAAATTTATGTTTTCTCGAATTATTAGCCTCGACCCTGTACAAAGGCTCAAAGTTGCGACTATGGGTATTTTTCAGTTAAAGATCGTTAGACTAAACACTTCTATGCCAATTTCTGACTGGAACAAATTCTGCAAGGTTTCGACTTTGGCCAATTTATGTTTTCTCGAATTATTAGCCTCGACCCTGTACAAAGGCTCAAAGGTGCGACTATGGGTATTTTTCAGTTAAAGGTCGATAGACTGAATTACTCCTATGCTAATTTCTGAGTGGAACAAGTTCTGCAAGTGTTCGACTTTTTCCAATTTATATTTTTCGAATTATTAGCCTCGACCCTGTACAAAGGCTCAAAGGTGCGACTATGGGTATTTTTCGGTTAAAGATCGATTGACTGAGTACTCCTATGCTAATTTCTGAGTGGAACAAATTCTGCAAGGTTTCGACTTTGGCCAATTTATGTTTTCTCGAATTATTAGCTTCGACCCTGTACAAAGGGTCAAAGGTGCGAATATTAAAATAACAAATAATAAATATTAGAATAAAGAATAATAAATATTAAAATAAAAAATAATAAATATTAAAATAAAAAATAATAAATATTAAAATAAAAAATAATAAATATTAGAATAAAAAAATAATAAATATTAAAATAAAAATGGTAAATATTAAAATAAAAAATAGTAAATATTAGAACAAAAAATAATAAATATTAGAATAAAAAATAAAAATAGTAAATATTAAAATAACAAATATTAAAATAAAAAATAGTAAATATTTAAATAAAAAATAGTAAATATTAGAATAAAAAATAATAAATATTAGAATAAAGAATAATAAATATTAAAATAAAAAATAGTAAATATTAAAATAAAAAATTGTAAATATTTAAATAAAAAATAATAAATATTAGGATAAAAAATAATAAATATTAGAATAAAGAATAATAAATATTAAAATAAAAAATAGTAAAAATTAAAATAAAAAATTGTAAATATTTAAATAAAAAATAATAAATATTAGGATAAAAAATAATAAATATTAGAATAAAAAATAATAAATATTAAAATAAAAAATATTAAATATTAAAATAAAAAATTGTAAATATTTAAATAAAAAATAATAAATATTAGAATAAAAATAACAAATATTAGAATAAAGAATAATAAATATTAAAATAAAAAATAGTAAAAATTAAAATAAAAAAGTGTAAATATTTAAATAAAAAATAGTAAATATTAAAATAAAAAATAGTAAATATTTAAATAAAAAATAATAAATATTAGAATAAAAAATAATAAATATTAGAATAAAAAATAATAAATATTAAAATAAAAATAGTAAATATTTAAATAAAAAATAGTAAATATTAGAATAAAAAATATTAAATATTAGAATAAAAAATAATAAATATTAAAATAAAAATAGTAAATATTAAAATAACAAATAGTAAATATTAAAATAAAAAATAGTAAATATTTAAATAAAAAATAATAAACATTAGAATAAAAAATAATAAATATTAGAATAAAAAATAATAAATATTAGAATAAAAAATAATAAATATTAAAATAAAAATAGTAAATATTAAAATAAAAAATAATAAATATTAAAATAAAAAATAGTAAATATTTTAAATTCACCATTGATATATTTAAGAAGTGCAGTGTTTTTTTTAAATTTCACTGTTCCCATCATCACCATTCTCACAGGGACGATTTATGACTAGACATTTACCATTAGTTTCTGTCTCAAATTCAGATATTCTATTTTGTAAGGTGACCATATCTGCCCGTAGTTAACATTTTTCCTTTTAACTTTATCTATAATTTCTCAATTAATCTCGCTCTCCTGCACTGGTCCAGATGCACTCTTCGGAATGTTACTGTCACATGCACCAAACCGGGGGGCTCCTTTTGGGGGACTCATCGCTAATTGAGAAAAGGAACAAGAAAGAGAAGGATCCGCCAACAATGTCGCCGCATAGGACCGAAAAACGTAAACAAATGCACGTTGTCCAAATAGATAAAGTTTAAAAATCAGCCGAAAACAGGACAAACTTTATTAACATCTCTGTAAAATGATATAGTACTTAATCATTGTGTCTTTTATTTTTAATGTCTGATTGTCGGATGGATCTGAAAATGTTTATAATGAAAAACAATCTTTATTCATTATATTCATCTTTACGTTAATTTTGACAATGTTGTCGTACAAATTATTGTGGAACAAATTCTGCAAGGTTTCGACTTTGGCCAATTTATGTTTTCTCGAATTATTAGCTTCGACCCTGTACAAAGGCTCAAAGGTGCGACTATGGGTATTTTTCGGTTAAAGATCGATAGATTAAACACTTCTATGCCAATTTCGATGTGGAACAAATTCTGCAAGTGTTCGACTTTGGCCAATTTATGTTTCTCGAATTATTAGCCTCGACCCTGTACAAAGGTTCAAAGGTGCGACTATGGGTATTTTTCGGTTAAAGATCGATAGACTGAGTACTCCTATGCCAATTTCTGAGTGGAACAAATTCTGCAAGGTTTCGACTTTGGCAAATTTATGTTTTCTCGAATTATTAGCCTCGACCCTGTACAAAGGCTCAAAGGTGCGACTATGGGTATTTTTCAGTTAAAGATCGTTAGACTAAACCCTTCTATGCCAATTTCTGAGTGGAACAAATTCTGCAAGGTTTCGACTTTGGCCAATTTATGTTTTCTCGAATTATTAGCCTTGACCCTGTACAAAGGTTCAAAGGTGCGACTATGGGTATTTTTCGGGTAAAGATCGATAGACTGAATACTCCTATGCCAATTTATAAGTGGATCAAATTCTGCAAGGTTTCGACTTTGGCCAATTTATGTTTTCTCGAATAAAGGCTCAAAGGTGCGGCTATAGGTATTTTTCAGTTAAAGATCATTAAACTAAACACTTCTATGCCAATTTCTGAGTGGAACAAATTCGGCAAGGTTTCGACTTTGGCCAATTTATGTTTTCTCGAATTATTAGCCTCGACCCTGTACAAAGGGTCAAAGGTGCGACTATGGGTATTTTTCGGTTAAAGGTAGATAGACTAAACACTTCTATGCTAATTTCGATGTGGAACAAATTCTGCAAGTGTTCGACTTTGGCCAATTTATGTTTCTCGAATTATTAGCCTCGACCCGGTACAAAGGCTCAAAGGTGCGACTATGGGTATTTTTCGGTTAAAGATCGATAGACAAGACTGCAGAATTTGTTCCACTCAGAAATTGGCATAGAAGTGTTTAGTCTATCGATCTTTAACCGAAAAATACCCATAGTCGAACCTTTGAGCCTTTGTACAGGGTCGAGGCTAATAATTCGAGAAACATAAATTGGCCAAAGTCGAACACTTGCAGAATTTGTTCCACTCAGAAATTGGCATAGAAGTGTTTAGTTTAACGATCTTTAACTGAAAAATACCCATAGTCGCACCTTTGAGCCTTTGTACAGGGTCGAGGCTAATAATTCGAGAAAACATAAATTTGCCAAAGTCGAAACCTTGCAGAATTTGTTCCACTCAGAAATTGGCATAGAAGTGTTTAGTCTATCGATCTTTAACCGAAAAATACCCATAGTCGCACCTTTGAGCCTTTGTACCGGGTCGAGGCTAATAATTCGAGAAACATAAATTGGCCAAAGTCGAACACTTGCAGAATTTGTTCCACATCGAAATTAGCATAGAAGTGTTTAGTCTATCTACCTTTAACCGAAAAATACCCATAGTCGCACCTTTGACCCTTTGTACAGGGTCGAGGCTAATAATTCGAGAAAACATAAATTGGCCAAAGTCGAAACCTTGCCGAATTTGTTCCACTCAGAAATTGGCATAGAAGTGTTTAGTTTAATGATCTTTAACTGAAAAATACCTATAGCCGCACCTTTGAGCCTTTATTCGAGAAAACATAAATTGGCCAAAGTCGAAACCTTGCAGAATTTGATCCACTTATAAATTGGCATAGGAGTATTCAGTCTATCGATCTTTACCCGAAAAATACCCATAGTCGCACCTTTGAACCTTTGTACAGGGTCAAGGCTAATAATTCGAGAAAACATAAATTGGCCAAAGTCGAAACCTTGCAGAATTTGTTCCACTCAGAAATTGGCATAGAAGGGTTTAGTCTAACGATCTTTAACTGAAAAATACCCATAGTCGCACCTTTGAGCCTTTGTACAGGGTCGAGGCTAATAATTCGAGAAAACATAAATTTGCCAAAGTCGAAACCTTGCAGAATTTGTTCCACTCAGAAATTGGCATAGGAGTACTCAGTCTATCGATCTTTAACCGAAAAATACCCATAGTCGCACCTTTGAACCTTTGTACAGGGTCGAGGCTAATAATTCGAGAAACATAAATTGGCCAAAGTCGAACACTTGCAGAATTTGTTCCACATCGAAATTGGCATAGAAGTGTTTAATCTATCGATCTTTAACCGAAAAATACCCATAGTCGCACCTTTGAGCCTTTGTACAGGGTCGAAGCTAATAATTCGAGAAAACATAAATTGGCCAAAGTCGAAACCTTGCAGAATTTGTTCCACAATAATTTGTACGACAACATTGTCAAAATTAACGTAAAGATAAATATAATGAATAAAGATTGTTTTTCATTATAAACATTTTCAGATCCATCCGACAATCAGACATTAAAAATAAAAGACACAGTGATTAAGTACTATATCATTTTACAGAGATGTTAATAAAGTTTGTCCTGTTTTCGGCTGATTTTTAAACTTTATCTATTTGGACAACGTGCATTTGTTTACGTTTTTCGGTCCTATGCGGCGACATTGTTGGCGGATCCTTCTCTTTCTTGTTCCTTTTCTCAATTAGCGATGAGTCCCCCAAAAGGAGCCCCCCGGTTTGGTGCATGTGACAGTAACATTCCGAAGAGTGCATCTGGACCAGTGCAGGAGAGCGAGATTAATTGAGAAATTATAGATAAAGTTAAAAGGAAAAATGTTAACTACGGGCAGATATGGTCACCTTACAAAATAGAATATCTGAATTTGAGACAGAAACTAATGGTAAATGTCTAGTCATAAATCGTCCCTGTGAGAATGGTGATGATGGGAACAGTGAAATTTAAAAAAAACACTGCACTTCTTAAATATATCAATGGTGAATTTAAAATATTTACTATTTTTTATTTTAATATTTATTATTTTTTATTTTAATATTTACTATTTTTATTTTAATATTAATTATTTTTTATTCTAATATTTATTATTTTTTATTCTAATATTTATTATTTTTTATTCTAATGTTTATTATTTTTTATTTAAATATTTACTATTTTTTATTTTAATATTTACTATTTGTTATTTTAATATTTACTATTTTTATTTTAATATTTATTATTTTTTATTCTAATATTTAATATTTTTTATTCTAATATTTACTATTTTTTATTTAAATATTTACTATTTTTATTTTAATATTTATTATTTTTTATTCTAATATTTATTATTTTTTATTCTAATATTTATTATTTTTTATTTAAATATTTACTATTTTTTATTTTAATATTTACTATTTTTTATTTAAATATTTACACTTTTTTATTTTAATTTTTACTATTTTTTATTTTAATATTTATTATTCTTTATTCTAATATTTGTTATTTTTTATTC
This sequence comes from Barypeithes pellucidus, assembly GCA_963991005.1. Lineage (NCBI taxonomy): Eukaryota > Metazoa > Arthropoda > Insecta > Coleoptera > Curculionidae > Barypeithes > Barypeithes pellucidus. The sequence goes on along the minus strand of OZ022557.1, from coordinate 51,496,889 downwards.
TAATATTTATTATTTTTTATTTAAATATTTACAATTTTTTATTTTAATATTTAATATTTTTTATTTTAATATTTATTATTTTTTATTCTAATATTTATTATTTTTTATCCTAATATTTATTATTTTTTATTTAAATATTTACAATTTTTTATTTTAATTTTTACTATTTTTTATTTTAATATTTATTATTCTTTATTCTAATATTTATTATTTTTTATCCTAATATTTATTATTTTTTATTTAAATATTTACAATTTTTTATTTTAATATTTACTATTTTTTATTTTAATATTTATTATTCTTTATTCTAATATTTATTATTTTTTATTCTAATATTTACTATTTTTTATTTAAATATTTACTATTTTTTATTTTAATATTTGTTATTTTAATATTTACTATTTTTATTTTTTATTCTAATATTTATTATTTTTTGTTCTAATATTTACTATTTTTTATTTTAATATTTACCATTTTTATTTTAATATTTATTATTTTTTTATTCTAATATTTATTATTTTTTATTTTAATATTTATTATTTTTTATTTTAATATTTATTATTTTTTATTTTAATATTTATTATTCTTTATTCTAATATTTATTATTTGTTATTTTAATATTCGCACCTTTGACCCTTTGTACAGGGTCGAAGCTAATAATTCGAGAAAACATAAATTGGCCAAAGTCGAAACCTTGCAGAATTTGTTCCACTCAGAAATTGGCATAGAAGTGTTTAGTCTAACGATCTTTAACCGAAAAATACCCATAGTCGCATCTTTGAGCCTTTGTACAGGGTCGAAGCTAATAATTCGAGAAAACATAAATTAGCCAAAGTCGAACACTTGCAGAATTTGTTCCACTCAGAAATTAGCATAGGAGTACTCAGTCTCGATCTTTAACCGAAAAATACCCATAGTCGCACCTTTGAACCTTTGTACAGGGTCGAGGCTAATAATTCGAGAAACATAAATTGGCCAAAGTCGAACACTTGCAGAATTTGTTCCACATCGAAATTGGCATAGAAGTGTTTAGTCTATCGATCTTTAACTGAAAAATACCCATAGTCGCACCTTTGAGCCTTTATACAGGGTCGAAGCTAATAATTCGAGAAAACATAAATTAGCCAAAGTCGAACACTTGCAGAATTTGTTCCACTCAGAAATTAGCATAGGAGTACTCAGTCTCGATCTTTAACCGAAAAATACCCATAGTCGCACCTTTGAACCTTTGTACAGGGTCGAGGCTAATAATTCGAGAAACATAAATTGGCCAAAGTCGAACACTTGCAGAATTTGTTCCACATCGAAATTGGCATAGAAGTGTTTAGTCTATCGATCTTTAACCGAATAATACCCATAGTCGCACCTTTGAGCCTTTGTACAGGGTCGAGGCTAATAATTCGAGAAACATAAAATTGCCAAAGTCGAAACCTTGCAGAATTTGTTCCACTCAGAAATTGGCATAGAAGTATTTAGTGTATCGATCTTTAACCGAAAAATACCCATAGTCGAACCTTTGAGCCTTTGTACCGGGTCGAGGCTAATATTATTAATTATTTTTTATTCTAATATTTATTATTTTTTTTTCTAATATTTACTATTTTTTATTTAAATATTTACCATTTTTATTTTAATATTTATTATTTTTTTATTCTAATATTTATTATTTTTTATTCTAATATTTATCATTTTTTATTTTAATATTTATTATTTTTTATTATAATATTTATTATTCTTTATTCTAATATTTGTTATTTTTTATTTTAATATTCGCACCTTTGACCCTTTGTACATTGTCGAAGCTAATAATTCGAGAAAACATAAATTGGCCAAAGTCGAAACCTTGCAGAATTTGTTCCACTCAGAAATTATCATAGTGTTTAGTCTAACGACCTTTAACCGAAAAATACCCATATCGCACCTTTGAGCCTTTGTACAGGGTCGAGGCTAATAATTCGAAAAATATAAATTGGAAAAAGTCGAACACTTGCAGAACTTGTTCCACTCAGAAATTAGCATAGGAGTATTCAGTCTATCGACCTTTAACTGAAAAATACCAATAGTCGCACCTTTGAGCCTTTGTACAGGGTCGAGGCTAATAATTCGAGAAAACATAAATTTTTCCAAAGTCGAAACCTTGCAGAATTTGTTCCACTCAGAAATTGGCATAGAAGTGTTTAGTCTATCGATCTTTAACCGAAAAATACCCATAGTCGCACCTTTGAGCCTTTGTACAGGGTCGAAGCTAATAATTCGAGAAAACATAAATTGGCCAAAGTCGAAACCTTGCAGAATTTGTTCCACAATAATTTGTACGACAACATTGTCAAAATTAACGTAAAGATGAATATAATGAATAAAGATTGTTTTTCATTATAAACATTTTCAGATCCATCCGACAATCAGACATTAAAAATAAAAGACACAATGATTAAGTACTATATCATTTTACAGAGATGTTAATAAAGTTTGTCCTGTTTTCGGCTGATTTTTAAACTTTATCTATTTGGACAACGTGCATTTGTTTACGTTTTTCGGTCCTATGCGGCGACATTGTTGGCGGATCCTTCTCTTTCTTGTTCCTTTTCTCAATTAGCGATGAGTCCCCCAAAAGGAGCCCCCCGGTTTGGTGCATGTGACAGTAACATTCCGAAGAGTGCATCTGGACCAGTGCAGGAGAGCGAGATTAATTGAGAAATTATAGATAAAGTTAAAAGGAAAAATGTTAACTACGGGCAGATATGGTCACCTTACAAAATAGAATATCTGAATTTGAGACAGAAACTAATGGTAAATGTCTAGTCATAAATCGTCCCTGTGAGAATGGTGATGATGGGAACAGTGAAATTTAAAAAAAACACTGCACTTCTTAAATATATCAATGGTGAATTTAAAATATTTACTATTTTTTATTTTAATATTTATTATTTTTTATTTTAATATTTACTATTTTTATTTTAATATTAATTATTTTTTATTCTAATATTTATTATTTTTTATTCTAATATTTATTATTTTTTATTCTAATGTTTATTATTTTTTATTTAAATATTTACTATTTTTTATTTTAATATTTACTATTTGTTATTTTAATATTTACTATTTTTATTTTAATATTTATTATTTTTTATTCTAATATTTAATATTTTTTATTCTAATATTTACTATTTTTTATTTAAATATTTACTATTTTTATTTTAATATTTATTATTTTTTATTCTAATATTTATTATTTTTTATTCTAATATTTATTATTTTTTATTTAAATATTTACTATTTTTTATTTTAATATTTACTATTTTTTATTTAAATATTTACACTTTTTTATTTTAATTTTTACTATTTTTTATTTTAATATTTATTATTCTTTATTCTAATATTTGTTATTTTTTATTCTAATATTTATTATTTTTTATTTAAATATTTACAATTTTTTATTTTAATATTTAATATTTTTTATTTTAATATTTATTATTTTTTATTCTAATATTTATTATTTTTTATCCTAATATTTATTATTTTTTATTTAAATATTTACAATTTTTTATTTTAATTTTTACTATTTTTTATTTTAATATTTATTATTCTTTATTCTAATATTTATTATTTTTTATCTTAATATTTATTATTTTTTATTTAAATATTTACAATTTTTTATTTTAATATTTACTATTTTTTATTTTAATATTTATTATTCTTTATTCTAATATTTATTATTTTTTATTCTAATATTTACTATTTTTTATTTAAATATTTACTATTTTTTATTTTAATATTTGTTATTTTAATATTTACTATTTTTATTTTTTATTCTAATATTTATTATTTTTTGTTCTAATATTTACTATTTTTTATTTTAATATTTACCATTTTTATTTTAATATTTATTATTTTTTTATTCTAATATTTATTATTTTTTATTTTAATATTTATTATTTTTTATTTTAATATTTATTATTTTTTATTTTAATATTTATTATTCTTTATTCTAATATTTATTATTTGTTATTTTAATATTCGCACCTTTGACCCTTTGTACAGGGTCGAAGCTAATAATTCGAGAAAACATAAATTGGCCAAAGTCGAAACCTTGCAGAATTTGTTCCACTCAGAAATTGGCATAGAAGTGTTTAGTCTAACGATCTTTAACCGAAAAATACCCATAGTCGCATCTTTGAGCCTTTGTACAGGGTCGAAGCTAATAATTCGAGAAAACATAAATTAGCCAAAGTCGAACACTTGCAGAATTTGTTCCACTCAGAAATTAGCATAGGAGTACTCAGTCTCGATCTTTAACCGAAAAATACCCATAGTCGCACCTTTGAACCTTTGTACAGGGTCGAGGCTAATAATTCGAGAAACATAAATTGGCCAAAGTCGAACACTTGCAGAATTTGTTCCACATCGAAATTGGCATAGAAGTGTTTAGTCTATCGATCTTTAACTGAAAAATACCCATAGTCGCACCTTTGAGCCTTTATACAGGGTCGAAGCTAATAATTCGAGAAAACATAAATTAGCCAAAGTCGAACACTTGCAGAATTTGTTCCACTCAGAAATTAGCATAGGAGTACTCAGTCTCGATCTTTAACCGAAAAATACCCATAGTCGCACCTTTGAACCTTTGTACAGGGTCGAGGCTAATAATTCGAGAAACATAAATTGGCCAAAGTCGAACACTTGCAGAATTTGTTCCACATCGAAATTGGCATAGAAGTGTTTAGTCTATCGATCTTTAACCGAATAATACCCATAGTCGCACCTTTGAGCCTTTGTACAGGGTCGAGGCTAATAATTCGAGAAACATAAAATTGGCAAAGTCGAAACCTTGCAGAATTTGTTCCACTCAGAAATTGGCATAGAAGTATTTAGTGTATCGATCTTTAACCGAAAAATACCCATAGTCGAACCTTTGAGCCTTTGTACCGGGTCGAGGCTAATATTATTAATTATTTTTTATTCTAATATTTATTATTTTTTTTTCTAATATTTACTATTTTTTATTTAAATATTTACCATTTTTATTTTAAATTTATTATTTTTTTATTCTAATATTTATTATTTTTTATTCTAATATTTATCATTTTTTATTTTAATATTTATTATTTTTTATTATAATATTTATTATTCTTTATTCTAATATTTATTATTTTTTATTTTAATATTCGCACCTTTGACCCTTTGTACAGGGTCGAAGCTAATAATTCGAGAAAACATAAATTGGCCAAAGTCGAAACCTTGCAGAATTTGTTCCACTCAGAAATTATCATAGTGTTTAGTCTAACGACCTTTAACCGAAAAATACCCATATCGCACCTTTGAGCCTTTGTACAGGGTCGAGGCTAATAATTCGAAAAATATAAATTGGAAAAAGTCGAACACTTGCAGAACTTGTTCCACTCAGAAATTAGCATAGGAGTATTCAGTCTATCGACCTTTAACTGAAAAATACCCATAGTCGCACCTTTGAGCCTTTGTACAGGGTCGAGGCTAATAATTCGAGAAAACATAAATTTTTCCAAAGTCGAAACCTTGCAGAATTTGTTCCACTCAGAAATTGGCATAGAAGTGTTTAGTCTATCGATCTTTAACCGAAAAATACCCATAGTCGCACCTTTGAGCCTTTGTACAGGGTCGAAGCTAATAATTCGAGAAAACATAAATTGGCCAAAGTCGAAACCTTGCAGAATTTGTTCCACTCAGAAATTGGCATAGAAGTGTTTAGTCTAACGATCTTTAACTGAAAAATACCCATAGTCGCACCTTTGAGCCTTTGTACAGGGTCGAGGCTAATAATTCGAGAAAACATAAATTTGCCAAAGTCGAAACCTTGCAGAATTTGTTCCACTCAGAAATTGGCATAGAAGTGTTTAGTCTATCGATCTTTAACCGAAAAATACCCATAGTCGCACCTTTGAGCCTTTGTACAGGGTCGAAGCTAATAATTCGAGAAAACATAAATTGGCCAAAGTCGAAACCTTGCAGAATTTGTTCCACTCAGAAATTGGCATAGAAGTGTTTAGTCTAACGATCTTTAACTGAAAAATACCCATAGTCGCACCTTTGAGCCTTTGTACAGGGTCGAGACCAGTTATTCGAGAAAACATAAATTGGCCAAAGTCGAACACTTGCAGAATTTGTTCCACTCAGAAATTAGCATAGGAGTACTCAGTCTATCGATCTTTAACCGAAAAATACCCATAGTCGCACCTTTGAACCTTTGTACAGGGTCGAGGCTAATAATTCGAGAAACATAAATTGGCCAAAGTCGAACACTTGCAGAATTTGTTCCACATCGAAATTGGCATAGAAGTGTTTAGTCTATCGATCTTTAACCGAGAAATACCCATACTCGCACCTTTGAGCCTTTGTACAGGGTCGATGCTAATAATTCGAGAAACATAAATTGGCCAAAGTCGAACACTTGCAGAATTTGTTCCACATCGAAATTGGCATAGAAGTGTTTAGTCTATCGATCTTTAACCGAAAAATACCCATAGTCGCACCTTTGAGCCTTTGTACAGGGTCGAGGCTAATAATTCGAGAAAACATAAATTGGCCAAAGTCGAACACTTGCAGAATTTGTTCCAAATCGAAATTGGCATAGAAGTGTTTAGTCTATCGATCTTTAACCGAAAAATAGCCATAGTCGCACCTTTGAGTCTTTGTACAGGGTCGAGGCTAATAATTCGAGAAAACATAAATTGGCCAAAGTCGAAACCTTGCAGAATTTGTTCCACATCGAATTTAGCATAGAAGTGTTTAGTCCATCGATCTTTAACCGAAAAATACCCATAGTCGCACCTTTGAGCCTTTGTACAGGGTCGAGGCCAGTTATTCGAGGAAACATAAATTGGCCAAAGTCGAAACCTTGCAGAATTTGTTCCACTCAGAAATTATCATAGTGTTTAGTCTAACGACCTTTAACCGAAAAATACCCATATCGCACCTTTGAGCCTTTGTACAGGGTCGAGGCTAATAATTCGAAAAATATAAATTGGAAAAAGTCGAACACTTGCAGAACTTGTTCCACTCAGAAATTAGCATAGGAGTATTCAGTCTATCGACCTTTAACTGAAAAATACCCATAGTCGCACCTTTGAGCCTTTGTACAGGGTCGAGGCTAATAATTCGAGAAAACATAAATTTTTCGAAAGTCGAAACCTTGCAGAATTTGTTCCACTCAGAAATTGGCATAGAAGTGTTTAGTCTATTTTCCGTCTATTAACCGAAAAATACCCATAGTCGCACCTTTGAGCCTTTGTACAGGGTCGAAGCTAATAATTCGAGAAAACATAAATTGGCCAAAGTCGAAACCTTGCAGAATTTGTTCCACTCAGAAATTGGCATAGAAGTGTTTAGTCTAACGATCTTTAACTGAAAAATACCCATAGTCGCACCTTTGAGCCTTTGTACAGGGTCGAGGCTAATAATTCGAGAAAACATAAATTTGCCAAAGTCGAAACCTTGCAGAATTTGTTCCACTCAGAAATTGGCATAGAAGTGTTTAGTCTATCGATCTTTAACCGAAAAATACCCATAGTCGCACCTTTGAGCCTTTGTACAGGGTCGAAGCTAATAATTCGAGAAAACATAAATTGGCCAAAGTCGAAACCTTGCAGAATTTGTTCCACTCAGAAATTGGCATAGAAGTGTTTAGTCTAACGATCTTTAACTGAAAAATACCCATAGTCGCACCTTTGAGCCTTTGTACAGGGTCGAGACCAGTTATTCGAGAAAACATAAATTGGCCAAAGTCGAACACTTGCAGAATTTGTTCTTTTCAAAATTTTGTCCGAAAAAATTATTTTTTAGAAAATAAATATTTGTAATAAAAAATTAAGAAATTTCCAAAAAATATTTAAAAAAATTATTTTTCCAATAAATGTTTAAAAAATTATTTTTCAAAAAATCTTTTTTTTCAGATTTATTAAAATTATCGAAAAAAATTGTTTTTCCAAAAAATCTTAAAAAAAACTATTTTTTCAAGAAATTTTTAAAAAATTTATTTTCCAAATATTTTCCAAAAATCTTTTTTTCAAAGACCGAACAACCCGAACAAACCCGACAAACCCGAACAAACCATTTAAAAAGTTTCTTTTTTCCAAGGAATGTTCCAAGAAATCTTTTTTTCTTCAAAGATCATTTGAAAGGGCTTGTTCGGGTTCGTCGGGTTTGTTCGAGTGTGTTCGGGTTTGGGTTTGTTCGGGTGTGTTAAAAATTATCGAAAAAAAATTGTTTAACAAAAATTTATTTTCTAAAAAATATTTTTTAACAAAAATTTATTTCTAAAAAATATTTTTTTTTGGAGAAAATTTTGATGGAAGTAAAATCTAATTTTATAAAATCTTTGAAGAAAAAAAGATTTTTGGAAGATATTTCGAAAATTAATTTCATTCCATCATTCCTTGAAACATTCCTTGGAAAAAATAAACTTTTTAAAGGGTTTGTTCGGGTTGTTCGGTCTTTGAAAAAAAGAGTTTTGGAAAATATTTGGAAAATAAATTTTTTAAAAATTTCTTGAAAAAATAATTTTTTTTAAGATTTTTTGGAGAAACAATTTTTTTCGATAATTTTAAAAAATCTGGAAAAAAAAAGATTTTTTGAAAAATAATTTTTTAAACATTTCTTGAAAAAAAATAATTTTTTTTTAAATATTTTTTGGAAATTTCTTAATTTTTTATTACAAAAATTTATTTTCTAAAAAATAATTTTTTCGGACAAAATTTTGAAAAATAACATCTTTGGAGAAAAAAGATTTTTCCATCGGCCCTACCTCGAATAAAAGCCGTTCGAAGCCCTAGGAACAGCAGAGTTTGCCGCCGACTCTCAAACCACCCTACTTGCTTCGCCGACTGCTTTGTCGGGTTTGTTCCGGTTTGTTAAAAATTATCGCGACGGTACAATACGATAAAATCATAAAATTCAAGCTATAACTTCCTTAATACTAATGCTAGACCCGTCGAGTTTGGGCTCATTTGAAAGGGCTTGTTCGGGTTTGTCGGGTTTGTTCGGGTTTATGTTTGTTCAAAATTATCGAAAAAAAAAATTTTTTAACAAAAATTTATTTTCTAAAAAATATTTTTTTTTGAGAAAATTTTGAGAGTAAAATCTTTGGAAAAAAAGATTGAAGAAAATATTTATATCGAAAATTAATTTTTAAACATTGGAAAGAAATTTTTTTTTAAAGATTTTGAGAAAAAAAATTTTTTTTCGATAATTTTGAAAAAATAAATTTTGGAAATTTTTTTTGGAGAAATGTTGAAATAAAAAAAATCTTCGGAAAAATAATTTTTTTAAGGAAACTATTTTTTTCGATAATTTTAAAAATCTTTGGAAAAAAAGATTTTTTGAAACATTTCTTTGAAAAATAATTTTTAAAGATTTTTTGGAAAAACAATTTATTTCGATAATTTTATAAAATCTTTGAAGAAAATAAGATTTTTGGAAAATATTTGGAAAATTAATTTTTTAAACATTCCTTGGAAAAAATAAACTTTTTAAAGTTCTGTCTGAAAAAAAGATTTTTGGAAAATAAATTTTTTAAAAATTTCTTGAAAAAATAATTTTTTTAAGATTGAAAAATAATTTTTTAAACATTTCTTGGAAAATATAATTTTTTTAAATATTTTTTGGAAATTTCTTAATTTTTTATTACAAATATTTATTTTCTAAAAAATAATTTTTTCGGACAAAATTTTGAAAAATAACATCTTTGGAGAAAACAGATTTTTCCATCGGCCCTACCCCGACGCATCACCGGCCACCGCTGGATCGAATAAAAGCCGCTCGAAGCCCTAGGAACAGCAGAGTTTGCCGCCGACTCTCAAACCACCCTACTTGCTTCGCCTACTGCTTTGTCGGGTTTGGGTTTGGGTTTGTTCAAAATTATCGCGACGTACGATAAAATCATAAAATCATAAAAAAATTCAAGCTATAACTTCCTAATACTAATGCTAGAAGCGTCGAGTTTGGGCTCATTTGAAATTGCTTGTTCGGGTTTGGGTTTGTTCGGGTTTGTTCAAAATTATCGAAAAAAATTTTTTTAACAAAAATTTATTTTCTAAAAAATATTTTTTTTGGAGAAAATTTTGATAGAAGTAAAATCTTTGGAAAAAAAGATTGAAGAAAATATTTATATCGAAAATTAATTTTTAAACATTGGAAAAATTTTTTTTAAGATTTTGTGAAAAAAATTTTTATTCGATAATTTTGAAAAAATAAATTTTGGAAATTTATTTGGAGAAAATTTTGAAATAAAAATAAAATCTTCGGAAAAATAATTTTTTTAAGGAAACTATTTTTTTCGATAATTTTAAAAATCTTTGGAAATAAAGATTTTTTGAAACATTTCTTGGAAAAATAATTTTTTAAAGATTTTTTGGAAAAAATATTCTTTTGATAAAATTTTGAAAAATAAAATCTTTGGAGAAAAAAGATTTTTGGAAAATATTTCGAAAATTAATTTTTTAAACATTCCTTGGAAAAAATACATTTTTTAAAGGGTTTGATCGGGTTTGTCGAGTTTGTTCGGGTTTGTTCGGGTTTGTCGGGCTTGTTCGGGTTTGTCGGGTTTGTTCGGGTTTGGGTTTGTTCAAAATTATCGCGACGAGTACAATACGATAAAATCATAAAATCATAAAAAAATTCAAGCTATAACTTCCTTAATACTAATGCTACTAGACCCATTGAGTTTGGGCTCATTTAAAAGGGCTTGTTCGGGTTTGTTCGTTTTTGTCGGGTTTGTTCGGGTTTGTCGGGTTTGTTCGGGTTTGGGTTTGTTCGGGTTTGTGTGTTCAAAATTATCGAATAAAATTGTTTTAACAAAAATTTATTTTCTAAAAAGTATTTTTTTTGGAGAAAATTTTGATAGAAGTACAATCTAATTTTATAAAATCTTTGAAGAAAAAAAGATTTCTTGGAACATTCCTTGGAAAAAAGAAACTTTTTAAATGGTTTGTTCGGGTTTGTCGGGTTTGTTCGGGTTGTTCGGTCTTTGAAAAAAAGATTTTTGGAAAATATTTGGAAAATAAATTTTTTAAAAATTTCTTGAAAAAATAGTTTTTTTAAGATTTTTTGGAAAAACAATTTTTTTCGATAATTTTAATAAATCTGAAAAAAAAGATTTTTTGAAAAATAATTTTTTAAACATTTATTGAAAAAATAATTTTTTTAAATATTTTTTGGAAATTTCTTAATTTTTTATTATAAATATTTATTTTCTAAAAAATAATTTTTTCGGACAAAATTTTGAAAAGAACAAATTCTGCAAGTGTTCGACTTTGGCCAATTTATGTTTTCTCGAATAACTGGTCTCGACCCTGTACAAAGGCTCAAAGGTGCGACTATGGGTATTTTTCAGTTAAAGATCGTTAGACTAAACACTTCTATGCCAATTTCTGAGTGGAACAAATTCTGCAAGGTTTCGACTTTGGCCAATTTATGTTTTCTCGAATTATTAGCTTCGACCCTGTACAAAGGCTCAAAGGTGCGACTATGGGTATTTTTCGGTTAAAGATCGATAGACTAAACACTTCTATGCCAATTTCTGAGTGGAACAAATTCTGCAAGGTTTCGACTTTGGCAAATTTATGTTTTCTCGAATTATTAGCCTCGACCCTGTACAAAGGCTCAAAGGTGCGACTATGGGTATTTTTCAGTTAAAGATCGTTAGACTAAACACTTCTATGCCAATTTCTGAGTGGAACAAATTCTGCAAGGTTTCGACTTTGGCCAATTTATGTTTTCTCGAATTATTAGCTTCGACCCTGTACAAAGGCTCAAAGGTGCGACTATGGGTATTTTTCGGTTAAAGATCGATAGACTAAACACTTCTATGCCAATTTCTGAGTGGAACAAATTCTGCAAGGTTTCGACTTTGGAAAAATTTATGTTTTCTCGAATTATTAGCCTCGACCCTGTACAAAGGCTCAAAGGTGCGACTATGGGTATTTTTCAGTTAAAGGTCGATAGACTGAATACTCCTATGCTAATTTCTGAGTGGAACAAGTTCTGCAAGTGTTCGACTTTTTCCAATTTATATTTTTCGAATTATTAGCCTCGACCCTGTACAAAGGCTCAAAGGTGCGATATGGGTATTTTTCGGTTAAAGGTCGTTAGACTAAACACTATGATAATTTCTGAGTGGAACAAATTCTGCAAGGTTTCGACTTTGGCCAATTTATGTTTTCTCGAATAACTGGCCTCGACCCTGTACAAAGGCTCAAAGGTGCGACTATGGGTATTTTTCGGTTAAAGATCGATGGACTAAACACTTCTATGCTAAATTCGATGTGGAACAAATTCTGCAAGGTTTCGACTTTGGCCAATTTATGTTTTCTCGAATTATTAGCCTCGACCCTGTACAAAGACTCAAAGGTGCGACTATGGCTATTTTTCGGTTAAAGATCGATAGACTAAACACTTCTATGCCAATTTCGATTTGGAACAAATTCTGCAAGTGTTCGACTTTGGCCAATTTATGTTTTCTCGAATTATTAGCCTCGACCCTGTACAAAGGCTCAAAGGTGCGAGTATGGGTATTTCTCGGTTAAAGATCGATAGACTAAACACTTCTATGCCAATTTCGATGTGGAACAAATTCTGCAAGTGTTCGACTTTGGCCAATTTATGTTTCTCGAAGTATTAGCCTCGACCCTGTACAAAGGTTCAAAGGTGCGACTATGGGTATTTTTCGGTTAAAGATCGATAGACTGAGTACTCCTATGCTAATTTCTGAGTGGAACAAATTCTGCAAGTGTTCGACTTTGGCCAATTTATGTTTTCTCGAATAACTGGTCTCGACCCTGTACAAAGGCTCAAAGGTGCGACTATGGGTATTTTTCAGTTAAAGATCGTTAGACTAAACACTTCTATGCCAATTTCTGAGTGGAACAAATTCTGCAAGGTTTCGACTTTGGCCAATTTATGTTTTCTCGAATTATTAGCTTCGACCCTGTACAAAGGCTCAAAGGTGCGACTATGGGTATTTTTCGGTTAAAGATCGATAGACTAAACACTTCTATGCCAATTTCTGAGTGGAACAAATTCTGCAAGGTTTCGACTTTGGCAAATTTATGTTTTCTCGAATTATTAGCCTCGACCCTGTACAAAGGCTCAAAGGTGCCACTATGGGTATTTTTCAGTTAAAGATCGTTAGACTAAACACTTCTATGCCAATTTCTGAGTGGAACAAATTCTGCAAGGTTTCGACTTTGGCCAATTTATGTTTTCTCGAATTATTAGCTTCGACCCTGTACAAAGGCTCAAAGGTGCGACTATGGGTATTTTTCGGTTAAAGATCGATAGACTAAACACTTCTATGCCAATTTCTGAGTGGAACAAATTCTGCAAGGTTTCGACTTTGGAAAAATTTATGTTTTCTCGAATTATTAGCCTCGACCCTGTACAAAGGCTCAAAGGTGCGACTATGGGTATTTTTCAGTTAAAGGTCGATAGACTGAATACTCCTATGCTAATTTCTGAGTGGAACAAGTTCTGCAAGTGTTCGACTTTTTCCAATTTATATTTTTCGAATTATTAGCCTCGACCCTGTACAAAGGCTCAAAGGTGCGATATGGGTATTTTTCGGTTAAAGGTCGTTAGACTAAACACTATGATAATTTCTGAGTGGAACAAATTCTGCAAGGTTTCGACTTTGGCCAATTTATGTTTTCTCGAATTATTAGCTTCGACCCTGTACAAAGGGTCAAAGGTGCGAATATTAAAATAAAAAATAATAAATATTAGAATAAAGAATAATAAATATTATAATAAAAAATAATAAATATTAAAATAAAAAATGATAAATATTAGAATAAAAAATAATAAATATTAGAATAAAAAAATAATAAATATTAAAATAAAAATGGTAAATATTTAAATAAAAAATAGTAAATATTAGAAAAAAAAATAATAAATATTGGAATAAAAAATAATTAATAATATTAGCCTCGACCCGGTACAAAGGCTCAAAGGTTCGACTATGGGTATTTTTCGGTTAAAGATCGATACACTAAATACTTCTATGCCAATTTCTGAGTGGAACAAATTCTGCAAGGTTTCGACTTTGGCAATTTTATGTTTCTCGAATTATTAGCCTCGACCCTGTACAAAGGCTCAAAGGTGCGACTATGGGTATTATTCGGTTAAAGATCGATAGACTAAACACTTCTATGCCAATTTCGATGTGGAACAAATTCTGCAAGTGTTCGACTTTGGCCAATTTATGTTTCTCGAATTATTAGCCTCGACCCTGTACAAAGGTTCAAAGGTGCGACTATGGGTATTTTTCGGTTAAAGATCGAGACTGAGTACTCCTATGCTAATTTCTGAGTGGAACAAATTCTGCAAGTGTTCGACTTTGGCTAATTTATGTTTTCTCGAATTATTAGCTTCGACCCTGTATAAAGGCTCAAAGGTGCGACTATGGGTATTTTTCAGTTAAAGATCGATAGACTAAACACTTCTATGCCAATTTCGATGTGGAACAAATTCTGCAAGTGTTCGACTTTGGCCAATTTATGTTTCTCGAATTATTAGCCTCGACCCTGTACAAAGGTTCAAAGGTGCGACTATGGGTATTTTTCGGTTAAAGATCGAGACTGAGTACTCCTATGCTAATTTCTGAGTGGAACAAATTCTGCAAGTGTTCGACTTTGGCTAATTTATGTTTTCTCGAATTATTAGCTTCGACCCTGTACAAAGGCTCAAAGATGCGACTATGGGTATTTTTCGGTTAAAGATCGTTAGACTAAACACTTCTATGCCAATTTCTGAGTGGAACAAATTCTGCAAGGTTTCGACTTTGGCCAATTTATGTTTTCTCGAATAACTGGCCTCGACCCTGTACAAAGGCTCAAAGGTGCGACTATGGGTATTTTTCGGTTAAAGATCGATGGACTAAACACTTCTATGCTAAATTCGATGTGGAACAAATTCTGCAAGGTTTCGACTTTGGCCAATTTATGTTTTCTCGAATTATTAGCTTCGACCCTGTACAAAGGCTCAAAGGTGCGACTATGGATATTTTTCGGTTAATTAATTATTAATTACTTAAATACTTAAAAAAATAATTAAATACTTCTATGCCAATTTCTGAGTGGAACAAATTCTGCAAGGTTTCGACTTTGGCAAATTTATGTTTTCTCGAATTATTAGCCTCGACCCTGTACAAAGGCTCAAAGTTGCGACTATGGGTATTTTTCAGTTAAAGATCGTTAGACTAAACACTTCTATGCCAATTTCTGAGTGGAACAAATTCTGCAAGGTTTCGACTTTGGCCAATTTATGTTTCCTCGAATTATTAGCCTCGACCCTGTACAAAGGCTCAAAGGTGCGACTATGGGTATTTTTCAGTTAAAGGTCGATAGACTGAATTACTCCTATGCTAATTTCTGAGTGGAACAAGTTCTGCAAGTGTTCGACTTTGGCTAATTTATATTTTCTCGAATTATTAGCTTCGACCCTGTATAAAGGCTCAAAGGTGCGACTATGGGTATTTTTCAGTTAAAGATCGATAGACTAAACACTTCTATGCCAATTTCGATGTGGAACAAATTCTGCAAGGTTTCGACTTTGGCCAATTTATGTTTTCTCGAATAAAGGCTCAAAGGTGCGGCTATGGGTTTTTTTCGGTTAAAGGTCGATAGACTAAACACTTCTATGCTAATCCCGATGTGGAACAAATTCTGCAAGGTTTCGACTTTGGCCAATTTATGTTTTCTCGAATTATTAGCCTCGACCCTGTACAAAGGCTCAAAGGTGCGACTATGGGTTTTTTCGGTTAAAGGTCGATAGACTAAATACTTCTATGCTAATCCCGATGTGGAACAAATTCTGCAAGGTTTCGACTTTGGCCAATTTATGTTCTCTCGAATTATTAGCCTCGACCCTGTACAAAGGCTCAAAGGTGCGACTATGGGTATTTTTCAGTTAAAGATCGATAGATTAAATACTTCTATGCCAATTTCTGAGTGGAACAAATTCTGCAAGGTTTCGACTTTGGCAAATTTATGTTTTCTCGAATTATTAGCCTCGACCCTGTACAAAGGCTCAAAGTTGCGACTATGGGTATTTTTCAGTTAAAGATCGTTAGACTAAACACTTCTATGCCAATTTCTGAGTGGAACAAATTCTGCAAGGTTTCGACTTTGGCCAATTTATGTTTCCTCGAATTATTAGCCTCGACCCTGTACAAAGGCTCAAAGGTGCGACTATGGGTATTTTTCAGTTAAAGGTCGATAGACTGAATTACTCCTATGCTAATTTCTGAGTGGAACAAGTTCTGCAAGTGTTCGACTTTGGCTAATTTATATTTTCTCGAATTATTAGCTTCGACCCTGTATAAAGGCTCAAAGGTGCGACTATGGGTATTTTTCAGTTAAAGATCGATAGACTAAACACTTCTATGCCAATTTCGATGTGGAACAAATTCTGCAAGGTTTCGACTTTGGCCAATTTATGTTTTCTCGAATAAAGGCTCAAAGGTGCGGCTATGGGTATTTTTCAGTTAAAGATCATTAAACTAAACACTTCTATGCCAATTTCTGAGTGGAACAAATTCGGCAAGGTTTCGACTTTGGCCTATTTATGTTTTCTCGAATTATTAGCCTCGACCCTGTACAAAGGGTCAAAGGTGCGACTATGGGTATTTTTCGGTTAAAGATCGATAGATTAAATACTTCTATGCCAATTTCGATGTGGAACAAATTCTGCAAGTGTTCGACTTTGGCCAATTTATGTTTCTCGAATTATTAGCCTCGACCCTGTACAAAGGCTCAAAGGTGCGACTATGGGTATTTTTCGGTTAAAGATCGATAGACTAAACACTTCTATGCCAATTTCTGAGTGGAACAAATTCTGCAAGGTTTCGACTTTGGCAAATTTATGTTTTCTCGAATTATTAGCCTCGACCCTGTACAAAGGTTCAAAGGTGCGACTATGGGTATTTTTCGGTTAAAGATCGATAGACTGAGTACTCCTATGCTAATTTCTGAGTGGAACAAATTCTGCACGTGTTCGACTGTGGCCAATTTATATTTTTCGAATTATTAGCCTCGACCCTGTACAAAGGCTCAAAGGTGCGACTATGAGTATTTTTCGGTTAAAGGTCGATAGACTAAACACTTCTATGCTAATTTCTGAGTGGAACAAATTCTGCAAGGTTTCGACTTTGGCCAATTTATGTTTTCTCGAATTATTAGCCGCGACCCTGTACAAAGGCTCAAAGGTGCGACTATGGGTTTTTTTCGGTTAAAGGTCGATAGACTAAACACTTCATGCTAATCCCGATGTGGAACAAATTCCGCAAGGTTTCGACTTTGGCCAATTTATGTTTTCTCGAATTATTAGCCTCGACCCTGTACAAAGGTTCAAAGGTGCGACTATGGGTATTTTTCGGTTAAAGATCGATAGACTGAGTACTCCTATGCTAATTTCTGAGTGGAACAAATTCTGCACGTGTTCGACTTTGGCCAATTTATATTTTTCGAATTATTAGCCTCGACCCTGTACAAAGGCTCAAAGGTGCGACTATGAGTATTTTTCGGTTAAAGATCGATAGACTGAGTACTTCTATCCAATTTCTGAGTGGAACAAATTCTGCACGTGTTCGACTTTGTTGGCCAATTTATGTATTCTCGAATTATTAGCCTCGACCCTGTACAAAGGCTCAAAGGGGCGACTATGGGTTTTTTTCGGTTAAAGGTCGATAGACTAAACACTTCTATGCTAATCCCGATGTGGAACAAATTCTGCAAGGTTTCGACTTTGGCCAATTTATGTTTTCTCGAATTATTAGCCTCGACCCTGTACAAAGGCTCAAAGGTGCGACTATGGGTTTTTTCGGTTAAAGGTCG
This sequence comes from Barypeithes pellucidus, assembly GCA_963991005.1. Taxonomy (NCBI): domain Eukaryota; kingdom Metazoa; phylum Arthropoda; class Insecta; order Coleoptera; family Curculionidae; genus Barypeithes; species Barypeithes pellucidus. The sequence continues at coordinate 51,479,031 of OZ022557.1, read as the reverse complement.
ATAGACTAAATACTTCTATGCTAATCCCGATGTGGAACAAATTCTGCAAGGTTTCGACTTTGGCCAATTTATGTTCTCTCGAATTATTAGCCTCGACCCTGTACAAAGGCTCAAAGGTGCGACTATGGGTATTTTTCAGTTAAAGATCGATAGATTAAATACTTCTATGCCAATTTCTGAGTGGAACAAATTCTGCAAGGTTTCGACTTTGGCCAATTTATGTTTTCTCGAATAACTGGTCTCGACCCTGTACAAAGGCTCAAAGGTGCGACTATGGGTATTTTTCGGTTAAAGGTCGATAGACTAAACACTCCTATGCTAATTTCTGAGTGGAACAAATTCTGCAAGGTTTCGACTTTGGCCAATTTATGTTTTCTCGAATAACTGGTCTCGACCCTGGACAAAGGCTCAAAGGTGCGACTATGGGTATTTCTCGGTTAAAGATCGATAGACTGAGTACTCCTATGCAAATTTTTGAGTGGAACAAATTCTGCAAGGTTTCGACTTTGGCCAATTATGTTTTGTCGAATTATTAGCCTCGACCCTGTTCAAAGGCTCAAAGGTGCGACTATGGCTATTTTTCGGTTAAAGATCGATAGACTAAACACTTCTATGCCAATTTCTGAGTGGAACAAATTCTGCAAGGTTTCGACTTTGGCCAATTTATGTTTTCTCGAATAACTGGTCTCGACCCTGTACAAAGGCTCAAAGGTACGACTATGGATATTTTTCAGTTAAAGGTCGATAGACTGAATACTCCTATGCTAATTTCTGAGTGGAACAAATTCTGCAAGTGTTCGACTTTGGCCAATTTATATTTTTCGAATTATTAGCCTCGACCCTGTACAAAGGTTCAAAGGTGCGACTATGGATATTTTTCGGTTAAAGATCGATAGACTGAGTACTCCTATGCTAATTTCTGAGTGGAACAAATTCTGCACGTATTCGACTTTGGCCAATTTATGTATTCTCGAATTATTAGCCTCGACCCTGTAGACACGACCCTGTACTGCTCAAAGGTGCGACTATTGGTTTTTTTCGGTTAAAGATCGATAGACTGAGTACTCCTATGCCAATTTCTGACTTTGGTCAATTTATGTTTTCTCGAATTATTAGCCTCGACCCTGTACAAAGGCTCAAAGGTGCGACTATTGGTATTTTTCGGTTAAAGATCGATAGACTAAACACTTCTATGCCAATTTCGATGTGGAACAAATTCTGCAAGTGTTCGACTTTGGCCAATTTATGTTCCTCGAATTATTAGCCTCGACCCTGTACAAAGGCTCAAAGGTGCGACTATGGGTATTTTTCAGTTAAAGGTCGTTAGACTAAACACTCCTATGCTAATTTCTGAGTGGAACAAATTCTGCAAGTGTTCGACTTTGGCCACTTTATGTTTTCTCGAATTATTAGCCTCGACCCTGTACATAGTTTCAAAGGTGCGACAGTGGGAATTTCTCGGTTAAAGATCGATAGACTGAGTACTCCTATGCTAATTTCTGAGTGGAACAAATTCTGCACGTGTTCGACTTTGGCCAATTTATATTTTTCGAATTATTAGCCTCGACCCTGTACAATGGCACAAAGGTGCGACTATGAGTATTTTTCGGTTAAAGGTCGATAGACTAAACACTTCTATGCTAATTTCTGAGTGGAACAAATTCTGCAAGGTTTTGACTTTGGCCAATTTATTTTTTCTCGAATTACTGGTCTCGACTCCACTATGGGTATTTTTCAGTTAAAGATCGTTAGACTAAACACTTCTATGCCAATTTCTGAGTGGAACAAATTCTGCCACTTTTCGACTGGCCAATTTATGTTTTCTCGAATAACTGGTCTCGACCCTGTACAATGGCTCAAAGTTGCGACTATGGGCATTTTTCGGTTAAAGATCGATAGTACTTCTATCCAATTTCTGAGTGGAACAAATTCTGCAAGGTTTCGACTTTTTTCAATTTATGTATTCTCGAATTATTAGCCTCGACCCTGTACAAAGGCTCAAAGGGGCGACTATGGGTTTTTTTCGGTTAAAGGTCGATAGACTAAACACTTCTATGCTAATCCCGATGTGGAACAAATTCCGCAAGTGTTCGACTTAGGCTAAACACTTCTATGCCAATTTCTGAGTGGAATAAATTCTGCCACTTTTCGACTTTGGCCAATTTATGTTTTCTCGAATAACTGGTCTCGACCCTGTACAATGGCTCAAAGTTGCGACTATGGGCATTTTTCGGTTAAAGATCGATAGACTGAGTACTTCTATCCAATTTCTGAGTGGAACAAATTCTGCACGTGTTCGACTTTGGCCAATTTATGTATTCTCGAATTATTAGCCTCGACCCTGTAGAAAGGCTCAAAGGTGCGACTATGAGTATTTTTCGGTTAAAGGTCGATAGACTAAACACTTCTATGCCAATTTCGATGTGGAACAAATTCTGCAAGTGTTCGACTTAGGCTAAACACTTCTATGCCAATTTCTGAGTGGAATAAATTCTGCCACTTTTCGACTTTGGCCAATTTATGTTTTCTCGAATAACTGGTCTCGACCCTGTACAATGGCTCAAAGTTGCGACTATGGGCATTTTTCGGTTAAAGATCGATAGACTGAGTACTTCTATCCAATTTCTGAGTGGAACAAATTCTGCACGTGTTCGACTTTGGCCAATTTATGTATTCTCGAATTATTAGCCTCGACCCTGTACAAAGGCTCAAAGGGGCGACTATGGGTTTTTTTCGGTTAAAGGTCGATAGACTAAACACTTCTATGCTAATCCCGATGTGGAACAAATTCTGCAAGGTTTCGACTTTGGTCAATTTATGTTTTCTCGAATTATTAGCCTCGACCCTGTACATAGTTTCAAAGGTGCGACAGTGGGAATTTCTCGGTTAAAGATCGATAGACTGAGTACTCCTATGCTAATTTCTGAGTGGAACAAATTCTGCAAGGCTTCGACTTTGGCCAATTTATGTTTTCTCGAATAACTGGTCTCGACCCTGTACAAAGGCTCAAAGGTGCGACTATGGGTATTTTTCAGTTAAAGATCGTTAGACTAAACACTTCTATTCCAATTTCTGAGTGGAACAAATTCTGCAAGGTTTCGACTTTGGCCAATTTATATTTTTCGAATTATTAGCCTCGACCCTGTACAAAGGTTCAAAGGTGCGACTATGGGTATTTTTCGGTTAAAGGTCGATAGACTAAACACTTCTATGCTAATTTCTGAGTGGAACAAATTCTGCAAGGTTTCGACTTTGGCCAATTTATGTTTTCTCGAATTATTAGCCGCGACCCTGTACAAAGGCTCAAAGGTGCGACTATGGGTTTTTTTCGGTTAAAGGTCGATAGACTAAACACTTCATGCTAATCCCGATGTGGAACAAATTCCGCAAGGTTTCGACTTTGGCCAATTTATGTTTTCTCGAATTATTAGCCTCGACCCTGTACAAAGGTTCAAAGGTGCGACTATGGGTATTTTTCGGTTAAAGATCGATAGACTGAGTACTCCTATGCTAATTTCTGAGTGGAACAAATTCTGCACGTGTTCGACTTTGGCCAATTTATATTTTTCGAATTATTAGCCTCGACCCTGTACAAAGGCTCAAAGGTGCGACTATGAGTATTTTTCGGTTAAAGATCGATAGACTGAGTACTTCTATCCAATTTCTGAGTGGAACAAATTCTGCACGTGTTCGACTTTGTTGGCCAATTTATGTATTCTCGAATTATTAGCCTCGACCCTGTACAAAGGCTCAAAGGGGCGACTATGGGTTTTTTTCGGTTAAAGGTCGATAGACTAAACACTTCTATGCTAATCCCGATGTGGAACAAATTCTGCAAGGTTTCGACTTTGGCCAATTTATGTTTTCTCGAATTATTAGCCTCGACCCTGTACAAAGGCTCAAAGGTGCGACTATGGGTTTTTTCGGTTAAAGGTCGATAGACTAAATACTTCTATGCTAATCCCGATGTGGAACAAATTCTGCAAGGTTTCGACTTTGGCCAATTTATGTTCTCTCGAATTATTAGCCTCGACCCTGTACAAAGGCTCAAAGGTGCGACTATGGGTATTTTTCAGTTAAAGATCGATAGATTAAATACTTCTATGCCAATTTCTGAGTGGAACAAATTCTGCAAGGTTTCGACTTTGGCCAATTTATGTTTTCTCGAATAACTGGTCTCGACCCTGTACAAAGGCTCAAAGGTGCGACTATGGGTATTTTTCGGTTAAAGGTCGATAGACTAAACACTCCTATGCTAATTTCTGAGTGGAACAAATTCTGCAAGGTTTCGACTTTGGCCAATTTATGTTTTCTCGAATAACTGGTCTCGACCCTGGACAAAGGCTCAAAGGTGCGACTATGGGTATTTCTCGGTTAAAGATCGATAGACTGAGTACTCCTATGCAAATTTTTGAGTGGAACAAATTCTGCAAGGTTTCGACTTTGGCCAATTATGTTTTGTCGAATTATTAGCCTCGACCCTGTTCAAAGGCTCAAAGGTGCGACTATGGCTATTTTTCGGTTAAAGATCGATAGACTAAACACTTCTATGCCAATTTCTGAGTGGAACAAATTCTGCAAGGTTTCGACTTTGGCCAATTTATGTTTTCTCGAATAACTGGTCTCGACCCTGTACAAAGGCTCAAAGGTACGACTATGGATATTTTTCAGTTAAAGGTCGATAGACTGAATACTCCTATGCTAATTTCTGAGTGGAACAAATTCTGCAAGTGTTCGACTTTGGCCAATTTATATTTTTCGAATTATTAGCCTCGACCCTGTACAAAGGTTCAAAGGTGCGACTATGCATATTTTTCGGTTAAAGATCGATAGACTGAGTACTCCTATGCTAATTTCTGAGTGGAACAAATTCTGCACGTATTCGACTTTGGCCAATTTATGTATTCTCGAATTATTAGCCTCGACCCTGTAGACACGACCCTGTACTGCTCAAAGGTGCGACTATTGGTTTTTTTCGGTTAAAGATCGATAGACTGAGTACTCCTATGCCAATTTCTGACTTTGGTCAATTTATGTTTTCTCGAATTATTAGCCTCGACCCTGTACAAAGGCTCAAAGGTGCGACTATTGGTATTTTTCGGTTAAAGATCGATAGACTAAACACTTCTATGCCAATTTCGATGTGGAACAAATTCTGCAAGTGTTCGACTTTGGCCAATTTATGTTCCTCGAATTATTAGCCTCGACCCTGTACAAAGGCTCAAAGGTGCGACTATGGGTATTTTTCAGTTAAAGGTCGTTAGACTAAACACTCCTATGCTAATTTCTGAGTGGAACAAATTCTGCAAGTGTTCGACTTTGGCCACTTTATGTTTTCTCGAATTATTAGCCTCGACCCTGTACATAGTTTCAAAGGTGCGACAGTGGGAATTTCTCGGTTAAAGATCGATAGACTGAGTACTCCTATGCTAATTTCTGAGTGGAACAAATTCTGCACGTGTTCGACTTTGGCCAATTTATATTTTTCGAATTATTAGCCTCGACCCTGTACAATGGCACAAAGGTGCGACTATGAGTATTTTTCGGTTAAAGGTCGATAGACTAAACACTTCTATGCTAATTTCTGAGTGGAACAAATTCTGCAAGGTTTTGACTTTGGCCAATTTATTTTTTCTCGAATTACTGGTCTCGACTCCACTATGGGTATTTTTCAGTTAAAGATCGTTAGACTAAACACTTCTATGCCAATTTCTGAGTGGAACAAATTCTGCCACTTTTCGACTGGCCAATTTATGTTTTCTCGAATAACTGGTCTCGACCCTGTACAATGGCTCAAAGTTGCGACTATGGGCATTTTTCGGTTAAAGATCGATAGTACTTCTATCCAATTTCTGAGTGGAACAAATTCTGCAAGGTTTCGACTTTTTTCAATTTATGTATTCTCGAATTATTAGCCTCGACCCTGTACAAAGGCTCAAAGGGGCGACTATGGGTTTTTTTCGGTTAAAGGTCGATAGACTAAACACTTCTATGCTAATCCCGATGTGGAACAAATTCCGCAAGTGTTCGACTTAGGCTAAACACTTCTATGCCAATTTCTGAGTGGAATAAATTCTGCCACTTTTCGACTTTGGCCAATTTATGTTTTCTCGAATAACTGGTCTCGACCCTGTACAATGGCTCAAAGTTGCGACTATGGGCATTTTTCGGTTAAAGATCGATAGACTGAGTACTTCTATCCAATTTCTGAGTGGAACAAATTCTGCACGTGTTCGACTTTGGCCAATTTATGTATTCTCGAATTATTAGCCTCGACCCTGTAGAAAGGCTCAAAGGTGCGACTATGAGTATTTTTCGGTTAAAGGTCGATAGACTAAACACTTCTATGCCAATTTCGATGTGGAACAAATTCTGCAAGTGTTCGACTTAGGCTAAACACTTCTATGCCAATTTCTGAGTGGAATAAATTCTGCCACTTTTCGACTTTGGCCAATTTATGTTTTCTCGAATAACTGGTCTCGACCCTGTACAATGGCTCAAAGTTGCGACTATGGGCATTTTTCGGTTAAAGATCGATAGACTGAGTACTTCTATCCAATTTCTGAGTGGAACAAATTCTGCACGTGTTCGACTTTGGCCAATTTATGTATTCTCGAATTATTAGCCTCGACCCTGTACAAAGGCTCAAAGGGGCGACTATGGGTTTTTTTCGGTTAAAGGTCGATAGACTAAACACTTCTATGCTAATCCCGATGTGGAACAAATTCTGCAAGGTTTCGACTTTGGTCAATTTATGTTTTCTCGAATTATTAGCCTCGACCCTGTACATAGTTTCAAAGGTGCGACAGTGGGAATTTCTCGGTTAAAGATCGATAGACTGAGTACTCCTATGCTAATTTCTGAGTGGAACAAATTCTGCAAGGCTTCGACTTTGGCCAATTTATGTTTTCTCGAATAACTGGTCTCGACCCTGTACAAAGGCTCAAAGGTGCGACTATGGGTATTTTTCAGTTAAAGATCGTTAGACTAAACACTTCTATTCCAATTTCTGAGTGGAACAAATTCTGCAAGGTTTCGACTTTGGCCAATTTATATTTTTCGAATTATTAGCCTCGACCCTGTACAAAGGTTCAAAGGTGCGACTATGGGTATTTTTCGGTTAAAGGTCGATAGACTAAACACTTCTATGCTAATTTCTGAGTGGAACAAATTCTGCAAGGTTTCGACTTTGGCCAATTTATGTTTTCTCGAATTATTAGCCGCGACCCTGTACAAAGGCTCAAAGGTGAGTCTATGGGTATTTTTCGGTTAAAGGTCGATAGACTAAACACTTCTATGCTAATCCCGATGTGGAACAAATTCCGCAAGGTTTCTACTTTGGCCAATTTATGTTTTCTCGAATTATTAGCCTCGACCCTGTACAAAGGTTCAAAGGTGCGACTATGGGTTTTTTTCGGTTAAAGGTCGATAGACTAAACACTTCTATGCTAATCCCGATGTGGAACAAATTCCGCAAGGTTTCGACTTTGGCCAATTTATGTTTTCTCGAATTATTAGCCTCGACCCTGTACAAAGGTTCAAAGGTGCGACTATGGGTATTTTTCGGTTAAAGATCGATAGACTGAGTACTCCTATGCTAATTTCTGAGTGGAACAAATTCTGCAAGGTTTCGACTTTGGCCAATTTATGTTTTCTCGAATTATTAGCCGCGACCCTGTACAAAGGCTCAAAGGTGAGTCTATGGGTATTTTTCGGTTAAAGGTCGATAGACTAAACACTTCTATGCTAATCCCGATGTGGAACAAATTCCGCAAGGTTTCTACTTTGGCCAATTTATGTTTTCTCGAATTATTAGCCTCGACCCTGTACAAAGGTTCAAAGGTGCGACTATGGGTTTTTTTCGGTTAAAGGTCGATAGACTAAACACTTCTATGCTAATCCCGAATATTGAAATAAAAAATAGTAAATATTAAAATAAAAAATAGTAAATATTAAAATAAAAAATAGTAAATATTGAATAAAAAATATTAAATATTAAAATAAAAAATAGTAAATATTAGAATAAATAATAATAAATATTAAAATAAAAAATAGTAAATATTAAAATAAAAAATAATAAATATAGAATAAAAAATATTAAATATTAAAATAAAAAATAGTAAAATTAGAATGAAAAATAGTAATTATTAAAATAAAAAATAATAAATATTAGAATAAAAAATAATAAATATTAAAATAATATTTTCCAAAAATCTTATATTCTTATAATCTTATATTTATTATTTTTTATTTTAATATTTATTATTATTTATTCTAATATTTACTATTTTTTATTTTAATATTTAATATTTTTTATTCTAATATTTACTATTTTTTATTTTAATATTTACTATTTTTATTTTAATATTTACTATTTTTTATTTCAATATTTATTATTTTTTATTCTAATATTTATTATTTTTCATTTTAATATTTATTATTTTTAATTTTAATATTTATTATTTTTTATTCTAATATTTACTATTTTTTATTTTATTATTTACTATTTCTTATTTTAATATTTATTATTTTTTATTCTATATTTATTATTTTTTATTCTAATATTTACTATTTTTTATTTTAATATTTATTATTTTTTATTTTAATATTTATTATTTTTTATTCTAATATTTACTATTTTTTTATTTTATTATTTACTATTTTTTATTTTAATATTTATTATTATAATTTTTTGGAAAAAAAGTTTTTTTGGAAAATAATTTTTTAAAGATTTTTTGGAAAAAATATTCTTTTGAAAAATAAAATCTTTGGAGGAAAAAGATTATTGGAAAATATTTCGAAAAATAATTTTTAAACATTCCTTGGAAAAAATAATTTTTTAAGATTTTTTGGAAAAACAGTTTTTTGCGATAATTTTATAAAATCTTTGAAGAAAAAAAGATTTTTGGAAAATATTTCGAAAATTAATTTTTTAAACAGTCCTTGGAAAAAATACATTTTTTAAAGGGTTTGTTCGGGTTTGTCGGGCTTGTTCGGGTTTGTTCGGGTTTGTCGGGTTTGTTCGGGTTTGTCGGGTTTGGGTTTGTTCAAAATTATCGAAAAAAATTTTTTTAACAAAAATTTATTTTCTAAAAAATATTTTTTTTGGAGAAAATTTTGATAGAAGTAAAATCTTTGGAAAAAAAGATTGAAGAAAATATTTATATCGAAAATTAATTTTTAAACATTTAAAAAAATATTTTTTAAAGATTTTGTGAAAAAAAATTTCTTAATTTTTTATTACAAATATTTATTTTCTAAAAAATAATTTTTTCGGACAAAATTTTGAAAAATAACATCTTTGGAGAAAAAAGATTTTTCCATCGGCCCTACCCCGACGCATCACCGGCCACCGCTGGATCGAATAAAAGCCGCTCGAAGCCCTAGGAACAGCAGAGTTTGCCGCCGACTCTCAAACCACCCTACTTGCTTCGCCTACTGCTTTGTCGGGTTTGGGTTTGGGTTTGTTCAAAATTATCGCGACGTACGATAAAATCATAAAATCATAAAAAAATTCAAGCTATAACTTCCTAATACTAATGCTAGAAGCGTCGAGTTTGGGCTCATTTGAAATTGCTTGTTCGGGTTTGGGTTTGTTCGGGATTGTTCAAAATTATCGAAAAAAATTTTTTTAACAAAAATTTATTTTCTAAAAAATATTTTTTTTGGAGAAAATTTTGATAGAAGTAAAATCTTTGGAAAAAAAGATTGAAGAAAATATTTATATCGAAAATTAATTTTTAAACATTGTAAAAATTTTTTTTAAAGATTTTGTGAAAAAAATTTTTATTCGATAATTTTGAAAAAATAAATTTTGGAAATTTATTTGGAGAAAATTTTGAAATAAAAATAAAATCTTCGGAAAAATAATTTTTTTAAGGAAACTATTTTTTTCGATAATTTTAAAAATCTTTGGAAATAAAGATTTTTTGAAACATTTCTTGGAAAAATAATTTTTTAAAGATTTTTTGGAAAAAATATTCTTTTGATAAAATTTTGAAAAATAAAATCTTTGGAGAAAAAAGATTTTTGGAAAATATTTCGAAAATTAATTTTTTAAACATTCCTTGGAAAAAATACATTTTTTAAAGGGTTTGATCGGGTTTGTCGAGTTTGTTCGGGTTTGTTCGGGTTTGTCGGGCTTGTTCGAGTTTGTCGGGTTTGTTCGGGTTTGGGTTTGTTCAAAATTATCGCGACGAGTACAATACGATAAAATCATAAAATCATAAAAAAATTCAAGCTATAACTTCCTTAATACTAATGCTACTAGACCCATCGAGTTTGGGCTCATTTAAAAGGGCTTGTTCGGGTTTGTTCGGGTTTGTCGGGTTTGTTCGGGTTTGGGTTTGTTCGGGTTTGTGTGTTCAAAATTATCGAATAAAATTGTTTTAACAAAAATTTATTTTCTAAAAAGTATTTTTTTTGGAGAAAATTTTGATAGAAGTAAAATCTAATTTTATAAAATCTTTGAAGAAAAAAAGATGTCTTGGAACATTCCTTGGAAAAAAGAAACTTTTTAAATGGTTTGTTCGGGTTTGTCGGGTTTGTTCGGGTTGTTCGGTCTTTGAAAAAAAGATTTTTGGAAAATATTTGGAAAATAAATTTTTTAAAAATTTCTTGAAAAAATAGTTTTTTTAAGATTTTTTGGAAAAACAATTTTTTTCGATAATTTTAATAAATCTGAAAAAAAAGATTTTTTGAAAAATAATTTTTTAAACATTTATTGGAAAAAATAATTTTTTTAAATATTTTTTGGAAATTTCTTAATTTTTTATTACAAATATTTATTTTCTAAAAAATAATTTTTTCGGACAAAATTTTGAAAAATAACATCTTTGGAGAAAAAAGATTTTTCCATCGGCCCTACCCCGACGCATGACCGGCCACCGTTGGATCGAATAAAAGCCGCTCGAAGCGAAACTTACGTTTTTAACCTTTAACGCATTAACTTAAATACAAGTTTAAAAATTTAAATAACGATCGTCTGAAGTATATAAGTAATTTTAGAAGTCACGCAAAATATAAATAAATCCCCTACAGAATGCATATAATATTATATTGCATATTGCAATCATAGAACCACGGATGATGACGTCACGTCACAAGACAGCGCTTTGTCCTTGTTTTCTAGGAGTTGTTGATTGTACTCGTCGCGATAATTTTGAACAAACCCGAACAAACCCGAACAAACCCGAACAAACCCGAACAAACCCGAACAAACCCGAACAAACCCGACAAACCCGAACAAACCCTTTAAAAAATTTATTTTTTCCAAGGAATGTTTAAAAAATTAATTTTCGAAATATTTTCCAAAAATCTTTTTTTCTTCAAAGATTTTTTTTCAAAATTATCGAAAAGAATATTTTTTCAAAAAATATTTAAAAAAATTATTTTTTCCAAGAAATGTTTAAAAATTATTTTTCAAAAATCTTTTTTTTTCCATAGATTTTATAAATTATCGAAAAAAATTATTTTTCCAAAAAATCTTAAAAAATTATTTTTTCCAAGGAATGTTTAAAAATTATTTTTCGAAATATTTTCCAAAAATCTTTTTTCTCCAAAGATTTTATTTTTCAAAATTTTATCAAAAGAATATTTTTTCAAAAAAATCTTTAAAAAATTATTTTTCCAAGAAATGTTTCAAAAAATCTTTTTTTCCAAAGATTTTTAAAATTAGTTTCCGAAGATTTTTTTTCGATAATTTTGAAAAAATAAATTTTGGAAATTTTTTTTGGAGAAAATTGTTGAAATAAAAAAAAAATCTTCGAAAACTAATTTTAAAAATCTTTGGAAAAATAATTTTTTAAAGATTTTTTTGAAAAAATATTCTTTTGATAAAATTTTGAAAAATAAAATCTTTGGAGAAAAAAGATTTTTGGAAAATATTTCGAAAAATAATTTTTAAACATTCCTTGGAAAAAATAATTTTTTAAGATTTTTTGGAAAAATAATTTTTTTCGATATTTATAAAATCTATGGAAAAAAAAAGATTTTTGAAAAATAATTTTTTAAACATTTCTTGGAAAAAATAATTTTTTTAAATATTTTTGAAAAAATATTCTTTTCGATAATTTTGAAAAAAAATCTTTGAAGAAAAAAAGATTTTTGGAAAATATTTCGAAAATTAATTTTTTAAACATTCCTTGGAAAAAATAAATTTTTTAAAGGGTTTGTTCGGGTTTGTCGGGTTTGTTCGGGTTTGTTCGGGTTTGTTCGGGTTTGTTCGGGTTTGTTCAAAATTATCGCGACGAGTACAATCAACAACTCCTAGAAAACAAGGACGCTGTCTTCTGACGTGACGTCATCATCCGTGGTCCTATGATTGCAATATGCAATATAATATTATATGCATTCTGTAGGGGATTTATTTATATTTTGCGTGACTTCTAAAATTACTTATATACACTTCAGACGATCGTTATTTAAATTTTTAAACTTGTATTTAAGTTAATGCGTTAAAGGTTAAAAACGTAAGTTTCGCTTCGAGCGGCTTTTATTCGATCCAACGGTGGCCGTTCATGCGTCGGGGTAGGGCCGATGGAAAAATCTTGGAAAATGTTATTTTTCAAAATTTTGTCCGAAAAAATTATTTTTTAGAAAATAAATATTTGTAATAAAAAATTAAGAAATTTCCAAAAAATATTTAAAAAAATAATTTTTTCCAAGAAATGTTTAAAAAATTATTTTTCAAAAAATCTTTTTTTTCAGATTTATTAAAATTATCGAAAAAAATTGTTTTTCCAAAAAATCTTAAAAAAACTATTTTTTCAAGAAATTTTTAAAAAATTTATTTTCCAAATATTTTCCAAAAATCTTTTTTTCAAAGACCGAACAACCCGAACAAACCCGACAAACCCGAACAAACCATTTAAAAAGTTTCTTTTTTCCAAGGAATGTTCCAAGAAATCTTTTTTTCTTCAAAGATTTTATAAAATTAGATTTTACTTCTATCAAAATTTTCTCCAAAAAAAAAATACTTTTTAGAAAATAAATTTTTGTTAAAACAATTTTATTCGATAATTTTGAACACACAAACCCGAACAAACCCAAACCCGAACAAACGCGACAAACCCGACAAAAAATTTTCTCCAAAAAAAATATTTTTTCGAAAATTTTGAACAAACCCGAACAAACCCAAACCCGAACAAGCCCTTTCAAATGAGCCCAAACTCGACGCTTCTAGCATTAGTATTAGGAAGTTATAGCTTGAATTATTTTATGATTTTATGATTTTATCGTACGTCGCGATAATTTTGAACAAACCCAAACCCAAACCCGACAAAGCAGTAGGCGAAGCAAGTAGGGTGGTTTGAGAGTCGGCGGCAAACTCTGCTGTTCCTAGGGCTTCGAGCGGCTTTTATTCGATCCAGCGGTGGCCGGTGATGCGTCGGGGTAGGGCCGATGGAAAAATCTTTTTTCTCCAAAGATGTTATTTTTCAAAATTTTGTCCGAAAAAATTATTTTTTAGAAAATAAATATTTGTAATAAAAAATTAAGAAATTTCCAAAAAATATTTAAAAAAATTATACAGGGTGTTATGGAAATGACGTATTATATTTAAATGGGTGACTCCTGGGGTGTCCTAGAGAAGCGCTACATATTTTTTTTTTTTAAATCGAACGTTTAAAAAGTGGGGTAATTCACCCATAAACCCACCCGGTTACTCCTCAGCACATTCATATACGATCATATTACATTGCCAAGCTGTGTAATCAACAGATGTTCAAGCCCAATGTTGCCAACTGTGTAGAAAATAACTATAGATTCTTATAAAAATAATATTTAGTTTACCTAGTATCCAAATAGAAGTGAATCCAGGTGCCAGTACACTAGCAAATAATCCAGGACACAGACATCTTCAGATTTTTGTTTTTTTTTCTATGGGAAAAGCTTCATGCTCATCACGTACCCTGATGAAAATGTGGAACTGCATAATAAGCTTATATCCACTAAACCCCATTCGTCCTCTTATTTCCAATCTCTCGGAACATTTGCACTAAATCACTTAAAGAAACACACAAACACGCACGAGTTTCCAATTATTTTTTTGAAGAGGTACACTTATTATTAGATTACACAAAAGCAATAAATACTAACGCATAATTACACTTTACAATAACCTACCGTACACATAAAACAACAGCACTATAGGATACAAATTATTTCGCAATAGAAATTCAGAAATAATAAAAACGCTAATTTATTAATCCTTTACTGAAGAAGAATGACGACATAATTATGTTGATAGCCCTTCAGTCTAAGCTAGCTACTACCCCTTTAAAATAAATATGGACTCGTCCAGACAAATATGCAATAGTGCTGGGCTGGGACATCGAAACGGAACATCGATGTTGACCATCGATGGCGTAGAAACATCGGTTGTAAAACATCGACATTTAAAAAAGTATATTTGCGATTAGGAATAAATTAGATTATAAAAAATAAAAATAAACTTGTTATTAGAAAGAATTGAAAAATTATGAAACGTCAAAAAACAAAATAACAAAAATTTTAAAAAATAATATAAACAAAAAAATAAAGCAATAATTAAAACATAATATTTTAAAACTGCATGAATTCCAGTCACTAACAACTTGTAAACTATTTTTTTTTTGTAAAACTAGATTAATGATGATTCCTTGCAAGCTATTTCGTTTATGGGGCCATAGTTTCGCCGGCTTTGGAAAAAAAAATTTCGTTCTCGCAAGTGCGCCGCGAGAATGGAATCCGTATTACAGTCGGCAATTCTAGCCTTCTGTCAATTAAAATTGCACGGATTCATGCGCAGTACACCGTTCTCAGCTGTCTCGCATTGCCAGAAATGGGGCACGAGCCACTTTCATTGCCATTGCCGGTGCAAGTCTGGGTAGAGATGGATTATTCTGTTACTTTTAAATGTTTATTAATTGGACGAAGCACCTATGAACAGCTAATGGCTACTGCCATTTGTAAGTAGCAGTAGCTGCTTTAACTGCCAGTCAAAACGACTGTTAGCAAGGCGCCAGTTGATGGAAAACGGTTTACTGCGCATGAATTCGTGCAATTATAATTGCCATTGCACCGGAAATTTTTATTGTCGACTCTAATAAGGCTTTTAGCAAATGAAATCAAAAGTTTTCGCTCTTATTTTCTTGTGCTGGGAAAATTGAGTTTAAGATTACAACCTAGTTTTCTTGTTTTGTTATAACATTGAACATCGAAAGGTAAACATCGATGTCGACATCGATGTTTGACCTCTAACATCGATGTCGAAAACATCGAACATCGGTACCAGAACATCGATGTTTCAAAAACATCGATGAACATCGCCCAGCACTAATATGCAATCGTTTTGCAGATGAGGTTAATAATACGTCATTCCCATGTTCTTCCAAAATTAGACCGCCATTTTCATACTGAACGACGGAACCAACGTGTTATGTAGACAATAAGGGCGTACTTTTGTCTACACAGTAGCACTTTAAAATATTAATTCAGATTGAACGGTACTTAGATGTGTTGTGACGCGAAAACTATGTGATTTTGTATTGTGAGTACTTGGTGTTTTTTATAAATTAAGTTGGTTTTAAATAAGTCCGAAAAGGTAAATAAAATTGCATTTTTTTTCTAAAGGGTAAGTGGCATTTATAAACTCAGTCAGTTCAAGTTTATAAATCAGAGATTGTTTCCCAGCGAACTGAACTGAACGTAAAAGTTTATAATAATGTACCCTGAAAAATAAACAACTTGCAATCTGTCAAACGGTTATTGACTTTCTAAAGAGTTTACCCTGATGATGTGACAACACTGTTGACATATGTTGCTTTGTTTACCTTCCTGACAGGGGCACAATGTGCTTATTTTTGGTTTGACATAAGGTCATGTACAGGGCATATTAAATTAAAGCGCCATTTTTGGATATTTTTCTTCAATTTGTTTTCATCTCAGGAATTGCCGATTTAAATATAATACGTCATTTCCATAACACCCTGTATTTTCCAAGAAATGTTTAAAAAATTATTTTTCAATCTTAAAAAAATTATTTTTTCAAGAAATTTTTAAAAAATTTATTTTCCAAAAATCTTTTTTTCAGACAGAACTTTAAAAAGTTTATTTTTTCCAAGGAATGTTTAAAAAATTAATTTTCCAAATATTTTCCAAAAATCTTATTTTCTTCAAAGATTTTATAAAATTATCGAAATAAATTGTTTTTCCAAAAAATCTTTAAAAATTATTTTTCAAAGAAATGTTTCAAAAAATCTTTTTTTCCAAAGATTTTTAAAATTATCGAAAAAAATAGTTTCCTTAAAAAAATTATTTTTCCGAAGATTTTTTTTATTTCAACATTTCTCCAAAAAAAATTTCCAAAATTTATTTTTTCAAAATTATCGAAAAAAAATTTTTTTTCACAAAATCTTTAAAAAAAAAATTTCTTTCCAATATTTAAAAATTAATTTTCGATATAAATATTTTCTTCAATCTTTTTTTCCAAAGATTTTACTCAAAATTTTCTCAAAAAAAAATATTTTTTAGAAAATAAATTTTTGTTAAAAAATTTTTTTTTTCGATAATTTTGAACAAACATAAACCCGAACAAACCCGACAAACCCGAACAAGCCCTTTCAAATGAGCCCAAACTCGACGGGTCTAGCATTAGTATTAAGGAAGTTATAGCTTGAATTTTATGATTTTATCGTATTGTACTCGTCGCGATAATTTTTAACAAACCCGAACAAACCCAAAGCCGAACAAACCCGACAAAGCAGTCGGCGAAGCAAGTAGGGTGGTTTGAGAGTCGGCGGCAAACTCTGCTGTTCCTAGGGCTTCGAACGGCTTTTATTCGAGGTAGGGCCGATGGAAAAATCTTTTTTCTCCAGATGTTATTTTTAAAAATTTTGTCCGAAAAAATTATTTTTTAGAAAATAAATTTTTGTAATAAAAAATTAAGAAATTTCCAAAAAATATTTAAAAAAAAATTATTTTTTTTCAAGAAATGTTTAAAAAATTATTTTTCAAAAAATCTTTTTTTTTCCAGATTTTTTAAAATTATCGAAAAAAATTGTTTCTCCAAAAAATCTTAAAAAAAATTATTTTTTCAAGAAATTTTTAAAAAATTTATTTTCCAAATATTTTCCAAAACTCTTTTTTTCAAAGACCGAACAACCCGAACAAACCCTTTAAAAAGTTTATTTTTTCCAAGGAATGTTTCAAGGAATGATGGAATGAAATTAATTTTCGAAATATCTTCCAAAAATCTTTTTTTCTTCAAAGATTTTATAAAATTAGATTTTACTTCCATCAAAATTTTCTCCAAAAAAAAATATTTTTTAGAAATAAATTTTTGTTAAAAAATATTTTTTAGAAAATAAATTTTTGTTAAACAATTTTTTTTCGATAATTTTTAACACACACACACACACACTCGAACAAACCCGACGAACCCGAACAAGCCCTTTCAAATGAGCCCAAACTCGATGGGTCTAGCATTAGTATTAAGGAAGTTATAGCTTGAATTTTTTTATGATTTTATCGTATTGTACTCGTCGCGATAATTTTGAACAAACCCGAACAAACCCAAACCCGAACAAACCCGACAAACCCGAACAAACCCGAACAAACCCTTTAAAAAATGTATTTTTTCCAAGGAATGTTTAAAAAATTAATTTTCGAAATATCTTTTTTTCCAAAGATTTTTTAAAATTATCGAAAAAAATAGTTTTTCC
Organism: Barypeithes pellucidus; assembly: GCA_963991005.1. Taxonomy (NCBI): domain Eukaryota; kingdom Metazoa; phylum Arthropoda; class Insecta; order Coleoptera; family Curculionidae; genus Barypeithes; species Barypeithes pellucidus. The sequence continues at coordinate 51,461,329 of OZ022557.1, read as the reverse complement.
AAAAAATCTTTAAAAAATCATTTTTCCAAGAAATTAATTTTCGAAATATTTTCCAAAAATCTTATTTTAATATTTATTATTTTTTATTCTAATATTTATTATTTTTTATTTTAATATTTATTATTTTCTATTCTAATATTTACTATTTTTTATTTTAATATTTACTATTTTTTATTTTAATATTTATTATTTTTTATTTTAATATTTACTACTTTTTATTCTAATATTTACTATTTTTTATTTTAATATTTACAATTTTTTATTATAATATTTATTATTTTTTATTTTAATATTTATTATTTTTTATTCTAATATTTATTATTTTTTATTTTAATATTCGCTATTTTTATTTTAATATTTATTATTTTTTATTCTAATATTTATTATTTTTTATTCTAATTTTACTATTTTTTATTTTAATATTTACTATTTTTTATTCTAATAGTTTCTATTTTTTATTTTAATATTTATTATTTTTTATTTTAATATTTATTATTTTTTATTCTATTATTTATTATTTTTTATTCTAATATTTATTATTTTTTATTTTAATATTTACTATTTTTTATTTTAATATTTATTATTTTTTATTTTAATATTTACTATTTTTTATTCTAATATTTACTATTTTTTATTTTAATATTTACTATTTTTTATTCTAATATTTATTATATTTTATTTTAATATTTATTATTTTTTATTCTAATATTTATTATTTTTTATTTTAATATTCGCTATTTTTATTTTTTATTCTAATTTTACTATTTTTTATTTTAATATTTACTATTTTTTATTCTAATAGTTTCTATTTTTTATTTTAATATTTATTATTTTCTATTCTAATATTTACTATTTTTTAGTCTAATATTTATTATTTTTTATTTTAATATGTACTATTATTTATTCTAATATTTATTATTTCTTATTTTAATATTTACTATTTTTTATTCTAATATTTATTATTTTTTATTTTAATATTTATTATTTTTTATTCTATTATTTATTATTTTTTATTCTAATATTTATTATTTAATATTTATTATTTTTTATTCTAATTTTACTATTTTTTATTTTAATATTTACTATTTTTTATTCTAATAGTTTCTATTTTTTATTTTAATATTTATTATTTTTTATTTTAATATTTATTATTTTTTATTCTAATATTTTTTATTTTTTATTTTAATATTCACTATTTTTATTTTAATATTTATTATTTTTTATTCTAATATTTATTATTTTTTATTCTAATATTTACTATTTTTTTATTTTATTAAAAATTCTGAGTGGAACAAATTCTGCAAGGCTTATGTTTTCTCGAATAACTGGTCTCGACCCTGTACAATGGCTCAAAGTTGCGACTATGGGCATTTTTCGGTTAAAGATCGATAGTACTTCTATCCAATTTCTGAGTGGAACAAATTCTGCACGTGTTCGACTTTGGCCAATTTATGTATTCTCGAATTATTAGCCTCGACCCTGTACAAAGGCTTAAAGGGGCGACTATGGGTTTTTTTCGGTTAAAGGTCGATAGACTAAACACTTCTATGCTAATCCCGATGTGGAACAAATTCTGCAAGGTTTCGACTTTGGTCAATTTATGTTTTCTCGAATTATTAGCCGCGACCCTGTACAAAGGCTCAAAGGTGAGTCTATGGGTATTTTTCGGTTAAAGGTCGATAGACTAAACACTTCTATGCAAATCCCGATGTGGAACAAATTCCGCAAGGTTTCTACTTTGGCCAATTTATGTTTTCTCGAATTATTAGCCTCGACCCTGTACAAAGGTTCAAAGGTGCGACTATGGGTTTTTTTCGATTAAAGGTCGATAGACTAAACACTTCTATGCTAATCCCGATGTGGAACAAATTCCGCAAGGTTTCGACTTTGGCCAATTTATGTTTTCTCGAATTATTAGCCTCGACCCTGTACAAAGGTTCAAAGGTGCGACTATGGGTATTTTTCGGTTAAAGATCGATAGACTGAGTACTCCTATGCTAATTTCTGAGTGGAACAAATTCTGCACGTGTTCGACTTTGGCCAATTTATATTTTTCGAATTATTAGCCTCGACCCTGTACAAAGTCTCAAAGGTGCGACTATGAGTATTTTTCGGTTAAAGGTCGATAGACTAAACACTTCTATGCCAATTTCGATGTGGAACAAATTCTGCAAGTGTTCGACTTAGGCTAAACACTTCTATGCCAATTTCTGAGTGGAATAAATTCTGCCACTTTTCGACTTTGGCCAATTTATGTTTTCTCGAATAACTGGTCTCGACCCTGTACAATGGCTCAAAGTTGCGACTATGGGCATTTTTCGGTTAAAGATCGATAGACTGAGTACTTCTATCCAATTTCTGAGTGGAACAAATTCTGCACGTGTTCGACTTTGGCCAATTTATGTATTCTCGAATTATTAGCCTCGACCCTGTACAAAGGCTCAAAGGGGCGACTATGGGTTTTTTTCGGTTAAAGGTCGATAGACTAAACATGCTAATCCCGATGTGGAACAAATTCTGCAAGGTTTCGACTTTGGTCAATTTATGTTTTCTCGAATTATTAGCCTCGACCCTGTACATAGTTTCAAAGGTGCGACAGTGGGAATTTCTCGGTTAAAGATCGATAGACTGAGTACTCCTATGCTAATTTCTGAGTGGAACAAATTCTGCAAGGCTTCGACTTTGGCCAATTTATGTTTTCTCGAATAACTGGTCTCGACCCTGTACAAAGGCTCAAAGGTGCGACTATGGGTATTTTTCAGTTAAAGATCGTTAGACTAAACACTTCTATTCCAATTTCTGAGTGGAACAAATTCTGCAAGGTTTCGACTTTGGCCAATTTATATTTTTCGAATTATTAGCCTCGACCCTGTACAAAGGTTCAAAGGTGCGACTATGGGTATTTTTCGGTTAAAGGTCGATAGACTAAACACTTCTATGCTAATTTCTGAGTGGAACAAATTCTGCAAGGTTTCGACTTTGGCCAATTTATGTTTTCTCGAATTATTAGCCGCGACCCTGTACAAAGGCTCAAAGGTGAGTCTATGGGTATTTTTCGGTTAAAGGTCGATAGACTAAACACTTCTATGCTAATCCCGATGTGGAACAAATTCCGCAAGGTTTCTACTTTGGCCAATTTATGTTTTCTCGAATTATTAGCCTCGACCCTGTACAAAGGTTCAAAGGTGCGACTATGGGTTTTTTTCGGTTAAAGGTCGATAGACTAAACACTTCTATGCTAATCCCGATGTGGAACAAATTCCGCAAGGTTTCGACTTTTTCCAATTTATGTTTTCTCGAATTATTAGCCTCGACCCTGTACAAAGGTTCAAAGGTGCGACTATGGGTATTTTTCGGTTAAAGATCGATAGACTGAGTACTCCTATGCTAATTTCTGAGTGGAACAAATTCTGCAAGGTTTCGACTTTGGCCAATTTATGTTTTCTCGAATTATTAGCTGCGACCCTGTACAAAGGCTCAAAGGTGAGTCTATGGGTATTTTTCGGTTAAAGGTCGATAGACTAAACACTTCTATGCTAATCCCGATGTGGAACAAATTCCGCAAGGTTTCTACTTTGGCCAATTTATGTTTTCTCGAATTATTAGCCTCGACCCTGTACAAAGGTTCAAAGGTCCGACTATGGGTTTTTTTCGGTTAAAGGTCGATAGACTAAACACTTCTATGCTAATTCCGATGTGGAACAAATTCCGCAAGGTTTCGACTTTGGCCAATTTATGTTTTCTCGAATTATTAGCCTCGACCCTGTACAAAGGTTCAAAGGTGCGACTATGGGTATTTTTCGGTTAAAGATCGATAGACTGAGTACTCCTATGCTAATTTCTGAGTGGAACAAATTCTGCACGTGTTCGACTTTGGCCAATTTATATTTTTCGAATTATTAGCCTTGACCCTTTACAAAGGCTCAAAGGTGCGACTATGGGTTTTTTTCGGTTAAAGGTCGATAGACTAAACACTTCTATGCTAATTTCTGAGTGGAACAAATTCTGCAAGGTTTCGACTTTGGCCAATTTATGTTTTCTCGAATTATTAGCCTCGACCCTTTACAAAGGCTCAAAGGTGCGACTATGGGTATTTTTCGTTTAAAGATCGATAGACTAAACACTTCTATGCCAATTTCGATGTGGAACAAATTCTGCAAGTGTTCGACTTAGGCAAATTTATGTTTTCTCGAATAACTGGTCTCGACCCTGTACAAAAGCTCAAAGGTGCGACTATGGGTATTTTTCAGTTAAAGATCGTTAGACTAAACACTTCTATGCCAATTTCTGAGTGGAACAAATTCTGCAAGGCTTCGACTTTGGCCAATTTATGTTTTCTCGAATAACTGGTCTCGACCCTGTACAAAGGCTCAAAGGTGCGACTATGGGTATTTTTCAGTTAAAGATCGTTAGACTAAACACTTCTATTCCAATTTCTGAGTGGAACAAATTCTGCAAGGTTTCGACTTTGGCCAATTTATGTTTTCTCGAATAACTGGTCTCGACCCTGTACAAATGCTCAAAGGTGCGACTATGGGTATTTTTCAGTTAAAGGTCGATAGACAGAATACTCCTATGCTAATTTCTGAGTGGAACAAATTCTGCAAGTGTTCGACTTTGGCCAATTTATATTTTTCGAATTATTAGCCTCGACCCTGTACAAAGGCTTTAAATGAGCCCAAACTCGATGGGTCTAGTAGCATTAGTATTAAGGAAGTTATAGCTTGAATTTTTTTATGATTTTATGATTTTATCGTATTGTACTCGTCGCGATAATTTTGAACAAACCCAAACCCGAACAAACCCGACAAACCCGAACAAGCCCGACAAACCCGAACAAACCCGAACAAACTCGACAAACCCGATCAAACCCTTTAAAAAATGTATTTTTTCCAAGGAATGTTTAAAAAATTAATTTTCGAAATATTTTCCAAAAATCTTTTTTCTCCAAAGATTTTATTTTTCAAAATTTTATCAAAAGAATATTTTTTCCAAAAAATCTTTAAAAAATTATTTTTCCAAGAAATGTTTCAAAAAATCTTTATTTCCAAAGATTTTTAAAATTATCGAAAAAAATAGTTTCCTTAAAAAAATTATTTTTCCGAAGATTTTATTTTTATTTCAAAATTTTCTCCAAATAAATTTCCAAAATTTATTTTTTCAAAATTATCGAATAAAAATTTTTTTCACAAAATCTTTAAAAAAAATTTTTCCAATGTTTAAAAATTAATTTTCGATATAAATATTTTCTTCAATCTTTTTTTCCAAAGATTTTACTTCTATCAAAATTTTCTCCAAAAAAAATATTTTTTAGAAAATAAATTTTTGTTAAAAAAATTTTTTTCGATAATTTTGAACAAACCCGAACAAACCCAAACCCGAACAAGCAATTTCAAATGAGCCCAAACTCGACGCTTCTAGCATTAGTATTAGGAAGTTATAGCTTGAATTTTTTTATGATTTTATGATTTTATCGTACGTCGCGATAATTTTGAACAAACCCAAACCCAAACCCGACAAAGCAGTAGGCGAAGCAAGTAGGGTGGTTTGAGAGTCGGCGGCAAACTCTGCTGTTCCTAGGGCTTCGAGCGGCTTTTATTCGATCCAGCGGTGGCCGGTGATGCGTCGGGGTAGGGCCGATGGAAAAATCTTTTTTCTCCAAAGATGTTATTTTTCAAAATTTTGTCCGAAAAAATTATTTTTTAGAAAATAAATATTTGTAATAAAAAATTAAGAAATTTCCAAAAAATATTTAAAAAAAAATTATATTTTCCAAGAAATGTTTAAAAAATTATTTTTCAATCTTAAAAAAATTATTTTTTCAAGAAATTTTTAAAAAATTTATTTTCCAAAAATCTTTTTTTCAGACAGAACTTTAAAAAGTTTATTTTTTCCAAGGAATGTTTAAAAAATTAATTTTCCAAATATTTTCCAAAAATCTTATTTTCTTCAAAGATTTTATAAAATTATCGAAATAAATTGTTTTTCCAAAAAATCTTTAAAAATTATTTTTCAAAGAAATGTTTCAAAAAATCTTTTTTTCCAAAGATTTTTAAAATTATCGAAAAAAATAGTTTCCTTAAAAAAATTATTTTTCCGAAGATTTTTTTTATTTCAACATTTCTCCAAAAAAAATTTCCAAAATTTATTTTTTCAAAAAAAATTTTTTTTCACAAAATCTTTAAAAAAAAATTTCTTTCCAATGTTTAAAAATTAATTTTCGATATAAATATTTTCTTCAATCTTTTTTTCCAAAGATTTTACTCTCAAAATTTTCTCAAAAAAAAATATTTTTTAGAAAATAAATTTTTGTTAAAAAATTTTTTTTTTCGATAATTTTGAACAAACATAAACCCGAACAAACCCGACAAACCCGAACAAGCCCTTTCAAATGAGCCCAAACTCGACGGGTCTAGCATTAGTATTAAGGAAGTTATAGCTTGAATTTTATGATTTTATCGTATTGTACTCGTCGCGATAATTTTTAACAAACCCGAACAAACCCAAAGCCGAACATACCCGACAAAGCAGTCGGCGAAGCAAGTAGGGTGGTTTAAGAGTCGGCGGCAAACTCTGCTGTTCCTAGGGCTTCGAACGGCTTTTATTCGAGGTAGGGCCGATGGAAAAATCTTTTTTCTCCAAAGATGTTATTTTTCAAAATTTTGTCCGAAAAAATTATTTTTTAGAAAATAAATTTTTGTAATAAAAAATTAAGAAATTTCCAAAAAATATTTAAAAAAAAATTATTTTTTTTCAAGAAATGTTTAAAAAATTATTTTTCAAAAAATCTTTTTTTTTCCAGATTTTTTAAAATTATCGAAAAAAATTGTTTCTCCAAAAAATCTTAAAAAAAATTATTTTTTCAAGAAATTTTTAAAAAATTTATTTTCCAAATATTTTCCAAAACTCTTTTTTTCAAAGACCGAACAACCCGAACAAACCCTTTAAAAAGTTTATTTTTTCCAAGGAATGTTTCAAGGAATGATGGAATGAAATTAATTTTCGAAATATCTTCCAAAAATCTTTTTTTCTTCAAAGATTTTATAAAATTAGATTTTACTTCCATCAAAATTTTCTCCAAAAAAAAATATTTTTTAGAAATAAATTTTTGTTAAAAAATATTTTTTAGAAAATAAATTTTTGTTAAACAATTTTTTTTCGATAATTTTTAACACACCCGGACAAACCCAAACCCGAACACACTCGAACAAACCCGACGAACCCGAACAAGCCCTTTCAAATGAGCCCAAACTCGATGGGTCTAGCATTAGTATTAAGGAAGTTATAGCTTGAATTTTTTTATGATTTTATCGTATTGTACTCGTCGCGATAATTTTGAACAAACCCGAACAAACCCAAACCCGAACAAACCCGACAAACCCGAACAAACCCGAACAAACCCTTTAAAAAATGTATTTTTTCCAAGGAATGTTTAAAAAATTAATTTTCGAAATATCTTTTTTCCAAAGATTTTTTAAAATTATCGAAAAAAATAGTTTTTCCAAAAAATCTTTAAAAAATCCAATTCCAAGAAATTAATTTTCGAAATATTTTCCAAAAATCTTATTTTAATATTTATTATTTTTTATTCTAATATTTATTATTTTTTATTTTAATATTTATTATTTTCTATTCTAATATTTACTATTTTTTATTTTAATATTTACTATTTTTTATTTTAATATTTATTATTTTTTATTTTAATATTTACTATTTTTTATTCTAATATTTACTATTTTTTATTTTAATATTTATTATTTTTTATTCTAATATTTATTATTTTTTATTTTAATATTCGCTATTTTTATTTTAATATTTATTATTTTTTATTCTAATATTTATTATTTTTTATTCTAATTTTACTATTTTTTATTTTAATATTTACTATTTTTTATTCTAATAGTTTCTATTTTTTATTTTAATATTTATTATTTTTTATTTTAATATTATTATTATTTTTTATTCTATTATTTATTATTTTTTATTCTAATATTTATAATTTTTTATTTTAATATTTACTATTTTTTATTTTAATATTTATTATTTTTTATATTAATATTTACTATTTTTTATTCTAATATTTACTATTTTTTATTTTAATATTTACTATTTTTTATTCTAATATTTATTATATTTTATTTTAATATTTATTATTTTTTATTCTAATATTTATTATTTTTTATTTTAATATTCGCTATTTTTATTTTAATATTTATTATTTTTTATTATTTTTTATTCTAATTTTACTATTTTTTATTTTAATATTTACTATTTTTTATTCTAATAGTTTCTATTTTTTATTTTAATATTTATTATTTTCTATTCTAATATTTACTATTTTTTAGTCTAATATTTATTATTTTTTATTTTAATATTTACTATTATTTATTCTAATATTTATTATTTCTTATTTTAATATTTACTATTTTTTATTCTAATATTTATTATTTTTTATTTTAATATTTATTATTTTTTATTCTATTATTTATTATTTTTTATTCTAATATTTATTATTTTTTATTTTAATATTTACTATTTTTTATTTTAATATTTATTATTTTTTATTTTAATATTTACTATTTTTTATTTTAATATTTACTATTTTTTATTTTAATATTTAATATTTTTTATTTTAATATTTATTATTTTAATATTTACTATGTTTTATTCTAATACTTAGGTATTATTTTTTTATTTTAATATTTATTATTTTTTATTCTAATATTTATTATTTTCTATTCTAATATTTACTATTTTTTATTTTAAAATTTATTATTTTTTATTCTAATATTTATTATTTTTTATTTTAATATTCACTATTTTTATTTTAATATTTATTATTTTTTATTCTAATATTTATTATTTTTTATTCTAATATTTACTATTTTTTATTTTATTAAAAATTCTGAGTGGAACAAATTCTGCAAGGCTTCGACTTTGGCCAATTTATGTTTTCTCGAATAACTGGTCTCGACCCTGTACAAATGCTCAAAGGTGCGACTATGGGTATTTTTCAGTTAAAGGTCGATAGACTGAATACTCCTATGCTAATTTCTGAGTGGAACAAATTCTGCAAGTGTTCGACTTTGGCCAATTTATATTTTTCGAATTATTAGCCTCGACCCTGTACAAAGGCTCAAAGGTGCGACTATGGGTATTTTTCGGTTAAAGGTCGATAGACTAAACACTTCTATGCCAATTTCGATGTGGAACAAATTCTGCAAGGCTTCGACTTTGGCCAATTTATGTTTTCTCGAATAACTGGTCTCGACCCTGTACAAAGGCTCAAAGGTGCGACTATGGGTATTTTTCAGTTAAAGATCGATAGACTAAACACTTCTATTCCAATTTCTGAGTGGAACAAATTCTGCAAGGTTTCGACTTTGGCCAATTTATATTTTTCGAATTATTAGCCTCGACCCTGTACAAAGGCTCAAAGGTGCGACTATGGGTATTTTTCGGTTAAAGGTCGATAGACTAAACACTTCTATGCTAATTTCTGAGTGGAACAAATTCTGCAAGGTTTCGACTTTGGCCAATTTATGTTTTCTCGAATTATTAGCCGCGACCCTGTACAAAGGCTCAAAGGTGAGTCTATGGGTATTTTTCGGTTAAAGGTCGATAGACTAAACACTTCTATGCTAATCCCGATGTGGAACAAATTCCGCAAGGTTTCTACTTTGGCCAATTTATGTTTTCTCGAATTATTAGCCTCGACCCTGTACAAAGGTTCAAAGGTGCGACTATGGGTTTTTTTCGGTTAAAGGTCGATAGACTAAACACTTCATGCTAATCCCGATGTGGAACAAATTCCGCAAGGTTTCGACTTTGGCCAATTTATGTTTTCTCGAATTATTAGCCTCGACCCTATACAAAGGTTCAAAGGTGCGACTATGGGTATTTTTCGGTTAAAGATCGATAGACTGAGTACTCCTATGCTAATTTCTGAGTGGAACAAATTCTGCACGTGTTCGACTGTGGCCAATTTATATTTTTCGAATTATTAGCCTCGACCCTGTACAAAGTTTCAAAGGTGCGACTATGAGTATTTTTCGGTTAAAGGTCGATAGACTAAACACTTCTATGCTAATTTCTGAGTGGAACAAATTCTGCAAGGTTTCGACTTTGGCCAATTTATGTTTTCTCGAATTATTAGCCGCGACCCTGTACAAAGGCTCAAAGGTGCGACTATGGGTTTTTTTCGGTTAAAGGTCGATAGACTAAACACTTCATGCTAATCCCGATGTGGAACAAATTCCGCAAGGTTTCGACTTTGGCCAATTTATGTTTTCTCGAATTATTAGCCTCGACCCTGTACAAAGGTTCAAAGGTGCGACTATGGGTATTTTTCGGTTAAAGATCGATAGACTGAGTACTCCTATGCTAATTTCTGAGTGGAACAAATTCTGCACGTGTTCGACTTTGGCCAATTTATATTTTTCGAATTATTAGCCTCGACCCTGTACAAAGGCTCAAAGGTGCGACTATGAGTATTTTTCGGTTAAAGATCGATAGACTGAGTACTTCTATCCAATTTCTGAGTGGAACAAATTCTGCACGTGTTCGACTTTGGCCAATTTATGTATTCTCGAATTATTAGCCTCGACCCTGTAGACACGACCCTGTACTGCTCAAAGGTGCGACTATTGGTTTTTCTCGGTTAAAGATCGATAGACTGAGTACTCCTATGCCAATTTCTGACTTTGGTCAATTTATGTTTTCTCGAATTATTAGCCTCGACCCTGTACAAAGGCTCAAAGGTGCGACTATTGGTATTTTTCGGTTAAAGATCGATAGACTAAACACTTCTATGCCAATTTCGATGTGGAACAAATTCTGCAAGTGTTCGACTTTGGCCAATTTATGTTCCTCGAATTATTAGCCTCGACCCTGTACAAAGGCTCAAAGGTGCGACTATGGGTATTTTTCAGTTAAAGGTCGTTAGACTAAACACTCCTATGCTAATTTCTGAGTGGAACAAATTCTGCAAGTGTTCGACTTTGGCCACTTTATGTTTTCTCGAATTATTAGCCTCGACCCTGTACATAGTTTCAAAGGTGCGACAGTGGGAATTTCTCGGTTAAAGATCGATAGACTGAGTACTCCTATGCTAATTTCTGAGTGGAACAAATTCTGCACGTGTTCGACTTTGGCCAATTTATGTATTCTCGAATTATTAGCCTCGACCCTGTACAAAGGCTCAAAGGGGCGACTATGGGTTTTTTTCGGTTAAAGGTCGATAGACTAAACACTTCTATGCTAATCCCGATGTGGAACAAATTCTGCAAGGTTTCGACTTTGGCCAATTTATGTTTTCTCGAATAACTGGTCTCGACTCGACTATGGGTATTTTTCAGTTAAAGATCGTTAGACTAAACACTTCTATGCCAATTTCTGAGTGGAACAAATTCTGCCACTTTTCGACTGGCCAATTTATGTTTTCTCGAATAACTGGTCTCGACCCTGTACAATGGCTCAAAGTTGCGATTATGGGCATTTTTCGGTTAAAGATCGATAGTACTTCTATCCAATTTCTGAGTGGAACAAATTCTGCACGTGTTCGACTTTGGCCAATTTATGTATTCTCGAATTATTAGCCTCGACCCTGTACAAAGGCTCAAAGGGGCGACTATGGGTTTTTTTCGGTTAAAGGTCGATAGACTAAACACTTCTATGCTAATCCCGATGTGGAACAAATTCTGCAAGGTTTCGACTTTTTTCAATTTATGTATTCTCGAATTACTAGCCTCGACCCTGTACAAAGGCTCAAAGGGGCGACTATGGGTTTTTTTCGGTTAAAGGTCGATAGACTAAACACTTCTATGCTAATCCCGATGTGGAACAAATTCCGCAAGGTTTCGACTTTGGCCAATTTATGTTTTCTCGAATTATTAGCCTCGACCCTGTACAAAGGTTCAAAGGTGCGACTATGGGTATTTTTCGGTTAAAGATCGATAGACTGAGTACTCCTATGCTAATTTCTGAGTGGAACAAATTCTGCACGTGTTCGACTTTGGCCAATTTATATTTTTCGAATTATTAGCCTCGACCCTGTAGAAAGGCTCAAAGGTGCGACTATGAGTATTTTTCGGTTAAAGGTCGATAGACTAAACACTTCTATGCCAATTTCGATGTGGAACAAATTCTGCAAGTGTTCGACTTAGGCTAAACACTTCTATGCCAATTTCTGAGTGGAATAAATTCTGCCACTTTTCGACTTTGGCCAATTTATGTTTTCTCGAATAACTGGTCTCGACCCTGTACAATGGCTCAAAGTTGCGACTATGGGCATTTTTCGGTTAAAGATCGATAGACTGAGTACTTCTATCCAATTTCTGAGTGGAACAAATTCTGCACGTGTTCGACTTTGGCCAATTTATGTATTCTCGAATTATTAGCCTCGACCCTGTACAAAGGCTCAAAGGGGCGACTATGGGTTTTTTTCGGTTAAAGGTCGATAGACTAAACACTTCTATGCTAATCCCGATGTGGAACAAATTCCGCAAGGTTTCGACTTTGGCCAATTTATGTTTTCTCGAATTATTAGCCTCGACCCTGTACAAAGGTTCAAAGGTGCGACTATGGGTATTTTTCGGTTAAAGATCGATAGACTGAGTACTCCTATGCTAATTTCTGAGTGGAACAAATTCTGCACGTGTTCGACTTTGGCCAATTTATATTTTTCGAATTATTAGCCTCGACCCTGTAGAAAGGCTCAAAGGTGCGACTATGAGTATTTTTCGGTTAAAGGTCGATAGACTAAACACTTCTATGCCAATTTCGATGTGGAACAAATTCTGCAAGTGTTCGACTTAGGCTAAACACTTCTATGCCAATTTCTGAGTGGAATAAATTCTGCCACTTTTCGACTTTGGCCAATTTATGTTTTCTCGAATAACTGGTCTCGACCCTGTACAATGGCTCAAAGTTGCGACTATGGGCATTTTTCGGTTAAAGATCGATAGACTGAGTACTTCTATCCAATTTCTGAGTGGAACAAATTCTGCACGTGTTCGACTTTGGCCAATTTATGTATTCTCGAATTATTAGCCTCGACCCTGTACAAAGGCTCAAAGGGGCGACTATGGGTTTTTTTCGGTTAAAGGTCGATAGACTAAACACTTCTATGCTAATCCCGATGTGGAACAAATTCTGCAAGGTTTCGACTTTGGTCAATTTATGTTTTCTCGAATTATTAGCCTCGACCCTGTACATAGTTTCAAAGGTGCGACAGTGGGAATTTCTCGGTTAAAGATCGATAGACTGAGTACTCCTATGCTAATTTCTGAGTGGAACAAATTCTGCAAGGCTTCGACTTTGGCCAATTTATGTTTTCTCGAATAACTGGTCTCGACCCTGTACAAAGGCTCAAAGGTGCGACTATGGGTATTTTTCAGTTAAAGATCGTTAGACTAAACACTTCTATTCCAATTTCTGAGTGGAACAAATTCTGCAAGGTTTCGACTTTGGCCAATTTATATTTTTCGAATTATTAGCCTCGACCCTGTACAAAGGTTCAAAGGTGCGACTATGGGTATTTTTCGGTTAAAGGTCGATAGACTAAACACTTCTATGCTAATTTCTGAGTGGAACAAATTCTGCAAGGTTTCGACTTTGGCCAATTTATGTTTTCTCGAATTATTAGCCGCGACCCTGTACAAAGGCTCAAAGGTGAGTCTATGGGTATTTTTCGGTTAAAGGTCGATAGACTAAACACTTCTATGCTAATCCCGATGTGGAACAAATTCCGCAAGGTTTCTACTTTGGCCAATTTATGTTTTCTCGAATTATTAGCCTCGACCCTGTACAAAGGTTCAAAGGTGCGACTATGGGTTTTTTTCGGTTAAAGGTCGATAGACTAAACACTTCTATGCTAATCCCGATGTGGAACAAATTCCGCAAGGTTTCGACTTTGGCCAATTTATGTTTTCTCGAATTATTAGCCTCGACCCTGTACAAAGGTTCAAAGGTGCGACTATGGGTATTTTTCGGTTAAAGATCGATAGACTGAGTACTCCTATGCTAATTTCTGAGTGGAACAAATTCTGCAAGGTTTCGACTTTGGCCAATTTATGTTTTCTCGAATTATTAGCCGCGACCCTGTACAAAGGCTCAAAGGTGAGTCTATGGGTATTTTTCGGTTAAAGGTCGATAGACTAAACACTTCTATGCTAATCCCGATGTGGAACAAATTCCGCAAGGTTTCTACTTTGGCCAATTTATGTTTTCTCGAATTATTAGCCTCGACCCTGTACAAAGGTTCAAAGGTGCGACTATGGGTTTTTTTCGGTTAAAGGTCGATAGACTAAACACTTCTATGCTAATCCCGAATATTGAAATAAAAAATAGTAAATATTAAAATAAAAAATAGTAAATATTAAAATAAAAAATAGTAAATATTGAATAAAAAATATTAAATATTAAAATAAAAAATAGTAAATATTAGAATAAATAATAATAAATATTGAAATAAAAAATAGTAAATATTAAAATAAAAAATAATAAATATAGAATAAAAAATATTAAATATTAAAATAAAAAATAGTAAAATTAGAATGAAAAATAGTAATTATTAAAATAAAAAATAATAAATATTAGAATAAAAAATAATAAATATTAAAATAATATTTTCCAAAAATCTTATATTCTTATAATCTTATATTTATTATTTTTTATTTTAATATTTATTATTATTTATTCTAATATTTACTATTTTTTATTTTAATATTTAATATTTTTTATTCTAATATTTACTATTTTTTATTTTAATATTTATTATTTTTTATTTTAATATTTATTATTTTTTATTCTAATATTTACTATTTTTTTATTTTATTATTTACTATTTTTTATTTTAATATTTATTATTATAATTTTTTGGAAAAAAAGTTTTTTTGGAAAATAATTTTTTAAAGATTTTTTGGAAAAAATATTCTTTTGAAAAATAAAATCTTTGGAGGAAAAAGATTATTGGAAAATATTTCGAAAAATAATTTTTAAACATTCCTTGGAAAAAATAATTTTTTAAGATTTTTTGGAAAAACAGTTTTTTGCGATAATTTTATAAAATCTTTGAAGAAAAAAAGATTTTTGGAAAATATTTCGAAAATTAATTTTTTAAACAGTCCTTGGAAAAAATACATTTTTTAAAGGGTTTGTTCGGGTTTGTCGGGCTTGTTCGGGTTTTTTCGGGTTTGTCGGGTTTGTTCGGGTTTGTCGGGTTTGGGTTTGTTCAAAATTATCGAAAAAAATTTTTTTAACAAAAATTTATTTTCTAAAAAATATTTTTTTTGGAGAAAATTTTGATAGAAGTAAAATCTTTGGAAAAAAAGATTGAAGAAAATATTTATATCGAAAATTAATTTTTAAACATTTAAAAAAATATTTTTTAAAGATTTTGTGAAAAAAAATTTCTTAATTTTTTATTACAAATATTTATTTTCTAAAAAATAATTTTTTCGGACAAAATTTTGAAAAATAACATCTTTGGAGAAAAAAGATTTTTCCATCGGCCCTACCCCGACGCATCACCGGCCACCGCTGGATCGAATAAAAGCCGCTCGAAGCCCTAGGAACAGCAGAGTTTGCCGCCGACTCTCAAACCACCCTACTTGCTTCGCCTACTGCTTTGTCGGGTTTGGGTTTGGGTTTGTTCAAAATTATCGCGACGTACGATAAAATCATAAAATCATAAAAAAATTCAAGCTATAACTTCCTAATACTAATGCTAGAAGCGTCGAGTTTGGGCTCATTTGAAATTGCTTGTTCGGGTTTGGGTTTGTTCGGGATTGTTCAAAATTATCGAAAAAAATTTTTTTAACAAAAATTTATTTTCTAAAAAATATTTTTTTTGGAGAAAATTTTGATAGAAGTAAAATCTTTGGAAAAAAAGATTGAAGAAAATATTTATATCGAAAATTAATTTTTAAACATTGGAAAAATTTTTTTTAAAGATTTTGTGAAAAAAATTTTTATTCGATAATTTTGAAAAAATAAATTTTGGAAATTTATTTGGAGAAAATTTTGAAATAAAAATAAAATCTTCGGAAAAATAATTTTTTTAAGGAAACTATTTTTTTCGATAATTTTAAAAATCTTTGGAAATAAAGATTTTTTGAAACATTTCTTGGAAAAATAATTTTTTAAAGATTTTTTGGAAAAAATATTCTTTTGATAAAATTTTGAAAAATAAAATCTTTGGAGAAAAAAGATTTTTGGAAAATATTTCGAAAATTAATTTTTTAAACATTCCTTGGAAAAAATACATTTTTTAAAGGGTTTGATCGGGTTTGTCGAGTTTGTTCGGGTTTGTTCGGGTTTGTCGGGCTTGTTCGAGTTTGTCGGGTTTGTTCGGGTTTGGGTTTGTTCAAAATTATCGCGACGAGTACAATACGATAAAATCATAAAATCATAAAAAAATTCAAGCTATAACTTCCTTAATACTAATGCTACTAGACCCATCGAGTTTGGGCTCATTTAAAAGGGCTTGTTCGGGTTTGTTCGTTTTTGTCGGGTTTGTTCGGGTTTGTCGGGTTTGTTCGGGTTTGGGTTTGTTCGGGTTTGTGTGTTCAAAATTATCGAATAAAATTGTTTTAACAAAAATTTATTTTCTAAAAAGTATTTTTTTTGGAGAAAATTTTGATAGAAGTAAAATCTAATTTTATAAAATCTTTGAAGAAAAAAAGATTTCTTGGAACATTCCTTGGAAAAAAGAAACTTTTTAAATGGTTTGTTCGGGTTTGTCGGGTTTGTTCGGGTTGTTCGGTCTTTGAAAAAAAGATTTTTGGAAAATATTTGGAAAATAAATTTTTTAAAAATTTCTTGAAAAAATAGTTTTTTTAAGATTTTTTGGAAAAACAATTTTTTTCGATAATTTTAATAAATCTGAAAAAAAAGATTTTTTGAAAAATAATTTTTTAAACATTTATTGGAAAAAATAATTTTTTTAAATATTTTTTGGAAATTTCTTAATTTTTTATTACAAATATTTATTTTCTAAAAAATAATTTTTTCGGACAAAATTTTGAAAAATAACATCTTTGGAGAAAAAAGATTTTTCCATCGGCCCTACCCCGACGCATGACCGGCCACCGTTGGATCGAATAAAAGCCGCTCGAAGCGAAACTTACGTTTTTAACCTTTAACGCATTAACTTAAATACAAGTTTAAAAATTTAAATAACGATCGTCTGAAGTATATAAGTAATTTTAGAAGTCACGCAAAATATAAATAAATCCCCTACAGAATGCATATAATATTATATTGCATATTGCAATCATAGAACCACGGATGATGACGTCACGTCACAAGACAGCGCTTTGTCCTTGTTTTCTAGGAGTTGTTGATTGTACTCGTCGCGATAATTTTGAACAAACCCGAACAAACCCGAACAAACCCGACAAACCCGAACAAACCCTTTAAAAAATTTATTTTTTCCAAGGAATGTTTAAAAAATTAATTTTCGAAATATTTTCCAAAAATCTTTTTTTCTTCAAAGATTTTTTTTCAAAATTATCGAAAAGAATATTTTTTCAAAAAATATTTAAAAAAATTATTTTTTCCAAGAAATGTTTAAAAAATTATTTTTCAAAAATCTTTTTTTTTCCATAGATTTTATAAATTATCGATTCAAAGGTGCGACTATGGGTATTTTTCGGTTAAAGATCGATAGACTGAGTACTCCTATGCTAATTTCTGAGTGGAACAAATTCTGCAAGTGTTCGACTTTGGCCAATTTATGTTTCTCGAATTATTAGCCTCGACCCGGTACAAAGGCTCAAAGGTGCGACTATGGGTATTATTCGGTTAAAGATCGATAGACTGAGTACTCCTATGCTAATTTCTGAGTGGAACAAATTCTGCAAGTGTTCGACTTTGGCCAATTTATGTTTCTCGAATTATTAGCCTCGACCCTGTACAAAGGCTCAAAGGTTCGACTATGGGTATTTTTCGGTTAAAGATCGATAGACTAAACAGTTCTATGTCAATTTCTGAGTGGAACAAATTCTGCAAGGTTTCGACTTTGGCCAATTTATGTTTTCTCGAATTATTAGCTTCGACCCTGTACAAAGGCTCAAAGGTGCGACTATGGGTATTTTTCGGTTAAAGTTCTATAGACTAAACACTTCTATGCCAATTTCGATGTGGAACAAATTCTGCAAGTGTTCGACTTTGGCCAATTTATGTTCCTCGAATTATTAGCCTCGACCCTGTACAAAGGCTCAAAGGTGCGACTATGGGTATTTTTCGGTTAAAGATCGATAGACTAAACACTTCTATGCCAATTTCGATGTGGAACAAATTCTGCAAGTGTTCGACTTTGGCCAATTTATGTTTCTCGAATTATTAGCCTCGACCCTGTACAAAGGTTCAAAGGTGCGACTATGGGTATTTTTCGGTTAAAGATCGATAGACTGAGTACTCCTATGCTAATTTCTGAGTGGAACAAATTCTGCAAGTGTTCGACTTTGGCCAATTTATGTTTCTCGAATTATTAGCCTCGACCCTGTACAAAGGCTCAAAGGTTCGACTATGGGTATTTTTCGGTTAAAGATCGATAGACTAAACACTTCTATGCCCATTTCTGAGTGGAACAAATTCTGCAAGGTTTCGACTTTGGCAAATTTATGTTTTCTCGAATTATTAGCCTCGACCCTGTACAAAGGCTCAAAGGTGCGACTATGGGTATTTTTCAGTTAAAGATCGTTAGACTAAACCCTTCTATGCCAATTTCTGAGTGGAACAAATTCTGCAAGGTTTCGACTTTGGCCAATTTATGTTTTCTCGAATTATTAGCTTCGACCCTGTACAAAGGCTCAAAGGTGCGACTATGGGTATTTTTCAGTTAAAGATCGTTAGACTAAACACTTCTATGCCAATTTCTGAGTGGAACAAATTCTGCAAGGTTTCGACTTTGGCCAATTTATGTTTTCTCGAATTATTAGCTTCGACCCTGTACAAAGGCTCAAAGGTGCGACTATGGGTATTTTTCGGTTAAAGATCGATTGACTGAGTACTCCTATGCTAATTTCTGAGTGGACCAAATTCTGCAAGTGTTCGACTTTGGCTAATTTATGTTTTCTCGAATTATTAGCTTCGACCCTGTACAAAGGCTCAAAGGTGCGACTATGGGTATTTTTCGGTTAAAGATCGATAGACTAAACACTTCTATGCCAATTTCGATGTGGAACAAATTCTGCAAGTGTTCGACTTTGGCCAATTTATGTTTCTCGAATTATTAGCCTCGACCCTGTACAAAGGTTCAAAGGTGCGACTATGGGTATTTTTCGGTTAAAGATCGATAGACTGAGTACTCCTATGCTAATTTCTGAGTGGAACAAATTCTGCAAGTGTTCGACTTTGGCCAATTTATGTTTCTCGAATTATTAGCCTCGACCCTGTACAAAGGCTCAAAGGTTCGACTATGGGTATTTTTCGGTTAAAGATCGATAGACTAAACACTTCTATGCCCATTTCTGAGTGGAACAAATTCTGCAAGGTTTCGACTTTGGCAAATTTATGTTTTCTCGAATTATTAGCCTCGACCCTGTACAAAGGCTCAAAGGTGCGACTATGGGTATTTTTCAGTTAAAGATCGTTAGACTAAACCCTTCTATGCCAATTTCTGAGTGGAACAAATTCTGCAAGGTTTCGACTTTGGCCAATTTATGTTTTCTCGAATTATTAGCTTCGACCCTGTACAAAGGCTCAAAGGTGCGACTATGGGTATTTTTCAGTTAAAGATCGTTAGACTAAACACTTCTATGCCAATTTCTGAGTGGAACAAATTCTGCAAGGTTTCGACTTTGGCCAATTTATGTTTTCTCGAATTATTAGCTTCGACCCTGTACAAAGGCTCAAAGGTGCGACTATGGGTATTTTTCGGTTAAAGATCGATTGACTGAGTACTCCTATGCTAATTTCTGAGTGGACCAAATTCTGCAAGTGTTCGACTTTGGCTAATTTATGTTTTCTCGAATTATTAGCTTCGACCCTGTACAAAGGCTCAAAGGTGCGACTATGGGTATTTCTCGGTTAAAGATCGTTAGACTAAACACTTCTATGCCAATTTCTGAGTGGAACAAATTCTGCAAGGTTTCGACTTTGGCCAATTTATGTTTTCTCGAATTATTAGCTTCGACCCTGTACAAAGGCTCAAAGGTGCGACTATGGGTATTTTTCGGTTAAAGTTCGATAGACTAAACACTTCTATGCCACTTTCGATGTGGAACAAATTCTGCAAGTGTTCGACTTTGGCCAATTTATGTTTCTCGAATTATTAGCCTCGACCCTGTACAAAGGTTCAAAGGTGCGACTATGGGTATTTTTCGGTTAAAGATCGATAGACTGAGTACTCCTATGCTAATTTCTGAGTGGAACAAATTCTGCAAGTGTTCGACTTTGGCCAATTTATGTTTCTCGAATTATTAGCCTCGACCCGGTACAAAGGCTCAAAGGTGCGACTATGGGTATTATTCGGTTAAAGATCGATAGACTGAGTACTCCTATGCTAATTTCTGAGTGGAACAAATTCTGCAAGTGTTCGACTTTGGCCAATTTATGTTTCTCGAATTATTAGCCTCGACCCTGTACAAAGGCTCAAAGGTTCGACTATGGGTATTTTTCGGTTAAAGATCGATAGACTAAACACTTCTATGCCAATTTCTGAGTGGAACAAATTCTGCAAGGTTTCGACTTTGGCCAATTTATGTTTTCTCGAATTATTAGCTTCGACCCTGTACAAAGGCTCAAAGGTGCGACTATGGGTATTTTTCGGTTAAAGTTCTATAGACTAAACACTTCTATGCCAATTTCGATGTGGAACAAATTCTGCAAGTGTTCGACTTAGGCCAATTTATGTTCCTCGAATTATTAGCCTCGACCCTGTACAAAGGCTCAAAGGTGCGACTATGGGTATTTTTCGGTTAAAGATCGATAGACTAAACACTTCTATGCCAATTTCGATGTGGAACAAATTCTGCAAGTGTTCGACTTTGGCCAATTTATGTTTCTCGAATTATTAGCCTCGACCCTGTACAAAGGTTCAAAGGTGCGACTATGGGTATTTTTCGGTTAAAGATCGATAGACTGAGTACTCCTATGCTAATTTCTGAGTGGAACAAATTCTGCAAGTGTTCGACTTTGGCCAATTTATGTTTCTCGAATTATTAGCCTCGACCCTGTACAAAGGCTCAAAGGTTCGACTATGGGTATTTTTCGGTTAAAGATCGATAGACTAAACACTTCTATGCCCATTTCTGAGTGGAACAAATTCTGCAAGGTTTCGACTTTGGCAAATTTATGTTTTCTCGAATTATTAGCCTCGACCCTGTACAAAGGCTCAAAGGTGCGACTATGGGTATTTTTCAGTTAAAGATCGTTAGACTAAACCCTTCTATGCCAATTTCTGAGTGGAACAAATTCTGCAAGGTTTCGACTTTGGCCAATTTATGTTTTCTCGAATTATTAGCTTCGACCCTGTACAAAGGCTCAAAGGTGCGACTATGGGTATTTTTCAGTTAAAGATCGTTAGACTAAACACTTCTATGCCAATTTCTGAGTGGAACAAATTCTGCAAGGTTTCGACTTTGGCCAATTTATGTTTTCTCGAATTATTAGCTTCGACCCTGTACAAAGGCTCAAAGGTGCGACTATGGGTATTTTTCGGTTAAAGATCGATTGACTGAGTACTCCTATGCTAATTTCTGAGTGGACCAAATTCTGCAAGTGTTCGACTTTGGCTAATTTATGTTTTCTCGAATTATTAGCTTCGACCCTGTACAAAGGCTCAAAGGTGCGACTATGGGTATTTCTCGGTTAAAGATCGTTAGACTAAACACTTCTATGCCAATTTCTGAGTGGAACAAATTCTGCAAGGTTTCGACTTTGGCCAATTTATGTTTTCTCGAATTATTAGCTTCGACCCTGTACAAAGGCTCAAAGGTGCGACTATGGGTATTTTTCGGTTAAAGTTCGATAGACTAAACACTTCTATGCCAATTTCGATGTGGAACAAATTCTGCAAGTGTTCGACTTTGGCTAATTTATGTTTTCTCGAATTATTAGCTTCGACCCTGTACAAAGGCTCAAAGGTGCGACTATGGGTATTTCTCGGTTAAAGATCGTTAGACTAAACACTTCTATGCCAATTTCTGAGTGGAACAAATTCTGCAAGGTTTCGACTTTGGCCAATTTATGTTTTCTCGAATTATTAGCTTCGACCCTGTACAAAGGCTCAAAGGTGCGACTATGGGTGTTTTTCGGTTAAAGTTCGATAGACTAAACACTTCTATGCCACTTTCGATGTGGAACAAATTCTGCAAGTGTTCGACTTTGGCCAATTTATGTTTCTCGAATTATTAGCCTCGACCCTGTACAAAGGTTCAAAGGTGCGACTATGGGTATTTTTCGGTTAAAGATCGATAGACTGAGTACTCCTATGCTAATTTCTGAGTGGAACAAATTCTGCAAGTGTTCGACTTTGGCCAATTTATGTTTCTCGAATTATTAGCCTCGACCCGGTACAAAGGCTCAAAGGTGCGACTATGGGTATTATTCGGTTATAGATCGATAGACTGAGTACTCCTATGCTAATTTCTGAGTGGAACAAATTCTGCAAGTGTTCGACTTTGGCCAATTTATGTTTCTCGAATTATTAGCCTCGACCCTGTACAAAGGCTCAAAGGTGCGACTATGGGTATTTTTCGGTTAAAGTTCTATAGACTAAACACTTCTATGCCAATTTCGATGTGGAACAAATTCTGCAAGTGTTCGACTTTGGCCAATTTATGTTCCTCGAATTATTAGCCTCGACCCTGTACAAAGGCTCAAAGGTGCGACTATGGGTATTTTTCGGTTAAAGTTCTATAGACTAAACACTTCTATGCCAATTTCGATGTGGAACAAATTCTGCAAGTGTTCGACTTTGGCCAATTTATGTTCCTCGAATTATTAGCCTCGACCCTGTACAAAGGCTCAAAGGTGCGACTATGGGTATTTTTCGGTTAAAGATCGATAGACTAAACACTTCTATGCCAATTTCGATGTGGAACAAATTCTGCAAGTGTTCGACTTTGGCCAATTTATGTTTCTCGAATTATTAGCTTCGACCCTGTACAAAGGCTCAAAGGTGCGACTATGGGTATTTTTCGGTTAAAGTTCGATAGACTAAACACTTCTATGCCAATTTCGATGTGGAACAAATTCTGCAAGTGTTCGACTTTGGCCAATTTATGTTTCTCGAATTATTAGCCTCGACCCTGTACAAAGGTTCAAAGGTGCGACTATGGGTATTTTTCGGTTAAAGATCGATAGACTGAGTACTCCTATGCTAATTTCTGAGTGGAACAAATTCTGCAAGTGTTCGACTTTGGCCAATTTATGTTTTCTCGAATTATTAGCTTCGACCCTGTACAAAGGCTCAAAGGTGCGACTATGGGTATTTTTCGGTTAAAGATCGATAGACTAAACACTTCTATGCAAAATTTCGATGTGGAACAAATTCTGCAAGTGTTCTACTTTGGCCAATTTATGTTTTCTCGAATAACTGGTCTCGACCCTGTACAAAGGCTCAAAGGTGCGACTATGGGTATTTTTCAGTTAAAGATCGTTGACTAAACACTTCTATGCCAATTTCTGAGTGGAACAAATTCTGCAAGGTTTCGACTTTGGCCAATTTATGTTTTCTCGAATTATTAGCTTCGACCCTGTACAAAGGCTCAAAGGTGCGACTATGGGTATTTTTCGGTTAAAGATCGATTGACTGAGTACTCCTATGCTAATTTCTGAGTGGACCAAATTCTGCAAGTGATCGACTTTGGCTAATTTATGTTTTCTCGAATTATTAGCTTCGACCCTGTACAAAGGCTCAAAGGTGCGACTATGGGTATTTCTCGGTTAAAGATCGTTAGACTAAACACTTCTATGCCAATTTCTGAGTGGAACAAATTCTGCACGGTTTCGACTTTGGCCAATTTATGTTTTCTCGAATTATTAGCTTCGACCCTGTACAAAGGCTCAAAGGTGCGACTATGGGTATTTTTCGGTTAAAGTTCGATAGACTAAACACTTCTATGCCACTTTCGATGTGGAACAAATTCTGCAAGTGTTCGACTTTGGCCAATTTATGTTTCTCGAATTATTAGCCTCGACCCTGTACAAAGGTTCAAAGGTGCGACTATGGGTATTTTTCGGTTAAAGATCGATAGACTGAGTACTCCTATGCTAATTTCTGAGTGGAACAAATTCTGCAAGTGTTCGACTTTGGCCAATTTATGTTTCTCGAATTATTAGCCTCGACCCTGTACAAAGGCTCAAAGGTTCGACTATGGGTATTTTTCGGTTAAAGATCGATAGACTAAACACTTCTATGCCCATTTCTGAGTGGAACAAATTCTGCAAGGTTTCGACTTTGGCAAATTTATGTTTTCTCGAATTATTAGCCTCGACCCTGTACAAAGGCTCAAAGGTGCGACTATGGGTATTTTTCAGTTAAAGATCGTTAGACTAAACCCTTCTATGCCAATTTCTGAGTGGAACAAATTCTGCAAGGTTTCGACTTTGGCCAATTTATGTTTTCTCGAATTATTAGCTTCGACCCTGTACAAAGGCTCAAAGGTGCGACTATTTTTCAGTTAAAGATCGTTAGACTAAACACTTCTATGCCAATTTCTGAGTGGAACAAATTCTGCAAGGTTTCGACTTTGGCCAATTTATGTTTTCTCGAATTATTAGCTTCGACCCTGTACAAAGGCTCAAAGGTGCGACTATGGGTATTTTTCGGTTAAAGATCGATTGACTGAGTACTCCTATGCTAATTTCTGAGTGGACCAAATTCTGCAAGTGTTCGACTTTGGCTAATTTATGTTTTCTCGAATTATTAGCTTCGACCCTGTACAAAGGCTCAAAGGTGCGACTATGGGTATTTCTCGGTTAAAGATCGTTAGACTAAACACTTCTATGCCAATTTCTGAGTGGAACAAATTCTGCAAGGTTTCGACTTTGGCCAATTTATGTTTTCTCGAATTAATAGCTTCGACCCTGTACAAAGGCTCAAAGGTGCGACTATGGGTATTTTTCGGTTAAAGTTCGATAGACTAAACACTTCTATGCCAATTTCGATGTGGAACAAATTCTGCAAGTGTTCGACTTTGGCCAATTTATGTTTCTCGAATTATTAGCCTCGACCCTGTACAAAGGTTCAAAGGTGCGACTATGGGTATTTTTCTGTTAAAGATCGATAGACTGAGTACTCCTATGCTAATTTCTGAGTGGAACAAATTCTGCAAGTGTTCGACTTTGGCCAATTTATGTTTTCTCGAATTATTAGCTTCGACCCTGTACAAAGGCTCAAAGGTGCGACTATGGGTATTTTTCGGTTAAAGATCGATAGACTAAACACTTCTATGCAAAATTTCGATGTGGAACAAATTCTGCAAGTGTTCTACTTTGGCCAATTTATGTTTTCTCGAATAACTGGTCTCGACCCTGTACAAAGGCTCAAAGGTGCGACTATGGGTATTTTTCAGTTAAAGATCGTTAGACTAAACACTTCTATGCCAATTTCTGAGTGGAACAAATTCTGCAAGGTTTCGACTTTGGCCAATTTATGTTTTCTCGAATTATTAGCTTCGACCCTGTACAAAGGCTCAAAGGTGCGACTATGGGTATTTTTCGGTTAAAGATCGATTGACTGAGTACTCCTATGCTAATTTCTGAGTGGAACAAATTCTGCAAGTGTTCGACTTTGGCCAATTTATGTTTTCTCGAATTATTAGCTTCGACCCTGTACAAAGGCTCAAAGGTGCGACTATGGGTATTTTTCGGTTAAAGATCGATAGACTAAACACTTCTATGCAAAATTTCGATGTGGAACAAATTCTGCAAGTGTTCTACTTTGGCCAATTTATGTTTTCTCGAATAACTGGTCTCGACCCTGTACAAAGGCTCAAAGGTGCGACTATGGGTATTTTTCAGTTAAAGATCGTTAGACTAAACACTTCTATGCCAATTTCTGAGTGGAACAAATTCTGCAAGGTTTCGACTTTGGCCAATTTATGTTTTCTCGAATTATTAGCTTCGACCCTGTACAAAGGCTCAAAGGTGCGACTATGGGTATTTTTCGGTTAAAGTTCGATAGACTAAACACTTCTATGCCACTTTCGATGTGGAACAAATTCTGCAAGTGTTCGACTTTGGCCAATTTATGTTTCTCGAATTATTAGCCTCGACCCTGTACAAAGGTTCAAAGGTGCGACTATGGGTATTTTTCGGTTAAAGATCGATAGACTGAGTACTCCTATGCTAATTTCTGAGTGGAACAAATTCTGCAAGTGTTCGACTTTGGCCAATTTATGTTTCTCGAATTATTAGCCTCGACCCTGTACAAAGGTTCAAAGGTGCGACTATGGGTATTTTTCGGTTAAAGATCGATAGACTGAGTACTCCTATGCTAATTTCTGAGTGGAACAAATTCTGCAAGTGTTCGACTTTGGCCAATTTATGTTTCTCGAATTATTAGCCTCGACCCGGTACAAAGGCTCAAAGGTGCGACTATGGGTATTATTCGGTTAAAGATCGATAGACTGAGTACTCCTATGCTAATTTCTGAGTGGAACAAATTCTGCAAGTGTTCGACTTTGGCCAATTTATGTTTCTCGAATTATTAGCCTCGACCCTGTACAAAGGCTCAAAGGTTCGACTATGGGTATTTTTCGGTTAAAGATCGATAGACTAAACACTTCTATGTCAATTTCTGAGTGGAACAAATTCTGCAAGGTTTCGACTTTGGCCAATTTATGTTTTCTCGAATTATTAGCTTCGACCCTGTACAAAGGCTCAAAGGTGCGACTATGGGTATTTTTCGGTTAAAGTTCTATAGACTAAACACTTCTATGCCAATTTCGATGTGGAACAAATTCTGCAAGTGTTCGACTTTGGCCAATTTATGTTCCTCGAATTATTAGCCTCGACCCTGTTCAAAGGCTCAAAGGTGCGACTATGGGTATTTTTCGGTTAAAGATCGATAGACTAAACACTTCTATGCCAATTTCGATGTGGAACAAATTCTGCAAGTGTTCGACTTTGGCCAATTTATGTTTCTCGAATTATTAGCCTCGACCCTGTACAAAGGTTCAAAGGTGCGACTATGGGTATTTTTCGGTTAAAGATCGATAGACTGAGTACTCCTATGCTAATTTCTGAGTGGAACAAATTCTGCAAGTGTTCGACTTTGGCCAATTTATGTTTCTCGAATTATTAGCCTCGACCCTGTACAAAGGCTCAAAGGTTCGACTATGGGTATTTTTCGGTTAAAGATCGATAGACTAAACACTTCTATGCCCATTTCTGAGTGGAACAAATTCTGCAAGGTTTCGACTTTGGCAAATTTATGTTTTCTCGAATTATTAGCCTCGACCCTGTACAAAGGCTCAAAGGTGCGACTATGGGTATTTTTCAGTTAAAGATCGTTAGACTAAACCCTTCTATGCCAATTTCTGAGTGGAACAAATTCTGCAAGGTTTCGACTTTGGCCAATTTATGTTTTCTCGAATTATTAGCTTCGACCCTGTACAAAGGCTCAAAGGTGCGACTATGGGTATTTTTCAGTTAAAGATCGTTAGACTAAACACTTCTATGCCAATTTCTGAGTGGAACAAATTCTGCAAGGTTTCGACTTTGGCCAATTTATGTTTTCTCGAATTATTAGCTTCGACCCTGTACAAAGGCTCAAAGGTGCGACTATGGGTATTTTTCGGTTAAAGATCGATTGACTGAGTACTCCTATGCTAATTTCTGAGTGGACCAAATTCTGCAAGTGTTCGACTTTGGCTAATTTATGTTTTCTCGAATTATTAGCTTCGACCCTGTACAAAGGCTCAAAGGTGCGACTATGGGTATTTTTCGGTTAAAGATCGATAGACTAAACACTTCTATGCCAATTTCGATGTGGAACAAATTCTGCAAGTGTTCGACTTTGGCCAATTTATGTTTCTCGAATTATTAGCCTCGACCCTGTACAAAGGTTCAAAGGTGCGACTATGGGTATTTTTCGGTTAAAGATCGATAGACTGAGTACTCCTATGCTAATTTCTGAGTGGAACAAATTCTGCAAGTGTTCGACTTTGGCCAATTTATGTTTCTCGAATTATTAGCCTCGACCCTGTACAAAGGCTCAAAGGTTCGACTATGGGTATTTTTCGGTTAAAGATCGATAGACTAAACACTTCTATGCCCATTTCTGAGTGGAACAAATTCTGCAAGGTTTCGACTTTGGCAAATTTATGTTTTCTCGAATTATTAGCCTCGACCCTGTACAAAGGCTCAAAGGTGCGACTATGGGTATTTTTCAGTTAAAGATCGTTAGACTAAACCCTTCTATGCCAATTTCTGAGTGGAACAAATTCTGCAAGGTTTCGACTTTGGCCAATTTATGTTTTCTCGAATTATTAGCTTCGACCCTGTACAAAGGCTCAAAGGTGCGACTATGGGTATTTTTCAGTTAAAGATCGTTAGACTAAACACTTCTATGCCAATTTCTGAGTGGAACAAATTCTGCAAGGTTTCGACTTTGGCCAATTTATGTTTTCTCGAATTATTAGCTTCGACCCTGTACAAAGGCTCAAAGGTGCGACTATGGGTATTTTTCGGTTAAAGATCGATTGACTGAGTACTCCTATGCTAATTTCTGAGTGGACCAAATTCTGCAAGTGTTCGACTTTGGCTAATTTATGTTTTCTCGAATTATTAGCTTCGACCCTGTACAAAGGCTCAAAGGTGCGACTATGGGTATTTCTCGGTTAAAGATCGTTAGACTAAACACTTCTATGCCAATTTCTGAGTGGAACAAATTCTGCAAGGTTTCGACTTTGGCCAATTTATGTTTTCTCGAATTATTAGCTTCGACCCTGTACAAAGGCTCAAAGGTGCGACTATGGGTATTTTTCGGTTAAAGTTCGATAGACTAAACACTTCTATGCCACTTTCGATGTGGAACAAATTCTGCAAGTGTTCGACTTTGGCCAATTTATGTTTCTCGAATTATTAGCCTCGACCCTGTACAAAGGTTCAAAGGTGCGACTATGGGTATTTTTCGGTTAAAGATCGATAGACTGAGTACTCCTATGCTAATTTCTGAGTGGAACAAATTCTGCAAGTGTTCGACTTTGGCCAATTTATGTTTCTCGAATTATTAGCCTCGACCCGGTACAAAGGCTCAAAGGTGCGACTATGGGTATTATTCGGTTAAAGATCGATAGACTGAGTACTCCTATGCTAATTTCTGAGTGGAACAAATTCTGCAAGTGTTCGACTTTGGCCAATTTATGTTTCTCGAATTATTAGCCTCGACCCTGTACAAAGGCTCAAAGGTTCGACTATGGGTATTTTTCGGTTAAAGATCGATAGACTGAGTACTCCTATGCTAATTTCTGAGTGGACCAAATTCTGCAAGTGTTCGACTTTGGCTAATTTATGTTTTCTCGAATTATTAGCTTCGACCCTGTACAAAGGCTCAAAGGTGCGACTATGGGTATTTTTCGGTTAAAGATCGATAGACTAAACACTTCTATGCCAATTTCGATGTGGAACAAATTCTGCAAGTGTTCGACTTTGGCCAATTTATGTTTCTCGAATTATTAGCCTCGACCCTGTACAAAGGTTCAAAGGTGCGACTATGGGTATTTTTCGGTTAAAGATCGATAGACTGAGTACTCCTATGCTAATTTCTGAGTGGAACAAATTCTGCAAGTGTTCGACTTTGGCCAATTTATGTTTCTCGAATTATTAGCCTCGACCCTGTACAAAGGCTCAAAGGTTCGACTATGGGTATTTTTCGGTTAAAGATCGATAGACTAAACACTTCTATGCCCATTTCTGAGTGGAACAAATTCTGCAAGGTTTCGACTTTGGCAAATTTATGTTTTCTCGAATTATTAGCCTCGACCCTGTACAAAGGCTCAAAGGTGCGACTATGGGTATTTCTCGGTTAAAGATCGTTAGACTAAACACTTCTATGCCAATTTCTGAGTGGAACAAATTCTGCAAGGTTTCGACTTTGGCCAATTTATGTTTTCTCGAATTATTAGCTTCGACCCTGTACAAAGGCTCAAAGGTGCGACTATGGGTATTTTTCGGTTAAAGTTCGATAGACTAAACACTTCTATGCCACTTTCGATGTGGAACAAATTCTGCAAGTGTTCGACTTTGGCCAATTTATGTTTCTCGAATTATTAGCCTCGACCCTGTACAAAGGTTCAAAGGTGCGACTATGGGTATTTTTCGGTTAAAGATCGATAGACTGAGTACTCCTATGCTAATTTCTGAGTGGAACAAATTCTGCAAGTGTTCGACTTTGGCCAATTTATGTTTCTCGAATTATTAGCCTCGACCCGGTACAAAGGCTCAAAGGTGCGACTATGGGTATTATTCGGTTAAAGATCGATAGACTGAGTACTCCTATGCTAATTTCTGAGTGGAACAAATTCTGCAAGTGTTCGACTTTGGCCAATTTATGTTTCTCGAATTATTAGCCTCGACCCTGTACAAAGGCTCAAAGGTTCGACTATGGGTATTTTTCGGTTAAAGATCGATAGACTAAACACTTCTATGCCAATTTCTGAGTGGAACAAATTCTGCAAGGTTTCGACTTTGGCCAATTTATGTTTTCTCGAATTATTAGCTTCGACCCTGTACAAAGGCTCAAAGGTGCGACTATGGGTATTTTTCGGTTAAAGTTCTATAGACTAAACACTTCTATGCCAATTTCGATGTGGAACAAATTCTGCAAGTGTTCGACTTTGGCCAATTTATGTTCCTCGAATTATTAGCCTCGACCCTGTACAAAGGCTCAAAGGTGCGACTATGGGTATTTTTCGGTTAAAGATCGATAGACTAAACACTTCTATGCCAATTTCGATGTGGAACAAATTCTGCAAGTGTTCGACTTTGGCCAATTTATGTTTCTCGAATTATTAGCCTCGACCCTGTACAAAGGTTCAAAGGTGCGACTATGGGTATTTTTCGGTTAAAGATCGATAGACTGAGTACTCCTATGCTAATTTCTGAGTGGAACAAATTCTGCAAGTGTTCGACTTTGGCCAATTTATGTTTCTCGAATTATTAGCCTCGACCCTGTACAAAGGCTCAAAGGTTCGACTATGGGTATTTTTCGGTTAAAGATCGATAGACTAAACACTTCTATGCCCATTTCTGAGTGGAACAAATTCTGCAAGGTTTCGACTTTGGCAAATTTATGTTTTCTCGAATTATTAGCCTCGACCCTGTACAAAGGCTCAAAGGTGCGACTATGGGTATTTTTCAGTTAAAGATCGTTAGACTAAACCCTTCTATGCCAATTTCTGAGTGGAACAAATTCTGCAAGGTTTCGACTTTGGCCAATTTATGTTTTCTCGAATTATTAGCTTCGACCCTGTACAAAGGCTCAAAGGTGCGACTATGGGTATTTTTCAGTTAAAGATCGTTAGACTAAACACTTCTATGCCAATTTCTGAGTGGAACAAATTCTGCAAGGTTTCGACTTTGGCCAATTTATGTTTTCTCGAATTATTAGCTTCGACCCTGTACAAAGGCTCAAAGGTGCGACTATGGGTATTTTTCGGTTAAAGATCGATTGACTGAGTACTCCTATGCTAATTTCTGAGTGGACCAAATTCTGCAAGTGTTCGACTTTGGCTAATTTATGTTTCCTCGAATTATTAGCTTCGACCCTGTACAAAGGCTCAAAGGTGCGACTATGGGTATTTCTCGGTTAAAGATCGTTAGACTAAACACTTCTATGCCAATTTCTGAGTGGAACAAATTCTGCAAGGTTTCGACTTTGGCCAATTTATGTTTTCTCGAATTATTAGCTTCGACCCTGTACAAAGGCTCAAAGGTGCGACTATGGGTATTTTTCGGTTAAAGTTCGATAGACTAAACACTTCTATGCCAATTTCGATGTGGAACAAATTCTGCAAGTGTTCGACTTTGGCCAATTTATGTTTCTCGAATTATTAGCCTCGACCCTGTACAAAGGTTCAAAGGTGCGACTATGGGTATTTTTCGGTTAAAGATCGATAGACTGAGTACTCCTATGCTAATTTCTGAGTGGAACAAATTCTGCAAGTGTTCGACTTTGGCCAATTTATGTTTTCTCGAATTATTAGCTTCGACCCTGTACAAAGGCTCAAAGGTGCGACTATGGGTATTTTTCGGTTAAAGATCGATAGACTAAAAACTTCTATGCAAAATTTCGATGTGGAACAAATTCTGCAAGTGTTCTACTTTGGCCAATTTATGTTTTCTCGAATAACTGGTCTCGACCCTGTACAAAGGCTCAAAGGTGCGACTATGGGTATTTTTCAGTTAAAGATCGTTAGACTAAACACTTCTATGCCAATTTCTGAGTGGAACAAATTCTGCAAGGTTTCGACTTTGGCCAATTTATGTTTTCTCGAATTATTAGCTTCGACCCTGTACAAAGGCTCAAAGGTGCGACTATGGGTATTTTTCGGTTAAAGATCGATTGACTGAGTACTCCTATGCTAATTTCTGAGTGGACCAAATTCTGCAAGTGTTCGACTTTGGCTAATTTATGTTTTCTCGAATTATTAGCTTCGACCCTGTACAAAGGCTCAAAGGTGCGACTATGGGTATTTCTCGGTTAAAGATCGTTAGACTAAACACTTCTATGCCAATTTCTGAGTGGAACAAATTCTGCAAGGTTTCGACTTTGGCCAATTTATGTTTTCTCGAATTATTAGCTTCGACCCTGTACAAAGGCTCAAAGGTGCGACTATGGGTGTTTTTCAGTTAAAGTTCGATAGACTAAACACTTCTATGCCACTTTCGATGTGGAACAAATTCTGCAAGTGTTCGACTTTGGCCAATTTATGTTTCTCGAATTATTAGCCTCGACCCTGTACAAAGGTTCAAAGGTGCGACTATGGGTATTTTTCGGTTAAAGATCGATAGACTGAGTACTCCTATGCTAATTTCTGAGTGGAACAAATTCTGCAAGTGTTCGACTTTGGCCAATTTATGTTTCTCGAATTATTAGCCTCGACCCTTTACAAAGGCTCAAAGGTGCGACTATGGGTATTTTTCGGTTAAAGTTCTATAGACTAAACACTTCTATGCCAATTTCGATGTGGAACAAATTCTGCAAGTGTTCGACTTTGGCCAATTTATGTTCCTCGAATTATTAGCCTCGACCCTGTACAAAGGCTCAAAGGTGCGACTATGGGTATTTTTCGGTTAAAGATCGATAGACTAAACACTTCTATGCCAATTTCGATGTGGAACAAATTCTGCAAGTGTTCGACTTTGGCCAATTTATGTTTCTCGAATTATTAGCCTCGACCCTGTACAAAGGTTCAAAGGTGCGACTATGGGTATTTTTCGGTTAAAGATCGATAGACTGAGTACTCCTATGCTAATTTCTGAGTGGAACAAATTCTGCAAGTGTTCGACTTTGGCCAATTTATGTTTCTCGAATTATTAGCCTCGACCCTGTACAAAGGCTCAAAGGTTCGACTATGGGTATTTTTCGGTTAAAGATCGATAGACTAAACACTTCTATGCCCATTTCTGAGTGGAACAAATTCTGCAAGGTTTCGACTTTGGCAAATTTATGTTTTCTCGAATTATTAGCCTCGACCCTGTACAAAGGCTCAAAGGTGCGACTATGGGTATTTCTCGGTTAAAGATCGTTAGACTAAACACTTCTATGCCAATTTCTGAGTGGAACAAATTCTGCAAGGTTTCGACTTTGGCCAATTTATGTTTTCTCGAATTATTAGCTTCGACCCTGTACAAAGGCTCAAAGGTGCGACTATGGGTATTTTTCGGTTAAAGTTCTATAGACTAAACACTTCTAAGCCAATTTCGATGTGGAACAAATTCTGCAAGTGTTCGACTTTGGCCAATTTATGTTCCTCGAATTATTAGCCTCGACCCTGTACAAAGGCTCAAAGGTGCGACTATGGGTATTTTTCGGTTAAAGATCGATAGACTAAACACTTCTATGCCAATTTCGATGTGGAACAAATTCTGCAAGTGTTCGACTTTGGCCAATTTATGTTTCTCGAATTATTAGCCTCGACCCTGTACAAAGGTTCAAAGGTGCGACTATGGGTATTTTTCGGTTAAAGATCGATAGACTGAGTACTCCTATGCTAATTTCTGAGTGGAACAAATTCTGCAAGTGTTCGACTTTGGCCAATTTATGTTTCTCGAATTATTAGCCTCGACCCTGTACAAAGGCTCAAAGGTTCGACTATGGGTATTTTTCGGTTAAAGATCGATAGACTAAACACTTCTATGCCCATTTCTGAGTGGAACAAATTCTGCAAGGTTTCGACTTTGGCAAATTTATGTTTTCTCGAATTATTAGCCTCGACCCTGTACAAAGGCTCAAAGGTGCGACTATGGGTATTTTTCAGTTAAAGATCGTTAGACTAAACCCTTCTATGCCAATTTCTGAGTGGAACAAATTCTGCAAGGTTTCGACTTTGGCCAATTTATGTTTTCTCGAATTATTAGCTTCGACCCTGTACAAAGGCTCAAAGGTGCGACTATGGGTATTTTTCAGTTAAAGATCGTTAGACTAAACACTTCTATGCCAATTTCTGAGTGGAACAAATTCTGCAAGGTTTCGACTTTGGCCAATTTATGTTTTCTCGAATTATTAGCTTCGACCCTGTACAAAGGCTCAAAGGTGCGACTATGGGTATTTTTCGGTTAAAGATCGATTGACTGAGTACTCCTATGCTAATTTCTGAGTGGACCAAATTCTGCAAGTGTTCGACTTTGGCTAATTTATGTTTTCTCGAATTATTAGCTTCGACCCTGTACAAAGGCTCAAAGGTGCGACTATGGGTATTTCTCGGTTAAAGATCGTTAGACTCAACACTTCTATGCCAATTTCTGAGTGGAACAAATTCTGCAAGGTTTCGACTTTGGCCAATTTATGTTTTCTCGAATTATTAGCTTCGACCCTGTACAAAGGCTCAAAGGTGCGACTATGGGTATTTTTCGGTTAAAGTTCGATAGACTAAACACTTCTATGCCAATTTCGATGTGGAACAAATTCTGCAAGTGTTCGACTTTGGCCAATTTATGTTCCTCGAATTATTAGCCTCGACCCTGTACAAAGGCTCAAAGGTGCGACTATGGGTATTTTTCGGTTAAAGATCGATAGACTAAACACTTCTATGCCAATTTCGATGTGGAACAAATTCTGCAAGTGTTCGACTTTGGCCAATTTATGTTTCTCGAATTATTAGCCTCGACCCTGTACAAAGGTTCAAAGGTGCGACTATGGGTATTTTTCGGTTAAAGATCGATAGACTGAGTACTCCTATGCTAATTTCTGAGTGGAACAAATTCTGCAAGTGTTCGACTTTGGCCAATTTATGTTTCTCGAATTATTAGCCTCGACCCTGTACAAAGGCTCAAAGGTTCGACTATGGGTATTTTTCGGTTAAAGATCGATAGACTAAACACTTCTATGCCCATTTCTGAGTGGAACAAATTCTGCAAGGTTTCGACTTTGGCAAATTTATGTTTTCTCGAATTATTAGCCTCGACCCTGTACAAAGGCTCAAAGGTGCGACTATGGGTATTTTTCAGTTAAAGATCGTTAGACTAAACCCTTCTATGCCAATTTCTGAGTGGAACAAATTCTGCAAGGTTTCGACTTTGGCCAATTTATGTTTTCTCGAATTATTAGCTTCGACCCTGTACAAAGGCTCAAAGGTGCGACTATGGGAATTTTTCAGTTAAAGATCGTTAGACTAAACATTTCTATGCCAATTTCTGAGTGGAACAAATTCTGCAAGGTTTCGACTTTGGCCAATTTATGTTTTCTCGAATTATTAGCTTCGACCCTGTACAAAGGCTCAAAGGTGCGACTATGGGTATTTTTCGGTTAAAGATCGATTGACTGAGTACTCCTATGCTAATTTCTGAGTGGACCAAATTCTGCAAGTGTTCGACTTTGGCTAATTTATGTTTTCTCGAATTATTAGCTTCGACCCTGTACAAAGGCTCAAAGGTGCGACTATGGGTATTTCTCGGTTAAAGATCGTTAGACTAAACACTTCTATGCCAATTTCTGAGTGGAACAAATTCTGCAAGGTTTCGACTTTGGCCAATTTATGTTTTCTCGAATTATTAGCTTCGACCCTGTACAAAGGCTCAAAGGTGCGACTATGGGTATTTTTCGGTTAAAGTTCGATAGACTAAACACTTCTATGCCAATTTCGATGTGGAACAAATTCTGCAAGTGTTCGACTTTGGCCAATTTATGTTTCTCGAATTATTAGCCTCGACCCTGTACAAAGGTTCAAAGGTGCGACTATGGGTATTTTTCGGTTAAAGATCGATAGACTGAGTACTCCTATGCTAATTTCTGAGTGGAACAAATTCTGCAAGTGTTCGACTTTGGCCAATTTATGTTTTCTCGAATTATTAGCTTCGACCCTGTACAAAGGCTCAAAGGTGCGACTATGGGTATTTTTCGGTTAAAGATCGATAGACTAAACACTTCTATGTTAAATTTCGATGTGGAACAAATTCTGCAAGTGTTCTACTTTGGCCAATTTATGTTTTCTCGAATAACTGGTCTCGACCCTGTACAAAGGCTCAGAGGTGCGACTATGGGTATTTTTCAGTTAAAGATCGTTAGACTAAACACTTCTATGCCAATTTCTGAGTGGAACAAATTCTGCAAGGTTTCGACTTTGGCCAATTTATGTTTTCTCGACTCGTTAGCTTCGACCCTGTACAAAGGCTCAAAGGGGCGACTATGGGTTTTTTTCGGTTAAAGGTCGATAGACTAAACATGCTAATCCCGATGTGGAACAAATTCTGCAAGGTTTCGACTTTGGTCAATTTATGTTTTCTCGAATTATTAGCCTCGACCCTGTACATAGTTTCAAAGGTGCGACAGTGGGAATTTCTCGGTTAAAGATCGATAGACTGAGTACTCCTATGCTAATTTCTGAGTGGAACAAATTCTGCAAGGCTTCGACTTTGGCCAATTTATGTTTTCTCGAATAACTGGTCTCGACCCTGTACAAAGGCTCAAAGGTGCGACTATGGGTATTTTTCAGTTAAAGATCGTTAGACTAAACACTTCTATTCCAATTTCTGAGTGGAACAAATTCTGCAAGGTTTCGACTTTGGCCAATTTATATTTTTCGAATTATTAGCCTCGACCCTGTACAAAGGTTCAAAGGTGCGACTATGGGTATTTTTCGGTTAAAGGTCGATAGACTAAACACTTCTATGCTAATTTCTGAGTGGAACAAATTCTGCAAGGTTTCGACTTTGGCCAATTTATGTTTTCTCGAATTATTAGCCGCGACCCTGTACAAAGGCTCAAAGGTGAGTCTATGGGTATTTTTCGGTTAAAGGTCGATAGACTAAACACTTCTATGCTAATCCCGATGTGGAACAAATTCCGCAAGGTTTCTACTTTGGCCAATTTATGTTTTCTCGAATTATTAGCCTCGACCCTGTACAAAGGTTCAAAGGTGCGACTATGGGTTTTTTTCGGTTAAAGGTCGATAGACTAAACACTTCTATGCTAATCCCGATGTGGAACAAATTCCGCAAGGTTTCGACTTTTTCCAATTTATGTTTTCTCGAATTATTAGCCTCGACCCTGTACAAAGGTTC
Organism: Barypeithes pellucidus; assembly: GCA_963991005.1. Taxonomy (NCBI): domain Eukaryota; kingdom Metazoa; phylum Arthropoda; class Insecta; order Coleoptera; family Curculionidae; genus Barypeithes; species Barypeithes pellucidus. The sequence goes on along the minus strand of OZ022557.1, from coordinate 51,423,649 downwards.
AAAGGTGCGACTATGGGTATTTTTCGGTTAAAGATCGATAGACTGAGTACTCCTATGCTAATTTCTGAGTGGAACAAATTCTGCAAGGTTTCGACTTTGGCCAATTTATGTTTTCTCGAATTATTAGCTGCGACCCTGTACAAAGGCTCAAAGGTGAGTCTATGGGTATTTTTCGGTTAAAGGTCGATAGACTAAACACTTCTATGCTAATCCCGATGTGGAACAAATTCCGCAAGGTTTCTACTTTGGCCAATTTATGTTTTCTCGAATTATTAGCCTCGACCCTGTACAAAGGTTCAAAGGTCCGACTATGGGTTTTTTTCGGTTAAAGGTCGATAGACTAAACACTTCTATGCTAATTCCGATGTGGAACAAATTCCGCAAGGTTTCGACTTTGGCCAATTTATGTTTTCTCGAATTATTAGCCTCGACCCTGTACAAAGGTTCAAAGGTGCGACTATGGGTATTTTTCGGTTAAAGATCGATAGACTGAGTACTCCTATGCTAATTTCTGAGTGGAACAAATTCTGCACGTGTTCGACTTTGGCCAATTTATATTTTTCGAATTATTAGCCTCGACCCTTTACAAAGGCTCAAAGGTGCGACTATGGGTTTTTTTCGGTTAAAGGTCGATAGACTAAACACTTCTATGCTAATTTCTGAGTGGAACAAATTCTGCAAGGTTTCGACTTTGGCCAATTTATGTTTTCTCGAATTATTAGCCTCGACCCTTTACAAAGGCTCAAAGGTGCGACTATGGGTATTTTTCGTTTAAAGATCGATAGACTAAACACTTCTATGCCAATTTCGATGTGGAACAAATTCTGCAAGTGTTCGACTTAGGCAAATTTATGTTTTCTCGAATAACTGGTCTCGACCCTGTACAAAAGCTCAAAGGTGCGACTATGGGTATTTTTCAGTTAAAGATCGTTAGACTAAACACTTCTATGCCAATTTCTGAGTGGAACAAATTCTGCAAGGCTTCGACTTTGGCCAATTTATGTTTTCTCGAATAACTGGTCTCGACCCTGTACAAAGGCTCAAAGGTGCGACTATGGGTATTTTTCAGTTAAAGATCGTTAGACTAAACACTTCTATTCCAATTTCTGAGTGGAACAAATTCTGCAAGGTTTCGACTTTGGCCAATTTATGTTTTCTCGAATAACTGGTCTCGACCCTGTACAAATGCTCAAAGGTGCGACTATGGGTATTTTTCAGTTAAAGGTCGATAGACAGAATACTCCTATGCTAATTTCTGAGTGGAACAAATTCTGCAAGTGTTCGACTTTGGCCAATTTATATTTTTCGAATTATTAGCCTCGACCCTGTACAAAGGCTTTAAATGAGCCCAAACTCGATGGGTCTAGTAGCATTAGTATTAAGGAAGTTATAGCTTGAATTTTTTTATGATTTTATGATTTTATCGTATTGTACTCGTCGCGATAATTTTGAACAAACCCAAACCCGAACAAACCCGAACAAGCCCGACAAACCCGAACAAACCCGAACAAACTCGACAAACCCGATCAAACCCTTTAAAAAATGTATTTTTTCCAAGGAATGTTTAAAAAATTAATTTTCGAAATATTTTCCAAAAATCTTTTTTCTCCAAAGATTTTATTTTTCAAAATTTTATCAAAAGAATATTTTTTCCAAAAAATCTTTAAAAAATTATTTTTCCAAGAAATGTTTCAAAAAATCTTTATTTCCAAAGATTTTTAAAATTATCGAAAAAAATAGTTTCCTTAAAAAAATTATTTTTCCGAAGATTTTATTTTTATTTCAAAATTTTCTCCAAATAAATTTCCAAAATTTATTTTTTCAAAATTATCGAATAAAAATTTTTTTCACAAAATCTTTAAAAAAATTTTTCCAATGTTTAAAAATTAATTTTCGATATAAATATTTTCTTCAATCTTTTTTTCCAAAGATTTTACTTCTATCAAAATTTTCTCCAAAAAAAATATTTTTTAGAAAATAAATTTTTGTTAAAAAAATTTTTTTCGATAATTTTGAACAAACCCGAACAAACCCAAACCCGAACAAGCAATTTCAAATGAGCCCAAACTCGACGCTTCTAGCATTAGTATTAGGAAGTTATAGCTTGAATTTTTTTATGATTTTATGATTTTATCGTACGTCGCGATAATTTTGAACAAACCCAAACCCAAACCCGACAAAGCAGTAGGCGAAGCAAGTAGGGTGGTTTGAGAGTCGGCGGCAAACTCTGCTGTTCCTAGGGCTTCGAGCGGCTTTTATTCGATCCAGCGGTGGCCGGTGATGCGTCGGGGTAGGGCCGATGGAAAAATCTTTTTTCTCCAAAGATGTTATTTTTCAAAATTTTGTCCGAAAAAATTATTTTTTAGAAAATAAATATTTGTAATAAAAAATTAAGAAATTTCCAAAAAATATTTAAAAAAAAATTATATTTTCCAAGAAATGTTTAAAAAATTATTTTTCAATCTTAAAAAAATTATTTTTTCAAGAAATTTTTAAAAAATTTATTTTCCAAAAATCTTTTTTTCAGACAGAACTTTAAAAAGTTTATTTTTTCCAAGGAATGTTTAAAAAATTAATTTTCCAAATATTTTCCAAAAATCTTATTTTCTTCAAAGATTTTATAAAATTATCGAAATAAATTGTTTTTCCAAAAAATCTTTAAAAATTATTTTTCAAAGAAATGTTTCAAAAAATCTTTTTTTCCAAAGATTTTTAAAATTATCGAAAAAAATAGTTTCCTTAAAAAAATTATTTTTCCGAAGATTTTTTTTATTTCAACATTTCTCCAAAAAAAATTTCCAAAATTTATTTTTTCAAAAAAAATTTTTTTTCACAAAATCTTTAAAAAAAAATTTCTTTCCAATGTTTAAAAATTAATTTTCGATATAAATATTTTCTTCAATCTTTTTTTCCAAAGATTTTACTCTCAAAATTTTCTCAAAAAAAAATATTTTTTAGAAAATAAATTTTTGTTAAAAATTTTTTTTTTTCGATAATTTTGAACAAACATAAACCCGAACAAACCCGACAAACCCGAACAAGCCCTTTCAAATGAGCCCAAACTCGACGGGTCTAGCATTAGTATTAAGGAAGTTATAGCTTGAATTTTATGATTTTATCGTATTGTACTCGTCGCGATAATTTTTAACAAACCCGAACAAACCCAAAGCCGAACATACCCGACAAAGCAGTCGGCGAAGCAAGTAGGGTGGTTTAAGAGTCGGCGGCAAACTCTGCTGTTCCTAGGGCTTCGAACGGCTTTTATTCGAGGTAGGGCCGATGGAAAAATCTTTTTTCTCCAAAGATGTTATTTTTCAAAATTTTGTCCGAAAAAATTATTTTTTAGAAAATAAATTTTTGTAATAAAAAATTAAGAAATTTCCAAAAAATATTTAAAAAAAAATTATTTTTTTTCAAGAAATGTTTAAAAAATTATTTTTCAAAAAATCTTTTTTTTTCCAGATTTTTTAAAATTATCGAAAAAAATTGTTTCTCCAAAAAATCTTAAAAAAAATTATTTTTTCAAGAAATTTTTAAAAAATTTATTTTCCAAATATTTTCCAAAACTCTTTTTTTCAAAGACCGAACAACCCGAACAAACCCTTTAAAAAGTTTATTTTTTCCAAGGAATGTTTCAAGGAATGATGGAATGAAATTAATTTTCGAAATATCTTCCAAAAATCTTTTTTTCTTCAAAGATTTTATAAAATTAGATTTTACTTCCATCAAAATTTTCTCCAAAAAAAATATTTTTTAGAAATAAATTTTTGTTAAAAAATATTTTTTAGAAAATAAATTTTTGTTAAACAATTTTTTTTCGATAATTTTTAACACACCCGGACAAACCCAAACCCGAACACACTCGAACAAACCCGACGAACCCGAACAAGCCCTTTCAAATGAGCCCAAACTCGATGGGTCTAGCATTAGTATTAAGGAAGTTATAGCTTGAATTTTTTTATGATTTTATCGTATTGTACTCGTCGCGATAATTTTGAACAAACCCGAACAAACCCAAACCCGAACAAACCCGACAAACCCGAACAAACCCGAACAAACCCTTTAAAAAATGTATTTTTTCCAAGGAATGTTTAAAAAATTAATTTTCGAAATATCTTTTTTCCAAAGATTTTTTAAAATTATCGAAAAAAATAGTTTTTCCAAAAAATCTTTAAAAAATCCAATTCCAAGAAATTAATTTTCGAAATATTTTCCAAAAATCTTATTTTAATATTTATTATTTTTTATTCTAATATTTATTATTTTTTATTTTAATATTTATTATTTTCTATTCTAATATTTACTATTTTTTATTTTAATATTTACTATTTTTTATTTTAATATTTATTATTTTTTATTTTAATATTTACTATTTTTTATTCTAATATTTACTATTTTTTATTTTAATATTTATTATTTTTTATTCTAATATTTATTATTTTTTATTTTAATATTTATTATTTTCTATTCTAATATTTACTATTTTTTATTTTAATATTTACTATTTTTTATTTTAATATTTATTATTTTTTATTTTAATATTTACTATTTTTTATTCTAATATTTACTATTTTTTATTTTAATATTTATTATTTTTTATTCTAATATTTATTATTTTTTATTTTAATATTCGCTATTTTTATTTTAATATTTATTATTTTTTATTCTAATATTTATTATTTTTTATTCTAATTTTACTATTTTTTATTTTAATATTTACTATTTTTTATTCTAATAGTTTCTATTTTTTATTTTAATATTTATTATTTTTTATTTTAATATTATTATTATTTTTTATTCTATTATTTATTATTTTTTATTCTAATATTTATAATTTTTTATTTTAATATTTACTATTTTTTATTTTAATATTTATTATTTTTTATATTAATATTTACTATTTTTTATTCTAATATTTACTATTTTTTATTTTAATATTTACTATTTTTTATTCTAATATTTATTATATTTTATTTTAATATTTATTATTTTTTATTCTAATATTTATTATTTTTTATTTTAATATTCGCTATTTTTATTTTAATATTTATTATTTTCTATTCTAATATTTACTATTTTTTAGTCTAATATTTATTATTTTTTATTTTAATATTTACTATTATTTATTCTAATATTTATTATTTCTTATTTTAATATTTACTATTTTTTATTCTAATATTTATTATTTTTTATTTTAATATTTATTATTTTTTATTCTATTATTTATTATTTTTTATTCTAATATTTATTATTTTTTATTTTAATATTTACTATTTTTTATTTTAATATTTATTATTTTTTATTTTAATATTTACTATTTTTTATTTTAATATTTACTATTTTTTATTTTAATATTTAATATTTTTTATTTTAATATTTATTATTTTAATATTTACTATGTTTTATTCTAATACTTAGGTATTATTTTTTTATTTTAATATTTATTATTTTTTATTCTAATATTTATTATTTTCTATTCTAATATTTACTATTTTTTATTTTAAAATTTATTATTTTTTATTCTAATATTTATTATTTTTTATTTTAATATTCACTATTTTTATTTTAATATTTATTATTTTTTATTCTAATATTTATTATTTTTTATTCTAATATTTACTATTTTTTATTTTATTAAAAATTCTGAGTGGAACAAATTCTGCAAGGCTTCGACTTTGGCCAATTTATGTTTTCTCGAATAACTGGTCTCGACCCTGTACAAATGCTCAAAGGTGCGACTATGGGTATTTTTCAGTTAAAGGTCGATAGACTGAATACTCCTATGCTAATTTCTGAGTGGAACAAATTCTGCAAGTGTTCGACTTTGGCCAATTTATATTTTTCGAATTATTAGCCTCGACCCTGTACAAAGGCTCAAAGGTGCGACTATGGGTATTTTTCGGTTAAAGGTCGATAGACTAAACACTTCTATGCCAATTTCGATGTGGAACAAATTCTGCAAGGCTTCGACTTTGGCCAATTTATGTTCTCTCGAATAACTGGTCTCGACCCTGTACAAAGGCTCAAAGGTGCGACTATGGGTATTTTTCAGTTAAAGATCGATAGACTAAACACTTCTATTCCAATTTCTGAGTGGAACAAATTCTGCAAGGTTTCGACTTTGGCCAATTTATATTTTTCGAATTATTAGCCTCGACCCTGTACAAAGGCTCAAAGGTGCGACTATGGGTATTTTTCGGTTAAAGGTCGATAGACTAAACACTTCTATGCTAATTTCTGAGTGGAACAAATTCTGCAAGGTTTCGACTTTGGCCAATTTATGTTTTCTCGAATTATTAGCCGCGACCCTGTACAAAGGCTCAAAGGTGAGTCTATGGGTATTTTTCGGTTAAAGGTCGATAGACTAAACACTTCTATGCTAATCCCGATGTGGAACAAATTCCGCAAGGTTTCTACTTTGGCCAATTTATGTTTTCTCGAATTATTAGCCTCGACCCTGTACAAAGGTTCAAAGGTGCGACTATGGGTTTTTTTCGGTTAAAGGTCGATAGACTAAACACTTCATGCTAATCCCGATGTGGAACAAATTCCGCAAGGTTTCGACTTTGGCCAATTTATGTTTTCTCGAATTATTAGCCTCGACCCTGTACAAAGGTTCAAAGGTGCGACTATGGGTATTTTTCGGTTAAAGATCGATAGACTGAGTACTCCTATGCTAATTTCTGAGTGGAACAAATTCTGCACGTGTTCGACTGTGGCCAATTTATATTTTTCGAATTATTAGCCTCGACCCTGTACAAAGTTTCAAAGGTGCGACTATGAGTATTTTTCGGTTAAAGGTCGATAGACTAAACACTTCTATGCTAATTTCTGAGTGGAACAAATTCTGCAAGGTTTCGACTTTGGCCAATTTATGTTTTCTCGAATTATTAGCCGCGACCCTGTACAAAGGCTCAAAGGTGCGACTATGGGTTTTTTTCGGTTAAAGGTCGATAGACTAAACACTTCATGCTAATCCCGATGTGGAACAAATTCCGCAAGGTTTCGACTTTGGCCAATTTATGTTTTCTCGAATTATTAGCCTCGACCCTGTACAAAGGTTCAAAGGTGCGACTATGGGTATTTTTCGGTTAAAGATCGATAGACTGAGTACTCCTATGCTAATTTCTGAGTGGAACAAATTCTGCACGTGTTCGACTTTGGCCAATTTATATTTTTCGAATTATTAGCCTCGACCCTGTACAAAGGCTCAAAGGTGCGACTATGAGTATTTTTCGGTTAAAGATCGATAGACTGAGTACTTCTATCCAATTTCTGAGTGGAACAAATTCTGCACGTGTTCGACTTTGGCCAATTTATGTATTCTCGAATTATTAGCCTCGACCCTGTAGACACGACCCTGTACTGCTCAAAGGTGCGACTATTGGTTTTTCTCGGTTAAAGATCGATAGACTGAGTACTCCTATGCCAATTTCTGACTTTGGTCAATTTATGTTTTCTCGAATTATTAGCCTCGACCCTGTACAAAGGCTCAAAGGTGCGACTATTGGTATTTTTCGGTTAAAGATCGATAGACTAAACACTTCTATGCCAATTTCGATGTGGAACAAATTCTGCAAGTGTTCGACTTTGGCCAATTTATGTTCCTCGAATTATTAGCCTCGACCCTGTACAAAGGCTCAAAGGTGCGACTATGGGTATTTTTCAGTTAAAGGTCGTTAGACTAAACACTCCTATGCTAATTTCTGAGTGGAACAAATTCTGCAAGTGTTCGACTTTGGCCACTTTATGTTTTCTCGAATTATTAGCCTCGACCCTGTACATAGTTTCAAAGGTGCGACAGTGGGAATTTCTCGGTTAAAGATCGATAGACTGAGTACTCCTATGCTAATTTCTGAGTGGAACAAATTCTGCACGTGTTCGACTTTGGCCAATTTATGTATTCTCGAATTATTAGCCTCGACCCTGTACAAAGGCTCAAAGGGGCGACTATGGGTTTTTTTCGGTTAAAGGTCGATAGACTAAACACTTCTATGCTAATCCCGATGTGGAACAAATTCTGCAAGGTTTCGACTTTGGCCAATTTATGTTTTCTCGAATAACTGGTCTCGACTCGACTATGGGTATTTTTCAGTTAAAGATCGTTAGACTAAACACTTCTATGCCAATTTCTGAGTGGAACAAATTCTGCCACTTTTCGACTGGCCAATTTATGTTTTCTCGAATAACTGGTCTCGACCCTGTACAATGGCTCAAAGTTGCGACTATGGGCATTTTTCGGTTAAAGATCGATAGTACTTCTATCCAATTTCTGAGTGGAACAAATTCTGCACGTGTTCGACTTTGGCCAATTTATGTATTCTCGAATTATTAGCCTCGACCCTGTACAAAGGCTCAAAGGGGCGACTATGGGTTTTTTTCGGTTAAAGGTCGATAGACTAAACACTTCTATGCTAATCCCGATGTGGAACAAATTCTGCAAGGTTTCGACTTTTTTCAATTTATGTATTCTCGAATTACTAGCCTCGACCCTGTACAAAGGCTCAAAGGGGCGACTATGGGTTTTTTTCGGTTAAAGGTCGATAGACTAAACACTTCTATGCTAATCCCGATGTGGAACAAATTCCGCAAGGTTTCGACTTTGGCCAATTTATGTTTTCTCGAATTATTAGCCTCGACCCTGTACAAAGGTTCAAAGGTGCGACTATGGGTATTTTTCGGTTAAAGATCGATAGACTGAGTACTCCTATGCTAATTTCTGAGTGGAACAAATTCTGCACGTGTTCGACTTTGGCCAATTTATATTTTTCGAATTATTAGCCTCGACCCTGTAGAAAGGCTCAAAGGTGCGACTATGAGTATTTTTCGGTTAAAGGTCGATAGACTAAACACTTCTATGCCAATTTCGATGTGGAACAAATTCTGCAAGTGTTCGACTTAGGCTAAACACTTCTATGCCAATTTCTGAGTGGAATAAATTCTGCCACTTTTCGACTTTGGCCAATTTATGTTTTCTCGAATAACTGGTCTCGACCCTGTACAATGGCTCAAAGTTGCGACTATGGGCATTTTTCGGTTAAAGATCGATAGACTGAGTACTTCTATCCAATTTCTGAGTGGAACAAATTCTGCACGTGTTCGACTTTGGCCAATTTATGTATTCTCGAATTATTAGCCTCGACCCTGTACAAAGGCTCAAAGGGGCGACTATGGGTTTTTTTCGGTTAAAGGTCGATAGACTAAACACTTCTATGCTAATCCCGATGTGGAACAAATTCCGCAAGGTTTCGACTTTGGCCAATTTATGTTTTCTCGAATTATTAGCCTCGACCCTGTACAAAGGTTCAAAGGTGCGACTATGGGTATTTTTCGGTTAAAGATCGATAGACTGAGTACTCCTATGCTAATTTCTGAGTGGAACAAATTCTGCACGTGTTCGACTTTGGCCAATTTATATTTATCGAATTATTAGCCTCGACCCTGTAGAAAGGCTCAAAGGTGCGACTATGAGTATTTTTCGGTTAAAGGTCGATAGACTAAACACTTCTATGCCAATTTCGATGTGGAACAAATTCTGCAAGTGTTCGACTTAGGCTAAACACTTCTATGCCAATTTCTGAGTGGAATAAATTCTGCCACTTTTCGACTTTGGCCAATTTATGTTTTCTCGAATAACTGGTCTCGACCCTGTACAATGGCTCAAAGTTGCGACTATGGGCATTTTTCGGTTAAAGATCGATAGACTGAGTACTTCTATCCAATTTCTGAGTGGAACAAATTCTGCACGTGTTCGACTTTGGCCAATTTATGTATTCTCGAATTATTAGCCTCGACCCTGTACAAAGGCTCAAAGGGGCGACTATGGGTTTTTTTCGGTTAAAGGTCGATAGACTAAACACTTCTATGCTAATCCCGATGTGGAACAAATTCTGCAAGGTTTCGACTTTGGTCAATTTATGTTTTCTCGAATTATTAGCCTCGACCCTGTACATAGTTTCAAAGGTGCGACAGTGGGAATTTCTCGGTTAAAGATCGATAGACTGAGTACTCCTATGCTAATTTCTGAGTGGAACAAATTCTGCAAGGCTTCGACTTTGGCCAATTTATGTTTTCTCGAATAACTGGTCTCGACCCTGTACAAAGGCTCAAAGGTGCGACTATGGGTATTTTTCAGTTAAAGATCGTTAGACTAAACACTTCTATTCCAATTTCTGAGTGGAACAAATTCTGCAAGGTTTCGACTTTGGCCAATTTATATTTTTCGGATTATTAGCCTCGACCCTGTACAAAGGTTCAAAGGTGCGACTATGGGTATTTTTCGGTTAAAGGTCGATAGACTAAACACTTCTATGCTAATTTCTGAGTGGAACAAATTCTGCAAGGTTTCGACTTTGGCCAATTTATGTTTTCTCGAATTATTAGCCGCGACCCTGTACAAAGGCTCAAAGGTGAGTCTATGGGTATTTTTCGGTTAAAGGTCGATAGACTAAACACTTCTATGCTAATCCCGATGTGGAACAAATTCCGCAAGGTTTCTACTTTGGCCAATTTATGTTTTCTCGAATTATTAGCCTCGACCCTGTACAAAGGTTCAAAGGTGCGACTATGGGTTTTTTTCGGTTAAAGGTCGATAGACTAAACACTTCTATGCTAATCCCGATGTGGAACAAATTCCGCAAGGTTTCGACTTTGGCCAATTTATGTTTTCTCGAATTATTAGCCTCGACCCTGTACAAAGGTTCAAAGGTGCGACTATGGGTATTTTTCGGTTAAAGATCGATAGACTGAGTACTCCTATGCTAATTTCTGAGTGGAACAAATTCTGCAAGGTTTCGACTTTGGCCAATTTATGTTTTCTCGAATTATTAGCCGCGACCCTGTACAAAGGCTCAAAGGTGAGTCTATGGGTATTTTTCGGTTAAAGGTCGATAGACTAAACACTTCTATGCTAATCCCGATGTGGAACAAATTCCGCAAGGTTTCTACTTTTATTCTAATATTTACTATTTTTTATTTTAATATTTATTATTTTTTATTTTAATATTTATTATTTTTTATTCTAATATTTACTATTTTTTTATTTTATTATTTACTATTTTTTATTTTAATATTTATTATTATAATTTTTTGGAAAAAAAGTTTTTTTGGAAAATAATTTTTTAAAGATTTTTTGGAAAAAATATTCTTTTGAAAAATAAAATCTTTGGAGGAAAAAGATTATTGGAAAATATTTCGAAAAATAATTTTTAAACATGCCTTGGAAAAAATAATTTTTTAAGATTTTTTGGAAAAACAGTTTTTTGCGATAATTTTATAAAATCTTTGAAGAAAAAAAGATTTTTGGAAAATATTTCGAAAATTAATTTTTTAAACAGTCCTTGGAAAAAATACATTTTTTAAAGGGTTTGTTCGGGTTTGTCGGGCTTGTTCGGGTTTGTTCGGGTTTGTCGGGTTTGTTCGGGTTTGGGTTTGTTCAAAATTATCGAAAAAAATTTTTTTAACAAAAATTTATTTTCTAAAAAATATTTTTTTTGGAGAAAATTTTGATAGAAGTAAAATCTTTGGAAAAAAAGATTGAAGAAAATATTTATATCGAAAATTAATTTTTAAACATTTAAAAAAATATTTTTTAAAGATTTTGTGAAAAAAAATTTTTTTTCGATAATTTTGAAAAAATAAATTTTGGAAATTTTTTTTGGAGAAAATTGTTGAAATAAAAAAATCTTCGGAAACTAATTTTAAAAATCTTTGGAAAAAAAGATTTTTTGAAACATTTCTTGGAAAAATAATTTTTTAAAGATTTTTTTGAAAAAATATTCTTTTGATAAAATTTTGAAAAATAAAATCTTTGGAGAAAAAAGATTTTTGGAAAATATTTCGAAAAATAATTTTTAAACATTCCTTGGAAAAAATAATTTTTTAAGATTTTTTGGAAAAATTATTTTTTTCGATAATTTATAAAATCTATGGAAAAAAAAAGATTTTTGAAAAATAATTTTTTAAACATTTCTTGGAAAAAATAATTTTTCTAAATATTTTTTGAAAAAATATTCTTTCGATAATTTTGAAAAAAAATCTTTGAAGAAAAAAAGATTTTTGGAAAATATTTCGAAAATTAATTTTTTAAACATTCCTTGGAAAAAATAAATTTTTTAAAGGGTTTGTTCGGGTTTGTCGGGTTTGTTCGGGTTTGTTCGGGTTTGTTCAAAATTATCGCGACGAGTACAATCAACAACTCCTAGAAAACAAGGACAAAGCGCTGTCTTGTGACGTGACGTCATCATCCGTGGTCCTATGATTGCAATATGCAATATAATATTATATGCATTCTGTAGGGGATTTATTTA